>CM052027.1:18871878-20150092 GCA_028476575.1 Platygaster robiniae
TATTCAAACAATCATCAATTCTTTAAACAATTTTATAATTCTTTAAACAATCAACAGTTGTTCGAACAATTGATAAATGTTAATACATGATTATTTCGATACATGTATTCTGGCTATCCAAAAAGTAGCGCGCTACAAGTATTCCAGTAATCATGGAGAAGGGCGCTTCTTGTATTGCAGCGATCCCTAGTCATGATTATTTCGATACATGTATTTCGGCAATCCAAAAAGTAGCACGCCGCTTTTATTCCAACACAAGCAACCATGATTATTTGATACATGTATGCCAGTAATTTACAATTATGATTGCAAGAAAACATTTATTCAAATAATCACGAAGTAAAACGCAAAATAAAATTAATTTTTTTTTTATTCATCCAAGGATCAATCACCAATAGCTCAGTCCAGCTCAGTCTTTACAATTTTTTGAATGGCGATCACAGTTTTCTCCCTGATTCGAAAATCGATGTATGATGCGTTTGTTGAGACGTTTATGCAAAATTTATCGATTGTTTGAACAATTAAAAGCGACCAACAAGTTCCTAACAAAACCTCGGGTTGGGTTTCTTTTTCTTTTTTCCAAGCTTTTTTATTTATCGTAACAAAAACATTATTTTATTCATCAGTTCCAAAACATTCAAACTTATAAATTAGACTTTTTGCTTGAGTTGCTTCTCGCTAGCAATATTCATAATTTGACGAATGTTTATATATCTTCAGTTTTCCACGGTTCTTTATTATGAAATTCGTTCTTGTATTTCTTCATAGAACAATAACATGTTTCAGCAATTTTAACATGCAAGAAAATTAAATTTCATTTTTTTTTTCAAGATTCACATATTGGTGTGAATTCCGCAATAGCCGTATGTTTTAAAATAGTCTAAAATATTTTATTTATTTTGTGATTTTGCAACTGAAGATTTTTCGTTATTTATTTTATTTTGCATATCACTGAACATCTACATACATTTTACATAATAATATTCATTTCTTGTCTTTGTGCAAGTCATTAGTATTGTTAAAGCGATTATGAATCGTTTAAATAATAATTCATTGTTCAAACAACCAGCAATAGTTAAAATGATTATCGATTGTATTAACATTTATCAATTGTTCGAACAAATCTTGATTGTTTAAGGAATTATACGAGTTTTTAAACGATTGAGAATTGTTTAAATAGTTTTTATTTTACTGACAAAGTTTTATATTGTTTTAACGATTTTCTATTGCGAAAAAAGCTATCGATTATATCCCAGCTATCGGAATTGTGAAATACTGGAATACATGTATCGAATAATTATGGTTGGTTGTGCTGGAATAAAAGTAGCGCGCTACTTTTTGGATTGCCGGAATACATGTATCGAAATAATCATGATTGGGTATCTCCGGAATACAAGTAGCGCGCTTCTCCAGAATTACTGGAATATTTTTAGCCCGCTACTTTTTGGATTGCCGGAATACATGTATCGCTGAACATCTACATTAATTTTAAATGAGAATATTAATTTCTCTTATTTTCTTCTTTGTTCAAGCCATTACTATATTTTAAGGAATTATCGATCGTCTAGATAATAACCAATTGTTCAAACGGCCAGCAATAGTTAAAGCGATTATCGATTGTATTAACATTTATTTATTGTTTGAACAATTTACGAGTGTTTGAATAATTTTCGATTTACCGAACTAATTTTATATTGTTTTAACAATTTTATATTGCGTAAAAAGCTATCGATTATATCCCAGCTATCGGAATTGTGAAATACTGGAATACATGTATCAAATAATCATGGTTGGTTGTGCTGGAATAAAAGTAGCGCGCTACTTTTTGGATTGCCGGAATACATGTATCGAAATAATCATGATTGAAAATCGCCGGAATACAAGAAGCGCGCTTCTCCAGGATTACTAGAATACTCGTAACACGCTACTCCGAATTATTCAAATACATGTATCACCGTAGTGCATTTTTTTGAGCTACTCAATTACAAGTTATCAAATATTCATGATTGGATGATCACAAGTATTTTGTAATCAAAAAGTAAATAATAACTAAAAGTTTTATCAATGCCCATCTCTGGAAATATCGATATTCCGACATAGGGATTCGAGGGTAATATGGATTTCCCGTTAATCCAAAGGAGAAATTGGTCGCAGGCCTTAATCTTTGGGAGGTCGAATCATCGCGAGCGATCATGCGGTTAATCCCAAATTAGATGTAACTGCATAAATCCCGGCGCTCATTGAGTCAATTGGATAATTAGCTGATTGGCCGCGTCTAATACCGAGGTACATCGGGCACGTCCTTCGGTTTTGCTAGTTTTGTAATTAGTTGGACGCTGCCGACGATTAATACGGGCCAACGACGCGAATGACGTGGCCGTGATTTATTCTTTTGAGAGGAACGATGAAATTCAGCCAAGTCATTCAAGTTCATGGCAACTTTTTTGCACAGAGTATCGGATGTGATCTGATAAGAGATAGAGTCATGATACTTCACTTTGAAAAAAAAACACCGACAAATGAATCTCTTGATAGTGGAGATTGGAAAATGAGTAATTAACTAATCCGAAAAATTCGAGCTGTCTTGAATAGTTACTGCAAAGTATTGAGGTTGGGTATTTTTTCGAACTGAGGTTATGGTAAAATATGATGAGATGAGACGAAGTTATCTCGTGAAAGTGCAGAACCCGACTGCATAATTATGTCCGGAGTAACATATCGAGCATTCCAGCAACCACCGAGCACGATCCACCCTAGCTGTTGGCCTGCTAAACTGAATAGGAGCTAATGAACGTGGCCTGTCAGTCGCTTCTCTTCGGCCGGAACGTCTAACCACTGGGATCAACGATTATCGTCCAGGCCACTCACTCACTAACATTTTTTCTTATCATCAATCAGATTAACTGCGGAAATCGCGAATCGCGAAATCCATAAAATCCTCTGATTCTTCATCATCTTCCTTCCATACTTTAACAAAGTTAAATACTTTCTTTTCAATCCAAAAAATACTTTCTTTAAACGTTCCATAACATGCCTCATGTTTCCACAGTTATATCACTTGAACATTCGTACAAACAACTATCAATGTTTTCCCCTTTTTTTTTAACCATACGACTTTGCTGGCATTCAGAGTAATGCGTTCTTTTAACATATTTTCCTTGTGTAATCAAGATTGCATTATCTCCTAATCAGTGTTGTGATTCAATATTAAGCAAACGTCAAGGGTTTGCACCCTCGTAGCGAAAGCAGCAGCGCCAGGAACGCGCAAGGGACTTGGGTAACCAACTCGTGAAATTCAATTATCGAGTCTGATTTGGGGGTGGTCCTGATAGCATTGTGGCGCAAAGGGGTTGAAAAGAGGGCTCATATGGCTGGCTCAGACGATAACTCGATAAAACTGCATGGGAAAACATGTCATTTTCAGGAATTTCTCGCACAATTTATGTCATTCTCGTGATTAACATTGCGTTGAGCAAGAGAATCTCTCTTCAATTTTTTGAAGACCATGAATTTCAATTTGGATTCTATGGGTTTTTGGAGGAATAATTATGTTTTTTTCTGGGGATAGACACAAGATCTATCAATTTACAATATTTCAAGATTATAATGGTTCTGAAACTACATTCCTGGACCGGACAAGCTACCTCCAACCGCAATTTTCCATTTTCACTCGGGAAATGGAAATGAATATTTCACGCGCGAGACATGTAAGACAGAAGCTCGATTCCAGGAAGCTATCTCAGACGGCTTTATGCAGCCACCCTCTCGTCATATTTAATAACCCACACGAGTTCGCGCCGTCGTCCACGTACGAAAAGCTCGGAGGTTCGTTACGTACAATGCTCCGTTGATTGACCGACCAGAACCACCCTGAAAAATTGCCACCTTGAACAATTTCACATCCTCCCTTGGCCCTCAATAATTTCGGGACAAACGAAACTTTGCTTGCCTGCAAAATTACAGCAATACGTATTGATGAATCTTTTATCTGAGTTATGTCCAAGATAGTTGATATTTGCAACGCTTTCTGTAATCCATCAACTTAACGAACTTTTATATTTAAAAATTCACGATTATTCAATTATGTACAACAATTTTTTCGTGTATATATCATATTTCCTTCATTCACAGTTATTTTCTGGTCCTCTTCAGAAATTGAACGAGAAATACATATGATTTTGAACAAAGACAAATTTTTCTTCATCATAACTAGAGCACTAAATATATCAACCTCCATTTTGTATCCTGTCAAACATTGCACTGTATTGCATTTTTTCTCGTGATCCTATCCCAGGGACAAAATTGGTGGCACCACAATGGAAAATTCCGTAAAAGAGACTTTTCGACAACTTGTCTAAAAGAGCTGTTGTCAGGAAGACCGAAAAACATCATGATATCACAACATTGGATCCATTGGATCAGTACCGGTTTACAATGGTAACTGTCTCAGGAAAGGAGAAAATTTTTGTAGCATTTTTGCACTCTTAAAGTATACTCTACGCTTCTTTAGAAGCACGAGAAGCGCGCTACCGTGAAGCCTCTAGTGACGAGGCCCGAACCATTTTATTTCATTTCTGATTTCGAGACTCGCAGCTGAGGAAAGTAGTGTGTACGCGTTCCTAAATTAGAGCACTAGAAAAACCATGTCAAAAAATGCACTGCATTGCAACGATCTAGACTTTTTAGCCGAACAAAATAATAATTCGACATTCGGAAACATAAAAACATAAAACACAGTGTATGCAAATTATCAACATACAGTGATAGCGTTTCATTTGTGACTAAATCGCACTAAATCGTGCAAAAACGAATTTCGAAGCTGTTTAAACAAATGAAATTGGAAAAAGCAATATTTGTAATAAAAAAGTGAGTATATTTAGACAAAAAGTCCAAAATAAAATTATATTCAAATGACAATGTTAATCAACAATTGTTCAATATTTATTTATCAAAACATATTTTCAGTCACACGTCTGTCTTTCAACACAGAAAAAGATAACCTCAACGGCCATCGACAATTATTTGTGTGCATTTCATATAATATAATATTAAGTAATATTATATTGAAAATAATAACAAATTAATAATATTATAAAAGAGTGCCTTGATTATTTTATTATATATCTTATAATATGTAACATATATTTTTAATTATTTACCTCAACAATTTATTTTATATATTGTCATATACTTCATTTAGATTGTGTGTTGTAACTGGTAGTTGAATATAGATTAATTATTGCTGACTTTTTTTTTATTTTTATTATTAATGGCATGTCGAGTACAAAATGATTTGAAATGTTAATCTGAGAATATGTAAAAGTTATTGTACAATGTACAATACATATAGCGTCATGTAACTCCTACAGTTTCTGATGTTAATACATAAATAAATAGGATATTTCTTAATTTTTGGAAAGAATTTCATGCAATGTTTACATATTCCAGTTTACTTTGACAGGACACAAAATGGCGGATGATAATACTCATACTTTTAGTGCCTTATCATAACTAATTGTAAGTATCAAATCTATTCGTTCTCCATGATTCAGTTACATGAAATCTGTCTATGTCGGTATGCTGATAAAAGAATTCACATCACATCCTCCTTATTTTGAAAAACAATAACATTTACGTCGAATCTGATGATAAATCAATATTATAGACCGTATCAAAAAAATGATATTACTTGTCAAATTACATTGTAAATAAAATGGCTGATCAGTGATCAATAGTTCAATATCATGCAAATTTTACTGATTAGAAGTCATGTTTGACTATTTAAATTAGTAGGAATCCGGTTACTAATGTATAAATATAAATTACTAATTCAAATAGTCACATCTGCTTACCATTTGGAATAGTAAAAAAATAACGAAAGAGTTATTAGATTTTTACTACTGAAATTGTGGAGGATAACTTATTCTTCACTTAATATTTGACCAATGAAATAGTAAAAAGTTACCTATTAAGAAGTTGATTCTTACTAACCGATTAGTTGCGCGGTACTAATTAATTTGTTACCATTGGGCTACAAAAATAGTAAGCAAAGTTCTTCACGTGGAATTATTACTAAATAATGTAGGATATCAATAAATCTAAATTACAATTTTTCTGGTTCATTTCTATTAATCAAGGCAAAAACTCTAACATAATTCGATATCAGATATCATTAAAAGGACGTGTCTTAAACACAAACACTATAGTGGTATAATATTATATTATAATATTATAATATTTTAAATGGAAAACTCTCTGTCGTTTTTCACCGGTTTATTAATCTTGAATTAAGAACCAACTTTTTGTCGATTTTCCATTCATTTATTGTTTCTTTCTTCCCAACGTTTCAACCCTTAGTGTAGGGTCCTCTTCAAGGGATGGCGTGTCATTATCTTATATGCAGTCACGTTCGTGATGCTTCAATTTTCTGCAATTTTACATTTTCACATCTAATCACAACCAATTTGCACATCAACGATGCTCTGTCCTTTTCCAAGAATTCTTACAAGTAGTAATTTCTACAATCCGCTCCCTAAATTGAATTCAACAGATTGTTTATTTTCTCCTACAGATTGCTCGTTAAAATTTGTGCAGTAAAATCTCGAAAAAGTAAAAAGATGAAGTTCATAGAATGCAACAGACAATTTGTTGAGATAACAGACAATCTGTTAAATTTGACTGACACGTCTGTTTACAGCATAGATGGCAATATATTGAGATTTAGAGAGCAAGAACTTCGGTTCCTGAGAAGCTCGCCAAAAACGTCCTCAAGATTTATCCACGACGCAATCATAGCGTTCGAGGTGATAAAGACTTCTTTCGCGAGAAAAGATCGGTGCCCGGCGAGTGAGATGAGGTCGTTTGGAGGGAGAGAGAAACGGTCAACTGAGCCATTCAAAGTTCCCAGGAGGCAACAAAGGGCCAGCAACGAGCTGATCAAATTATCCAATTCATTTGGATTGGCGAGCGAGTGAACGAATAAGTGCTCGCCGTTGCCAAGAGGCTACACGGCTCAAGTGCCATCGGCCTGGCCATGAGACGTGCTTCACCCAAATTTATGCATATTTCTCGTCCCTGCAGCGGGTCCAGTTTCGCCTCTCGACCCCCCCGCGATTGTCAATCAGCCCGCGGCAAATTCATAATCGTTCGAATGACTTGATCGCGGCGAGCGAAAGGGATCGGCGGGCGCAAAAAATGGAAAACCGGATTTTTTTTGAATTCGCGCAGGTGCATAAACGCTGGGCCTTTAGAAAAATGGCCCCTCGCGCGACCCCGGCAAACACGGCCCACAATGTTTGCCGCCCGAGAAAGATGAGGTTCGTTGGACGCAACGTGTTCCTCGCGCGACAATAGCCATATTGACATGTTCCAACAATACTCGTGCGAATGGACATGAGACTTTTTGTCCCGGTAGTTTTGGGAAAAGTCAAAAGCCACGCACCATTTTGGCTGAGAAAATTGTTCCTTTAATGCACCCGAGGGAAGGCATCATACTGAGTTTGGCAATCAGCAGAAGTTGGGTCAAAGACAAAGGAAAAACTATAATTAACCTACAAACAGAAAGAAGATCTCTTACACCCAGATTCCATTATCACCGCAACAAGATAACGACACATCAAGTACACCAGAGCATGTGGTTAGGGACAGTTTTGACCACACGTTTCCTGGTTCATATCATTCGTGAATTTCTCCCAGCGTATACGAAACCACCCTATTATACAGAAACAGCAACGTGAGATCCCTTGAACCGCACATGACTCTTCAACTTGGAGTATGACGAATTCACAGCCTCGTTTCCCTCGAGGGCCTTGGACCCACCCTTCGGTTTCGCGCTTTTCCGCGTTCATAAATATTTACCGGAAGGGGATGAAGGGAACGGGCAGAAAGGCCGTCAGCCATTCTCTCCGATTTAATGAACCGCACTGATTTTTCACGGGCGTGGATCGTTTCGAAGGGGCGTAGATGTTTGTATCCATTCTTGACTTTCATCGCCGCAATAATTCGGTGGATAAACGTCAATACATGAAGAAAAGTGCAGATACCTTCTAAACTTCTCATTTTGAATTCGTTTCTTGAAAGAATCTTTAATTTGATTCAAATGAATACAAGAAAATTTGACAGGTCGGCCAGAACCTCCTCAGACCTATTGAAATCTTCCATGTTCTTCCTGCAAGTAACGATATGTCGTCGATGCTAAAGGCCCCGGAGGGCAATTGTGACGTTTAAATATTACACAGCATCATTAAGCCTCGGTCGAGGGTGGAACAAAGACACGGCATCCCTCGTGTAAGGGAATCAGGCAGCGATCGGTCGGCTCGCACACGTGTCGCTCGTCAAACGCGAATCATCGACGAGGTGTCAAGCCATCTCTTCGAAAATGCGCCAATTCGTCATTCGCCATTTCGCGTGAAATCCCCGAAGCCCGGAAGGGATTGAGCCTGCGATCATTTATCGATTAAAAGCTACATGACGCGCGTGGGTCCGGGAAAATCAATGAAAATTTTATGATGAGCAATGAAAAAAGGTTGAGGAGACTGGGATACGGGATTCGGTGGGCAATCAAAAATCCATTACTGGACGCCGGCGTCGTAATGTGGTGAGGGGAGGAGGAAGATAGGGGTTTTTTGATAGTTTGTGTGCCAGAAATAGAAGATTGAATTGTTATGCGAATGGAAGCAGTTTTGATGATTTTGATATTTTGCAGGACTGTTACGTATCATGAATGTTTTTAACATAATCATATTTTTAATTCAAACAACAAATCTTTGACCCATGAGAGCGTTGATGATAAGATGCAAAGTTGAATTTACAGCAGTGGAATCTGAAACAAGATTTATTTTAATGTGCAAGTATAGAGAAAAACCGAGCTAGGTACTCTTGAAAACCATTCGATCATGATCTCCATTATTGCCAAATTTTAAAAAACCAGATGGATGTGTTATAGACAACTTGAAATACTAATTCCTTCTTTTTTTATTCATCCGGGTGTCAAGCAATTGCAGAAACTAGTTCTTTCCGCGAAATCAGTGAGTTTTTTACATCATTTTTCTTCCTCTGGTATCTCGTATCATATTTTTCACTCATCTCCCGTCCCGGCTCTGTCCTCGGCTACGTCTTTCGTCACTCCCTCGTAATTAATCATTCGCCTCCCTCCCCCTTCCCTCTCGCTTTCCCACGTTACCTCCTCCTCTGGGCGTCGAACGGAGGCAGCATGGCGGCGAAGACCGAGACCTGACATGGTCCACCTTCACGTGAATCGTCTTCGCCTTGGAATTATGTATCTTCGACCTGAAAAACGCGCCTCGTCGCATTTTCGTTTACTCGGTTTTTTTGTCCCCTGCTTCATCACCGCTCTATTTCATCACAACGTTTTTAATGAATCCGTCATCTTACGCGCGATCTCACAAGCCCCCGGCGATAAGGAGGATTTTTTTTGTTTTACGTTGGGTAGAGGAGAAAAAAAGGGAAAATCTCGACGTGGAAATTCTGGGGAAAAATGCCTCGGAGACGTCTCAAGGAAAACTCATTTCTTGAGTCCGGTTCCGCGATTATTCCGGCGGTATAGTTTTTCGCCGAACAATGCGGCAGCTTTGGATTTTTTTCGCTGGGGTTTCATTTTTCGCGACTGGCGTGGATTGCGAGGAGTGTAAATTTATGAGGGGAATTTGGGTTGTTGGCATGATTTTCGCTGGGCAACAAAGGTTTGTTTGAGTGGAATGGGAATTAATTGGGTTTAATTTTTTTTTGTTCGTGGATTACTTTTGTGGTGGTTTTAGAAGTTATGATATTTTGGGAAAGGTGATGATATTTCTATTGAAGTAAAATGAAACTTTGATTTGTTCAAACTTGATCACAAAATGGCTCTACACATCAATCAAAACTGACTCTAATTGAAATCCAACGCGTTCGCTTTTCCATAACTATGTTTATTACAGGAAATTTGGAATAATTAGCAATTAATAATCTCAATCGACGTGTGTAATTTGTTCTGATGAAATTCAGATCCTTCAATCAATGTAATATGTATTGTTATCTTCTATAATTAACGCATTTTGAAGTTCATTCAGGTATTGTAGTTCTATCAAATGAACTAACCCTACTATATGTAGGGAAGACCGAGGCATTTCGGGGCACTTTTTGTGTTGTGAATTTTTACGGATTCATAAATTAGGTTATTGTTTAACAAACTATATTTTCTGAAAGCTTGAACCCTCCTCTTTTGAACTCCGAAAACAGAATTTTTCTATTTCATACGTACTAAGTAATGTTCGTTGAATAGTGAAAAGTGCACATCGTCCCTAGTTGTCCCGGTACCGAGGCATTGAGTAATACGTCGTTTGTGAGCAAAAAATGCCTTAAAAAGTAAGGAATGTGTTTTCCAGAGTCATTTTGTGTTTAATACTGTATTGACTTCAATACTTGCAGAAAATTGTCATCTAAAAAGTATTTAATTGTTGCCGCTGGATTTTCGCACATATGTTTTTGGACGTCCTCTGCGTGCTGGTTGAATTTCTTGTTGGATTCTTCAATGTGCTCGAACACTCTTTTTTATTGGTTGTTTTGCGAATCTTTTTGATGGGATTTCGTTTTGTGTTCGTTATTCGGCAAGTTGTTGCATAATTTCCGGTTTAGTCAAAATTCGGCAATTTTCCTTTTCCTTTCTATGTTTGATTTCTGCCAAGGTCCTGCTTTTGAAAATGAACGAATAGTATGAAGCGTTTTATCTAGTTCTTCAACTCAGGCAAATACTTTTCATGATGGAATAATCATCCATCGTGGTTTGGCAAAATCGGTGTAGAAATGAACGAGAACTTTGTATGTTTTAGCTGATATTCTGATCGACAACCCTTCATTTTTCACAGCTGCTACTGCTTCCTTCATTTAATCTGTAGGCACTGCATCTTTTTACGCTTATGATTGCCCAAAATGTTCCCGCCAAAATAATAATCAGTTGTTATTCATCTTGCAGTGAAAAATAAAGTGTCCCGAATTACTCCGGACGCGTGCGTTCCTAAATGCCCCAACACGATTTTTGTGGATTTTCGCTCCTTACAGATTCTACCAATAAACTTCAGTTTGAATTAAAAAATAAGTTTTGTTTAAACTCCCCTGTTTTAGTCTTCTGCAGTTCCTGGTAAGCAACAAACGCGAAAACGTAATAACGAAAACACTTCGTTTTAGTGTCAGAAAACACACTAACTCCTCTACAAATAATACTTGACATGTGAAATCGACCAAACTCCATGAGTAGAATAGTTACCTTAGACGCAACATAAGATAATTTTTCGGAATTCTTCCTTATTTTAATTTCACAAATTTCTATATTTGAACCTTATATCGTAAATTATAACGTAAATCAGTGTATTATTCAAATCGTTTCTTTCATAATGGAGCCGTATAAAATTCTAACAAAAAACATAACTTTTCTTACTCCCTCCTTTACACTGCAACTCCCACCCCCAACTTTCGCTGTCACCTCAGCCCGACGAAAAAACAATTAATTACTGTTCCCAGGAAAAATAAAAATCGCACCCGTAATGAATTATGCAGCGGAAAAAAAGCTTCTCCGCGCGGTACCGGCGTCAATGAAAACAATGACAAGCGTTTCGACACGATTCGCCGTACGTATCACGGAAATTAATCATTCGGACGCGTCCTAATGACGATCAAAGACGTCAGTTACGTCGGGGGATTCGTTCCTTGGTGTATTTTTTCGAAAATACGGCTGGACGCGTGATATCCCAGATGGAACGGCGGGTGGTTGGAAGCGTATCAAATTATCGGTTATTAATAACGTGATAGAGCGGCGTGCCTTCACGGGCGAGCTCAGACTTCACTCGGCTTAGAGGCAATGACTTGATTAATAATGCTACGTCGCGATATCCCTTGGTATGTATATTTCACTCGCTTTTCAGGTGTGAGTTTCTTATGGGTGCACGTGTACATTCACCGAAAGCAACTATGTACGAGGATCGCTAGTTCACTTTGATTTCGCCGCCTGAGGGATGCTTCGTAACTCGCGCGAGGAATTCGTTGTAATTACAATGTTAAGTGCGTTGATTAAGGGAGTGTTCGAGATGGAAGGTAAAAAAGGTTTTTTGAAGAAATGCGGATCTTGTGCTGTGAGAAGATCAGAGACAATACTGTAGAAATAGTGAGACTGGGAGGATATGGATCTTACACGGATAGAAATTTCCGTTAAATTTTACCGTGCAATTCACTATAAAAAGTACCGTGCAGTCCAAGGGAATTGTGACTTACAATATATTCAAAATATGTAAAATGAAAAAAGTAAGGCTACTACATGATAACTAGTTCCGGAATTGAACTTGAGTGTTGTTTTCAAATGTCCTTAACTATATGGCCTCCATTGCATATTCGACATTCAAACAAAGAAAAAATATTTTTTAATTTAGAGCACTTACTTGAGGTGTTATTCCAGCCCATGAACTGTAACAGAAAAAATTTCTTCCTTTAATTGATCATAATACATATTAAATGATATTCTAGTAGGCATATTCTAAAAAAAAATACTTCCAAGCAGGAGAACCTTCGTTATAATAAAACTTTTTTCAATCCTGTCTTGAAATTCATTCGAATACCGAAGGCACGAAAATCCCTAAACCGCCCTGATAGTCGGATCAAAAATGCAGGACTTATTTTCCAAGCAATTTGGCCGAGTAAACAGTGAAACCTGGATCGAACGAAGAGGGAAGGATCGCGCTGTGGCTCGCAGCAGTCTTAGGTAATCCGTCTGTTGAAATATCAATCTCGACATTTCACTCTTTGCCCAGCATTTTACATCCCCGTCCTCGCTCGCAAGGTTAGCCCTTCTTCTACGCCTGGGCGAGGTCATCAAAAATGCAGCAGCAATCAGTGCAGCTCGTCAGCGAGCCGACGAGACGGCCTATCTCAGATACCCCAGGGACGAATGCGAATTCTTTCAATGTAAATCGAGCACCTCCATAAAACATCGCCTCAAAGTGTACACGATCTTGAAAACTCCATCGGCGAGAGTCATTCAAATTAATTGTTATTTATTTTGGCTCCCCCGAATATGTTCCGGGGGAAATTTCCGTAGGGCGGTGTTTGGGGAGCTTTGGGGAACAAATCACGAAAATAGATTCCAAACTTGTTCGAGAAAAAAACAAAACAGCCAAAATATCAATGCAGTAGTTGAGCTACGGTGACTCTGGCTTACTCTGGAGTGGGGGTGATCATATGGTGCTCGAAGTACCACTAAAGTGGGAAACTGCTTACAAGTCAAAAAAATTTTAATCGCAATCTTTGCGAACAAAGCAAGCAAATCCATGCTATCCCTTTTAAAACTGGATACGTTATCATTTTTTTTTAATGGGAGGAACTGTTTAAATTATAATAACACATAATTCATGTATTATTCATACAAATATGTACTTCCTTTTTATTTCTATTTAACCTATTCATGTGTATTAGCTTGAATTCCCCACTTTGACGATAGCGAAAACTCTTCGTGCAATAGGATGCTCACAGATTTCCTTCGCATCCTTGCAATTCCTTTCATCTTTTGTCACAGATTCCGCCCCAAAAAAGTAATGTACTTTCGCGCACAAAGTGACGTTGTGCTCGCTCACCGAAGCGTGAAAGTATCGGAGCTGTGTCTACTGATCGGTATTAAAAATTCAATATTCTCGTTAATCCGGGTTGGTATGTGGCCCCAACTAATTAGCGCCACCGTAGGACGTTGCTAACCGTTGTCATGCAAATACCGTGGGGGATGCCACGAGTCCGCTGGACGCGATATATACAGGGGTTACATCAATACAAATCTAACGCCGAATTGAAAAAAAAGGGTTGAGCTCTTCATTAATGTGAATCTTAGGTGCAAAATTTTGTGGAGATACAGTTGACATATGTCCACTAAACGTTGAGACTAACTTCCGGCGTACGCTATCTGAAAACAAACATTTCAATTGAAAATGTTTTTTTATTCGGTACTTCAGTCTATTGGTTACCTGTCAAAAAATGCATTCAGAGTACACTCAACGGACCATTATCTTCGGTTTTTCGTAGTGTAGGGCGTAGGTCCCGATTTAGGTTTTGGACGGTGTTTATCCCGATTTGTTACAACTTTCGCTTGATTCGATTAATCAACTCTTGCTCGTACACAATACGCTTGAGAACTGCCCAGAAATTTTCGATTGGACGTGCCTGTGGCACGTTTGGAGGATTGTCCTTCTTCGGCACAAATGGTATTTCTTGCTCGGTCAGCCGATCCTATGTTTTTTTTGCATGATGACAGCTTGCAAGATCCGGCCAAAACATGATTTCGTCGCCAGTGTGATATTTGCCGATGAATCGCTTCAATTTTGGCAAGCATTCGCCGATACAAACGTCAGCATTGATCGCTTTGGCTTTGTTTGGGCGAATCAATGGCGCTGAAACACCCTTCGAAGAAATGGCCACCCACACTAGCATCTTCGGCCTAAATTTTGATTTGCTGGCAAATTTAACTTCGCTTGGTGTTGTTTCGATGTTGTCAGTGTAAAAACCGTCGTTGCCGCTCAATCATGGTGCGAAAATGTGGAGTACGATTCATCATCCAAAGTGATGAATTTTGCATTCGCAAAATGTTCACGACGAAGGGTACGGCAGCATTTTGGTATTTTTTCGAGTTCTTTCGCTGTACATTTTGGTGCTCGCTTACGTTTACGATAAATTACATTGTTTTTCTTCAAAATCTTGTGAACGCTAGACTTTGAAAAGCCAAATTTTCGTGCTACTTTGACCAACCATATTTTTGGCACTTGACAGCAGTTTTTTCATTGTTTTGGCACTTAATTTTGGTGGGCGACCAGGTATAACTTTATTTTTCGGTTCTTTTCCATCACGGCAATCCTTCGAAACACGAAAAATAGTCGCACGGGAGATTGGCTTTTCTTTGAACACATCAAGAATTTCATTTGCACTGTGTCGTCCAAACAGATTGGTGACAGATTTGCGTAAATCTAGCTTGAACGACATTTTAAATGGTAACTACTGCGCAATTTGAGTTTGACAGATCAGTGGGAGCAGAATGAAGCATGACAAGTGCACTGATTGTCATTTGTGTCAATGTGCACATTTAGTACATTTTTTATACAAGCGTTGGAAGTTTGTAACCCATATTCTGTATGGCATTTTTCCCATAAATAAATCTGGAAATTTTTTTACAGTATTTGAATTTTACTAAAAAATATAGTTGTTTGTCATTCTAACAGAAAACATCATTTACTTTTTGGGATACAAATTTTTTAAATTTACACATGGTGAACTCAAGTTCGGAGCTGGTCTGCCAATGATCGACTACGTTAATCTTATCACTTTCAACACGTTTTCTATCGGCAGAGGCACGTAATGTCTCATTAAAACTAAGCTGCGTCAGAGTAGATCCGAATCCATGGGATCGGATCAAGTTGACACAAAGCGCCAGTAATCCGTTTATCTCCTCCCTGCCCGCTTCGTGTCCACGTGCCCCGATATCGAAATTCGAATATATTCCGATTCGCTCTCATCCTCTGATGTATTTTGCAACTAGAAAACCTTGTCACTTGTCATCGAGATACGTTAAATTTAAAATCTATGTCAAATACTGATTTTGATTTTGGTAAAATGCAGGGGAGGTGAAACAGGCGTTTTTTAAGTGGGGAGTATCAAGGTGTTACCTCCATGAATGAATATAGTCGCAAAGTAAATTGGTTTTTACACAGATTTTCAGAATTTTTGACACTTTTTGTTTTTTTCAGTGTGTATAAAATGTTGCAGGATTTTCTTGTATTTTTATAAATTTGTACTAGTTTTCCGTACATTGATATACAAAGAATTCTATAATTGTATGCGTCAGAAATCAGAGTTCATTTAATTATTTGTATTGGAGAGGATTTTGTTGCAAAGAGTGTCTATATAGGTTTTCATTTACTCTGATTATTTTGGTACTTTTTCAGTTTTTTTACGTTTTAAAGGATTGTTCAGTATTCATAAAACTATACAATGTATTTTTAGGATGACAGAATGTTGCAGAATTTTCTAGTATTTCAAAAAATTTTTAGCATTTTTGTGTAAACTGCTTTACATACATAAATATTTCGAAAATTTAAAGCTCTAGAATTCGAACTTCATGAAATTTTTCGCGTTTTAGAGGATTTTCCGGAAAACAGTGTCTCAATAGATTTTTTACTTCTTGCAGTAGCTTTCGTATTTCTTCAGTTTTTCTGTTATTTGAAAGTTCGTTCAGTATTTTAATATATTGCTGTATAAATTTTTTGAAATTCGATAGATTTTGAATGTTCTTGTAAATGGTATATGTTTTTTCTTTTTGCATTTATTAGTATTTATGATACATTGTAAGATTTTTTAGTTTTTTAAAGATACTTCTTTGAATTTCCAGAATGAGGTTTCCTTGAATGAAAGTTTAGAAATACTAAAAGTATTTCGATCGACTTTTAGAAAGTTACGAAAAATCTCAATAAGTTGCCGACATTTTTGTCTGAAGTGTAGATAAATTTCAATAGTTTGAGCTACTTTTAGAATTTCGAAAATTTGAAAGAACTTAGAAAAACATCGAAAATTTCAAAGATTGTCAAGTTTGTAATCTGAATAATTAGAGAAAATTTTTAGAATTATAGGAAAAGGTCGAAAATTTTGCAGTAAATATATTAATGATGTTTTTTTCGTTTTCTGAAAAAATCTGCAAAATTAGAAAAGTATTAAAAATCTCTATTATTTATACATATTTTTTCAAGTTTGATAAGTTTTTGATAGTTTGGATAGCGTGTGAGATTTTGGGAATTTAAAAAAATCTAAAGAAAAATAGAAATAATGAGAATTGTCAATATTTCTTAAAAAAATTAAAAAAAATCGCAGAATTTGAAATATTTTTTGAATTTTGTAGATTCTATTCTTTATCGTACTTTCGAGATGTGTACATGATAGTTTACTTCTCATTTTCATTGAAAATTTCAAAGATTGTTAAAAAATATTATGAATCATTCGAAAAATTAGTAGAGTTACAGAAAATTTTTATCAGATTTGTTAATTTTGTTTATTATTTATCATATTTTTTTGAAATCTGAAAGAGAATATCCTTCTATTCAATATTAGAATCTAAAAAACTTAAAAAGTATAAAAACTACGAAAAACCTTGTTGAGTAAGACAAGTTTTTTTTTCAAATTCCCAAATTCGTTCATAGTTTGGATGACGTTTGAAATTAAATCCATTTTGAAAAACTTCAAAAACATAGGAAAATTTGGAAATTGTCAATAGAAACGAAAATTTGCAAAATTTGACAAGGTGACAGAA
This sequence comes from Platygaster robiniae, assembly GCA_028476575.1. NCBI lineage: Eukaryota > Metazoa > Arthropoda > Insecta > Hymenoptera > Platygastridae > Platygaster > Platygaster robiniae. The sequence continues at coordinate 18,889,196 of CM052027.1, forward strand.
AATTTTTATAAATTTTATAAATTGGGTTTTTACTCATTTTTCTTAGATGCATGCATGAAAGTGGTGTTCTATTATTAATTTATACTTGATTATCTTAAAAAGTATTGAAAAAACAGTAAAAATAAAAAAGAGTTTAACGAATCTTGAAGTGATTCGGAAAGTTCTGAATAGTAGATGTAATACATATGGGATTCGGCAAATTTGAGTAATAAAATAACGAATAAAATTTTAAACATCGTAAGTAATTCTGAGAAATCCAACAATTTCGTATAATTCCGAAAAAATTGAAAATTTACAAAAAAAAATCCAAAATTCCAGTTAAAGTTTATAGATCTTTAAACGCGGTCGCGTCTCATCCGTCGCTTTAAAAATGAAACCGCCGTGTATATTTACGCCAACAATTTCGTCTCCTCTCTTTCCAACTCGCACGTTCTAACGGATGTGCGAGAGAAAGCCACATATGTCTGGGCACATCTGCTACGATTTACGATCATCTGTTTTTTTCAGCCTTCAATTTTTCGACGAACAGCTGATGGGTGTCGTTATTCGCAGAAAAGCTCAAAAATTCTGTAAAACTGCTTAATTCTTGAAATATACTTCCAATTTTTCAAAATTAGCAATGTTTTGTCTCACAGAGGTAGTTCAAGACTTGGAAAATTTCCAGTGGCGGACTAAGTACTTGTGAGGCCCAGGGTGATCCTAACATAGGGGCCCCCTCTCGCTCTATTAAAATTAAGAATTTTATAAAATGTCGATAAATTCCGTTCTGATGATTCAGTGAAACTACAATTTGTAAATTTATGCATTTTCGCTTGATTGTTTTTGGGTATTTGTCGTAATTTCAATGAAAACTGTATCAATAAGATTTATTTTTTAGCAAAAAGTTTCCCTTTGAATCAAAAATCGCGAGTTGTGTTCCAGGAGAGGGGGAAATAGAGCAAGGTATAAAAGGGAGATAAAGAGAAACAGAGATAGTGCACATGATGGAATGCCGAATGAAAGATACGATCCTCGAATCGCCGACATTCCAACGTCACCTCGTCATTACTCTTCTGGGACGTTTCGACTCATGTTCCCTCAACCTCTTTCCCTCTCTTTTTTCCTCGTTCGCTAATATTCCTTTTCCACCGCTCTTTCTGTCACTTAGCACAACTGCCCAGGAGTACAAGTGTACATCTATCATGAGCAAAAACGTCTGTAAGTGCAGTTACGTTTTATGAATGTTTTTTTTCAAATTGTTTAAAATTTATATTCAAATTCGAACAGAATGTATCCGAATTTAAGTTTCAATTTTCTAAAATTTTAGAAGCAGTACATTTCGTCCGTAACATAATTTTTTGTCTATTTTTACTTTTTATAACAAAAATTCTTTTACTGTATGTATGCGTAAATATTTACTAAAACACCAAATATGTTTCATTTTTTACATAAAGTTTCATACCATTTTCAAAAATTCTATAAATGATTCGATTTTCTTTAAATTATTTACAATTTTGAGGTTTTTATTTGTTTACTGTTCATTTCAAATTTTTTTTACATTTTGAGTCTTTCGATATTGTATGTAAGTTTGTCATTATAGGTAAATAAATGCAATTTTTTTATACTCTTTAATATGATAATAAACACAATTATCGACGAAGCTGATAAACATTATTTGAAATTCTGCTAAGTATTCGATTATTTTCAGAATTGTTAAAAACCTTCGAGATAAATAATGTTTACTGATTTTTAAAAATTCGTGATTTGTCAAACATGATACAAAAAGATTACAACATTTTTAATTTCATCAAAATCTGTCTAACTCGTTAATATTTTTCATATCTCAGTTTTTAATTTTTTGAGATTAAAAATGTATAAGAACAATAAATAGTATCATTATGCATATTTTAAAGAAAAATTATTATGATAAACGCAATTAAAATATTTTCAAAATATTTCCTGCAAAATACAAATTTTTTGAATTTTCGAGTAAAATTGACAACTTATACGATTATGTTTAATGTTTGTTTTTCAAGTCCTAGAAATTATTGAAATTTGGAACATGTTAATAACTGGTTCGAACTTTCCAAACTTGATAATTATTTTTCGCGAAAATTTGAAAATATTGAATCTGTTTAATAATTAGATGATTTATATTGAAAATAATGATATTATCTAACGTATTTCAAAGAAATATTTGGCATTTTTAGGGGTTTTAGGAACCTGAAAATTCAATGCAGTTTCAATACTAAACAACTTTTTTATTGCAATCCTGAACAAATTATTAAGACAAACTTAATTTAAAAATCGCGTTTTCTGTAGAATAAATCATTTTAATTCGTAAATAAATTTTGAACAAAAATGAAAAAATTCCAATACTTCGATTTTTTTGGACAATATATATTTTTCATTTAAAAAATTTTATGACTTCCGATTAGAAAGATGAAAGAACTTTTTGGTACGTAAAATTCATATAATTTAGAATGTGAAAAATAAATAAAATATTAGAAAAATGAGTATTAGTCACAGTTTCAAAATTTTTGAATAAAATTTCGAAATTCTACCATTCAAAATATAGAAGTTTTTATAACTTAAAACTTCACGTTTCCAGGATAAGTTGGAAAAATTTTGGGCAAGTATTATTTTAATGTAAAGTATGAGGATAAGAATAAGATTTATCATTTCTGTATTAAAATGAAATTCTCTTCCTGAACATGGAAAAATATGTTACAAAAATTAAAATCAACAACCAAATTCATTTTCAAAAGTTTCATTTCGTAACTCAACAATTTATTTTTTTTTTTAAATGGTTTGGATGGATAAACTATGTTCAAGAACTGGTATATCGACTTTTTTTTTAATCAAAAAAGCGCAATTTTTACCGTAGAATCAGAGAAATTCAACAGTATAAATTTACATAGTGCATGTTACCGCCTATTTAGAAAATGAAAAAAATAAAAAAATAATCTTTTTCGTGTATATAAAATAATATTATAATAATTTTAAATTTACTCACGATGAAACAAATTAAAGAAAGATTAGATGTAAGTATCACTGATATTTCTAATTTTTTGAATAAAACATTTTTTCGTAAATTCTCAACTTGAAAAGTTGAACAACATAAATGTTTATAGTGAAAAAAAATTTTCTTTAGAGCAATTACTGTTTTAGCTTCGAATTCAAAGGAACGAAAAACTTAAACTTGAAATTTCCCTTAATTCACGTGATTTCTATGAGAAGAAAATTAATTGCTATTTTAGACATAATGAAAATAAAGTTAATAATACCAAAATGCTTCATTAAATTCGAAATCTTTCAAAAACGGATTGAAATTCAACATGAGTACCCTAACATCTAAGATTCAATCAAAAAAATTTGAAATGTTGTTGAATAAAAGACACACTGTATAAATGATTGGTCAATAATAAAGTAAAAATTTGATGAGTCAAACATTCAAAATATTTCAGAAAAAAAAGTTGTTCTGCAAAACCCCTCCCGAAAATTTTTTCAGGGTACATCCCTGGTAGCAATATAGTTTGCCTCCAGTAACAATAGTAATTAATTACAAAGTTTCAATACAAATTACAATTGAAAGTTCGAAGACTAGAAAAAATTAAGAAATCTCACTTTTCAAGTCAGATCGTTAAAAAAAGAAAATGTATAAACTGTAATTGTAAGCAATATATAATGCTTCTTATATTTTACTCGGATAATATATGTGATATACTAAAATAATACAATTATATATTTTATAACTATACAATTATATTCATTAGTAATATATATATCTAGTAAAATTAATTGCATACATAATTGATAATTATTTTGTTATTAATAATTAATTGAATATGTATGTATTATTTATTAATTATAACACTATCAAATGATTGTATTATAAAATATTAATACAATCATATATTTTGTTACTAAAAAATATATTCCAAAAATAATTATACACATCATGTATATTTTTCTACTGAAAAACCCCCAAGATATTATTCTACATACGCCCCTGAAAAAAATGTTCAAGTTTGTAAACATCATCTGAAATTCTTCATGTTTTTTGAATGTGGAACCTCAAATATTAATCAAAACCCGCTGCTGAATATTTGCAATTTTTTTTACAACGGGATGAATAAGACTATCTTTAAACAATGTTTATATAAAATTTAAAATGCTGTGCAAGTTTTGTAGCAAATGAAACTCCATATGTCCAAATTTATAATGCTTCTTATATTTTACTCGATAAATATATGTAATATACCAAAATAATACAATTACATATTTTATAATTATACAATTATATGTATAAGTGTTATATTCCTAGTAAAATAAATTACATATATAATTGCTAATTAGTTTACTATCAATAATTAATTAAATATTTATGTAATTATTTATTGATTATAACACAATTCAATGATTGTATTATACAATATTAATACAATCATATATTTTCTTACTAAAAAATATATTCCAAAAATAATTATACACATAATGTATATTTTTCTACTGAAAAACCCCCAAGATATTATTCTAAATACGCCCCTGAAAAAAATGTTCAAGTTTGTAAATATCATCTGAAATTCTTCATGTTTTTTGAATGTGGAACCGCAAATATTAATCAAAACCCGTTGCTGAATATTTGCAACACTTTTTTTTTACAACGGGATGAATAATACTATCTTCAAACAATGTTCATTTGACATATAAAATGCTGAGCAATTTATATACCCATTGAAGCTTCAACTGTGCAAGAGCCTCCGTGGCGCAATGGTTAGCGCGTTCGGCTGTTAACCGAAAGGTTGGTGGTTCGACCCCACCCGGGGGCGATATTTTTTTTTTTTTTTTCACAATGTTTTTTTTTGGTTTCAATGACTCTGTTCAGCAGTTTCAAATGCCTCCGTGGCGCAATGGTTAGCGCGTTCGGCTGTTAACCGAAAGGTTGGTGGTTCGACCCCACCCGGGGGCGCTTTTTTTTCATAGAATTGTTTTTTTTTTCTTTTCAAAAAAATTGTGTTTTTTCAACATTATATGTTTGAAATATTAATTCCAAATTGATATCAAGAAAGGACGAACTTTTTTTCAAATATATAATTATTTTATTATTCAATTTATAATTACGTTATTACGTACGTTTTGATTTATTTAATTATGTGATTAATGATAATAATGTTATCTTTATCATTATTAATAATCATAATTTCTCATTTATATTTATTATTTCTTCAACAGTTAATAATATTGTTACTATTTAATTATTGTTTTATTACATTATATAATTATTATAATTATTTTCTTCAAAAAAATTTCAGAATTTTCGAAAGTTGTGCTAAAAGTATTGTTTTTTTTTTGGTTTTTTCAAAAACATCGTATTTTTTAACATAATGTGTTTAAAATATTACTTAAAAATCAATAACAAGAAAGGAGGTAATTTGTTTCAAATATATAATTATTTTATTATTTAATTTATAATTACCTAATTAGATACATTCATATTTATTGATTTATTTAATTATTTAATTAATAATAATGATGATTAATTTATCTTTTTAATAGATAATGATTTCTTATTATTATTTATTATTTTTTTAACAATCAATAATATTTTTATCATTAAATTATTTATTTATATAATTATAAAAATAATTTTCTTTTGAAAAATTTCAGAATTTTCGAAAGTTGTTTCAAAAGTATTGTTTTTTTTCAGAAACATTGTTGTTTTTTTTTAAAACATTGTATTTTTAACATAATGTGTTAAAAATATTTCTTAAAAATCAATAACAAGAAAGGACGTAATTTGTTTCAAGTATATAATAATTTTTTTATTCAACTTATAATTACGTAATTACATACAGCCATATTCATTAATTTATTCAATTATTCAATTAATAATAATTATGTTTTATGTATCATATTAATAGATAATTATTTCTCATTATTATTTATTATTTTCTTAGCAATTAATATTTTTATTATTTAATTATTTATTCATTCATTTATATAATTATAAAAATTATTTTCTTCTGAAAAATTTCAGAATTTTCGAAAGTTGTTTCAAAAGTAATGTTTTTTTTCAGAAACATTGTTTTTTTTTTTCAAAAACACTGGATTTTTTCAACATTATGTGTTTGAAGTATTACTCAAAAATTAATAACCCGAAAGGACGTGATTTTTTAAAAAATATATGATCATTTAATTATTAAATTTATAATTATGTGATTGATAACTATCAATTTTTATTTATTTATTGATTTATTTGATTATTAATAATTAGTTTTATTTATTATTTTTGATAATTAATAATTTATTTTTATTTTTTATTATATATTTGATAATAATTAATAATTCTTATAATTTATTTATTTATTTATTTAACTATATAATTATCTCAATTATTTTTCTTCTCTAAAATTTTACAGTCTCCGAAATTTTCTTTTTATTTTAATTTAGAAACTATATAATCGAGTATTCAAAAATTACAGCGGAGTTTACCAACTGTCTAAAACTCTTTGAACTGTTAAAATACACTAGTTTTGTTGAATAATTCAGAATAATAAAACAAATGCTGACACAGCTACCCAAAAATTCGATTTTTCTCGACGTTTCGGTGACCTATGTGCGTCCTCCTTTTCAAGATTTATTGTTTGATCTAAAAATACACATACAACATGAAATTTTAACGCAGAATAACAATTAAAATTAAAATTACTTTTCATACCAGATCTTAAAATTCTCTTTCACGCTTTACGAATTGTTACAAATACTGCCATAATCATAATCATTCGATCTCAAGTGGTGTACTCAAACGTCGAGAAGGTCGAGAATAATCGTATGTTTGGGTAGCTGACAATGAGTCAGCATTTATTTCATTTTTTTCATAATAACACGTTAACAAATCAATTTTAAATACACATAACTTTGATTTCTAGTTCTGAATCTTTTTTTTCGTACGCATGTATTGAGTGTTAAATAAATGAATGAATACATCAACTTGTGAATAAGTGAATAAACAAAAAAATTAATAAATAAATGAGTAGGTAAGTTAATAAAAAAAGGCATTCAAGAATTATTAGGTAAGTGGGGAAATTAATGAACGATTCGTTTATTCTTTAATTTTTTAAAAATACAGGAAAAATTGAAATAGATGTAAAGACAATGAGAAATTTAATATCATTTAAACCTTTGCAAACGAAATGTTACGTAGGAAATTTCTAAATTTTGGGGTAAAAATGAAAATTCATAGTGTATTTGGTAACATTAGAAAGTCGTCGTTTTTATGAAATCGAGAGTCAAAACTTTTAGCAACTTATTTTTGGAAAAAAATATAAAAAAATTATAAACGAAACATAGAATTTCGACCTATTTTATTTTTCGAAGTTGAAAATTTTGATATAAAATTTGATTTTTAAAATGAAATGATGATAAATAGGTTAAAGGAAATGTTGGACAACTTCAGTAATTTTTCATAAGTTCCAAAAAATAAATAAGCAGTAGTAGGAAATAAAAATAGACGAAAGCAAAAAAACACGATAAATATTGATAGTCAACAAATTATTAACAAGATACGAAATATCTGACGATTTCATACTGTCTAAAACTTTTTTTAAATTAAAAAGAAAAACTGTTTTTTTAAATGGTTTTGAATAACTTTGACTTCAAACTCAAAATCTTTTTTTTTGTTCGTATGCATGAATTCAGCAATTATTAAATAAATGAGTATATGAATTGGTCAATAAAAAAATTAAATAAATTCATCAGAAATGAACAAAAAAATTAATGAATAAAAGAGAAAATAAGTTAATAACTAAACAAATCAACAAATGAATAAATAATCAAAATGAATGATTTAATAATTCATTAATTCTTCAATTATACGAAAAATACGAGAAAAGTTAAAATAGGTCTAAGAGAAAAAAAAAATTTTATATCATTCAAACATTTTCAACCGAAATGTAAAATAGACAATTTCTAAATTTTGAAATAAAAATGAGTAATCATGATGCATTCGATACTAAAATTTTAAACTCGTTGTTTGTACGAAACTTTTAGTAACTCATTTCTTGAAAATAATATAAAAAAATTATTAACGAAACAGGGCCGGATTAACAAGTAGGCAGAATAGGCAGTTGCCTGGGGCCCCCGATTTTAGGGGGCCCCCGAAAAATGAAAAAGACTTCTAAAATTTTCTTACAAACATACAATTCTAGAGAGTGAAAGAAAAATATAATCAGAACTGAAAATAATTGAAAAAATACGAAATAATAAAACAAACAAAGTGAAATCACAATTGACTTGAATAGAAGCCTTCAAGCGGAAATTTCAACGTGAATGATGAATGAGTGAATGATGGATGACAAATGACAAATAAATTAATGTATCATTTGACAGGCTCAGAGGCAAAACGACACAAGAATTCCCAAAAGAAAGACCGACTTATGTGAGTCAGCATATTTTTTATCCTTTCTTGGAAATTCTTGTGTCGTTTTGCCTCTGAGCCTGTCATTTGGTATCATTTAACAAATACGTTTTCGTGAATGTTCGAGAATAGAAATCAATGAAAAGGTCGAGAATATTCGAGAACAATAAATGACTGGAATTTTCTGGAATATTCTGGAACACTTGAATTTGTATATAAGACGAAGAATTCGCTGTACGGGGATAGTCACGTCTGAGAATACTCACCGTGAACAATAACATAGTGTAAAGTGAATAAGTGAATGAAATATCCTTGTTATTATCTCGTAAATGTCCGCGTTTTTTTCTTTACCGTAGTGAGACCATCATTTTTCGGGAGTGATAGTTTAAGTGCAATACACTAGTAAATACTAAAACCATCGTTTGTGTCTTAAGTTGTTATTTTGTAAAAAAATGTCTCGTTCATATTTAAGTGGTGCGCAAAAAAGAAAGGTTGCCGAAGAAAAACGATCACGAACAAGTGCAGTGTTAGAAAAAGTTCCAAAACTCGACAATTATTTTCATCGGAACGTAAAAACACCAAATTCATCAGGCAGTCAAGGACTTGCAACTAGTCCTGAATTGAACGATGATCCAGTCAACTCAACACCTGAATCTTCAAACCAATTTCTTGTGGGCGAAAGTGTACATAAAAATCAAGGTGTAGAAATTTCCAACCGTTCCAACGATCCAGGAAAATGGGAAAAATTTACTAGTGAAGATGTAAGATTTTGGATTGAACATGGGCCATCCACATGTCAAAATTCGACTGGACCATTCGAATCATCTAAGCGTTGGTATGAAAACGAATCAACATCGAGATATTGTTCGCCCAACGTATTTTTTGGGACTAAACCAAATGGAGAAAAAACAAATCGAGATTGGCTTATTTATTCACCAATGAAAGGTGATGTATGATTTGAATCAATTTCTTTCACGAAATTCACTCTATTTTTTGAGAAAGAATCAGGTTTTTTTCTAGCAAGAAAAAAAAATCCTTAAAAAATAAAACTTGAGGTTAAACGAATTCGCTTAAAAAGTAACTTCTAATTTCTTACTTGAAAATTTATGAGTAACTTGTAATATAACCAAGTTACATTAACTCAAACAAGTTACATTAACTCAACCAAGTTTCTTTTAAAAAGTAACTCACCCACCCTTAATTCATAGTTTGTGTATCATTCACATAATTTGTAACACTGTGTGACCTCAAAAATTACAAAAAAAAAAAAAAAAAAAAAATACGAAACCTGTCTACAATGGCTGGTGATGATTCTTTAAATACTTCCATTGCATTTTTTTTTCAAATTTAGCCCTCGTTTTCGATTTACTCAATAAATTAATTTTTTTTAAAAGCATGCTTTTGATCACGTAATATTGGTCCTTTTTTTCGAACAAAAGACTAGTTGTGTCCTCTTATTAACCTGATCACGTTTCTGGAATAAAATAGGTCAAAAACTGCACGGGAAAAAATTTGAAATAGCGGTCAATGAGTCTTTTTTATATTCTCTGACCTTGAAAAAACATTCAGAGAAAAGAAAACGGAAAATGACAGAAAACCGGAAAGCCGGTCGAATAAATAGACTTAACATTAAAAAACCTGTAAAGAAAGTATTCAGGGGGTCATTACCAACCATTCTAGACAGGTTTCGTTTTTTTATAATTTTCAAAATTATTTTTAGGCACACAGTGTAATTGATAATAATAATTTTTGGTTTTTATTCACAGGGTCTGTCTATTGTTTTTATTGCAAGCTATTTCTACCACCCGACCAATCGATAAAACTTTCTCGTGAAGGATATGATGACTGGAAAAACATCGGAAGTCATTTACAACAGCATGAAAAAAATCCAAAACATCGGGAGTGTTTGCTGATTTACTGGCAAAAACGAAAGGATGAAAATAATCTGCCAGAACTACTCGAGAATGAACTACTAAGTGAAAAAAAATACTGGCGCGACGTTTTAAAACGGGTAGTTGCTGTCATTGCCACATTAGCAGAGCGAGGTTTGTCATTCAGAGGTTCGAACGAGCAATTCGGGGTGCCGGGCAACGGAAATTATCTAGGGTTACTTGAACTCGTTGCGAAATTCGATCCTTTTTCGCAAGGTCATATTGTTAGATACGGCAATGCTGGGACAGGTGTAACTTCTTACTTATCGAAGACGATCTGCGAGGAGTTCATTAACATTATGGGTAAAAAAGTCAGATCATACATTTTAAAAGAGGTTACTTCGGCTAGGTATTTTAGCTTATCTGTCGATTCGACTCCTGATGTATCGCATGTTGATCAATTGTCTATTATTTTAAGATATGTTTCTCCGAACGATTTTCAACCAGTCGAAAGGTTTATAACTTTTCTTCAGTTGGAAGGTCATACTGGTGAAAGTCTAGCGAATCAAACTTTAAACTTTCTTACTGAAGACTGTGGTTTAGATATTCAAAATTGTAGAGGACAATCATATGACAACGCATTCAACATGTCCGGAAAGTATAAAGGTGTGCAAGCAAGAATATTGAGTTTGAATGAGAATGCGATCCATGTTCCCTGTTCCGCGCATTCCCTTAATTTGGTTGGAGAGCATGCTGTGAAGTGCTGTTTTTATGCAGTAGATTTTTTCGCCATTATGCAGACATTATATAATTTTTTTTCCGCTTCCACCTATCGTTGGGGCGTATTAAAAAATAAAATAAACAATGAGAAAACTTTCAAGACATTGTCAACTACACGCTGGGAAGCACATTCGAATGCGACGAATGCAGTTTACGATTCATTTGATATCATATTAGAGGCTCTAGAAATCATTGCTGATGATGAATCACAAAATACTGATACTCGTTATGAGGCGACGTGTATCGCGAATAAAATGCAAAAATTCGAATTTGGTTTCATGTTGATTTTATGGAACTCTATTTTGACTGCTATGCGTTCAGTGAGTAAGTCATTGCAAAGTGAAAAAGCAGATTTGCAAACGTGTGCTTCTTTGTACGGATCGTTAGAAGAGAGTTTAGCTTCATTCCGTGAAAAGTTCAATGATTTCGAGGAAAAAACAAAACGATTATTACCTGGTGTAGGTTATACAGAAATCGTAAAACGTACTCGTCGTAGAAAAAAACAACCTAATCACGGAAATGCTCCAGAAGTAGAATTTTCGCCTCGCGATGATTTTAGAACAAAAGGTTTCCTCGAAATCATCGACAATCTTCACAGTGAAATCAAACGGCGTGCGAAAGTGTATATGGAAGTTTCAGAGAGATTTGCATTTCTCATCAACTTTTCTCTAAGTGATGGAGACCTCCACGAAGCTATAAATAACTTAGTTCGTTTTTATCCTAGAGATTTGGAAGAATTTTTCATTGAAATGAAACAATTCCAAAGTTACGTGAACTCCAGATACACCGATGCACAAAAAAATCATAGTCATTTGTATAAGATTCTAATGGAAGATCAATTAGCCGAAGTATTTCCTAACACAGAAATAGCTCTTCGAATTTTTTTAACATTAATGATCACAAATTGTTCTGCCGAACGATCCTTCTCGCAATGAAAAAGAATCAAAGCTGCTGAAAGAGCTACAACGCGACAAGAGCGACTCGAGATGTTAGGTATACTTTGCATTGAGTCAGATTTATTGAACAAAATCGATATTGATGATATAATTGATGAATTTGCCGAAAACAAATGTAGAAAACGACATGTTTAAAATGTAGATAGTAATTTTATTGATATTATTACATTGTGACAATAAAATTTTTATGAAAGATATAAGTTTGTATTTTTTAATCGAAAAAAGAAGGGAACGGACGTAAAAAAAGGGCCCCCAAATTGATGGTTGCCTAGGGCCCCGTTGAGGGTTAATCCGGCCCTGTTTTAAGGTATTTCGATCGATTTTGCTGAGAAAAGTTTTTTCATTGATTTAGAATGCCTTTAATACTTTTTGATTTTTTAAAGACTTTCAAGATATAAAAAATTTCTCTATTTAATTGATGGACTTCTACGTGTATAAATGTATTTTCAGAATTCAATGCTCGACAATTTAAAGTTTAATGATTTCTGGAGTTTCATGCATTTTTGAAGCATAAAATAGCTTGTACAGGAAACTTAATAAAATCTAGTATTATCGTACTTTTCGTATTCATTATATTACGTAAGGTTTTCTATCAGGATCGATAGATTTTTATGATTCTGCAATAAATTTGAAGATGTAAATATTTTTAAGAGTTTTCATCTTTTTTCATGTGGATTTCATAACCTAATGCTCCGAATTTTAAAATTTTCTAAACAAAAGTCAAAAATAAGTATAATTTTTCGCTCTGTCAATGTTGATTTTGGATAAAAACTGGTCACTCAAAGTTATTTTCTAAAAAACTTGCTATATTTATTCGTCTAGCTTTCGACCACTAATCGTAGTCATCTTCAGGACTATGGACATAAGAGATCAATTATGGTAATCTAAGCACCATTCCAGGACACAATTCAGAACGGATTGTCAAAATTACAATATCGCAAATAACAAACTTCCCGCAGTCATGACTGCACACACTACAATTTCTTGTTCCAACTCTCGTGGAGAATAGTGAGAGACTATCCAAAAAAAAAGTCAAAAAGCTTAATTTTCGTCGATATTTTTACAAAAGTTACGAATATTATACTCCATTCCATGAATAAATTGATAAAAACAATTTTTTATTGGAACATAAAGAAGTTATACATTTTTTTTATATCGCGAATTACTAAAAGTAGTATAGAAAAAACTAATAAACAAACAAAAATTTTCATCCACCTCTGTAATAGACACCCTGGTCCTGCCAAAATACCAAAAAAAGTAATATAATTTACTATTGATCTACACTGTAAAAAAAATACGGAAATTTCCTATACCATGGTACTGAAAATTTACTATTCTTTCATGTTTGACATACTTGAATAGGAAAATTTCAACTGCATGTAGTAAAATTACAGTAAAATTATCGTAAAATTTCACCACAATTTTGATTTAATTACCACACATTTTTTTTAGAGTGTATCGGAACAAGTGGAAGAGAAAAAAATTATGTTTATGTGCTCATTTTTTAATTTTTCAATTCCTTTGACGATCAAGCTTTCGGCTGCAAATTCAATTGTTCCTCAGGGTACAAATTCAACTACAAAATTCTCCCAACAACCCCTGCAATATGTATCCCGCGCAAAACCAAAGCGATATTCAACCACGTTTTAATCAAAATTATCGCGCACAATACGGCCTCGCGTACAATGCAGGGTCTAGGTGTACGCGAAGGGCGAAGATTAGCGCCCACATTTTCCCCTGACTAAACGAAAATTCGCCGGATTATATAAAATCATGGACGAAGAACAAGGGAAGAAAGCCTCATGGAAAACGGGGTCGGTGCAGGGAAGGGGGTGAAAAAAAATCGCATTTTCATTCGTGTTTCATTCGGTGCGCCCTCGTCTCTCGGGGTGCTTTTTTCTGGCGCCGGGTGCATACGTGGCCTGACAATGGCCCGGGACTCGTCTGGACCCCAGCGGAAAATTCATTCCCGAAAAAAGGAAATAAAATAAAGGCCAAACGCGGAAAAAAGCACGGGGGTGGGGGATTTTTTTAGTAGTCGAACCGCGGCTGGCGCGGTTTCAATTACTCGCGAACAACGCGTTTCATGTAACGCGCAAGGGTCGGGTTCGGTCACAATGCACCCGCACAATGAGGCCCAAGAATCGAAGCCCGTCTAATAAGCGTCGCCCAATTTCGGAGTCAATGCGACACGAATTCGCGAAAAAATAGCGTGCCATTGATAGCAGCTTGATTTGTTTTCGCGAAATATCATTAGTCGATTTTCGGGGGTGGCGTTTTATTCGGGAAGGGTCGAGGAGAGCGCGGTTGTTTCGCGAGTTTCGAGGTGTAATTATGAGATTGTATTCGGTGGCATTGTTTTGGATTTTTTTGTACCGAGAGTTTTGGAGCTGGGGAATTTATGAACAGTGGGCTTGAGTGGCGAGAAGTTGGTTCAATACTGGTTTAGAGAATAAGGACGTGCTTTTTTTGAATTTATTTATTTTATCAAATTAACGGGTGGACCCTTCACAAAATATCGTGATTATTTATTGTTAAAAGAACGCATTAAATACTCACTGCTACCGGTCAAAAAAGAAAGGAATCAGAATGCGCTGCTAAGATTCCGCTTAAATACATCAAGTGATGGCCCAAAAAATCTATATCATCAGAAACTCTATTCGCAACTGTCATCATCTCATCGAGTACACTGAGAAAAAATTTATGGGTCAAATTACTAAACAACTGATTTGAGTTCCCATACTTATCTGGGGTCCGAGAACCAAGTCGGGAGGTCATAAAGGAATTGCCATAAAATTTTCAATACTTCCCAGAAGAGTCTTCTACTTCTCCAAATACAACACTTAACATAGTCTAAGAGTAGTATGGGAATGATATTTATGCTGGATTCTCAGTGGTATGGTAGTTACAGTAAGTACACTGGAAACTCACTTATTTTCGGTATGCACTTATTTTCGGCTCCACTCATTTTCGGATGCCTTTCTCAGTTATTTTCGGGTCTGGCGCTGCCCCTCCGCCCCCACTCTCTCACACTGCGCTATTCCCACTTTCGCGCGGGAACGGCATGAATTCGAATTCAACATCAATGGATACACATTTTGTTTTCGAAGCTTTTGCTTGATTAACCAAAAAGCTGTCTAGAAAGTATAATGGCGGTTTTCATAGTAAAAATAAAAATAATAATAACTCGACGTCATAATTTTCATTTCTTTGGCAATACTTTTAATGACGTGAATACATAACAATAAATATCTGTATAATTTAGCACATTCGTACCTTTTTCAGTGAATAAAAAATTTTTTTGTTTCGGAAATAAATATAAAATGTGTAAATAAATGTATAACGATAATAACGATGTCAAAAACCGCGTTGTTTTTTCAATACACGTATGACGATTTCATCAAAACACAACGTATGTATGTAGGCCATGTATTTTTTGAATTTTTTCGCGCCACGGCACGAATCGATACCGTCAATAGTATCAATATATATCGCGGTCCAGATCGATTTCGAAGTAGTAGAGAGGGGGTTCAAGCGCTCTCTCCTCAACCCAACTTAATCCGAAAATAAGTGAGTTTGTTTACTTTATGGGACCCGAAAATAAATGAGTTTCCAGTGTACGACAATAAATCGCAGTATGTAAATGTCAGTAAAAATTAGAAGTTTGTGAGATTCCGACATTTCGGGAATCCCAAACTCGGGACGAGAAATTCTGGATTTCGCAGAATTTCCGGGATTTTACCTGATTTTGGAATTCCCTATACATGAATTTTTTTTTTTTTTTTCAAAATTTCAATTCGTGCCTCCTAGAAATACTTGCAAGACGAATGTGATGATTTTAGAGTTGTTGATATAATATCGATATTTAAATTACCAATTTCGATATTATCAAAGCGGTATTTAAGGATCCGATATTATCGATATCCGATATTGAAATGACGATATCGGATATTGATATCGTTTTACAAAAAAACTCAAACTTGCAATACAAAATGCACAAATCAGCAATTGAATCATGAAAGAAAACCATTTTTTTAAATCTAAAATATCGATATATCGATTATATTGCTGGCCATTTAATAATTGTCGATATATCGGATTATCGATAAATTTTTTTTGATGTATCTAAACGCGATGTCGATATTGAAAAAATATCTATAAATATCAAATCCGATATTTTCAAAAATATCAACAACACTAGTCAAGTGGACTTCGAAGTAATACATTTTTTTGGAGCAGATTTTCCTCAATTTATGAACAGCTATTTGGTTCAAACAAAAAAATTTTTATTGTATGAAACATAAATTGTATAACAAAAATGATGGTATATATTTGATATGTAAAAGATAATTTAAAATATTTAAACTCGTTGTGTCTTAAAATGAAATTATAATAGTAACAAATTTTGAAATCATTATATCTGATATGAAAACAATGAATTCGATATAAATTTCTTTCAAATCCTTTTCATGTACGTGTCCATGAAATTTCAAACCTAATTTTAAGAGAAAGTCTATCAAAGAAGTTTGAATTTCAAAATTTTTTTTGACAGTACGCAAAGTGGTACTTTTTGCAATTTTTGTCCTTGTTAAGTGGAATAAATTTTTACTAAGATTTATCATAAAGTCATTTAAATATTATTCCTGTGAATAATTGTAATCTAATGATATTGTATTACATAACTGATACATTGTAAATTAATTTTCCTATTTACATTAGTGCAAATAAATTTTATACGTATTTATCGTATTTATTTTTCATTATAATATTTACATATATCAATATTAGTTATGCTATTACGCGGGAGAAATGTAAAAAAATATTAAAGTTTATTAAATATTATTCTTATTCTCCAATAATCGGTTCATTTAATTAAATTAATTTTTTCTATGAAGCGAATTATTTGATTTAATGCTTAAAAAAGATATTTATCATACATTTTTTTCATTACGTTTTATATTATTACTATCTTAAATTATGTAATTATATTTTTAAATTTCCATATCGAGCAATATTATTTGCAGCATAGTTTTATTTTTTTATTTATCATTTTTTTCCATCAATTCTGATTTATTTATATTTCTAATTTCATTCAAGTATGATGGTTTTTGAATTTAAGGTACATTTTTTGATTTAAAGAGTAGTTATTATAATTACTACTATCATTATTATATCATGTCATATTTTATAATTATGGATATCAGAATTATTATTCTTTTTTGAAATATTAATATCTAATTCATTTCCATAATTATTATTTGCATTATTATTATTATTATTATATAATTCTTGTTACTAATTTTGATTCAAAAGTATTCAACATATACATACAATTTATTTACAATGCGAATTTTTGGAACACGGAAGCAAGCCATACGTATCGACAAAAAAAATGACTTTGACAGCTGATCTAGTGAATATCCGCTGTCCGCCATTTAAGTCTCTGCAAATTGTCGCTCATGGCGTAGATTTCAAAAAGTTCCAGTGAGATAGGATAGTCGAAAATCGACAAAATATATCATTGAAAGTAACAACATGTAGGGTATTGATAATTCAAGCAAAACAATTTTTTTAATGATAACAAATTGTCAGAAAATACATTATTCCGTGATTTATTCATCGGACTAGGACGAGAATAGGGACATTTACCTTATATAACTTTAATTACTATGTTTTTTACACAGTTAATATAACTGTCAGGTTGAAATATATTGCTTCGCAACGTATCTCGGAAATTTGTTTTTCGGAACTATATTTAGTCTGTGAACGTAGAGGAGGAGAGTAAACGCAATTCTATTGTAATGCAAACCGAGATATTTTTGTCCTCAGACGCGTTTTCTGTTAAATGAAATGCGAGACATCTCGTCGAAACGAACGAGGAAATTTTGGTTATGTGACGAATTTTTAATTTATAGCAAGGAATTTCGTACTTCGTATCTGATGACTTCAAAATTTGCATGAATTACACTGTGCGACCAAATTTGACCTCAGGAATTCGGAGCTGCTCTCATATGATAAATCGATCGTATATGACCCTAAAAATATCCCTTTCACAGCATTTTGCAAAGTTGGGTCTTGTTTGCGAGATATTAATTGTTTTGGTTTATAATTTTCAAGTCATTAGGTACTAAAAATGGTTAATTTTATCATTCTCTAATCACGTTTTTTTTAAAAGTAAGGTAATGGTTATACAGCTAACAGATGTTATGTCCCGAAGGGACACAGCAGGATTTGATTACTGCGGAACTATATTTTACGATTTCTGAAGAACTATAGAAGACAGTCGCTTTTACAAGTTTAATAACATCTTAAAGGTGATTTAAGAAAATCAAATGTAATGTCTACATGGAATTATTCACACAGGGCACAGACAAATGTTCGTAAAATGTATAAAAGGAAAATCATAAAACCTCACAGATGCTTACAGAGTTACAACGAAGACAGATATTAGTTGGATGTCGAGCCACTTTTTATTCAAAAAAAATATCTCATCGAAACAGTTTGTTCGTGCATTAGCTTTATCGAAGACAATGAGCAAGCAGATTTTGTTATCGGCCCTGTCATTAGCAAGTGATTTGTCCGTGAAAAACTGATTTTAGAGTTTTATCCGGAATGAAAATTGTTGTTTATTAGCAAAACTTATTTCGAAGTAAAACCCAAAATACACTTTTCTGTTCTTTTTTGGAAGATCAACGATTTACATGGAAATAAATTTTACGGTATGTAACACAGAGAAGGACAATTTGAACAAGACAATAGTCTAAACCAGTGGTCGCTGCAGTCTAGAATTTTTTTCTATCATAGTAAAGCATGGAAAATCTAGCAAAGAAAAACCGTCATCTTTCGAAGCGAGTTTTTCTCTTGATAATGACACGCACCGGAAGTGATATGACGCGTGACCCCCAGACGGATGCATTAGACGCACTTCCTGTGGAGCGACGCTCTCGTTCGCCCGTGAAACTCAGCCACCCATTCCTCCCATTACGAATCTTCGTGCGTAATACCGCGATTATCGCGCAGATCCTGCCTCTCAAAAAATTAAGTTTTTCTGGAAATACATAATGTGACGCCATTTTCCTAAGCCTTTCCTCAACGATAGAACCCTGAGGAAGAAATATTGTACTTTCCTGACGTATCTATTGCAAAAAGTACTGCTACATTGTATTTTACATGAAAATATTGCAGATTTGACAATACAATTGCAAATCAGATTTATTCTACTTATTTCTATGTACATTGTATAGCGAAAATTGCAATGCTTTCGAATTCTGAAAATCTATAAAGTATTGTATGGAAATACTAAAAACGAATAAAAGTACTACAAAATACTTGATAATTTTGTAAACTACATAGAATTCGAAAATTCTAGTAACCCACAAAATACTTTCAATCTATGTTAGTTCTGATTTTTGAGAAAATCCAAAAGATAATTTTATTTTTGAGTGTTTCGATCGACTTTTAGGTAACTATATGGGAATCCATTGAAAATCAGACAAATCCAGCAAGCTTTAGAAATATTACAAAAATATGAAAAATACCACTAGTACGAGATTTGGAATGGTAAGAAAAATAGAATAAATAATAATAGAAATGTGAAGAAAATTCAACTCTTTTTCCTAGAATAAGGAAATATAATCGATCGTAAACCAGTGTTGAAAAAACTTCTAGATTACTATAATAAATATGATTCACAATATATATTTAGCTATATTATATATTCATTTTAAATGCGATGCAATGTTGAAACAATCTTACTCTTTGTCAAAATTACAATTTTTGAAAATTTATCCCAAATCGTAAATCTATCCATTAGATTAGGTGTACAAGTTAAATATAATAAAACAAACTTGCTCCAAGTGTCATCAATTTTTGGCAAAGCATAGTATCAGAAGCAAGTCTTATGTAAACGCAAGAAAAAAACCAATCCTATCAACGGAAATCGCAAAAAAATAAGGATGCAGAGGTTGATCTTTTACAGATAAAATAGGATTGTGTGATCAAAAAAATGCCAAAAAATAGTGTTTTATATGGTATCTTGGTAAGGAATTGGCCGTAAATCATACCAACGAAAAAACGGCAAAAGGAGACTATGCATAAACTTTATTTATCCTTGAAGGCGGAATTAGTACCATCGCCAAACTAGCAAACTAGTGACTTAAGACTGTTTTTGCATTCGTAACAATTCGAATAACAGAGAATATCATGAAAAATGAACAAGCATAACAGTTAAACATCAGGAAGAGAATATTTTCATCACAAAATATGACACAAGAATTCTCTTCTAGTGATTTTTTTGTAAAAATGGGCAACGGGCAGTAGAGGAAGAAATATGCCCTATCGAAAAAGTCAGCTTTTTATGAGCAGAACACAATAATTGAATTGAATTTTGATATCCACGATTGGACAAACATAACATAACAAAGTTACAATGTAGTATTTACTGCGTTGGTTTACATTATTTTTCAGGTTTGTCTTATAAGGATATTCGAACTTATTTTCTTTGGTTTGAGAAATCAACCAAAAAAGAGAAACGTTTCAATTTTGACTTCCACGGTTGGATTAACGTAACATAACAAAGATACAAATGTAGTACTTACTGCGTTGGGTTGGGTCTCTTTTCCATTGGATCAGTACCGATTTACGATGGTAACTGTCTCAGGAAAGAAGACAGATTTTTCAGCAATTTTTCACCCTTGAAGTAGACTCTACACTACTATATAAGTGCAAGAAGCGTTCTGCCGTGGAGCCCCTAGTGGCGAGGCCTGGAGGCCAGAACCATTTTCTTCAACGATAAAGGTACGCGCGCATCAATTTGTTTGAAAAAATTGATTAGAATTCACCTAATCGGGCATTAAATAAATATTACTTCTCAACGACTTAAATTTTTTTACCTCCCTAATCAAGTACGATATTTTGTTCAACGACGAATGAAAATTCAAGTTCAATGTTACATAAGTGTGGGAAAAACGAGCATTTTTCTCACGGACCTGAACAAAAGAGGAAAAATTTAATAGCTGGGCTCTTGGATTTCGCGTTCGCAGTAACTCGGGTTATTAAATTGGGCGTGAGTGCCTCGCAGGCATTGCTCGAGGAATTTTAAATGCTTCGAAAAGCTCCAAGTATATTGTACCGTTCGTTATCTTGGGAGCACTAGAAGCCCCGGGTAACGTTGATCTAATAACAGGAAAACGTCTCACGAGAGATTTCATTTCCTCTCGTTTCGAGCGAGAGAGAAAAAGACCGAACGAGGACGGAGATCTTTCGCTACTTTCAGCCACCTTCGCAAATTGGACCCTTTTAGGATACCCAAGCCGAATGCCAATACGGTTCGAAAAACGTCGCGGATATTGGAGGAATGAATGTTTTCAAGCTATTGTACAGATTTTTTTTCTGGGCAATTTTCGTACAAATGGCATCTATGGTTATGTATACTCGTTCTTAAGTTTGTTCTCGAATTATTTTTTTATTCAAGTTGCCTAGTAAAAATATTCATAACTTATTATTACATATTTAGCTTATCTTTTAATAACCTGTATGTATATATACCCCCTTCCCTTCTTTCCTCCTCTGATGAATTCAGGCACGTGTACGAAACCAAATGATAAAAAAATTCTGTTCTCGTCGCGAACAAAATAACCGACAACGTGAAAAAAAAGCGAACATGTGCCAGTACACGAGTACCCACTCTATAAATATTTCAGAAAACATTCTCCGACGCCCTCGTTAATTTTTTCCACTTCTTCTCCACGTTTTTGCGGTCGCGTTTATGTATATGCAGCGGGCAGACATTGATACAATGCGAGGTCCATCGACTCGTGCCGCTGGAAACGTGACGTCCTTTATATTGTCTCGGTAAAAATGACCCACTTTACGTCACGTGGCGGTGACATGCTCTGGATTATTCAGTGAACTGTTCTCCATCGATTTTGATTTGCGATGAGATAAGATCCAAACCCTATTCCAGAATGAAAAACGCGGTACGTGTAGAGAAGAAAAATTTTTTTGGTCTTTTACAGGATGATGAAGTGAAATTTCGATTAATTGCAAGGTAGGCCTACATAGTGTGTACCTTACATGAATCTTAATGATGATTAGATGATTGAACAAAGCTTATCTTTAAACAGTGCTCTTGAAGCATGAAAAACTCAGACCCAGATGAAAATCCCTAGATGAATTAAGACCCTCGAAGAAAATTGTTCTGGTCTTTTACAGGAAGATAAAGTGAAATTTGGATTAATTGCAAGGTAGGCCTACATAGTGTGTACCTTACATGAATCTTAATGATGATTAGATGATTGAACAAAGCGTATCTTACATTAGTGCTTTTGAAGCATGAAAAACTAAGACTCTGATGAAAATCCCTAGAAGAATGAGGACCCTAGATGAAAATTGTTTTGGTCCTTTACACAAAGATAAAGTGACATTTGGATTAATTGCAAGGTATGCCTACATGATGTGTACCTTACATGAATCTCAACGATGATTAGATGATAAAACAAAATTTATCGTGAATCAGTGCTTTTCAAGCCCGAAAAACTAAGACCCAGATTAAAATCCCTAGAAGATTTAAGACACTAGATGAAAATTGTTGTGATCTTTTACAGGAAGATAAAGTGAAATTTGGATTGATTGCAAGGTATGCCTACATAATGCGTACCTTACATGAATCTCAATGATGATTAGATGTTTGGACAAAGCTTACCTTAAATCAGTGCTTTTGAAGCATGAAAAACTAAGACCTAGATGAAAATCCCTAGAAGAATGAGGACCCTAGATGAAAATTGTTTTCGTCCTTTACACAAAGATAAAGTGAAATTTGGATTAACTGTAAGGTGTGCCTACATAATGAATCTTAATGTTGATTAGATGATTGAAAAAAATTTATCTCAAACCAGTGCTTTTGAAGCACTAAAAACCAAGACCCAGATGAAAATCGTTCGCAAGAGTTTTAATTGCACTCAAGCTGAAATTGGCCAGAATGAGATCGCGGGGTTGCGAATGAAGAGAAATAGTGCCCAGTTACAGGGTGGAAAGGATGAAAAAGGAGCAAAAGCAGAAGACGCGAGAGGCAGGGAAGTGAATGATGGGAATATAATGACGAAGCTTCTCCTAATTCCCTGGACGATTTCGCGCTCTCTTCTTCCTTCCGTGGGGCGCGGATGAAGAAGAGGAAGAAGAGAGGTCCGAGGGTTCGCCTGCAAAATGGAGCTGGAGCGAGATGGAGCGGAGGAAATCAGAGGATCAGAAAACTCGGGGGTGTGGGCCGGGCGAGCCTTCTTCATTCTTCGCCACCCCCGTCGGGGATTAATAACGGCCTACCGTTGTCGTCATGGCAACTCGGTGTAGGCGCTAAAAACGCGCTTCAGGGAGTTTCGAGCATTTTTTTTTGATGGAAAGGGTTAGGTGACGGACCAAAATCAGAAGACATTAGTAAAGGGCACAGTCAGTTATAAGTATCAATGTCTCAACTCTAAATCTATCTTAGCCTACATCTGGAAAAATTCTGATTGTAGCCTTATGAGTTGGGTCAATGAAGCACATCAATCATCAATCATACGACATCAATCATCATCTTTTTCAGACCTGTTGAGACAATCAATGGCGATCGACATAGGTGGATGTTGGCGCACTTTGTGTTACCCCAAATGCGTGAAGGCCCCAAATGGCCTTCATGTAAGTTGGCTTCTTGACAGTAGAATGCTATGGTCATGTTTCCCATGTGCTATTTCAATGTATTCCATCATTTTGTTCCTCAGCGTAACACCAGAGTAAAAATCATAGTTCTTACCAACGCAATGATCATTTCTTAGAAGACGAGTCAACAATTCTTATTGCAGCCATATGAGTTAGGTCAATGAAACAATTGCATCACTTCAATACGGTTTAACAAACTCTAATCCAGTACAATTTCAACCATGTCTCGATACAGCATCTATCATAGGTCCGTTCTTCTTCAGACTTGGTGAGGCAATCAATGGCGATCGATATAGGTGGATGTTGGCACACTTTGTATTACGCCAAATGCGTGAAAAAGGTCTGGAAAAACTTCTGGTTTCAACAAGATAGTGCCAGATCCCATACAGCAAATGCAACAATAGACTATTTGCGTCAGAAATCGACTGCCTGCCAAGATCTTCAGATTTGACTCCACCAGGCTTCTTTTTGTGGAGATTTTTGAAGACCATACACGAGCTATGCGTGCAAGTTGGCTTCTTGACAGCAGAATGTTATGGTCATGTTTCTCATGTGCTATTTCAATGTATCCCATTATTTCGTTTCTCAGCATAACACCAGAGTAAAATTCATAATTCTTACCCGCGCAATGATCATTTTTTAGAAGACAAGTCAACAAAACTCATTTCAACCTTTGGGAAACGCCGTTAAGGACGGGGAAAGACATTGGAAGGAAGTAGGGTTCGCTTCTCCGGGGGTGTGGGTCGGAAGGAAGGGTTCGCATAAATCCGCACCCCCCTCGAAAGCAACCCTGCCGAAACGTCCCACGAGCGGACGATGAATATTGATCATTCCCATTCTCGGCGCGTTTCTGACGAGCCGAATCATCCCCTCGCGATATTTCTGCCCCCTTTCCGAGCCCCGTTTTCCCTGTCATCTCGTTCTTCTGGAAAACTTGCGAGCACTCGTCGAGCCTTGGAACGAACGACTCTATTTATTCCAGGCTCTATCTTGACACGATCTAGTTATGCCAGGCACGATCCTCCGACGCACAACGCCGCGTTGCGCACTTGGCGAATCAGGCCGCCGACGAGCACAATAGAGCCGCAAATAACACTTTCTCTAATTCCAATAACGATTTTGTCGCCGCGTCTGACGTTTATTGTTTTCCCCGTGTACCTGGTGGATCGCAAAATAGAATATGGGCGGTTTTCTTTTCATGGTTTGTCGTCAGTTGCGTTTTTGCATGTTCGTGCAGTCAGAAAAATACTCTTGGAGAAATTACCATAAACTGAATCATTTCTAGTAATAATTAATTAATGTTTTATCAATTCTGCATTTCCAAAAGGTAAATTCTAGTACAGTTATAGTAAAAAGAAGTATGGCCTGTTTGAGTCGTGGAACATAATAAATGATAGAAAAGGTTCTTCGAAATATTCCCTTTTGCTTGAACAAAAATTACTATAATTTTTAGGAATACTTTCAATTGGCGATACGATAAATCGACAAGGAAAATAGTAGTTAGTCCTATAGAACTATAGTAAAATTTTGTATCTGCGGAGTCAATGTGCGTATGTGTGCGTAGCACACACATGTGAATCCAGAAAGATGTCTTTTGTTTTTTATTGTATTGACACTTGCAATGATAGCAAAATATCGAACGATTACGAAGAATTTTCTTCAAAAAGGGACGGTTAGTACAGTATACAGGAATATTATTCGCATAAACTTGTTTTCTTCCTACACATCATTTTAGATTCGAGAAGGCTCAGGTAAACGATAAATTATATTTTGTGCAACAAGTGCGAAAAATATAACCCCAATTATTTCCGAGTCTTCAAGAAACGAATTGTTTTCCTAAATGAAAAATAAGCCTTGTAAATTTTCGCAGTCACCAAAGTTTTCGAAATATTATTTTGTTGTGACACTTCGAATATTTTTCTAAGATTTTGTTGACATAGCGAGATTGTACGGTATTTTGATTTTTTATCATGGGTAGATTTTTAAATTTTCCAGAGATTTTTTAACAAAAGGAGGCAAATGTGTACTGAAATTACTTCTATCAAAATGAGGCAGGAACAAAAAATTTATTCAAAAAATTAGGTATTTTAGCATACAAATAGAAAAAAAAGGGTAAAGTTTTTTCCTAATTCAATCAATTCAGGAGAAATTTCCGCTTCAGGAAATTCATGTACATAATTTTACTTATGTGAATTCCCTAAAACTGACATTTTCATATAAGTAGCTTCAGTATGCATTTATCGTACATCGAAAATTTTAAAAAATTTAAGAATAAGAATTTTTTACAATTCTTTATGTAAGTAAGCTCGTATGCATAGGGGGTTTTGGGGGATTGAACCACTCTCGAAATTCCGATAAAATCAATTATTATTTCATATTATATTAAAAAAAGCTACATTGATATTTTTTTCATAAAAATATTTTAAAAAATGCATGACAAATTTCGTAATATATATTTTACGAAGTAAGTGAAAATATTAAAAACGTGAAATCACGTAAAAAATATCAATTTTAAAAATTGCCGCAACTCAGTGAATAATCAAAAAAATTTTTAATCTACGAAACTGGTAAAATTCAATAAGCTTTCAATGTTAGGTCATCAAATTATATAAATCTAAACAAAATCAATTTAAAGAATCATAAAATCTTTTAAATCATATGAAATTTAGAAGAATACTTAAAGTTATTGAATTTTATGAGAAAAATGTTTTCTGAATAATCTGGGCAAATGCCTCCACGATCCGTAAATTCTAGAATCCTAAAGCATCAGATTATAAATATATTTTAACTCTATGAAAATTTTAGACAATCGGACAAAATCTTTTAAATATTTAAAAAATGTGAAAAAACAAGAACCTGATAAAGGATGACGAATTTCAATAAATGTGATTTTTTTCTCATTAATTTATAGAATTACTGAGAATAAATCAAAATGCGCAGTTTAGAACAATGAGTTTTTTTGAACCATCGTAGCAATCTACACCAAAATAAAAAAATTTATTAAATTACAGAAAAATCCTCCAGAGTTTTCTAGATTATAATCAACAAATGGAAATATTACAACTGCATAAAAATCTTCTAATACATAAAAACCAAGTGGATACAGTTTTCTTACAAATATTGAAAATGTCTAATCCTAGAGAATATTTTTCATCATGATTTAATACGTAATTCAATAAAAGTATAATTCTAAAAATTGTTCTAGAATATAAACACAGTAAAAATACATCAAATTTCAATTCTACAATTTACACAATTAAACATAGGTACTTTTTATTTTAGGAATACCAAAAAAAAATCAAGTGCATTTATCAAAATTCTATGCAAAACATACTGTTTTATGATGAATCCATTTCGAATTTTCGAAATCGTTGAAAATTTCGATACTATGGCATCAATTTTAAAAAATCTATTGAGCGATCCATAGAAATACTGGAAATCTAATAAGATACTGGAAACTACTACAAAATTCAATAAATAACATACCATACGAAAATTCTTTAAATTCATGAAATACTTTCAGTCCGTGTGGTTGAAATTTTCTTAAAAATCTATCAAAATATACAAATACGAATCCTGAAGCATTGAATTCTAGAAAACTCTATAGAAAGTCATACAAATATTAGAAAATTCTTGAAATTGTATAAATACTAGGGATGCGCGATATGTATCGATACATCGCAATATCGATATTTTCTTACGATATATCGAGTTTTTCGTATCGATATATTCACTATCCGATAATCCTTCTATCGATATGATCATTGCGATATTAAAAAATATCGAAACACTATTATGCATCATCTTCATTATTTATACTTATATAAATGTTGCAATTTTTTCGTTGGCTGCAGTTTGTCAAAAAAGCGCACGAAAATTTGTCTGTATCATCAACGAAGTGGTTTCGATAGTTTTCCGAAATGGGTGATGACACTGACGACTCTAATCGGTTGACACCCGAACATCTCAACCGAAGGATTTTGTTGGCCAAGATCAACAATCTAAATTTTAATACTTTTTTTCATTGACAATTTTGTCACGTTATAAAAGCTGTGATATTTATCTCAATCCACATTTTATTACTGTTTGTCTTTTTTGAAAGTTTCATGTGTACAATAACTATAACAACATCAACTCTAGTAATGATTTCTTTCTACCGCAACTCTTTCCTTTTTTATGTCTTATACACTATAATTGCATTTAAATTGGGGCCAGAGCCTATTTTCCTTTTAGGAAGACCTAAGTCAAAATATCATGTGATACATCCAACCCTGGTTCTAAGGTTTATGGTAATTTCTCCAAGAATATTTTTCTGAGTGTGGTATGAAAGGTTTCACATTCATTTAAAAATTACAGTCACAATTACAATTTATTTTTATATTTTTATTTTAATGTACAGCAGCTTGACCTTCTGGTGAACACAGCAATCTTCGAAGCTCGTGCTTTCTTTTTGCGAACCCAGTTAAAGCACTTAAATCTTGGAATATCCGCGTAGAAATGTCGCTCGACGTCACGGGACCCAATACGCCGACATCGAAATGCATGAACGACAATACGAACGACGGGAAAAAAAGAGCTTTTGCGCGTATGTTTGGCGCAGACCGGGCATGTCCGCGGTTGTTCGGTGTTCCGGTGCGGGCCATTAGTTGATGAGTTCGCGTTCTTCCTCCCGCGCCTCGTTCCTGCACCCGACGAAAGCTTCTGAAAAGCTCGCGTGGCATTGTGAGACCTATTATTGGCATTGCTCTCCGAACTGCGCGTTTCGGCGCAGTCAGGCCACAGCTGCCTAGAGTGATATCCTCAAAGAACGCGGCAACCATTCTTCACATTGGTTTCTGCCGATCCCAAAGGCGAAAGTCTTTTCCCCATTTCCCTGGCATTTTTGCGGGTAATCATTCTGGATGTGATTCAGGATGGTTACTTGTAGTTGCAAGATAGCGTCTTGGGAATATTCCTTGAATCCTTATCTTGCTGGCTTTGAATTATTCGATTCTGGCCAGTTTCTGGCTATTCATGATCGTGACAATGGTATTTAAATAATGGAAGAGTATTTTTTTTAGTATTTTATTGACCAAATAGATACAATACCAATAGCCTTGAATTGAATAAATTCATTCCAAAACATCTTAGTAGAGTTATCAAAAAGGCAGTACAGCTGCTGCAGCTAAAAACGATAGACGGAACTGTCACGTCCCAGTGACATACGTATTTTTGATTCTAAAAATATTCAATAGTCTTGTAAAATTGTTTTCAGGTAGTCTATTTCTTGCTTTATCAATGACTTGGACATTAAACAATCAACAGACGAGCTAAATTTATGCTCGTGAAATGGGATTCCCAATCACCAGTAAAGTAGCTCTTATCAGCGGACAATCGGGATTGCCAAATCACCGAGCAAAATAGCGATTTTAGCGTCTTATCATGTTGGTCGATTCTTGTTCGTGGCCCAAATATGGGCATGCAGAATATTATAATGGCAATTTCAACATCTTGACATGTTTATCAATTCTTGTTCGTTGCCTAAATATGGGTATGCAGAATACTCTAATGGCGATTTCAGCGTCTTATCATGTATATCAATTCTTATCTTGTTCGTCCTTATCATGTTCGTCCATTCTTGTTCGTTGCCCAAATATAGGAATGCAGAATATTCTAATAGCTATTTTAGCGTCTTATCATGTTCATCGATTCTTGTTCGTTGCCCAAATGTGGGCATGCAGAATTGTATTTTAATAGAAATTTCAGAGTCTTATCATATTCGTCCATTTTTCTTCGTTGCCCAAATATAGGAATGCAGAATATTCTAATAGCTATTTTAGCGTCTTATCATGTTCATCGATTCTTGTTCGTTGCCTATATATGGGCATGCAGAATATTCTAATGGCGATTTCAGCATCTTATCATGTTTATCAATTCTTATCTTCTTCGTCCTTATCATGATCATCCATTCTTGTTTGTGGCCCAAATTAGAGAATGCAAAATATTCTTATATCGATTTCAGCGTCTTATGATGTTCGTCGATTCATGTTCGTTGCCAAAATATGGGCATGCAGAATATTTTAATGGCGATTTCAGCGTCTTATCATGTTTATCAATTCTTACCTTGTTCGTCAATTCTTGTTCGTTGTCCAAATAAAGGCATGCAGAATATTCTTATAGCGATTTCAGCGTCTTATCATGTTTATAAATTTTTTTTCCTTGCCCAAATATGGGCATGCAGAATATTCTTATAGCGATTCCAGCGTCTTATCATGTTTATCAATCCTTGTTCGTTGCCCAAATACACTGCGCGACACCAACTTTGATATGGAATTTTGACGCTTGATTATGAAAATATAGACCCTCCTAAACAAGGTTGCAAAGTGTTTTTTTTTTTGAGTCACGTTTTTGAGTAATTAATTTGTAAAAGTAATTTTATGGAATTTCCGTGTTTGTCAACCGATTGCTTTGATTTAAAGTCCTTTTTATAGGTTTTCCATGCTACTGAATACATTCTTGCAATAAAATTTACAAAATTTTCGCATCAACTTTCTAAAAAATAAACCACTAATGATGCTTAAAAAGTCTTTTATGGCCGTCACCATGAGGCACCTGTTGTGCGGTAGAAATCACCTCGTGCGTTCCTTTCAAGTCGACATTCTAAATTCTGACGCGAAATAGGAAAGCTGGCGACGACTTCTCATGCACAACAGGCTCCCCATGGCGACGGCAATAAAACACTTTTTGAGCATCATTACTGGTTTATTTTCTAGAAAATCAATGCGAAAATTTTGTAAATATAATTGCAAAAATGTATTCAGTAGCATGGAAAACCTATAAAAAGGACTTTAAATCCAACCAATCGGTTGACAAACACGGAAATTCTATAAAATTATTCAAATAATTAATTATTAAAAAACGTCACACAAGAAAAAAAATCACTCTGCACCTTTATTCAGGAGGGTCTACATTTTCATAACCAAGCGTCAAAATCCCATATCAAAGAAAGTCTAAATTTTGTCGCACAGTGATATGGGCACGCAGAATATTCTAATCGCGAGTTCAGAAGCTTTGAATAAGGAGGGCTTCCATTTCAACAGGACTAAGTTGTACTCGTGTGATCAATGTATAACCTTCCAACACCACCCAATCAATACAGTAAGTCAATGCTGACCGTACTATTAATAAGGATGCTACAACTATACCATCATCTTCATGTAAAGTCATCCAAACCTACAGCACGAATTTGTTTGGATGATTTCCCGACGATCTCGTGAGTTTATCTGCGTAAAGTGCCCCTTCGCAATGCCGTTCCCCTCACGAATCACTCAAAACAAATTGCGCGCGACTTACCCGAAGTAAAAAACGCAAGAATTCGAGGGTAGCGGGAAGATTCGGGACAAAAGTCGAAACGACAGCCCTTCGAGGTGTTTAATAAAGATAATGCCCTAGATAGGGTGGAGTCCAGGGCGGTGGCGGCGGCGGCGGGTTCGCTCGCGAGTCTTCTCCGTGAATGCGCTGAAAGGCCGTTTTACCCCTTGCACCCCGCTCTCATTCCCACGGATTTATCTTCCGGCGAGCGTACAACTCTCTCTCACACTCTCTTTTTCGCCAATGTGCATGTGCGCACAGTCATTTGCGAAACCGCAAGCCCCGCGAAATCTCGGCAACGCATCTAATCGGGCCTTCGTAAATAAATTGCCAGGAAGAAACGTGTTTCCCCTCAAATTTTTTATTTCGCAGAGTCATATTGGGTTTTGCCTAGCGGAATACTCTTAATCATCAACTTGGGGACCCAAAGCACTCTAGTCCTGAAGGATGATTCAGTAACAATTTTTTTCAAATCCCAGTAATTCAGGAAAGAAGATTCCTGAAAGTGAACAGGAGCCATCGTTGCTCTTCTGAAACTCGACTCCAACGTCTCGAAGAAAATTATTTTCCTCGTCTCATTGTTAATCTGATTCCCATGATGAAATAAACTTCCACTCCAGCCTTTACTGCAGAGGTAGAAAATCTCAAGAATTTTTTACAGCTCTAAGATAGCGGGGTGGCGAGGGCCGCGCAAAGGGCATCATTCTAATTACCCCGGACTTCCTTTCATCCCCTTTGTGCGACCCCTGGGCGCGCTTCCTCGCTTCCCACCCGGGCTCTAAGTCATTTCTGCGATTAATTTTTCCTTCCAATTTGCACGCGGCAGTAATTAAGGGGCCGGGGCGGCGGTACATCATCCAAGGCCGTGGCGGGGGTCTGGGGTGGGCTTGTTGCGAGCGCCCGCTGCTTCGAAACAATGGCGGATGCGGACCGAGCGCTCGCGAAAGGTCTCGAAAATCGAGACTTTTCTCTGACGAGAACGTTAGAGCGGCGGTGGTTACTTTCCAAGTGATAATTATCGCATGCTTCAGAGGCAGATGTCGGTCGAGACAAGATGTGGAAAAAGTGACAAATGGTTTTTAATTACTTTTTACAGTTTCCAGGCTTGAGTAATGAGATTTTGTTGCAAGTCAGGTAGTTTTTACTATGCTTAGGTATTATTTTATTATAGCGACGTTTAGTTTATTAAGTTCTTGTTAGTGGAGAGTGGAGTATTGTCGCCAGTGAGGCATAGTCGTCACGTCATTATGATTATTTGAAATAGTAAAACGTGTGTCTACTGATGCAACAGTCATTTTCTAGGATTCGAGTATGTGATTAGGTAAAGTTAACAATGAAATAGTTCAATTTCTAACTTATATCAAGTAGTCATAGTTTTTTACCAATTCTGAGTCATATCATTTTCATATTGTATTAGTCATATATACGTATGTGACAATTTGATTTTCTCTGAACAAGCAAAGTTGTCCATTAATTATACCAATATTCTATTTTGTGCAAATAAATACAAAATGAGATCCCTATCACGAAAGTGTCTTAAAAAAAAAAAAAAATCACGTCTATGAATCTCAGCTACAGAAATACTCTCTGACCCTAGATATTTTGACGCCTTGTTTTTTTTTGAATTGAGATGTATTGATCGTCAGTATTAAAATGCACGGAACTGCAGACTTTTTTCCATTACGGAAACTTGGTTTATTTAAACATTCCATAAGCTTTGTAGGCGCCAAAATGTTTTATTTCACAAGGTACATTAGAAGCTATTGTTTGTGTTTAAGATATATCGTTATAACATCCGTTATGGAATTATGTTGGTGTTTTTGCCTCGGATGTGCGTTTTGTGGTCATGTGGTTGCGAAAATAAGTAAAAGTGATTAATTTATTGATTCCAGAAAAAAATACGCATTTTTATTGTGTTTATTAGAAATAAATAATAATTTAGCAGTGGTGCTCGAGTTGGATAGAACAGAACGACAGAAACAATGCAGAACAATGCGACTTGTCGATCTGACAAGCTGTGTTCAGTTGTGTCAATCTATATATTAGTGCTTGATTGTGGCTGGAGTGTAGTATGTTGCTTGCAGTTTATTTAGAATTAATATTAAAAATTATTAAAACAATAATATAAATGTATACGATAACATAAATTAAAATTATTTGTGCGTATGAGTGAAAATTTTGATATTTGGATACATAATAATTAAAATATTACAATTGATACAATATAATGAGCATTATGTATAATAAATATAATATAATCAATATTATAATTGATATAATGTAATAAAAAATAAAAAATCAATAATAATAAATAAATAAGTTGTTATTAAATAATATTTATTTTATAATAATATTATTGTTGATATATTATGATTGATATATCATAATTATTATTCAATTATTATATATTTTGATAATAATTGAAGAACAAAGCGCTTATTTCATCTTAGATTGAAGAAACTGAAATAATTTCATTTTCAAATTTTGCGCGCTTGAACGGACGAAACAATGAAACAATGTATTTTTGAGGTTATGGCGATGTTGTCACTTTTGATACTTAATAATCATAATTTTTAGAGCAATATACAAATATTCAGCATCACAATTAATTAAAGGAGGTACTTTTGCTTCTTTTCAGACAATTTCTCGCAAACAATATAATTGGCCTAGAATCGAAGATTGAAAATACAGTCGTTACGTTCGACAATGTTTTTCACCAGGGATTGTATTTTGAATGGATTTATATTCTACATTATTTTAGTGATAATTTCACGTGACACACATTTCTTACTATTGTAGTCAAATAGTTATTAAATAATAAGTAACACCCAACTAATCCATTAGTAGGGATAAAGTTTTTAAATTGTAATTTTTTACTATTTCTTTAGTCAAACAAGAACTAAAGAATTAATTTTCCTTCACGATTTCAGTAAAAAAAATCTAATAAGTCACTTGCCATATTTTTCTATCGAAAATCATGAGTAGACGTGAGTATTTGAATTAGCAATTAATAACTAATAATGAGGAACTTGATTCCTACTAATTAAAATAGTAAAAAATGACTAGAAATTAGTGAAATTCGACTAATTCAATTGGTAGGTCAGTCATAGTCAGAGTTATACTGATTAATAAGTACAATCCCACAAGTTGACTAAAAAAATAGTTGAGTTCTACTAAATTGTAAATTATATGTACCAAGTTGTGAAAAATTACCTGTGAAAAACATTGTTGTAAGCTTGATGCTTCAAGGAATAAATATTTCAACAAAAACCTTCATTCTTTCATTATCATTGATTGGTTTTTTACTTCAAAAGAATAATGAAATACTAGGATTTGAATGCTGTTTAGATAATCAATAATTGCAGAGGTAAATATTTATTCTTTTGAACAGATCCAACTTACTAAAGGAATAGCAAAAATTGACTTTTTCATTAGTTGAACTATACTCATCTTTTAGTCATAATGCACGAATAAGACTAGTCAGAACTTATGTACTTACTTTAATAATGGATTTCTACTAAAGTTTAAAATTAGTCATTCACTTTTTTCTTCAGTCAAATATTACTAATTTCATCAGTAAGCTATGTAACTAATTGAATTAGCAGATTTTTACTAAAATTTGAGTTGTTCCCTTTTCAGTTTTTCAATTAGTGAAATTCTACTAATAATTAGTAGTTTTATACCAACATTTATAGTCAACATTATAGTTTGCAGAATAATGAAGGTAAGTTATTTTTTTGTTAAAAAATGTCTCGAGCACAATAATAGTGTACTTTGTAATAAAAAATTAAATTCTCAGTTTGTTATCGATGTTTTTCGTAGTATGTAAAACGTGGGCATGGGGATTGTCGTCACTCTACTGGTGGAACACAATCGTAACTTTGTTATCTCAGACTCAAACTAAAAATCGATTCAATTCATCACTGTCTTACGATAAATCATTTAGGACTTTAAATGGAAAATTACATAATTTGAACATTTATTTATTGAGTCTGTGTACTGATCGTGAAAATCTTGCAAACTACCACCCTGTGAACGTCCATGGAGACTCTACTTCCAACTAATTAAGCCAAAATCGAAGTCAACCCCATATACTCCGAAAAATCATCATAGATAATATTCAAGTGATTCTCCAAGATTCTCCATAATTTTCCAGAAACTTTTCCTAAGCATAAATATCCCCCGACAATTTTCTCTTCTCATCCTCCTCATTACTCGGAAATTGACAGCACCTCGAAAAGCTCGACGTGCCTGCGGTCGTCGCGGGGTTCGGCATTTAATCTCGATTTTGGGGTTGTACGGCGATCGGAATCACCCTCGGATACGAGGAGTAGACGACATCCCCGTGGACTGTCGTCATATCTCCGGGGATGATTCGAGTTGACAGCTCCGAGGGGGTTGTTGCGTGCACGGCGCGCCGCAAGGGCCCCTGCGGCAATATCGGCCGTGACGTCCGCGGAATTCCGCGCGTGCCGCCCTACAGGCCACCCCCTGGCGACGTTTAATGACGTATAAACTATGCGCTGGATTAGTAACACGTCGGGGGCTATCTTTCACCCTCCCTCGCATTATGTGCGCGCCGAGTCGGATTTTCAATTTCGCCAGCGACCCAAGTTGTTGACATTTACAAGCTCACGAGTGTGTATTAGGGTGTTCGTTGAAATGGTTAGGTGGAGTTTTAAAACTCCAGATATATTTGGGAAAATCCCGGACTTTCCACAGATTTTAATAAGGGTAGAGTCGTCATTTTCACTGTTTGGGTATCATGGGGTTCCACAAGTTCTCTTGCCCGAGTGAGATTCTATGTTGCCTGAAGGTTGGTCCAATATTGGCCAGCCAGTTTACAACATAGGCCAGCCAATTAAAAATCGATATTGGTCCAATATTGAAAATGTAACGCCTTAGGAATGTTGTGCCAATAGTGTATCAGTTATGTTGCACCAACCTTGGCCAAACTGTGTCATAGCAACACTGGCCAGACTGTGTTGTACAAACATTGGCTTTATCGCGTTGTGCCATTATATAATACTGTATACAGTACCAACATATCACATTATTGAACCATCGCTAATATTCACTTCTTCACACAAAATATAAAAAAAATTTGAATTGCACTGGAGTTTCATTCGACGATTACAACTTAAAAATTAATAAACTGCCTACCTGGAACTGATGTTGCATCATGTTTTTCCTTCCGTCGAGCTTCATCGAATTTCTTTAGGCCACGTAGAATCTCCCGATGTTTGCGAACGCGTAATTTTACAGCCTCGCGTTTGCCGTCCATCATGAATTAACTAATATTCACAGCATCGTATATTTTTGAAATTCTCACAGCTCCCGCGACTATACGGGAGAATCGAATTTCAGGTTATGTTTCAGTTCGCAGGTGATGGGGATCCCGAAATTTCGAAATGACAATTAGATACTGGTACTTCCTTGGAAAATCTATATAGTTTTGCCAATGTGATTTATTTATTGATCACACATCGGAAAACTAATATTGGTTAGGCAACAAACATCGATCCCTGGATCCAGTATCGAGAAACCAATATGGAAATATCAGTGTACGACTTTCATTGGTCCAACATCGAAAAATCGATATGTGTTTGCCAACGTCTGCCGTTCATTGGTCCTGTGTTAGAAAACCAATATCGCTATGCCAGTGCAGGAAGCTTCTTGGTGCAACATAGGTTTATCAATGTCGGTTTGCCTATATTCTTTGCTTATCGGTCCCATATAGTAACATCAATATTGGTCTGCCTATGTGGGATGTTTATTGGTACTATGTAGAGTGACCTACACGGAAAGGCCAAGGGAATGCCAACATTGGTACAATACAGATTGGCCTAGGCCAATATAGATTCTCACTCGGGTGGTTACACCTTGTGTATAACCCATTGATGAGTGTTTTTTCGAGGATAGTGACAGTGCAGGTTTCAATTCTTGCTAGAAAAACTCCTTCTGAAATCGCCTCCCTAACGAGCTGCATCGTGCGCTTAGCGGAGAGTTGAGATTTTATCTTCTTCCATTGCGTAAAATTAAGGGTGCAACGAATTTTTTCGATCAGTGGAAACGGGTACGTTTAATAAAGGTATGTGCGATGTTACTATGATAATACAGATTTTGGCCAGATTTTTGCGATTTGGAACCACTGTGCAGCGTGGCGAGTTATTTTTCATAAGTGGATCGAAAAAATGGAAATCTCACGGATTATGCATTTTTTGGGGTGTTTTTTCAGTGTTTTTCCTAAAGCCAACTGCGAAAATCAAACCCATACATTTCCCTATCCGATAGCCCTCACATAAAAAACTCCCAGGCAATCGCTACATTTCCAGTCGCCAAATCACCCCCGAACCTGTAATTTCATCATCGCCGAGTTTATTGCATTCACTCGTCGTCCCGTGATCCAATAGCGCTATGATACCCACTGTAAAGGAAATCGGAGCGAGCGAAACGCCGCGCCTCATTGTACCCCACTTGACTTTGTTGCCGGGATCTTTTGTGGCGTTTTTTCGGACGAACGGCCATTCCCTTTGTGCCCTTAATTATTCGTTTCGCCTCTTAACAACCGCGAGATTTCTCCGTAGAAAAACTGAGAGGCCCTCGTTTCCTCTGTACCCTCGTTATGTACCAGCGAAGCATTTTTTTTCATCAGGTTACCAATTATCATCCTCGAGATTATTAGGCATTCTGCCAAAACTACATCGAGAGATGATTTTTTTCTCCAACTCTCTTACCTACACACCAAAACTAACGCTCCAGTACAATTTCAGCTCATAAATTCCATCGATCCACGCCCTGAAAGTCGCACGGACGATTTATCATACTGTAGATTTGAATTTCGCGCAGGAAACGGTCAAGCCGTGCAAATCCTGATAAATGAAAAACGCAAATACGGGGCGGCCATCCAAAAGCGATATTCCACGTTTCCGGATTGAGATTTGCACTTCTTTCCATTCCCTTGGCATTTTTTTGGGGCGGGGTAGGGATTGGGGTAATCAATAAGACATTCATGACGCCGTTGATTATAGCTGTCGGGGACGTAAAAGTGCGGGGGCCAACGGGCAGCCCCATGAATATCTTTCGATAGATTGCACATGGTCCCTAGCAGCTCGCGAGATCTGACACGCAGACGTGTGTTGCGTAGCTACATGATCGAGGGTGGCCGGAATGTGCCCAGCCACGCGTCTCGTGTGGTTAACTTTTCTCGAGCGCATTATGCGAGAATATCAAAGCAAGGGATTATAAATAAATTCGCATCGGCTGGTCGATATTTCTCTACGCAAAACGCAGAAGATTCGGTTTTCACGCATGACAATCTGCAAAAAATTATGTCTTGCCACAAGACACTTGATGACTGAAGACATGGATTTCGCGTCTTCGTGTCTTCTACAGAGACATGTCTCATACATGTTTTTTTGCAGTTTAGATACTTAATCATTTTCCTTTTTTCCCATCGAAAATTGTTACTTGTCAGCAAAAAACTGTGTAAACGATGACTCAACTACTCGACAAAATGATCAGTTTCTCCCCTTCCATTTTGTTCCTCCAAAATCGCAATCCATTGCAGTCGAAAAACTCCCCGCGTAATATTCGTAAGAACGATTTCCGGTGGGACGGAGGAAAAATGGAGTGAAATTCGTCCTCGTTATTCCGTGTCGTTTACATCATCGCGGGTATCCCGCGCCTCGTTTGTCAGCGCGCGACGAATTTTTCGGCTGATTAGCATTTTTTTTCGGGCTCTCCGTGTCGGGTCGGGCGAGAGACCGAGAGCAGCGGCCAGACAATGAAGCTGCTTATTTATTTAAATATGGCTTCCTGTCCTTTCACGCCAAGATTTATGCACGTCGCTGTGTTAATTGCTGGTCCATTATTCCCGATAATGATATTCCGCGGCGTGCGCGCCGGCGAGTTCAACCGCGGAATATTTATCAATCCTTCGCTGTTGACACTTTTTCGTAATCACCGATTTTTTCAAGAAACCGTTGATTGCACAATGCCGTATTTCAATCATGTTTTCATGCAAGTGTTCAAGGGCGTGGCGCCAAATCGCAAAAATAGCGAGTAAAGAGATTTTTGGGGTGCTGATTTCCAATCTGAACGAAGAATGAGCATAAAAATAACGGGGAAGGTGTTTTGACAGTATCAAACGTGTTTATGAAAAAAAATTTGAATTGATTTTAATGTACTACATTATATTTGAAATTTATGCTTCAAAGCGATCCATGAAGTAAATAAACCTTCAAAAAACATGCAAAATATGTTGTTCAAAATATTCGTAATCATTTAGCAAGGGATAGGGTAAAAAGGATTCTATTAAACAAAATGAACAAAAAATATCAAGAATAGGCCCTGTTGAAAAAGTTCCGACTTAAAATAGTCGGACCATAGTCGTAACATTGTCGAACGTAACGACTGTATTTTAAAACTCCGATTTTAGGTCAATCCTATCATATTGCTTGCGAGAAATTGTCGGAAAAAAAGCAAAATTACTTCCTTTAATTAATTGTGATGCCACATATTTGTATATTGCTCTAAACATTATGATTGATCGAGTACTAAAAGTTACAACATCGCCATAACCTCGAAACGACATTGTTTCGATCGTTTCGTCCGTTCAAGCGCGCGAAATTTGAAAATGGTATTATTTCAGTTTCTTCAATCTTGAATGAAATAAGTGCTTTGCTCTCCAATTATTATCAAAATATATATTGCACTTGTATACGTTCATTATGATATATAAATTATAATATATTAACAATAATATAATTACTATATGAATATTATTTAAAAACCTTTTTATTACTGTATATTTATTAATTAATGGTTTATCATTTTTTATTATCAATATTGCTATATATATCATATGTATATATGCATCAATTATAATATATAAAATACTATATATCAGAATATTCAAATATTTATCTATATGTATAATTAATTTTAAAAATTATCATCATATATATTGAGATTATTGTTTTAATAATATTTAGTATCAATTCTAAATAAACCGCGCGCGGCATACTACTTCAGCCAAAAAATCAAGCACCAATATATAGATTGACACAGCTGGTCACAGCTTGTCAGATCGACAACTTTGTCGATAAAGTGGCATTGTTCTGCATTGTTTTGTGTCGTTCTGTTTTATCCAACTCGAATACCACTGCTAAATTGTTATTTATTTTTAATAAGGACAATAACAAATGTGCAATTTTTTCTGGAATCAATAAATTAATCGCTTTAACTTATTTTAGCAACCACATGACCACAAAAC
The DNA here is from genome assembly GCA_028476575.1 of Platygaster robiniae. NCBI lineage: Eukaryota > Metazoa > Arthropoda > Insecta > Hymenoptera > Platygastridae > Platygaster > Platygaster robiniae. The sequence continues at coordinate 18,929,522 of CM052027.1, forward strand.
ATCACATCAGGGCCAAAAAAAAATAAAAGTTTTGGTCATAACCTCGTCAAACGTAACGACTATCTTACGACGATTAATCGTCGTACTATAGTCGGACAATAATCGGATTTTTTCCACCAGGGAGTGACTCAGTTTATTTTCTTATGGTACCAATTTTCTACCAAGTGCAGCACTGATTACAGCAATTACATTTAGTTTACTAAATTGCGTCAAAATCTTCTACTACAATGTAGGAAAATATTGTCCACAGTGATATACAATCTTAAATCATCACTATCACTTTCACTATCACTATCGTTCTCAGTAGTTGTTCCTGTTTTCACAAAAGTTTGACTCTACAAAAGAAGGTTGAACTATCAGTGCAACTGCTTCGGAAGACAAAGATTTCATTGATTTTTTTCGCAGTTTTCGTAAACTGATAAGCAAGGAATCAGATGCTACCAAGAGCCTTCGAAGAACGTCTTCGATATTTTTTTCTCTACTGCATTTCAGCGAAAAATCTTCTCGATATTTTTTAATGAACTTATTGCATGATTCCTGAGCTTCTTTAGACATCTGACCAATGGGAAGTAGGAAGTGATCAATAATTTGGTGACCATGAATGAGAATCGTATGAGCACTCGTTGGCATATGAAACCATGGATAAAGTTGCACAAAATATTTCGCTGTTTCCAAAGCACATTCCTTGAATTTTGATCTGTCTATTTCGAAACCACAGAAAACGAGTTGTAATATGACATGGAATTTATTGATCAAAATTTCATCAACCTGTTTTCTTTTATTTGAAAAATCGTTGAAAGCAGAACTTCTTTTTTTTCTTCGGATAATTTATAAGATTTTTTCGACTTTCAAATCATCTCGTTTTCTGTAATTGTGTATGACTCTGTCACATTTTTATTCCAGCAACTTTTTGCAAGTATAAAAATTTTTTTCTTGTTTAACCATTTGACGAACTTTCGTCAGTGGAACCTAAAATACAAGCGAAGAAATAAAATTATTGCAGCCAATAGTTAGGTATAATCACGTATCATAATCTGACAATTTGATACTTTGCAAAAAAAAATCTTAGCGAAATGAGAGGCGGTCAGAGGCAGCTAAATTTTTAATATTGTTAATAAAAAAAGGCTGAGGAATAACTCAGAAAAAGTCCCATGACTTAAGACGATTGAACAAACTCATTTTTTTCCATTTATTTATATTCATTCTCTAGGATTCTGATTATTTTCCGAGAAAAAGGTTCTTTATTTATTAATAATTGAAAAAGTTGCTCGAAAGCTTTATTATCATATTACCATCACACATACCTTTATTAAACGTATCCGTTTCCGCTGATCAAAAAATTCCTTGCACTCTTAATTTTACGCAATGGAAAAAGAAAAAATCGGACCTCTCCGCTAAGCGCACGATGCAGCTCGTTGGTAAAGCGATTTCAGAATGAATTTTCTGGCAATAATTAAAACCCGCACTGTCACTTTTCTCGAAAAACACTCATTAATCGGTTTTAACCAGGGTGTGACCAAGAGAAGTTAATTTTTTGAATTTTGGGCCAGGTTTTCGAGATTTGGGACTACTGGCGGTGCGATTATTTAGAAGCTCTTGATTTTTCGTAAAATACAAAAATATTCTCCAATCTCCACTTCAACAATCACATAAACCCATTCATCTCACAAAAAGTCTTCGCTTATTAACTCCAGAAAAATTCACCCAATCAAAATTCTTCCTCCCAACTTTTCCCAGCCAATTCTCATTACAAACCGGCATTATAAGGCGTCGATCTCGGCATTACAAAATTTCGGTGCCTTCACGCTGAAAAATCGATTAAAAACTTAGATTAAGAAAAGACCTGAACATCATTTCGATGCTAATTGTGAGGAGCTCGCCCCCCAGATCCCCGTCGATTCTTTTCCTATTTTCCCTCTTTTCCTCACCTGAAAGGCCGGAAAATAAAAAAACAAGTTTCGGCGATTGCTCTTTTACATTGATATCGAACTGACTTGATTATATTATCAGCTCGGTGTAAAAAAAAAGGGAGCAACCGCTTCGGGGTCGATGGAAAATGTTTCTCACGATGTCGCGCTGGGTTCGCCAGGGCGAGAGATTAATTGCAATGTTATTATTTATTGCCGGAGTCTATCTCGCATTCACGGGCCGCTGCCTCGCGCTAATAATGTCACTCAGCCGGGGAAATGGGATTCAAGACAATGCAGCTACTCCGAGAATGCGGGAAGATTGTGCGTGCCCGCTGCGTTTTGCGGAAACAAATAGTACACGTGATTAGGCCGGTCGTATCAGCTGCCAACGATGGCATTGTTGCTCGGGGTTAGAGGACCCCGGCGATAGTCGGCTCATCTAATGACGTCTGATTGACAAAACCGTTGACATTACAGGGAGTTTACGTGATTCCATTGATATCTGGTATTTAAGTTTGATACTATCCATTACATTAGTTTCTCAGAATGATTTAGCAGAAAACTACTGATTTTTGCAAAATATTAGTAGATTTGATGAACTGACTTTACGATTAGTACATATGATTCCACATTGATTACATTTTGCTTTACGTTACCTCTATCGGCTTTACTTTTTCCAAAGTTTTATTCAACTATCTTTGAACGTATCAATTATTAATTGCTATTATTTGTTATTTCATTAACAATGTTGATTTACTTAAATTTTAGGAAAAATTAGGAGATGGAAACAGCACATGGACTGTTAGAATTACACCTCAATAATTGACCAACGTTTCGTTCTTTTATTTCATTTTAGAGCATCTTCAGAGTCGAGAATTCCGCTCTACAAAATCAAGCAAAGTCTACAAAATTATGAAATAAAATAATAATTCTTTTCAGTCTCTCACCTGAGAAAGTCCTAATCGCGAAAAAAGTCCTTTTTTATTATAGCGGTCTGAAAAGCCTACTTTTTCTCTCGCTACGATAAAAAAAATCGTTCGCATCATACGAAAAAATTACTTACACCCTCGTGAGAAATTTATTTTTTCACTAGATGCGAAATGTACAATTCGCACTCTCTATATAATCACAATAATAATGAGATGCAGCGTCAGAAAAGTCGTGGTGTTTCTTCGTCCGTAGGCGGACACTTACTTAACTACGTATAACATAATCAAAGGGATCCACGACGAAAAGATTACAAATAAGACCGAAACAAGAAAACACCATATTACTATAAAAATAAACCCAACCAAAGATAAAAATTCGAAAATGAAAAAAAAAATAAAAGAAAAAAAAAAATAAAAAAACAACAAAACCCAGAAAAAACATCTCTCCACAAATCAAAATTTCTGAAACTTTTCAAAAAAAACTTCCGAAATTGAGGATGTCGGTACAACAACCGCCTCTGACGCTCGAAAGTATCGTGAGTCCCTTTCACTTTCGGAAGAAATCTTATTCAAAAAAAAATAACGGGACAATTCCGAGCGTCAGAGGCGGTTGTTGCACCGACATCCTCAATTGCGATTTCAAATGAATAATCTATCATAACGTTTGTTGAGTTTATCAGTATCACTCATAACATTGAAACATGACAGATAATTTTTGATTTGTAACATTTCACTAATAATCTTGCGTTTAAAGTCAGTCTTTGAATCTGAAATAATAATTTTATCGAAATCGAATGCATGGCGTAGAATAGTGTTTTTAATATGAAATCATATGAAACATTATGAAATTTGAGAAAGGGGACACATTTAAATTATTTAATTCGATTGTATGAGACATCATATTTCAACAAAAATTACCATTGAAATATTATTGATTTATCATTTTATTTTATTATTTAATTTTTTAATTTAATTTAATTTAATTGACAATATTATTATTTCGATTTAGAAATCATTATTACTTTAGAAGAAATAATGAAATAATTGAATATTCAATATTACAAAAGTTAAATATTAGAAGGTCTTGATATAATATAATATATATTTTATATTATATAATAGTTAAATTGCAATGCATTGATTTAAGTTCATTTCAAATTAATTATCGCCAATAATTAAACATCCAATTTTGAAATATTATCCTGTACATATATTAAAATTGAATAATTCAAATTCAAAATTATTATAAGTGCATTACGTTTATATTTTTTTATTACTATATAATATTTTTAGTATTACTTTTAATATACTTTTTATATAACATTATGAATTAATATTATCATTTAGTAATTTTATTTTGTACCGATATGTTTGGTGGTGAAAAAATTTTAGTAAACAATAATTTTCTTAATTTCGAATCAGTGTTTCAGAGTCACATTGCGATTTTCGAATTTGAAACATATTTCATATTGAATGTAAAACCACAAATTTTATGCAGTTCTTTCCGAAAATAGTGATCTAATATTATAAAGACAGTTATGAATTATTTAATGTGGATTCTGAATTCATACTATTTGAATAAAAAAAAATTATATTATTCAAATATTTGGTTTTCCAAAGCAAAAACAACGATAATTGATGTATCATATTCACAATAAAACACATTTCATGTATTTTTTCGAAGCACTTAATACTGTATTTTTTTTAAGATCGAAAAATTTTGGAATGAAATTTCTTCTAATGTTAGCCGCGGGATCTAGCCTTATAATTTATTCATAATGTGCGCACAAATAATATGCCATTTTTCGATATTCATTCGTAAAATTCAAGGAAAACGAAGCATTTTTTTTCAAATTCATTTATTCGTGACTTTTCATATTAATAATGCTTTTGTAATATTTTCAGATTTGTTCTTCAAATAAAATGTTATTTTACGTGTTACATAATAACTTACGCTGTCAAAGAAGAAACGCCAAACAGAGCTTGGAAATGATCGGAAATGATGATTTGATGACTGTTGACTGTTGTCGTTAACAATTAACATACAACACAATGCAACAGCTGATTGCAGCTCAGGTGATAATCCACAATGCGCATGCCCAGAATGCGTATGTGGCGTGCATTATATATGGAATGACTTCCAATGATTTCACTGCATTTCATACGGATTACAAACGTTATAAAACCATTGACTATAGAGTGAGATGCCCCTCGAAGAAAATAAGGACTTTAGTATATTCTGTTATATTTTTAATGTAACATGCAACTCACAGATGTTCATAACCAAGACGGAATTTTTTACATTTCAAGCTTCAATTTTTCCTTTTGCATATAAATAATTCGAATTATTTAAGTTAGCCAAAAGCAGACTCACAGTACAATTTCTGCCCCGCATTTTTCTCTAATACACATCCTGAAGAAAGGTCTTATTAATCTAAGACACGACTTATAAATTAATTCCTTCAAGATCGATCCACCTTTAATTACCAATCTACAAGTCATAATAACTCATTCCTCACCGACTCACAAAGCCGAATGGAAAAGAAAACATCGTCTTTCTCGCGATTTATCGACGAAACAAAAAGCCGAAAAGTCTGCGAAGCGCCATCGATCGTTTCCTTTCTTCGCGCGACAAACTTCTCCAACAAGTTCCTGAAGTTGGGAGCAAAACTTCTTGACCGAACTTCCGCCTTTATCAGCCGACTGCGTGTCGGTGCGTGGACTTGGCTTAAGAGAGAAAGAGACGAAGCAGACAGAGTGAGAGGGTGAGATGTAACGCGGGATTGGTCCTCGATACGCATGTAATGCGGTAGAGATCGATACGCACTGCCCCGAAATTCGCGTCTCTGCACCCATACGGGGCCATAACATGGCCATAATCGAGCCATACTCCATGCTAGGTCGACCGTAATTGCCCTGACGAACCGAGGATCGACTTGAATCCGAGCTGTCCTCGAAATCATGTATTGATGCACGTTGATCACTCGGGTGGCGCTGAAAAATGCGCTTTCAGGGCATCCAACCAGATTGCGAAGGGAAGAAGGGTTACAGGTATGCTCGGAAAGTATGAATTTTGAACAATGCTTCACGGGTTCATGCCTCCAACGTATGAGGTGTAACACGCCAGTCTGACCAAAAAAATTCCAAGTGCTAGTCGTGAACATTTTTTTTATCTCTGATATTTTTCTCATTTACATATGTTAGCCTAATTTAGAAATAATTGTAGAGTAAATGAATGGATTTTCCAAGACGGTCATAACACACCTATATGGAGTATAGTCAGAAGAGGAAAGCTCATATCAAAACTATGATTACTTGGAGAGTTTCGAACAAAATAGAGTTTTGAGAAAAAGGTTTGGGAAAAATAAGGTATCAAAATATACATATATAGAAATTTTAGTACGCAGTTTTCGCATTTACCAATTAGTTTTTCTATAAGTATTAAATGAATTTTGACAAGCTGAAATGCTTCTACAGAAATGCTGCAATGAAGCTAAAATTTAAGCATATCTTTTATTATAAGTTTCTGAAAAGTTGCTGATAAAATCTTTATTTATTTCAGATATAATACCATTCAACAACGAAGACTCTGATGAAGGTATGTAATAACAATTAAGTGTTTAATACTTACTGCATATCGTGAATTTCCAACAATTGTTGTGTTAAAAATGTAAGGAAGATCGATAGTTAAAAGTGAGGTTATCTCACTGAGAAATAAGATGAAGCTAGAGGCGTTCTAAGTCTGATAAAATAATCAAAAGTAGTTGCAGGTTGTATTTGACAGTTGCTCGTAGTTACTCATTGTCAGTTCGAGTAAGTTCATTTTGTGCTTTTTAGTGTTCTAGATGCGAATGATCTAGATTTCTCGAGTTTAACATATCCGAAAATTTTGCTTCAGCGGTAGAAACTTGGATTTATCTGTCAAATTAGGCTTCAGTAAGTATTTCCTTTTCATAATGTTCAGAACGTAACATAACGAAAATGGAACGTAGTACTTACTGCGTTTGGTTCCATTTTATTTTTCAGGTTTGTCTAAGAGGATTATCGAACTGATTTTCTTTAGGTTGCTAAACCCAAAAATAAGGTACATCTCAATTTTGATTTCTACGAGTGGATTAACATAACATAACAAAGGTACAAATGTAGTACTCACTGCGTTGGGTTGGGACTCTTTTCCATTGGATCATTACCGGCTTACAATGGTAACTGTCTCGGGAAAAGAGACAAATTTTTCAGCGATTTTGCACTCTTGAAGTATACTTGACACTCCTTTCGAAACACGAGAAGCGCGCTACCGTGAAGCCTCTAGCGACAGAGCCCGAACTATGTTAGTCGATTCCGGATTTCGAGACTCGCAGCAGAGGAAATTGGTTTGTGCGCATTCCTCCATGTATTTTATAATTGTTTCTAGTTAACAAATGACAATTTGAATATACTTATATGAATATCTGCAATATGTAGAGTATAATAAGTTACAGTATTTCATTGGTGTAAATGCAGAAAATTATCTTTTTCATTATTTTTACGATTATTTATATTTATCAAATTGATAGCGATGAACTGATTATGCAATCGATAAAAGTTATTTATTTCTTCATTTAATTTGTTTATTGAACGTAGGGAATTTGAATGAACTGTCAGTGGTAATGGCGCAAGATAGATTTTTTTTCTGTTACAGCCCTACCATTGTTAAGTGTAACAGTTCAAAGTATGTAAAATTTCTCTTTCTCTTTAAATACCTACTCGATACTCCTGTCAGAAGTTTGTTTCTTCGTGCACCTAAAGTATAAATCTGTGACTACCTTCATCTTTTTCCACCCTCCGGAAAGTCCAAGACTCGCCCCTTCTAATCTGGTCTCCTTGGTTTCGCCTTCGAGTTACGTCGAGCGCAGTCGGGGCTGAACGGGGATCGTAGGGGTTGTTCGCAGAGAGTCTGAGACGTAGAAAGAGAGCAAGAGGACCGCGAAGAGAAGAAGGGGAGACACAAGAGGTGGCGTCGGGGGCTGAAGAAGAAGGCGGTTTAAAGGGTAGCGAACGCCTCGACAAAGCAACCCTCTTAAAGTTCACCCTGTGTCATGCCTACCAATGCGGACGCTTCGATGAGCCAGGCACTTTGTGTGTTCTCGCACGTGGAATTCGCTTTTTTTCATCTATTGTCTCTCTTTTGGGCTCTCTTAATGATGCTGGAGGATGTGCCTATCTACGAAACACGAACGCGAAACTCAAAGATACGGCTAATCAGTTGTAAAATCAACTGCTACTGGAATTTTTCTGCATTGCAGGTAGAATCTTGATTGAATTCAATTGCAACCCTTGGAAATTACATGAAATTCAGCTTAGAGCTACCTGCTGAGCAGCTGAGAGGTGGCTGGCCAGCTTGCAGTGGTCTCCATCGCAGCTTGGTAGAATGGAAAGGAAGGAAGTCTAAAAGTTAGTTTTGAAAAAAAAGCCTGCCTAGAATAAAAAGCTTTTGCTTATTCTTGTTGCAACGCGCACATTTGTAGCAGCAGTTCATAAAAAACCCACACGAGACCAAGATGAGTTCCCCAAAGAGACTCCCTCATTTATCCCTATTACAAAACTGAAATGAAAAAAAAGTTGGCCCTGTAAAAAACAAGCGACATCCAGGAGCTCGCGAGTGTCACCGGTCTAATCTGGGGCGCGGCACGAGAGCGAGCCTAATCCAGCTTATCCAGAAAGTAATTTTGAGTCTTTTCAAAGCAACCCGTCCTTCTCGCTCGCGGCACTTCCCGGTCCAGAAAGAGGGTGGTCCCGGAGGTTGGAAAAGTCGTCGGCGAGGACCCTCGCGCTATCAGCGCCAAGCAGTTGTTTTTCCCAATCGAGGACCAGGAAATTAGCAACGAAAATAGGGGAAAAAAGGAACTCTCGCCCAGATAAAATCCCCCGACGCTCTAATTGAAAAATTGTCGTATTGAAGGAACCGTCGTTTGGGTATCTAGTTTTTTTATTCCCCCTTTTTTGTCGTTGCTCGAATTCGCCAAGTGAAACGTGGAAAGTGGGTAGAGTGCATGTTTGGTGTATTTTCGAGGACTGGGGAAAAAGTAGAAAAAAAATTGGTATGAATGTCGTTCGTCGCGGGGTGTATTTGAAGAGCGCTCGTATTGTCTCGTGGATGCACGTGCGGGGCAAAAGATTCGTTGCGTTCGTGTTCTAGGTGTGCGGACAGATAATTGCCGAGAATAGCGAAGCTCGCCAAGTGCACGAATCGATGCGTTCCCAGGGCTTCGTTTTGGCGGGGTTTTTCCAGGACATTTTTGTGTTACGTGAGAAAAAATAGTTATCGTCAAGGGAATTCGTTGTTTTTCCTATGTTTTTTCACGCGAATGGCCGTGATTTTAACAATATGGTTTTGGATACTGATTAGTGCTTTGTGACCTCCTCATCAGCGCCTCCCCAAACTACAAATCCATAAGACACTATGGACCAAATTAATGCAAAATAAACCACAAGTAATTGACTTCAACTTAAACTACAACGCAACCTGTAGAAAACGTAAACAAGGTATCTCACTCTATACCTCTACATATCGATCACAACATTTTTTTCCGTGAGTTCTTGCAAAATGCAAGACATTTTAAAAGATTTTCGTCATAATGTCGAAAAAACTACACTGAGAGAAACGTTTATTTATAGCAAATATGCAGCCGAATTTGGTATTTTTCAGGAATATTTATTAACATTCAAGAAATTTTCTTTCTACGAACTTTTCAAGTAGGTCGTTCAAATATGACCAAATGTCGATTGCAATAATTCGTTTATTTCTTTCAAATCGTGAATATTGCAAAGTTTAATACTGAATATTTAGATGAAACTGATAGCATGTTACTCTAAATACATTCATTTGTTCCACTCGAACCTTCATGTTTCGTCTGAAACAAATGTTTCATTCCCTGAAACATCGATTTGTTAACAGTTAAGCAACATGTCGTTTGAGCTGAATCGGTATGAGCATTGTGCGTGTCGCTGTAGTGTGGTGAGTGGTGACGTGACTGTCCTAACAGTACTTTAAGGACTTCAAGCAACATCGTCCATATTCCACTGTTTTCAACTTTTTTATAGTTTTGTATACCAAGTGTTTATAGTTCGAGTACTTCGAAAAAATAATTAAATATGAACATGGGTGAACATTTGGAAGCGTGGGGTCTTGACTTCATGTCCGAGAAACTTATTGGTAAGTTTTTGAATCATTACTAAAGTTTTTTGATGCATCATGATAAATCTAGTATTTCTGCCAGTAAATCAAGGTTAGATTACCATGTGAAATTTTCAAACATTAGACACTAAAATTTTTTTGAAAAAAATATTTCTTCCTGTTTTTCGAGACGAGCAGATATATGTTTACACTTAATTTTTTTTCGGAAAAAAGAAAAAAATACGAACCTGAAGTTCTAATTGCGCAAGAAATGTAAGAAAAAAAAAAAAACAAACTAAAAATTGATTTTCGATTTCGACAAAAAAAGTTACTTTACGCTACTACGCTCTGGGTTTTGAATAAATACAACTTCCGGCTTATTTTTATTTTATTCTACTAAATTTTAGATAAAAAATCAAATGTTTAAAATAAAATTGAATAGTTAAACAATATTGGAAAAGACTGGAATTATTATAATCGTAAAATAAATTTCATTTACGTATTTATTTATTGAAATGAATGTAATAATTCTATATAAAATGAATAAGAAAATTATGAAAAAACATGTCATTAAATATTCAATTTTAAATACAGTTATTGATGATATTAAATGTTATATTTATCATGATAATTAATAAATAGTTTATTACGCAACTTATATATACATGATAAATATTATAAATAGTAATATTCATTTAAATGAATATTGATTACATTTTTTTTAATTTGAAAATACGAATCTTAACTTACGTGTTAGACACTTCACTGAAAAAAGTATGCAATTGCTGCAATAAAACATTTCATAATAAACCGAAAATGATTATTCTGTTGAATGATAAGTCTATTTGAATGAAAAATTAATTTGCTCACCTTCAATATCAAAGCACTTGTACGAAAGTCGGGTTTGTGAACTCATAATATGTTTCCGTTCCCGCAAAACAACGATTATATAACTGATAACATACAATGGTTTTAATCAAAATCAGATTCATTTACTGTTAGTATGCGTTAGTTTCCATGTAATATTTATTTGCTTCAAGTTCAAATGGACGCGTTTGATGCAAATACAGATTTGTTAATAGTTATCAAATAAAATTTACGACCGAAGACAGATTTCTTAACTGTTAACAAATCATGTATTTGCAGCAACTTAACCGCTCAAATCAGTGGCTTCTATGACCAAAAACGATCCTTATTTGCTCGTATTCAAATATGGGATTTATTAACTATTAGCGAATCTTATTTGATTGAATCAAACGTTTTTCTCAGTGTAGATTTTTGTCTCAGTGTGATGAAAAAAAGCATGCCCTAATTGAAAGTCAGCGTAACTCGCGAGAAGCCTCGATTTTCTCTCTGGCATATTTTCCATTTGTTTCGGTAGCATGTGATGAGCTTTTGTGACCGGGTTATTTACCCGTGTACACGCTCGCATCGGGATTCACAGGTACAGTTCACGGTTTACAGTCTCCAAGTTGGATGGGTACGTACGTACAACGTAGGCAGGCGGAAAGGCGCACCACGAGAGTCCTCATCGCGGCAACATTACGCTGATTGCCTGAATTATCCGCGAGCGAGCCTGCAACCAGCTCTGGCTGCTGCCACGATTTCTCCATTCTCTCGGTGTGTACCTCTCGACGTGATCTATGTAGAACGCGCACGCTTTCCGCTGTATCCCATGCGTGCTTGTACGCTCTGTGCGCGAGTTTGCGCGCACATTTGCACGAATTGCGGAGTGCTCACGTTCGCCCGAGAGAGAAATTCCTCATGAACTCCGGGAACGGCGGGTATATTGCGAAATGAATTTGTTGCGAGTCGTGGGTGTTTACGATGCGAGAAGTTGGCTGAGTTGTTTTCGAGGTGTCGTGAAGCAATCATGTAACGATTTATTCCTAGGAGTCATTAGAACCAAATCTACTTAGTTGCTCGGACGATATCAGCATCGTTTATTCCAATTGATTCTATATGACTTTCCTGCCTAAGTAATGAGCACCAAGTAATGAGCACCAGTATGATATCAATTTGAAATATGAAGAATCATACTTTGTGTATACATTCTTCTGGTAACGATGTCACCATACACATCAAGTTCATGAGTTCATTGACCTGACCCGCAAACATCCTCTCATTATCAGTCTTCAAATCCCCATTTATTTCCATCTTCTCCAAATGTCCACTCAATCCCGCTGTCACCCTCATAATACAACTTCCAAACCCTCATTCAACCCTTCCACCACACCTACCCCTACACTCCTGTGCTCCTACTTCTAAAAAAAAACCCTAGAACCACTCTCCGTTTAGGCAAACACGAAATGTTTTGTCCCCCGTTGAAATTTCAGACAAGCTGTCTCCTCGACGCATCAAGAACAAAAACCATTCTCCTTGCGTTTTATCGCCTGCAACATTGTTTCTTGACTTTTTAATCCTCGCGGTCTCGAAGCACCAGTTTTCCACAATGGGCTTTATGTGGCCGATACTGTTCTTACGAACCGTTGCGTGACTTTCGGCGTTTTTTTCTATATAACTCTCCGTGCCTGCGAATCTGGACTTTGCTAATATTTGCGTATTCAACCATTTTTATGCACGGTTTTAGATTCCACGTTGGCGACAATAGAAATTCAACGGCACTTGGCTGCTCAATAGGCGCGCAATTTGAAAGAGCGGCTGCGCTTTTGCTAGGGCATTGATTTTGCTACTCAAACAGAGTCGCATGGGCACGGAGGAAAAAAAATTGGCGCGTTTATAAATTTGCACATACATAATGGAACGATGGAGCTGGAATATAAAGGACATTATAGCGTGTCCACTCGCGTAGGGCAAATATTTTCGAACGCTCGATTGACGTGACGTCGACTTGTTTGGACGAAAAGTTGTCGCTCTGTTGTCGTGTTTCAGGTTCTAAAACTTTTGTGGCGGTGTCGAATTCGGGATTCCGGTGGAGTACATTAATCAAGCGGAATGATACTGTTCCTTAACCCCTTTTCAGCTACTCCCACACGCTGAAATGAATTCATGACCGAGTCTTTCCACGTGGGGACAGTTTCGCAGAGTCACCCCCGTTTTCAACCCTCGACGATGATAAGCTGAACTTATGAGCCGTGCAATTTTATTAATCTCCATAGATGTGGGGACGTGGAGCAATATTGACGCTATCGAGAGCGGGAAAATTTATGGAAACAGGCAAACTTCTTTTGAATTCGGGGTACTTTTTGGATGGAACAAAGAAGAACTCTCTACGTAAGAGTTTTTTAAATTCAATAGATCAACAACCTGCAGCTCCCAGCACTTGTCAGAAAATCCTGCCAAGATTGAAGAAGACGCTGGTGCTTTTATTGCTGAAACACTTGGACGTCTCGATTCCGCTGACACAGTGACACGAAGCTCGGTGGCTAAGGCCAACGGCGCACAATGTCTGATAAATAGAACGCAATGTGCACAGAAACGAATCGCAGGGGCACAATGGAAAAGCGGAAGAACGGGGAAGCTTTAATTTCCCCCGCAGTTCCTGGCAATTACCGAGTGGCGCGAACCGATAGCCATCTTCATCTCCGACCACAATGGGTCCCAGCCGAGGAACAACTCCTTCGACCTCTGACAATGACATTTCCTTGTTCTTCCCAGTCTTAGACACTCTGCGAACGATTTTTGATACGGAATCGCGAGAATTGAAGTTTTCATTCAAGATCACCCACTGTCTAATTCTGAAATAGCCAGTTCTGACTGAAGATTTTTACTTCTCAACAACCAACAACCAACAACTTTCCAACCCAGCTTCCCAAAAATCACAACGTGCTCGGAAATTTCATCGAACTGCTTTCGCCGTTCATTATGAACGAAAAAGCTCACTCCATTGAAAAGCTCCTCACGATCTCTGACTCGCAATGTCATTATCTCAAACAACGCGGAACATTTCGCAAGCACGTAGAAAACGTATCGGAAGATCTCAGGAAATTCCCGTCCCTTCGTTTCCCCTTTTTCCGGGAGAAATCTCTCCTTTCGTCCAAGAAAAAATGCGCGGAGAGAAGATAGGCAAAAAAAGCAAAGGCAGACAAATTATTTAAGGTCTGGACTAATTACTACAGATTTTCCAGCCTTGGTAATTAATTTCCCATTTGTTTTTCCAGGCCAAATCGGTCCTTTTGTGGACCTTGAGTCTTGAAGGTTGTGTATGAAGCAACTTGAACGCATCGTCGAACTTGGCGTCATTGCTTATTTGCAAACTCGGAAAGACTCACTATAGAGCGACCAATCCGAAACAGTCTGGCAGGCTATTCACTACAAGGAAACAAGCTACGAACCTACAAACTCGGCCAAGTGTCGCGGCGCGTTAATTCCGAGCTTCGCGCCGGATCAACGCTTCATCGAATCCATTGTTGGCTTCGGATGCAATGTACCTTGGAATGCGCGAGGGAAGAGGTTTTCGAGGCAGTTCCGGAGGTGGAATTACGAGCGTTAAATTGCTTATTAATATTCGAGATGCAATAATTAATCGTGTGCTGGCTGTGGCTCTGGAATTTTCTCCCTTAGGAAGGTTAGGTGACTCTGTCGGTGCGTTAACCTGAACCCAAATTAATTAAGGAACTTGAGAATCATTACTGCATGTTTGGAAATTCCAGGATATATGGACTTTCTTCCTCGTGGTTTCTGTAACGACTGGCATCCGTTAAATATAAATTCAAACTAATGGCAGCGACAGAACGAAATCACCCCTAAACCTATTTCACATTAACCTCGTCACTGGAAAAATACCCCCGCAAACAATTTTTCGGCAATTTCCATTTTCCCTCGCAAAATAAGTGCTTAACCCCTCACCGATATTTCCCGCCGCATTTATCACGCGTCATTTGAGCCACGAGAAAGCACCCCGAATCTTTCCTAACCGCGATAATAAGCGCTCACCTGAGTCGTTCGATGCTCATTGTGCAATTTTCGTGCCTGACGAAAAGGAAAAAAAAACACCATTTCCCTATCCCGACTGCGATTTCGCCTCGGAGTGTTTTTTTTCGCAAGAGGCTCAATTTGCGAACGAAGAGAAAACGAGGAAAAGAGAAGAAAAAATATCCACGTTCGGGATGTCAACATTTTAATAGCTCCGGGTTGTTGGCAAAGATCCCACGGCGGGGAAAATAAATGACGTTTTAAAGAAGAGACAGAGAAAAAAAAGGTCCCGCGAATGTTGACACAGTCGCTTCGACGGAAAATATGTAATGCAAAGCGGCAGCGATTTGCTACTTTCTGCGCTCCCGCGAATTCCTCGGGATGGCTCAAATCCACGCTGGATTTACGCACGATATATTTGTTTTAAAGTCCCGGCTTCCCGGGCGCTTTGCTCCCGCTCCTTTTTCGCATATCTTGTATTCATGAGCGAGTTTCCGGGAGTCGGAACTTGAAAGTTATGGCCCGTATAAGTGCTCGAAAATTTCGACAGGGGTTTTCATCCGTTGCGTAGGAGATTGTTAGGTGATGGGGAGGGATGTAGGAGAGGGAAATTCAAAAAGTGCGAGCATTAAATTTTAGGCAGAGTTAGCTGATGGGTCAGGTAGAAATTAAGGATGTTGATAATCGTTAAAAAAATTGATCGATAGATATCGACAATTACGTTGCCTTATTGATAATTATCGATACATATCAATAACTACCCCCACCACATTACCATAGGCACTACGGGACAAATGGTTTGAACATGATTAGCTTTTTTTTTATCTAAGAATTATTGAAGAGGGGACACGGGCAAATATTTCATCACAAGTGAAAGTAAGATTTAATAATTAATTGAATTATTTGAATTCTTGAACCGGTCAGTCGTCAGCATCGATATATATATATATATATATATATGTCGATGGTCGTAAGCTTCTCTTTTTAATTGATAATAAGAAACATCAAGAAAAAATGAATAAAAACATAAGTAGAAATAAATTTCCGAGGTAGTAGTATGAAAAACGTACGTGTCAAATGATTTATATTACTATACGATAAATATCATTAACTCGGATTATTATCGATACGTATCGATAGAAAATCTTATCGATAATATTCGATAGCTATTAATATTGTAACATCCCCAGTAGAAATCCAGGACACGAAATTAAATCTTCAATTCAGGTAAAATTTGGAATCTATTAAAATACAAAAAATGTACGACATTGTACAAATACCAGCAAAACGATCATTAAAGAAATCTCTAAATCACAAGAAATCTATGTGGGGGTGATATTTTAAAAATCTATGAAATAATAGCAAATCGATTTCAATTTAAATTCTATAACATCAAATTTTAGGAATGTAGGTACTTATGGAAAATCTTACAAAATACACACGATCTATGAAAATACTATCTAAAATATGTAAAAAAATCTTATAAATACTATTAAAATACAAAATTACAAGAAATCTTTAAACACAAAAAATCGATATACGTCTAATTTACAAAAAAATGTATAAAATGACTGATAATCGGCTGAAATTTAAATTCTTCTTTATCGAATTCTAGAAATTAAGGTCCTTCTAAAAAATCTGAAAAAACACCCAGGGTATATAAAAGTACAAGAAAAAGTCACAAAATCCTGATCATTCTAAAAATTTCCAAAAGTCTATAAGATACGAAAAATCTCTATTAATATAATTCTACCAAACATTTATGAAATTATTGAAAAATGATTTAAATTCAGATTTAGAACATCGAATTCGAGAAATACATACAAAAATACTCAAGATCGGAAAATGTACTACAAAATCCTCTAGGTTCCATAAATAATAAACGAAACGTTAAAAATACGGGAAATTACAAAATATTGATAAAGGATATAAATTTTTATTTTTTTTTAAGGATCGATTTTTTCTTTTTTCACTACGCGGCGTGGGATTTTTTCTGTATGTATTGTTATCATTGATTTTCATTTATATTTTACGAACGATACTTAGATTGGATTACCGGAGATAGGAATTAGTTGTACTTAGATCGGGAGTGTTTGTGAAATTTCATTTATATTTTTTTGCTTATTTTTGTTAATGTACGTCAGACCCACCGTCACATAGCTATGCTATTTTTGTGGGGATGTCTTGTATATTCTGTAAACATCGTTTTTCACCTGATTAAAAATTAATAAATAAATTAAATAATAATTAAATATAAAGATAATTTTGTCAAAAATTATTGAAATTTCGAGTTATAGTGAATAAAATTTTAGAAACCTTTTTCGAAATTCATAAAAGTATTTGAATGTTCTTCAATTGTTTTAAATACAATCGAGGTAGGAGAAAAATCCAAAAAGAATTGGAAATGTGTGTAAAAGATACTGTTTTCTTTAAAATTTATTAAGGTACTCGAGTTTGTTAAAATTTGCAATACTATATCATATAAAAATGAAATTCTATTGAAATGCCAGAAAATATTACAAAATTTCATAAAAATATATACAATACAAAAATTACGGACGTCCATAAAATATTGAAAATTTTGTACGTATAATTATTTAACTCAAAAATCTAGTAATATTATAAAAATTTTTAGAAGTTTCATTTCTACACTCTCAGAAATTTCTCTATTAAATTTAAGTGACCATCTTTGAAGTAGATTTCCCATACTGTCTATTAAATTTTCCATCATAGTTATGGACTTAACTATGAAAAAAAAGACAGTGCCTATGAAAATTATAAACCTTCTATGAATTCAAAGTGTTTATTTGATATAAAGCCGACATGAAAATTATTTTGCCCTTAAATAATTTCTCATTGAAAATGTGTATTCAAACTGTTTGAAATTCAAGTGGCTTTCGACATATTCAATTTTATTAAAGCAGATTTTCCCTAATTTATCAACAGCTATCTGATTGAAACACAAATTTTTTATCATATTGAGTTTAAATTGTATAACAAAAATGATATTGTGTATTTGATTATATAGAAAAGATATTTTACAATATTCAAACATGTAGTTTCTTAAAGTAAAATTGATGATAGTAAAAAATATTGAAATTGATATATCTAATATCAAAACAATGAATTTCATATTAATTTTTATGAAATCCTTTTCATTTACGTGTTCATGAAATTTCAAACACGATTTTAAGAAAAAGTCTATAAAAGATGTTTAAAATTTCAAATTTTTTTTGACAGTGTAGAATATCGAAATCTAGAAAGCTTTATATCAATTTGTTTTATATTTAAAAATCCTTCGAGTATATGTTTATGATAAAAGAAAAAAAAAATAATTAAAAAAATAAAGACCGTATGCAACTTCCAGCAACTTCGATTACAAAATATCTGGTAGAAATATATATACTACGTAAATATACTTTTCATTTCAACATGACTGATTGTGAGAAAGGAGAACTATGTTATCATTCGAATATTCATTTAATTTCGTCGATAAATACCCATTTCATCACTTTTGAGTTATCCTCTTAGAAAAGTAAAAATTTGTAAACAAATTGTATTGATAATATATCAGATAGTTCCATTGACACCTGCTTGATATAATTGACAAAAAGATGATTGTTGAGCTTGGAGCCATTCTACACTTTGTCATGCCAAATTTGAGATATTTTCTCTGTCCGAATTTTTGCTTTCCATTATATTTATAGGTAATACTTTTGATGGACAACATAACATAACAAGATTTTAATGTAGTACACACTGCGTTGGGTTGGGACTCTTTTCCATTGGATCAGTACCGGTTTACAATGGTAATTGTCTCAGGTAAGGAGACAAATTTTTCAGCGATTTCGCACTCTTCAAGTATACTCTACACTACTTAAGAAGCACGAGAAGCGTGCTATCGTGAAGCCTCTAGCGACGAGGCCCGAACCTTCAAGTTCAGGATTTTTCCGAGACTCGCAGCTGTGGAAATGTGGCGGCTCGATTTCTGTCACTCACCAACTCAGCTACACAGTAAAAAAAATCTTGCAGAATTACTAGGGTATAGTAGAGGTGTTACTACTTGCAGTATAGTCAATGTACTAGAAAGTAGTACGAATTTACCAGAGTGTAGTAAATGAGCATCACCGGATAAAGTAGTTTTACAAGCGTCTAGTAAGTGTACTAAAAATGCGTAATAGTACACCTTTCAATATAGCAAATAAAACGACCTCCTTCGGAAGGGGTCGAATTACGACCGCTAGTAAATTTACTACATTGACGTAAGAGTGCTACCAAAGTATTAAAATCGCTGCAGCCGTGGTAAAAGTATCAACAAATCGTATTTATGCAATGAAATCGTCAAAGTGCAAGTTGGGCTTAGCGTTCTGTTGCGTCTTTGGCGTCTTGTACCATGGCGTATGTTGCTGCATTTTTATCGCGTCTTGCAGTGTCTTATGCGAAGAAAATATTATATGTTCTCTTGTTCAGTTTGTGATGAATAAAGCAGTTTATATTGAATTCATTTTTATTATGTTGTTATTGCATAATCCGATACATGCCATGCAAACCTAACTTCAAATTTCTCAGTACATTTAATATTTTCTAGTACGTTTACAAATCCCTAGTAATTTTATTAGTTTCAAGTACTTTTACTAGATCCTAGTACTTCTGCTACTCTGTTGTAGAATCACTACAAGTCTGTAATTTTACCCCTTCCAAAGGAGGTCGTTTTATTTGCTAGTTTGGAACTGGTAGTTCTGCAAGATTTTTTTTACTGTGTAGGTTGGGCATCAAGGGCGGCCATCTTGACAGAGAAAACCGAGGCAACCCGATAATAGCAACAACACACTGGTGAAAAAAAATATCTTTGCAATGGCCGACAGAAGATAAAAGATATCTTTCTGATATCTTTTACAATATATGGTATTATGTACATGTTTAAGATGTTTTACACGTGTCTTTTAGTTTATATCGTGTTTCTTACATCTATGAGACATGTAGAAGATGTTTGCTTGCAGATATATATATATATATATATGCATGCATGTATTGTTTGTTATTGTTTATTTTGGTGTGGCAATAACTCGCATGATATGTTGTTTGATAAATTGCGATTGAAAGGCGATGGTATGAATTTCGTTAATTAAACGACGTCATGGAGAGAAAAAGAGAACTTGTGAGAGTGGAAGCTGAATTGGCAATAGACAATATTTTGCGGGAGTTTATTGAACGCAATGAAGATCAAACACCAGGTATTTATGTTGTAGTACCTAAAAATAATTTATTCAATACTTTTACACAATATATAGTGTAAAAAATGATTGTGCCCTAGTGATTTTGATTTTTATACAAAAATCTTTTAACTGATATGTAGATAATATCTTTCTTGAAATATCTGGAACATATAAATCGAACCTTACACAAAAATGTCGTGCAGATATCTTTATAAAGATTATCTCCGGACAAGTACAAGATGTGCAGAAGATATGCAGACAATTTTTTTTTATCACCAGGGCAAGACCGCGTTCGCGAAAACAATTGTTCGCCCCTCGAGAAATATATTAATAACATGTACCCTTATCGTCCTCAAAATTTTGCAAAGTGTTCCGGGAGTTATTTCCCAGTTTTTATCATACAGAGACTTTGTACTATCGTGAATTTAATCTTTCTTGTGGAAATATTTGGGCGTGCTAGCATTTAAAAAAAAAACTTGGCCTTAGCCCAAGTTTGTTTACATTGTACATAAACATCCACAGAAAGTGGCGTGTACGCATTCCTTTCATTTAAGTTTCATGTATATTCTAGTAAATATGGTTAAATTTTCACCTTTCATAAATTTGGAAAATTTTTCCACTGATAACCGAGTAGTTAATTCTTGGTTGAACTTGGTTTCCACGCAAAGCCGCCCTTGATGTCATTCACGCTATCACTCGCAAAGAGCGATCAAAGAAAGACCAAAGAAGACATGCTGCTTTCAATGTCAGCGTTACCATGCACCGCGCCGCACTTGAAGAGGGAACGCGATAAATAGGGATACACAAATTGAGGCTGGATCCTGGAGGTTGGGTTATTTACGCGCAAAGATGTTCAGAGCAAGTCGCTTCTTGTTTGGAATAATGTTGCTCCGCTTTGAAGAAAAAGTGTGAAAGGTAATCTTCAGGGAATTTGCTAGACAATGCGGCTTTCTCGGGTTTTTTTTATCTTCAAAGGAAACTGCGACGCGGGAGCGAGCTTTCACAGGATAATTAGAAAAAATCGTGGAACGCCGGTGAAATTCTTTGGGGAATATTAAAGAGTCAATAATGTACTCACGGTGAAAGATGGGGAAAATTTGGTCTGACTCACCTGGAACATTAAAAGTTTTTTTCAATTAGTTGATTGTTACAATTTGACTATGTTTTGTTTGGTAATTTGTTTTTTTATTGATTGAATGCATAGTTCGTTTTCATTCTTCTTTTTTTCATAATAAAATAGAGAAATATTATTCATTAAAAAATCTTAAAATACGAGCAACAATTTGAAATAAAAGAGCTAAAATTCTACACTTTTCTCCAAGAAAACCGTTTGTTCATTGAAAAAACAAAGAGAAAGCGAGAAAAACGAAAATTGTAATTATGTGTAGGTTGGGAAAATGGCTGACCATAATAAGGCTTCTTTTGCCTTGAATTTTATGCGTTTATGTTTTGTTAATAACTACGATACGTACAAAGACAGAGAGTCAAGCCGCGTGACGTGCATACAGACACACAAAATTTAATTATTCAAAACTTGCATCCGTGCACAAAAATTTTTTTCTACACATCTGTTATGGAGTAAGTAAGGAAGATTTTCATCAAAAACCGAAAAAATTGCATGTAGATAACCAAAAAAATCCATTTGTTTAAAAAATTGTCAATAGAAAAAGGTTATTTATATATTTTTGCAAATTCAATTATTTTAAACTTACAGCAAAAGTTAACCCATCGACCCTGAAAATTTCATCAGGATTGATGGAAAACTTCAAAAGTAATGAATTTTACTATAAAATTTTGCAAAAATGTTCAGGATGTATAAACAACAATAAACATATTGAATTGACGCGTGAAAATGTTCTCACACATTATTGTAAAGTTTTTAGGGCGGTGAATGTTTTATGTGATGAAAAACGATTTATTTGATTTCAAGGCTAATGTTTGGAGAATAGATACTAATATTTGATATTGGAGCTAAAAAATACAATAATTTATTTTAGCATTCCTAATTTTGCGAAAATCGAGGGGGCCACTTCAGGAATTTTTGCTCATGTTCTAATGATAGTTGGTTCCAACCAGATTCTTGCTGATCACAATTTTTCGAAGAGAAGAATCTTTGTAATCGTGAATAAAAAATTAGTCTTCTTGATGATTGATTTTGTTAGAATATTATTAAGAGATTTTTCTGAATTTTTGTAAAGATGCCGATGAGGACCCTTTTAGGAGGTCGAAATATTGATAGAATAAATATATTGAAGACAGAAATTGAATGTGGCTCTAAGAAATTCTTTTAGACCTTTCCTTCTTTTGAATTTACGAAAAACGGAACATACAGATTATTGAAATTGTGAATAAAATAATATTTTAAATATTTTTGTTATCTAGATTCAAAAGGATATTAAATATCAAGGGAAATAAATAAGTAAGAAGATAAGTTGAAACAATTTTATTTTCTTTTAACCTTATTATTTTTCAGATTATAGTACGTGAGTCATTATGCTTCTCAAAAATAAGAAAATTCCCAAAACTAAAAGGGCGATGAAATATCGTTATGATTTCAGTTATGACTGACCAACTAGAAATTTCTAAAGTCAAGAATAATAAGAATTTATAAACGAGCCAGATTCAGAAAAATCCATTGTTTTTGCGTCGTACGTTTTGCTATCTGCAGATTAAAAACAGGGTATAGAATTCCGATCTCTGGCAGATACTTTTTGTCTTTTCTTGTCAGTACTTTAGTTACACGTTTTCTGTGTATTCTCAAAGAGCTTTGAATTTATTTTTGAATTAAGAATTTCTATTCAAAAAACCGATAAATCACTATCTGCATAAATATCTTGAACAAATTTAATACTGAGATTTTTAGGTTCTTGCAAATCTATAGAATTTCTAACTGATCTCAAACTTTAGAGTTGTGATTGAAAATGCGAGAAAAAGTGAAATTTGTGCTATTTTCATCTAATCCGGGTATCATAGATAAGGTTTGAGAGGCTCAAGGAAATTTGTCATGGATTAATTTTGTTGAATTTAAATTTGCCATGAAGAGTAGTTACTTGAAAATACATTGTCAGAGTCAGAGTAAATTATATTTCATATAAGAATTCTGCGAATTAAGAAATAAGAATTGATGCGAAATAAGGGACGAGAAATTGTAAAGGTTTGAGGAAATATTTGCTGGAAACAGTCTGTAATTGATATTTGCAGTCGTGTTGAACTCGCTAAATTTAAATTTGGCGTGGCCGCCATTTTAAGCTTTGTACATCCGGCCATTTCCGGCTTGCCTTGGGTGGCGCGTTGGCCGCGCCGCCTCACGGCAGAAATCCGCGATACCACTATTTGTTTGCTATAGTA
Organism: Platygaster robiniae; assembly: GCA_028476575.1. Taxonomy (NCBI): domain Eukaryota; kingdom Metazoa; phylum Arthropoda; class Insecta; order Hymenoptera; family Platygastridae; genus Platygaster; species Platygaster robiniae. The sequence continues at coordinate 18,952,953 of CM052027.1, forward strand.
AATGCTAAAGGTATAATACATGTAACGCTGATGACAGGACTAAAAATATCCACGGTCCGAGAGAGGGTTTGTATGTTATACTCTCAGTTGACTTGGACAGTTTTTGGGTGTTTTGTATTTATTAATTCTATTAATCTCAACTGAGATTATCGATCTATCGAATTGATTGTTTGTGAATGAACAATGAGAATAGTGTATTTCACAATCATTATTGCTCAATATATGTTAGCCTATTATATATGAGGGGTGGCGGTTCTATATGTGGTAACTGACATTTTAGGAATTTTTCAGGAGGAGGAAAAACGTTATCATTTCGAAAATTTGGAGAATAAAAATCCAAAAAAATTAAAACAATTTGCTTACACAGATTCCAATAAACTACGGAAGTATGAAAAACCTATGATTAAAATAATGAGACTTTGCTACCATGTAAAGTAAGAACAGTGGTAACTGCAGGGATAGTGTTCGTTCTATAAGTGGTAAGTGACGCAGAATCCAGGTACAAAAATTCTAGCTGCATTCAAGTCAAAAAATTTTCATATTATTTAATTAACAATTTCTTGCAAAAAAGAACGTCCTTCTGGAGGGATGTAAGTGATGATTTTGTGAAGGTCTTTCTTTTTTTCGTCACTCAGATCCTTTTTCGTGGCAAGTGAGATTTCTAGGTCTTTCAGGTTTTTCATCGATGTTCCTGTCGAAAAAAAATTATTTCACTTGTAGCGTGGATAAAGTTGTACAAAAAATGGAAACATTAGGAATTTTTGACAAACTCCTTGTATTACAGTATATGAATTTCAAATAATGTTGTCTAAACAATTAGTTTGAACTTATTATTGCAGGTTCTTGTTTTTACGAAAGATATGTGTTTTCATGATTTTTAGGGATACTGAACGAATGTTCAACATTATTTTTGCAAAATTACTATGTTTGAACAATTTTTTCGAAGAAATTATTGTAAATTTCACCCGCTGATCAATTCAACATGAATTCTAAAAAATTAATTATCATTTTAACAATTTGTATAGACAAATTATTACAGAATTTAGTTTCTACAAAATATGTGTTTCTTACTGTTTTCCGGGTTCCTGAACGAGAATTTGACATTTTTTTGCGAAACAAATTTTTTTTAACAATTCGTTCGAACAAACTCATATCACATTGCCTTTAACTTATCCCTCTTGAAGATGTTATAACAATCGAAAGAAACATCAGTGAAAGATCTCCCCGATTTCGTTGCGTAGCTCGAGCCGCTCCGGCGATGCTCCGAACGCTTCTCTTTTTCCCTCGGCATATCTATTACAATATTTTCGTCGAATGGAAAATTCTTGCAGTTTTGCACTCGTTACGTATACAGAGATGAAAAACTGGGTGCACTTTTTTTGTTATCGCAATAATTCTTACCTAAAAACGACGATAATCCTCAGAGGACACCTCGAGTTCTTAACATACTTTCACTTTGTAGACGAACTGGAAATGACGCAAGGAAAATTTTTCCACAGTCACGTTTTCACGACCAATGATGACTTAGTTGAGCTCACAGATCGCAGTTTTCAGAAAAAACAAACGTAGGAACCGACCGGATATCGAAAAAAGCACGATCCTCGCGTGTATCCAGATGTACAGTTACCTCATTTCGATTTTCAAAAATCGAAATTTCGCAAAAAAAGGATTTTGCGTTTTAAATGTCAGTTACCACATGTAGAACCGTCACCCCTCATATATCGTCCATCGCAGTTCACATGAAGATGTAAAAAAAAGGCTGACATATACATGCTTAATTCATCGAAACAGAATCATCCCGGGAATAATCAATAAATAATTACCATATACTGCTAAAAAATATCATAAAATAGACTCTCATTCCATTTTTATTTTCTAGAAACTCAAATTTGAAATCTATTGTCGATTCCATCGCTTGATGTGAATCCTGCGCACGACCCTGTCATGAAGTATTCAATATCAAGCCTCGGAAAAACGGGAGGAAAATTGCCAGCAGAAATACACGCAGGACGAGGGAGAAATAAATGATCTCTACTGGCCCGGAGCAGGTGAGTGGCACCGGGGAGCAGTAGTAAGAGGCTCGGTGCTTGCACACACAGCCAGGGGCGCATGGAAGCTCGCCTCATGAATACGTGAGCGAGTACGCATGGAAAAGCGCGTGCGTGCAGCTCGCTTTCCCTCTGGGCTTTGATACAGTATGCGCGACCGTCGCTCGCAAGCTCGCTCCATAGCCCGCCACAGCTACTAGCTACGTGACACGCCTGCACGAAATGCAAAAGCTGGGCCGGGAAACGCGACTCTCGATCAGGATCGTTCTCACTCAATGCTAGGCCAAGTGGAACATGCTAGCTTGTATAGTCCTGGAGCACAATCGCAAACTGAATCACGATCAATGACTTGATAACCAAATGGCTCTGTGCTCTCTAAATCTGAGTCAGTGGTTGTACTACTTATTATTTGAATATCAGGTTAGAAAAAAAGGAGGAAAGTTATCCTACAAAGGTCTAAAACATGCCCAGAATGGGCCTCAAGGCCTACAACAAGCCGATAACAGGTTAACTTTAGTTGTTACTTGATTTCATTTGTCCATATTTGCTCAATATCACTCATCATCACTGATGTTCGCTACTGCGGCTAATTTTAGATTTTGCTAGGTTTGCACTGCAAAAAATGTTGTCTTTTGCGCCACGAGACACTTTTTCTCGCCGTTTTTAAGACGTTCGAAGATATCTTTGAAACACATCTTTTTGACACATAAAAGACATGGATTTCGCGTCTTAATGTCTGCTATGGAGACATGCCTCACACTGAAAAAAATGCATTGGTTCAGGTAACTTAAATCACTTTGTTTGTCCTTGTTAAGTTGAGAGAACCACTCGATTGGTTAAATTAACAAAAACATCATGATTATTCGTAACAAAGAAATTTTATTGATCTCACAGTATACTATTTAGTTCTATCAACGTTAATTACTGTTACTTGAACAATTTGACTGAGACATCTAACTTTGTCGTTGCAGTCAAGTAACAAGTTTCTGAGAGCAATGTGTTTTGGTGCTCTCAACCATGTTTATAATTGAATGAACAATTTTTTGACTCATACGCGCAGAAGTGTATGGGAGAGTATGTTACTGAGTGAATAAGTGATGAATCGCAATCTGCATTCGTGGTCGACAAGATTCATCGGAAATTGGGATTGTCGTCCATGAGAAATATTGATATTATTCATAGTTATAATTATAAATTGTTTATTCAACCGAGTATTTAGTTTACGATATAAAGTGACATGATACGGTTAACCAAAAAATACAATTATTACAATCCAGAAAATTCTTTCAAAAGCTGAATATAACCAAATAGGTTTGTTCTTTGAAAGGAAAATATGGTTGTGTTTAATAACATGCATGATACGTAACACTCTATTCATTGCTGTACCAAAAAAGTAACATGTTTTTGACAACCAAGTAAAATTGTCGACAGAACCAAGTAGCGAAATATGAGCTTTGCTATTTTGATCATTCGTAACCAAGTAATTTTGGTGCTACTAACCATAATGAAGGACCATGCCAAAATGGTATGGGCAACAAAAAATATGGTTGGGCCTATATCAACCATGTGATTTTGTTGAAACAACCAAGAATCTGATTATCTCAACCAACTAGTTTTTTCAGTGCATATATGTTTTTTTGCAGTGTGGATTTGCTGGATCGACAAAATAACGAACTGACGCTGCCTCATGAAATTTGTTATGTCAAATTGTGTTAAAATAACTCATATTCTTGCTGCTAGAGTATATTCTCTTTTTTCGTAGTGAGACACAATCCTCTTAAATTGAATTTGTCAAGGTATCTTCATTTTAAATAGTAAGACGTTTTGTTCCTAGCAAAAAAGTCATTCTTAGAGATTTAACCATGAAGATGGTAAATACATGACATTGAAATAGTTGAATTTTTTACTAATTTTGAATAGTTGTGCATGAATACAATGTCACGCACTGTATTTTACTACATTGAAAATCGAAATATTTTAATTATCTTGTATTTGTGTATAACTATTTAGTATATGGTATATTTTTACGGCTTTGTTCCATATTCGTTTTCTCTCTCAGATCGAATTAGTCAAATTTTACCAATTACTTGTTACTTTCGACTATATAAATTAGTAGGAATCTAGATGCTAATAAATTGTTATAAATTACTAATTCGAATTGTCACATCTGCTTACTATTTGAAATGGTAAAAAAATGACGAATGAATTAGTAGATTTCTATTATTGAAATTGTGAAGGATAAATAATTCTTTGGTTATTGTTTGACCAATGAAATAGTAAGTTACTAATAAAGGAGTTGATTCCTACCAGTTGAGTAGTTAAGTGTTAATAATAATTTAGTTATATTTGACAACAGATATAGTAAGAAACATGCGTCACATGCAATTATCACTAAATAATGTTGGATATAAATAAATTTAAGATACAATTTTTTCCTCATAATTTTTAATAATAAATTTTTCGATTCAATATCAGATATTACAACGACGTATCTTAAACACAAACACTAGCTTTTTTTGTACCCTGCAAAATAAAACAGCTTGTCGCCTACAATAGCTTATGGAATTATTAAATAAACTAAGTCTCCGTAATAAAAAAAAGTCAACAGTTCCGTACATTTTAATACTGACGATCAAAACATCTCAATTAAAAAACATACAAGGCGTCAAAATATCTAGGGCCAGAGGGTATTTCTTTAGCTAAGATTCATAGACGTGTTTTTTTTTTATTTTGGAAAAACACCCTCTTGATGATGGACCGATTTTGTATTTAATTGCATAAAATAGCATATTGGTATAGTGAATACATGACTTAACTTGTTTAGAGGAAATCAAATTGTCACATACGTGTAAAAGTATTTGCGATGCACGCACGATCACACGAGCTGCGCAACACGCAGTGCGCATTAGTTTAGCAAACATCTAACTGACAAAGTAGTCGAAAACGACTTCTGAATTAGTTAAAAAAATAAGACTTATACAATATAGTAAAATAATATTACTCAGAATTAGTGAAAAACTATGAGGATTTGATGTTAGTTAAAAATTTAACTATTTCATTGTAAAATTTCAACTTGAGATATGTTCTTCAAACATTTCGTTACTCCCGTCATCACAGTATGTAAATCGGATAATAGTGCCACAATTAATCAGACGTGAATTGATAATTGAAAACCAACGTAGTCAACTTAATTCAAAATTCAATGGGGTCCTTTCGTATCTACGAAACAGTTAAGATTCTCGAAAATCTTATAAAATTATTTAAATTTCTGCTATGTTCAACCTATCTTATACATTTGTTGACTTCTAGGACACTTGTATGCGAACATTTAAGTTTATAGAAACATCATACGAAATTGCACATATATTAGTTTCTCATAACTTATACGTCGCATATAATAGGTGATCCAGGTAAAGTGAGTATTCGATATTTTGCCCCAGTTTCAACACCACCACCCATCCATCATCATGCAAAAATTAGTTAAAAGACTCTTCGAAATCCATCAAAGCTCAACAACCTCACCAATCACACACTCAACAAACCCGATCATTGACCCGTCAGCAACGACCCGAAAATTGACATAATTCTCGCGTGCCCAAAAACAATAGCCACGTGAAAAATCATCAATCCCCAACAAAAGCTGCACGGTTTCGAACCCGCTGAGTTACAATGGCCCGTACAACAAAGACCGCGAGTAATTTGAAATACGCGCCGATTTGCTACCGCCATAATTGCAAAACGTCGCAAACGTAACTGTATCTTTCCGTATAGCCTCTCATCGTCCGTGGCTTTCCCAAAGCGACCTGGTCGCTTCCATTTCACTTTCGAGAAATGGAAACGTCGCGACAAGGCCAAAAGTTTCTGCGAGCGTGAAGAAAATGAAAGACAAGCCAGTGGCGTTACGTGCGGGGGCGACGGGAGGGGGACTCGAGGGAGCAAAGGGAAAGCCACTGAAACAGAGGAGGAGGCGGTGGGAGTGCCCAAGATGGCGCCACATTGAGTGGCGTGGTCGGAGAGGGACACGGTAGAAGGTGGGGTGCGCGACATGGGTGGAAAGGGTGAAAGATAAATGATGTGTCCACCACTACCAACGCCACAAAGACGGCGAGGAAATATTAAACAAACGTTGCTGGCTTCGAGTTGCGTTTTCTACGCATTAAAATGGGATGTGGCGTTTTTTGTGAAACTTCTGCAGAAGTTTCTGCTTGCCCGAGGGGAAATTTTCAGGTAGAATATTGGAGAATGTGGAGCAAATTTGAGTATGCGATGAGAAGGTTTGTGGAGGATGCGGAGCAATCCTCTGTCATTGCTTTAACATTGGAGCAGGCATGCTCCTTTCTGCTCGATTTTGCCGTTTTGAGCAAGTGGAGCAATCGATGCTCCCGAAAATTGACGTCGAGGGGAGGAACTGGAAATTTGCTATACTCAGGGCAACGAGAGAATAGTGTCGGATCTCTCTTTTTTTTTCTTGTTCTCTTATATCTCACATCTTTCTCGCACTCGCAGATTTTACTGCACTCTCTCATTGCCCTGAGTATCGATATGAAAATTATTGATGATTAGGTTGTTTTCAACTAATAACAATATATCGAGCTGTGAAATCTACATTTATTCATTTGTGAACAATTTATAGTTGAGCATATGTCACTTGTTCACATTCAGTTGAGACCGATGGGTACATTGTCACATTTAAATTAGTCCACCAGTTTGTTTGATTATTAGAAAAACTTTCATTCACATTCGGGACTGTCTGGGAGGGGAATTGTGGTGTTGTAAAAATAATTGTGGCTTGGCTTATGTAAAACTTAGTAAAACACTGATAAACACTGCACTGCCCACACTGAGAGCCGACGAGCAAGCTCGGACGAGTTTCAAGCCTCGAAATTTTGAATCTGGTGAGGGCAATAACCCCCACAACCACGTGTTTTTTTACATTCTTGTTTTTGGAGGAGGTGGAGCAAGCGATTCTCACGCAATTCTCCTGCATTTTGTCAGATGAAATGCCTTGCTTTTTTCGATTTTCGTTTTTGGAGAAGGTGGAGCAAGCGATTCTCACTGTTTGGAGAAGGTGGAGCAAACGATTCTCAAGTTTGAGAAGGTGGAGCAAGCGATTCTCACAGTTTGGAGATTGTGGAGCAATAAGTTCTTCTCAATCGAGAACGAGAACAATAGATTGGAGAATGAGGAGCATAAAAAACTCATTCCAAATTTCGCCTCGGGTGGTCAACTTGAATTTGATAGTAATAGATGTGAAGAAAAATGGATGAATCTGGTTCATATGTGATGGGCTTCTCACTCTGTAGTCAATGGTTTTATAACGTTTGTAATCAGCGTGGAATCCAGTGAAATCATCTGAAGTCATGGCATATAATGCATGCCTGGGCATGCGCATTGTGGCTTATCAGCTGAGATGAACAACAACTGAACAACAGTCAACAATCAGCAAAACATCATTTCCGATCATTTCCGAGCACTGCCCAGTAAACCATACCATACTATTCAAATCGAATCCCGAGGAGTTCTTCAAGATTCTTGATTAAAACTTTGTCAATTTTAACCCCAGATAAAATCAATGACGCTGATACAGAAATATACCGTTTTTCGTTCACAGAAAATACAAAATCTTGATCAATGTCCTGGGCTCGTGCCTTGAACCAGTTTTGATCAATTTTTTGTCAATTCCTGAGCATGTGTTTTGAAAATATCCATTCAAGCCAACTTGGAAAAAATTGCTAAAAAATTGTTCAATGTTCTGTAACAAAAGCGTCACGTATTCATAATTTACTAATTCGAAAAAATAATTCAATAATCTTTAAGGTATTATGAGCGCGTGAACAAAAATAAGGGAATGTTTCTGAAAAAATTACAATACATCAATCAAACCCAAAAAAATGTGTACGCTTCATCACAAGTATTTTGTTCACTTAGTTTTCGAGGAAAAAAATTCAAAATATGGGTTGATTTACACGTGTTCTTTTGGAGCGAATCGTATTTTCTTGCATAATTCAAGAAAGAATAAGGGAATTTGTCTAAAAATTTGCCAGACTTGAAATTAAACATTCGAAATCAAGTTTCAGTTCACTAACCAAATTCTACTATTTAGTTTTTCTAAAAATAGTAAAAAGTATCACTTTCGGATAACTGTCATTGCTGAATTTGGCAGTTGCTGTTGTGTATGGAGTATATAAATAATAAAAATGGCAATTTCCAGATCAGAAAAATGCGTGATTTTAATTTTTTACAATTATCGATTTTGATAATTTTGATATTTTTGACAGCTTCCGCGACTTGGAGCTACGTTCAGAGTATTTCACTGCTCATAATACCTAAATTATAATTATTGTTGATTTTTAATTTTTTGGAGTTTAATAACATTCATGACTGACATAAGGATGAATGTATATTAAATAGAATAATATATATTAGCAAGTAACAATTATTACGCACAAAGATGGTTAAATAAAATTTTGGTAAAAATTAAGCCGATAGAGGTCACTGCAAACAAAATGTAATCAATGGGGAATCATATATACTCATCGTGAAATCATTTTGAAATGTATAAAACCAGCACTTATTGACTAACTACACTATGACTTCACCGTGCGTAGTCAACGCCTGAAATCATTGAATTCAGTATGAAATCCCACGCTCAAGGCGTTTGAGATGTATTTATACGATTACATCGATGTAATGGATCAATGTGTTTCAACTTTTCTTTACAAAATACATTTTTTATCATAGCAGTCTAAAAAGCCTACTTTTTTGCCCACCTCGCCGGCAAAAATCGGCTTTTCCTCCCGCTACTAAAAAAAAATCGTTCGCACCATGGAAAAAAAAAATTTCTCCCGAGGGTGTAAGTTATTTTTTCCCTAGATGCAAAATGTACTATATCACATAGATGGTGCAATTCTTCGAGATTGAATTTTTGAACAAACAATATTTCTAGAGAATAAACACCTACCTCAACTTTTTCCCTGCTTCAAAACCAACAACGCCAAAACCCTAAAAAATCGCGAACTGAAGCGTAACAATAAAAAGTTGTAAACCTCCAAGATTCCAGTGGTTTAATGCAGCGTGAGTGAGGGATGAAGGAAAGAAGATTCGGAGGAGAGGTTTACGAGTTCACGGTTCCGTGGGCCATGAACACCCCGCCTTATGAAGCATTGGGAGACACATTAGCGCAAATCTGCGAAGCCAATAACCCAGCACCGGGAGCTACGGGGAAAAGACGAATTATTCTGCGATTAATAATCCACACGTTATGCACGTGTGATTGGTCCTTAATTCACCCCGAACCTTCGTCTTTCTATAGGTGTATCATATTAGAAGTTCCGTATTATATAGAGTGACGTTTGCCGGGCATTTATCGCTTCGTTGCCGGATTGACCGTCGAACCGTTTGTTTCGCTTCGTTAGCCTTCTGTTTCTTGGCCTATTATTCTTCAAGGCACGAAAAAGTAAAAAATTTGATCATTTTTTGCATAGATGAGCGAACAGAAATGTGCCGACAAAGATCTGGGCAGATAGAAACATTTTTTTTTGTAATATATTGTAACATTTTTATTCATTTTCATTTTATTTATTTGTTGCAATTAGCAGAATTATGACAATTACACTTTTGATATCCTTTTTTTTATATTTTCGAGATTGTCGATTTAAATGAATTCTCCCTTACTTGATTGACTTTTTATCATAGCCAATCTTAATTAAGAAAAATAAACCATAAACATTATCAACCAATAATAAACATTTTCAACCCAATCATAAACATTGTCGACGCAATCATGAAAATTATCAACCAATCACAAAAGTTGTCAGGCAATCATCAACATTATTTCTTTCCCTCTTCATTGATAATTTCAAAATAAATGAAATCCTTATCTTATCAAGGTTTATGATGAGGTTCCTTTGCCTAGAGTTATCCCAGAAGCACGACTTTCTCTCGGCTAGTGTTCACTAAAAATCGATTTTTAGAACATCGATGATAATCGATGTTTTGATCGGTGCGATTATTAAGCGATATTGACGATTATAAATCGATGTTGTCGATGTTGCCAATTATTAATTAATGAATGTTTTAGTTGAGTTGCCGATTTTTTTAAAGAAAATCAAATACATCGAAATTTTCATTTTTCCATATCATGTATTCATTCTAGCACTTGAATATATCGCTCATTGAAAAATTTTGACTTTCATCACAAATTTTTTCATAAAAATGCTTCAAATGTCTAGAATTTTTCATAGTGGTCGTATGATTGTCGAGAAAAATTTATTTATGGACTAATCTACGTCACTAATAAGTTATTTGAATGACGGTTGACGATCACATTTTAAATTTATCGGTTTTTCCCTACATCGATGTTAACTTGGCCAACATCGAAGTTGAAACATCGATGTTAACATTGAATGAAAATCGATTTTTAGTGAACACTACTCTCGACCAACCCAAGAAAAGACTCAAATCCTCCCAGGAACAGGTCCAAAACAGCAACAAGCCAAATCCTCGCGCAAACTCCCGAAATCTCGCACTCTTGGACTCGTTTTTCTCCCTGATAACGAATCGCGGCAATCCTTTTTTAGATGAAACGATACAGTGTATTGCCAAAAAATTCACTAACTCACGACAAAAACGAATTAGAATAAAATCCTCACCTTTTTCGATAAGATTTCCGCACTCAATATCGATAACGTAAAGACTTTTTATTGTAACACTTCTGTGACATACAATACGGCCAAGGCGAACAAATGCAGTAATGGCGGTCAGAGACGCCTAATTTTCGGAAGAAGAAGAAGAAGAAGAAGAAGAAGAAGAAGAAGAAGAACAAAAATCGATACCCATCGATCTGGCCCATATCGATCCAACATTCTCCACTCGATATCAAAATTACCTATTATATCAACTGTACATAATTCCATGGAAAGTTACCATTAAGACATATAAACATAGATCCGTTACAATACTGAATATCATCAACGCTTTTTATCAGTTGAAGAAATTCGATATGTTTTCTTATTTTCAGTTGATCATAGGTCATATTTTTGTACATGGGTTTTGGCTGGTACTCTGTCAGGTTTATGAAAATATTTTTATTGTTAAGTGATCAAGCTCTATCTCTATTTTATCTTCTTGGGATCTTAGTTTTGTTAAAATTTTTAATATGATAATGACCTTTGACGGATTCAATATAAGCACAAGCAATAAAATTTTCAAGAATATTCGGAAAAATTCATAAACCAGAAATCGTACCCTGCAAAAACGTCCGGAAAATATACCCTGGGCACTTCCATTGTGCGCGCGACGATCACATATCTCGGTACGTGTATATCTGTATACGTGTGAGGAAAAAGGGCGATATCGTATCCGTAATGCGATGCAGGCGCGATGATCCGGGAGCAATATAGAAGCGACCCCAGGACCTTCTTTAGCCAGGGTACATCGCGATATTGCTTGTTTTATTGAAGCATGACACCCATTTTTTCACCGTCCATGACTTGAGAAATAAGCCACGAAATCGCGCGTACATGGAAGAGATTTTTACGAGTGCGGAAATGGCAACGTTGGGGAGCTTTTTATCTCGAGAAAGATTTTAAATGAAACGGCAGAAGAATGTGATGTCGCGAGTGTAGGTAAAAGTTATGTGAGAGAAAAAACTGGGACGTCCTTTTTAATTGACATTCATGTAATAATACGATTACATTATTTTGAAAAAAGTATTAGAGTATGTTTTTTTTACCTTCTAATGCTCATAGAATTGTTTCAAGAATGTATATAAAATTTCAAAAATCAATGAAAATTCATTCCCCAGAGCATCAAGTACTAGGAATGTACTAGCAATAATCAAAATCTATGATATTTCCTGATAAATTCATAGGAATAATAAAAATTTTTCGATCTTTTGATTCCAGGAAATAGTATTCTAGAAATTCGCAGGAGTATCTATGAAAAAAACAAGTCAATTCTACATGAATAATAAATACTAAGTTTAAATAAAAACGAAAATACATTAAATACTTGGGATTTACGTATATATGTAGCTTAAATTACAAGAACTTTAAAAACTAGATAATAATCTCTAAAGCAACTCATGAGGATACCTTGAAATTATATAAATTGTTTAAATACTGAAGGGATACAAATAATATTTAAAAAATTTGCAATTAGGTAAGATATTGTTTCCTGAATAATTTATTCAGATGCAATAAAATATAATGAATTCTGGATTCTAAAGCACGAATCTTTAAAAAATTTAGTTATTTGCTATCTATATGAATACCGAAAATCTATAGAAATACTAAAAATTTTTTAAAAATCGATAGTAAAAATCACAAAAAATTTTTAAAAATCCTTCAAATCCAGGTATTGTCTCGAAAATTAATTAAATTAGTAAAGATTTCGAAAATTTTGAATTCAATGCGATCAAATTTTATTAATCTATCTAGAGATCCAGAAAAAAGTATCATGAAATCCTCTTGATTGTATGAATACTGAAAAGTAAAAAAATACTATAGACTCCCTTTACAAAAAAAAACTCTCGAATTCGATCGCCGACGCTCAAATTGACTGTTGACGTTCAAATTAACCGCCATTTTTTGACAACACCATAAAACTTTACTGTCAACAACCACATTGTCCATTGAAGTGTTTGCAGTTAAATTGTAGTTCAAGAAGTAATTTCAACTATAAAACCTTTCACTAAATGATAGCATAGTAAATGAAATCGCGATTTTTAAGCCTGAAAACTGAACTCCTTCAAATTCGGAATTTCTCGTTCAGCACGCGAATCGAATCAAATTGCCTGAACCTCGTTTTTTCTTGCCTTCAAGAGATGAGATTCCTATTCTTCTCACGGTAGAGTCACGTTATTGATGGTGCAAAATTAGAGAAAAGGAAGAATAAACAAGTCAAAATCCTAGTTGCGAAAAAAACCCAATGCAACAGAATCCAAGCTTGTAGAATAAATAATAAAAATCTATAACTAAACAAACTGTTTCCAAAAAAATCCATAAAAATCGATATAAAACATCCGATGAACCAATATTGATATTTCCCGCTTCCACTCCCACCCCCGCACCAACGTCCCAAGACTCAGGACCAGTTTTCGTCGACAAATCTCTCTTTCGTGCCAAAGGGTAAGCCCGAGGAGACGGCAAAAGTCAAAGTAGAAGTAGCAGGGAAAATAAAACTGAGAAGAAGTGCAATAAATATATCAGGGCGAGGGCGGAACCTGCGAGACAAATTCCGACGCGAGCGTCGCCCTTTTTGCGAGAGAGGGTCGGTCCGTTGCTTCTGGTGCCGTTGCAGCGACGGGCTTTCAGCCACCCCTGGTGGGTAAGTCATTGCGGCTTGACCGGAAGTCACGGGATCACCGGAACTGGCGATATTTATACGAGCGCAACTCGCCCCACCGGCCGTGCGTCGCTCGCCCGACCGGGGCATTACCCGTAATAAGGAAATTGCGAATTTATTACCGACCCGATATTGTCCGAAAGGGGGCGGGGGTCACCCAAGCCAAGAGTTATTTCGGCCCTTTATGGCTCGGGCTCCAGCTCTCCCGGTCGGTCGCGTCCGGCTGCGTTCCAGATAAAAAAATTATCCAGACCGCTACCAGGCACGAGTAAACTAACGAGCTTGTTCAAATTGTCCTTGGTGCAATTATTTAACAGGGTGGGGCATCGAAATCCAGACAAACTGCAGTACTTACTGATAGGTATCATTAAGAAAAAATACTTGATTAACAGGGCAATAATAAATTTATTCACTCCACAAATCTATTTTACAGGGTATAAACGAGTTGGCCGACTGGGTGACTGATACTGATTCTTATTTTCTACACCTCCACTTATGGAACTTATGAATACACTCTTCGTGCGAGAAAAAGGTTTCAGATCGCCATCTGCGGTGAGGCGCTCGAAGCTCGGCGCACGCGGCGGGAAGTTTCAAATTGACGTTTACCACTATAACACAAAAACTACTAATTTTACTTCATTACTAGTAGTTTTTTTTTTTTTTTTTTTTTTTTTTTTTTTTTTTTTTTTTTTTTTTTTTGTATAACCTCCTCGTCTCTTCGCAAAACCTTTTAATATGCCATTGGTACTTTTCGAAGTGAAAAATTCAATCGTTTTTTTTTATGCGAATTTCAGGGGATGAAAAAATATTGCATACTCGGCGTTCGTACTTAAAATGAATGGGGAGGATGGCATTGCTAGAACGGTGGTGTGGGACGTGCCTGCGAGCGACGTTGGCCCCATAAACAGAGTAAGCACATTTCGCGTGCTAGGGCTTTGCTTTATTGGCCCAGGTTATGATCTTAAATCGTCCCCGAGGATGCTTCGGGCTGGCTATATCTCCAGTGATTTTTCATGGATTATTGTTTCGCCGCGAGAGATCCCAAGAAGACTGGATGTTTCCGTGACGATGTACGAGGGTCGTCGACTGCTGCTTTTACAGAAATCATCAAATGTAATCGGACATGACGAGCGGTATACCGGAGTTTATTCTCCACTTCGCTTTCCTAATCTTTCGCGAAAAACCGACATTTTTCACATAAGAAAGTTAAGAGGGTAAGGAGATAAACTTGGGGATGTTGACAGAAATTTGCAGAGTAATAAGGAACTGTAGTTGAGTCATTTTATAGAGTTTGAAATGAATTTGAAAAAATTGTTTGGGAACGATGCACGCATTCGGTATATGTTGCCACAGATGAATCACGGATTTCTTTTTCTACCACTTACATTGTCTTATGGGATATTCGCAACGTCTAACATATTCCCCCCAGAAATCAGACATAAATCCGACACTAAAAGATCACAGACGCCTCATCCATGAATCCGACTTGTCGACGAGATTGATAAATTCGTACACCTGTCGAAAGCTAAATAGCCGGTGATTCCCGACCCGGCAGCTTTACCAAAAACGTAACCATTTAATTTGCACGTGATGCAACCGCTTTCGTCGGCGGGTCAATCGCAAAGTGCGAGAAAAAGGAGGAGCGTAGAATAAAAAGAAAGTCCAAAAAAGAAGGAGAAGCACACGAATTCGTGGCCTTTCGCTTGATTGATGAAACGAGCCGAGCTTAACTCGGTGTCATCAATAACGCCGAGTTTAACGGCGAGCAACTCGCGTCCGGAATCTTACCGGTGCGCAATAAACGATACTGTCTCTAATGTGGGCAAGGTCCTCGCGTATTTTTAAACGTCACGCGGGCAGCTCTTCATTTGTCAAAATCGCGCTTAATGACGCCCACGCTGATTACGGGGTAATGGAATCGACTAGTCAGCGTGGCGGCCTTAATGGGACCATGAAATAGTTGTCCCTCGCTTCGTTTAGTTCGTTATCTGTCGCTCGAGGCACCAAATTTCTCTCCGTCTTCGTTGTTGGTTTTTTTGTGCCTCGCCTCGCTCATCACGCCTTTGAGCACGGTCTTAATCCCAGCGGACATGTTTCTGTGACGAATCTGATCCTTTGATTCCCTGTTATTGACCGCATGTATCGGACACGTAATTAGGCATGAATTATCGCTCGGCGTGCCTCCCACTGTCGAGAGGAGCTTTCTCAGGCGCATGGTTATGTTGGACATCACGAACAGAACGGTGGAAGTGAAGGGAAAACAAGTTGCGGAATTGTTGTAGAATGAGAGAAATTTTCTGTTATTTCTTCCAAGTGTAAGGTTCCCACCTCATGATCCCAGAATCCAATCAGTGCCACTCCATCGGTCGATCCAAACATAACCCTAGTAAAATATTGGCACGCATACAAACTGGTGCAGAGCAATCCGGATGACTGCGGTGCTTGGTGTATTTTCCTTCGTTGTATACATACGTAAGCGATACTACGCCATGGCGCATATGGCGCGCTGTGAAACCCCGTGGGCTATTTGCCAGTGTATGTATCGACGTGGCATTATGTGAGCTTGATTAGCAACTGCAAACGTTTGCTTTGTAGCGCGCGCTTACGTAGCCACTCGAAGCTACGTGCAAGCTCTTGGGTCCTTCAAGAGAGCGCACGGATTTTCAACAGCCGATGTGCACTGGACGCTAGGGTATAATCACGGGAACGACCCCGGACGAGGATGCTGAATATCAAATAAGCACGACGCTGCCGAGGCCACTCGTGATTAGTTTACGGATTGTGCTGTTGGGCGTTTCAGTAGATGGTTTCGGGGATCTTTGCAGAGATATGAACGTCTTCATTGTGGGCTTGTTGGGTTGGATTGAATATTCAGTTTCTGTCACGTGGAAGTGAATGCCTTTGTGAAAATATTCATGGAGAGGATTTTTGTCGATCTTTCCAGATATATTTTGAGAACTTCAGCGGGAGACGTAATGATAACATAAATTTCGGCTCGATTTATAATGGCCCTAGCTAGGTTTGTCCCGATTAAATCGTAGGCCTTTTAAGTAATGCTTAGCTAGCGCCCTCCATCGTTTTTTAACGTTTTGGAACACTTGGGCTTCCCTAGAGATTTCTGTGTAGGCCCTTGATAAATTTGCCGGATCAGGCCCTCTATATATTTATAACCTAGCCTCCACATGGTTCTCCCAAGTAATATATGTATCTTGAAAACAAATAAAAACGCTTTGAAAAAAAAATTGCTGTTATCCCCATTACAAGTGCTGATTAAAACAGCGTACAAACCTTCATATTTATTGAATTTTTTTTTATTCCTACATATTATGCAAAAAAAAGACGATCAAAACATAACCTCTCTGTAATGACATTTTTTTCAGCACTTTCACATAAAAAAATCCATATGAAACTGACAAAATAGTTGATAAATTTTTGTTGAATGACAGTAGTATTTTTTTTTTCATTTTTCCTTGGCTTCATTATCAAAATCAATTATAACTTAACCTAGCCTAACCTAGTCACTAGATGGTTCTTTCAAGCCTTGCCCTAAATAGTTATTTGGAGCAATATACGTATCTTGAAAACAAAAAAAAACGCTATGAAAACAAACAATTGCGGTATATTATTCCTTAACACGCGAAATCGCAATTAATTTATCACGCGATAAAAAGACGCTCCAAACATAACCTCTGTGTAATGACATTATTTTTCAGCACTTTCATATAGAAAAATCCATATGAAACTGACAAAACAGTGAATAATACAAAAAAAAAAAAACTGCAATGTTTCTTTTTCGTTATTCATTGGCTTAGTTATCAAAATCAATCACTTTTGGTCTATAGTTGTTATTGATCCGAGAATGTTCCGGGACAATCACATAATGAGGACAAAGTTATATTGTCGATACTTAATTAATAAAACAAAAAAAAACACTGGAATCGAACAATGTAGCAATTGAATGTTGCTAGACATTGTATTGATCGTATTGATCACAAATCAAAATGGCGGCCATTGGGGAGTTACGCACGAATCCGAATATCGTATCGATATACGAAGTATCGATACTTTTTGAGGAATATCGCCCCGACATCCAATTATTCGAAACTTACGAACGATCTTTTGATTTTTTCGATTGAAAATCGTATAAGCGTGTACGCCTAAATAATATTTTAAACAATTTTACATTTCTATTCTTTTTTGAATCCTACTTTGTACTAAAAACGAAAAAGAAAATTGATAATCGATGTGAAATTAAATTTGAAATAATGAGTGTCAAGATGACCGCTTGATAAAATTTTCTATCTATCTATTGTGTTAAATCTAGTAAAATCGAGAGTGGTCCTGTCTATATTATAAATGGAAGCCCCAGTACATTGGCAATCTTAATGTGGGCCTAGATGGGGCCTAAATAGAATTTTCTATCTGGGCCGCATCTAGTGAGAGCTAGAGGGCCTCGTTGAAAATTTAAGTATTTAATTGTTCAATTTCAACTAATTGCACAGTCCAATTACGAAAATGACCATTGCTTGAATAGAAACACGTTTCACTATTTCAAATAGTAATAATTTGACTAATTCAATCTGAGAGAGTCAATTTTCCCCATCAACACCCAAATCATTCCACCCATTTGAGTTTATGGTTTCCCCGCCATTATTCTCCACTTTTCGATGCATTATTATTCAAAGCCCTCTCTCTCTCTCTCAGCAAATTACACAGTATCAGTGAGCGAGAGAAACAACTTCGGCATTGCAGTCGAGTCTCGGTAACGACGTTCCAGACTTTTTCTCTCCTCCCGAAGTCATTAACTTGCTCTGTGAACTTGGATCGACCGCAACGAACTTTGAACGACCCGGCTCAATATGATACTCAGAGCGAGTACATTGGTCCTTTTCGAACAGTTTCTACCTTTTTTCGGGATAATAATCGCAAGTTCCACCCAAGTTCCAAACTCCTCACAATGGGCTGCAAAATTCTTGACTAATTGCGTCGACGAATCCGAAAGCAGTTATTTCCGTTTCCGTATAAAATATGCAACTTTCTAGTTTCGCAACAGGGAAAAGCGGACAAATAACGCCGCGTGCTTTATCGTCGCCGGTAAGGTGAAACTATGACGAATACTTTTGACTCGTGCCGAGGAATATGAACTGGGAATAAGTGAAACGCGGTGGGTCGTAAGTGTCACTCACGCGGTGCGTTTTTGCATTAACGACTGTGTTTTCTAAGAAAATTTCAAAGCGGCGTTGATAAGGTTTACGTGGTGTGTTTGTCTATTCTGGGAAAATACGCGTTTGGAAAAATTACGTGAAAAAAAGGGAAAATGGTCTAGGTGACTGAAAACTAGTACAAAATGCAGTAACACTGAATATTTTTGTTATTTTGAGTTTGTTTGTATTGAATTACAGAATTTTTAACAAGTTTGCCTCGTTATTTGCGTCCCATTTTCACCTTCTGATCGAACCTGCAATCGCCTTTCGTGAAATACGCGGAAAAAAAGAGGAAAATTCAGGCTGTGTGGATGCAGTATGGCGTAACCGAAATTACTTAGTCTGGCTTTCAGAGGCAACCGAGGAGAAAAGACTTGTTGCGTGAAAAGCCGCGGTTGAGATATCGAAAAATTCAGTGTTTCTTTATTTTGCAGTAATGAGCCAAGCCTAAAAAAAACTATATGGGATAGTAGTATGGTTGAAACAACTAAATAAATTCTCAAAATCTTAATAACTCATGTCTGACTAACGGAAAATCAATATTCATTTCAGATGTATCAGAATTTTTGTATTACATAAATGAAACTTTAAACGCGTTTTTCTCAGATCCATATTTTTCGAGCTGAGAGTAACGCTGGGGACTACAATTTTTAACCTATTGATTTCAAATTTTTACTGCAGCTGAGCAATTAGGTTTTCTAGTAAATATAGAAGTGTTTTTAAAATTTAATCAAAATTACTAATTTTATCAATGATTTTGAACCGATTTTCATTAAAAATCAGTTTTTCTACGTTTATATTATCGTCATTTAGATCAAAATGCATATTGGAAGAAAATCCTACGGTGATCACTTTATTTTTCGATATATTTTAAAATATATCAAAATAATTTTTATATAATAAATATAACAAACATAATAAAATAATATAACAAACATGTGTGTTATACAAAATTCAAATATTAAATTTCGTTTCCCATCAAAAAAGCTAAGAAAATGACCCACTATTTCGTAGTTACAAGGTAGGATCACCCTTCAATTAAACGATAATGTTTTTGTTGTGACGTTTGATTATTATTTTTTTTTGTTGCCAGTATTTGTTTAGTTCTTTTTGGTCGAGTGGGTTGGAAGCATTGTAAAGAAGAGAGAGAAAATAAAGAGGCAAGATAGCGACGGAAGCACACACAAACAAAATCATTGTCAGTCATTATCCGACAAAATCATACAAATACAGTCCATAGAAACAAGGAATAATCAAAAAATAGCCAATCAAATAACAGTTTTCATCAATTTTTTGTTAGGGTATTGAATAATATCGCAGGCCTTTTTTTCGATAAAAAAGATAAAATTCGGTCAAAAATTTTCCTTTCAACGTATTATTGAAATTGATTGAAACATTCAACATTCAAGTAAATGGTTTCTCCCATAAAATCAATTTGTTTATTAATTTTTTTTAATTTTCGAACTTCCAAAATACATGATAGTAGAATGTTTCATCTGGAGGACAGTCTGTACTTGTCGGTTACAAAAATTTTATCGCAAAAATATTCAAAAGATTTCAAAAATTTACCATAACAATTTTATAATTGTCTTCTCATGAAATGAAAATTTTTAAATTCTATGATACCATAGATTGTAGAGCATACAAGTTTAGAAATCTACAGAATACTGAGAATATTCATACCTGCTGAAAATTCAGAAAAAATTCTGTAAATACAAAAAAAAACCATACATATGAAAAACGAAAAAAAAAAACTCATAAGTGTTAGTAAATTTTTTTATCCCAACAAATTTAAAAAAATGATAGAACATTGGTTCCAAAAGTGTTTAACTTTAGAAATATATACTTATAAAAATCCATGGAAGTACTCGAAGCATTTAAATCTTCGTAAAAAACTTCAGGCTCTTCCATTAAATTAGGAAAATATTAATAATTTCTCGTGGCACAATTTTCTCTTTTTTATTAGTAATTTTACACAATTAATTAGTATTTTTCACTTATTAATTGTAAATTTGAAATAATAAATAGTCTTCTTTCACCAATAATAATAAGCTAGTTTTAACTTACAAAAAATGGACTAACAATTAGTAAAAAAAACACTAAATATTAGTAAAAAAACTAACAATTTAAAAAGAAAAAAGTGCGCCATAAAAAAAAAGTATAAGTGACTTTTAGCAAAATCAATCATGGAGTGGAAATTTAATGAATACAAAAAAAAGGAGAAAAACTAATGATATTAAAATTTTATTGAATATCCATTGAGTCTGATTCGATTTTTTAAAATTCAATGAAAATTAGAAAATAAGAAATTCGATTCCTGGAGTATCGGTTCTAGAAATCTATAGAGAAAACAATGAAAATACAATTGAAATATTAAAAATTTTAATATTTAAAAAAAAAAATTAAAACAAATGATAGTAAGTTGAAAATTGTATCAAAACGATTGAAAAATTTCGAGCTTCGAATTTTAAGAAATTGCTTTTCAATAATCTAAGGAGACTTCGTACGTAAAATTAAAATATCCTATTTTTTACAAATAATTAACAACATAAACTACTAGAAATACTAGAAACCTGTAAAATTTTTATTACTAGAGCATGGAATTCCTAAAATCTATACAACGATTTCTTGCAATAACTATAATTTAATCAACAATTCTTAAAATATACTAGATGTCTATAAAAACACTAGAAAATCCTACCAAAATTTGATGAATAGGTATCTATAACCACAAATAATTTTTAAAATTTCAAACACCAGAAGGAAATAATTCTCTCAAAAATCTATGAATTTCTAAAAAAATATAACCTTTTGTATTCCTTAGTATCGAATTGTAAATATCAATGTTGACTTCCATTAAAATACCAAGAAAACCTTTGACTATACAAGTACTAAATAAATACGAAAATCATTAAAAATATCAATAGAAAAACTGTTTTCCGAGAAATATATCGAAAAACCGTAATATAATCAAGCCCAGAATTTATTTAGGTTAGATCATCATTAATTCCTGCAAAGAAAAAACGAATAAAAAAAGTTCACGCGTAAATACAATTGAGCTTCCACCGAAGCAGAAAAAGGGACTCCAGGGAAAAAACGAGACTTTTTACCATCGTCATTTCACGATTCAAACAACACATCGTGAATCGCAAAACAGGTAATCGACGAGATGCTCGTAAGCGTAATTGTCGTTAATTGAAACAGAGACAATTTACACTTGTTGTCGTATTTTAATCACGCGAATGGAAGGTTATGATACACTTAAAATTATTAAAATATATTTATGCACAGAGTTCAGATGTAATTTATCAAAAACTATTGCATTATTTAAAAAAATATGGATTACAATAGTAAAATAATATGACATAAAATTAGTAAACAACGATGACAATTTCATATGAGTATTAAAAATTTGACTATTTAATTGTTAAATTTCAACTAAATGCATAGTAGAATTACGAAAAATGACGATTGCGTCAGTTTCACCATTTCAAATGGTAATAATTTGACTTATTCAATCTGAACGAGAGAAAGTCCAAAATATTGAACCTTCGAATTCCCAATAACGATTCCACCTTTGTTTGCAAATCCGTTCCCAAAACAGGGAAATTTATGGGACAAAGAAATGCCTCTGCACGTGAGACTACCTGCCCTGGGACCTGGAACCCCGTGCTCCAGTTGGCAAAAAAGTTCCCACGATATGGGACGCCATGTTGGATCGTCCAAGAGACCGTCCCTCGTTTACCCCGACGCCACGTCTCTTCCAACCTCGCGAGATTTTCGGCTCCGTGGTTATTTGAGCGTCTCTATTGCACTCCGGTAATCCGATCGTACCATGAGAATTTATCGGTGCACCTGATTATTTCGCTTTCGAAATTCTCCCTTCCTCGACCGATATTTATTTTGTTTCCTGACCACTTGTTATGTTCCAGTTTGGAATGACCTTACATTCTTTTCCTTAATGATAACTGACATAATTTTCTTTCTAAAATCACATTCAACCTTCTTCCATTCATCAACCCTACATCGACTCCATTCAATTCCAAAGCAACCAATAACTCAACTTTCTCATCCCCAAAAGCTTGTTAAGTTGTAAAACATTCGCCCGAAGATTTCCTTCACTCGACAAAAGAACCGAATCAAAGCAATAGCTCCCGGTCCCAAACCTTCCGATTGAGTCATTCCTTGTATTTTGAAGGGTAAAAAATACCACTTGCACATCCAGAACATCGATCCTTTCGCGTTTTGATGACAAAAGGAACTTTTTTGGGGTAATCCCTCGATGATACCCAACACGATAAAAATGTCAAACACCTTTTTCGTGAGATTCCTGGTCCAGAATCACTGCATTTTTGTCCTGGCCGGTTTTCCAGTTCGCCTGGACCTCCCCCGATGATCAAGTCGCTACTTATTGTCGATTTCGAATAAATAGCTGGAAATTCGAATATCCCGGAATCCCTTCATCATTTTTAACGTGATCGTGAGACAGCACGACTGATTTATCTGCGCCCAAGTTCCTAATAAAAAGCTCTTTGTCGTCCGCCCAAGCGACACATTAAATTTACCGTTTTCAGAGATCGGCCAGTGAATTTATAGAGCACGCAATTATATGTTTCGATTTTACAGGGATTCATACAATTGGCCGAATTTCTTTGGGATTGAAAGTGAGTTGATATTTACATTTAAAAAGATTTTTGTTCGTATTTACTAAATTGTCGTTCAATTTTTCCTAAAATCTAGGACCGATCGTTGAGTTTAATTTATATTGACTTCCACCTTACGCGATTATTCCGTGTAATTAAATCGAATCAACTTTTCACGGACCTTTCAGGTCGCTGAAAAAGAGTGCGGACTGATGAAAGGAGAAAATGGCAGGTTGAGAATGCTCGACGAGAAAGCGGCCTGTGGATCTGGAGGTTGAGACAGAAGACGAAGAGGGAGGGTGAATGAGAGGAAGCAAAGGCGGTAATTAAGAGAGTTAGTTGCTGGTCTCCCAATTAGGAACCAGTGGAATCCGACGCTGCGACCACGGAGCCTTGCGTCTGTACCCTCGAGCGATCCTCAGAGCTTCTGAAGATGAAAATTCTCCTTTTTTTAAAAGGAAATTGCCTTGATAAGTAGATTTTTCATAAATCGTTTAATGACTTATGGTGCAAGATGATATTGGGTCCCTTCCATTTTTCAGAGGAGTATTTTCTGCAATATGACGTCTTCTGAGCTTACACTGCAAAAAATGGTGTCTTGCCACGAGGCACTTTTTGACGCCATTTTCAGGACTGACGCTTAATGACTGAAGACATGTCTCATATATGTTTTTTTTTTCAGTGCAGAAGATCAATGATAATAGCATCTGATTATGAACCTTAAGAATCTCGCAATCTGAAGAAAAAAACACAAGTTCTTCCAATGGAAGAGATTTAATCTCACTGTGACAAATTAAGCGCGAGGGCCCCATTCCTCCGAGCACGTCCCAGTGTCTTTCCGTTGGAAGGGGTGAATAATTGCAACGAGGCCAAATTACGACGCCTCGATAAGAATTCAAATTCAAGGGCCGGGGAAAGAAAAACGGTGACCGGTTGGAGATGGGAAGTGCAGTTGAAAGGGTCCAGAACCCATCGTCTTCCCTCAATTTGCCGAGATTGTGTCGATCTGCTTCGTTAGAGTGAAAAATCGTGGCATCCAAGAGAGAAAATAAATTGGAAGAAAAATAAAACAAGTGGAAGAAAGAAACAAAAAACATGACAATTCAGATGGCACAAATTACAAAATTAGATGTCTGTAGCCTATTCTTGGTACAATGTCAAAAATGTCCGAGGGCAGGGTCACGAGATGAATGACAATTTAGAAAAATTTGCGAGGAACGAGAGATTGTTTTCGAGAACGCAGCTTGATTGTTATTGTTTTTGAATTACGCTTGTCTTCTTTTCCAAGATGGCTGCCCTCGATCCGTCGATGCTTTACCGACTGGGTTCGGCACACTGCTGTGTTGGAGAAGGACAGAGATCGACATGTCTGCATTATAACACATCTGATCATCATTTCAATTCTCATTCTACAGTCAAATCTTCAAAATAAACGTCCCAAGTAAAAATCTCGACAAAATCTGAATGATAAATCGAATCCATTCCACGCCCCACAGTATAAAAAGCTCATTGCGAATCCCATTCGAAAGCCGAATCGATGCCGATGTTTACGTAGTATCCGCTTCCCTTCCTTTTTTTATAATGTCTTTTTCTCCTCCCCTCTTTTCTACCCTGTCATTCTCTCTTTAACCACCTCAACAGGTTGCGCATTTCGAGTTTGATAACGTTGACTTGACAAAAGCCCGAAGAGGCGTGCTGCGAGAAAAGCCATCAAAGTTCCTTTTGACCGATTCCATTTCCCTTGGACCTGTTAACGTCAAAACAAATCCGCGCGTACTTGAGAATTCAATCTCCGACTACGCTTCCGACGCTTCATTGAAGCGAGTGTGTTGGCGTTGATTTACTTGTCTTTGACTCTTGTTTCGAATCTTCGTTTTTTCTAACGCGAGAAAGAATAACGTGGGAAATTGAAAATGGAGCTCGTACAAAAATGATACCAGGAAACGTTTTGACGGTAATGTGGTGAGATGTCGGAATATTGATCGTATTGGAAGAATGATGGAAGAAATGGATGTTTGTGAGTTGTATCAAAAATATTTGGTAAGGTTGTTGTGTAACTCATATTTATGAAGTTAAACAGCTTTATTTTATTGTATGTGACTAGATTTATTTAAACCTATTGTATGTAACTGTTCACAAAATCTTTCAAAACTGTGTTATCGTTGATATCAACATTTGGGAATCTATTAGTGTGTATGTAAGTATGCATTTGATTTATAACTATATGATTCCTCAGAAATTTCGATAGATGTTAATGAAAAAACTAATTTAAACATTTTTCCAGCGAAAAATTCAGTCTTGGTCGAGCAGTCCACCAGCCTTGATCAGACTCGCCCAGTCTTTCAGATTAAATTAGTCGAATTATTACTATTTGAAATGGTAAAACGTGTTTCTACTCATGGAATAGTCATTTCCCGTGATTAATTATGCGATTGGTTATAGTTTAACAATGGAATAGTTCAATTTTTAACTACATAATATAAAATAGTCATAGGTCATAGTTTTTTACTAATTATAAGTCATATTACTTTACTATTGCAATAGTCATATTTTTTTAACTGATTCAGAAGTCGTTATCGACTATTTTGTTAGTCAGATGTTTGATGAACTAATGCGCACTGCGCATTGCGCAGCTTGTCGTAACCGTGCGTGCATCGCGAATTCTCTTACACATATGTGACAATTCGCTAATTTTCTCTAAACAAGTAAAGTCATGCATTAACTATACCAATATTCTATTTTGTGCAATTAAATACAAAATGGGATCACCATCACGAGAGTGTTTTTCCTAAATAAAAAAATCACGTCTATCAATGTCAGCCATAGAAATACACTCTGACGCTGGATATTCTGACGCCCTGTATTTTTTTAATTTCAGATATTTCGATTCTCAGTATTTTGACTTGCAAATATTTAAGCGCCCGAAACTGCGGACGTTTTTTATTTTACGGAAGCTTAGTTTATTTTAACATACAATAAGCTACTGTAGACGATAAAATGTTTTATAAGTTAGGTACAAAAAAAGCTGATGTTTGTTTTTAAGATATGTCATTGTAATATGTGATATCAAATTTTTTGCCTTGATTAATAAAAATGATAAAAAAAATTGTATATTCAATTTATTTATGTCCCTCATTACCCAGTGATAATTGGATGTGACGCGTATTTCTTACTATTTTTGTAGTCAAATAGTTACTAAATAATTAGTAACACCCAACTAATCAATTCGTAGAAATCAATTTTTTAATTAGTAACTTCTTTCTGTTTCAGTAGTTGAACAGTAAAAAAGAATTAACAAACAAATTGTCAGGTATCAAGGTATCATTTTGTTTCGAAAAACAAGTTACATATTACTGAAAGTTAATCTTTCCCTCTGTTATTAATCATTTTTAAATTGCATTTTTTCATATTGTGATACATCTAAAAATTGTTTTTGTCTATTAGATATTTTTGTACTATTTTTACTAGAATGCAATTATAATTTTTATTCTAATAATATTATGTTTTTGTGTACATATATTGTACATATATTGTGATACATCTTAAAATTGTTTCTGTATTTTAGATATTTTTTCAGGATATTTATCGAAGTTCAATCAATTTTTTTGCATCATGTTTCAGTGGCCTCCTTTTCTTTATTGGATATTTTGAATTTTTTGTATAATTATATATTTCTCAGCTTTAATTAAACTAAAATTCTTTTAATCTTTGGGAAATTTTTGTAACATTTGTATCAGAGTGCTAATAATTGATTATTATTCTTATTTAAATTGTGTATAGGGTTAATACCCGTTGATACTAAATAAATGAATAAATAACTAAATCTTCGAGTGGATTCCTTGTATTTGAATAAATTTTTTTATTTCTTCCATAATCATATATTTCTTTGCTGTTATAATTAAAAATCCATTTTTTTATATCGCAATACATCTAAAAAATTTTTTGGTCCTTTAGTAATTTTTCCAGCATTTTGAATGAAGTGCAATCAATTTTTTATGTTTCAGTGAATGCTTCTTCTTCGTAAGATATTTTTTATGTTTTCAAAGATGAAAAATTTCTCATAATAGTAAGCAGATTTAACTATTTGAATTAGTAATTTATAACTATTTATTAGTAACCGTACTCCTACTAATTGAAACTGTAAAAAATGACTAGTAATTAGTAAAAATGTGACTCATTCGCTCCGAGATAGCAGTATTCAGTGTACCCCCCTAATTCATCCTTTTTGTCTACAAAATAAACATCTTGTTCGAGTGACATTTGTTCGCGTGACTGTTTCCAAACCTTTCCGATCTGACTAACCTAGGACCTACAACAAGGGTTAAATTTCTTTGATTTCCCTGACAGTTTGCTCCAGAAATAAGAATTTCGTCAGGAATCACAAACATTAAAATGCATCTTAACCACCATCAACCGTCAAAGTACGTCATAAAATAGCCTCCCCACGTGTAATCACTCACTGCCAGTTCTGACATGAGCACGTGAAAAACAAGAGAGCGTAAAAAAAAAAATTATCGAAGCCGCCATATTTACGAGCCCATAACAACCCTCCCATTCTCAACGGGTCCCCTTTGTTTCAGCGGTCCCGATTCGGCCGTATCGCGTTCGAGAAAAATCCCTCCCTCGGTCGAGAGCGAGAACGATCGAGTGACAAGCCTCGGGCTTGTTCTTCACAACGGCCGCACACCTGGTGCGCCGAGGGCGAACCTGGCTCGTGCGGGGCGAGGGGGGCCTGTGCCACGCCAGGGAGGTGGGGGAAATCGGGCCCATTAGCATGACAAAGGGGCCCAACGAAGCCCTTGCAGGACCCAGGTGCGTGGGACCGGGTTTTTTTTTTTTTCCAAACGCGAGAAGCCCCGGTAGCCGCTCGAGGGCGGTGCAGGACACCCCCGCCGGGCGCACCCTCGTCAACCCGACCTGTCATTCATTCTATATATTGGTCCTGTCAAAAAATCGATCCCTGGATCGATGTGCGCGGGATTGATATATTCATCGGAATTACGAGGGAACGGATTTTACGCCAGGGCGGTTTTTACGGGAACGGTGGTCATAACAAACGCGTGTTTAAGGTTTATTGGAATGTAAAATTTTTTTTTCATTTTTATCGTTCTGAGTGGCTTAAGATGGCAATTAAGGGAGAGTTGACATTTTTTTTGGTTTATTTAACGTTTATAAACAGCCCAATTTGGAATTTTCGAGAAATTTATCAGCCTTCGAGAAATTTTATTTTCATGAACTATTCCAGTGAGTCGTCCAAATATAACTGTGTTGGATATTCTGACTTCTATTTTAAAATATCTTATTTTTTTTCACTACTTTTCTTCAATGTCAAGTAAATCATCTAATTTCTAAACAACACGCACCTATTATTTGTGAATAATTCTACTTATCTTCGATTAACGAAATCTTCGAGTTTTATAAAAATCCGCGCCTCGACAAGGTGACTCGGACAGATCAGATTGAGCAGTCGTCAGAAACGTTATTGTAAAAGTTAAAAATAAAAGTTCTGAAAGGGAAGTTTGCGTGTAAACCTGCTGAGCACCCAACATGTGTTTTGGTGCAATTGTTTATGAATTTTTTTGGCTTGAATACAGATTTATTAATAGTTAACAAGCTTTATTTGCGAACAAAAAAATTTCTTAACAATTTATTATTATTATTATTATTACCATTATTATTATTATTATTATTACAGAGGTTTATTAACAATAAACGAACCTTATTTGATAGGAGTAAACATTTCTTTCAGTGAATTTCAGTAGGTTTTTAATAATGAAATTTGTTTGCTCTTTTGATTAAAGGTTTACGTTCTTCAAAACTAGTCCATATGAACATTATGTCAAAAAAAAAATGAGAGTGCAGATATGACTTGTAAAATTATTGAAATAAGCGTTGATTTTATCAGTTTGTATGTCATTTGAATTATATAGAGGACATCTTAATTAAGCTTCATTTTTGTCACTGAATTCGATAAAATAAAAATTAGGAAGTAATTCAGTTTTATTTATTTGAAAATTCATACTGTGTAAGCAGTGTAGCCGAATGAAAAATTTAATTCGAGATCGATGAATATTGTTAGCTTGAATTAAAAGAACAAGATAAAAAAATAGCTTTGTAATGAAATACTAAAGCCTCCTGAAATTTACTATGAATCACAAGAAATCAAGAACGTAAAAAAAGGTAAATGATAAAAAATTCATCAAAAGCTGAATGATGGTAATGGCTAGGGAAAAAATACAAACAGTGAATAATAACTAGTATATGGACTCGTGAAATCGCTTGGAAGATATGTATTAGTAAACAAAAAATTATCATAATAAACAGAACCTTTTGAATATTTACCACAGCGCAAGGAATTGTAAAACACTGACTTAACTGTACAAGATAATTACAGATTATAATTTTTAAATTATATCTTTATGTCGTGTACGTACTTACAATAAGAAAAAACTAAGAATTCAAACAAGAAATGTAGATACCCGATCTAAGCGAAAATATAATGAAGTAGAGGAAATTTGTAAAAAATCATTAAAATTTCGGTTGCATCCTACAAAATTAAAAAAAAAAACATATTTCAGGAATTCGAGGAATATTTTTGGAATCATTGATCATGCATGGGCATAAAATATGATAAAGTGTAGTATTGGAAGTTATAAAACTGATGGGATAAAAAAAATTCCACGTATTACAAAAAAAAAAAAAAAAAAAAACGAAGAAAACACAAAAGTAAGAAAAATTTTAGCAAACTACGGCAAACTTTGAAAATATACACAAAACTTCTTCGAACAAGAAGATTAAAAGAAAAACAAAGGATATTTGGAAAAAGTAGAATAAAGTATTGCAAAAATTCAGAGCCTTTATCGTTAAAATACAAAATAATATGCAAAACAAGACATGTACCCTCAAAATTAATTAGAAAAACTTGTAGAAAATAAAAGGTAATACAAAATTATATTTCACTCAAAATACATTAAAAAAACAAAAAAGGAGGCAAAAAGCTGAATGGACGAAAATTCAAATTTCTTAGAAATTAATGCAAAAAATACAGAAAATTACACTTAAAAATGTGAGGACAAAAAGAATATAATTTCTAAAAATCACAGTTAAGTGCGAAGTATATTTAAGAATGCATAAAAAAGTATAGGTAAATGAAAATTTTATTGTATTTGTTCTGCATAACTCATTTAAAAAATAAACATGAAAATGCGATGAACCAGAGCTATGATAAATAATGAGGAATAATAAAATAGAAAAGCGTGAGAATACTTGAGCTTCTAATTTTTTTATTCATTTATTTATTCATTTCTGTATTTATTTATTCTTTTTTTTTTTTGTTAATTTACGATGACTGGGATGATTTTGTATAACTTCTTTATTAAAATGAAATTTCCCCGTCTCCTCCTACTATTTATATTTTTTTTTTTAATTATTTTTTTGCAAAAGTCTTTTGAAAATATTGACCGCTGTTGTTGATATAAATCAGAACTAAGGCAATTATCAAAATATTTTTGAAAAACTTTTTATTCGCTGTGAAAACTATAATTTTTTCATTTAGAAAAAAAAAAACAATACACGATATATCACAGTCCCAAAAGTATTCTCTTATTTGTAGCTAAAGTAACAGCAAGACTCAAAAAATCTTTCAATAACTGGACTAAAATCTGAAAAGCCTTTTACAAAAACAAAATTCCTTCAAATCAACAAAAAGAATGACCTATTCATTTGAGAGACCTTTTCTCGAATAGATTAATTTATCTTTTTTTTCTTGTATACACGAGTTTTTGTTTAATTTTTGTTGCCATTCATGTTAATATGTATTTCTGTTTTTTATTTCAATTATATCTTTACAAATGTTTTGTCTGTTATAAAAAATGTATATTTTTTAATTGAACAGAATACACAGACTGAAAATCTGTCTCATTTCCTAGAAATGTTCTACTTGTATAGAACAATTTTACTTCTTTTCATCCATTTTTCGATTTTTTATGTTTTTTATTTTGAATTGCCAACTTCCATCTCCTTTTTTGTATTTTTCAGAAATGACGTAGCTTCTATTAATAAATTATATTTTTCCCTTATCGTTTCAAATTTGAATCAAACCACTTTCTCTGTAAAACTATATTCACATGTGTCGCGCTCTGAGAAAAGGGACCTTAGATCCAAAAAATGGTTTTTGATATTATCAAAATATCAAGTATAAAAACACAACAAAACATTACACAAAAAAATATGCATACCTTACCTTCTTAGTACCTTAGATTCCGACCCCCTCTTCAAAAAACTCATAACCACCCCCCTCTCAACACCCCTTCCAGTGTTCAAAAAAGCAGTACACCACCACCCCGCCCTTTCGTTCAAAAGTATAATTAATAATATCAATTTATCAAGCCATTCAGCAGCCCTACATTACCCGTCCGAGGTTCTTTTTCATCGCAGATCTGGCTCGTAAAATATCGCGCCTCGCCCTTCGTTATGATTTCTCGCAATGTTCTTCCGGGAGATTAAGGTACCGGAGGAAACATTAAAATCTCAATGGGTACGCTCGATTTGCCGGGCTCTAAGCCTCGCTCTCAGCATAGTATCACATTCGAGAGCGCTAAGGCGTGCGTGGTCCCAAGTCGGCGGGGGAGTAAGGCGTGGAGATTGTGCCAGAAGAAGGTCGCGATGCATATATATGAGCCAGACTTTGACCTAAGTAAGTGTGACGATGCGTGGACACGCGTCTACCGGGAACCAAGACGCAAACGCCGTCTCGACGTCGCCAGGTGTTTTTTATTGCAGAGAAAGCGACAAGGAGTACTGTGAAGACCGATTATTGTTTCGCAGAAGAGATGACATTTTTCTCCTACGAATGGTTACGTACGTCTGAAGGTGCGGTTAGACGATCTGGCGATTCCATGTTTATAATATATATAGATTCGTCGCTAATACATTTGGAGACTGGAGATACTCTGAAGACTGAAGAGATACTCCAATTCTTCATCTACCAGGACAACCTGAGGACCCTCCAAACTTCAAAGACGAAAAATATCCCTGGGTCAGTGCATGGAGCGGCATTCCCAGCTAGCTGCCAAGTGCCATAACGAGATCCTAATTCGATAGCAATGATCCCTGCATAAAGAACGCCACTCGTGGAAAGAACGTTACTCTTTCTTCGACACAGGCCCCAGATACAAGGGGAACTTGCTATCATCGCGATCTCCGGTACATTTCGCAGCGTGATAACGATCTGAGATTCGCGCCCCGAAAACGTCGCACGGGATCTAGTTCCTTTTACGAGACGAATCCAGTCTGACGGGCCTTAGCCGGCCTCACGTAGCAAATTCACGGCTCGCCCTTACAATGGCCGATTACCGCACGACGATGTAACACTCCGGCATCGATCCCCGCGTGAATAAACTGTTTTTAATTATTTGCACGATAAATATTGTGACTTGTTCGGCCGGTGAGCGGAGCGAGGCTCCGCCATTATGCCTTCCAGAAGTCACCCTTTGCTCGCGACCCCATCGCCATTCGTTACGCTCTTTTACTCCTTTTCTTCCGAGGACATGCGATATACTTTGACCGCAAAATGAAAGGGTGACTTTCCAAGGAATCGCGCAATGAATCCACGACTTGATTGGAAATGATCATCTACTGGACTAAGCCAAATTACGTGTTTCCAGAACCTAACCTCAAAATGACACATGCAGCAAGCTGCGTTTTCACACGGAGAATTTATGTTATTATGACAAAACTTTTTTGTCCATGTTCTCATGACATCTTTGAAGCGTCTTTGTAATACGACCCAGAATCAGAGACGTTTTTAATATCTTCCTTTTCGAGAAAAATCCGTTCACCTCTTTTATATTCAGAGGACGAAATCCGAAAATCAATTCTTCATGCACGCACAATTGCCGAAATCTCACGGCGTCCCATCCGTCATCATTTTTCCTTGGTCTTACGGTATTCAAAGGACAAGAGCAGGACAGTGTAAGACAGTCAGGGTGGTCGACAACGCTGGGTTATCGTATATACCACGGATCATTAGCCCCAGGGTGGGAAGGGCACGAGGTGACAGTATCCCAGGCGAGCTAAGATTAATCGCTACGTCCTCGGTGTGACAATATCGAGCAGCCCGTGTACGAAGGTTTGCGACGATACGTGATAAGCTATCAAACATGGTTTGCCGAACTCTGACCCGACTCCATTTTGAAATATTGAGAAAAAACGGTCTTTACGTGGACTCGTATTTGGTTCAGTACAGGAACTGTGGGGTGCAAGAGTGAAAAAAGGAACAAGAATCATTGGACATAAAATCGAAATATTACTGCGGTATAGACAAACGCTGGCTGTTTTTTTTCTGACTGGCTCAGGAAGAAGATTTCTGCGAAGATTTCAGTAAATATTTGCAGAAAACAGTTGGTGATTGATATCTACCGAATTGATTGTTTGTTTATGAACAGTGAGAATATTGTATTTTATATTCATTATTATATGAACGTGGAACATTTTCTTCAATACAAAAAAAAATTACTACAGAGCTTCTTCAATTCAGGTCCATCCACAATGTCCCAAGCCACATCAGTTATCGTTCAATTAGTATATATGAGCCTTAAAAATTTTTTTCACCGCATATATATCAAGTCCACGTCACAACACATTTGAATCACTATAACGTCGTCACCGAGCGTCATGAGAGTTATTCGAAAGTACTTTGCATTGATACTGTACCAGTTTCTCGAGTTAAGTCGGAACAGAAAATCGAATCAAATCTGGTTTAAGGCGGTGTATTGTAAAATTATGCGTCTCCGATAAAAGGGGTTTGGTCAATTTCACCGTGTGCGAACGGGTCGTAAAATTTTGGAACAAGGTCTAGGCAGTGCATACGTCTAATGGGGGAACGAGTATGACGAGTATGAAAATAAGTCTCTAACCTTTTAAAAAAATTGCTTGGGTTAGGAACGATGAAGTATCATCTTTAGTTCATATAGCTTGTATCATTTGTGTATGGAATGGAGAGGATGAAGATCCTCTTAACACTAATACTTTGGATTTTTCATTATAATGTCAACATTGGAAAGGTGTTCCCTTTTATTATACGAATTTGTCTCAAAACGTTTCTCAAAAATATTGCAATTTGGTTGATGAAACATGAAAGTTTCTTCTATCTTCTATCTTCCTTCTGTCTTCTGTCTTCTATCTTTTTCCTGCAAAACTGCTTTCGTATCTCTTCAAGTAAGACACATTTCTGCAGAAGGTTAAATGAAGTGAACGTTCAAGTGAAAATTATCCGGAACACCCGACTTATTGAGAACAAACCGAGCACCCAGTAGCTCAGAACAGTCTGAACAGCCATGCTGCGAGCGTGAAATCAATGTTTCGTGAGCGTGGATAACGCAACAGACCAGCATACACACCGTTACCAATGTACATCTTGATTTAGTAGGTCTAGCGAGTGAGTGCACGGCCGTTTGTAGGCTGGCAACTTCAAGGGAAGCTGTTTGGCTGGTTGTATGTCGGGCTGTCTCGTTAGCCGGCCTGCCAAGTAGGATCCGAGTAACTCGCAATAAGTGAGACCGAGAATGCAAAGAAAGGAAACGCTCGTGCAGGGATTGTTTGATAAAGCAATTCTGTTAAAGTGCCAAGCTGAGTACATGATAAATCAAGCGGAAAGTTATGGTTCACCAGAAGCCAGTGTTTTTTGATGGAATACTTTCACCTTCTTGTGCATGTCGTCTGTACCTATGTGATGTCACTGTTCCAATATTTCTCAATAATTTTACATACCGTTGACCTTAATTTGCGAATAATTGAAGCGATCATAGATTATCTTATCTAAGGGATTTCATCATATTTTTTTAATATGAAACTTGGCTTTGCGGACATGAGAATGATAAAACCTTACTATAAAAAGGAGTGCGGGCGATAAGAAATCACAATAGAAATTACCGTGTAAGAAAAAACGAGAAGTGTCATAATAAATTTTAAACCAGTTTTCAACGAATTACTTTTCCCTGGACCTGTCGACACGGAGAAAAAAATTACGGGATACATTGAAACAGCACAAGAGAAACATTACCATACCGTTCTGCCGTCCAGAAGCCAACTTGCATGGTATGAATGATATTACAAAGTTGGTATGGGAATGTGTAAAAAGGCTACAATTGGGACTTTTCCAATCGTAGGCTGAGAAATGCTTAGACATTCATATTTGAATTTGCATCAAAGGGAATGTAGAAGTAAGCCCTACTGTATATACATGACAAATCATTACATTTGTCTTGCAAGTAATTCAAGGAGGCATGAATTGAAATTCCGAAAATAATAAAAAAAATTTTATCGATAGGGAATTCCAAAAACTGTTAAAATCCTGGGAAATCTAGAATTTCCCGTCCCGAGTTTGGGATTCCCGAAATGTCGGGATCCCGCACACCTTAAATTTGTACTCACATTTAGATTCCCAGGAAGCCCAGGAACATTTCCTTCGATTTCGTGATTTTTAAACATTTGTCAATTTTCGTGCCAAATCAATGTTTTGGACTCTTTCACTTTCACTTGTTTTCTAATTCACAAAGAACAAATTAACAGCTGAGAACAGCGAATCATATGGTCACGCGCATGCGCATACAGCGATTTATTATCGTGCTTGTTGTAACTACCATACCAGTCTCGAATTCTTCTTTAACTTGTCTTTTACATGTCACGATATATGAAGGAGTCATCACAGTAGCGTATGATTATTCGAGAAATGTGAACTGGGACATTTTTTTGTATGGCTTAACGATGTGTCATATAAATAAAAGTACTTTTTTTGAGACCTAGAAGAGTGAGAATCCTGCATGAATATCATTCCCATACTACTCTTAGACTATGTTCAGTGTTGTATTTGGAGAAGTAAAAGCCTCTTTTGGGAAGTATTAAAAATGTTATGGTAATTCCTTTATAACCTCCTGACTTGGCTCTCGGATCTCAGATTAGTATGGGAACTTAAATCAGTTGTTTTGTAATTTGACCCATAAATTTTTTCTTAGTGCACTTAATTACCCGAGGGAACCATCATAGGACGGCAGTCCATTCGATCTTCATCACCCCGACGAGTACAACATCACACCTAGAATTTTGAGGTTATGGGCTTATGGGCTATTTTACCATACTTGTGACAATTTCATGTTACGTTCAGTTCATTTATTCAATTTAGTGAGTCTTCAATAAAAAGCGTTCCTTCCCTTCTTCTATTTTCTTGCGTATTACAGACAGCGTCTTCGATTTTCCTTATGCACATGTATATGTCTTAAAAAGGACCTGAAAATCATTGGAATCATCAATAAATTGACTCGAATAATCAAAAAATATAAACATATACCCAGTCACACGTCAAAATCCTTCATCCAGCAACCCCAAACCAGCCTAGCCTAAAAACAAAAAAGTCTTCCACATTCGTCCCCGGCGACCCTGTGGGCTGTGAAATAATTCACACAGCTTCCCAAAGCCGGAAGTGGCGTTACGATATTCGTTCGTACGAACGAATAAGTCCCACGGTGGAAACTGCGGGAGATCGCTCGGTGGGATTCACGTCCCTCTCATACGCACGCTCTGAAATAAATCTTTAGCGGGGTGCACGATTAGTTGGGGTGGGAGCCATTCGGAATGATTATTGCCGGCACGAGGACTTTGCCGAGGAAATTATTAGTAGCCTCTGATTGGAGCTACTTGTCGGCGAAGAGGGTCCTAATGTACTAACGAGACGTGCCGGCCGAAAAGATTTACGCCAGTATCGCTTTCAGTCCATAAATACCGCGGTGCGATCATTCACAGCCTCTAATCCAATCTCGTCCTAATTTCCTCTTATTCCAACAATGTTGACCCAGCTTATTAGGATAGAAAGAATAAATGGGGCGCAAGGGTTAACTATCCGACTTTTGATTTCTGAAATGAATCGCTTTTTGTGTTGATTCTTGGGGCCGGTGATTGAATAAAATATCGTTCCCCATGATGGACCGACTATCTCATGGTGGAAGAGCATTAGAACACCGTAACGTGTGGCGAGTTCATTTTGCGCGTGGGGTGCGTTCCCGTCGTATAAGTATATCTGTTGGCGAATATGTTCCAGCTGCGGCATATGCCGAGCCTTCGGTCCCTCGACTCGGTTAATCCGATTTATTATATATCGTGATTTTATCGGGATATCGATACTGGCGCTGTGGGTCGCAGGAGACGGTATCTTCGGAAGGAAGGGGGGGGGGAGACGTGGGGCGAGGGTAATGGAAATTGATAAGAATTCATTTCTATATGCTACCTGAATGAGTGAAGGTCCTGGAAGAGTTTTACTGTGATGCGTGCATGGTGGTTTAAAAAAAAAAAAAAAATTAAACAAAAAAAAAAAAAAAAAATTTTTGTGATTCTCTAGATTAGATCAAATATCGATAATATCACAACGATAAATGTACTGGTGCCTCGTGGAACCTTTGGAGGGACGCGATTCAAGACTTGACGTGTAAATGTCAATCACAGACGAGACGTATATTTACGACGATTTCATTCGACTCCTCCTGCTCCGGCTTTTCCCACCCTATACTGAGACCCCAAAACACACCCTGACTTGCCCCCCGCGTACTGGTGTTGACTAAATAATGGCCCGGGGGAGGTTCGGCGTGTCAACTGCCTTGACAGTACGACGTTTCCTGCGTATGCGTTCGGTTTCAGGAGCAAAATTCGATTCCCTTAGCGACAAAAGGACTCGTGTCCTGCGACGAGGTGACCCGCGTTTAACCCTTCGCTGTATGTGGTTCGCCGTAATTTGAAAACAAAGATTCCGATGAGGTGGGGTATAAATTGGATCTCGGTAACGGAAATTTGTGGCGATGATACTTGAGATTAACTTGTGACATAACCTTTGATGAAGGAGATAAAATTTTTTGTTATATACTAGAGTCAAGGTTATGAACCTCTGATTACGAAATATGGGGTTTCGATGGTCTAACAGAGCTGACTTGTGCAATTTGGCATATCAAGCTTCTTTTTGTACCTTTTTTCCTGTAACTGTAATTAACTAAATTAATACTTCTTGTATAAATGAAAAAAAAGCTATACCGACCTATGATGAAAATGCAAGATACAAGACACAATGCACGAGAACTTTAGGATTATGTACTGTTTAAAAAGTCAAAATGATCGAAACGTAAGGTTATTTAGAAAATATGAATTTAATGAACTGTTTCAGTCAAGTCAATTATAAAGAAAAGTGAAAACCTATGATAAAGATGAAAATTTGGAAAACTTTAAATCTCAAATCATGGAATTCTAGTTATTCATATAAGAGTATTGGAAAATTGTTCGAATCATACAAAACTCTGTAAATATACTACAATTTATTAAATCTTATGAAAAAACTGTTTTCTGAATACTGTTAAGAAGAGCTTGTAATCTATAAAATTTAAGATTATAGAGCATCAAATTCTAAAAAGGATATATAGCAATACATCGTTATACTATAAATTTATAAAATTTCTGGAAAACGCTATAAAATATTTGAAATATGTGCTTCAGACATACAATGTTCAAAATTTTTGTATTATTTTAATAAATTTGTCTTGGAAGTTTTTTTTTTTTACATAAACGCATGTTAAAATCAATATACAGTGTTATTTTAATTTGATAAAAGTTCATGAGTTTTGAAAAACTTGTTTGCTGATTTTAATAAACTTGTATTGTTTGTACGAAACTTTTGAGAATTTTCCAGTTTTTCTATGGATTTTTAATATTTTCGTAGATTGCTATGTAGATTTCGGAAATTCGATGCTCTAGAATGGGGTTCCGATATATTCTGTTATTTCATAGATTTGTGATAAAATTACAATTATGTAAACTATACATGATTTATAAGGTTCTTATTTTTTCGTAAAATGTTAACAATATCAAGGATTTTCATTAACTATGATGTATGGAAATAAAATAGTAAAATCATAAACATTGGTCTAGCTAGAAAATGGGCAAAAAATACTAGAAGTCTTTCAATTTCCAAAAAAACTACGCAAATATAATTTTTTTATCGAATTATAAATATTTCGATCTTAATTCTATGTATACTTATATAAATTTATACAATTCTAGACATTATTCTTGAAATTCATAGAACATACAATACAAATATTTGCAATCAAATACGTACAAACAATTGAACATTATTCCAATAATTGTGTATGAATACTAGAAAAATATGAAAAGGAGTATTCTTAATCTTTGTGAGAGATACTGTTTTCCTAAAAATTAATTTCAATACTCTAAATCGCTAAAATTTTAAATACTATGGCATCTATTTCTGGATATCTAATGAGCAATCGGTAGAAATAATGAGAATATTTGTAAAAACTAGAAATTATTACAAATTTGATCAATAACATACTCTGCAAAAATTCTAGTGATCTCTGAAATTTTTTATTCCATTATTTTTTTATACCAAAAAATCCTTCAAGTTGTATCAAAACTGAAGTTAGGAGAAAAAAAATGTTTCATTCAGTGACTTATAAAAAACTACAAAAACTAATTTCAACTATACATGAACATGAAAAATGTACACTGTCAAAAAATTTTGAAATTTCAAACATCTTTTATAGACTTACTTTCAAAATCGTGTTTGAAATTTCATGGACACGTATATGAAAAGGATTTCTAAGAAATTTATATCAAATTTATTGTTTTCATATTAGATATATAA
The DNA here is from genome assembly GCA_028476575.1 of Platygaster robiniae. NCBI lineage: Eukaryota > Metazoa > Arthropoda > Insecta > Hymenoptera > Platygastridae > Platygaster > Platygaster robiniae. The sequence goes on from CM052027.1 coordinate 18,992,890, forward strand.
ATTTCAATTTGATAAGTATGAATAATTTTATGTTGAGACACTAGATGTTTGAATATTTTGAAATATCTTTTGCATATTAGCAAATGAACAATACAATTTTGGTTATGCAATTCATTCTACATACAATACATATTTTTTGTTTCAATGAAATAGCTGTTGATAAATCAGGGAAAATCTGCTCCAAAAAAATTTATTATGTCGAAATCTACTTGAATAAAAAAAAGTTCGAATACAAATTTTTAGTTAAAGGCAAAATAATTTGATTGTCTGCATTATATTAAATAAAAACTTCGATTTCATAGAAGGTTCATAATTTTCATAGACTCTATATTTTTCATAGTTGCGTCCATAACTTTAATGGAAAATTTAATGAACTGAATGGGAAATCTGCTTCAAAACCAGTCTTTTACATTTCATAGAGAAATCTATGGAAGGGTAAATTTTGTATTTCTAACAGTGGAAAATGCAAGAAAAATCATTTCCTTCTGGATCAATAAATTTTTTTAATTGCAGGATTTGAATGTTATAGAACTTATAAAGTCCCGAGTAGAGCATTTTTCATTTTCATACGTAATTTTTATTTTCATATGTAATTTCCAGTCACCAAGCATGCACTGAGAATAAAATTCTTGGAGAAATTACCATAAACCTTAGAACGCTGGTATCACTAAGCCGTTTCTATCAAATATTACTATAAACTGTTGGAGTTGGAAATTACAGGATGATTTCATATAACTTTTGCAATAACTCTTAAAATTGTAGCAGGAAGCCATACAGTTATAGGATTTTTTCCTTTAGTAGCATACGTCACATTGTTCCATAAACTATAGTACTTTTTATCAAATATAAACGTGAAATTCTTCATTCAACTACATTGGTTAATCTAAAAACTTGTCTGATAAATTACCATAGATTTATAGGACATTTTAGTGCAGTGACTTTTGTCAATATTTATGTCATCGGTAACATGCTTAAATTCTCAATTTTGTGTACGAATTTATACAAATTTGCTACCTTGATTTCTTTCTAAAAATTACTTTCAGAACATTACTACCTCCATTTTTAGTGCGGAGTGAAAGGGGAGTTGAGGGGAGTGCAGACTAGGTCGACTTGGATTGGAAAAATCGCGAATTCTTAGGTTGGCAGCAAAGGCGCGAAATCCAAATTATCCTCTGAGAATATAATGTAATTTTTTCGAACTATTGTTTTATACTCGTGATGCTTCAGCCTTTTGCGAACTAATAAAAATTGTAGAGTTGACTTTTTTATTTTCATTGATATCTCACAAAAAAAGCTTGTAAAACCTCATCCGTCAGGATAATTATTTTTACTTAGTAGCGTGGATCAGTGAATATTTGTAAGTTTTACAAATGTATTGGTAACACGTACAAAAAAAATATAGTTATGACCTATTAGTCAGCGTTACTAATAGAATTTCCCTCAGTGTGTCAAACACCCCAAACATAACCTCCCATTTCCAAATCAAATTTCTTATTTTCCACCCAACAAACAAAAACCTTCCCCTTAACACGAAAATCCCCGACTCCGCGGGAAAACGCGTAAAAACACGTCGTTCCATCGTCGCCTTTCGTCGCAATCGATGAACGGCTTCGGCTCTCCATTGTTTCGCTGACGCTGCTTGACCCGCATCGCCGAATCGCCCATTTTTGCCCGGCCCCCAATGCTCAATGCCCCAGACAGAGAGAAAGCCTGCCGATAATTATTGTCGCTCATTTAGCCGTCGATTCGAGGGCGGAAGGCGAAAACTTTGCCCGAGCTTTTTCCCCGGGGCTCAGCGTTTTTCCGCCTTTTCACCTCGCATTGAAACGCCGCCGCGATACAAGAGGGCACGAATAAACACTTGTAGATTTGGCGCACGTTACCGGCGAATGGCCCAATAATTGGTGAGTTTCGCGCATCGAGTTTCAGAGGTACTGGACTCTCAATTCACCAGGTCTCTCCTTTTTGATTCACCTCTCTCACTCACGCGCTCGCAACGGACGCCGCGGCGCATCGCACTGAATGCCAACATGATTGGCACCTCGTGCCTGGACACGACTGGAATTCCTGATTTCGCATTAACAATCGGGCTCCTGGCTGTTTATTTTAGAACACGGATGTACGTACGATATATACCCGGTTTTCGTGACACGTGCAAAGTTTTTTCCAGCGACACCCTGCAGCTTTTTTTCGTCACGTCGAGCAGGTTTTTTTGTGGCTATCAACAATGTTCGATGCTGTGTTTCCCGAGTTTTTCAGGGCTTTGGGTGTATGGCTGGATGCAATTTGTTTTTTTAATTGTTTGCCGCGTGTTGGGGGAGGTTTTTTCTGCGATTGCGTTTTTAATGTGAAAGAGAAGGAAGAAAATTCTTGCGAGAGATTCATTGCAAATCGGACATGATTTATCCTTGCCACAAAATGGCTGTACTATACATTTTGTTCAAAGATTTATAACTTGAGCAAAACTAATGGTCAATTTTAGAAACTTGGCATAACTTTACTTTCAGAAATTTCTCTGTTCATTTAAGAGACTGTCTTTCAAGCAGACTTTCCATACTGCCAATTAAATTTTTATTTAAGTTTCGGACGCAATTATGATAAACTTAGACACTCTTTACGTAAATTTTAAATTTTCTATAAAATCAAAGGGTTTATTCAACATAAAGCAAACATTATTATCATTTTATCTTTAAATGGTTTCTCAATGAAAACGTGTATTCAAACTTTTTTAAATCCAAGTGGATTTCGACATGATAAATTTTTTTGTTGCAGATTTTCCCCAATTGATCAACAGCTATTTTATTTAAACATAGAATTTATATCGTATGGAGTATAGTTGTATAAGGAAAATTATATTTTATATTTGATTATATGCAAAAGATATTTTAAAACGTTCAAACATGTAGCGTCTTAAAATAGAATCAATAATAATAAGAAAATTAAAATTCATATATCTCATATGAAAACAATAAATTTGATATAAATTTCTTTGAAATCCTTTTCGTATATGTGTCCATAAAATTTCAAACTCATTTTTAAGACAAAGTCTATAAAAGATATTAGAAATTTCAAAATTTTTTTGATAGGGTACATTTTTCACGTTCGTGTATAGTTGAAATTGATTTTCGTTATTTTTAATAAATCACTGAATTCGAATTTTTTTCTTATTATTTTAGTATTAATGCAACTTGAAGGATTTTTTGGTATAATTATGGATTTTTTTATAGCTTTTTTGAATTAGATGATTTCAAAATCAAAGTTAGAAAAAATTTTATTCTAACAATATATTTTTGTGGAAAGTATAACCAGATAGAAAAAAAAATTTCAGAGTTCACTAGAATTTAGGTTGAGCATGTTATTTATCAAATTTTTAATATTTACTATTATTTTAAAATATTTCTATTCTTTACATGTATAGCTCATTAGATGTCTAGAAATTGATGCCATAGTATGCAAACTTCTAACGATTTTGAGTATTGAAATTAATTTTTAAGAAAACAGTATCTTTTATAAAGAATAATAAGACTCCTTCTTATATTTTTCCAGTATTCATACACAATTATTGGAATAATGTTTAATTGTTTGTATGCATTTGATTGCAAATATTTGTATTGAATGTTCTATGGATTTCTAAAGTTATATCTACAATTATTTAAATTTATATAGTCATGTGTAAAATTAAGATTCCAAGATTTATAAATTTAAGAAAAAATTATAGTCGCATAGTTTTTCTGCAAATCAAAGATTTCTAGTATTTTTCGTAAATTTTCTATACATCCCAATGTTTATGATTTTTAATTCTATTTTTTTATATCGAAGGAATTGAAATCGTCTATATTTTTATCATTTTACGAGAAATCAAGAATCCAATAAACCATGAAAAATCTACATTATTGTTAATTAAACCTATATTTTGTTAATAAAATTAATTGGAATAAAAAAATTGAAACGAATATATCTAATACAAAAACAATAAATTTGATATAAATTTCTTTGAAATCCTTTTCATATACGTGTCCATGAAATTTCAAACAAAATTTTGAAAATGTTACTAATTGTAAGTATTTATTATTTTTGCAGATACGTCTTCATTTTTGAATTGAAAAACATTGAAATCAATGTTTTTTGAGGTTATACAAAAACTGATACAAAAAATTGCTGTTTTGACCTCAAATTCAGAATCAGCACCTTAGAATCTACGAAAGGACATGTGTTTTATCAAAAATACCGCAACTTTCTTTGCGGGGCTTTGTTATTGAGGAATGCGTACACTCTTATTTCCTCTGCTGCGAGTCTCGAAACCCGAGAAGCTTACTAGAGGGCTCCACAGCAGGGCGCTTCTCATTCTTATTTTTTACTGTAGAGTATACTTCAGGAGCGTAAAAGCGCTGAAAAATTTGTCTCCTTTCCTGAGACAGTTACCATTGTAAACCGATACTGATCCAATGGAAAAGAGTCCCAGCCCAACGCAGTAAGTACTACATTGTAATTTTGTTAGGTTATTTCTTTATCTGAAATATTGACCTTCATTCGTTCATTCTGAGCAAACTCTCAACAAATCTCGAATTCTCTCCACCACTTCCAAATTTCATTTCCGTCTCTGGAAAATCAATGACATCGCGTTTCTTATCAATGTGCATCCACGAGAAGTGCGCGAACACATGTCGAATCATCAATCTAATTGATCACTATAAATTTTATCGCAGCAGAATGTTCTACGTATGAACATCTTCATCATTACACGGTAACTCACTAATTAGAGAGTGCCAGCGGCATCGCGCAACCCGGCTATAATAGATGTTAATTAATCAGAGCTATTCCGCATGAGCGCAGCGAGGGCGTCTAGCGTTTGATGCAACTTTTTTGGGCGCTGATTAGCAAATAGATAAATTGAAACATGGAAAAGACGAGTCTTTTTTTGCAAGAGGAGTCTACATCAAAAGAAGTCGCACTTTGAAACCAGTTTTCTTCTAATTAGTCAGATGTCAAAGTTTCCAAGAAACTTCAAGATCGAGGATGCCATATCCTAAAATGTGAAGTCTTAGTACGACTTAGAAATTCGATTTCGAAAACAATCAGACTTTTTTGTGAACTAGTCTTTGAGGAAATGTCCCTTTATAACTTGAGTCTCTACTTTCCAAGACGCAGAATGGCTTTTTAGAGACTACTTTCATCCTCCCTTAACGAGGTATTTTGAAATCTTTAGGGTGCTGAGTGCTGGGTTGCTGCATGAGAATTAACTCGAGCGTGTGCAGAGGGTGTCAGAAGTAACTGTTCCAACTGTTCAAGACGCAGAATCCACGCGAAAAGCTTTAGCATCAAAGACACACTTTTCCAAAATGAATATCAAGGCGCGATTCACGCAAAGCAAGGGTGAAAAAACGCACCTTGATGCTCTATCCAGAAATATCTGATACGTTAAATGAAAAAGTTAATTCCTTTGAGACGAAAGCGACGTAATTGACACTTCGAAGATTCCTTTCGACGTTGGGAATTGACACGGTACATTTTACGCTTTGCGTTTGGGAGGAGGCACGTATTAGTCTTAATTAGTGATTTCATTAATTGAATTTGTGGGGAAAGAAAACGAATTTCAAACATGGCTGGATTTGATCATCTTTCTGGTGACGTAGATTTCCTGGATGCGAAAATTTTAACTCATAATTGAATCACGTAATTGAGGTGCGTAGGCAGAAGGGGGTTTGAGAGTTTGAATCCCTACCGAAATTAGGATAAAATTACTATTTTATGTAAAAATATTTAAAATTTTTACAGTCAATGAGTCAAAAAACACAATAGAAAGAATAATGCAGAAAAAATGAAATAAATACAAAGTATTGGACATGTACCTACTGAAATCTTCAGAAAATAACAAATGGTTTCATGTGGGTACTCAAAGTTAAATATATTCAGGATTTTTAATTAAAGTGATATATAAATAACAGTTCTTTTGTCTAAAGAAGAATTATTTCATAAACAAAATTCAAATCATAAATAATATTTGGTAAGGATAAAGTAGTAAACGAGACTTTGAAAAATTCTATGGAAAAATGAGAATTTTCGGAAATCTTAGAAATGCTGCACATTCTTGAGATATACTGAAAATTCAAGTAGATATTCTGTAGAAGAATTATCCAAAACATATGAAACTTTGAATTCTAGAGAACCAAACTTCAAAAAAAACTTATGTAATAATCTTCAATCTATGTAAATATTTGAAATATATAAAAATACGAGAATATATACGAAATCATTAAAATATTTATAAAACAAAAATGTAAGAAATCTATAAATCACAAAAATCAATGTGGGTGTAATTATTCCGAAAATTGTTATTATTGAAAATTGTTTTCATGAAAAATCAAGAACATCGAATTCTAGGAATGTAGGTCCTTCTAAAAAATCTCGAAAAATACGCATGGTCTATGAAAAAACAAAGAAAAGGTACAAAATCTTATAAATACTATAAAAATACGAAATTACAAGAAATCTATAAACACCGAAAATCGATATACATGTAGTTTTCTCAATAATCTATAAAATTACTAATAATCGGAAAAAATTTTAATTCTATAATATTGAATTCTTGAAATTAACATTCTTCTAGAAAATCTGAAAAAACTACAATGATCTCTAGAATTACAAGAAAAAGCTAGAAAATCCTATGCATATTAAGAAAATACGTAAATACCAGAAATCAACGTAAAAAGTCTATAATGATGTAATTTCATAAATATTTATTAAATTTTTGGAAATCAATTTTAAATTGGACTCTAGAACTTTGAATTTCAAATATATTCATACAATGACATTAAAAATCGTAAAATATACTGAAAAATCCTCCAGGTTCCATAAATAAAAAAGAAAAACTCAAAAAATACTAGGAATTATTTAATACATAGAAAAAACGTAAATTTTTTTTGGACAAATTTATCAAACTTTGAATTCTAGTGCATCCAATTCTAGTATTCTATATAAAAATTCATTAACGTGAAAGAAAGTTCTTCAAATAGTTTGAATACTATAAAAATACGAGGAAAATCCGAAAACTATTGTTAATCTCTGTGAGAGAGATTAACAATACTTTTTCTCCAGAATTATTAGAGGTACTCAAGTTCGTTGAAATTTGCAATACATTATAGCATCGAATACCAAAAATCTATTAATATGCCAGAAAATACGACAAAATGTCATAAAAATATTTATACAATACGAAAATTATGCAAGCTAATAAAATACTGAGAATCGTTAACGTATAATTTTTCCAAAAATCTCTGTATATATTTAAAAATTTTCCGAACTTCAATTTCTGGACAATCTAATTCTAAAAGGCACAACAAAAATTCATTATATACCTGAAAATCCTTTGAATATATATTTATAATAAAGCAAAAAAATAATGAAAAATATCAAAGTTATAAGAAAAAAATCTGGATCTGGACTTTCATGAAAATTACAACAATCGAATTCTATCATAATAAATACCTACATGAAAAATGCAGTACTCTGGACTTATCAAGTTGTGCACCTTTCAAATCCCGATATCAGAAAAACTGAAAAATACCGAAGGAAAGAATTTCTTTCAAACCCCCCCCCCCCCCCCCCCCGAAATTTTTTTCTGCTTACGCCCCTGTCATAATCATTACTTCCACTTTCACTCTGATGACAGCCAGCCACTAGGGATGCGTATCGCCGGCTGAAATATCGATAATTTATATCGCGATATTATCGGAACGTCAAAAATATCGTATCAAAATATCGGACTTGAAAATATCGATAGATGCGATAATCTCGATAATCGTATGTCCCAAACGCAAAATCGATGAAGTTATGCGATAAACAATAATAAATATACATATTCTGTTATGTCAATAACACCTTTATTTATCATCCAAATGTACTTATTTATGTGTACATATTTATATATTTTCTTTTAACAAAACAATTTTTAAATTATATTCTTTCAACATTAAAAGTTATTTAAAGAAAAAGGTACAACAATTGAAGGTTATTGCCATAACTGGTCATCCAAACTCGCCAAAAACAGCCGCTGCTGCAGGTGTTCAGATGTCAAGCGACTACGTTCGTCGCTCATGATTCTTCCTGCTAAGGACAAGAGTCTTTCAGATGACACAGATGTGCCGTAGAGGATAGATGAATCTTTGCCAACTTGTCAACTATTTGCTTTGGACTATTGGTAGTATTGATCCAAAGAATAATTTCGATATTTACATATCGCCCACCCAATTATCGATACAGCAATTTATCGGCGAGTCAGATATCGGTGAAAAATATCGATATTCGAATACTCAATATCAATAACTCCAATCATCGATAGATATCGCCCACCCCTACCACCCACAGATACTAGTATTTATGCACCCAGCCAAAAAGTGTCTTCCATTTTCCCAAAACAAGTGCAGTATCCAGTAGTACGAGTAAATCTGCGACGCGACTAAGAACCCCGAGTCCTTGGTACTCGTCAAAGGAAGCGTTGCATCGCCTCGAGTTTTCGCTTTATCGCTCAAGTATGCCATCGCGCTTCTCGCTTCAGCTGCTGATTAGCAATCTGTAAGCCGATTAGAGGGTAATCGCTGAATGCAAGCGACGTCTGACCTAACCCGAAGCCTGATGAGTCGCCGGCTCGTGTATTTCTCAGACACGTACATTTCCAACCCCTGCATCCCTTATGCGGAACGTCCTCCGTTGATCTTCTTATTAACCGCCACCGGTAATTGCGCGGCGTACGCGATCAACGCAATTATTCCGCGCTTCGTTGCATGCCCTACGCCGAGATTAGGTAGATTAGTCCCCGCTCGCGCTCCGAATAATTGATCGCCGAGGTCGGATTTCCTTTATCCCGGTTATCGTAATTGAAAACCTTAATTGCTATTTTCACCGATGGATTTAGGGGGGATCGAAAAAGTTGACGAGTCGTTGCGCGATTGCTCGTTCATTATTTTTATCGATCCGGGGGACGAGCTTCGCTTGGGAACGAATGGGGTTTTAGTGTTTTATAGGGATGTGGTTTTTTTGTCTCCTTTTCTGAGACAGTAACTATTGTGTATCGGTACTGATCCAGTGGAAAGGAATTCCAATCCAACGCAGTAAGTACTACATTCCTAATGTCATTATGTTACGTTTACCTAATCGTGGATGTCAAAATTACAATAAATGTTCAGTTCAGTTGTTGTAACCTAAAGAAAATGAATGCGGTTATCTTGATGATACAAATCGGAGAAATAATGTTATTACTAACGCAGGGAGTGTTGTGGATTCCAGGTTAGTTGATTTATGGGAGGAGCAGGTGGTCACAAAACACAAAGGTCATTAGAACTTTTTATGAAAAACAGGTTTAACTCGCGGACAAAAGACAAGATAAGGCTGCTGGAGGCAGATGTCGAAATTCAGACAATGAGTCGATAGAAAAATTACATGGAGCGCCTTATGAGTTGTGTCAATAAAACAATTGCATCACTTCGACAATTTTCAACCGATTGGCTTTATCAATACGGTTTAATAAACTTCAATCCAGTACGATTTCAACCATGCATCTTCTTCAGACCTGGTGAGACAATCAACGGCGATCGATATAGATGGATGTTGGCGCACTTTTTATTACCGCAAATGCGTGAAAAAGGCCTGGAAAACTTCTGGTTCCAACAAGATGGTGCCACATTCCCAGGATGTGTTGCAATTAGCTAATGGCTAAATTTTTGGCCAGACAATTTACAAAATTGGCTATTATTAGCTAACTCTTATGATCAATTCCACTTGATTTTGTACATTCACTTTTGTTCTCTTCTTCTCACTTTCGCATAACAAAGGCCAATACATTGAGAACAAAATTACGAGATACATTGAAACAGCACAAGAGAAACATTACCATACCACTCTGCCGTCCAGAAGCCAACTTGCATGGTATGAATGATATTACAAAGTTGGTATGGGAATGTGTAAAAAGGCTACAATTGGGACTTTTCCAATCGTGGGCTGAGAAATGCTTAGACGTTCATATTTGAATTTGCAAGTATTTCTAGCTGGCATGAATTGAAATTTTGAAAATAATTACTAAAATTTCATCGATAGGGAATTCCAAAAACTGTTCAAATCCTGGGAAATCCAGAATTTCCCGTCCCGAGTTTGGGATTCCTGAAATGTCGGGATGTTCGATAGTCGTGTTGATAGGAAACACACCGAATCATCGAAGGCTTACAAAATAACGAGTTTTACAATTGAAAATTATGTGAAATAGGGTAGTCATTAGAAGAGCGAAGTAATGTCATAAAAACTGATATATAATGTCTGGAAAAAAAACCCAGGACAATATTAGGTATACAACATAAGCACTATGTCGTAGACAAATTTTAGCAATTCTATTTTTTTTACTCATACTAACATTCACATCTGATAACAATTGGGTCTTCTCCTGGAGGTTTCCGATATGAATGATTATAACATTCACGGCATTTGACAACCTTCAGGAATGAAACACATTGTTTAAACAAGATTGATCAATGACTATCAAGGTGTACGCAAACTAACGTATATAAAGGTGTCGATGGGTCATTCATGGGCGATTTTTTGTGACGCATCTCTGTCATTCAGGGTGGACATGGATTCTGGAAGGTTTTCGCAAACGGTAATGATACACAACTAACTTACGAAAAAAAATATTTCCTCAAGAATATCACACCGAATTACTTTTGATACTTTCGCCTTGGGCATATCACAAACTGTACGGTTTCACTTCAATAACGAAAATTTGTTGATCCGTGATTTTCTACGGCTTCAATCCGTGGCACCCACGTTTGATCTTCGGCCTCGACACTTGACCGAATCAAAAGACCCGGCTGTTTTGCGGTCCGCTCGATCACATATTTAATTTCGTGGGCGACACAAGAGGGCGTGTGTACATCTGTCAACGCGACGCCGAAGCCTTGCAATTGGGGACTGCTTGAGTTATTGGAGGTTGTCAACGCTGGCCTCTGATGCCACAAACACGTGCTCCGATTTCGCGGTAAATTGTCGCCCCCGGACGCCTAACCCCGGAGAATAGACGCCTTTCTATGATTTCATAAAAAAAAGCGTATCCCATCCCATGAATAACGAAAGACAAAAATCGCCCGAAACACCGGCCCGTGATTTTTCCCGATTTTCGCCCATACAAGCCGAACGTCTGCGGAAAAATTAACGGCCCTTTTTCTTGTTTTTCCTTTCTCCCTTTTCCAAATCGATTTCCCTCCGATTCCGCAGTGCTGAAAGGGCTAATGGAATACTTTTGTTTGCCCGAATATGACGTTGTTTGGATAGCTGAAAGTTCCAACGATTTAAACTGGAGGGTAACTTTTGCCACTCGCGTATTACTTTTCGGGCTGAGAAAGCAAACGATTTTCGCAGACTTCAAACACGAGAGATATCGAGTTTTTTCCCCTCGGCGAGCGTTTTTTTCCGGCTATAACTTTGCTTTATTGGGCAATTAACGCTCTTGGGTTTGTCTCGCGTTGGCACTTATTCTGGAGATTCCTCCCGCGCCCGGCGTGACTTACGAGGAGATAAGAGCTTTTTTTCAATTTCGTCTGACAGGGAACTGACTGCTGATAGTGCAGGCGGCGACGCGGGGACGAGATATTTTGGAATAATGAACGTGGATGGGCGCGCCGCCGGATAAACTGTCTATTTATGAGACCTGCCGGCTGTCACGTACTTTCCTTCGGGCCCAGGGATTTCTCGGTTCTCGCATTGCGAATATCGCGTGGTGGAAATCAACGGGTTTTACAATGATTTGGAGTTAATGTTGGGAATTATAAGATAGTTGGGAAACTGTAGGAGATACGTTGAAAATTTAGAAATTGAAGGTATATTACTGTATCGAGGAAAAATTGTACTGCTTATCCTAAACATAGAATTTATACGAAAATATGATACAAATGAAAAATCATAATTATAAAAATATATTGTGTAATATGAAAAAAAAATTGTCGAATATTAAAAAACTGTTTGAACCATTACAAACTTTTTAATACAATTTCTCAGAATCCATAAATTATCGTCCTGAAATAATTACTTTAAATTATTTTTCTAATAATTGAACAATTCCTAAAAACTGCCTACAGAGCTGAAACCCCAAAAAAGTTCAAAAATTTAGATATTTCAATCGATTGTTGACACTTTTCAAATTTCAATAAAATTGACATGAGTGGCTTGAACTTGAAAAATATTTTCAAACCTTTTGAAAATATTGCAATTGGCGAACAACTATTGAATATCGCTTCATTTGTCGAAAACTATTCGAACAATAAATTTTTGGAAAACATATTGAATAGTTTGAATTTAGTGAACATTTGTCCACTGTCAAAATTACGTTAAAATGAGAGTACCTATCATGAAAAAAAAAACTGAAAAAATGGTCCACATATGAAAAGTTTTTAAAATTGGGAAGATTCTCGTGTGCTGCTTCTAATGTCTGAAAATATGGAAATTTTCAAAGTTTCGAATGAATTAAAATTAGAAAATTCCGATATCAGAGAAATCGAAAGAGTTGACACATAAAAAGTTTTTGTTACAAAATATCCAAAAAACTGTCAAAATCGTGAGAAATTTTGATAGAATACTTCGTGTACATTTTAGATAAATTTAAAAATTTAGAAAATGCACAATTGAAATCGAACAATATAGAAAATAATTTTTTTTCGGTAGTGTGAAAAAAACACACACGAGCAACAGGCACCATTCGTGAAAAAAGTAAAAAATTATTGAATTTACAAAGAATTTGAAAATTGCTATTTTAAAATAACGTCGAAAGTTGTCTGAATAAAAATAAATGTCAAAATCGTTCAAATTTTCGAACAATTTCGAATTATTCAAAATGTACAATAAATAAAATAGTTTATAGATTTTTAAAGTCACGTATAACCGTCGAATTTGAGAAAAAACCTGATGAATTGTCGAAATCTCTGAAAATAATATTTCTTTCTGAAAATTGCAACCCTCTCAGTATATATATTATAACCTAGAGTTTTGGCAGATTTCTACAGAAATACATTTTTCAGGTTTACAAAAAGCCTTACCGAAAAAGTGAATAACTACACTGAGAAAAAAATCTTGTACTTTCTGCCGTATACATTATAAAAAGTACAATATTATAGTACTTTTTACAATAATATTGCAATTTTCACAATATCATTGTAGTTTTTAAAAATCTGCAATATTTATTTTACTTATTACAATATTATACAGTGAAACTGCTAATCATGTACAAATTACAATATGTATACCAGTTTTTACAAAAAAATATATCTATAACTACAATATCATTTGACAATATTTACAATATGTTATTTCAAAAATTGATATATTACCTAGCAAAAAGTACAATATGTCACAATGATTCCCGTTTACTATACAGTATTGTAATAATTACTATATTTTTTTCTCAGTGTAGTTTTTTCGACGTGGCGTCCAATAAGACAATATTATGGACATTATGGCGTCACTCATTTTGGTGATGTCGGAATTTTTTCCATTCCACGGCTTTAAATCAATCAAGATAAAAAAAATATTTTTTGGAAAGTTTGAAGCAAATCGGACATGATTAACACGTACCACACAAAACGACTGAAATTTTTTAATGCGATTTACATATAGTTTTTCATACATTTTGTCCAAAAATTCATAACTTGTGCAAAACTAATGATCAATGTTTGAAACTTGACATAGTTAGAATGTGCAATGCTGTGTTCAAGGTCAAATTTTTCTAGATTTTTCTATCGCTGTTATCTATGTTTTACAAGCAATTGCAAAATCAAGAAAAATTTTGTCTTGAACGTAACACAATACGCTCAAACTATGCCAAGTTTCAAACAGTTATCATAAGTTTTGCAAAAGTTATGATCTTTTGAACAAAATATATGAAATACTACATGTGACTTTCTTTTAAAACTTCAATTGCATGTTCGATTGGCTTGAAACTTTACAAACAATTTTATTCTATCTTGATTGATTCAAAGCACCGAAAAGGAAACAAATCCGACATTGCCAAAAAAAACTGACACCCAACTCTTATTACTTATTTCGTTTCATTTCGATAATGTTTATCTATGATATTGCTCGAAGTATTGAAAATTCTTCAATATAATCGTATAAATATCTTTATACCTGTAAAAAAACCAACAATAGATGTTACTCATGATCGATAAGAACTTTTTTTTGTTTTTTATCGTATTTGCCTATATCTGCTAAAATATTGTAATTATAGGGACTGAGGCAATAATTGGGACATCTACCTTAGTCATATCATAAAAACACGGTTGGAATAACTTCTCTCATACACTGAGAAAAAATTTATGGGTCAAATTACAAAACAACTGATTCAAGTTCCCATACCAATTTAGGGCCCGAGAACCAAGTCGGGAGGTTATAAAGGAATTACAATAACATTTTTAATACTTCCCAGAAGAGGCTTTTACTTCTCCAAATACAACACTCAACATAGCCAAACAGAAGTATAGGAATGATATTCATGCTGGATTCTCTGAAGTACAAATTTAAGGTGTGCGGGATCCCGACATTTCGGGAATCCCAAACTCGGGACGGGAAATTCTGGATTTCCCAGGATTTGAACAGTTTTTGGAATTCCCTATCGATGAAATTTTAGTAATTATTTTCAAAATTTCAATTCATGCCAGCTAGAAATACTTGCAAATCCAAATATGAACGTCTAAGCATTTCTCAGCCCACGATTGGAAAAGTCCCAATTGTAGCCTTTTTACACATTCCCATACCAACTTTGTAATATCATTCATACCATGCAAGTTGGCTTGTGCTGTTTCTTTGTATGCCGTAATTTTTTTTCTCGGTGTATTCTTCCCAAAATATTTCAACTATCAAAGAGCAATCACCTCAAGCAAATAAAAAATCCCCTCATTTCGCTCTGGTCCCAATCCAGAACCGAATCTCGAGTACATAATCCACAATCCAAACTAAACAGAGGTAAAATCACCAACAATGGACATGAAAGTTTGACGGACTAAGAAGCAAACAAACGGAACTTGAGTAGCTGCAAGGGTGCGATTCGCACCGAGGAGAGTGCACTGTACGCATTTTCATTTGCACTTTCTCGCCCCTACCCGTGTAGGAACACTCAGAAAAACGAGCACTCCGGAGCTTGCGACTCGTGAACGGTTGTTTACTTTCAAACAATCGGAAAGTGCGAAACACCGGAGAACAAGGAATGATTCCAGAAGCATTTTTCGAGGGCGCGGGAAAACTCCTAGGCCAAGTCCGACGTACGCGCAAGTTTTCGAAAGCTCTCCAGCCCATCGAAGCCACTCTAAACTATTTTTCTATTCGGGGGATAAATCGATAGCCGCGACCCTCGCGCTGGGGCGAGCCATTGAATAAGCAAGAGGGAAAGACAGGCGCTATATTCGCTCTCGGCCTTTTTTTCCGCCGAGGAAAATTCGCGTACGTGCACGCGGTCATGTATATTTCACTCGGCCCTGAAATACTTCGCTAGAACTTTTCCAGAGCGCTCGGAAACTCGAGAAAACAGAGCGCGAGTGGAGTTTCGAGTGCGCGTTGGGCTATTTTAGAATGCACTCTGGAAACGAACCGCAACATGTATAGTGTATTCGTGGAGAGCTTTTTTTTTAGTGAGTGATGTGGGTTGGCTGATTTTGTAACAGGGAACATCAGTTAGCTAATTTTTTAATTATTACGTCCACCCTGTTGCTAGAAAAACGAAACGATGTGTTTTTAATTGACAGCTTGTTAATGTATCCACGTCACAAGGTATTTTATGAATTTTTCCAGAAAACAATTTTCTTCATTAAGATCGTAGCGACCATTGTACCAAAACACAACCTTTCTGACATCGCTCGGTGAGCATGATATATAAGAAACTTTTTATCTGTAATACAAAAAACGAAACAAAAAAATCTTGTTTATACCTTTAAGAGGGATTTTGCTGAATTAATATTTTTATAAAAATAGTGGTCATTTTCCTAAAATGTTTGATTTTTCAACGTCTGGGTTTCGGTGTTTACAGCAAGAAAAAAAAAGTTTTGCTTCAAATTAATCATCCTTTGTTCACATAGAGGCTATTATAATAACCGTTAATGTTACCGTTAAAGTAACAATAACGGGAACAAGTCACTTTTTTTTGTAACCAGTAAAACCCCGTTTCTTTGCGTTACTTTTATCTATCTCATTTAGTTTTTAGCACGATTTGTAACTTTTAAAGAAATTTTCTTAAACTGAGATATAAGTAATTTTAAACTTTCTCGTTTTTGAATGAAAAATTCTTCATCGATAATTTTTAATGGAACAGTGTGGAGTTTTAGTAATTTGTGTAAAAATATTGTCGAAGAATATACTTTTTTACTTTTAATTAGAAACTTTCACCATTCAAAGCGTTGAATTTTAAAAATTCGCATGAAATCATATAAAAATACTTAAAATCTATGGATTTCAAAATCTATAGCACGATCTGTAAGATCTAGAGATCCTGCTAGAAAATTTTAGAAAATAAATAAAGAAAAAAAAATACGAAAACAATACGAAAAATACTCGTAATACTAGATTTTAATAAGTTTTACGACATCTGATTTTTCGAAAATTTATCAGCAATCAAAAAAGTTTAATTTCTCGAGCCTAGATTTTGAATTCTAAAAATATATGTTTACAGAAAATTATAAAAAGATTGGAAAATTTTTCAAATTGTAGAACTCTGTGAAAAATACAAAAAAATATTGAGGGCATTCTAAATCTATAAAAAACATTATCTGCAAAATCGATCGGAATGCTTCAGAAATTTTGAACTTTTTATTCTATCTCATTCTGGAAATTCAAAGAGATATCTTTGAAAACACTCAAAATATCCACAACATTCTATAAAAACTTGGAAATACAAAGAGAAAGTATTTAATGAAAAATACGTGTAAATATGTAAAACAATGAAAACCTTTCGAATTCCAGAAATTCATACAGCGATATATAAAAATAAAGAACGCTCATTGAAATCATACAAAAATTGAAGAAATACGAAAAGTACTGGAATAAGTAAAAATCTATCGAGATACTACTTTCTGAAAAATCCAGTAAAACAGGAAAAATTTCACTATATTCAGTTCTAGAGTACAAAATTCTTAAAATGTATGTATTAATTTCTATTTTAAAAATACTAAAATTATGTTCAAATACTAGGAAATTCCGCAACATTATATCATCCTGAAAAATACGAATAATTTCAAAAATACTAATCAATCTTTGAATTATTTATACAAAAATTATAGAAAATTATATTATATTAAAAAATTCAGATTATAGAGAAATTAATTATTTATTATAGAAAAATGATGTCCATTATATTATTATTATTATTATTATTATTATTATATTGTAATATTATATAGAATTATTTTTAAATTCTATAATATTAATTATAGAAAAATATTAAGTGTCAAAAAAATCAAAAGAAATGAAAATCTATATGGACACTTTTTGCTAAAATATCCTCTAAAATACAAAAAATAAAATGAACTTTGAATTCTAGAGCATAAAATTCTTGAAATCTATATATCGATGTACAGAAAAATAGTACAAATTTATAAAAATACTAGAAAATTTCGCAACATTTTATACAATCTGGAAAATACGAAAAAATTCAAAAAATATGAAAATCTGGGTAGGTGTTAAGATTCTCTGAAAAACCTATTAAATTTGCAAATGTTTCCTTGTGGCTAACATTGATTCAAATGTCATATTCAGAAATTTTGTGAACTTGAATAAAATATCAAAATTTGAACCAGCTGATTGATTTTTATCCAGAGTGACAAAGCTCGGATTAACAATTTTTATTATATCTGAAATAAACAATTTCTATAGAACAAAACCACGAGTACGTTGATATTGTTTTTTTTCAGCCTCAGTATTTTTACGTCTTATTATTTACATTCAATTTATTTCAAAAAGTAACCTGAAAATAACAGGACGTTACTTTTTTAAGTGGTAACGGCAACGAGTTACTGTTTCGTTTCAAGTAACGGTAACGTAACGAATCACTTTTTTACCTTTGTAATGGGAACGTAACGTGTTACATTTTCGAAAGTAACTTTCCAAACCTCAGAAAATTCAGAAACAGAAGAAATTCACAAAATTAGGTCACATTTTATAACTAGCAAATGATCATCTCAGAATTTCAATTTTCCTGACTCTCACTGCAGATAAAAGTGCAATTTTTATCATCTCAAGCTGGATTACAATAATTCAATCCATATAGAGTTAGTTGGTTGGTGCCGTGAAGTCGGCACGTGTTAATGGGATTAGTCGGGTGTCGGAGAAAATACGTGTGCTCGGAACGCGTGCCTACGCACAACGCACATGCGAGTTGGGAATCCACGATTTATAGTTTGCAGACATTCCTCGAGCTGCCTAGAGAATTTTCATTCACGATAATATTCAAATATTTGTCATAATTACAAATTTGTAAACTTATTTGGGAAATTATGAATGAACTCTGAGAATCAGTGAAAATATCACTATGTTCTAAGTAGGAAAAAATACTCCTTTACCTAGACAGCATCCATTTCTGTCATTGTACTAATTAATCACAATTTCATCCGCCTCGTTCCAAACAAAACAAAAATATACCACACCTCTGTGATTCCAAGATGAATGTCTTTCCTTCAAAATATGCAAGCCAAGTCGCGTAATCGCTCATTGTTTTCCGAGTTTTCTTTTTTCTTCTTCTTCGTAAGATAAGACGTGCCTCTGGCAAAAAGACGAGATTTCTCGGGAGACGGAAGCTGCATCGATGACGAGTGGCTCGAGCGTGTAGGACTTGCGGGGATTATGATTATTTTGTGGAGGTAGAAGAGTGATTTATTCTGTCGCCGTTCTTATTACTGCGCCGGTCACATAACCAACAACTTGGCGCCACACCCTGTTTGCTCAACTTATACCAAAATCACTTTTTAAACTCTTTTCTAATTGTCTTAAGTATTTTCGACCTATTTTATAATTTTTGAGTCAAGAGGGGAGTAGAAGATAAATTTATTCTAAAGTTTTTGGAAAAATTCTTTCTTTTTCCCAATTATTCAAAATTAAGTAGGGTTAGGTTAGGAGGACAAACTGATTATACAATATATTCAAGTATGAAAAAAATTCCACAACGAGACGTGCCAACAGCTTAATTCCCTATCCCCAGGTCCCGGTATTAAAAACGTTACAATTTTCGGTAGTCGTGTTAATACCTCGTAATACACCCTCGTACAAAGCAAGTGTATTAAATTTTGAAAAAATACGGGCTGCCGCGTTTGCGAGGCGAGGCCATAAATCAGGGGAACTGTCGGCCGAGTGGCTAGTGTCGGGAATAATACCGCATATTTATGTTCTTCTATGTATAAATCCTGCGAGCCCTGGACTGAAACTAGTAATGTAGATGGACGAGCCGCGAGCGAGATCATTTTTCTGTGTTCCGTCATCTATTTTGACAGCGGCAATTTATGCCCCAATAATGAACCACGAATCTCGGATGCAGTTTTTCCATCCTCTCGCATTCAATGTCAATTATTTTACGTAATTTTTTTCTCTGTTTTTTTTTTTTTTTTTTTTTTTTTTTTTTTATTCTAGGCAATAGACTAGGCTAATGAAGCAAAAAATGAGTCAAGTGTAGTGAAAAAAAGGAAGACAAAAAATTTTATTTTGACTCACTGTATAAATTGCTTTAACATTTAGTTTACACGTAAGGGACAGTGATGCCAGATGGCTAAGAAAAATCCTACCAATTTGTGGAAACAGGACGAGATGACAAAGAAAAAAATGCAAAGCTCCAGGTTCACGCTCTTCGAGGTCCTTTTTGGATTATCTAACAATTATTGAGGCCTCATCGTAAATCCTACAATAGCTACATTATATCCTATCCTTTTGTATCCTGCTATAGCTACAGTGATGCCAGATGGCTGAGAAAAATCCTACAAATTTGTGGAAACAGGACGAGATGACAAAGAAAAAAATGCAAAGCTCCAGGTTCACGCTCTTCGAGGTACTTTTCGGATTATCTAACAATTATTAAAGCCTCGTCGTAAATCGTACGATAGCTGCATTATATCCTACTATAGCCACAGTGATGCCAGATGGCTAAGAAAAATCCTACCAATTTGTGGAAACAGGACGAGATGACAAAGAAAAAAATGCAAAGCTCCAGGTTCACGCTCTTCGAGGTACTTTTCGGATTATCTAACAATTATTAAAGCCTCGTCGTAAATCGTACGATAGCTGCATTATATCCTACTATAGCCACAGTGATGCCAGATGGCTAAGAAAAATCCTACCAATTTGTGGAAACAGGACGAGATGACAAAGAAAAAAATGCAAAGCTCCAGGTTCACGCTCTTCGAGGTCCTTTTTCGATTATCTAACAATTATTAAAGCCTCGTCGTAAATCGTACAATAGCTACATCATATCATATCCTACTATATCTTACAATAGCTACAATGATGCCAGATGGCTGAGAAAAATCCTACAAATTTGTAGAAAAAGGACGAGAAGAAGAAGGAAAAATGAGAAGCTCCAGGTATCGGAGCCTTGAGGTCTCTTTTAGATTATCTAACAATTATTAAGGCCTCGTCGTATATCCTACAATAGCTATCTTATATCCTATCCTACTATATCTCAAAATAGCTACAGTGATGCCAGATGGCTGAGAAAAATCCTACTAATTTGTGGAAACAGGAAGAGATGACAAAGGAAAAATGAGAAGCTCCAGGTCCCTTTTCGATTATCTAACAATTATTGAGGCCTCGTCGTATATCCTACAATAGCTATCTTATATCCTATCCTACTATATCTCAAAATAGCTACAGTGATGCCAGATGGCTGAGAAAAATCCTACTAATTTGTGGAAACAGGAAGAGATGACAAAGGAAAAATGAGAAGCTCCAGGTCCCTTTTCGATTATCTAACAATTATTGAGGCCTCGTCGTATATCCTACAATAGCTATCTTATATCCTATCCTACTATATCTCAAAATAGCTACAGTGATGCCAGATGGCTGAGAAAAATCCTACTAATTTGTGGAAACAGGAAGAGATGACAAAGGAAAAATGAGAAGCTCCAGGTCCCTTTTCGATTATCTAACAATTATTGAGGCCTCGTCGTATATCCTACAATAGCTATCTTATATCCTATCCTACTATATCTCAAAATAGCTACAGTGATGCCAGATGGCTGAGAAAAATCCTACTAATTTGTGGAAACAGGAAGAGATGACAAAGGAAAAATGAGAAGCTCCAGGTCCCTTTTCGATTATCTAACAATTATTGAGGCCTCGTCGTATATCCTACAATAGCTATCTTATATCCTATCCTACTATATCTCAAAATAGCTACAGTGATGCCAGATGGCTGAGAAAAATCCTACTAATTTGTGGAAACAGGAAGAGATGACAAAGGAAAAATGAGAAGCTCCAGGTCCCTTTTCGATTATCTAACAATTATTGAGGCCTTGTCGTGTATCCTACAATAGCTACATTTTATACTATCCTACTATATCTTACAATAGCTTCAGTGATGCCAGATGGCTGAGAAAAATCCCACTAATTCGTGGACGACGAGACAAAAAATGAAAAGCTCTAGGCCCACGAGCCTTGAGGTCCCTTTTGGATTATTTAAGTATTATCGAGGCCTTGCCGGATTTGGAAAACGGAATTCCTCGAATTGACTAGAACTTTTGAATATGTACTATGTACCACTCTGAACTCCAAATTGGAAATCGTAAATTGTAGCTATTATAGGATAAGATATAATGTAGACAGTGTAGGATATACGACAAGGCCTCGATCATTGTTAGATAAGCCCAAAGGGACTTCAAGGCGCGTGAACCTGGAGCCTTCAATTTTTTGCCTCGTCATTCTGTCCCGTTTCCAATAATTTGTAGGATTTTTCTCAGCCATCTGGCACCACTGGTAAGTGATTCTTTCTAATTTACATTCCAATCTTTGAACACTTTTGTTTTCTTAAAGGAAAATTAATTTCTTTTTCGAACATTCTTCAAAACCTGAGGGAAGAATGATGAGAAGGGAAAGGGTTTTACATATGGGGCGAAAGCCCGAGTCGATGATAATGCACGGTGTCGCGTCACAGATTCGGGGACAATATGTTTTCTCGTGTAGCGGCGGCGTATAAAGAGGGTGCTATGCTTGGGGTAGTTCGGGGGTTGTAACTCACTTAAACCTCAGAATATTTCATTACCCCCATCAAGAGCTCCCCGGGCTAAATTGTTGACAAGACAAATATATCTCGTTACGCTCTGTCGAGGCGTACAAAAATTATTCTTTATTCTCTGTTCTAACATCGAAAGTATCAGAAAGTTGAAGGCTTACAAAGTTAGAGGATGAAGATACATAATCAAAAAGAATCCTAATCATCAAAAACAAGATATTATTGAAAACATCCCCTTCTCCTCAGACAGAACGTATACTAACCGTCACATTTCCATCATTTAAGACGGAACAGAACCACTATGACTCCGTTTTCCTTTGGCACATAATTGTTTCGTAACGGGTCGCTTTTGCAGGCAGTGCAAACATGGCCATATGGCATGTCGCGCCAGAGTCAGCGAAACGCCCAGCGGGAGCAACACGAGGAGGCCTCGCAATGCTTCCGTGACCGATGAACGCCCATGTAATCAAGAAACTCGTGCACCCCTCCTCCTCATCCCCGTGACCACCAACATGGCAAATCGTGATTAACTTTTCGCCGTAGCGCCGCGCCCTATTCATTTGCCATTCATTCGCGTCCGCATGGATTACGCGTGCATTACGCGTACGTGTACCATCGCATTAGAGAGTGTGCACGGGCCTAGAAAGACCGGCTGAGTGACTCCCCCTCGGACGATTGATTTTCCTTCCATACGTCATTCTTGGGAGATGAGGAGGTTCCCCGACTCTTATATTTGCAGCCCGAGGAAATATTTTTATACTTGGGATGCGACAATTTCAAGAAGAACGGAAGGAATAGGAGTTGAAACTGGATTTCTACATTGAAGACGCCGTACGAAGAAGAAAAAACTAAATGCTGAGAGAAGGAAAATGGAACAAAAAAATAAATAAAAGAAGACACCAGCGGTTACTAGAAATCTTTATACCGTACTCCTGAATATCGAAATAGATGTCTTGTCAGAAAAATCCAAACCATCTTCCAACTTATTCGCATTCCATGTGAGTGGTTGTAAAGCCGTCGTGTTAACATACATATGAATACATAACTGCCTTGTTTGTTTGGTGAAACGATTTGTAATTGACCATGTAACTAATATATATTGAATAAACAACTCTAATCTAACTTATTCGCATTCACCATACACTTATGCGATAAACTCTCAACTATTAAGCGTATACGCCCAATTTTGAAGAAATGAGCTTAATTTTCAGTATATGTGTTCAATATTGAGCACTCAAACTTAATGTTCAGCATATACGCTCAAGCTCAACATTCGAGTGAATACGGAAAACATTGAACGTAGACGCTGAACAGTTTGCAGCAGTGATGCCAGATGGCTGAGAAAAATCCTACAAATTATTGGAAACGGGACAGGATGATGAGGCGAAAAATGAGAAGCTCCAGGCCCACGAGTCTCGAGGTCCCTTTTGGATTACACTGTGCTACAAAAAAAAAAAATGAAATACAACTGAGAAATTACATAGTGTAGGCTGTTTATATGGCTGAATAATGCATAAAATATTTTTGTTATATTTTTTGAACCCCCAAATTTTATTTAATTACAAAAAACCGTTTTTACAAACTTTCCGTGGTACTCAATGAATATTGTAGTCATTTTTTTAACGATTTTCAATATGTGATATGTTTCGCAAAGGGTATTGTCTGACCTTTCAAATGATGTATGTCAATCAATTGTTTAAACTAATGAGTTGTAAGTTTTTATCGCATAAACCTGGAAAAAGTGATTTTTTTCCCAATTTTTTGAACTGTAACCATTTTATATTGCATAATCAAACAAAAATAATAAAGTAAAGTAATATTCTGAAAGAACATTTGTTCACGAACAAATTGGTGTATTATTTCATGAAATTGGACCAAAACTGCGGAATCAACGCTATTTTTTCGTAACTAGAAAATATGGCCTATCATGTGTATTGCAGTGCGTATAATTAATTCGTCTCAAATTCTTATTTGCCTTCAAAAATTGGGATAAAGTTGTTCTGATTTAGAGTAAAAACGACAATCATTCTGTTTTTTATATGAATGTTTTTTCCTCGCATCTATAACTTTTTTTAAAAATGTTTACCCGAGCTTCGTCGTTTCAGAGAAGAATCGCTCGTCTCGCGTTTTAGCGACTAGCAGCAATCCGCTAACATTTAAATTTTGCTTTTTCCGTAAATGTGCTGTTCAATTGACGCCATATCTTGATGAAACCTTTCGCCTTGTTCAACACTGAATTTCCCAAGGTTCTCCGGAAAGAAGTCCAAATGTGAATGCAAAAAGTGAATTTTGATGGACATTCTGCATCCCATGTCTCCGTAGGCTTGTAAAAATTCGTTCACGATGGCAACGTAGTCGTCACTTATTTTTTTGCCCAAAAAGTTATTACAAAGAGAAATGAAACTCATCCATGCTCTTCTTTCCACCTGATTCAATTTCTCAGTGAAATTTCCATCATTCATGGTTTTGCGAATTTGCGGTCCAGCAAATATTCCTGCACAATAATGGAAAATTTTTATACATCAATGTAATAACTTATATTTTCATGGCATATGCAAACAATTTTTACATAATTTAAAAGTTTATTTGATTCCGGAAGATTGTTTGCTACTTTCTTTGAAACTTTTTGATATCTGAAGTGTAACAGCTTCTTTGATTTTGGCGTCACTCAGCTTAGGAAAAGTCGCTTTTCAGTGTAAAAAAGCTTCACTGTCTTTTTCCAGTCCGTTCACAAACTGCTTCATGTAGCCTAGTTTCAGGTGCAATGACGGTAATATAATTTTATCAGCTCCTACTAATGGAATTTTTACAACATTGCTTTTTCCGATTTTGAAAAACTTTCGCGATTGCCACTCTCTGCGATCATAGTGATTGCTTGCACGACTATCCCATTCACAAAAATTACAAGGATATATAATTTATCACTTTAAGGATCTTCGCCAAAGTTTCGTATGTCTCTTTCATATTTGTATCATATGCCTAAGGTACGGATGGCAACTGATTTTCGTTGTGTAATAACACAGCTTTCAAACCTGAGAAATTGAATTAAAATTCCGAAAAACATGAAATACATTGTTATTTATAATTTAAAATAAATTGTAACTGTTCACGGTTGATTCTCCATATTTTAAGGAAATTGTAATTTTTCCGAGCAAAGCGTCAAAGTCAAAAAGTATGGTTCTACAAATGAATGCATATTCAAGGCTTTATTTTCTAGTTACGAGAAAATAGCGTAGATTCCGCAGTTCTGGTCCAATTTAATAAAATGATACACCAACTTGTTCGCGAACAAGTGTTCTTCCAGAATATAACTAGACTTGATTATTTTTTTTTGTTATGCAATAAAAAAAGGTCAAAGTTGAAGAAATTAGGAAAAAATTCACTTTTTCAAGGTTTACGCAATAAAAACTCGCAACTCATTAGTTTAAACAATTCATTGACATACATCATTCGAAAGGTCTGACAATGCTCTTTCCAAAACATATTACATATTGAAAATCGTTAAACAAACGGCTGAGATATTCAAAGAAATATCATATATACATCAAATATCAATAAAATTTGGAGGGTATAAAAAAAAATAAAATATTTTCATGCATTATTCGACCATAGAAACAGCCTACACTATGTAATTTGTCAGGTGTATTTTCAGTGTTGCACCGTGTCCGGAAAACGGAGTAACTCGAATTGACTAGAATTTTCGAGTATGTACTAATATTGTAAATTGTAACGACAGGGCCTTGATAATCGCTAGATAATCCCAAAGGGACCTCATGGCTCGTGAGCCTAGAGCTTCTCATTTTTTGCCTCGTCATCCTGTCCCGTTTCTACAAATCAGTAGAATTTTTCTCAGCAATCTGGCATCAGTGACCCCAAACCCATACCCTCAAACCGTTACTTCTTCCGTCCCACGAATTTCTCCAATTCGCCCACGTTAATTATGACACACCAGCCCCGGCATATGCTCGTTAACGATCCTGGTGGTCCAATCCCGAATCGCGGCATTGGCAATGCCGTCATCGCTCTTGTCGTCGTCACTCTCGCATTAGGCATTAGACTACCAAATAAGTAGGCAGCGTGGGCGTCAGGGGCGGAGGCCCCCCCGCGGAGCCCGCATGCGACCCCTTCGGGATGCAATCAGGACGTTTCAATCAACAGTCGCCGAAACTACCGGGGGTTGAACGAGAAAGAGGGAAGATGGTGAGACAGAGAGAGAAAAATATCGAGCAAGAGCAGGAGAGAAATATATCGAGAGCTAGGTGAAACGAGGGGGCTCTGTCGCGATTACTCTGATAACTAACGGGCATTAAATCTTGGGCCGAAGAGGGCGGAAACCCCTTCTGCCTCTCCTGGCTGAGTGGTTTTAAGGCCGTGAGTCACGGGGCGCTTTAGAGCGAACGTTAAACCGCAAAACGACGGGGACATTCGGATTTATATTCTCCCGCTATTTTCCTCTTGTGGAGCCAACTTCGCCCCCACACCCCTTTTCACTCTAACCCTAGGACTGGACTAGGAGCTTATTCTCGGTGGCCGAAGATCGAAAAGTTGAATCGGCGCTCGAAGTTGCTATGAGAATTTGCGTGAAAATTTGGGGCGACTGGTTCCTAAGATGTGTTTCACCATCGAAAGTTAAATGAAAATAAAAGAAAATTTTTCACAAAAGAACATGGATGAATCTATTGAACATGAGTAATTGATCTGTCACCGCCAATTAAGTTTTGATCAATGATTTTTTTCTGAATCTATGGAAAAAGGTCTTCAAGTTGATGTAATCTTGGATGTAATCAAGGAATCAGAGCACCATGGTTTGTGTGGTGACCTATTTGCTTGGATGTGGAGTAATCTTTCTAATCCTGAATCAATGGCAGGACGAGGGTCGAATTTCTATTTTTGTGCATAGCTCACTGTAGGTAATACGAAACTTTATTTCTTTATGCTACTAGGAAATTATATGAGTCCAATATTAATGAGAAATAAGTAATTCAGCATCATTCCATGTTTAAATGCCTACTATTTACTGTAAGCCCACGATATGTTCCTAAACGTTTGGTAAAAAGTGACGAGCCGAAAGTCACGTGATAAGTGGGTGTTTCAAGTCCCATCAGAACTCTCCTGTCATATAAAGGATCTCGTGGAGTTGTGGCATCGCGACCGGTACTAAGTTGCGAGAGTCAAGCTGCAGTAACTCTAGCCGCAACTGGGATGAGGATGAGGATGTCATCATGGTAAAGAAAAAAACTCCTGATTATTGAGCGCATAGACCCAATTTTGAAAATATATGCTTAATTTTGAGTAAATATGTTCAATACTGACCCTTCAATCTCAACGTTCAGTATATACGCTGAACATTTCAGTGTATATAGTAAATTTTGCACGCAGACGTTGAACTACTGGGAGTACACGAAAATTTTTGTTTTAACGTTTTTTTCATCCAGATACACTCAATCAGTATTGAAATAAGTTATATCTTTTTAAATGAATTTTATATCATCTTTTCACATTTTTTTATTTTTTAAATATTATTACTACATGTCTTGTATGGAAAACAGTCTGTGATTGACAGTTACAGAAAGATGTTTGCAAAAAAAAAATCAAAACAATTTAGTAATATTTAAAATAATAAGTTTTCTTCTTATAAAAAATATGATTTAGCAACAATGTTGTTAAATAATTAACCAACATTCGTGAAAAAATATCTGAAAAAACCTATGAAGTATGAGGAATCTATAAAATTACTTTTCTACAAACAAATTTCAACATACCAGAAATCTATGAAACTTCGAATTCAAACCCATTTTACTGTAGAAATCTTTCTACAATTAAAGAATGAACGCAAAATCTTTAAATTTGCTAAGGAACCTCACAAAATTCAATGAATACGAAAAAATACTAGAAGTAGTAGAAATTTTAAAAGATATTTGTAAATGCATGTCAAATTATTATAAAATCTGTACAACTACGAAAATGAAAACGAACTTGATCGTTCGAAGCATTGCATTTTCAAAATCTGTATAGAAATTAAAAAAATTATTTATAATTTTCCGTTAACCTTGAAAATCTTACGCACTTCAATGAATAGAAAATAATATGAAAAATACTAGAAATATTCTAATTTTTTTTATTCTTCTATATGTTAGCAAAGTTTTTTGAGAAGTTTCTAAATATCTAGATATAAATAACACTATCAATCCTAGAGCATTATATTTTAGGGATTTTTGGATAAACTTATTAAAATAATAGTCCCTAATTCTTCTAAAAAATCCTTCGCTATTCAATAAATACAAAATGCACAATACAATAATATGAATAGTAAAAAATCTGGAATTTTATTTATTATATATTATTGTTACTAAATATTTAGAAAAGTTCATACAAAACTCCACTGATGCATAAAATTTTGATTTTTTGATCATTAATTTCTTAAAATCTTAATAGAAATCTATAAAAATACCACATAAGAGCCTAAATCATAGAAAATCTTGAAAAATACGTCCAATGATGAATAGAATAGAAATTCTTTACTTTTTCAAAAATATTATTCAATACAATTAAAATATTCTAAAACTTCGAATCCTAACAAATCACTGTTCAAAAATTAAAAAGATGTTCTAAAAAACTAAAAAGTTCTACATTTTTTCAACGTAAAAAAAAATACGGGGAAAATTTGAAAAATGATTTTTCTTTGTATGTAAAGCATTATAAAGTAGTTATCTAGTACAAACTGGCATAAAATAATAATTTTTGCCGAAAATGTACTTTGTACTTTTGACAATATTATGGTGCCTTTTATAATAAATATCTCAAAAGGTACAAAAAGTATAAAAATAAACAAAAGTAATAGTAAAAGAAGTACATTCATAAAATGCATCTCCTTTGAAATACCCACGAGAGAAAAAACTCATTCGACTGCTGATTGCGACTTTTGGATTCCGAGTTTCCAGAAAAGCTTGTAAAATTTTACAACGTTCCTCTTTTTTTCCGGATTTTTTTACACTGGCATTTATTGGATCGGAAAGCTATCAAAAGCTTGAATAGGAAAATTTTGGAAGTTGATTGCATACACTGCAGGCAAACATTACTCTGTAGGACAAATTTCGGGTCTAAATTGGATTTTGGAAATCGATAGCAGAAATAGAATCCTGATAAAGTACAAAAATATTTTCTTTCATCAATAAAAAAATTTCATTTATTTTTTTTTTTGTATTTCATAGACTTTGTATTGATTGTACAAATAGAGTTTTAGTTATTAAGGTACGTTTTTTGTGCAAATTTTAAGAAAAACCTATAAAAAATAAAAATATTACTTTTTATTGATGTATGGTTAATTGAAAATTTTAAAAGTAAAAAGGTTCCTCAATTGTTTATCAAATAAAAAGATAAAGTTCTCTGGCAATTTTCAGGGAGTTTGCAGGGCGCGATATAAAGCTGTAGAAAGGGAGTGGGAACGCGGTGGATGGTCTATCAGCATATTTCAAAGATAAGTCTCGGGCGAATCCCTCGCTCCACCTTATGCCGGGCCATCAACCATAATAACAATCCGATATGATTACGCCATAATCGTAACGTCAACCCGGCTGGCGTAGCGGATAAAATTATGCCGGAGAATTGAGATATCGTGTTTACGCTTTCTAAAATGTCCCTCATAAACAAATTTAAGCGGACAGATTCTTCCCTTGAATCGTCATTACGGCTTGTGTAAAACTTTTTTCACAACCGAATTTATTGATATGGTCGAATATAAAAACCCTTTTTTTTTATTGACACTGTATGTAGATAATTAGGTAGCAGGATGAAAATTAAGGAATAAATTAAAAAAGATAAGACAATGATCTTAAAAAGGAAGTGACAAAATAATGATGGTGACTTTAAATTTTTATTTTGAAATTAAAAGAACTATCTTGGGAGTCATGTACATATGACGTCACGCAATCTCAGGCGGACCACCCTCCCCTCACCACAAGAGCGTGACGTCATATATGCACGATCCCTTATTTGGTATTTAAAAATTTATGCATTGTGTCATATTTTAATAAACTATTATGATTTTTCAACGATGTTTGTATTCTTGCAATTATATGAACTCAAAATTTAAGAGAAGCATATGCATAGCGGAAAAACATTCCGTTACAGAGTCGTATTGGAGTAAATAAGTTAACAATATTGCCGAAAGTTTTTGTGATATAAAATATAAAGAAGATCAATAATTAAAAGTGAGGTTATGTCACGGAAAAATAAGATAAAGCTAGAGGCGTTCTTATTGGCTTCAGCAGTGGAAACTTGGATTCATCTATCAAATTAGGCTCACACAACTATTTATTTTCTATAATGTTCAGAACATAACATAACGAATATAAAATGTAGTACTTACTCCGTTTGGTTACATTTCATTTTTCAGGTTTGCCTGACAAGATTATCGAACTGATTTTCTTTGTTTGCTAAACCCAAAAATAAGGTACATCTCAATTTTGACTTCCACGATTGGATTAACATAACATAAAAAAGCTACAAATGTAGTACTCACTGCGTTGGGTTGGGACTCTTTTCCATTTTTCCATTGGATCAGTACCGGTTTACAAAGGTAACTGTCTCAGGAAAGGAGACGAATTTTTCAGCGATTTTGCACTCTTGAAGTATACTCTGCGCTACTTTAGAAGCACGAGAAGCGCGCTACCGTGAAGCCTCTAGTGACGAGGCGCGAACCATTTTATTGCATTTCTGATTTCGAGACTCGCAGCTGAGGAAAGTAGTGTGTACGCATTCCTGAATTACAGCACTAAAAAAACCATGTCAAAAATTGCACTGCATTACAGCGATCTAAAAATTTTAGCCAAAAAAAAAAAAAAAACAAATTAAAATTTCGTAATCATAAAAACTTTAAAAACAGTGTATGCAAATAATCAACATAGAGTGATAGTGTATCATTTGTGATTAAATCGTACTCAAACGTGCAAAAACGAATTTCAAAGTTGTTCAAAAAAATTAAATTGGAAGAAGCAAGATTTGTAATAAAAAAGTGAGTATAGTCAGCCAAAAAATCCAATAAAAATTATATTAAAATGACAATCGTAATCTACAAATCTTGAGGCACTTTTTTATCAAAACATGTTTTATGTCACAGATCTCTCTTTAAACACAGAAAAAGATAACCCTAACGGCAATTGACAATTAAATAATTGCATTTTATGTAATCTAATAATTAGTTAAACTATATTAACAATAATAATTAGTAAGTAGTTAAATATTATTATAATAGAGTACTATGATTATTTAATTGTATATTTTATTATATATAAAAATATTTTTAAAAACTGTTATTTGAAAATATATTCATTATTGCGGGCTTTTTTATTTTTATTATTAATGGCATGTCGAGTACAAAATGATCTGATACGAAATGTTATATATCCGAAAAGTTATAAAAACTATTGTACTATACTTATAGCGTCATTATTGTAAGTAAATTAATTTTTTCAGTTTCTGATACCTGTACATAAATAAGTACGATATTTCTTAATTTTTGGAACGTTTTTTTTCCTCCAGAAACTCTAGAATTATTATTTTTTGACTCAAATATTGTGTTTCGTGCAATGCATACATATTTCAGTTTATTTGGACAGGACACAAAATGGCGGATGATAATACTCGTACTTTTAGTGTCTTACCTTAAAAAAAGGTAATGTATGTTTTCACTAAAATAGTCGAGATTTTTTTTAGCCCATATGAGTTTGTTTAAAAAATTTGAATTTTTTCTTTTATTGTTGTACATGATAGCAGGGTTAAACTGTAATTTTTTTGTAATCATCCAAAAATTCTTTTCCTACTTTTAAGCCGAGTGAATATGGCTCTGTCGCACAATTCCCTAAAGCCGGCTGTAATATCGTGAAAATAAAGAGAAAAATGACAAGATAGGATCTTGATTCACTGACTCTGAAAATGCAATTATTTTTTGATAAGCTAATTGTAGTTACGAACAATTTGTCATCCCAATTCTTTCAAAACGATTATTGTCAATTAACTAAAACGTCTTTGCATATTTGTCTTTGAAAAGCAATTTTTTCGTTATATTAACTGTTTTTGACATTCTGCTGAAAAAAACATGTACAAATCAAATCAAAATACTCATTTGGAGACTCTAGATACTCTATACTCTCCGATTTTTTACCCCATTCCCTCCAAGAATGCCCAAGAAAACCATCTCACGAAACAATGGATCACCTCTTCTCCCACAACCACACCGCAAATAGTCGTGATAACATCGACAGGACCAAACATCACGTAAGTACATTACGTATACGGACACTCGATAAGGGTGGAATGGGTAGGAGCCTTGGAAATCATATCGAGCGAGACACCGTCCGGCAAACAAACTGTCTAAAACACTCGGAGACATTCAATTCCATTGGAGGAGGTAAAGGGAGAAATTGAGCGATCTTCCTCCCTTGGGGAATTATCTCGGTACATATTTAAGTCCACGCGGCGAAGACTGTCGGCGTTTTGGCATGGAGGGCCCCACGCCTTCGGCTTGCCTCGTCATGGCGCTTGCGGCTTGGCTGTCACACGCAGCCCTGGGCGGGTCATCAGATAACGTGTCACAGATAATACAGAACCTACAGAACGGAATATACGTGCTCATAGCATTGAGAGACCCGCGTGCGTGGCTTCGAGTGCCTTTGTGCACAACCAAGGCCTCAATACCGCGGAGCGTAATCTTCCTTCGATCTTGGCCTCGTAGGAGAGATTTTTGAGTTCTCTCATTCTTCGGGGTTCCCGACGAAGTGTGGATGTGGGAATTTTATTTCGAGTGAGATACGAGGATCCGGTGTTTGTTGAGTGTATTTTTTCTTCTTTTCATTGGAAGAATTTATACTACATGCATAAACCACCTCTGTAGCCGAGTGGTTATGCCACCGGGCTGCAAGAGCGGAGGTTGAGGGTTCGAATCCTGCCTGGGGCCCAGGATTTTATTTCTCGGAAAATAAATTCTTAGGAGTCAGGGCATCGAGATTTTCTAATATCGGCGCCTCTCGGGTGACCGTTATATTGAGAATTTTCTAGAGAAAAAAAAATTTTAAAAAAAAATTTTTTTCGACATGGATGTTTCTAAAAATATCCACGTCACCCTGTCCCCCAAAGGCTTAAGCCCTTGCACAAGCACACGGACACAATGCATGCACACATGCACACCATGCACAAGCACACATGCACAAATCCACCACCACCCCTTTCCCACCCCGCACTTTCATCGATAATGATTTTCCCACTTTGCCCCGACTTTTCCACCTTGCCCCTTTTTCCATCGGGCAGCATCCGCGCTCAGAAAGCAAGAAGCTCGGTGGAAGGAGCTTGTAGCCGCGGGGTCGTTGCGGGCTCCTCGAGCCGGGCAAAGTCGAGCCAAGCCCTTGGGGCTTTAGCGAGCACAATAGTTTGAAATATTCGAGCGCCGCGGCAAGAAGTTGTCGGTAATTAACGAGTTAAAGTTTGGGCGTCGCGACGCTCTCGGCGCGCCTGCCATAAGACTCCGAGCATCCATTAGCCGGGCGCGGAACTCCTTTTGCCCGCCAAGGAAACAGAGCCCCTTTGCCCCCCTCGGCCCACTTTGCCCCACCCCATTCACGTTGAAATTCTCACAATGCCGGTGGCCCGCGAAATCCGGTGAAAATGCCCCGAAATGCTCTCACGCGTCGCGGAAAAATCACAATAATACCCGCGGTCGAGGGCCCTCATCCCCGAACAATGACCGGCGTTTAAGCCGACCGAATTCATTACGACGACAAAGAAAATTCGGGAAATTCGAGTCGTTCCCCAGGGTAAGGTTGCCTCGAGGAGCGTGGCATAATGGATTGTTTATCCGGGCGATGGTTTTATGAAGTACAGCATCACGCCCTTGCGACCCTTATATGCAGATCGTTCTTGGCAAGTGCATTCGGCGGGTCTCGAGTATTTATGTATTCAAATCCCAGGGCTCATCGGCCAGGACGTTTGTTGGTTGTTCTAATAGACGCGTTTATTCCCGCATTAGCATATGCATACGTACACACTTGAGCAGGGGGAGGAGGCGTCACCGGATATCTCGAGGGTGGCCCAAGGACGGCTATTTTGATAAGATTCGATCCTGGTGTTATCTACAGGTTGCCGATAGATATGGGTTTCGGGTGGAAGGGTCGTGGGTGTGTATGGAGATGAAGGGGGGCTCTTTCAGTTTGAATTAGTGGAAAAGTACTGATTCATAGTAAAATATAACTAATTGAAACAGAGAAAAGTGGTCCACCGAAGATTAATCAGAAAATGACTGATTTAATTGGTGATTTATGCTCATTAATTAGTAATTCATGATCGAAGAAAGGAATGATAGTAATTTTATGGATTGGAAATCATCAAAGGATTATTCTCATAGCCGATCATGCTAGTAGTCAACGTAGAGTTACCAAGCCCATGTAGACGCTTGGCGAAGCTTTTACCATGAGAAGTGACATTATATATATGCATCAGGGGAACTATGCAATTGAAGTCCTAATATCTTTAGGCTTTTGGTAAAGATTGCCTAATACAACTTCTGAAGTATTACGACAGTATAACGACATATATATATATATGTACCGCGAGGGACTCTTATTGTCGTACACTTTGCGAGTACCTAACTGAAAAAATTCTCATGATTTTTCCAAATGACTTAACCAATATAGTAATTCGTGGGTGATTCATTATATTTTCTAAATGGAACGCCTAGATGGTTTCACCAATTGGGTAATCAAATCGTTTACCTATTAGATCGACCAAATTCTGTACGCAATGGATTGATCAACCGACTTACATACTATTGGACCGACAAAATGGTTTACCTCTGATTTACCTATGAGAGCGATCGAATCGATTGTCTAATGGACTGATCAATAGACTTACCAAGTATTGGATCAACAAAATAGGGTATCTATGATCAACAGACTTCTATTGGATAGACGAAATGGTTTACCTAATGGATTGATCAACTGATTTACCTAAGAGAGCGACCAAATGGTTTGTCTAATGGAGTGATCAACAGACTGGCCAACTATTGGATCGACAAGATCGTTTACCTAGTGGATTGTTCAACAGACTTACCAACTAATGGATCAACAAAATAGAGTATCTATGATCAACAGACTTCTATTGGATAGACGAAATGGTTTACCTAATGGATTGATCAACTGATTTACCTAAGAGAGCGACCAAACGGTTTGTCTAATGGAGTGATCAACAGACTGACCAACTATTGGATCGACAAGATCGTTTACCTAGTGGATTGTTCAACAGACTTACCAACTAATGGATCAACAAAATAGGGTACCTATGATCAACAGACTTCTATTGGATAGACGAAATGGTTTACCTAATGGATTGATCAACTGATTTACCTAAGAGAGCGACCAAACGGTTTGTCTAATGGAGTGATCAACAGACTGACCAACTATTGGATCGACAAGATCGTTTACCTAGTGGATTGTTCAACAGACTTACCAACTAATGGATCAACAAAATAGGGTACCTATGATCAACAGACTTCTATTGGATCAACAAAATGGTTTACCTAATGGATTGATCAACTGATTTACCTGAGAGAGCGATCAAATGGTTTGTCTAATGGAGTGATCAACAGACTGACCAACTATTGGATCGACAAGATCGTTTACCTAGTGGATTGTTCAACAGACTTACCAACTAATGGATCAACAAAATAGGGTACCTATGATCAACAGACTTCTATTGGATCAACAAAATGGTTTACCTAATGGATTGATCAACTGATTTACCTGAGAGAGCGATCAAATGGTTTGTCTAATGTATTGATCAACTGATTTATCTATTGGATCGACTAAATGGTTTACCTAATGGATTTTTCAACTTATTTACCCTATTTGATCGACCAAATGGTTTACCTTGTGGATTGATCAACTGATTTACCTAATGGATCGACACAGCAGTAACAACGATATTTTTTTGTTTTCATATTCTTATAAGAAGCTTCGACAACTGAATGGATAAAGAATCCATTTATTCTTCAATCATTTAACAAATTCTACTAATTGAATGGCACATTTAACAATTTGAACTTCATTATAAATTAACTCGAGACAAGCTATTAATTAAAAATTCATTTTATAAAATTCGACTACTTTTTCGGTAAAATTGTGGAATTCTACTGATTCAATGATATATATCTGACACACTAATTGTAATTTAAAGACCGGAAAGAGGAATTTTTGGCAGATAGTTTTGATCAGCTCTTTCAAATCGAAAAAAGTCTAATTTAAATTTTTTGAGTACATATTTTAATTATTACTATTTATATTAGTAGGAATTCGGTTACTATGAAATGGTGAAAAATTACTATTTTTAATAGTACGGCTACCTTAATTTTGACCATAATAAAAAAAGACGAATTAACTTTTAATTCATCTATTGAATAAATAATAAATTATATCTTGTTTTACTGTCAGAATGGGTCAGAATTACTAATTTAGTAACAGATTTTTACTTCTAATTCAATCATTGTATTACCATGTTCATAGTTCAAAATGACCATCAAATTAATAAATTTACAATTGAAATTAATTCCTGATGAGTTTTCGTTTGTATTTTCTTTTTCGCAAAGTTAATAATAGCCTTATCAAGTACATTACTTCTAAGTTGAGTTTCTATACTCACAAAAAAAATCTTACGTTATAAGCTTTTTAATGTAATTTTTTCGTTAGTTTATTCATAAATGGATATAGAAATAATTCATATAAATACAACCCATTAAATAGTTAGTAATTGTTACTAAATTAGTAAAAAATTGTTGACTAATGAAATAATGAAAAAACGATGCTATGAAATAGTATAAGTGTACGACTATTTTAAAATATTTGAAAAATATGGTCAAATCTCCGGAAAATAACAATTTTGTTTGTAGCAACACGTGTTACCATTCAATTTATAGAGTGACAATTGGACTAAGTCGATTTTAGAGTAATCACTTAAAATTGTAATTTTAAAAATATTTAAAACTATAATTAATAATAAAAGTCATAAATCAAATATAATAAAATTAAATTAATTTTAAAATTAAATAAACTCAAAATAATAATATTAAAATAAATTATTAGTTGAAATTAAAATGATTGATTAAAATTATAAATATTGAAATATTTAAAATTATAATTTGGTAGCATGAAATCAGACACGTAGGAAAATGAAGGTTACATAAGTAAAAACTATTTTGAAATTAGAGTTATTTATGATTTTTCAAAAAATACGAGTAATTATAACAATAAAATGGACCAAATAGAATTATTATATACTTAGCTAGAAATTTGAAAATATGAAGTAATTTTTATGTATTCTAAACTTCTTAATCGTAATTTTTGACAAATGCAGATTTTTAGTAGAATATTGAAAATCTAATAATAGAAAATAAAACCGTTTTTCAGCAAATTGTTAATAATAGAAATATCAGGTTAATTATCTTAATATTGAAATTCAACTATTTCCTAATAATATTTTACAAAAATACTTTCTTTATTATGCATTCATCTGAAATTTCAATGTTTATTACTTTTTATTTTTCATTGACCCAAAGAAAACCAAAATAGAATTCCATGATTGAATTATATGTTAATGAAAAACGTACAACTCTGGTTTCTATAAGTAAATTGAAAAATCTTTAGCCTAAAGCCAGTAGGTCGAAAATAAACTATATTGGAGTTGTATGGTTTATTTTCGACAAAAAATGAAAAAATTTCGGCACAAAGTAATATTCCTTTCAAAAAAAGTTTTCGGTCTCAACCTTCCTAAGGGGAAGAAATTCCTTTATAATTTTATACCCTTAATCAACAAAATTCAAATATACTATCTAAATACTTATGACCATATTTTATAGTAAAAAAAAACATAAATTTTTCAGTCTACGATTCCCGAATCACAATTAGAAATTCAAGATTCAAATCATCAAACCATTTCCAAAACCCCAAAAGCCATTCCAAAGATCGCGAATTGATGGCAACTCGAGTGAGGACTTAATTTCTTCGCGTTAAGGTCGTTTGGGAGCTTCGCCCTAAGCGGATCACTCTTTTTACATGGCCTGACGGCTTCTTGTTACAAGTGGATTCGAACTCGTAAGCCTTCCCCGGGACGTAGGATCGAAATTCCAAAATCTAGTTGGGAATATCGGGACTCGACTCGCCCTGGGAAACTTTGAAGTAGAAAAAAATACCGCTCCCGCGTCGGGAGAATGATGCTAATTGTAGCAATTATGCAACGGCTGTATAATTCTCTTAATTGCGCGACCAATCAGTGCGCGAAGCACGTAATTGCTCCTTGAGCCGAGGTATATAAGCGATTCATTTAATAGCTCTGGGCTACGAGTGGTTCCCCGATCGTCAAACTCCTATAGACGGTTCGCCGCGACCGATGACGAATCGAAAAATTGAAACAGGGCAATAAAAGCATACAAGTTGGGTTTCAGAATGTAGTCTGGTTCTTTTTGTCGGGAATTGTGCTCTCGTTTTATCTAAAATAGTGGATTTGGACGATTTGGTCTCTCAAATTGAATTAGTCAAATTACTACTATTTGGAAAAGTAAAACGTATTTTTACTCACTCAATAGTCATTTTTCGTGAGTTTACTATACAATTACTTAAAATTTAACAATAAAGTGGTTAAATTTTCTACCAACGTCGAATTGTCATAGTGTTTAACTAATTCTAAGTCGTATTATTTTACTACTGTATTATTCATATTTTTTTTTTTTCTTTCAATTGTTCAGAACAGGCCCGTGCACAGAAACCTGTATTTGGGTGGGGTTTTCAACTTTAATGTTGTACTTGTAGAGTAACATGCAATTGATATTGATTTGGCTTCACAGTACATGGTCCATGCATAGTGATGTAGATAAGAAATGTAGATAAAAATGTGAATACTTGATTCATTAATAAATATATAAGGCAATATCAAAACATCATTTGTTTTCAACAACTTCTACTTTATATGTTAAATTTTTGTTATGTTCAACAATTTTACCACAAGCAACTCAATATTTACAGACACACTATTACGTGAAAATACGTTTATTACTTCTTTTTCACATTTAGATGTTTAACGAATGCACAATAAATAAAAAGAGAAACACTTTTTATTACTACACTATACGCATATTTTATGATTTAAAGGGTTATACACCTTTTTTGAGAACGGTTTGGATTATTTTTTTATGTAAATAGCACATAATTTTATTACATGGAAGTAATATTATCGTGATAGAATATTGTCAACTTTACTATACAAACATTATTTGATGAAAAAATTTCAACAAATGGCGAAGTTATGACCTTTGTCAACTTTTTTTTTGGCTTGCAGTGACTGCAATGCAAATACAATAAGTCAACTAAAATTATAATATCCAAACACGTTTTATTTTTGAGTGTAACGATAACGTAACGCGTTACATTAATTAAAAAGTAACGATGACAGGAACTAGTTCCGTTTTTTTGAGACATTTTTTAGAACTTAGATGTCAGTAATTTTTTAACTTCCTTATTTTAAGGTAAAAATTGTTTAATTATATAATATAAAATGAAACAGACTGATATATTATTAAAATAAATTAGTAATTCATGTACGAATATTGACAAAAATTATAATGCTTTTTTACTTTTTATTAGAAATTTTCACAATTCTAGCAATAGTTTTTAGAAATCTGCATATAAATACATGAAAATACTGGAAACCTTAGTTCTCGAAATCTATAGCAGAGTCCCTCAGATTTATAAATTATGCTAGAAAACCTTGCTTAATTTTATGAATACAGAAAAAAAATGAAATACGAAAAATACTAGATATTATTTACTTTTTTTTTTAAAAGCTATTAGATTCTTCGGCAATTTTTGTACTTCCATAAATCAATAAACTTTCTTACAATTTTTCTAGTTAAGTAGTAACTAAATAATTAGTAACACTCAACTAATCAATTAGTCAGAATCAAACTCATGATTGCTAACTTTTTACTATTTTATTAGTCAAATTAAAACTAAAGAGTTAGTTATCCTTTACAATTTCAGTAGTAAAAATCTGCGAATTCATTTATCATTTTCCTACTTTTTCAAATAGTAACCAGATGTGACTTTTTGAATTAGTAATTGATAAATATTTAATATCAACCAGATTCCTGCTATTGAAAGTCGTAAACAATGACTAGTAATTAGTAAAATTTGACTTTTCCATCTGAGGGAGTGAAAGTCAAATTTTACTGATCTGCCTAGCGGGAAAACAATCATCAGTGAATAGTCAATAATTTGTATTTCAGTTATTCAAAAAACATATAATACTGGAAATAGTTAAATGCCAGTAATTAAGAAAATAAAAACTGAATTATTTAAAATGAACTATTTTAATGGATAGGAGTTAAAGTTGGATTATTTTTAAACAGTCAGAGTAGGTAATCGATAGTCGAAATTGGACTCTTTAACAAAGTCAATTTCGATCATTTCATAGGTAAATTGGCATAGTGGAAAAACAGTTTCTAGTGAATAATCAAAAATATCAGTCGAGAAAGAGACAACAATAAAAATTTTACAATACAACTTGTTAGATTGATCAAAAATTATTGTTTTAAAACTTTACATTTGCACAAAGAATGATCAATAATTAACAAAAACAATTTTTTGATCAATTTATAGAATATATTTAATTATTTCAGAAGGTTTTTCGTGTTTTCATAGATTTCAAGTATTTTCTAGGTAGATGTTCTTGAATTTGGAAATTCATTGATTTTCAGAGTATTTCAAAGAATTTTCGAAAACAGTATCTCAAAACCTAAAATATTTTATTCATAGATATCTCGCTCTTTATTTTTCAAATTTACCCAGTATATAAACATCATCAAGGATATCGTAATATTCTAACGAATTTCTTAATACGTTTTCTATAATTCGATGTTTTCCATTTATATCGAGTGTAACATATACACCATAAAAAATGATTGTATTTATTTTAATTAATGGTATTAGAATTTTGTTGTAATTGGTCTTTTATGTACAATTCAATTTCAAATTCTCGCGCGCTTTGACTGCGGGGGCGCCCATCATGGTTGCGGAACGCAGCTTGGTTGTGTCTGTCTCTCTCATTACTTTTATGCTCTCTCTCTGATCTCGTTTTGATTATTATTCCGAAAAAGGCAAATGTTAACACGGATCTCGTAAAATCTTAAAATGAATAAATTGCACAGTTTGTTAATAATCGCGGTGTTCGCTTTGTGCCGGACCTGTCACTTCATCAAATTTTTTTATGTAAACGTGTAGATAAAAATTAATAGTAACTATTTCTCGATTTCATAAACTTTTTTCTATTCATACAAATTTCAGCAAATTTGATCTACTTGTTCATTAAAGTAATTTTCAATGTCGAAGATTTATTACGCTCACTGAATATTTGAATGCACATTTCAACTTTTTGTGAAATTAAATGAAAAGTTCTTGAATTATACTAAATATTTTCATTAGTTTAGGTTTAATACACTTGTATAAAAAACTTCACAATATTTTATCCTTATTATTTTTCAACGAATTTAAATATAGGTTCTTATAGTTTGCTGATCTACGAATAAAAATTCGTAAATTAAATTCATTTTTGTAGGTTTTTTATAAAAGTATGTTCTTATTGATTGATAGTATTTTATGCAATGACATTATTTATCCATTTTTTCTGTAAGATTTGAAATTTTCTAGGTTGTATCCGAGAAAACTAGGAAAACCAGGAATTTTTCGACATTTTTATAGGTACCTAGATTTCTAGAGTTCGATGTTCCAAGATCTAATGTTTTAGAAATTTTGAAATTATTCAAAGAAACTAGGAAACTAATTATACATTTTTTTAAAGAAACGCATATTTTTCAGTTTTTTCAAGAATTTTTCTTATATCTTAGTTATTTTAGAGTTTTAAAGATTTCCTATAGAAAGTAGTTAACTGAACAAAAACGACTATTCAACAAAAGTCAAAATGTAGCTTCCGAAGTAGGATGATCAAAATTTGTTCATGTTTTATTGAAAAAATGACAACATCCGTTATCTTTCAAGCAAAGCAATTATTTTCCCAACTTCCTTTTCCTCACTCTCTGTTTCTTTAAATTCAGCTGTATAATATATTTAACAAAAACTTATTCAATTTTCCAAAGTTACCAATTACGACGTAGCACTTGTAACACTTTTTAATTTTATCGACGTCTTTTGTTTGAAGGTTTTC
Organism: Platygaster robiniae; assembly: GCA_028476575.1. Taxonomy (NCBI): domain Eukaryota; kingdom Metazoa; phylum Arthropoda; class Insecta; order Hymenoptera; family Platygastridae; genus Platygaster; species Platygaster robiniae. The sequence goes on from CM052027.1 coordinate 19,035,362, forward strand.
TCGACTTCGCCTTCACTGTTGCGTTTGACCCCATTCAAAATGGCGGCCACCTTGTAGTCTTGATCACTGATTTTTATCTTCACATGGGAAAATTCCTGCAAAAAAAGTTTTCGAAATAAGATTCTCAATTTTTCCCAATCTTGGCAGTACTCACAGTTTTAAAATTTTCAGGTTCTTCATAAAAAGTTGGGTTTTCGTCGATCACCCAAGAGAAGTAGAATTTATTTTCGCACGTTTCGAGGTCTCGAAATTTATTTATAGTGACCAATTCTTCGAGTTCTCTGTTGATTCTTAAAGGCTGAAGAACAAAATCTTCGTCGTGTTCCCTGTTATCAATTCCAAAATACTGGGCACCATAATTATCGTCTGGTTCAAAATCGTCATTAGCTTGATTGGTACGATTTATTTCAAAATTAGTCAGACAGTCTTTTAAATTCAAGAAACTTCCTTCATCTAGGTCAGAATATTGTGTGAAATCCATTCCAAAGTCAATCAAGTTAGAAGCAATTTTCATCACAATAATGGCACTTTCTGAAGCATCTTTCGGCAAGTCTAAACTTTTGACGCCATTTTCGTCAAACTTAATGTCCCAGGGTTTTCCAGTGAAATCGAAAAATGAATCTCCGATAAAAGAATGACCATCCATGTGAAATCTTTGAAAATCACTGTAACTTACGTAATTTCCAATTAATTCACAATTGAGTGTATCTGATTTACGTGGTCGACATATCAAATCGTTTCCTAGTTGGACCGATTGTTCGGAATTACTTATTTTCTTTTGTTTTATTTCGTCAGTGATTTTTGTATCCATTCTCATTGTAAAAGTGAATTCTGGGCCGTATTTCCATGAATTGAAGTCGATAGTAGAATTTATTGCTGTGAATATAGGAACACATGATTTTAAAATATTGTGTACTAATTTATTTTCTATGTACCCAGGAAAAAAGGGACGAACGTGTTGACAAACATTTTGCAGGATTTTGGTTTTTAAATAATATATCGAGAAACTTGTACTCCGAGGAGCTTCGAATCTGGTACTGACGTTGATTTTATGTAAGAATGTTTTTTTCTACTCCGCAAGAAGGAAAAACGCATGTTTCCTGGATGTTTGGTAATAAGATGTAATTATTATTACGAGGAAACTGTAATTGGGAATCATGAAAAAAATTAGTGAAGTAAATTTAGTAACTGGAGAGTTTAACATTTTTAATATTTAACAGTTAAGTCTATTTGATTGAATATCTTATCTGACTTAATTGAACATAACCTAAGATTCTCCTGACGCGACGAATTTATTTGAAAATTTTATAGTGAACGATACATTAAAGGCTCATTTTGGAATTTCAAGAGGATCTGAAAAATATATATAAACAGAACATTTCCCCAAAAAAATTCAAAAATAAGTCATGAATTTGTTTCGATGAATTATTTTCAATAAAAATCTATTGATTTGACTTCTTCATAATTCCATCGCAAAGCTGCATAATATTTTGAAAAAGAATTTTATAATTGGAAAATTGATTATCTATAGAATCTTGCCTTTACTTTAATCATCACGAGGAAAGTGTAATTTGTAATGATGAAAAAAAATTATTGTATTTAATTTAATAACTGAAAAATTATAAATTTTCAATATTCAACATTCAAGTCTATTTGATTGACTATGTTATCTGACCTAATTGAACATAACCTAACAATCTCCTGATGCTAGAAATTTATTTGAAAATTGTATAGTGAACGATATATTATGGGCACAATTCGAAATTTTAAGAGAATCTAAGAAATACATAAACATAACATTTTCCATTAAAAAAATTTAAAAATAAGTTCTTAATAAGAGAGTAATAAATTTGTTTATATGATTGTTTTTCAATAAAAATCGATAGATTCGACTTCTTTATAATTCCATCGCAAAGCTGCAGAAAATTTTGAAAAAGAATTTTATAATTGGAAAATTAATTATTTATCGAATCTTGCTTTTGCTTTCATTATCACATATGTAGTTTAAAAAATTCATGGTGAAAATGATTTCTAAAGAAACTTCTGTTAAATTTAATATTACCTCGATGAATTCATTTTCAGCTAAAAAATTTAAATTTGGACTCAACATTCGATTTGACAGATTTTTTGAATAATTATGCTGAAAAAGTCAAAATATTGTTCTATTGAAGTTGCTTTGCTGTACAAAAAACTTCTTTATAGATTTTTTTCTGTATGTAACTGGCACGTCTTAATAATGAATTGAAAATTATTGTCATATCCATGTGTCAATTTAACTTCTTTGAGAAATATTCGAATTTATACACAATTGATAACTTTTGTTACTGAAAACATCTATAAATCTTTTTATGCAATCGAGTTTGTCATTTTTTTGAATTTTGAAGATCCATAAAATGTTACAGGATTTTTTAGTATTTTTATATATTTCTAACATTTTCATTGGAATTGTTATAAATTTCGAGAATTACGAACTGTAAAATTTGGAGTTAAATAAATTTTACGTGTTCTAAGGATTTTTCAGAAAACAGAGTCTCAATAGATATTTATTTCTTCTAGTATTTTTCGTATTTCTTCAGTTTTCCTACGATTTGAAGGATTGTTCAGTATTTCTGAAACTATTCGTATTTTTTAGGATGCATAAAATGTTGCAGGATTTTCTAGTATTTTTATATACTCAAAGCATTTTGATATAAATTTTTATACATGGATTTCGAGAATTTCGAGCTCTAAAATGTGAAGTTAAATAAATTTTTCATGTTCCAAAAGAATTTTTCATTATGGAATTCGATGCTCTAGTTCTGAAAGTTGTATAGATTTCAATATTCCATAGATATACTTGTATTTTCTTTTTGTATTGCCTTGAATTTCTAGAATGTGAGAAAATTTTAAGATTTTTCCAAAGATATCTCTTTGGATTTCAAAAATAAGATTTCCTAGAATCGAAAGTTTGAAATATTTGCAGTCTTTTTATCAATTTTGTAGAAAATAATCTCTTTATAGAAAAAGAAGTATCCTCAATATTTATTAAATTTTTGACTGATTTTTGAAATCTGAACATTTTTCTAGTATATTTATAGTTTTTTCTACAAATATATTATTAGAATTCAATGCTCGAAAAATCGGAGCTTCTTGATTTCTGGAATTACAGAAATTTTCGAAGAATCTTAGAGATTTTTTGAAAAAAAAAATTTTATCCAGTCTTTTTCGTATTTTAATTTTTTTTCTGTATTCTATAGATTTTAGAGTTCCTGCTATAGATTTTACGAACTGAGGTTTCCAGTATTTTCATGTATTTATATGCAGATTTCTATAATTTTTCCTAGAGTTGTGAAAATTTCTATATTTAGAATAATCTTTAGTCAAATACCAACCTAAGAAAGTTTTGTCCTGTAATCGACCTAAAATTTTGTCATATTGATTATATTTTCAATAATCTGTCTTAATTTTTTAGCATGTACGAGTGAAAAATTTCTCAGGTTTGTATGTGACTAAATATTTAGCCAATTTCAGTAAGCTTTTCTCTGCGTGTAATAAAAAGTCATCCATCATTCATCTAAAATTGAAAAAAAAATTATAATTCATTATTATTCATTATTTATTATTAGTATTATTATTATTTATTATCATTTATTATGCATTCGTGATACATCTTAACGTGAAAAAGAAATAATAAACGTATTTTTCGAAATCGCGTATCTGTAATTATTAAGTTGCTTGTTTTAAATTTGTTGACAACATAACAAAGATTCAATACATAAAGTACAAGTTGTTGGAAACAATCGATATTTTGATATCGCCTCATATATTTGACTATTTATTGATCGAACATTCAATTTATTTACTTACTTAATCTACATTTATTATCTACATCGCTATGAATGGACCATCTACTGTCAAACCAAATCAATTTCAATTGGATGTTTTTCTACAAGTTCAACATTAAAGTTGAACCCTCCCCCCCAAATACAGTTTTCTATGCACAAGGCTGCTCCAGCGCATAAAAAAGCAGCCAAGGGAACAGCGGATGCAAAAAATCCAAGAAACGAAGAATAGGACGAGCGAGGGAAAGTCGGGGGAGTTGAATCCCGGCGAAGCGGCAAGAAGGAAAATGTGGAAACTGGCTCGTAAGGCTCGCGAATTTATGCCTGGGCGGCCTCGTTATCCGAGGCACAGGTGACGCATTTTCACGAGCCCCAGGATGCGAGGAAACGAGAGATCGCTGCAGGATGGTCTCTAATGGACAAAAGGCCAGCAGCAAGAGAAAACGACGCTTCGCCCCCTTGAAAGGGTGCAACCAACGATTAACAACGAGTCGAGGGTGTCGCCGAGAGTGTTGTCTTCGTTCCATTTTCACGCAGCCGTCGCCGACCCTTAACACCCTCGCTCGCTATCATTCTTCGTATAATTGAAACGACTCGCGCGTCTGTCATTTTTTCATTTTCCTACTCGCGAGAACACCGGCGCTACCGTAAAATGCAGGTATAACGACTTTCGCGTGGTTCGTTATTTTCCCTTATTTTCTCTGCCATGGAGACAAGGAGATTGACTGAAAACGCCATTTCTCGAAAAAATAGTTGTATAAATTTCGACAAATCGTACGTATTCCCTTTTGAGATTTTCCAGCAGTGAAAAATAACAAACAAGACGTTTGTTGATAGATGAACGTGAAGAATTTTTGAAAGAAGGTCTATGTAAGATTTCTTGAAATTCCTCTTGATTTCGGAAAAGTGTATTAGAAAATTGTAAATTTCAGTTTGTATAACATGTAATCACTGTTACTGATTCTTCTGGATCATCAGCTTTGTTTGGTGATTGATTGAGGCAAAAGTTTTTCACAGTTTTCACTGGTCACGATAGTGTGCAGAGCTGCATATTAGAGTAGTCGTATTGAAGAACAGCGATCATATCAAACGAGAAGTTTGAAGCTATCGATTACCAGTGTCTGGTTTGGCGTCCATCACAACATAACATAACAAAATTACATTGTAGTACTAACTGCGTCGAGTTGGGCAGAGTTTGGACTCCTTTCCATTGGATCAGTACCGGTTTACGATGGTAACTGTCACGGGAAAGGGGACATATTTTTCAGCGATTTCGCACACTTGAAGTAAGCTCTACGCTCCTTTCGAAGCACGAGAAGCGCGCTACCGTGGAGCCTCTAGCGACGGCGCCCGAACCACACTATTCGACTCCGGATTTCGAGACTCGCAGCAGAGGAAATTGGTGTGTACGTATAACATTGTGATTAATACAGATTTCACAAGATCTCGTACAGTTTTGCTAGTATTTAGATCTGAATACGTATCGTTTCTGCATATTGGTGTACTTTGTGATTTACTACACTGCAGATTTAACAACTGAATATGAATCAATCATATCAAACATAGAACGTTTCAGGGTTTTGATTGTACAGCCTTCCCCGCAAGGGAGAATCTGGAATTTTCCCCAGATCGCCAACAATTGTGTTATGTATGTGTTCGAATCATCAAATAATTATTATGATACAACTTTTTCTTTATACAATCATTTCATTGATGTATAATAAAAACGCTTTGTTTTTTCGGCCTCAACGGACCAAATTATGTAAATCGTATTAAATAAACTACTTTTAAACCTAAAACTCAAACTTAAAATTCGATATAAATTTGTGCGAGGCATACACTCTTATATCTACGAAATTTTTTTATGGTTCATGAGAAATCACGTAACACGCACTTGAAAAAGAATAATGAAGGTCAAATATATCTTTTCATATTTCACTATACACTTTACACAGTTATTTTACCTTGTGTGATAGTAAAATCAAAAATCACAATTTATATTGTACAATTCGCAATCTGTAGATTTTTAATTTTCTGAAATTGTCTATGGAAAAAAGGCATTCGTATTGTAATTGGATATTATAGCAACTTCCACCTTACAATACTACAAAAAATAAAATAAAGATGACAGACCTCACAATTTTTACAGACGACAATTTCTTCTATGAAGATATTCAATACTTTTACTCCATATTTTTTTAAGTGTTTCTACAATTAAAAGTATGTTTGTATAAATTGTATAAATTGAATTTGATGTATTTGTATTGTTTTTTACGTGAATTTCTAGAATGATTCCTTGAATTGTATATAATTGTAGTATTATATTATTAAATTTGGTCTAATTTCTAAAGAGACTAATTTCTATACCTAATTCGGCAGTTGAACACCTTTATGTTGAAGTCTGTCACGCCTCGAGGAAGCTTATTATTGGTGGGGTTTATTTACCACCATTCAGTCCTACTTTGCTTTATGATCAAATAAGTGATATACTCTATGATATGCGAAATAGGTTTATGAACCACGAGTTTCTTTTGGCTGGTGATTTTAACCTTCCTAAACTAACTTGGGTAAATGATGCTCGGGGGTGTGTTTTCCTCACAAGTCCATCCACCACAACTCTTACAAGCAATGCCGCGAGAATTCTTCTGGCCTCGATTCAATATCTAAATCTTTTTCAAATTAATTATATAATGAACTGTAATGATCAATTATTAGATCTTGTTTTTTGTGGATCCAATAACTACGCCCTGACTAATGCGGAGGAAAATCTTATAATTATTGATAGACAGCATCCGGCCCTATGTGTGCAGGTTTCATTGAGTGTTGGTGTGCGTGATTACTCTGATGCAAAAATTATTTATGACTATCGTCTCGCGGACTTCACGTCTATAAATTCTCATCTAAATTCCTGTAATCGGGTTCAACTATTCTCTTACATTCACGTTGATCAAGCAGTTAGCATTTTTTATGAGATATTATATTATTTGATAGATATATTTGTCCCTAAGAGGAATATTATTGAGACTACCTTTCCTTCTTGGTTTGATTCGGAACTCAGGAATCTTATTATCCGGAAGAAAATTGCTCATCGTTCGTATAAGAATGATAGGGCTTCTAGTAATTATGAATGCTTTTACTACCTACGTAGGCTATGCAGGGATCGATCAGAGAATTTATATAATGCCTATATCAGTAATATCGAGAATAGCATTGGGAAGAATTTGAAAACTTTTTGGAGTTACGTGAATTCTCTGAAAAAAGATAATCAGTTGCCCCATGTACTGCAGTTGAATTCTGTTACAGCGACTGAATTGCGTGATAAGGTTGAATTGTTTGCTGAGTACTTTGGGACTGTTTACGGTCCCCTTCGGGACCGGAATCCTCTCTTATCTTCGTCTCGCGTTGGACGTTTCGGCATGATACAATTGGAACCTTCCGAGATCTTTGATGGGATACTGGGGCTGAGAGATGATTCTGGTCCGGGGCCCGATAACATTCCTAATAGATTCCTGAAAAATTGTATATTTGCGCTCTCAACACCCTTATGGTTGTTATTTAACAAATCGTTATCGGAAGGTAGAATACCAACGGCCTGGAAGGAGAGTCAGATTACTCCTATTTACAAACATGGTGATAGGTCTGATGTTATGAATTATCGCCCAATTTCGGTCCTAAATGCGATTCCTAAACTTCTTGAAAAGCTTATTTGTAGACATCTCGGCGATCGTTTTGTGGATATAATAGTCAATCAACAACACGGGTTTACACGAGGGAAATCTACTATCACTAACTTGGCCATATTCAATAATAATCTTTCCTCTTCCCTTGATCAAGGTCGACAAGTTGACGTAATCTACACAGATTTTTCCAAGGCATTTGATAAAGTTAATCATAGTTTATTGCTCGCGAAACTAAAAAGATATGGACTTCAATACAACATTCTTTCTTGGATTAATTCTTACTTATCGGATAGAACCCAAATAGTATCGATTGGCGGTGTCATTTCAAGATCTATTAGAGTTACTTCGGGAGTTCCTCAGGGATCGCACTTGGGTCCTCTGCTCTTTAATGTATTTGTCAATGATTTGATTGAAATTTTGGTGAACTGCGAGTGCCTTTTGTTTGCGGACGATGCGAAACTTTACCTCTCGGTTGGGTCTCTTGGTGATGCCGAGCTTTTACAGCAAGATCTGGAAAAGGTTGTGGATTGATCCACCCGGAACGAATTACCGTTAAATATTAATAAATGTAAAGTTTTAAGTTTTTCAAGAAAACGAGATCCAATTATTTTTCCCTACACTGTCGATGGTTCTCGCATCGGATGGGTCACTGAGCATGATGATCTTGGTGTAACATTCACTTCCACATTATCATTTTCTAAGCATATTTTGCGCATCACGAGAGACTCATATAGGATGTTGGGATTTCTCAGTAGGACTTGCATCAATTTTAAGAATCCTAACACTTATAGAATGTTGTATGAATCATTGGTTCGATCAAAATTGGAATATGCATCTGTAGTATGGTCGCCATATACTGCGGTTGATATTTACATTATTGAGAAACTCCATCATCTTTTGCTTAGACGTTATGCTGCATTGAAAGGTGACAATATTCCTTACGACCTCCATGATTATTCTGAGTATTTATTGAAGTACAAAATCAATTCCTTGCAAACTAGACGCTTAGGCAACGATCTACTATTCTTATACAAACTTCTGAATGACTATATTAATTGTATCGAACTCAAATCTCTTATACCTATGCACATACCTTCAAGATCTCTGAGACCTAGGATTAACAATATCTTTTATCTTAATACCCATCGTACTGATTTTGCCTCAAATAATACCCTGAATCGTATTTGTGCGGAGGGCAACGACTTTGCGCATAGATTAGATTTCTTTTATCCTTCTCTACCTTCTTTCTTGTCCAATTTGAAGTCTATACTGTATACTCGATAATACTTTTATGTAAGATGTATATATTACTACGCGAATTATAATATTTTACCGTGTTCACTCGTTTATTATCGATTTCTCTGATGTATCTGGTCTTATTGTACCATGTACTCTGTACGAATTTGTGTGTGCAACATAGGACTTTGTATCATCATTATTTTTTGTATAATGGGTGTATACCCGTGCATTGAAAATAAATAAATAAATAAATTATGTTAATAAATTTGGTCCAGGACACGAAGTTTCATATACTTCTAAGAAAACTTTATCTACATTATTTTTATGTACTGGAAGATTTCTAGTAATCTAGTAAGCTAGAAAAAAAGTAAAATGGCAAACCAGTACACTAGTAAACAAATAAGCCAATAAACTAGTAAACTACTGAAATCGCGAAATAGTAAACAAGCGAATAAGTAAAATAGTGAACTAGCAACCTGGTTAAAACGAACTGAGTTAATTAGCAATTTAGTAAACTCTCGAAATTTGTAATATAAACTGGTAAACTACCAAGCTAGTGAACTTGTAAACTAGTAGACTCGTTAAAAATACAAATATATAAATTTTTCAGAAATTTGATCCCTAGAGTATTGAATGTCAGAAAGCTCTATAGAAACCCATGTAACTTAATATCAGATAATCCTCAAAGCGGTATAAATACAAAAAGTATTAGTGAAAAAAATTGAAAACTCAGTTACTAATTGAAAATTACAAAAATCAATTTCCATTATTTACGAACAAGAAAAATGTACAACTCTCGATTCTAAAAGTTGTGTAACTTTCAAATTCCGAAAGAATTATAGTGTCGAAGAATACAAATTATGAAATCCCAAAGAAAATATATTTTCCGTAAAAACCCTTTCTAAAAACTTTTTTTTACCTACACCTCTAATTCCATCCATTAAATCCTATCTACTTTTTTTTCCACAAATATAATAAGTAGATTACGAAAGACAGAAAACGATTCAAAAAATAGTTCTTTATTCAATTCTCCTTAATTAGCCATTGTAATTTCCCAATAAATTCAGTTTCCCAATCAAAATCCACCCATATTCCTCAATTCTTATCTTTCCTATCTCCCCTAAGACATCTCAAAACCCCCTCTCTCCCTCACATAAAAAATCCGCGACTCGTACCCCGTGAACCGCGAAAAAGTGGTCGAAGTAACGAACGTTTTCAGCTACAGTGGGATCGTTTTTAATTAACGTCGCGGCTTTTTCGCGCGTTCACGGTCGGCAGGATTTTTCACGCACTCGCCGACCCTCTTTTGTGGCGCCATAATAATGCGCTAATGTGCTCCTCCTCGAGGGAGAGAGGTGCGACGCCCAGTGAAAGCTCTTTTCTTCGCACCAACTTCCGACGCGACGTGCTCCCAAAGAGACGCGCGAATTCACATCAAACCCGGATGAAAAATACCGGGCCTGACAGTCGAATCGTCGTTCGTTTGATCCGAGCCAAGCACCCTTGTTTTGTTTGTTACTTGCCATGTAATTGGCCCACGAGCCAATTTAGTGACGATTGTAACGCCTCGCGGGGAAAAAATTAGCTTCTTGCATGGTACTTCAATCAATGCTGAGAACTCTGTTTGATGTGGTCGAAAAGAAGATCAGGGCTCGCCAACTTCTAATGGGAGCAAGTTACTCCGCAGGGGCCCACCAGGAGCGCTGATGTCGCTGTTTTGATTTGATTTGTTTGGATTCACATAACCCGAAACTGATTGAAAATAACCCGAAATCGCTCGCCGGTTATAGTAAAATATTTTGTCAAACGCATGTCAAACCATTTTTTTAGAGTTTGAAAAACTTTTTTCATAATAACAACAATGTAATACATGTTGCTAACATATTTTAAATTATAAAATTTTTTCTTTAATATTTGTTACATTTCAGAAAGCAACAACCCTAGCAAAGGCGCGGATTGAAAAAGGATTGGGAAAGGATCGTGCACGATCCTTTTCCAATCCTTTTTCAATGACTTTACAACTCATTCTCGAAATCCGTTTTGGATCGCGTCAAAATGCATTTGTTTTATCGTCATTATGTGAAATTTTAGATTTCTTTCTCATTTTGACGCAACTATCATTGGTTATTATGAATTTTATATCCATTTATTTATTTGTTAAAACTGTTTGTTTCGACAAAATACGAACAAAGTAGAATTTACCGAGTCGCATATGCATTCCACGGTTTTCCAAGCCACTGATCGTGAATCTGAGGTCAAATTTGCAAAATTCGATTGTTGAAACTTTTTGCATAAACTAATTTTGAAAAAATATCATATTATATGCTTCGGTTCAATGTTACGCTGGTTAAAATTAGGCATTCGGAACAATAAAATAAATTCTCTTGCAGTAATTGAACAAATATTCTTCTTTATTTTCATAACATTTCGATTACATAATGAAATCACTCTATAATTTGTTGAAGTATCTTAGGTCAGATTACCAAAAATCAATTGTTTATACTATTTGCTAACAAATAGTATAAACAATCGAATTTTGCAAATCTGACCTCAGATTCACGATCAGTGGCTTGTAACACTTTGGAAAGTATATGCAACTTAGTAAATTCAATTTTGTTCACATTTTGTTGAAACGAACAGTTTTAACAAATAAATAAATGGATATAAAATTAATAATAACCAATGATGGTGGCGTCAAAATCAAAAATAAATCTCAAATTTCACATAATGACGATAAAAAATGCATTTTGACGCGATCCAAAACGGATTTCGAGAATGGATTGTAAAGTCATTGAGAAAGAATTGGAAAAGGATCGTGCACGATTATTTTCCGATCCACGCCTTTGCTAAGCTAACAACTATAATTGTTTCAAGCAGCAGTGTCGAAAAATTTTTTGAAAATTTGCAAAACTTGCTTTATTATAACAAGAATTGAGTTACCACGATGTTTTCGAATTTTCATAATTTTTGTTTCAACATTAATAATATTTTCAAATGCAATAAAAATCATAAATGTTGTAAGGAATATCAACATTTTCCTTGAAATCATTTTTAGAATCAAAAAAACAAATTGTTTTTTTGATTCTGAAAATGATTCTGATTCAAGGAAGACATTTTTTTACATAATGAAGTTAATTGTGTGACGTGTGGAAATCAGGAGTGTAAACAGAGGGGAGTTTTTTGGGGCTTGAACTTCTTCAGAAATTGAAAAAAATTTTTTAAATGTTAAAATAATGAATAGTTACAGTGTACGAGAGAAAAACATAATAACAATGATAAAAAATTGAATAATTACGAGTTATAATAAATTGGAGAAAATAACGGATGTTTTCTTGCAAGTAATCTAAGTTAACAATCTTCAGGATTTTCAATTATACTAACATACGGATTACAATTATTTTGTTTCTAGGAGAATTTTTTCGTAAACAAAATTCTAATTATGAATAATGTTCGACCAGGATAATGTGGTGAACAAAAATTTTAGAAAGTATTGGTTGATTTTTTAATAAATTATTATTAATTGGAATATGAACGATGGAAATTTTAATAAATTATTATGAATAATTAAATAGAAAACAATTTTTCCAAATCATTTTCAATCTTTCTTCCACTACTTATTATATTTATAAAAAAAAAAAAAAAACAAGTGGACACGATTTAATAGATAAAATTAGGTGCGTAGGCAGAAAAAAATTTTTAGAAAGGGTTTTCATAGAAAATATATTTTCTGTGGGATTTCATAATTTTCATTTTTTGACACTATTGTTAGAAAAAAAAACTACTTTCAAATTTCTCTCACTTCAGAATAAAAAAGTTATACAATGTAATGTTGAATTCGATTCTCGCGATTTTCAATTAGTCCCTAAGTTGAAAATTTTTTTACTTAAATTGCTGTATACCTAAATTTTCTTTACTTATATAAATGTATGTGTTTATTGTTTTTTTTTCTTTGGAAACATATTTTTGTTTGTAATTTTGTTTGTTCAAGGTAATCATTTATCGTAAATGAAAATATAATGAACGTGGATCATTCCAGAAATCAATTGATAAAACGTTGTTTAAAAGTTCTTTTCATAAAAGATAAATCGTTTTGTTATTCAAGGCTTATATTCTCGACATATTCAAATTCCATCAACTGTTTCAATTTAAATATTCTAAAATATTTTTAAAGAAAACATAAATATACAGTTATAAATTATATAATAGATTCTCAGAATTCTAGTATAGTATGTTATTCATCCAATTTTTGAGTATTTCTTTGCATTTTTATGAATTTATAAAAAACAGAATCTGTTATATTGATTTCAAAACTTTTATTTCATATTTTTTTAGTATTCACACAGTTAAAAAAAAAGGCAGTCATATTAATTCCATCAATTGATTTCGATGTAATTTAATTACTTTTCATATATGGTAGATTTCTAGAGTTGAATAAAGAATTACGCATAATAACATAAGCATGTATAGAATTATATCAATAATAGAAGTTATAATAAAAATGAATATTTAATATTGTTCGTCTGAAAATTTCATTTAAGTAAATACTCTTTAAAAATAACTGCAAAATTTATAAAAAAATCACAATTCTCTCAAATTTCTAAGGTTCCATGTATCCTAAATTCTTACACTTCGTATCCTGCAAATCAGTACACCCCCTCTCCCCCCCCCCCCCATCAATTGAATACCTGTATCCACCACTTTACCAATGCCAATTACGATGCTTTTAAAACCCCCGCACACATGGTAAACTTTACAAGCCGGCACTCGCAGCCGATGACAAAAAGCGCGATTTCTACAGAAATTAAATTACAACGCCATAATGAAGCCATTGGTACCTACGCTGATGATTCGCAAGAGAGCAAACGACACTTGATTGCGATACATTTTCAATTAACGTCGAAAAAACCACGATCGGGAACAAAGGGAAATTTCGCTGGATACGGGGGAGGAAAAAAAAGATTCGCAGACGAAAAGTGCGGGCTGAAATGCATAAGCAGGGAGACAAAAATGCACGGGGCGCTTCGTTTGAATAACGGGAAGCGCGGATAATGAGGAGGAACAAAACAAAGGTATAAGGCGAATCTTCCGCGACGAGTGGTTTATTTCACCTCCCCTCGTATTTTTTCATTCGCAATTAGTGCGCCGAGATCATGCTTCAAGACGCTACGTCGCCCTTTTGCCTGTTATTTAATTGGGATGTGCGAATGAATGGCACTCGGGACGCGCGACCCCGCGTCGCCCGTTTCGAATTATCGCCAGATCGGGAATGAATTCGCGGCTTTTGTAAAGCTCGCCCTTTTACCCGCGACGCTTCGATGGTGCTTTTTATGGAGTTGCTGCGAGATCAGGGCACGTGAGTGGGTTTTGGGCGAGGAAAAAGTTTAACATTGAGTTTTTTTTTTAATGAGGACAGGCGACTTACAGACACAATGGTTTTTTCTTTCATCATGGGAGGGATGGGCGATATGTATCAATATATCAGGATGTCAATATTCATGTCAGATGTATCATATTTTTACATCGGTATATTCATCAACCGATGAACGGGGTTAAACATCCACTTTTGTGTTTGGCACTCTGTAAAAACTTTTTATATGATAATAATTTGAAAATTTCAACTGTTCCTGGTTCCTTGAACCCTTGGGTACAAAATTCACGCGGAAAATTTTTTTCAAACTTGCGTTGTTTATCCGGTATTTGCATTTGAACGAAACGTGTGAAATGGTTGTTTTACCTGACCACGTGGGGTAAAACAACCAAACTTTCTTTTTATAATAAAAGTGACAAAAATTATTATTTGAAGGGTTTTCATTTTATCAGAATTTTGCAAAACGTTACAAAAGAACAGAATTAACTTGAAAAAGTTTCTCTGGAGCTTCATTAAGGTGTTACACCACTGTAGGATTTTGAAAAAATTGAATTTTCTTTTTCGGCTTGAAATGTGCTTTAGGGTATTAAAAATAATATATTAAAAGATGGAAGGTGTCAAAAATGTTTAAATGCCCAGATTTAATGCCCGAAAGCTGCAGTTTTTGCATGGAGATGGACGCAGAGCGCATAAAGATAGCAGAGCGATCGTTAAGTGAAGGCGCAAAACAGGCTCGAATAAATTTGAAAAACATAAGATTGGCCAAACAAGAAGAAGATGTCGACGCAGAAGGACAATTGTATGGTTCGGGCATCGCAGATTGAAAGTACATGAAGAAAATAGAATTTTACAGTACTAAAAACTTTGAACGCGTTTTTCTCAAAACCACTTTTTAAAACTGGCCGGAAACATATCTCGTACACATTTTTATCGATCAATTTGAAATTTTTGACATCATATTCAGAATCGTTTTCCCTAGGTCCATACGTGGGATTTTTTTTTATTTTGCATACTTTTTTTTTTACAAACAATATGGCGACCATTTCGAACGTGAAATTGCATGTTTTTCGCCCAGAGGCACACCATTTTGCGGAAAGTCAATATATCGAAAAAATCCTACGTACGGATCTTGCTTTGTTCTATAAATGCGAAAAAATTTCGGTTTTTGATTCCAGATCAAAAATTGCGGCAGCTACGTTTCCGGCCGTAGACCCTTTCGTTTTTTGATATAATTACTTGAAATAAATTGCATTTTGTTCTTTACGATACGTAAAATAAATCCCAGTTATCGGCATTTTGATTGGTTACTTCATTGCGCCACAAAAAATGCCCGAAAAATGCCTATTTCTCCGTGCTCTACAGTGGGGTAACCGCTTAATCGCTGGCGTCGCTTTCCTCAACGTATACTACTTTTCTTAGACGACCTCTTTTGGAGCGACGAAAATCGTTTTTGGCTAGAATCTTTTTTTCCGGCCTTGCCATGGTCGCCAATGCCTGTTTCTCCTTCTTCTTGGCCACATTTTCCTGCTCCTCGCTCAGTCTCCAGTACAGTTTTTTCTATAGGGATAAACTTGAAGTTCAATTTAATATTTCTTTGAAGAAAACTAAAGAATTTGTATATACTGTCTGTGGTGCCCACTAGGGACATTTTTTGCGTTCCGCTGCACGCGGCTCCGCAAAACTCCTCTTGGCACCTCATATTTGGCAGCAACAGCGAGCACTTTTCCGCCATTCTGAACTTTCTGAAGAGCTATTTCAATTACCTTATCGTCTTGTTTGGGCGTCTTTCTCGAGTAATGACGCGGAGTAATACTAGAAAAAAAATTATAAGTTTTGCTACATTTTCATGTACATTAATCAGTGGTTGTATTATCCTACCTGTTGACTGGTTATATAACCCCACGTGCTTTTGTTTCCTTTAAGGTGAGTAACTTTCTAACAAATTTAAATTTTAAAACCAATTACAGATTTGGATTCAGCACGTAATTCTGCTCTTAGAAAACACCTACCTTTCTTTCTGCACTTCACTGATTTGTGGAATTTTTAACTTTTGTCGACTGAAAATATCGCAGCGAGGACGTGTCAAATCTTTCTTTCGTCAGAACTCAGGTTATAACACACGGGTGGTAATGGAACCTTTTGCCAAAGTTGCGTTGTATCGATCACTATCAACTGAACCAACAAAAAGTACCAAAAATCCTGCAAGTGCTAAAAAAATTCGAAATTAAAACTATGAACTCATAAGCACATCAACATTTTCTTTATAATATACCGATATCAAATATCACATGATTCCAATATTTCGGATGACCCTAATTTGATATTTTCCGATTCGATTCCCATCCCTAACAGGGGGTGAATATTTTTCCGGCTTCTTATTTCGGTACGCTCGCGCATACAATGAGATTAGGATTCTCGATTTCTACAAAAAGAGTTGATCGGAGTGCGTGGCCCATAAAAATAACACGGCTAAGCCATAACGGTACCTAGATTGACAGCCATAGTTGCACGCGGGTCCTTTGTTGGAGCCCGGATTTCAGCGAAGAAGGAAAAAACCGGGGAGGATTTCGGACCTCGCCCGCGGGCCCGATTTTCGGCTCGCGATGGAGGGGGTTCAGTATAGGACATAGGTACTCTACCTGCGAGATTGCGGCGTTTTCCATTGTTACGCGGGAATGTAAGATTATCCTCACATTGTCACGCTTGGGCTAAGCCGAGAGGGTCTCGGGCTTACATAACTGCATCGTTTTTCCATTTCGTTGTGTAATATTTATTGACAGTGAGCGTGTTTTGAATCGCGTGCGCACAAAGAGAGGATTCGAGGTTTTTCTTGCTATTAATGTCCTGCCAGAAGTGAAATGTCATTTCTCGTTTAAATAAGCTTGAGATGAAACTAAGAAGAACTATTAGAATTAATTTTATCGTTTCATCTACCTTTAATACTAGGGATAGGTACATATTGCTTTCTTTAGGTTAGAAACAAAAGTGTTACGGTGAAATATTTTTTTTTCATTTTTCTTTTGATGAACGAGATCAGAGAGAGAGCATAAAAGTAACGAGAGAGACAGACACATCCAAGCTGCGTTCCGCAACCATGACGAGCGCCACCGCAGTCAAAGCGCGCGAGAATTTGAAATTGAATTGTACATAAAAGACCAATTGCAACACCTTTTTAGGTTATGTAAATCGTTTAATTCTATCTTTTACAAACTATAATATAATAGATTTTAATAAATAATATGTACGTAAAAATCGGATGAAATTGACAAAATTTATAATTAGGGTCAGCGGTGTAAATCTGTCAAGGGGTTATATACACTTGCGCTCGAGAAATGAAGCGCATTTTTACGATTTTTTTACAGAAAAACAAAACAGTTTTTTTTTGAAAACTCAAAGCCTTTTTATATATTCATGCTACAAGGTTTTTTATGAATTTTTTCAGAAAACAATTTTCGTAATCAAGCATGATAAATAAGGGACTTTTCATCTGTAATACAAAAATAAAAAAAATAAAACATCTTGTTTATACCTTGAACGAAGGATTTTGATAGATTACTATTTTTACTAAAATAGTTCTCATTTTTCTGAAATATTTAATTTTTCAATGTCTTGGCTTTCGGTTTTTGCAGCAAGAAAAAAAAACTTTCGCTTAGAATTAAAAATTTCACGTTTACCCAGAGGCTACTATAATTATAAACAAGCTCGAAAAAATTCAGATTGTTCAGATAAATTGTTTTCGAGAAACTGTGTTCACCGCAAAAAAACATCGAATTTTGGCACAATTGCTGTAGTGCAGTATTTAACTAAGATTTCATTCTAATGTTGATAAATAAATTAGCAATAAGTTTTTCAAGAAAAATCGTGCTTCTTTTCTAATAAAAAATCGTGAAAACGCATTTTTTTCCACGAGAATGAGTATAAATATGTAACCTAGTAAAAGCCATTTTAATTTTGCAGGCCGGCAAAAAAACGTCATTTTTACAATTTTTGTTCTTTTTTCTGAAATGTTAGCATTTTCTGTTCATTGGGTGTAGAAATGTGATGTGTGTAAATTTTGCTACGTTTAATCAAAAATTCTTGATTATATGAGACTCAACCGTAGTAATTTAGGTTTTTATGAAGTTTTTAGGAAACTCCTTATAAAATTTAGGCTTTTTTTATGAAATAGTGTTTTTTTATAAAGTAACTTTATAAGAAGAGCAATGTTTTATGAAGTATTTATGGAGTGAGTGTATAAAAACTAATAGAATCTTCATAAAATTCCAACTGAAGAATATGATTTATCTGCGTGAATAAAAATTTAGCGTCATTTTTTCGACGATGTATCCATTATTTTCGATACTGCAATATAATTATTATTTCATCCGTAAGAAAAGTTTTAAGTCAGTTCTTAGAAAAATTCTTGTTTATCTTCAGGAATATTGTCAATAATCTTCATCAAATTAGCTTTTTTTTCCTTTGATAATTCTCTTGAACCTGATGCTTCGAATCCGTATAGGTCCAATCGATCGCACGTCTTCGTGTATTATTTCCGATATTGCAATATAATTATTATTCCATTATTAAGAAGAGTTTTACGTCAGTTCTTTGCAAAATTTTTGTTAATCTTCAGGAATAATGTCAATAATCTTCATCAAATCAGCTTTCTTTCCCTTTGATAATTCTCTTCAACCTGATGCTTCGAATTCGTATTGGTCTAAATCGATCACACTTTTCCCTGTATTATTTTCGATATTGCAATATAATTATTATTTCATTAATAAGAAGAGTTTTACGTCAGTTCTTTGCAAAATTTTTTTTAATCTTTAGGAATAATGTCAATAATCTTCATCAAATCAGCTTTCTTTCCCTTTAATAATTCTTTTGAACCTGATGCTTCGAATTTTTATCGGTCCTAATCAATCGCACTTCTCTCTGTATTATTTTCGATATAGCAATTTAAATATTTATTTATTTGTGAGAAAAGTTTTATATCCGTTCTTTGAAAAATTCTTTTCTATCTTCAGGAATGTCAATAATCTTCATCAGATCAGCTTTCTTTTCCTTTAATAATTCTATTGAACCTGATGCTTCGAATTCGGATTGGTCCAAATCGATCGTACTTCTCCCTGTATTATTTTCGATATTGCAATATAATTATTCTTGTTTGTCTTCAGGAATAATGCCAATAATCTTCATCAAATCAGCTTTTTTCCTTTGATAATTCTCTTAAAACTGATGCTTAGAATTCGTATTGGTCCAAATAACTCGCACTTGTCCCTGTAACAACATCAACTATACTGAACGTCGTGTTAAAGTTTAAACTCTATTCATAAAGATTAGTTATTAATTTTTTCTGTGCAACAATATTGTTCACGTAAATTAATTAGACGAAGACTATTGAAAATCAACAGGAATATTTATTCAAGACAGCTTGACAGCTCGTTTTACGATCAATAAATCCTACCTTCAAGCAAAAATTAAAACAAGAGATAAACGTGCTGTTTGAACTGAAGTCGATTCTGAATAACCAACAAAATTAAAATACTAGACTTCAACAAATGGATAACATTGTTCCTATTTTATTTGATATCAATGTTAGTGTTTTGTGTATTTAAAAAAAATGTATGTTATTCCATATTCCTTACATTATGATAATACATTACACTGTGATTATTATCATTTTTAATAATTATTTTCATAACTCATGCAGGATTGCCAGGACCGAAGATTGGAAAGTCGCCACTCGGGGAGCTAAAAATCGCCAAAGTCGCCACCTACATTTTAATAAATCGCCACATTGGCGCGAATATTCAAAAATGAAGCGATGCAATTAAAAATTGAATTTTTTTCTTGATAGATGCATTTTACGACCAAGTATGACTTATGACAATTAATTGGGAAGTTAATACTACCTATGAGGACTAAGATTGTTTCAAGTTTTTTACATGATAACATCTAAGTCATACTTTTTCGTACACCAATTGCAATTCTTATATGTTAATATTTGGCAATGACTTTACTTATTATTCTATGACAATATTTTTAACCATAAAAAAGTAATTACCCACATAATAAGAAAAGACTTTTTTTATGAACATATCAACTTAAAAACTTTGTGACTATGGTAAACTACAGTTACAAAAAAGACTCTCATTAAAAACTTTGTGACTATCAAAAACTAGAGAGATCAGAGAAAAAATGCAGTTTCTAGTTTATGAACGGCAAGTTTAGATATCAGGTATGTTCAGAATCGATGGATAGTTCGTTTAACGCGTTCCCGACGGCTGACGAGCACCGTGTCAGGAAAAAAAGCGCGAAAAAGCGACTTTTTTCGGAACATTATATAAAATCGCCGAAACTACCACGCGAATACGAAAAATCGCCAAACAAGTCGCCAGTCGCCAAGCTCAAAATTTTGTCGCCAAGGCTCATGAAAAATCGCCAGTTTGGCGACAAATCGCACATACTGGCAACCCTGAACTCATGTATTAATAAAACTTTTTGAAAAAAAAAAAAAAAGAAAAGTTCGAAGGAAAAAGAATCAAAAAAATGAGAGACGAACCGCCTCGGCAGAAAACGCCAGCCACAGGCGAATGCATAAACCGCGGGTGATGACACTAGCTGGCGCTAATTGGGCCCTCGAGGTGACGCTCTCGCAAGTGGGATGTTCTCCACGTGGAACGAGGTTTTGGTGGCGAGAGGGGTGTCAGGGGTGGTCGTAGGGGGAGGGGGTTAAGGGTGGTGAGACGCCAGCACAAGAGATCGCATTAAATTTTACCGGGTGCACGCCTTCGCCGAGAGCTTTCCGGTCCTTCCCGTCCCTTATCCAGGGTTTACTGTACACCCGCGAAATACCGAGTACGAGCGCGTCTTGGTGCGTTTAATTAGATGTATCTCGCGGGGCTGCGATGCGATTAATTCGACGGCAACAAGAGCCGCAGCCGTGCGAGCTCGTTTTTAAAACAGGTCAAGAATCGAGATTTCTCACCCTGGGGCCGTGGTAATGGATGTGGGGTAATGACGTTGAGAATACTGAATTTATGTGGAAAAGGGATTTCAGGAATACATCCAAATCTTTCGAAAATTTGTTGAAAAATAAATGTCTATAGTTAAGTGATTTACAAAATTGCTCATCTCTCCCTCCTCTTCATTACAAATTTATTCTCCTAAAAATTCATAACCTCCCCCTCCCACCACCCTCAACAAAATTACATCTTTCTTATTTGTCCTCAAATTATTCAAAGAATAAATTTTTCCGGTCCCTTAATCCCCAAATTTCGACTTAGGCAAGCGAAAAGGACTCACCGGAAACGGCAAGTTGATTCTTCTCCCAGCATTTATCTGGAACAAAGAAAAGGAAAGCACGTCAGGAAATCGTAGTCACGATTAAAGCGGTCGCAGAGGGCAACATTTGCGTCTAAAAGAAAGGCTAAAGTTCGGGGAGCGACGATATAAATTACACATTATGCCGCCACATTACGCGAAATTATTCACGGCGCGCCGACTTTCTGAAAGACTCATGAATTGATACATCTCGGCTCCCTTTATTTACAGGCGAATATTTTATTGCTATATTTATAACGTTTACAAAGACTCTCGAGAAATGGCCTCGTCAAACTTTTTTATTGCTAAAGTAGCGGCCGTCATTTGTTCCCACGTTCACGACCGATAAACTTGCTTATTGGAATAGAAAACAGCGTAAAAAAATACTGGAAAAGACAAGGAATTTATGGACAATTTCTGTTTATACCTCGTATCATCGAAAAACGTGAAAATTTTACGTTAATTTACGTCAAACGTTGATCGCTTTGTTGTCAAGCATGTATTTTTTTAGAACAATCATTTATTATCGATTGTCGGTAAAACGGGTACCTTATCACAGTCGGTAACTGATGAAGCTTCATGGAGGTTAGCCATTGACGTTATGGAGGGCAGCCATTTTGATCTAAGGAGGCAGCCATTTTGATCCACAACTTAACTATTGAGTATTAACTAGACTATGAATCTGGCTGCAAGGCGTTTGAATTTAGTTAGCAATATTTTTTATTCTCTTCAGCATTGACATAAAAGAAAATTTATGCTGTATATTATCAATAATCAACAGTAAAATCGATAGTAATCTGCATGGGAATAAATTTTGAAGAGGTTCTTAGCAGCGTGGGAAATTAAAATTAAAACATACAATCTAGCTTTCTTCGGTAGTTTACAAATATCAGTGGTAGTTTATTAATAATGCAACTGAAGCAAAATAAATATCAATATCGCATTTCTTTGCTGTCTAGTTCAGAATTGTTCCGTGATTCATAACTGTTTTTGTGATTAACATTCACAATGTTCACAATTTAGGTCTAATTTTCAATTGGAAAACCAATAAGGATAGACCAACAAAAAAAGTGATAAATGGAAAAATATTGACGAACAATCTTCTAACCTTGTTTGTGACAATTTGTTCTGTTATTACCTACCGTTTTACGTCTTTTTTGTACCGATCGCTGGCATGGTAAGATTCCACGTGACTGCATCCCTGGTAACACAATACTATAATGATCCTAAAAGTTGGTGGGACTGTTTCCAACTTTTTTAATTCAAAACAATGTAAATAATTGAGCATTGCGCGACATCTTAGGCAATATTCTTCATCAAATTCGTCATTCATTTCGGTCGCGTGTCAACTCTTTCACGGTCGGCGAAGCCAAATGCACTATGAGCCTGGTTTTCTTCGTCATGGCTCGATACACGAGGGTAGGCAACCCCCAGCACCCGCTCCTGCGGAATTTCCTTTGTGAGCTAGACCCGAAATCTCATGCCCAGGAAAGAGGAGGGTCCACCTGCCTCTGCCAACCCTGCAGCCATTGGCATAGGTATGTAGCTTGAAATATGGAGAATCACCGGGGGAGGACACCTGGATTTCGCTGTCACCCCACGACAATAAACGATCTCCGCACGGATTTTTGTTTTTCTTGGAAACTGGAGTTACTTAGACAAACTGGGCGTGATTTGTACCAGGGGATAATGTTTGGTGGACGTATTTTTCTTTTCCATCTTGTTTCATCCGAAAACGAGATCTGATGTGAAGGACGGATATTTTCTGGGTTACATGGGGATTTGGAATTGACAATGGGTGTACTCGGAGTTCGGCGAAACCAAAAAAGTTTGTCTTACTTTTGTGATATGTAAGGCTGGTGCAGGACGAATGTAACATTACAGAAATTTATTTAGCACTGGAAGATTGTGCAAAATAAACGTGTGCACAGGGTGGTGTAAAATTTGCAAAATTGTCCAATGCATATATTTCTAATGTCGTTGATCTACGCATTCCCGTATTTCAGATTCTCGCTCCGATGGACCGTGACGAACTCGAGGCTTTTGAAAACACAGATTACCGACGAATTGAAAGCTCAATGTGTATTACACTTTCGGTCATCAGTGTCCCAAAAATTATATCACGGAAATAACATGAAAAAGCCCGGAAACATGGATTTCTCGCGCACAATGATGGCCTGACTCCTTTATGGAAGCCAGATCCGGCGCGTCGTCTCTAAGGGCGCATAAAAGAAGAGAAAAAAGGACACTAAGGGATATTTTAATATCCCTTAGAGAACTTCCAGGGGCCTCCCGAGTCCCATTTTGCCATGAAATTTTCGATAAAATCGCAGATTCTGCAACGTAACGTCCGTAATCGATTAAGGTGCCACGAAATATGAACGAATTGAACGCTTTTTCAATGGATTTCGTCACTGTAAAAAATTGCCAAGTCAAGATAAATTTAGTGACATAAACAAAACAATCGATATAAAACAAACTTCCATGATTTTTTGTATGTACATCCAACACTCAACTGTGGACCCCAAAACCAAAATCCAGAAGTATAAGCTCAATCACAAACGGGATGGTCTACCAAATATTTTCCTGCACGAGGAGGGATCCCGAGCTAATATAAAGGATCATCAAAGTACCAAAACGCGATTGCGATGAATCGACGTAGCGTCATCAATAAAAATCATCTGGGGCGAAAGTTGTTTATTTTTCCGGGTCTTCGTCGAGTGGCCCGAGCGATATTCCCGCTCATTTTCGTGGTGGAGCGTTAGAGGGTGCTTTCAAAGGGGACAAGAAACCAGGTGTCACTTGGCCAGAGATACAAAGAAATGATGGATGTTGGCCGGCTACCCCCAACACCTCAGGTGTCACACGAGGTCCACGCCTCGTTATCTTCACGCTTCGACAAGAAAAAAATACTTAACACAAAAAATGGGTAAACCCTAATATCAAAAAGCTGACCCGCTTACCTACAATGAGGACAGTAATCGTCATCATAAGGAAAATATCCTGTTATGAGCTGTATTCTAAGTTTATCATCAGAATTCTGCTGGATTATGGAATCTGTTATGTTAGATTGCTGATGGAAACATTTAGCTACTGGATAGTTGGATATATGCTTCGAAAAACAAAACATGCACTTATTGTAGTAATGCAATGTATTGTCAAAGAATACCGTTGTCACATCAATATCGACTTTTTAGTGTTCCTATCCTGGGTAGCAAAATTATTATATCTCGTATCAAGGATCAGAAATGAGCATTTTCATTCCATATTGCTATGTCATTCAGAAATACGAAAAAAGTATCTTTATGTACCTCTGGCATAGAAAACGCGTTTCTATGCCAGCTCGAGATCTCTAAACGCGTTTTCTATGCCCTCGGTACATAAAAAAAAATCGTTCGTAACAGGCACGGATGGGCGAATTTCCCCGTTTCGCCAAATTCGCACATCCGTGCCTGTTACGAAATATTATACTATTTTATGTTCGCCACGAGCTCTAAGGTCACGCGGCTGAGAATTCGTTTTTCACGACACAGCTAGTAAACACCAGAAAAATTATATTCGACATGCAAGCATTGAAATAAATATTTTAATCAGTTTGAAAGCAACAAATTAAAATAATCAGAATTTGAATAATTTAATTTGTCAAAATTTCATTTATCGGAAGAATTTGTTATACTAATAAATAATTCGAAATGGATTCTTTGAAAAAGTTACTGTACTATTAATGTATAGTAGAAAGAACATTTTTTTAAGAACTTGATATTTCCATAGATTCTTCTTACTTCTAATTATTACTTAATATATCGTAAAATTTGGTGCCCTAAATAAGTTATATACCTTTGCGATCGAGAAACGAAGGACATTTTTACGATTTTTTTCTAGAAAAACAAAACAACATTTTTCCATAAACTCAAAGCCAATTTATGTAATTATGTCCCAAGATATTTTATGAATTTTTTCAGAAAATACTTTTCATAATTAGGGTCGTGGCGACCATTGTACCAAAACACAATTTTTCCGACTCCGCGGGCGGTGAGCATCATACAAAAGAAACGTTTTATCTGTAATACTAAAAACAAAAACAAATCTTTTAGTTTATACCTTTCCGCTCTGCGTGATCGAAGGATTTTGCTAAATATATATTTTTACGAAAAAAGTGGTCATTTTCCTAAAATATTTGATAATTCAACGTATGGGCTTTCGGTTTTTGCCGCAAGAAAAAACAAGTTTTGCTTGAAATTCAAAATCTTTTGTTCACGTAGAGGCTATTATTACTATAAACATGCTTGAAAAAATTCAGACTGTTCAGATGTATAGTTTTTGAGGAACTGTGCTTACCGTGAAAAACATCGGATTTTCGCACAATTGCTGTAGTGCACTAAATTACAAAGATTTCATTCTGAAAAAATTTCCAAAATACCTTGTAACATTGATCAATAAATAGGCAATAAGTTTTTCAAAAAGTATTCTGTTGGTTTTTCAAAAAAAAAATCATGAAAGCGCATTTTTTTTCCTCGGGAAAAAGTGTAACTAGCTCCTTAAATTCTAATTTATTTTCAATGATTTGATGGATTAATGAAAACAGTATCTCTGTAAACATTTTGTTAGTTAGAAATCTGCTTACTCGTGGTATTTTTCAATTATTTAATTATTTAAGAATTTAAAATTAAATCTTACAAATTTTGAGAAAACTGTATTTACATTGATTTATATTATTATATATACTGCTTGTATTTTGATTATTTTTGTTGAGGTATTTCAATGCACTTTTGAAAAAATTTGCTGTAATTGAATATATTTTAAACATATTTTCACAAAACTACGGAGATTCTTGAAATTTAAAACTATATTATCAAACTCGAAGTTGAATGGATTAACTGTATTTTAATAGATTTTTCAGAAAACAGTATCTCAATATATTTCAAGTATTTCAAAGATTACTAGTATTTTGAGCATTTTTGTCGTATATCTTGAAAGTTTATAGAATATCAAAGATTTTATAGTATTTCCATAGATGTCAATATTGATTTTTAATTCACTGCTCTAGATTTGTAAATCATCAGATTTTCTATATTTTGATTAATTCCAAGGGAAATCTACATCATAGTATGTATTTTTTTGATGCATGTAGGTACGCAAAGTTTGACAAGTTTTCTAATATTTTCCATCAATTTCTACATTCATTTGCAGACTTTGATGTTTACTTTTCATGCTTTAGCAAACGTTTAATAAATTGCACAGAAAATAGAGACATTACATATTTTCTTGCATTTCATAGATTTCGAGTATTTACGAACTTTTAAAAATTTTTTAGTACTTATACAATTTGGAGAATAAGACAGTTTTTTCAAGAATTTCTGTACACCGATTTCTAAAATAATCAACAATTTGAATTTAACTGATAGACAAAATAAGATCAATATTTTTTGCTATCAATTTTCATAACACCTTCCCCAAAAAAACTTTTACTATTCATCAGTAGCACAAAAATCATCACTTGAAAAATATTAAAATAAACTTCTCCTTATTTCAATAAATGTACTCAGTGAACCATTTAAATCTTTAAATGCCTCGTCTGAAATTAGTCTGATTTAAATAAAAGCACAACTTTTCTAAAATGAGGATTCCGGGGGGCGGCGAAAAATGTCGGGACACAAAGAAATAAAAAATACGCAATCTTTTTCGAGTTTCCTCGAAGGATCGTAACCATTTTAAGAGTGCGTACATTTAAAATTTCGACCGGATGCCGCCAGTCAGTCTCTCGTCAGCGGGGTTCTGCCGAGGTGTGAAAAATTCGTGGCGTTTTTTTCTAGTAGGCCTCGTTTACTGTGGCCAGCCTTTTTGCCGCCGCGACGTTTAGGTACCTGAATGAGCCGTAATTGCAGGTGAAACGAGTAGATTTATACTTCCGTTCCTTTACTTTTTTTATAGATCGCAGCTATTTTTTAACGCCTCCGAGCGACGCGTTGAGAAATTGGGAGGTTAGGTATGAAAAATAAATCAGTTGTCTAGGACGAGCGAGGGTGAAGGCGAAGAGGAATTTCAAAAATTGAAATATAGAGACAATTACGCGTCACATAACTTTTTTTCATTTTGATTTTGGTTTATTTAGTTTTTGAACATCACGAAGAGGGCCTGAAATACGCAGGTTTAAAATCTGTCATTGATGGTAACAAATGAGTACTTATGAATTTTTTTTCGATAAATTGTTTATCCCCGACTACAGCGATTGCGTAAGTGTTGCCACAAATGGCAATATTCCGAGAGTACGTTTTTCGCGTGAACCCAGTCGTAGTGTTCAAATTTCCTTTGACGGAAGAAGTGCTTAAGATCATCCATGTATTGGGATACGGTTTTCTGACTTCTGAATCGATCATATAAGTTTCGATATCTTTGATAGTTGTTGAAAAAACAGAATCCTGCGACATAGCTTGAAAGTTGAAGAAATAACTAAACCCAATCCTTATGCCAAAAACTGGTCTTCTGAAGAGAGAAGACTTTGGAAAAATGAAGACCTTATCTGCTCTATAATATGACAGAATCGCAAGGTTGGTCTGAAAACCTTTTAGGTGACAGGTCACATGGTAGACGTAGAACAATTCATTTCCAATTTCCCAAGTATATTCTTTGACGCCACTATTTTTTTGAGAAAATGACGATGCCTTTACTGCTGATTGCTCCTCAGGGATTTCTGTAACGTATGGCCCAAAATCATGTCTTTGATGTGTCGAAGTTAGTGGAACATAATCAATGACAAGTTCTTCATCCGTCTTCTTATCAGTGACAACGATGTTCATGATTTTCATATCATCCGGAATTTCGGGAAATTCTTGTATAGCAGTGATTTCAAAAGATGGATGTTCATTCAAGTGATTATTCTCTGTCAATAGTTTCCTCAGAAGCCACCATTTATCATTGTCTGATATTTTAGATCCACGCATGTTCCATATCAGAGAATTGAATCCGTACGCTTTTTGGGGCGCATGCACAACTGTAAATCGATGTATAGGTTAGAAAAACATTTAACTTCAAAGAAATGGAAAGGGAAGTTAACGCAAAACAAAAAATAAAATAAAAGGATGGTGATTTTGTTGACGACTCATATGTTGCTTCGTCATACATGTAATCCCTCAACAAAATAAGGTCGAAGTCCTTTTATCATTAATTTTTGCGTTTGAAAAAAGTTTGCGTTTCATGAAAAACGTATTGATGACTTGTTGTTATTGAAGATTCGATGATGGCTAACACATATTTAAAACCCGAGAGTAAACGATGAAATTTTTACAGGCTTAAATAACAGGCCGAATCACACAAAATGAAACTCACGTAATGGAACTGCATATGTAGAGTAAATCGCAAGAAGCAAAAGGAAACACTTCATCATATTGAATGATTGACGCTGCAAAATGATAAGATAATCGTGTATTAGTAGAGTTCTAAAAACGTAGGTATACTCGACCGCCATTTTGGACCCAGCTCATGGAGAAATATGGAATGTAAACATCTAAGTATGCACTTGCTGTGTTGCCTTTTTTATTATTTATTATTGAGTTCCGTGGAATCATGAATGGATCGCCGGTGTTTTTTATGTAATTTTAATCTTTTACTTAATCCCAAGCGCGTCGCATTGTAGACTTTCCTTTTTCTTCTATTCTAATTTAAATTCATACTATCATTCAACTCTTATTATACATACATAATACCTATTCATATTTTTCTACTTATTTTCCTGCCTTTCGTTTAATTACTTACATTCATCATTCTTCGCTGCTTTGCTTATTTTTATACTTTTATTCGACTTTAATGAATCCTAATTTGTATACGTTAATTTTTTGATGATCATTGTTATTATTTAATATGCAATTTTTTAAATAAAGATTTTCCTACATACTCTTATTTTCAACTTTAATGTTTGAATCATTTATCTATATGAACTACTTTTTTCTTCACTTTACTATTCTCAAAAAATCTTGTTTTTCATATCTTGTGTCTGGTGATTAATATTAACGAATTTTCGATCTTTGTTTTTCCTTTCGATTTTTATGTTTCTTTATGCTTTTTTTCTCTTTCTTTACTTTCGTTTCAATACTGTTACTAATACAAGTTAGCACATACACACATTCTTTAGTCTGCTTACTTTGGAAATTGTTATATTTTCCATTAATTGCCTGTATTCTTGTAATCAACTACCTAAAATTTTTATTAACGTTCCAGTTTCTTATACACATCATGTGTTTCTGTTTTTTTTCTTTGTTTCTACAATTTTCATCTTAAATCATTTTATAATATATACATATTTTTCATTGATCATGTTTTTATTATTTATGTTATAAAAATGTATTCAAAGTTAAATTTTCTTTACGATTTCAATATCAAATCATTATCAAAAATTATAAAATATCATATGCATCATAGTTTTATTGAACTATATATTAAATCATAGTTTTATTCTCCAGTCGAACTTGCAATATTTTATTTTCACAGTAGTAAAACTGTTTTTTATAGTAAAATATATTTATGCTAGTATTTAATTAAAATTTCTATGTTAGAACGATTTTCCTCATAATAAAATTTCTTCAAATTTTTCGTATGTATTAGCTATGTTTTTATAAAAAAATTTATCTGATAAAAGAAATTCCTTGAAATTCAACAAATTTTTTTATTTAAAGGTAATAGGAACTCTAACCGGACTTATTGTATTATTTATTTTAAATGACTAAAACTTTTGTGAAAATGATAGTATTTTTTTCAAATATCTGAAATGGTTTTTTATACCTCATACAGTATGTACATACAATTACCTTTTTTTCAGATTATTTCAACCTTGATTTTATTTTACTTTGATTTACAATTTTCATTTTAAATAAATAATAATAAAACCATAAATAGTGGTGATAATAAATATATAAGCTTATTAAAATAAATTCTTACATTTTTTTTATACCTTTTTTTCAACTGCCTCTTTACAAAATAAATGTATAACAATAATTTAAAAAAAAAGGAAACTATCTTATATACAATAACTCTAAATACTCTAAATATACAAGATTCTATACATGCTAAAACACAGAAGATGTAAAAAACAAAACTTTGAATCATGAATGTAATAAGATTAAAAATGAGACGTAAAATTTGTTTGAAAATAATATTATTCATTATAATATATTTCATTGTTCTTAATAGTTACTCATGAAATGTTATAAGTATAGTAACTAAAATTCAATGAAAAAAATGGAGGTGAGGGCTTCGTTTGTCATAGCAATCAACAAAAAAAAACCAAATCAATCACATGCGCTTAAGTGAGTTGAAGCAAGTAAGTCTGCATCGACAGTTCTATGATTTAAGTTCTGTAGGGAAATCCGCTGATGACTCCAATAAATTAAAAATAAATTTTCAATTTTATTATCATTTTTCGCCTTTTTCTGTATTACAGTACTTTCTGGATCCTTTTTTTTTACGCGACCATTTCAAGTCACTCACCACCATTTTTTGACCAGGAGAGTTTCTCTAATTGTGCGCATTGTATCCCTACCGGAGTAAATCCCATTTTGAACCCATTCCCAGAATGGGATTTGACGTCATTGCCGTATCCGTCATTTATTTTCTAGCAGCATATACTGCTAAAAAACAAATGAAAAATCTTGCAATGACGTCAAATCCCATTCTGGGAATGGTTTCAAAATAGACCAGAATGGGATTTACTTCGGTAGGGATGTATTTATACGAAAAGTTTGTGTCAAATTCATTATTTATTTATATTCATTGATTATTTGTGTCTTTCGAATTGTAGTTATTTGTTGTCCAGTTGAACTTTGTGTTATTTATTCCATTTCTTTTCATTTTGCATGCGGAATTCGATTTGTTGAAGGGCATGGGGAGGTAAGGCATGGAAATTCCATTCCTACCCTTCCCTGCTCTCACCCCTCATCACTGTGTGTTAGCACTTGTGTGTGTTTAAGGGGGTCGTCTACTTTTTAGGCCTCATTTTTACCCGAACTTTTCCAATGGATTAAAAGAAAACTACTCAAGATTTTTCAATGCGGTTTTTTTCTAGTTGTAGGTTTATTCTTGAAAAATTATACATATATATTCATATTCGATTATTCCCACCCCCTTGGCTAAAACACGTGGCTTCCGTCGAAATCGTATAGACAGATGGTGTGACCGACTTTGCGAGTTTAGAGTGGCTGAAAATTGAACAACCAAACATTTTTTTATTTGTTATTACTTCGATCAAAAGTTGACACAAGCTTTTTGAATTATTTTGTTTTTTTTCAAAATGGCGGACCTTTAAATAAAAAGTATCGTTTTTGTCATGGATTTTCACCACTATTTATTTATTTAATTACTTAACTAAACAAAATGTCGCAAAAAACTTGTGTCAACTTTTGATCGAAGTAATAACAAATAAAAAAATGTTTGGTTGTCCAATTTTCAGACACTCGAAACTCACAAAGTCGGTCACACCATCTGTCTATACGATTTCGACGGAAGCCACGTGTTTTAGCCAAGGGGGTGGGAATAATCGAATATGAATATATATGTATAATTTTTCAAGAATAAACCTACAACTAGAAAAAAACCGCATTGAAAAATCTTGAGTAGTTTTCTTTTAATCCATTGGAAAAGTTCGGGTAAAAATGAGGCCTAAAAAGTAGACGACCCCCTCAACACTCTTCTACTTGTGTCTACACACTTGCTTCTACTGCCGACCAAGCCAGACCACGCTACACCACGCTAGCTGCAGTCGGGGAAAATTACGTAGGTGCACGTGTACATGAAAAAACGTACAAGTTTTTTTTAATAAAACATTGACGAAATTTTACAAATTATTAATCGAAAGAAGATGATTAATAAAAATTCTTGTTTTGCATTAACTAACCCTCATACTGACGAATCGTTTTTATTTAAAGAGCATAGAATTGTGACAATATGAGGGTAAAATTGAAATTTTACAAACGGGCAGTTAAGGTATGAAATTTAGCTAGCTTGCATCATATTTGCAGCTGTTTTGTTGTGACAAACACTTGTAGTCAAACTGCCGACCTATTGCGTCTGCAACTGCTGCCAACTTTTCGCCATGCATGTCAAAGAGCATGCGGCAAATATGACCCAAAAATTGAGAAAATTTGGCTTTCTGGGTTTATTAGATCTACTTTAATATCTTTTCTATCAAATTGATCTTTGCGTGTTTCATTTTTTATCTTTTTCATCCAGCTTTTACCTAGATTTAATGAAATACTTGAGTTTTTTCGATGCTAGATAATTTTTAGTTTTTATTTAATTGTTGAGTTGAATTGAAGAATTACTGTAGTTCATGATACTTTTTTCCTACGCTAAAACATAATTTTGAATGAAAGTTTGGAAATTTATAAATTTTGTATTTTATTGATTCAAAGACTTTGATGAGATCAATGAATAGCTAAATGAAAAGCTGGAAAAATACATAAATACTTCCGCAGTATCCATTTGTAGAAAATTCATTTTTTTTCTTTGTTGAAACGAATTTAATATTGCATTTAACCAAACATGAGTCGACTAAAGAGTTCGCTAGAAGGAGATTTTTTAGGAAATGTAACTATCTTTACATAATAATCAATGTTTTTACAAAAAAAAAAAAATTGATTTTATCAGAATTACGGGAGTCGTTTGAAACCTCAAACTGAAAATAACATTAGATTGTGTTTTGTTTACACGTATCTCCTCTTTCTCAGATGTCAACTGTCACTTTTATTTATATCTTGCACAGTTATCACACAAGTTTCAATATAATAACACTTTAAGTCGAAATTTTCATACGATTTTTAATTTTTCGCGAATTACCGCGCAGTTTGATAATATCAGTACGTATCGCGAATTTCCGATTCGTTCTCATTCGAAATTCAAATTCTACTACGCCGCCAACTTAACTTCTCAATCAGCCAATCATATCACGAATAAAAAATCACTAATCTGAAGTTTGCTATTGGACATCAACTTTATTTTTTAGGAAAGTGTTGTGAATTAGTGTTGTTGATATTTTTGAAAATATCGGATTCGATATTTATCGATATTTTTTTAATATCGATATCACGCTTTGATGTATCAAAAAAAATTCATCGATAATTATTTATTGGCAAACGATAATATCGATGTAACAGATTTAAGAAAATGGTTTTCTTAGATGATTCAATTGCTGATTTGTACATTTTGTATTGCAAGTTACAGTTTTTTTGTAAAACGATATCGATATCCGATATCGACATTTCAATATCGGATATCGATATTATCGGATCCTTAAATATCGCTTTGATAATATCGATATTAGTAATTCAAATATCGATATTTTGATACATCGATTTTATATTGTGAATATTTTGTATTGTGAATTTACTATTTGGATTCTATTGTGAATCGGGTAAAAATGTAAATAACGATGTAAAAAATGTAAATAACAATGTTCTCAATCTGCATATTCCCAAACATTTCCAACTGTGAAAATCAAAATTATTTAATTGTATGATTCCAAAGTTGTCAATGTTATATTAACTAAGGAAGAAAATTTTAAATTCTTGAATTTTTTAGATTTCAAACGCTATCTATTAATTAATTTTATTCAGAAATAGTATTTACATCAATTCGAGGGTAAAGAAATCAAATTTAAGAAACAGTTTAAATTAAAAATTCTGAAACGAAAACATACACACCGACGAACCTATGCAATTCTTATAATTTAATTTTTACATTTGAAAATTTTCCCGTATGGAAAATTCAGGAAAAGCGTAGCACTGTTTTTTTTAAAACAACTTACATGTATTCTGACTAATTTTTTTGAACGAGTCAACAGCGATTTTTAGAGTATTAAATATTTTGAAAAATTTCCCACCTAGCTTCCAACAACTTTTCTACATGTAGAAAGAACTCGCGCTATCTCTGTACTGAGATACACTGGATCAACAAATGAAATAACAATGAAGAGGATTATTCGTTCTGAACGAAATTATGGCCATTTGTTTTGAACATTACATGTTATTTCATGAGAATTTTTATCTACTGTTTCTAGAACGTCTTCAGATAATTGTGTGATTAAAGTCAGAATATTATTTTTTTAGTGTCAACAAATTGTGAAAAAAATAGCTTCCATTATATACATCAAATGAGAAGTTGAAACGCTATCATACACCCAGAGTTAATGCTCTCTATCCAAGATTCAAAAAAAAAGACGTATGATCACGAAATTTTTCCAAAAATTCAAAATTTTTACACCTTTCCCATTGCAGTATTGAACATTCAATATGACATTTCAAATCTTAATTTCAAAGATATAATAGAGGTGTCAAAGCAATAGTTAATGAAGCAAATTAAAATTGAATTCATAATGACCAGTTTTTGAAAAATACAATGTGTAGGAGAAAAATGCAAATTTTCTTACAAACTAGATTATTTTCATACCCAAATATTCAGAAATTTTTTTTTTACTTAGATCTTTTTTTTGTTTATTCTAGAAGTTTTAAACTAATAAAATTTGTTTTTCAAGCACTCTCTTCAGCATTTATTCGTGCGTCAAAATCGGGCGCGTAGGCAGAGAGGCGGGTTCGAGGGTTCAAGACCCTGACCAAATGAGGATGAAATTACTATTTTATGTTAAAAAAATTAAAATGATAACTATAAATTGGAAAAATACAAATTGATAATAAAAATGCAGGAAAATTATGGTAAGTAAAAATTATTAAAAATGAACCAACTGGAATCTTGCGCAAAAAAACAAATGTTTTCATGAAAGTACTCAAGGATAACAATAGTCAGGATTTTCAAATGTACTAACATAAAAATCACAATTATTTTGTCTCGAGAAGAATTTTTTTATGAACGAAATTCTACTCATGAATACTGTTAGGTAATGATAACGTAGTAAACAAATATTTGAATAATTATTCGATTTGAGGCTTAATATAATACTACTATATATAGGGAAGTTGTTCTCTACGAAAACATTAAAAATCTGGGAAAATTCTGACCCTGAAGCATAGAAATATAAAATTATACCACAGCAGCGAATACTAAAAAAAATTATAATGCCAGGAAACACTATAAAATTTCATAAAAATGTATACAATACAGAAATTCTTGGTATCCATAAAATACTAAAAATCTTTTACTTTTTTTTTTTTTCTTTATACTTCAGAGAATTCTAGGAAGCTATAAAAAAATTCATTCTCTTAGATTTTGATATGTCCCGAAAATTTGAATATGGTGACAGTTACTTTTTAGAATGATTCTTCTTACAAAGTGGTATAAATTAAATATTCATAATTTGTTTATTTTAATTGGATGCCACGATAAAGAATATCTTTACTTACAAAATATTCAATACAATATAATTAAAAAAATTCAATACATCTTTAATTACAAATATTCATCATCCAAAATGATGAATTTTTCATTCGCAAAGTGTTCACGACGAAGTGTACGGCAACATTTTGGTATTTTTCCGAGTTATTTCGCCGTATATTTTGCTCGCTCACGTTTACGATAAATTACATTGTTTTCCTTCAAAATCTTGTGAACGCTAGACTTTGAAAAGCCAAATTTTCGTGCTACTTTGACCAACCATGTTTTTGGCACTTGACAGCAGTTTTTTCATTGTTTTGGCACTTAATTTTGGTGGGCACCCATGTATAACTTTATTTTTCGGTTCTTTTCCATCACGGCAATCCTTCAAAACACGAAAAATAGTCGCACGAGAGATTGGCTTTTCTTTGAACACATCAAGAATTTCACTTTTACTGAGTCGCCCAAACAGATTGGCGACAGATTTACGTAAATCCAGCTTGTACATTTTAAATGGAAACTACTGCGCAATTTGAGTTTGACAGATCAGTGGGAGCAGAATGAAGCGTGACAAGTGCAATGATTGTCATTTGTGTTTTTCGTTTATGCAGTCAAACAAACGGCTGAAGTTAGTCTCAATGTTCAGTGGACATATGTTAGGCATATTAATGATGTAATGGAGAGGATTGCAGAAATTATGAACATTTTCTTTCATTTTGTAGACAAAATTTAGCATCATCACTCATATTACAGATTTGGAATATAAAACGCGATCATATATGCATGGTAACTTAAACGCTGATGAAGAAGGTTTCGAACTTTTTTCTTAAGACATGGGCTTGCGTTTTATGGATGTTAGACCAGCGAAAGAAGAAATTGTGGGTCGGGTGACAAAATCAATATATTTCGAGGTTTGGAATTGAGGATTTTCCTATTTAGAGGTGACTATGGCCTGTAATCGCCAGTTTCCCTAAAAATTATGGAAAAAAAAAAAAACAAATAAACAATTATGTGACATAAAATCTTCATTCATGTCAAACCTTCGGTGTTTACTGATGGTGTGTCTATGAATTATGTAACGCATTTCTTATTTGACACATCAAGACGAAAAAATGCACTACTCTGGGCTTCAAAAGTTGTATAACTTTTAAATCCTGAAATTCAAAAAATTGAAAAAACAAGTTTTTGGAACCCCCCCCCCCCGCCGGAAAATTTTTTTTGCCTACGCCTCTGGTCAACATGATTTAATAAATTTTAAATGCTTCTCGAAAACATGGTTTTCAATACATTTTAAATTTTGCAATAGTTGATATGTTTTGTGTCATTAATACTATTGTAAAATACAAAAAAATATAAATATTATTCTTCTCAAGACTATCATGAGTGAAAAATCACAGATGAGTGGTACCCTTTTCTTTGTCCATGTTAATGATCATACACTCAATAATCAGTGACATTGAAATTAAAAGGTAGACACTTTCTTATGCAAATAATAAATTTCAAATAATTAATATAGGTCTACTTATTATTGAAGTCAAAAAATTATAAATAAATGAGCTACAAAATAGTATATTGTAGTAAAAAATCACTTTTCATGTATGAAATAATTCATAATACAATAAGAAAAAGGAGTAATACCTAAGGTCAGTAATTTTTAAATAATTGAACCTAATAGACAAGCTCGTCATACCTAATTAATCACCATTAGGCCTGGGCGATATCCTAACGATTATCGATATATCGATATTTTAAAAAAGATATCGACGATAATATCGCCGATATTTTCGAAATCGATACATCGTCAAATATCGCCTTCTCTTGGAAGACAATTGAAGATATCGAAATTTTGAAATATTAACGAAAATAACGACGAAAAATTTGAATAGTTGATGGGTATGGATGATTTATCATTATCAATAAGGGTGCTTTGTTAAACGTGATCGAAAATAATTTTTTGATAAAAATATTTTCACAGCGGCCTGGTTTTTGTAAGTTCAAATATTCTATGTGCACGGTGTTCAGATGATAAATGTACAATGAGCACTTGAATCAAAGAATTTTTCTTGCAAGTTTTAAAAAAGATGTTTGGGATAGTTGTATATGAATCACAAAGAGTCTAGATTTCATTTATTTCAATAAAGCATAATAAAACATTCATTGTATTTTTTGCCTGTCTTTACATAGCCGAGACACAGTGATACAATTATATCTAAAATAAAAGAATATCTGTGGCTTCCCGCCATAACAGAGGAAGTCACTTCTGCCACAACGTTTAAAATTTTATCAGAATACCATGTAAAATAAGCCTTACGGCAAAAGTGACTTTCTCTGTTATAGCGGGAAGCCACAGATATATTAAACAAATGTTGAATAAATATACATTGGTGTGCAAAGAAAATTTTTGCCTTGAGTGCTATTATTTAACTTTCTTTTTGTAAAAGATTTTTTCCATTTCTTTTTTTCAAAAAAGAAAAACGATAGCTGATATATCGATATTTGCTCTCACGATAATTACGATGGTTGATATTTTTTTGCCGATGTATATCAATATCAAATTTCCATATTTTTGTCGGCGATATCCAGGCCTAATCACCATTGTTGCAAACAAGAAATTAAGAAATCTTTGTAAATATCTTGCGCATTTTGATGTCGCGTGGCACCTTCTGTAGGTTGACAAAGGGCCCGGTTACGATCGGCGACAAAGAGAAGTCGCATCAAGAAATTCGCCAGGTGCGCGGGACACGCGCAGCGCTGAGATTCGGGGCAATTCGGGCCCCCGCGGGGACTCTTTTCAGAGCCGTTCAATCTTCACGCCACCTACGATCAAAATGACCCCGCGCCAGGTGACGTCGCGTACCGAAAGTCCCTTTTTTTTATTATATTCCTTCTGACCGAGATTTAACGGGGCTCGTGTCAAGAAAGAGTCGTAAATAAAGTGCAACGCACTTTCGAGCGGGGCAAAGGGGCGCACCGTGACTTTTTGAATCCGGGAATGTTACCTTTTGTTGCCAGCGATGATACTTTTAATGTGTCTATCCCTTGTATTTTCCGATGATCGAGAGTCGCGGCGATATTTGGGGACAAAGGATTTTTCAGGGGTAATGGGGCGAGGGGAAGGTTCAAAGTTGCCGTAAAAATGCGTTTTGAAAAATCATGTCAACGTGTTCAATGACATAAGATTCTGGTAGAAAAAAGTGTTACATTCTATTTCAATCTTTTAATTTCCATATTTCCTTGTATTGTACTCATAGAAACAAAAAGGGGATTGATATTTATTCAACAAGGGAGGAAGAGGGTGATTCCGACGAGTGTGTAGATTGTGACTCGCTTCGCTCGGTCGCAAAACACACGAGTTGAAGGTTTATAGCTTCTCTTAGTTGTTGATCGTTAGGTTAGGTTAGGTTAGGTCCTAACCTCACAAATGCAAATGAGTGAATAAAAGTGACAAAGTTTGTACTGCATTAAAATGGAAATCTACAGACGATTTTCGTTTGAGATTATTATCAGCAAAACGTTCAAGTGTGCAAAAAAAAGTACCGTGGAATCAGCGACTTTCGCCGATGCCACGACTGTCTCCGGCGT
Organism: Platygaster robiniae; assembly: GCA_028476575.1. Classification (NCBI taxonomy): domain Eukaryota; kingdom Metazoa; phylum Arthropoda; class Insecta; order Hymenoptera; family Platygastridae; genus Platygaster; species Platygaster robiniae. The sequence continues at coordinate 19,074,667 of CM052027.1, forward strand.
CGAAGATTGAAGCTTCCTCGGCGGAATCGATGAAAGACTCTCATCACATTCGCGAGAGACACGCATATACATCGACTTGAGACACAATGAATTTCGTTTTTCACGACGTACTGTACGTGGGAATTAATATTCCTTGGTTTGTACGTACTTATACGCAAGTATTGTTTTTTTTCATACGCAACTTTTTATCATGCTAAAGTAAAAAATGAAGGTTCAAAAAAGATAATCATGGATAATTGTGGAAGATAAAGGGAATTTTAGGTACTTTTTTTGATAACTAAGATTTTTACAATGTCAAAAAAAAGTATATTGACATACTGAAAGATTAAATGAATTTTTCCTGCATAAAAATTGGTACATTTTTTATTATTGAAGTTTATTTTTACCCGATGTTCATTTGAAGATCATTTCAGGGCACTCGAAATTCCATATGCCCAATGTCCACTGGATTTTCGAGGAGTGAAGTTAGCAGAAGGAAGCTGTTTCGGTATATATAGGTCAACTTGTGCAATATATAAAGATATACTTTTATATCATCTGCTAGTTCATTTTCTCATACACTGAGAAAAAAATTCTTGGAGAAATTACCATAAACTTCAAAATGGTGGTACCACTAAGCCGTTCCTATCGAAGATTACTATAAACTGTTGAAGTTGGAAATTATCGGATGATTTCATATAACTCATGCAGAAGCTCTTAAAATTGTAACAGGAAGCTACACAGTTATAGGATTTTTTCCTTTAGTAGCATACGTCACATTGTTCCATAAACTATAGTACTTTTTATCAAATATAAACGTGGAATACTTCATTCAACTACATAGGTTAATCTAAAAACTTGTCTGATAAATTACTATAGTTTTATAGGACTTTACAGTGCAGCGACTGTTGTCAATATTTACTATAGCTCACAAGATTTAATCAAAGGTGACAATGCAAATACTCATTTGCATTACAATTCATCAGGTGTTTCAAGAGGTCGATAATTTCATTGTTCATTCAAACATTTTTCCAACAACAAAAAAATATAGGATATCGTCGGTAACATGCTGAAATTCTAATTTATCTATAGAAATTTTTAAAAATTTGCTACCTTCATTAATTTATGAAGAATAATTTCAAAACATGACTGCCTCGATTTACATTGCGAGAAAATAACGTATTTTACTTTATAAAATAATAGTGAAAACAAAAAGCGCCCGCCAAAAAAATAAACCACATTATATCTTTTAAAATAGCATACGGAAAAAATCGCTAATTCGTCGACGAATTAATATCAATTTTAATCGTAAAAAAATTTGAAGTTGCCATACGAAAAATATTTTTGATTTCATCATGTGGGAAGAATTCATTTATAATAAAGAAAAATTGATTATAGTGTCGAAAATTGGTAGAATGAATTGATTTCTAAAAAAAACGTTTTGGACCACTCCAAGTTCCTTTTGTTGTAAACTAGCTTGTTTTACGAAGAAATTACCAAATTCTTTTTCTCAACCCAGGTTTTTTCGCTCCAACAGTATAATGCACCTCCAAATAACTTACAATTCTTTCTACTCTGGCGGTTGGAACGAAAAATTCATATATCAAATCCGGTGACTTAGCTACATTGCTTACGTATTCAGAAATCTAAAAGTCAATTTTTTAGTACATACCTGAGGAAAAATTTCGCTGGTGAAATACATTACGGTAAACATGTCCTTCTTTTTATCTATCAACTATTAATAAATCATCCCATAATACTGCGTGGAGTTGACTCTAATGATAAAATCCGTGGAACACCCAACATCATAACCCCAAAATCCGCAACTTTCAAGGTCATCATACTAACCTTCAAAATCACCCTTCAAGCTCCAAGACCACCCAACTTGCTGCGATTGACCAGTTCAGTCGGAAAAACGACCGAACTTTCATCGTTGAACTAGGCCAAAGAATCCGCGGCGGAAGTTGCACTTGCCCCGCGGAAAACGCGGGAATCGCAACAGGCAAGGGTGAATGGGGGAGTGACCTTGATAAAACATCGCGGCCACGAATGAAGCCGTTGAGCCGCGGGAACAAAGAGATTCCGTTGCCCTTTGTCGGGAGGAAATTCCTTTTATGCGAATCTCTTTTGCACCCGCGAGGTCCACCTTCGTTTCCACCCGAACGGCACGAAACTGAAGATCCATTGTGAGAGCCAACTTTCGAGGGTACAATGCCGAAAAAGGACGCTTTTTCCAGTCTCTCGAGGGTCTCTTTTCCGGGGACCAAGTTCGCCCGATTTTGGAAAGGCTCGTTTGGAAAATGGAAAAAGAAAAGGGTCAAAGGTCACGGGTCTCGCGAGCACTAGAGCGACCCCAAACTTTCGGGGCAAATCGGGACATTTATCCCGGTCGGGTAAGTGCGTCGTGAGCGCAGGCTTTACCCTTGAAATCATCGGTGCGTGCAATTATGCCGAGATCAAAGTGGATGAAACTGGGGAGTCGAGATTTTCGTATCAATTATTTTGGAACGACGGGCGAATTGTGATACCGAGAGCGAAGCTCGGAAAACCATGCGAGAGCGAAACTAGTGTCAGTGAATGGGAGAACGAGTACAAAAAATTATGTCGTTATTATTATTTATCGCAGTGCAGCAATTAAGTCAGTGATTTCTGGAATAAGTGGTTTTATTCTGGCTTCTGAAATTTTTGACTATTAAGATAATATAGTCAAATGGTCCGTTTGGGAGATGCACTGCAAAAAAAATATATGAGACATGTCTCCGTAGAAGACACGAAGACGCGAAATCCATTTCTTCAGTCATTAAGTGTCTTACTTTTTTGTGTCAAAAAGATGTGTTTTATAGACATCTTTAAACGTCTTAAAAATGGCGTCAAAAAGTGTCGCGTGGCAAGACACCATTTTTTGCAGTGTGGTCTGTAGATTTCTGTTTCAAAAATATAATGGTAGAAATCTTTAATTAACGTAAAGATTCTTTCTTGATGATGTTCTGATAATTTTTTTATTTTAGGGTAAATATGATTGAAGACCAAGATTATTAATTTCGTCCATGAAAATGTTCTGTCATTATTTATTGGAAAATCTTCAAAGTACTAGGAATTGAGAAAATTAACTCTTGTATGAATGATGTGTACATATATGATGAAAATTTACAAATCTTTAGGTTTTCTAGAGAATAATTCTAGAAATATGTATACAAATCTATAAAATAAAAATAAATCAATTCTTACCAATACTGGAAAATGGCATAAATTTTTTTATCGTAGACGTTGTTAGTTGATCGAAAAATATTAGACACTTTTTTTACTTGTTTTCATCGTATCTCAAAAAATGACGAAAGAAGTGACGTCATTTCAACAAAATGACGTCACTTCTAGAATAGTCAACTTTTAAATAAACGAAAAAATACGTATACATTTTTTTTTTCGAAAATAGTCTACGATACATGTGTTGCAGAATTTCGTTTTATTTTACGTGCAAGTTTAAAATTCAATAAATATTCAAAAATAATGAAAATACTGCAGAACGAAAAAAAGTTTTGAATCATTATTTTATTTTATTGAAAAACTATCAAAATTCTAGAAAAGATTAAAACTTTGTTACCACTGGCGTTCAATTTTATAAATTATGTATAAGAATCTATGAAAACGCTAAAAATCTCTAAATCTTCTTGAAGATCTCACAAAATTCAATAAATAAACAAAAAACTGAAGAGTAGTAAAAATACTCAGATTTTATCAAAGTCTTGTGAATGCTCATGAAACTGTGTTGTAAATATATATGAAATTTTAAGTCAATAAAAGTTTGATTCTCGAAGCATCAAATTCTAGGAATCTATATATAAATCCATAAAAATACGAAAAAATTTTTATAGTCGTATGAATCTTTAAAAAATAGAAAAAATACTCAAAAGACGTATAATCTTAAATGTTTTTGGAGGTTTTTCTTAGAATAAATGATATATTTCAAAATTTTAATTAAAGTTAATCGCGCGTTGTCAATCTGAAAAAGTATCTTGAGGAAACAAGTTAGTCCGAAAACATTTTATAAATACCAACAAATACAAAATAAAATTTCAAAATACTTCATAAATTTGTGAAAATTCTTTGAATTTGTAAAACCTTATTATCATAAATTTTAAAAACTAGAAAAACATATGAGAAACGCATAAAAATGCCAAAAAATATAAAAAACATATCAATATTGAAAAAAAAAAATCAAAAAGATACTCATTTTTAATAATCTATTCGAGTAAAAAAAAAGTTAACAAACTTTGAATTCTAGCGCATGATTGTCTAGAAATCCGAATCGTAGCAATGAATAAAAATACCAAAAATCTATAACATACTAGAGAACTCGAAAAAAACTTATGAAATTTTCAAAAATACAACAAATTGAAAAAAATCAGGAAATTCAAGTTTTCAAAATTGTCTTTTAAATATAACAAACTACTGAAAATCTTCAGAAATTTGAATCCTATGGGACTACATTCTAGATATTTATTTACAAATTGTAAATCCATGAATAGTTGCATAAAACCCTTCCAATTGTATGAAAACTAAAAAATATGAAAAAGTACTGATGATAACATAAATCTATGAATAACTTGTTATTTAATGTATCAAAATTTTCTAGATACATCGACCCATCGATATTTTCTTTCCGATATAGCGTCTCTAAATATCGGATGCCTCTCAGGTTAAATTACTTAAAAAAATACTGATTATTATGAGTGTACTTTTCTCTCCTCATACAAGGTAATTTTTCAGTATATAAATAGGTATATCTGGACAATCATAGTAATTTTTGACTCATCGTAAACCATGGAAAAATGAATGACAATTAGTATAAAATTATTAATCATGTAATCATTAGTGTAAAAAATTACAAAATGACCAAAAATAGGCGTGCCACTAAACATAAGTGACTTTACACTGATTCAACTTGAGACTTAATCATATTGGTTAAGCCAATATTAATATTTTTCATTCAAATTCCTTTTCAGTTTTATTAAGTAAAATTTTTACCAACTTACTGAGAAGTTCACAAATTCACTTTTGAATTAGTAAAATTCCACAAGTTTACTGAAAACTTGGTCGAATTCTACGAAATGAATTGGTAATTTATATGTTTGTCTCATGATAATTTATGAGATAGTTTGAATTTATAAATCCACTATTAAGTATTATTTTAAATTACTGAAGAATAAATTAATACTCACTATTGAAAAAAGTTCATTTCTCATAAGTTTTCCAAACGAACACTTCTCTCTCGCAAGATGTCTGACAATGAGAGTCCCTCGCGGTATATATATGTGACTTGGAATAAGAAAAAGGCCGATTTAGAGACCAATTCCGATTCTCGAAAATTGATTTCGCAGGCGTTTTTTACGAAGAGGACGATTAATAACTGTTTTTTCGTTAACGCTTCTCTCAAGCAACCCAAGATCGTACATCTGCTGTTTAGAAGATCTCGGTGTACAATCGACCGATTAAAAAAATTACAAGGCTTATTCGAAAAGTGATAGAAATCAGATCGAGTATCCGCGACGAGGCTGTTTACGAGATGTTCAATCGAACACAGCTCAATAAATGATAACCCATTCAAAAGTCGCTCAATCAACGAAACGATAAACGCACAATGTGCAACAGTGTGTCCAGATTGAATGCGCTCACTCTCAATACACTCGAACCGGTCTCATGCATGTGAAAGGAACATGGTATGACGTCACGTTCTCTCTTTTCACACGCATAAGACCGTTCGAGTGTGTGGAAAGTGAACGCATTCAATCTGGACACACTGATGTGCAAACGTGTGGTGTAAGATCTAACATGTGCAAAAGTGACTTGACCAAAGTAACGACGGACAAAAAAAATATGCGCAAATGGATCCAAGCCCTCTCCTTCCCAATAATAAATATTTTACTATCAATAAGAAGTTTTATACTAATTCAAACAGAGAGTTCCCATCTCTTTTAATATGGTCATTCCAAAAAGTCCTCGTCCCCACAAAATCCGCCTCTCGCGATGGCAGCACAGTCCGCTCTCGAACTTACAGGGTGAAAAGAGAGCCGGGGATCCGTCGAGAGGGTCGATCGGGGGTGGAAAAGAGGGAATAAGAGGACTCTCCATCGCAGTCCGTCGCCTCTCACAGGGGTGGGGGGCGGCGGCTCGAGGGTTGGGGCGCATGCGCATTCTGGACCACCCTCCATTTTGGCCTCCACGGCTCCTCTCGCGCGCCACCCCTCTATTGATTTTGTTACATCCAGCCTCAACCCCGACCCTCGCGAAACAGGGACGTCGGCGCGATACGCGCCGATGCGTACGGTACGTCCATATACGGGCCATGAATGTTGATACATGCATATTTTATCTGTAACATGCTACGAGCACTTAAGGCAGAAATTGCCAGTAAAAGTTAAACGCGCTCATCGCCGGGGAAAAAGCCAACTCCAGCGATTGACGGGGCTTTCGCGTACTCGTTTCTTTTTTTCCTTTTTTTTCTCTACCTCCCGTAACTCGCTTCTTTCTATCCCGAGCGGAAAATTATAAGTTCCTCGAATGTTTGGAGGACTCCGGAGGAGGGTGGGAAGCAGTTTGCGATCGTCAATGAAAATGGTGCTGAAAAGTTGCTTAGGGGACGAGGGGTGGCTCTGTAGGGATAGGCTATGAGTATTTGGTATGTAGGAATATAGATGTTTCTCTCTGATGTATCGAAATTATTTTTGTATCAGTATGCTCTCTCTCATGTCCATATTCCTCAAGTGGGAAAAAGCTTTGAGATCGCCATCTGGTGACGAGGCACTGAATTTCCCGTCGCGGCGGGAAATTTCAAACGATGACCGCTACAGTCTTGTAGATATTGTAAGTTTTTGATGTTTTTGTTAGAATGATTTGTCCCCAACGCTGGTTCTTCCATGGACTATTACCTCATCATCATTCCTAATTTCGATGACTAACATTAATCTTTTACAGGTCCTGCATTAAAACGTCTGGTAAGTCCAACAGTCCGTCTTTTTTCCAGTAGACCAGACAACCCGAGGAAAATCAATTTTTCGAGAGTGCGGCCCTCGCTTTAGCATGGCGAACAGTCCTAAAGATAAAAGCGAGAACGATGTGTAAAGCGTACGAATCGCGAAATGTACATGGTGCTTTTGAAGCTTTTTAGCCGTGGCTTCTTTGCTCGATTTCTCCTCTCTCTTCCCTTACTTCGACCCTGCTACTTTGGCCGACAAGTACTGCTGCTGCGTGCGGCCTACGAGACGTACCAACCACCAAGCCACTCGCCAGTCCCCAACTAGTTCAAGTACCACGTGCGCTCACGTCCGACGAAGGAGTACTCGAGCGGCATTTGCGGTGGATTTTAGCGGTGCTCTTCGCCGCGCACCAGGAGACCCTCACCCAAGGGGTTCTCGAGAGAACCCATATGATATCCCGTGATAATCCTGCCTATCGTCTGGTCTCGCCAGCGTTTTCTGCACACGAAGCTTTACTGCGTAGTTTCAATCTTTGTTTTTCAAAATACTCGCATCGGTTCTGATAGAGTCATCTTACGTCTCATTGTTACAGGTGACAAAAAAAAGTGTATACAAACTTCTCTCTGCAATTAGATGAATGTGAAAACAATTACTGTTTGTTTCAGCTCTTGTTAAATACTTTGTTTAACGATGTCAAGTGATCGCCCAACTATTATAGCCTAGCATCAGCCGGGAGCACGCAACTGCGGGATAGCGCAGAAGCTTAGAATTGCACGTTCATTGGTTTCTCGGGAAATCAAACGATTCAAGGAGCTCGGTAATGAAGGTGACCATCCTGGAAGAGGAAGAAGACGAACTGTGAACACTTCTAAAAATCATCATAGAAATCATCTTCTTTGACTCACATCCAAGGGCCCAAGACGTTCCTTCTCCCTCGTGCCTTCATCTATCCACTGCGTAGATTTCGGGTCCAAACCACCCAGGCCCCAATTAAAAATCATCCATATTACCCAAACGTCATATTTTTCAAGGGACAAGTTTAATGTCCATTTTCGATTGCTTTGTGAAAAGAAGACACACCCCGTGAAATATTCCGATCGACATCTGGTGGCTTCGTTTGTGCAAACTCGAGTCCGATAAGCCGGCTCCGGCGCAAGTCGAGCGTGCGGAGATTCAAGAGCCTTGTTTCGTGGGATTGCCGGATACTTGTGCGATACCGCTCGTGTTTCATTTCCATCCAGTCCTCGGTTCTCGAGGCCCGGAAACTCTTTTGAGACGGATCCCGCGTCGATCAACGCAAAAATTGGTTTTTTTCAACGTATACTATAAAAAAACATGCCATAAACATGTATGACAATTTCAAAATTAACTATCCCAGTATTTTCTGAGTTCTTGACATCCGAACTCATTGTAAATCATCCCCCTGGTGTGAAAAAAATTACGTGACCGGAAACAAAGGCCGAGCCGCATGAACAAACATTTCCAATATGGATGATCTCGCTTCTCCCTTTTCCCCTAGGGTAGAAGGTCCCGGCGTAAGGTCAACGGCGTTCGCGTCGGAGTAGGTTAATAAAGCGATATTAAAGCCGCGGGGAGCGACGAAATCCCCGGCGTCCACTCTGGGTACGGCGTCCAGCTCGTGAAATTGCGCGCCCCGCGATCCGCCATGTCGTTTCATTATCGCCCGTTATCACGGTAACATACGCGCGTACAGGGCATGTGTCGCGCCCGCACCACGCTCACCCCAGCCCCCAATCCTGGCATTATCGTATACGCGTGATCCCGGTGTTTTACATGTTATGAGGACGCTGAGATGGCTCGTTTCGCGCGACCTTCAATCTTACGTTATTGCCGTCCAGAGGCAGCGTGCATGACTTTACATAAATTTGCGTCGATGACCGCGCGGGTTTCCGTTCACCGGAGTTTCGGGGATGCCCGAAATTGTCACCAGGAACGACGATTCCGGCGGTGATGACGTATGGTTCCTTGTAAGGGTAGGTGACATTTGTAGAATGAAGTAGTTCATTATCTGATCTTTAGGGTGACCAGACGTCCTGGTTTACCTGGACATGTCCTGATTTTTGTCTGCAATGTGCTGTTTCTTCAATTAGTGCCTACCAATAATCATATGGACGCAGAACTTGAATTCAATAAACCTGAAATGGAGTCTTGCATGATCCAGGCTGAAATTTAAGGGGCTGCTTTTCTTTTAAGGGGTTACACCACTGTAGGATTTTCGAAAAATTGAATTTTTTTCGGCTTAAAATGTGCTTTAGGGTGTTAAAAATAATATATTCAAAGATGGAAGGTGTCAAAAATGTTTAAATGCCCAGATTTAATGCCCGAAAGCTACAATTTTTGCATGGAGGTAGACGCAGAGCGCAAAAACATAAGATTGGCCAAACAAGAAGAAGATATCGACGCAGAAGGACAACTGTGTGGTTCGGGCATCGCAGATTGAAGGTACATAAAAAAAATAGAATTTTACAGTACTAAAAACTTTGAACGCGTTTTTCTCAAAACCACTTTTTTCAAACTGGCCGGAAACATATCTCGTACAAATTTTTATCAATAGGTCCATACGTAGGATTTTTTTTTATTTTGCATACTTTTTTTTATAAACAATAAAGTGACGATTTCGAACGTGAGATTGCATGTTTTTCGATCAGAGGCACGCCATTATGCGGAAAATCAATATATCAAAAAAATCCTACGTACGGATCTTGCTTTGTTCTATAGATTTCAAAAAATTTTGGTTTTTGATTCCAAATCAAAAATTACGGCAGCTACGTTTCCGGCCGTAGACCCTTTCGAAAAAAAGCGTCGGAGGGGAAACGCTGCACAGCCGTTGTTTTTTGATATAATTACTTGAAATAAATTGCATTTTGTTCTTTACGATATGTGAAATAAATCCCAGTTAACGGCATTTTGATTTGATACTTTATTGCGCCAAAAAAAATGCGCGAAAAATGCCTGTTTCTCCGTGCTCTACAGTGGTGTAACCCCTTAAATGAAATGACATGTTTTCAATGATTTAAAGAATCTTCATTATAAAATATAAATCAGTACATTTCGAGAGTAACGTAAAAACGAAATAATTAGGACATGATGATTTCGAGATCTCTCATGAACGACTTACATTCTTGTAGGGCCTAAACTACAATAGGGCAACCGGGACAACGCCCCTGGACCCCCTACTCAGAAGCCTCGTAACAGTGGACTAAGGACGGCGAAACATGATTTTTTTGGGTGGATAGTGATTAAGACCCAAGCAAAGAGGAAAGAAGTATTCGTTTATAAATTTTCTCGTAATTTTCATGATAATTTTTCTCATGTTTAATAAAAATATGAAAATTCTAACAATATTGAAAATAACAAAGAAACATTTGAGGTGACGCAATTTTTTATCAAGTTCGTAAAGTTTTTATTAGTTTTTATTTTGTTTCAAATTTTGAAAAATTCAATCACACTTGTGAATTTAAAAGATTTCCTTCACTATCTTTCAAAAAATTTTTCAACTTTCTATAGAAATCTGGAAAATTTCAAAAGTATAAAAATTCTGAAAAATCTTATTAAGTTTGACAATTTTACATGGAAGTCGTAAATTTCCCAAAAGTTTCTATTATGCCTGGAATTTGAACGAAAATTCAAAAACGAAAGTTCAGACGATTGTCGAAGATTTGATTATGATCGAAAAATTTGTAGAATTTCAGAAATCGTTCATGAATTTTACGGATTGTGTTTATCATCAAATTTCTTCAGAAATGGCACTATGTTCCTCTACAGAAATCTAAAATATTCAAAGAGTATGAGGAAATAACGGAAAATCTTAATAATTATTCTGACAAACCTTTAATAAATGTAGAATTTTAAACAGCTTAATTGTGTTTAAAACTTTAAATAACTTCAAAAATAAATTAACACAAAATGTTTGAAGAACCTCGATATGACATTCTATGGAATTTGAAAAATTTGTAGAATTTTTTAAATGGTCCATAAATTTTGAATATTGCGTTCATTATAAAATTTCTACATAATTAGCAGAGTTATAGTTTTCCATTTTTTATAGAAATGTAAAAAACTTCAAATTAGTGAACAATTACAAGAAATTCTAATGGATTAGGAAAATTATCATCAAGTATAGAAGTTTTGAAACAGTTTGAATTATATATATTCCGATGTTTTCAAGATTCCAGAGTGTCAGAAAACATCGAAAACGGTGAATATTTAATTAATCCAATATAATGTGTTATCAGAAAAATTGTAGAATTCTAGAAAAAATTTATCAATTTTGGCGATTTTGCACATTTTATTAATTTCTGAGAAATGCCTGATTATTCTTATTTTCTATGGAAATTCGGAAACTTTTAAAGGAAATCAAATTTACCAACAATCCTAATTAATTTGACGAAAACTCATAAAGTTTGAAGGTTTCGGAAAATTTTGAATTAATTTGAAAGTTTCAGAAAATAAAGAAACATTGCTAAATCTATAAATAGTCAAAATTCGATAACTTTCCAATGTTTGTAGAATTTAAGAAAATATACATCAATTTGATACATTGTGTCATTATCATTTTACTTCCACGGATGTATAATAATATCAGTAATAGTAATAATAATAATAATAATAATAATAATAATAACAATAATAATAATAATAATAATAATAATAATAATAACAATAATAATAATAATAATAATAATAATAATAATAATAATAATAATAATAATAATAATAATAATAATAATAATAATAATAAAAGTGAAAATTCGAAAAGTATCAAAATTTATAAAAGATCACAAAGTTTTGCATATTTTTCTTTATTTGGAAAATTTAGAAAGACTCGAGTCACTAAAAACGATATACTTTCAAGATTGTTGAATATTTTAAGACTCGGAAAATTTATAGATTAACAGAAAATATGAATAAGTTTCGTAGATTGTGAAAAATCCCAAAATCTACGTATAACTTCAGAAACTTAGTCATACCCTAAAATTTGTTGTCAATTGAGAAAAGTTTGATCGTATCATGAAGATCAGCAATTTCAAGAATTTTTATAAAAACCATAATCATTGAAAATCTTGATGATTTCGAATAATCATAAAAAGTTTTGATAATAAAGTAAAATAAAACTTGTAAATTAATGTGTTTATTAATTTAAATCCATGACAAAAATCGGTAATGCCTATTTAACACAGAAAAATCTTTTGGAATGTAACCTTCATTGGAAATACCGAAACACGTGGCTACACCTTGCTGCAGAACTGTCCAAAATTGACCGAAATGGCGGAAACGTTGAGCCAAAATGGACACGGACGCATCGAGGTTCATAAAAGAAAAATGCATTGGGTGCAACTGGGTGTCTTCATGACTTAAGTTATTGGCAACATTGAAACATAAACGTGTACCCGTCAAAAGACGAATGTGATTACATCAATCAAGACACAATTTTGTTAAGAATCAATACTGTAAAAAAATACCGAAATTTCCTATACCATGGTACTGCAAATTTACTATTCTTTCATGATTCACATACTTGAGGAAGAAAATTTCATTAAAATATGGAACATTAGGATAAATAAACTGGAAAATTCCAACTGCGTATTGTAAAATTATAGTAAAATTTCACCAGAAGGCAATGGTTCATGAAGTTCGTATCAGTACAGTAAAATAACCACAAATTTTTTTTAGAGTGATCTATAAAGTTGTAGATTTCAAATGTCTGTACTGCAATGCTGAAGATTTGGTGTAACATTATATTTCATAATAACGTCATACGAACTTGTTTGGATATTTCCTAACCTAAAAAAAATCTATCGTCTCAAACTTTATCACATCAACCTACTGTAACAAAACCTACGTACCTAAATTGACTAATATAGTTCAAAGGGTCAAAACTCTAACCCATCACGTGTCTTTTCTTCGCCAACATTTCGCTTCGGTCGACATTGTTTCAATACCCCATTCAACCGAAAATAGATGCGCGGAAAACTCGAGTTTCGTCGACGGACGTTCAATGCAACAATTTTGGCGGGTCGCGTGCACGCAAATTTTAAAGTGGCTATCACGGCCACGAGAAATGGGGGTGACTCGTGCGCAGCACGTGCACACGTCTAGAGAGCGAAAAATGAAATTAGATATCGCAACGTTCCCCAAACGCATCCCTCTCGTTCTGCTCGCATTAAATGAACGCTAATGCACTTAATAGCGAGTTTTCGTGCGTCCCGCGTCAATAAGCACGTGTTGCGTGAGAGCGTGCGTGGTTGAAGCGTACGTCACAACACGCAACCCCCAAGATTCACTCGCTTTTCTTCTATTAGTGTTTTCCCAACAAAGTTGGTACGTGGTATGTCAAATAGAAAATTACACGGTGGGTTTTAAAGGTTAGGGACGGAGAAATTACACTGATTAACTGTGACATGATGACGGAAATGAAGTGTACATGGGTAACAGTGTATTGGAAAGGGGTCGAGTAGAATTTTTATGAAAGATTTATTAAAGTGGCAATTTTTTTTTTCAAATTCGTATAACAACGATGAATTTGAAGTACTTCATGTAACCACAAATTTTTAGATGAATAAATTATAACTATTTCTTAATTTTCTCTAAGACGCTCCGCTTCGATGAATCTTCAAAAACCAAATTTACATCTATAAATCCTTTATATTTTTACATTCCTTTTTATCTTTCTTTTCTAGCTTTCGGCCTATATGTTTTGGCTTTCGTCAGGAATAACCATACCTGTTTGAGAGCGTGGTCGTGGTAGGTTGGTCAAGGAGAGAAAAATGCACCGAACTCACTTTTTCTTGATTTATTTAAAACAAATGTCAGGAAACAAAACCGACACCGCAATGAGAACAATAACGTGGCAATTAATATGTAAAGCAAGAAAAAAAACTGAACGTCAATGAATTCACATATAAGAAACGTCTACACTGTACTAAGAAAAGAACAAGAATGCGCAGAGCATGAGAGACAAGAGTTACACTTGTGATACGCACAAAAGTAATGACGCATAGTACATTCCATCAATAAAGAACGTTTAACGCAATAACGCAAGAATTAACATTTTGGAACAACACTGGATCAATTAAAAATAAGAACCTGTATGAATGTGTTGTCAAACCGAGACAAATGAACACACAGCATTGATCTACGTGGCATCTCCGAATTTTCCCGAAATACTCCCATCAAATCTCAATCGTCCATGAAAAGGAAGACAGATTCTATTGTTCCTCAAATACATATGTTCCTCTACATCGTAAGATCGATGTAGAATAATAGTGTTAATAGAATAGACATAATCCTCAAGAGAAAAAGAGATGGCTTCATGGAGCGTCGCCATTGACGTTTTGGAGGGTAGCCATCTTGATCTATGGATGCAGCCATTTTGATTCACAACTTAAGGTATTGATTATTGAGTTGGCTATTAATCTCGCTGCGAGGCGTTTGAATGTTATGTTAGCAATTGTACATCAATAATTTGTATGGGATTTTGCGGGAAATTTAAATTAGAATATACAACCCAGTTTTCTTCATTATTTTATTACTAATGCGACTGAAGCAAAATAAATACTAATATTGCATTTTTTGCTGTCCACTTATTTTATAAAGACCATTTCTTTCATGATTGGAGAGCCCACCACCTCTCCAATCATTAAGTAATGAACCACAATAAAAAACCACTGGTTTCGTTGAATATATGATATTTCTTTATTGTTTTCACTCCAGCTTCCGATCATATTTGTTTCGGTCCTCTTCAGGAGAATCATTCTATACAATCACAATAATAAAAAACCCCATTATTAACATTCCGTGTCCCTTAGTTCTATGTAGGTTAATCAAAAGTCTTAAAATTTTTCACCTGTCTGACTTTCTTCGTTTGTCATGTCAATTCGACACGTTTGAAACGGTGGATACGACCATTCTGACTATTATTACGATATAACCTTATTCAAAGTCTGTCCTAAATTGTCCATGAAAAAAGGTTAGGATGACCTGTAATAAGGCTATTGCAGGCTGGATTTCTCTGCGTACAGGAATCCGTACTTAGGTTCCTACCCTTCACATCTCGTAATCTTCAATGGCATGTAACTAGTGCCTAAGAGTGGATAAATAGCCGTATTGTACACCACACAAGCACTAAATAAAACAACGGGGTGCTGGGGAAGAGCAATGAAACGTTTTCCATTCGACCGTTAACTGGAGCGCGGTCAATTAATAGCTACCATTTATGAAGAACAAACTTGGGGAATCTGTGAATCCGCAATCCGCCCGAGAGCAATAAATCTTAAGTCTCGGGTCGGTATGGAAGCGGAACCCCTGTATTGTAGCTATTACCGAGCCACCATACGCTTTTGCTCTCGGATCTCCTTTTTTCTCGACTTTCATCCTCGTCGTGCTCGAGCTGTCCCGGGACGTGCGATAAAGACGGTGCTTTTGGGAAGTTTTGCAGCTGATATCGCCGCGTAGCGCACCACCCCAGGTGGCATTAACCGAAATATGACGAGAAATGTTTGTTATCCCCTAACGAGCGATACCGGCCCATTTGTTGTACCAAATTTTTCCTGAGTGTAACACATATTCTTGTGTAACTACATGGAAATGAATTTGGGGGATGTGAGGAACTGTTTTTTGCCATGCGATCGTGTATTTTGGACGGGCTTCTAGATATTTAGGGAAAGTAGAACCTATTTGGTTGATCTTGTTTGACCACACTGGTCATAAAATATATGTATATTGTCAGATAATGTAATCGAATGCAAATTTAATGGTCCATCAAGATTTGTCTTTTTATTTGAGAAAAAACCGAAAGAAAAGCACTGCATAGTTAAAAAAAAATTATGATGACCTGAAGAAATCTGTTCCGATTTCGACCCAGTCATACCATTGTCAAGGGCAGGTTACTACCCACTTTTTTTTGATATCATTTGTTTAATGATCATAAGAAAATGAAATGAATAATTATATATATTTTTTATTTAGGTAGATCCAAAAACATGTAAGAAATGATGTAGAATAAATGTGTAAGAATATAAATTTAGAAAATTTTATTTCCTTTAACGTAATTACTTTTCAGATAGTAGGTACATCATTTATATTTTTATATTATAATGAAATGAGTTATTATGCTTCTGGAAAACAGGAAAATTATGTCAATTGGAAATTATATTTTCTAAAATTATAATTAGCATGGAAAGTGAATTCAAAATGAAATTAAAATTTTTGATTATTTTGAAGTTATAGAATTTATTAAATTATCAAAATTTAATTCAGGTCCTATTAAATCCTTAATATTTTTTTAATATATAATAAATTCATCGAAGAATTAGATTTTTAAAAGAATAATTTCATATAACGATGGGTTATTTTTATTGAATTCATTTAAAGTATCAAAATTAAAATATTATTAATATACAAAATTATTATTATAAATATCAAAAATACTAAAATTAAAATCGTAACGATTTTAGTCATGCTTGACAAACTTGAAATGTCCAAATTCAAAGATGATAAAAATTCGTAAATGAGTCGCATTTGGAAAATTCTTCTTTTTGCTTCGTCCATTTGGCAATTCAAAGAGTATGGACAGTCTAAAAAAAAACCAGCTCTCTGCTCAAAATTCGGCACTGGCACTTGCATTTTTCCAAGTGTTCCCAAGTTGAGACACACGCATTCACACTTTTCTCCTGATCTATTGTCTTATAAAAATGCAATAAAGAAAGTTTTAACAAATTGTGTTGAACAGTCATAAGAAAACTAAAAATAATTGAAATTGAATTTATTATTGCAAAATGGAACTATAAATAGTCACTTATCATGAAGTGAAATAGTGCCACCCTGAAGAGTTGATGCATCACAGGAGGTAGAAGATTCGAGCAAATATTCGGTATGAGATAAAATTAAAAAAAAGCACTTTCAACAATGTCATTGTCAGAGCCATCAGTTATGTTAAGATGTAAAAAATAATTAATAAAAAATGAAAAATACTGTGAATTAATCTATTTAGAATAAGGAATGTGTTTGCTAGAACTGAGAGAGAAGAGATATTGTGATGGATAATATTTTATAACTTCAATTCAATATAGGTTAACGTAAGTTGGCATCTCAACCGTTTTCCTAAGTTTTATTGTTAAACCCTCATTATTTTCCCCTGGACCATAAATATACATGGAGGGTCGAAAAAAAAATTAGATATTCAAAATTAGTTTTTCTCCTCAGTTTGAGGCTCCCTCCTCACACCATCAGCATATAAATGACAATTTCCGTAAACCCAAAAAACATAACCTACTCCCCGTTTCTTCAACAAACATTAGCCCCATTCCAAAACAATCCATCCAAAATAATAAACGAAATCCCTCGAATCCCAAAAAAATTCTCACCAAAACGACCTTTCAATTCCCCATCATGTTTTGCGAACCCCAGCCTCGAAGGGCGTCATAAAAAATCGCCCTTCGTGATTTACCCGCGAGTGGTGGAAATCACTCTGGGGCTACCGGGACGCCGGACTCGAGTGAGTGGATTAGCCGAAAAAAAAGAGATATTCGAAGGTAATTTTTTGCAGGGAAAATAGAAAGAAAGAAGAAAAAAACGCGCTTCCGTCGCGCCTCATCCTCCGAGGGCTCGGGTGGGCGCTATAGTAACAACATAGGGAAATCAATATGGCTTCCGTTGCCCTCATCCGGTATCTCTTTCTCGCAGCCGGCTGAACCGTTGTTTCTGTCCTTGTCCCGGGCTCGTTCGGACGGGTGAACCCATTATGAGGGGGTGTTACACTGAGCCAATCCCCAACCACGCGAGAGGGCGCGCGCCAAGGGCGCATGAGCGTTGCTAGGGCCGCTCAGAGCGCCTGGCACATCAGGGATATCACTGTGGAAATTCGCCTCACTATCGTCTTAACATTTCTGCGCTTGCGGTGCGATACGCGGACGATGCAGCGCTGCGCTTTTTTCCAAAAGATATGTTTATTTTGTACTTTTTTGTTTCCAGCGTCCTTCTAGATGTGGGAATCTCAATTTGGAGGTTAGAAAAGCATAAAAACGGAGTATTTTTTGGTCTAAAGACTGTTTTGAGTATCTAAACTGATCATGACGAGTATTCTATTTGGCAAAATGGAATGATACTTCGGAGACTCAAGATACTCGAGTCTCTGAACTGAGAAAATGGAATACTTGAGATACTGTTGTGACTCTAATGATTCTCTTGTTGTTCACTCCAAGGCGACTCAAAGGCGACTTTTAGAGACACATAATAAATTGTTCTACACTGAGAAACAAATTCTTGGAGAAATTACTATTGACTTTAGAACAGTGGTACCACTAAGCCGTTTCTAGAAATAATTCAGAAACTTTTCGGAAGTTTTGCATTTCTGAAGAGTAAATTTTACCAAAACTATGGTAAAGAAAGTATTGTCTGTTTGAGTAACTAAATATGATGAATTTTGAAAAAGCTTTTTGGCAAGTTTCCCGTCTGCTTGAACAAAAATTACTATAGTTTTGCACAAACCTTTTAAGCAGGTGCTAGAAGTGAACATTTTATTGACTACATGATAAACTGACTCGGAAAGTAGTACTCGGTCCTATAAAACTGTGGTGAAAATTTCAATCCGTTCATTCAAAGTTTGCATATGTGCGTCATCGTGCGCTTTCTATGCGCTTTAGCAGAATCTGAGTATAGTGTAGTGTTTTGTTTTTTGTCATTCGCCTGCTCACCGAGGAAAGTGGAAAAAGGAATTAGGGAACTTAATATCACGGAACAGAAACACGAGGTAAGTCCAGAAAAAATTATTATATATCATAGATTCTTTTCCGTTGTTGTTTTTTTTTCATTAATTAAGTCTAGAGATCATACAGTCAAATTACAATTAAGTACAACGAGAGGAGGAAAAAAAATAACCTCAGCCTAAATTGTTTTTGTTTTTGTCGGAAAAACCATTTTCGAGTTTTATTTTCAAAAGTCCAATCGTTTTTTGTTTAGAAATTAATTCATTCTACCGATTTTCGACACTATCGTCAATTTTTATTAATTATAAATAAATTATTTCCACATGATGAAATCAAAAATATTTTTTGTAAGGCAACTTAGAATTTTGTTACGATTAAAATTGACATGAATTTGTCGACGGATTAGCGATTTTTTCCGTATGCTTTTAGTTTTTTTGATAAGATATTGAGTGGTTCATTTTTTAGATAACCGTATTTTTTTCGGCGAGTGCTTTTTCTTTTCACTATTATTTTTAAAAGTAAAATACGTTAATTGTTCGCTATAAAAATCGAGGTATTCATGTTTTGAAATTAATCTAGGTAGCAAAGTTTGAAAAATTTCTTAGACAAAATTTTGAATTACCGCAGGTTACTGACGATATCCTTTTTTTGTTGTTTTTGGAAAAATGTTTGAATAAACAATTAAATTATCGATCTCTTGAAACACATGATGAATTGTAATGCAAATGAGTATTTCCATTGTCGCATTTGATTAAATCTTGTGAGCTATAGCAAATATTGACAAAAGTCGCTGCACTAAAAAGTATCATAAAACTATGGTAACTTATCAGACAAGTTTGATAAACCCATGTAGTTGAATAAAGTATTTCACCTTTATAGTCGATAAAAATTACTATAGTTTGTAGAAAAATATGACGTATGCTACTAAAGGAAAAAATTCTATAACTGCATGGCTTCCTGCTACAATTTTAAGAGTTATTGCAAAATTTATATGATATCATGCTATAATTTCCAACCTCAACAGTTTATATTAATATTTGATAGAAACGGCTTAGTGGTACCAGCGTTCTAAAGTTTATGGTAATATTTCCAAGATTTTTTTCTCAGTGTATACTCTGGGGGAGTCACCTTAGGTGTTGCCAAACTTAGCGGAATTCCACTAGATTTAGCGGATTTGGATGCGTGTTAACAGAAAAAAATTACGTCTGGTGGCTAGCGGAAAATCCAGTGAAATCCTTCTATCACGACGTATTTTTAAAAATTTAACGATTCAATATTCCCTCCTTTTTCTACGTCTCTTTGCATCTCTCGCTCTCTCTCTTCATGAGTGCAATAGAAAAGGACGCCGAAAATTGAAGTTCCAGGGATGCCAAGTACAATTATACTACACATAATGACACTAGATGATGGATCGATTATGGGTGCGTTCCAGTTTCCACCCATAAAATTATTGCTATATAGGACGAACGAAATTTTTGGATTTAAATGTTAAAATATTTCTCTGGTGCGCAATAAATTTCAGAGGCATTTAAAATAGATTTTTTATCCTAGTGCCCCCTTTTTTTTATTAGAGCGCCTCTAGCGGAAGAATTTTTTCCTCTCTGGCAACACTGGTCACCTTTTTTACAACTTTTTCTACTCTTGAAGACTCGAAGTACCCTTTTTTGAGTCTTCAGAGACTAATTGATACTCATTGCGAGACTTCAGATACTCTTTAAGACTGAAATAGTACTCTAGCTTTTTATTCCGGAAGAGAATCATTAGGGTTTTTTAAGTATCTTCAGTCATCGAATGAGAATTCCTTTACAAACTACTCTTGTGAGACTTGAGCTGAGTCGTGTGCACCGTTGCTCAATAAAAAAAAAAAAAAAAAAAAAAAAAAAAAAAAAAATTTTTTGCATTGCAATAGCTACGATTGTTTGTTCACAGGAAATTTCCAAAAATACGCTTCGAAAATCGCCCAAACAACCAGACCATCCCCTTAAAAGAGACTGCAAAAAATATAAAAGCAAAAAAACAGAGTAACCTTTGATACAAAAATGTTTTGAGTCTCTAAATTGATCGTTACGAGTAGATATTTGGCTTTGGCAAAACGTACACTAGTAATTTTGATCCTTATAAAAACCTTACAAGAAAAAGAAAAGGCAAGCATGTACTTTCTCGGTGCTTGTAAAAAATATATAAGTGATTAAAAAATCCAGAAAAATTTAGTCTTAAACGTAACATGATACACTAAAACTCTGCCAAGTTTCAAACATTTATCATAAGTTTTACAGAAGTTATGAACATTCAAACAAAATGTATGAAAATCCCGTTTAAAATGCTAGTCGTTCTGTAGCACGTGTTAATCATGTCCGATTTGCTTCAAACTTTAGGAAACAAAATTTGTTGTTATCTTTCTTAATTTGAAGCCCCGGAATGGAAAAAATTCTGACATCTCCAAAATAAGTGACGCCCTAATAAATACTTTCTCATGTGTCGGTAATACGAATGTAATTTAACCCGTTGCCTTATTTTAGTCGGAATTTTACCGACGAATGAGGGAATCTCAAGTCGGTATAGGTGCAAAATGTATTATCGTTTGTGTATCCAAAGTCAGTAAGTGCTTGCCAACTTTTATCGACGGACGAGTGAAACGACAGTCGGTAAAACAGGTGACGCTCTGTAGATAAGGTAACATTGACAGTGTTTTATAGAGATTTTAATACTCTGTTTTATCAGATGCATTCTCACAATGTATTTCCGTGTTTGATTTCTAAGACCATGCTGAAAGCAAGGGCGTAGTAAGAATTTTCGACAGAGGTGGGCGAAATCAATTGAAGATAAATATTTTTTAAATGATTGATTGTCACAATTTATAATTATAACTTACAGTTATTATTATTTAGTATGAAATGATTGTATGATTAATCATAAAATTATTATTTTATGTCGTTGTGATGATAAATGTAAATAATGTGTATATGAAAATTTATAAGATGTACTATTGTCTGAAGAATACTCAGGTTCGAAAAAAGAAATTTTCTGAATTTATATTTTTACATATTTATTTTACTATACATATTTTTTATTCCTTGTTATTATATATTTGTCTTCTCTTTAATCTAGCCATGGGAATAAGTTGATGGATAGTTTCCCTTTATTTACTTTCTTCGAATTCGATAGATTTTTAGAACATCTTTTAAAATGTTTCCAGAGTTTTAAATGAAGTCCTTTTACAAAATCAATGTTAAAAAAAAGCGCTTTTTCTAAAATATAATCTACTTTGAAAGTTTCCATTCATTTGAGGCGGACGCGCCATTATGATAAGAGAAAATCACTCCATTAGTGTTAACGATCCTTATCACGATGACTGAAACTTTTATTCGTGAATATAAATTTTAGTTTTCTTATTTAAATAATTTTTTATTCATATTTTTTAATTATTATTACCTTTTCTATTTTATTCAAGAGAAAAGAAGAGCGGGTAGTAGTCCGCTCTTGACAGTGCTACTTTTGATAAAACTCAAAAACAAAAGATATCAAAGCCACAAGTTTTAACCATAAACGATTTCTTTTGACAAAGAGAGATTACTTCGGAAGAAAAGTATCCAAAATTTTCTTTATATACTACTGAATTGATTTCCAAAACCTGCAAAAACCATTTCTTTTTTTAATTCGATGCCATTATAACAATATTTAAAATTTTATTCAATTAGAAATTCTCAAATTTTTTATTTATACCTTTTTGAGGATAGAATATGTTTACGATGTAAACGATGTTAAATGTTGAAAGTTTTTGACATTTTTGTATATTTATAATTGAATTGCATTCTTATGATTGAAATTTCAAAATATCGAGCGTCACGCTACAGCAAAACATTTTCTTATATTTTTAAAATAATTTTTGGAACATTAGACAGCTGTTGTTGTTTTTGAATATATTATTCTTAGACAATCTAGAAAATTTTTTGACGGTCTTGAATTGCCCTGTTTTCCGATTACAAAATTGTTGACAATCTTTCAAATTTTCAATGTCACCTAATTTTTCGAAATCATTTCATTTCCGTATATTAATTTAAGTTCTATCAATAAATCAACTATCATAGAACGATGGATAATATTTTGATTACTAACAAAATTTTTTAATTCCAAACATTATTTCCAAAATACTGTACAAACATGTCGTAAATCTGAAAATTCTTCAAAATTTGTGAATTTTTACTGGAATCTTACAAATTTTGTTCAATCATTATACTTATTTCAGGTCTCGTATTTTCGATGTATTTCAATTTTCGAAAATCACATAACTTTCGGATTTTTATAAAGATTTACGATACTTAACAATTATCATACAATAAAATATTTTGTTGATTAATATAGTACTATATTGAAATAAAATGGTAAACCGTTTCAGTAATTTTATAAAATTCTCAAAATTGACCACAACTGATAACGTGATAAATATAATAAAATAGAAAATTAATGTACATACTCAGGGTTTTGAAAATTTTCAGTATTTCAAACAATTTGAAATTGTTATGGACATCAACGAAAATTCCCAAAACTACAAAAACAAGAACAATTTTTATAAAAAATCATTAAGATTGTGAGAAAGATCGTCAAAATTGTAAAAAATTTGCCAAAAATTCATTAGCATTTTCGAAATCTGAAATTTCGAGCGTGTTAATCAATTTCTACTTTTACATAAAATTTTTCGAAAAATACGAAAGCCAAATGGTTTGACCTTCCAAATTCGAATTTTCCAGAACAAAATAAAGCCGCAATAAATCATGAAGATTACAAGAAATCTTGTCTTCCCTCCCAAACCATTCGAAAATTTTCAGTTCCACCAAGCCACCGAGCAGTTAAGACCTGACAGTGCGCGCTCCACAAATTTCTTAAAACCGCGGGAAAAATCATTTCAGCATACTCAATTACAATACGTAAGTTTCACGCCATCCCAATCCACACAAAAAACTAACAATACCTTTGCAATAAATTAATTTACGTATTTTTTCTTCCTGTTTTGTTTTTTCTGTTGCAGTCAAAATGGCGCTCGTATACACATTTTCCCTTTGGGACGATTTAAATACAGAAGGCTTCGATTGTATTATGAGTAGGCTGAAACGGTCAAGAAAAGGCCCGACTGCCTTGAACACAAATTTCGCAAAAGTTCTCGGAGAAATTAATTATTTATCGAAATTGACTTCGATACCAAAAGACTTAGCTCTGGCCCAGAAAAGTTCTTTAGGAGCGCGTCAAAATGTCTTCATCGATGAAGAGCTCGAGGAATTGAAAGCGGAAGATGTAAGATAAATTTGTCAGATTGGTATTTCAGACCTTGCAATGGAAACAAAATATTGATAATTAGATAACACGTAAAATGAAGATTTCAAATTCTAGATACGTGGTGATGTTTTTCGAAATTTGGTTTAGGTTAGAATAACTTTGTTTCAGAGAAGATTTATGGTTAGAAAACTAAGTTTTTGACAATTTTTGAATATTGATTGATAATTTGTTTCAGGTTACTACATGTATGGAATTAAATAAAAAAATTTGTGCTGTATCCGAAAATTGAAGTTTTAATTATATGAGTGTGATATAAATAATTTGAAATTGAAATTTTCACTTTAGAACTACCTTTCTGGAAGTATTTTTTGTTTTTTTTTTATAGTTCTCTATACGCACAGTTTTTAACACTGTTTATTTAATTTGGATATTTTTAACCTTGACTTTGTTTCTCCACACATAACAAAACAAGCCATTCTTATCTTTCCTGTTTTTATCTCGAAAATAGTTTGAAATGAGAATTTTTCAAAAATGTCTTCAAAAAAAATGACCGATAGGCGCTTTCTTTCTAAAATATTTTAAATACTTAAATTAATCAATTTATTACGTTTTTTATGAGGAATCCTAAATTTGCGTATTTTTGATAGAAAAAGTCGATGGCCAATTGTTTAACATTGTTAATCCATTCAAACGATCATAAAAACAATCAAAATGTGGACTTACAAAAGGAAATATTTTGTTGTATATTTTTCGAAATTTTAGGACCCCCTCATTTTGCGTTCGTGTTTTCGTCTCATTACAGATTGCGATGATCGATAGAATTCCAGAAGAGACAAATGATGAACTGACAGAATTAAAAGCAGAAGACGTAAGTAAAACATTTCTATAAAAATAATTATGCACTACAAATAATTATAAATTATTTTGTTCTTTAAATTTCCGAATAGTGTGAATTAAGTGGATTAGTATCTTGAAAAAAATTTTTAGAAATATGATGGAATAATCACAAAAAAAAAATAATAAAAATCGTGTCGTCATATCCTGACAAATAATTTGCCCAAATGCGCAAATAACAAAATTGTATAAATTTTCCTACAATATTCACATTCACAAAAATCAAATTGTCCTTCAATTCACAAAAAAAAACGTCAATTTTCGAACCCAAAATCAGAACTCAAATTGTCCTTAATTAGCTCAATAAAAACTTTTTAATTTATTTTTATATAATTCTCCTTATTCAGTATTTATAAAATTTTTCATATGATTATCTTTTTTTATTTCTTAAACTCTATTTTGAATCTTCAACGAGACAAAAAGCGATTCGTTTTTATTTCGTCAATTTTTACTTTGAAAAAACAGCATCGTAACGATCGTCAGCGGGGCCTCGGGGCAGAGCATAAAAAAAAATGGAACAAGGTTCTCGAAATTGGTTTTTATGTATAAAAAGAGGTAATCAAGTTTGAAAATTGAATATAATATATTTTTTGAGATATCTTCAGAAGCCTCATTACTTTTTTTTAGAGTAGCCGGGTAGTTAATTATGCTGATGAAATTTTATTCATAATTTTCATTTGGATGTATACTTTTATTGTAACGCATATGATTGCTTTCATTTCATTTTAAGTTTTGGAAAAATTGTTTCACTGATGAATCTCAAGTTTTTGCTTTTTAGTATTTTATTCAGAATTGAAAAAAAAAATTGCGAAATCAAGTCATAGACTGACGGAATAACTGACAATCGTAAGACTTATCTATTTTTTTCCTTTTTATTATAGATTGCAGTAATCGATGAAATTGAGGAGCAATCCAAAATCGAGCATAAGGAATTATTGCAATTGAAGAATGTAAGCAACACAAAAATATTTGTATAGAGCATGTAATTATTTGTTTATAAATTATCATGATGTGTTCATTATATAATAAATATTTTCAGGGTTTTCTTCATTACGATTTTTAACAATCTAGTCCAAAAGTTTATATCATAAACAATTTAAATTCACGAATGATCAAGCTATTAAACTTTTTAAAATCAAAACTAGACATTATTTATTTTTTTAATTTTAAACCAGACTTTTTAGTTCTAAAATTTGATGATTGAGGTTTGCAGATTGCTTGGTTGAAGAACAATTTTATTTTTGAATAAACAAAATTCAAAAATCCACATATCGTTTACATTTCGTGATTTATACAGAAAACTAATTTTATTGCTAATTTCGATGTATATAATCTTCTTTTCATGAATTAAACAAATTTTTGTTTCATCAGTCATGATCATTCAAAATCGTTCCCATTCTTTTGTTTTACAAAGTTTAGTAATAATAATATTCCATCATTAAACCTAGCAAATTTACATGAAGTAATTTTAATTTCCACTGATATCAAAGATGCCTAAAAAAAATTTCTCAGCATTTCTATATCATTCTTTTATTTTTCGGTTAGCAAATCATTTTAGGGAATTTTTGAAAATGTAAGTTCCGAAACGACGAAATAAATTAAAAAATAAAAATTGTGTTTCTGTTACTTTACAGTACTTGAAAATCGATCTAAATAAAAAGACCAAAAATCAGATAAAGGAATCTCAAACAACAGACGTAAGTTTTATATTTATATTTTTATCATACATTGCCTTGTTCTATATATCACAAGAATTTCAAGGTTTCAGTTTTTGATTATAACTGACTCTTTAATTCTCTACATTTTAGACCAGTGAAAACATTATTAAAAGTTTTTTTTTCATAACTGGAAACAAAATTTATGAATTAACATATTGTTTAACTTTCGCTATTTACACCAAAAACTAATTTTATTGCTAATTTTAAAGTGCGTAATCTTTTTTTATAAATTAAATAAATTTCATTTTTTCAACACTAATGTTATTTAAAATCGTTCCTCTTATTCTGTTTCACAAAATTGTGGAATAATAATTATTGGAATAATAATATGGATTATAATCCATATTCTTAAAATCAGCAAATTCAAATCGTGTAATTTCAATATTTTTTCGCCAAAAAACAAATTATTAAGAATATTCAAATTTATGAATAAAAAAAAAAAGATGCAAAAAAACCTTTCTTAATATTGCAATATCATTCTTTGATTTTCCAGTTTAGATTTTATTTTAGAAAATTTTTGAAAATTGAAGTTCCGAGACGACAAAATAAATTACGAAATATAGATTGCGTTACTGTTACTTTTGACAGACTTTGAAAATCGATCAGAATAAAAAGACCAATAATGAGACAGGAGAATCTCAAAAAACAGACGTAAGCTTTTTATTTTTATTTTTTAATTTAATTTTTTTTATATATAAATAAACATTTATAAAATTATTTATCACCTTTCCCTTTTCCATTCTGGCTGTAGATTTTACTCCTTTTTTTTCTTTCTTATAACTTTTCACAGAATAACAAAATTTACGAGAAATAACAAAAAGCATAGCTTCAAAATCGTCTCTTCATATTATTGTAGGTTATGGTAATGGACATTATCAAAGAGAAAACAAATAATGTTGATGAAATCCCTTTAAGAAAACAGGAATTAAAATTCTGGTTCGAAGATTCAACTCATGGTTCTTTTGTCACCCATCCTAAGAATGAAAGGATTTTGAGCAACGTTGAAAATGATGTCACTGTAAGTTTTCTTGAAGATTTAATTTCTACGAGAGTGATTCCAACCTAAGTAATTAACACGTTTAAGAATATAAGAAACTTCCCTATAAAAAAATTATTTCTACTATAGAAATAAATTTCAAAAGTAATTTAAATAATTGATATTATAATAAACTTAATAAAATAAATAATTTCAATAAAAAAATTATATAAATAAAAAAATATATATATGAAGGGGAAAATGATAACAAAATAATTTATTTCAAATTGAATTCGTTATTTAAAATTATGCAAATTATTTAAATTTAAAAAAATATTCAATATCAATTTCAAAAATAATCAAAATTATCCGAAATTCTAAAATTAATAAAAAAAAGTTAATTATATTCTAAATCGAAATAATGAATTCAAGGAATTGAAATTCAATTAATACAAATTATTGAAAATTAATTAACTCTCATTAAAATGTATTAAAAATCAGGATAAATTATCTTTATTTCAAATAAATATTATTATAAATTTAAAAACAATTAAATAAATGAAAATGATTAAAAAATAATTTATTTTGATTTAAATGTGTTAGTTAAAATAATAGAAACTATTTATAAATTATAGAAAATATATATAATCAACTTTAAAAATTCCTAAAGTTATTCGAAATTACAAAATTATTCGAAAAAAATTAATTGAATACAAATCAAGATAATTGATGATTCAAGAAATTGAAATTAAATTAATAAAAATTTTAAAAATTAATTTACTCTTTTAAAAATTTATTAAAAATCAGATGAAATTGTTGTTATTAAAAATAAATATATCAATCAATAAAAATAATTTACTTCAATTTAAAATTTTTCTTTGATATATCATTCAAAATTTTTAAATTATAAAAAATATTTCAAATCAATTACAAAAATATCTAAAATTATTCAAAATTACAAAATTAATCGAATGAAATGAATTGAATAAAAATCAAAATAATAAATAATAATGATGAATATGATTAAAATATACTAAATAAATTAAAATTAAATTATTGAAAATTTTTCAAAATTCATTTACACTCATAAAAATTTATTTCAAATCAGAATTGATTATTATAAAAAACAATATGTGAAATTAATTTTTCTATAGAATTAATTCCAAGAATAGATTCAATTTTCCATTGATTTTCCTTACATTTGTTTAACCTTTCTTTACAGTTCGAGAAATGCCGCGACTGTGACTTCGAAATTCCTCGTCCCAATTTTAACAAAAGTCAAAAAACTTTCGACCAAATAAATAAATTTCGGAATTTTAGAATTCTAGATGACACTCGGCGGCCGGGTCCGTTTTCTTGGTGGACAAGTCTTCTGCAAATTGCAGAAGGTGTGGACAATTTGCCCCTCTACGTTTAGATTCTTTTTTAAATAAACAACACTTCCCCTCACCCCAAAAAAATAATAATTCTAGTCAATTACGTTGAATTTCTTTCAAATAGGCTTCATGACACACGCAGTGCTAGAAATTCGGAATTCGACGAGGTCTCTTGACCACATAGCCAAAAATAAATAATTTCTCAAAATTTAAGGTCCAAGTTTTTCTTAGTCACGCGATAATATTAAGAGATAAATTTTCCTTGATTTCACTGTCATGAAAAGTTCCTAAACATATTTTCCTATGCGCGATTTACATTACGTAATGACTTGTTTAAAATGATCGATGATCATAATTTTTTGGGGAAAGGGCGAATATTCGGAATATGACTGCTACATGACCGAATACGAAATTCGAAAGCTGGCAAAAAGTTTTTGAAATGGTTTTTGACTGTACGTTTTTACGTACGAATGTGATATATGCGGGTTATAAAATTTTACAATTTTTATTACGGTGGATAGATATTACGTGATTTTTTGTAGATGAATTATTTTTAATGTGAATAAGTTACATTTTTTATGGGTTTATGATAATTAAATGATGATTTTTATTTTGTTATTTTTGTGAAATAAATTTTGAAACGAATAAAGCTTTATGACGGATTTTCGTTTTATTTTATTTGTGTGTATAAGTATTGTTTTGAGAGTAATTTTACGAAAGAGATTTTTCGATGTTTTGATGATTAGAACGATAAGGCTCCATCCATGAAAATCGTTTTTGATAAACTTTTATCTGTCGTTTATATTTATGAACAGCTTGAAATTTTACTAGATCAACAAAAATTTCGTTTTTGATTTTTTGTGCAATGAAAAATTTTCTTCTAGTTCTAATTTCATCATCAGCGGTGGCAGAAGCTACCTGAAAAATTCTGCATTGGTAAAATGTCTATATATACGCACGAGAAAATGCATACAATTGTAAATTGTAGTTTTATCGACTTGTTAAACTTTTCACACCCCACAGAATTAATAAAAATTGTCTAAACTTTTAGATTTTTAGTACAATTTTTGACTAGAGAAATTTTAAAGATTACACCAAGTTACTGTAGTTTTACAGCATTATCCCAAATCCCTATAATCTACCAAACTTACGTGCTTTTTTATGAAATTCTGCAATTTTTCACAATTTTTCAGTATTATTTAGAATCTTTAGAATGTGAAATGTATCCTATTTTAAAAACAAAATTGATTATTCCACGTTTTGCAATGTATGAAAATTTGCTCACCACATGCGAGATTTTTCTTGATTTTTAAAAACCTCTAAGTTCTAAAATTTTTATTGATAAAAAAGTTTCATAATGCATATTTCGATGAAATATGA
This sequence comes from Platygaster robiniae, assembly GCA_028476575.1. NCBI lineage: Eukaryota > Metazoa > Arthropoda > Insecta > Hymenoptera > Platygastridae > Platygaster > Platygaster robiniae. Next base: position 19,104,961 of record CM052027.1, read on the forward strand.
TGAACACAATTTACAAAACGAATGAACATATCCTGAAATCTTACAAAAATTTTTATTTTTCTAGAATTGTTGACAGTTTTTGAAATCTTCAATGTGTTATGATTTTCCGTAATTTTTAAAATTTTTGGTTTCATTCTAACTATTAAAAACTTCCACGATTTTACGAAAATTTGTGCAACTTATGAATATATCTTGTGATTTTTGAAAAATCAATAAATTTTTTTGATTGTTTGTAATAAATTGAAAAACCAATTTCGTGAATATTTGAAAGAGATAAGTATGATTCTTAATCCAATGTACGAAAGTCCTTCATATTTCATAAAATTCAATCCATTCCTCGAATTTTTTCGAATTATTGGCGATCTTAAGAATTATAAATGTTTTCTGATTTTTCAATATTTGTAAAATTTTAAACGTAATAGAACTGTTTATAATTTTTTAAATTTTATCAAAATTGTCAAATTTATCAAGAGTTTTCTTAGTTTTTGAATGCTTTTCAAGTACTGTGCATTTCTATGACGAAATTTAGAATTAAAATATATGTTCATGCATACTTATCTAGTTTAAATACATATATCATTATAACGGACACAATTTTTGTAGAATTTCGGAAAACATCCATCATTCTGAAAATTTTGTTTTTTTGAGTGTAACTGGCCGTTTTTGAAATTTCTAATGCTTGTTATGATTATTCAAAATTTTCAAAGTTTCTCATAACATCAAACTAACAACTAATCACTCATAATTGTATAAAATTTGTCAAACTCGTGACAATTTTTTCTTATTTTCAAATATTTATTCAGTGTTTCAATTCTTCGTTAAAAACGTAAAAAATATCATCATTCATATTTTGAAAAAAAAAAAATAGATATATATATATATATATATATATATACAGGGTGTATTAAAAATGACGGACGATAATTTGTCTGATTTTTTTTCCATATTTTCTGAGTTGAAAAGTCCTCTGCCACTTATAGCAAAACTCAAAAACAAAAAAGATATAAAAGCCACAAGTTTTAACCAATAAACGCGCTTCTTCGACAAGTGGGGATAGGAATCTTGAAACAAAATCAACTAAATCACACATTTTTTTGAAAAAAAGTCATTTTCCACCTTTCACAAAAATCAATATCAAAAAGGATATTCGAGGGACAAGTTTTAACCAATCAGATTTGTTCCGATTGTATATTAGTGTGGTCCTTACAAGAGTCATTTTTGAAAATCGATGTACGCACCTTCCAAAAAGTTTCGAAATTCCAAAAAAATGCGATTGTAAAAATTTCATCGTGATTAATGCATATTGACCCGTGCAGCAAGAAGGGCAAAGTTTTGAAAAATTACTATTTTCACACAAAAAATTTTTTCATTTAAAAAAATCCCTACTTTTATTCGAAAAAAATTTTCAAGTGTCTACATATAGTCCATAGTTTCATCCACTAATGAATATGAGGGTCATTTCCAGGCGAAAGCAAGAAGTTCTGTAGAATGACGAATTTATTTTCAAAATTCGCAGTTTCTCCATTTTATAAGTCATCTACTCAAATTTTTCTAAAAACTTGTTCTCTAGTGCTTGCCTTTAAGGGGTTACACCACTGTAGAGCACGGAGAAATAGGCATTTTTCGGGCATTTTTTTTGGCGCAATGAAGTAAAAAATCAAAATGCCGTTAACTGGGATTTATTTTGCGTATCGTAAAGAACAAAATCCAATTTATTTCAAGTAATTATATCAAAAAACAATGGCTGTGCAGCGTTTCCCCTCCGACGCTTTTTTTTCGAAAGGGTCTACGGCCGGAAACGTAGCTGCCGCAATTTTTGGTTTGGAATCAAAAACCAAAATTTTCTCGAATCTATAGAACAATAGCAAGATCCGTGCGTAAGATTTTTTTGATATGTTGATTTTCCGCAAAATGGCGTGCCCCTGATCGAAAAACATGCAATCTCACGTTCGAAATCGTCACTTTATTGTTTATAAAAAAAGTATGCAAAATAAAAAAAATCCTACGTATGGACCTATCGATAAAAATTTGTACGAGATATGTTTCCGGCCAGTTTGAAAATAGTGGTTTTGAGAAAAACGCGTTCAAAGTTTTTAGTACTGTAAAATTCTATTTTTTTTATGTACCTTCAATCTGCGATGCCCGAACCACACAATTGTCCTTCTGCGTCGACATCTTCTTCTTGTTTGGCCAATCTTATGTTTTTCAAATTTATTCGAACCTGTTTTGCGCCTTTACTTAACGATCGCTCTGCTATCTTTATGCGCTCTGCGTGAATATATTATTTTTAACACCCTAAAGCACATTTTAAGCCGAAAAAAATTCAATTTTTCGAAAATCCTACAGTGGTGTAACCCCTTAAAAGAATAGCAGCCCCTTAAATTTCAGCCTGGATCACGCAAGACTCCATTTCAGGTTTATTGAATTCAAGTTCTGCGTCCATATGATTATTGGTAGGCACTAATTGAAGAAACAGCACATTGCAGACAAAAATCAGGACATGTCCAGGTAAACCAGGACGTCTGGTCACCCTAAATATCAGATAATGAACTACTTCATTCTACAAATGTCACCTACCCTTACAAGGAACCATACGTCATCATTCCGGGCAATAAAACATTTTTGACACCTTCCATCTTCTATTATATTATTTTTGATACTCTCAAGCACATTTTGAGCCGAAAAAAATTCAATTATTTGAAAATCCTACAGTGGTGTAACCCCTTAAAGAAACAAAGTCACATTTTCAAGCAAAAATGCATCATAGAAGTGACAATCGGACAATATTTTTTCAAAAATTTACCGTCGTCGTCTTGAATCGCAAATGGTTAGATTGCTTTTATATAAGCTCAATATTACGAATGCAAATCTTCCCCTCCCTCCCCTTCTCCGGCGCTTGGTAAGACTTTTGGATATAATTTTTCTCAAAAGCGGTTCACTGTAGAGGAAATCTTCCCGAAGGGAGATTGTTCAGGGCAATGCATGGCAGAACGTACAAAATTTTTTTCTCAGTGCAGGGCCTCGCAGTCGTTTCGGGCATCACGCGTGTGGATCGAAAGACGTGGATACAATTTCCCGACGCAATTTTCTTCCCACTCGGGCTCGCGAATCTGCGGGTTGTGGGTGGTGATAAGGGGGTAGAGGGGAATGAAGCGAGAGAGGTACAAGCCATATTCGTGCATTGTGGCACGTTCCATCGCGTTCTCAACTGAACTGAACTCGACTCAACAGTGGAGACACAATGGGGGGTATGAATAAGTATAACAGACAGACACAGGTAGCTCAGGCCGCAGTATGTGAATGAGGAACCCATTTGATAACACGCCTCCACAGCCACCCAGGTCCATTGTGTCGCTTTCTATTCAGCTGTGCCCTCTTCCTCATCCTCTTTCACCCTGTACCCCCCAAACCCCCGTCCACCTCAACCTCTGTACTTCGTTCCTCTCGCGTCCCTTTCTGACATCGCTATGGAAATCTTGTCTTGCGCGGATTACGCGATGTTCCTCGGATTCGCGGACCCTTGGATCAGGAACGGATTTGCAAAGGGCCAAAAACTGGGGCAATGCCAAGAGATGGGCTATAAAGTGTCATGAGGTTGAGGGATACACTGAGAATGGTAATCGTCATCATAACGAAAATATCCTGTTACGAACTTGTGAAGAGTGAGAGCAATGGAATCGGACAATCAAAATCTTCTTTATGATAAGGTTACTGGGGTGTTAGGCAAGACGCCTAAGAATATAGATTCTGATATATTCCGTAATCTTGTCGAAACAGAAAAGGACCCTCCTTAGACAACGGCCTATGGTGACCCTTTGTCCGATGCCACTAAAGTGACAATTATTGCATATCAATATTTCATTACACAAAGAATTCCGGGTATACAAATTTGGTCCGATAACAACTAATTTAAATCACTCTTGATGAAACTTATCTAAATTTCTTTCAGATGACTTTCATTCTTGGTTCTGACAACATTCATGAACTTACAATTCTCTGTTTAGATTCACTTTGGCAATTACAATTCTCCCGTTACTTATTCGCACCTTTCTTCTATTTCAATGCATTATTCTCTTCCTCAAAGTAAATTCTAGCTTGACTTTACAATTCTATTCTTTATTATTCATATTTGTTATAGTTCTATTTATTATCTTTGCTATCCTAATTCCTATTTCATTTTATCGTACTATCCGAATTCTACATAAAAGTCACAATTTCTATTCATTAATTTTAAATTCATGAATTCATTTCAGTTTACAAGTTCCTTGGACAATCCGACACATACTTCCTGGTGAACCATGAGAAAAAATTTAATTAATGTTCTTTACCGAAAAGATTCTGATTTAATTTCTAAAATTGAAATCTTCAGAATTATTCTGCTCATGATTCTCTTTACGATGTTTCATACAAGATCACCATCACCATTATACAAGTTAGGTCCAGTGGAGATGAAATTTCCACTCCTGAAAAATGATTAGGTAACAGTAAAAAGGAAACCCGAATTCTGAGTCTAGGAATTCTATTGATCAGAAAAATCTATGCTTACTTTTTGAGTGAATATTATTCTCGTAACCAATGGCAACGGACCTCAGGTACAACCCGGGCTTAATTTTTGATTGGTACAGGGTGCGCCATATGAGTTGGGTCAATGAAACAATTGCATCACTTCGACAATTTTCAACCTATTGGCTTCATCAATACAGTTTAATAAACTTTAATCCAGTACAATAATTTCAACATCAATCATCATCTTCTTCAGAACTGGTGGAACAATCAATGTACTATCGCAAATGCATGAAAAAGGTTTGTTCCAACAAGATAGTGCTACATGCCATACAGCAAACGCAACAATAGACTATTTGCATCAGAAATTCCTGGGACGTATTGTGTCAAAAAATCGGGATGTTGACTGGCCCCCAAGATCTTCAGATTTGACTCCACCGGACTTCTTTTTGTGGGGATTTTTGAAGAGCAAGGTTCACGCTAACAAGCCAAAGACCATAGAAGAGCTGAACAACATTCAAGCCGAAATGGCAGCTATATCGCCCGAGATGCTGAGAAATGTGATGGAAAATGCGAAAAAAAGAGGCGACTATTGTACAAACACTGAGAAAAAAATATAGTAATTATTACAATACTGTATAGTAAACGGCAATCACTCTGACATATTGTACTTTTTGCTAGATAATATATCAATATTGGAAAGAACATATTGTAAATATTGTCAAATGACATTGTAGTTATAGATATATTTTGTTGTAGAAACTCCTATACATATTTAGTTTTCTGTTATACTTCTTGAATTTTTGCAATATCATATTGTAATTCCTATTGATCCAGATTATTGAAAATTCCATACAACTTTTTTAGTATGCAGATCTGTATAGGTTCTTTTTGCAATATTTTTGTATACTTTCTAGGTTTCTAGTGCATCATATTGTAATATGATACAGTTTTCGACAAAGCTGGATAAAAGTAATGTAGTTCATTTTTTTCGCCATGTATGGTAAAAATTACAGTTCGTATAGAGAAATTTGCATTTTAAGATTTAAAATTTTCCGAAAATATACAGTTAAGACTGGCATACATATTGTAAATTTTACATTAATAGCGGTTTTAGTGCATGATATTGCAATAAGTAAAATAAATATTGCAGATTTTACAATATTATTGTAAAAGCTAGAATGATTTTGTGAAAATTGCAATATAATGGTAAAGAGTACAATAATATTGTACTTTTTACAATATATACGGCAGAAAGTACAAGATTTTTTTCTCAGTGTAATAGCCATATCGGAGATCACTTGGTCGATATTGTTTTTGGAAACAACCCGAGATAAATTGTAAAAAGGTTATCGTAATGATATAAAAATATTGTTTTAAATACATAGAGAACTGCCGAAGATATTAATGCATCACATTAACCCGATTCAGATGGCCACCCTTTACAAATCGAAATGGTAAATAAGGCTATCTGGCCGTCTTGATGTCAGGCCTTGGACCTAAGGACTCTCGCTTATAGGAACCTCTGGACTATCTCTAGATAGAAGTTAAATCTTTGAAAGCTCAAGAACGAATCCGATTCCACAGCAAAATTCGCGGATTTATATTTTGTTTTGAAATGAATGGAAGTGGTAAAATTCGGACCTCTTTTGGTCTATTTGCGTCCGCTTGTAATTTCGTTAGTTGCTGTAATTTGGGCAATCGTTCTGTTTTTCATTCGAGTTAAAAAAGTTCAACTGCTTAGTTATTGTTATCTTGGTCGCAATTTTAGGTAATCTTTCTGTTTTTCGTTCGAGGAATTTCTGAGTAAATCACTCTTTGCGTACCTGAAAGTAAAATGACTGAACATTAGCATTGATTCTTTTAGTTAAAAAAAGTTGTATACGGAGAAAAAAACATCGTCGAGCGATTTTTATCTCGCTCGTCACAAACTGTATTGTAATAATCGAGACATCTCAGAAATAAATTCATACAAAATTGCCGAGACCAAATAAAGGCCTATGGTCAGGAATTTCAATCAACCCGATTAAAATCACAATTGCCTTAATCGACGATCACTTTTTTCCAACTTCCATAAGACACCCTACAACACAGCCTCCCCCATAAACACTGTCCCCCATCCCAATACTGAAGAAGTAAAAAAAGGTAGACCTCCAATTTTCTCGCGGTCTTTTCAATGAAGGCGGCAATTAACGAAGTGTAGAGCGGGGTAATAATTGCTGAAAGAATCGCGAAGAACGTTGTCGCTCGGAAGAAAAGAGGGTTGGAGGTCGGGGGAGGCGTGAGGGAAGGCAACGCGATAGATGAGCACGAGCTACACGCAGGCAGTGCAGCTCAATACGTCATTCAGCCAAAGAATACCCGCTCGTTCTCGCCATTTTGCTCCCAGAATGAGAGTTTCAAAGGGAATTAAGGATTCAAAGGCATCTTTGCGCCCGAACACACAAAACAAGCGAGCGGCTCTTACGTGTATATATCTCTTTTTTTTCTCAATTCCTGACTCGATTGGCTTCGTTTTTTTCTTTTGCGTTCGCTGACTCACAAATGTAGTGGAGAATAGGTTTTGAGATTATGCAACAGGAAAGCATATGTCTCAGAGGCAGGGACTAAGGCAGAAAAATTTCTAAAAGGCTAAAACAATTTTTCGAAAACGGATATTTCCTTTGGGATGATGTGATTTTTAATTTTAATTCGATAAATTTCAGCAATGGTCATTTCGACATGATTTATACGAGTCACGGTTTTTCAAAGGAGGAGAGGTTTTTTATATTTGTAAGTATGTTGTAAGATTTTTATTCATTTTCAATTTTTTTATTTATTACACTTCGCAAAGTTATGACAACTACACTTTTTATCTCCTTTTCTTCCTTTATACTTTGGAGGTTATAGATTTAAATTAATTCTCCTTTACTTAACTGACGTTTTAATATCGCTAACTGAAACTAAAAAAATTAAATCATAAACATTGCAAACCAATAATAAACATTTCCAACCCAATCATCAACATTGCGGACCCAATCATGTACGTTATCAATCAATCATCAACATTGTCGACCCAATCATGACAATTATTAACTAATCACAAAAAATTGTCGAGCAACCATGAGTACTATTTCTTCTCCCCTTCCTTGATAAAGTTCAAAATAAATGCAATCCTTATCTTATCAAGGTTTATGACGAGGATCCCTGGCCCAGAGTTATTCCAGAAACATGGCCCCCTCTCGACCAATCCAAGAAAAGTCTCCAATCCTTCCAGGAACAAGTCCAAAACTGCGTCGAAAATGGAAATGCCGACCACTCCAAAAAAGCAACAAGCCAAATCCTTGCGCAATCAATCCTTTCTGGATGAAACGATATAATTAACTGCCAAAAAATTCACTAACTCGCGACAAAAAACTAATTAGAATAAAATTCTCACCTTTTTCAATAAGATTTCCGCACTCAATATTGAAAGTTTAAAGATTTTTTACTTTAGCCCTTTTACGACGTAAAACCAGGCCAAGGCGAACAAATGTAGTAATGGCGGTCGGAGACGCCTAATTTTCGGAGATGAAGAAGAAGAAGAAGAAGAAGAAGAAGTGGAATGAGAATCGATACCCATCGATCCGCCTCATATCGACCCAACATTCTCCACTCGATATCAAAATTCCCTATTATATCGACTATACATAATTCCATGGAAAGCTACCATCAAGACATATATATAAATCCGTTACAAGGTTTTGTTATTAACGTTGAGGATCAATTGATTTCTCTGATATTTATCGTTTTTTGAAGGAAGTATGACGAATAGCAACCGTTGGTTTTTTGATTGTGATTGAGAGAAATGTTGGCCACGGTTAATTATGACTTGGCTTTCCCCTATCGCGTTTTTTTTGAGAGAATGAAAAAATTGATTATTGTAAGTGAATTTTGATAGTATTGTTGTTGAATTATTTCGTGTAAACATATTGTCTAAGAAAGAAGGTTTTTTGCAAGAATCCTGATGAAACCTTAATGAAAGTCGAAATACTGATCAACATGGAATGAATAAATGATGTTTTACAGCACTGGCTCTGAGTGATCAGATTTTCCTGTTCTTTGCCGAAGACGTAAAAGACAGAGCATAAAGATGGTGGCAATGGTGATTCTTAAAATTCTACGATATGGTTACAGGAGTACGATTTTTCGATTTTTCGTTATGCCTAAAACAAAAATAGTATTATACCACAATTTAATGCATTCTATTATAAAATATTTCTTCATATTTTTCTTATATACCTTCCAAACAAAATTTTCGCACTTAAATATTTTCTTACGTTTCGTAAGAAAAGTTCACATCTAAAAAATTCGGTGATGCGCGATTGCCTATGAGTAGATGAGGAAGGGTGGGGAAGGAATTCGCGGAGAGTGGGGACGCGTAATTCGAGTCGCGTGTCGTTGATATTGCGCCCGTGCAAACAAGAGAAATCGCAATCATAAAGCCTGCGTTCGGCGAGCTCCCAAATCTATGCACCCTCTTATCCTGCTGGCCTTTTTTCGCGGCCGAGCAAATTCCATTGCGCCCTGCACCCTCAAGACGCGCTTGTTAACATGAAAATGCCGCACGTGTGGTTATGGGGTTTTTGGTGGATTTTACGGGTTATGTCGGAAATTCGCGCTGGTTGGTTTTTTTTTTATATATCTAATACAGAGTTCAGAATCAATTGATTCGGAAAAATTCAGTATTAGAGGGTAGGAAATCGGGTTTTATTGGCATTTTTGATTTGTGTTTTTGAGTTTTTGGAAGAAACACGATTTCTTCTTTCTTGAATATCGAGGTATGAATTTTACATGAAACTTTTAAAATTATGGCGTTTTTTTCTCGTCCTCGTAGAGATTGATAATTTAAAAAAATTGTGTTCCTAAGTTAATGATTTCGGAAAATCATATGTGTGTAATTTTTTTCCCAGGCGAGTAAACATGAAATCAAATAACTCTTAAAATTTTTCCGAGTGACGTTTCATGATAACCTTACTCATAACAGACTATTAGACTCACAATGCATAAAGAAGGTCAATTTCAAAAAAATAAAACAAACACTCACCGGTGCCGAAGAAAAAACCTTTACCAGGACCTGAAACAAACGAAACAACATCAATGAGTTCATGAACGCGATAAGATTGACCATCATTTTTCGAGGGAGAGTTGATTATCCTTACATTCAAGCAGTTCATGACAGTTTTGAAAGTAACGACCATTTTATAAATTTCCGAATAGTTGAAGAATTTTCGATAGTTCTAAGAATTTTTCAAGTTTGGGATAGTTACTATAATTTTTAAGATCATCTGCAGTTCGGTTATATAGTCTCTAATGAAACACGATACTTTCGACATGTACCAGAAATATTATCAAAAATATAGCTAAAAATATTTTAGAACGTCTGACTAGTTTCCCGTTAGGCTAACACTGAAGATAAGGTACCAAGAATATTCTCGAAAAAAATTTATGAATAGTTCAGTAGAATATTTATGGAACATTATTGAAAAAGTTTCTTTCGATCCTTGATTCCTATTTAATACATTGTCATGCATACATTTTTTAAATATAAACTGATATAAGATTTATAAGTTATATTTATAGTGTAAACTATTGTCAACTACCTAAATTGACTAAAACTATAAAAAAATAGTACTGGGATCTAACATAAACGAAAAGACATTGATTTTATACTTGCAAATAAATTTGCTGTAATTTTCAGTTTTGACATTCTAGATAATTTCAATAGATTTTGAACAAGTTTTTATTTTCACATTAAAAATTTGTTCAAATTGAGAATTAAAAGTTCGTTCTTACATTTTGATAGTCATAAAACAACTCCGACTATCTGAGAAAATTTTGATTATTTGTCCAAGAAACTGTTACATCAGTTAAGAACCTCAAAATTTTTCAAAACTGTTGAATAAAAAACAATTGGTTAGTGACAGTAAAAAATTGAAAAATTTCAAGGTTGTTTCAAACTGATAAATTAATAAATTTGACGCTAGGACCTGTAACAGAGATCAAATTACATACGTAATCGAACTCAAGCCTGCGATTTAATCAGCTGCCATTTTGTCGGGGTCCACTCGACAATTTCGAGATTCGATAATTTCGTAATAATTCGGAAAACTTGTGGAAATTTTCACCAGTTTTCACATTTTTGATGGATTTCGAAGATTTTTTGTCATATTCTACAGTTTACAACTCAATCAGTTATTTATGTTCATAGGTTCATGACGGTTTCGACAATTTTACAAAGGTTTCATCAGTAAAATTTACGATAGTCTCAGCCACAAAGTGAAAATTGTGAGAACATATTTCAACAGTTCTATCGTTAAACTATTTAATTTTTTGAAAATTATAACATCAGCTGGAACATTCGGAAAAATCGTAAAATCTCAAATTGTAATACATGGAAATAATAATAAATTGTAAGTATTAAATTGGAATCTTAGATTTCAGACCGTCGCTCACGTTTAAATTCAATACTTTTTTATTATTATATTTGAATTTAAGAGAATTATTTTTTCTTTGATAATTCTCGAACTTTTCATGCGTCTAAATTGGGAATTATCAATTTTCTCATAAGATTCAGATAAATTAAAGAAATTTTTGAGTCTTGCTATTTGGTTTTTCGAATTTCGAATAACAAGCGGTTATTATTCTATACCAAAAAATTTTTCTAGTCTAAAAATTTATACTGCGCAACTCATCTAGACCAATAAAAGTTAGGATAATCACTTTAATGATTTCTATGTATCATGTTTTAATTTATTTTGTCGTTGTTTGATTAAAACAATTCGAATATCATTTTATATTCAACAAAAAGCTTATTTTGCAATTTTTCATTTTTTAGTAGCGTATACTCAGCTTTTACTATTTCAAATAACAAATCTGTCACATTTCTAAGGTTTCTATTTTTTCCTTTTTTAGCTTTGAAGGCTAGGCTTACTTTTTCATTAAAAGTCTTCATTTATGCATATTTTTACTTATGAGTTTCTCATCACCAAGACTAGCATCAAATCATTGAAAAAATACGATAAAAAACATCAAATCTTTAAAATTCAACAATACCTGTTTTTTGTATACATCAAAATTCTTCCTTATTCAAAATTAGAATAAACTATTATTTGAAAATTCCATCTTTCAAAAAGTACAATAAATATATTTAATTTTAGTTTAAACATATGGGATATTGACTATTTCCGATACTAACTTGTAATTTTTTCGTTTTCTCCGTATTTAAAATAAAAACTTCAAGTTGATATTCACATTTCAACCTAACATTTTAGCTAGCTATATAAACTTATGATTTGAGAGTTTGATTGTATTGCATTCTATTTAATAAATAAAAAATGTTACATTAGAAAAATTCCGAAAAATTATCTTATGTTGCGTCCAAGGTAACTACTCTACTCACAGAGTTTGGTCGATTTCACATGTTACATATTATGTGTAGAGGAGTAAATGTGTTTTCTGACACTAAAACGAAGTTTTTTCGTTGTTACGTTTTCGTGTTTGTTGCTTACCAGGAACTGCAGAACACTAAAACAGGCAAGTATATTTATTCCATGTACGCTTTTAAACACAACTAATATTATAATTCAAACTAAAGTTTATTGGTAGAATCTGTACCGAACGAAGATAAAAAAAATCGTGATGGGGCCTTTAGGGACGCACATATCCAGAGTAATTTGGGACACTTCGTTTATTCAGTGCAAGCCGAATAACAACTGATTATTATTTTGACAGGAACATGTTGGCAATTATAAGCGTAAAAAGATGCAGTGTCCACTGATCAAATGAAAAAAGCAGTAGCAGCTGTGAAAAATGAAGGGTTGTCAATCAGAATGTCAGCTGAAACATTCAAAGTGTCTCGTTCATCTCTACACCGATTTCGCCAATCCACGATAGATGATAATTCCATCATGAAAAGTATTTGTCTCAGTCGAAGAACTAGATAAAACGCTTCATACTATTCGTTCATTTGCAAAAGCGGACCTCGGCAGAAACCAAACATAGGAAGGAAAAAGAAAATTGCCGAATTTCGACTAAACCGGAAATTATGCAACAACTTGCCGAATAACTAACACAAAACAAAATCCTACCAAAAGGATGCGCAAAACAACAAATAAAAAAGAGAATTCGAGCACAGCGAAGAACCCAGCCATAAATGAACCAGTACGCAGAGGACGTCCAAAAACATATCAGCCAGAATCCAGCGACAACAATTAAATACTTTGTCTATGACAATTTTCTGCAAGTATTGAAGTCAATGAAGATTACTTATGAACATTACTTATTACCTCTGAAACAGAAAAATCCTGTTTTCGGGGTTCAATATAGAAGGTTTCACGCTTTCAGAAAATATAGGTTGTTGAACAATAACTACCCTTATAAACTGATTGACACTGTTGAATCCCTCTTATTCTACAGTTAAAATTTATCTTAAAAAAGTCGAAGGCCGGTTCAACATTGTCTGTCCATTCAAACGATCATAAAAAAATTATACTGTCGGCTCACTGAATCAAATATAGATTGGATGGTTAATTTTCATTTCTATCATACATTGTTCAAATTTGAGGAGGTGTAAACCTCCCCTCCGCTTCGCCACTAATAATGTCAAAAGCGAAGAACTTTTCTTGGACCTGAAACAAACGAATCGACATGAACTTGTTCAGGCCCACGATGGAATTGGCGGTCGTTTTTTGGGGGTGACTCGAAAGCGGGGCACACGGAAGAAATTTCTTTTATATTCGTACATGAGTGCACAGAAATCAATGCACGCGCGCACCCACGGGCGCACACAGACACGGAGCTTTGGTGCGGTCTTATCGGCAGTTATCGGGCCGTGATGTCACACAATAGGGCAGACAATGCGCGACAGACAATACATCCCTGCTCCTAACCCCGAGCCACGGCTATTTCCCTCCCCTCACTTGCCACCCCCGCCAACTTAATAAACATAATAGCTGACGACTTCTCCACCCCGTGGTCACAATGAGATCTTCACCGGGAGATACGCTCCAAGTTTTAGTTTCGAATGGATTATTCTGGCCCCGGGAGCTTTTCTTTCGCCACTTTTACCGCCCGACTCTTTTTTCGCCGCGATTCCTTCCCATTTCCCGGTGACTTGTGAAACAACCTTTCCTTGAGTTTTCACCTTTGAGTGCTGGTTGTTTTTCGATAGGTGTCTGATTTGTTTTAACAGCAAAAAGATTGGAATTCGAATTTCGGCTTAGTTTTGATCGTATATGACGATTAAAGGAACGTTATAGCGATAGTTTGTAATTGTTAAACAAGAGTTTTTACATTCGAAAACGCGTAATTATTATTGTATAGAAATCAAAATATATTATGTCCAATATTTAAACATAAGCTATACTCATAAACTATCGTTCTTTCGATGGCTTACGTACATTTTTCTTTAAACTCCCTCTTCCTATCAATCTAGTTATAGTCAATCTATGTAACTGATGCTTTTTATTTGAAGACAATTGTGTTGGTTAGGATACGATTTTATATACCTTTTGGTTATATACCTTTTGGTTATATACCTTTTGGTTATATACCTTTTGGTTATATACCTTTTTGTGCGTACGAATTGAGGATTGTTTGGAGAATCTTTTTAAGTATGTAGCAATAATGTAATGACACCAAAGTTATCGTTTTTTGATAGTGTACTGTCCACTAGAAAAAACAAGTATTTGTTTATAAAAAAATATCAACTATTGGCGGAGTTATGGCCCATTCCCCGAAACAACTTTTTTTTTAAGAGGCTTGCGGCGACCACGATGCAAGTCGAACAGGTCAAATCCAATTAGAAAATCCAAAAAATTTCATCAGTCTAGGAATGTATCTAGTTCTTGAACGATTGAAAAAATGAATATTACGTTTCTCCTGTATGCAAGAATGTTTTCCCCCAGATTTCGATTTTTTGAGCTCTAAAAACTTTTCCAAAAAAGCGATCGTTCGACGATGCGATCGTTTAAGGCCTTTTCTTTGCAAAAAATTTATATTTCTGGTGGTATAATTTTATCAAAAATAAAAGAGTTCGAATTATTTTATTATTAAAATATTTGACATTGTTGTCACTTTAAGATGAATTGTTTACATTCTTTTGTGTTATGTAGTATTACTCATGCGCGTAGGAAGGTATGTTTTGAGGGTTGAAACTTATCCCGAAATTGAGATAAATTACTATTTCTTGTATATATAATAAAAAATATACCAGAAAAAGAGAAAAATACGCGTTAAAAAGAATAATGCAGGAAAAATTAATAAGTACAAATTATCAAAAATATACCTACTGAAATCTTGAGGAAATGTAAAATGGTTTCATGTAAATTTTCAAATTTAACGATATTCAACATTCTCAATTATACTGACATAAAAATAGCAATTATTTCGTCTCCAGAGGAATTTTTTCATTGACAAAATTCTAATTATAAATAAAATTTAGTAAGGATAAACTAGTGAACAAAAATTTTAAAAACTGGTCCAATTTATTTAAATTATACTAGAGAAAAATTCTTATTTACGAAATACTTAAGAATTTTAAATTATTTGAACCCTGGAGCATCTAATTCTAGAAATCTACAATTGAAATCCAGACAAATACCAGAAAATATTTGGATTCCTGCAAACTCAAAAGAAACAATAGATATTCCGTGAAAGAATTATCTAAAACATCTGAAAAAAATAATTAACTTCGAATTCTAGAGCATCAAATTGAAAAAAATCGATGAATCAATCTTCAATCTATGTAAATACCAATAAAACGAAAATGTAAGAAATCTATGATTCACAAAAAATCTATGTAAGTGCCATTTTTCCAAAAACCTATGAAATTATTCAAAAACGATTGAAATTTAATTTCTTGAACATCCATTTTTGAGAATGTAGGCACTTCTGAAAATTTTTCAAAAATATACATGATTGATGAAAGTACAAAAATAAGGTAAAAAATCTTATAAATACTTAAAAAATACGAAAGTACCAGCAATCCATAAACATCGGAAATTGATATATATGTAGTTTACTCAAAAATCTAGAAAATTGTGGAAAATCAGCTGAAATTCTGATTCTACTATTTCCGATTCTAGAAATTAACATCTTCCTAAAAAATCTGAAAAAACACCCGCGATCTCTAAAAATACAAGAAATTTACATTTGACAACAAATTTGTCAAATGTAAATTTTTAAAAATACTCGTAATATTTTAAAAATCAATCCAAATTTTGATTCTACAACATCGCATTCTATAGATATGCATATACAAAAACACTGCAAATAGTCAAATATACAAAAAAATCCCTCCAGCTTCTGTAAACTATAAACTAAACGTGAAAAAAACTGCAAATTATTGAATACTTAGAAAGGATGTAAATATAATGATTTTTTGTAAAATTTATCATAGAATAAACACCTTTGATGAAATTCATACCTAAACATAATAAAAAGTTCCCGAAATATGGAATACTATGAAAATACACGAAAAATCCCAAAAATATTAGAAATCTGAGCAAAAGATACTGTTTTCTACAAAATTAATCGAAGTACTCAAATTCTTTGAAATTCGCAATTAAATAGCTTCGAATATTCAAAATCTATAAAAATTCCAGGAAATATTACAAAATTTTCAAAAAATATACATTATACAAAAAATTCTGGAAGTCCATTAAATATATGCTGTAAATCTTTTACGTATAATTATCTCAAAAATCTAGAAATATACTTGAAAATCTTCAAGACCTCCATTTCTAGATAATAAAATTCTAGTAGGCTATATAAAAATTCATTGTATATTCGAAAATCTGTCGAGTATATAATATTACACACAAAAAAATTCAATATACTAAGAGTAATAGAAAAAAATCTGTGTGTATGCATGAAAATCACAAAAATTCGATCCTATTATATTGAATAGGAACATCAAATAATATATTGCAGGACAAGTTAAGGAAAAAGCACTTTTCGAGGTGCGTGAAAAAACAACATACTGTTTTTTTAATATTTCTTATAGTCGTTCAGAATCGGCTGTTTTCGCTCTTAGACACACAATGTACTATTGTATAGATTGAGAGAAATTGTAACCACACAGATCTGAAGTAATACATAAATATCCAGAATTTTTGTATAGTATGTTATTAATCAAATTTTGTAACATTTTATAGTATTTTCATAGATTTTTTCTTCTCATCACCATTTAGGATTCCGCTGTCAACTCGAGTTGCGTTTCTGATTACTCCAGAATTTTTCCATAAGTTCCAATGGTTTCAATTTTGGAGACTTCGGTCTCATTGAATATTTTTTCAAGATACTCGAGTCACTTTGCGTCACTTATCTGAATGCTCAGTTTCGTATTAGGAAAATTTGAGTCACTATTTCAAATACTTCCTCGATGGTCGCGGGTGTCAAAAGAGTATTTAAAGCAGAGTCTGAAAGAATACTCTGATTTTTTATCCCAGGGCCACAATTTCCAAAATTTCTAGAATTACCTCCACCTTAAAACCTTACAAAAAGTGATAAAGCCAACTAATGAGTGAAAATCGCATGAAAGTCAATCAGGCGTTTCGAGAGGGTCTTGGCATTGTGCTTGGCGAAGATGGTGAGGACGCGAGACGAAGGAGCTTTACGCACCATCGGCCTCCACGCCCTCGCGTGCACCCCCACTTGGTGGTTGGTCAACCCCCGCAACCGAACAATATGCCACCCTTGTGTAATCACCCTAAACCACGTGCCGCCATTGAAAAACAGAGCCTATTATTTCCGGCGACTTTTCACTTTATGCCCGCGCGACGCTCATTTTTCTCGATCGCTTTTGAGATATGATACGCCATTAGGAGCCTGGAATTTCGACGCGATGACTCGTGCGGTGCTGTACAAAAGTTGAGGTGGGGTGGTGCTAACCTTTTTGTTGAAATTCCAATTTTGATAGATGTTTCGGTTAATAATGTCGATTATGCTAAGAGATGGCGTTACTCATACATTGTTTGCCATAGACTAGTGACATTTGTAGTGTTTTTGAGTGTGAACATACGCCATTACGTTTTGAATTGTCATTGTCCAAAACAAGTAGTTTTCCATCGCTTCGAAAATGTCGAATTTCATACCAGGAAAAGACGTTTTGCGGGGAAGTTTAATAACCTTCTTCCATTTGAAAAAAACGGCTGCTGAAAGTTACGATTGTTAGTTGAAGCTTATGGCGAACATGCCCTAACCCAAAAAACTTGTGAACGATGGTTTCAACGCTTTAAAAGTGGTGATTTTGATATAAAAGACAAGGAGCGCTCTGGTCAACCTAAACAATTTGAAGATCCAGATTTGCTAGCATTATTAGATGAAGACTCAACTCAAGCTTTAAAACAATTAGCGGAAGCATTGAATGTTGCCCAATCGACTATTTCTGAACGTCTACACGCATTGGGAAAGATGCAGAAGGAAGGAAAATGGTACGGGCCGTATGAATTAAAGGAAAGAGACATTGAACGGCGAAAAACCACTCGTGAAATTTTGCTTGCTAGACAAAAAAGGAAAGGTTTTTTGCATCGAGTTGTGACAGGTGATGAAAAGTGGATTTATTTTGAAAACCCAAAGCGCAGAAAATCATGGACAGACCCAGGTCAACCTTCAACATCCCAACCAGTGCGCAACATACATGGAAAGAAGGCTTTGAACCAAACATTGAAGGAAAAACGACCAGAATATGCCCAAAGACACGATAAAGTCATTTTTCAACACGACAATGCTCGGCCCCATGTTGCGAAACGTGTTAAAAACTACCTGGAAAACATTAAATGGGACATCCTACCCCACTCGCCATATTCACCGGACTTGGTCCCTTCGGACTACCACTTATTCCGATCAATGCAGCACGGACTTTCAGAACGAAAATTTCATTCTTACGAAGAAGTGAAAATTTGGCTTGATGAATGGTTGGCCTCAAGAAACGAACAGTTCTTTTGGCACGGAATCCATTCTTTGACAGAAACATGGGAAAAGGTCATATCTAACGATGGACAATACTTCGATTACTAAGGTATTTAATTTTGATATGAAAATAAATGCTTCGATTTGCCGGAAAAAATCGACATTATTAACCGAAACACCTATTACATTCAGCAGTTGATACACTGAGGAAAAAATCTTGTACTTTCTGCCATGTATATTGTAGTTTTTCCAGTATCATTTACATTAAATATGTTGAAACTACACTCAGAAAATTAAAAAAGTTACTACAATTACTACCCTTTGTACTGTAAACAATTTCATGCTGATTCACAAACACACCGCACACGTTAATGGAGTGATAACAGAGGTCCAAACATATGAAACGTCGTTATCTTGGACGAGTTTATCGACTCGATCGTAAATCACCTATGGTGCTATGTAACCGTGGCGAGGGAGCGGATGATTATGCAACGAACCCCAAGCGATCCAGAAGATGACGTGCGCAATAATTGGGGTTGTTACCTACGCACCCGGGATTTGAATGAAGGTCGCGACTCTTGTTGACATTTATGTGACTCGTGAAACTTATCGCCGCACTTTCAAAGATATTATCTTTCGTTTCGAATCATTAAAGCCAGAAGACTGTCTTTCTGGGATGGGAAATTTGTATTGGTGACATTCAAGAAAGTTATTTGTGCATTGGGCATTTTGAGAATCGTTAGTTGGTGCAGTATGTGTTAATTCTGTATTTCTTTAAAATCGAAACAATCTGATTTTAGATAGAAAATATCCCAGAACCTGGGATCCAGACACTATGGAAAAACTGGGTCATGATTTGTTCAAGCGCATACATTTAAAATCGAATCCCAGAAACTTCTTCAAGATTCGATCAAAACTTTGTCAATTCTAACCCCAGATAAAGTCAATGACGTTGATCCGGAAAGATACCTTTCTTCGATCACAGAAAACACAAAATCTTGATCAATGTCCTGGGCTCGTGCCTTGTTCTAGGCTTGCTCAATTTTAGACCAACTGTTTTGAATGCCGCGTTGATCAATTTTTTATCAATTCCTGGGCATGTGTCTTGAAAATATCCATTGTATAAAACTGTAGGTACTTAAGTACATCAGGAATTCTACTAATATTATGAATTGAAAATGATTGTTGCTTATTACACGTTGTAATAAATCTTACATGAGAAACTAAAATTCTACTGCTCAGAGTGGCAACACTTGGTGAATGAAGTGGCAAGAGTGTTCACAATATATACTCGGCGTGTATCCGATGAAATTGTCATGGACAAAAAGTGCATCTTTCAGAATTGTTTGGAAGTAGACATCAGTTAAAGTCCGTTTTACGCAATTTCATGTTGCACATTTTCGACATCATTGAAGTGCAAAAGTGACAAATCAGCGTACGTGAAAACGGAGGAGTTGAAAAATGTGAGTAAAATCTTCATTAATGTCTTCGTTGCGTTTCATGATGTTTTGACAATTCCAGTGGCTTTGACATGCGATAAATTCGAGAAACAGCATGAAAGACTTACGCCGAAACATGAATAGTGTATTGGAAAACGCAAAACAGTGGAACTGGGAGACCATAAAAAAAATAACAGTGCCAGGGATGGCCAAGAAAAACATTAAATTGAATACTATGTGGACTATTATACTAATATGTCCATACTTATTTATATAAGAAATTTAATCAACAATGTATTATTAACGAAAATATGAATAAAGGAAAAATTACAACTCTCATCTCATTTTGCGATTCTTATTTCTTTCAAAGAAGCATTATTTGTTTAAAGGAGAGTGTGTGCCTTCTATTGATAAAATGGAGTAAGTATGTGCCTCCTCTTTAAAAGTCTAATTGAATCTTTGGCACCTTGACGAAAGGTGTAGAATACCCTTGCAAACTCTCTTCTCTTAACAAATAATCGACCATCATTCATAACGTTTGCGAAAAATTTGTTAGTAAACTGAAATAAATGAAAAACTCGAATACATTAATGGAATAATTAAAAACAAAACAATATTCAGTCGTGTTCCTAAAGAGCAAATACATCCACAATCTTGAACTAGAATTAATAAAATCTTGAATAAGCTCCTATAAAAAAAAACATAAATTATGATCTTGAGCTAGAATTGGTAAAATCTTGGTCATGTTCGGCAAGAAAAAATACATCGATGATCTTGAGCTAAAATTGACAAAATCTTGATAGGTGTTTGACGTGGAATATTTTTTGTTACTATAGCCGAAAAATCACTTCAAAATGTCAGTTTAGAGGTTAGAGTAAGAAAAAAGTATTTTCATTGAAAATATTTTCATAATGAAGAAATAATGTTCTAATATACAGATTAATTGTTTTTATTTACCTGAACTTTGTATTTTCGATAGTCTTTGTTATAGAATTCTCTTAATAATAGATCATTTTCTACAGTTATAATATTAAAAAACGGTATATCAGTTGGTGTTTTGTGTGAAAATTCTTATCGATCAACCGTACCATCTAAAACAAAACATATAAAGTGTATCAAAAATAGCCTAAAAAATACCAAATAATAACCAAAATCACCATAATTCGACCAGAAACCATAAACACCCGAAACATCCCTGAACAATACTGCTTCGATAGACCAGACGTTACGGGTGCGTTGTACATACACCGTAAAACGTAAGACCGCCCGATTGTCATGCAAATGCCAAAACGCGATATAACCCGTCGTCAATAAATATCCCAGCGTCGAATTCTTGCGCTCGCCACATAATGCACGGTCATGAATTTTTCTAAATAGAAACGCCTGCACGTGTCGGCTTTCGACGCAGTCAAATTCGAGGGTTGGAAAACTGAATTCCAATCCTGGATCAAGACATGTGCCTATGAGTGGTTTAGAAGATATTATTTCATGAAAGAATAAAAAGAGTCGCAATATTTTGTGATGACCGATGAAAATAATAAATAATATATAATATGAACTTGAGGGCAGGCCCTCATACATCGATACTGAAAGCTGAAATTCCCGATGGATCCTCAGCCTCCAAATCCCAAAATCTGCCATAACCTTGCGCAAAAAGTCCCCCGAAAAATCCCAACCCCTTTCCCCCCGTCACCCACCCATCGTCCTTCAAACTGAGCTTTTTCCCTTCGAGTAACCGAAGCAAGGAAAAAAAAATGAGAAAGAGGCACGCGTCGGAAACGAGGGATATACGCTCTCGCGCCGTATCAGATCGAGTCGTCCCTCTATTTCGCGTCCTCTATTATTTCTTTTATCAATCTGCGCGCTTTCAGGCGCTTTGAGCTCCCCGGCTCTGAAAGCTGCGTGATAAATCATGAAATGTAAGAAACCTATACATACATATACAACCGGCTGTTCAATAGACTGCATTGCCGGGGCAGAAGCGCCGCCAGATGAGTCTTCCAGCTTCCGCCGAGTCCGCGTGAAAGGATGCCCCAATAATATTCCATTCACCAAAACTCACCCCCTCCCGCGAGTGAGCTTTCGCGTCCCCCACCCCCGTGCTTTTGCCCGGGTCCGGCCCATTGATTTTTCATTCGTCGACTTTCAATAGTTTGTTATGAGCTTTTCTTCGGCGACGTCTCGTCTGCTGCAGCCGAGAGCTTTTTTTGAATAAACGCGCAACAACTTTGGGAAAAAGCTCGGGGCAAGCTCGCCTTTCTTTGCCACCCCACAGGGGAAATCGCGGGCGGGCGCACCTGACGCGTGACCCGCGCAAAAGTATAACCTATGACTTTAATCAGGGCTGAATAAAGGCAACCCTTTCGGGCCGAAGAACGAAGATGAGGATCTAGCAGCCGAGTATGGGCATTGTTTGGAAACAAAAGGGGTGGCTTTCATGGACCGCTCCCTCGCGCCGGGCCGCGTTTGAAGCGCAAAAGAAATCGGAACTGCGGAAGGCTTTTTCGCGATCGACTGCGGGGGACGGTTTTTGAGGGTGGAAATTTTGGGTAGGGGGTTGAGGGACTGTTCTTCGGGGATGTAGAGAAATCAGTGTGGTTGTCGTTAGAATTGGGAATCGTAACGAAAAAAAAAGATTTGATTTTGTTCCACTAATACTTCACCTGATTTCAGCTTTTATATGGATAATCATTATTGTTATCAGACCCGTGCACAGAAACCTGTATTTTGGGGGGGAGGGGGTTCAACTTTTATGTCGTACTTGTAGAATAACATGCGATTGGAATTGATTCGGTTTGACAGTACATGGTCCATGCATGTACTGTCAAATATGTACAGTATGTATGTAGATAATAAGGGTAGATCATATAAGTGAATAAATTCATTAACTATTCAATAAATAATCAAATAAATAAGGCAACATCAAAACTTCATTTGTTTTCAACAACTTCTACTTTATGTATTGAATCTCTGTTATGTTTTCAACCAATTTAACACAAGAAACTCAATACTTACAGATACACAATCGCGAAAAACACGTTTTATATTTATTTTTCCCATTTAGATGTATAGCGAATGCATAATGAATAAAAAAGAAACACTTTTTATTACTACAGTATACATATATTTTATGATTTAAAGGATCATACACCTTTTTTGAGGACAATTTGGATTACTTTTCATGTATATAGCACATAATTTTATTACATGGAAGTTATATAATCTCAACTAAAATTATGATATCCAAAAACGTTACATTTTTTAGTGTAACGATAACGTAAGGCGTTACATTAATCAACAAGTAACGATAACAGGAACGAGTTCCTTTTTTTTTGGTAACGAGTAACGAAAATCGTGTTATTCGTTTCACATCTATCTCATCAAGTTTTTAGAACGATTTGTAACTTTTCAAGAAGTTTTTTGGAACTTAGATACAAGTAATTTTTTGACTTCCTTATTTTCGGATAAAAATTGTATGATTTTATAATTTTAGATGAAACAGAGTGATACATTAGTAATCTATGTACAAATATCGACAAAGAGTATGCTTTTTCACTTATTATTAGAAATTTTCACAACCCTAGCAGTGAATTTTAAAAATCTGCATATAAGTACATGAAAATACTGGAAACCTTAGTTCTTAAAATCTATAGCAGGATCCCTAAAATCTATAGATTATGCTAGAAAAACTTACGTAATTTTCTGAATACAGAAAAAAATGAAATACGAGAAACACTAGATATTATTTACTTTTTTCCAAGAAGCTATTAGATTCTTTGAAAATTTCTGTAATTCCAGAAATCAAGAAACTCCGATTTCTCGAGTATTGAATTCTAATAATGTATGTGTATATAAAATCATAAAAATACTAGAAAAATGTTCAAATTTTAAAAATCTGTTAAAAATTCAAAAAATATTGAGGACACTGTAAATCCATAAAGAAACTATTTTCTGCGAAATCGATCAAAATACTGCAAACATTTCAAACCTTCAATTCTAGGAAATCAAACTCTTGAAATTCAAAAGGATATCTTTGAAAAAATCTTAAAATTTTCTAACATTCTATAAATACTAGGAAATACAAGAAGGAAATACGTGTACAGAAAAATACAAGTATATCTGTGGAATAACAAAAATCTGTGCAATTTTCAAAACTAGAGCATCAAATTCCAGTAATTCATACAGAAATATACAAGAAAACTGAATAATCCTTCAAATCGTAAAAAAACTGATGAAATGCGAAGGATACTAATAGAAATATGAATCTATTGAGACACCTGTTTTCTGAAAAATTCTTTTGAAACATGAAAAATTTATTGAACTTCACATTTTAGAGATCGAAATTCTCGAAATCCATGTATAAAAATTTATATCAAAATACTTTAAGTATATAAAAATACTAGAAAATCCTGCAACATGCATCCTAAAAAATACGAATATTGTCAGAAATACTGAACAATCCTTCGGATCATAGAAAAACTGAAGAAACACGAAAAATACTAGAAGAATTAAATATCTATTGAGACACTGTTTTTTGAAAAATCCTTTATACACGTGAAATTTAATAAACTCCAAATTTTACCGTTCAAAATTTCAGAATCTACAAAAATTTAAATAAAAATGCTATAAATGTGTAAAAATACCAGAAAATCCTGTAACATTTTATAGATCTTGAAAAAGACGAATAGTTTCAGAAATACTGAACAATCTCTGAAATCAATTCTCTGACACTAACGTGCAATTTTTTTTTATCTCTATGTTTACAGATAAAAAGACAAAAAAAGCAAGTCGATGGCCAGTTGTTGAACATTGTTCATTCATCTAAACGAGCATAAAAAAAAGAAAATTGTTGACTTACGAAAAAAAAAACATAGATTTGATTGTTAATTTCCATTTCTGTCACATTCTTTTGAAATAATGGAAGGGATTCCAACCCGTAAACCCCCTCAATTCCCAATATTCGAAATTTAAAATATTTCAATAGTAATAACAGATTTTTGAGAAATTATATATTTCAAATACTTTTAGTAATTTGCCTATTATTTAAAGACTTGTACGATTTGAAGGATTTTTTAGTAATTTTATGGACTTCTATTTAGATTCTTTGAACTCATATTCTAAGAATCAAGGTGTAAATTTATAGATTTTTCATAGAACTTCGAAAAAATTTAAGAAGTATGTATTATTAATATACAGAAATTCGTATTTTTCGAGTTTCGTCAGATTTTCTTAAAGATGTAAATGTTTTCAGTATTTTTACAAAACATCATATCGATTTTTGAAACTTTATTCTCTAGCGGCCAAAGTTTTATTATTTTAAATATTTCGCAAAGATTTTTTATCATTCTTATTATCGTTTGTAAGTATCTACCTCGTTTCTAATGATATTTATTAAGAGTTATTTGTATATTTTTATAGAATT
Organism: Platygaster robiniae; assembly: GCA_028476575.1. NCBI lineage: Eukaryota > Metazoa > Arthropoda > Insecta > Hymenoptera > Platygastridae > Platygaster > Platygaster robiniae. Next base: position 19,130,257 of record CM052027.1, read on the forward strand.
TCGTTCAATTTTGAGGCAGTTTCAAAAATTTTCAGTATTTTATGGATTTCAAGAATTTCTTGCTCTAGAATCTTAGGTTTCACAGATTTTGAGAATAATTTTGATTCATTTAAATATTTTCAACTCTATGCATTTTATAGGGAGAAAATCATAAGGATATCTTTAGAAAGGAATTTTTACGTCTTTTGAATATGTCCTTCACATGAAACAGTAAACTACATATTTTATTCCGAAAAGTAAAAACTTGAAAAAGAAATATTAAATTAATGTAATTATTCTTAAGAAAAAATTGAATTCAAGTGTTTACGAAATTTGATAGATCAATGAATATTCAATAGTATTTTCTTGCCTGCTCTTTTCTTACACGCTGTAATTCCAGCATATGAATTATTTGAATTCAGCAATAAAGTTTCGAATGTCAACAAAAATGAAAAAAATTTAAGTTTACTATTTACACTGCCAGATTGTGTATTACTTCAATTTCATTATCACCCTTGAATTTATACTACACCTAAAAAAATGTAATCTTGCATACCTAAACTGAAATTCGAAATTATCAGAAATTGTTATTAAATACATCGTTGAAAAGTACTCGGTCTAGACTCATACAGAATCAGAAAATGTAATGGAATTAATTGCACAGAAAGTCAAAGCAAACTTGTGCGATCCTCTTGAATTAATGATACCAACGGCGCGCAAAGCTCCAAATTAAAAGAGTTGAAACATCGTTCGGTCCTATGATAAATCCTCCTTCCTCTACATGGATGAAAAAATTAAAAGCTTGGAAGTTAAGCAAAGAGGGAAGAAAATATCCTCGTTGTGGAGTCGTGGAATTGAAGAATGTTTGTGCATGAAGAGTAATGATATGTCATTCAACATTTTATTTAAACCTTACTGAATATTTCAAATATGTCACTAAATTAAGAAATAGCATGAATACTTTCTATAGAAAATAATGATGAATTGTAAGTGTAAATTGCGCTTAAGGTAGAAAAATTTTAGAAAAAAAAAACAAAAGTAAATAGTATATTTTGTATCAAGGAGCAGGAACGAGCATGCATTTTTTATATGGTCGTATATTAGTTGTTATTGAGAACTGGCTGACAGTTACTGTCAGCCAGTGTCAGCTGTCATTTACAATTCAAATTCTATAGGTATTTCGCGTTCCTGCTTTTTTCCCATTGGCGCGGCCATTTTGTAGTCTTGCGTTGCCAGCCATGACAGGGACTCTCATTGCCAATCCCTCTTTTCATAGTAGCGTAGAGTATACTTCAAGAGTGTGAAAACGCTGGAGAATTTTTCTACTTCCCTGAGACAGTTAACATTGTAAACCGGTACTGATCCAATAGACCATTTTACTTTCATCAAAAATAGGGTCACGTGACCATCAGTGCATCTTCGTCTGATTTTCGGACACTTTCTATCTGAATCCTATGTTAACTGACGTTGCCCGAAAACAAGGATAGCGATACTTTTTGCGCTTGCGCATGAAATGCGTAACATGGTATATGGGAAGGAGTCCCAACACAACGCAGTGAGTACTACATTGTCACTTTGTCTTTTTCTGGTGTTTACTTGCTGAAATTTGAGAATATGAGTTTGAAGACGCGACGATTTCGCTGGCTCAAGTAACTACAAAAAAATTATTGTACCACTTTAGATAGAAAATACGAAAAAAGACTTTTTTCATGTTCGCCGCGAGCTCCAAGGTCGCGCGGCCGCCAATTCGTTTTCCACGACACAATTTCCAGATAGAAATACAAAATTTGTAATAGGTTGAAACATGATAATAAAAGAAAAATGAAGATAAAAAAAATAAAAAGAGGGGCTGGGGGTGTTCTAGTAAGGGGATTGGAATATGTTGCGCGGCGAGGCTCGGCAGCTCATGACCGCCCGCGAGAGAATGAACGAATTGTTCACCGGTGAGGCTTTTGTCTATTTTACAAAGTTCCAAGGGCTTCCGGTTCCATTCGCAGTCGGAAAACTCTGAAATATATTCGCAGCCAATCGTTTGTAAGGATTCGCCGTGCGCCATTCCTAATTACTGTATTTCAAAGCATTCAAATCCGAAAGTTCCCTCGCATTGTGGCCGCCGTGAAAACATAAAACCATGGTGAGGAGGGGGCAAAGAGAAGTCGGGGGAATTTTCCTCGCTTTTCATTGCGAAAAGGGCCGATGGGAAGAGAGGGGTGGCGTTGGGAAATGGGAGGGATGGAGGAGAATGGACGTACGAGGGTATCGGTTAAGTGGGTAAAATTGAAAAACAATATGTGCCCGTGGTGGGGGCAACAATGCGGGGGACAATAGGCCTGATAATGTGCCAGAGAATGGACGCCTAGACAAAAGAGTCGAATAAGGGCGCGCGTACATCACCGGGCCGCGAGCACGTATGCTCTTCGTGTATGGGGATGTGTACGTGGGCGTCGGAATCTTCGCCCGTTAATGGACTTGGCCAAGGGTGGAGGGATTTTGAGTGTCCCAGGGTCTAATTCGAAAAGGGGAAATTTATCACATTAATTCAAGTTAATGACGATTGTGCATGATACAGACTGAATGCACTTGTTTGAAATTTTTCACAAACCCTCTACACTTTATACTCTGTATGTCTAATCTGACACCCGTCATCGATACGAAAATTCTCATATATCGGAAAGAAATATCCATATTCCGATATACTGATACATACACTGCAAAAAAACATATATGAGACATGTCTCCGTAGAAGGTCATAATTTTATGTGTCAAAAAGATGTGTTTCAAAGACATCTTCGAACGTCTCAAGAATGACGTCAAAAAGTGCCTTGCGGCAAGACACCATTTTTGGCAGTGTATCACCCATCACTATTAATCTTAGTCCGAAATAAAACCGTCAGGCAACTTTTCGACAGCACTCTCGTCCATCTGAATGATAATAACAGGAATAATGCAAAAATCTGCAGAGTGCGCGGTAAAAGAGAAGAGGGGGGTCGTGAAAACATGGCGCAGCGTCCCGATGCGAGGCCCGGGTTCCATTGTGCGCGAGCGTGCGCCATTCAGCGGAATGAATGCGCCCTCCGAAGCGACACAGTCTCAGATGTAAGACACAAGAAGCATAAAAGAGTTGCCATTATGCGAAGCTTAAATAACAGCGCGCTCGCGCACAAGTGGCGTATTCTGCTGCATGTTTGGGAGCTCGCCTCTCTTCGCGTCACGAGCACTTATACCGTTTCTTCCCATCTTTTATATCGTGCACGCGTCCCAAGAAGAAAATCTTGGCTCGCGCAATAATAAGCGCACGAGTAGGTTGACGTGAAAAATGTTTTGCCGAGGAACGAAGAAAAAAGTGATTACGGTACTTGCATCAAAATGTGAGGAAACTTCAAATTATTCGAGAATTTTGGGATAGACAAAAAGCTTAAAGGAGTTTTGAGGAAAATTTGTCATTTTTGGTAACATTCTTTGCTTTGATTTATATACAATTTTATCTTTTTATAGCTAATAAAACGAAGAACACCAGCTTAAAGGTCCGATCATGGTTGCAAGCTGATGAAGAGCATCATTTTAATATCGCCTGGATTCGTTATTAATTGCGCCAGAAAACTTAAAACAAGTACTAAAAGCCAGGAAAAGGAAAATAAAAGGAAGTAAAAGAGGCACCTGCACCCAAAAAGTGTAAAACACGAACACAATCATCGCAACGCGATTCTTCAGATAATGACGATGATTTGGACTTCTGCTTACTGAGCTTGGAAACAATGCCGGAGAAATTGATCAATGATAATTCATTTCAATACATTGTAGACGAGAAATGTGTTCATACTTCGCGAACATGTTCATATGTCAAAATTACGAATCTGATTGAATTGTTTGGTTTTGACTTAATTAAGGCGATAGCTCAGGATTCATCATCTTTTTGAAAATCTCGAAAAAAGTGAATTTTTGCAAACAAACGAAACCTGAAAGAAAATACGAATATATAAAAACTGTTACGGTCAAAAGTTACGTTTGTCTACGTAAGATACCATGCCATATTGCAATTTACAAAATTTGTGAGTAGATACGCTATGGGGATTCTGGACCCCCCCCCCACTTCTCGCAAACCTAACTTAAGTAGAACAACACTAGTCTGACCGAACCTAAGTAGAACAGTGGTAGTGACGTTCTGCTAAAGTTAGGTCAGACTAGTGGTCTTTCACTTAGGTTAGGTCAGACTAGTGATGTTCTACTTAAGTTAAGTTAGGTTAGCGAGAAGTAGGGGGGGGGGTTCCAAAATCCTCAAAGCATTCCTACTTTTGTGATATTTATTGAAGATAATTTAATAATTAGCCATTAACTCAAAGCAAAAAATTAAAAAAAATCTGCAGACCTTGAAAATTGTCAATTAAGTATCAGTCGAATTTCCAATCAATTTTGTTTATTTTCCAATGTTTACGCTTCGGTCACATGTTTGGACCTTCGTCAAGGCGACTTGGATAATCGGGAAAATAATTCCATATAAACAGAAAATAGTATCTCATCAACATGATTGCTTCTTAGTCGGGTATTTTTAAACTTGGATACACAAAGCAAATAATAAATAATGACGACGTCGATCAAGAATCGTAATATTCTGATCGTGAAAACGTATAAACTTGACTTCTTACCCGATAATTTTGAAAGTTCATGAAATTCTGGAATAACGATTTGCTGATTCTCTGTTTCTTACATTTTTATTGTTGTGCATGAATAACGTTTTCATAATTTTTATCCAACAATTATTATTATATTTGATTACTAAGAGGAAAAATTATGTTGAGAATCAAACGCACTCGAAACATATTGGAACTGGGCTCTCTTGCTGCTGTACAGGGGAACTGTTCGCCTGCAGCTTGATTTTCTCTACTTAAGTGAAAGTACAGGTATTGAGGTTGTCTGTTAAGGGCTGTTGGCATGTGACTTAAGAATGTGTTAAAGGAGAAGAAGAGGGAAAGTTAAAGGGCTCAAACTTTCTTAATTGAAAAAAATACTATTACGATTGTTACAGACTGTAAAATTAATTTCCATATGACTCGTTCATCTTCAAAGAAAAAAAAATGCACTTTCGGTTTCCTTTCAAAATAAGTTCTGCTAATGAAAAACAATTTTTACTCTCGATAAAACTCTAAAATAATTACTACAGACAAATCACTTGCTAACTTAGATAACTTTTGAAATATGAATTCAAAGGACTGCAAACGACAGGTATCGTTATAATGGCGCCGAAAACAAATTCTGCTCGCTCATTATTTTAATAAGATATTTTTTAAATAAAAAGCGAACGTCGCCAGTGCGACGCTCTTCTTGTTCTTCGATATCTATCTTCGTTGTAACTCTGTAAGCATCTGTAAGATTTTATGATTTTTCGTTTATAAATTTCACGAACATTTGTCTGTGCCCTGTGTGAATAATTCCATGTAGACATTGTGCGTGGGTTTGCTATTTATATTTCGGGAGTAGAGAATACAAACAAATTTCTTTCATCGAGAATGGCTTTATTGTTTTTCAAAGTATTCTCCATGATGATCAATACATTTTTGCATGCGTTTGAACCAATTTTCGAAGAATTTTTCCCACTCTGATTGAGGAATCTCTAAAACATGTGTTTTGAACGCATCGACGGCTTCTTCAGGCACTGAAAAACGTTCACCACGCAATTTGTTTTTAATGTGCGGGAATAAAAAGAAGTCATTTGATGCCAAATCAGGGCTGTAAGGTAGATGACCCATCAATTCGACGTTTTGTCCGGTCAAATAGGCAGTTGTTTGAGCCGATGCATGAGAGCTCGCATTGTCATGATGCAGAATGATTCTTCGTTAGCACTTCTTTTTACGTATTTCACTGATGACTTCTGGTAAACAAATGGTTGTTTTGACCATTTGTCAAAATTCAGAATTTTGACAAATTTTGACAAAACAAAAAAATTCAGAATTGACCGTTCTACGATGCTCTAGCGGTACAGTTGCCACATGTCCAGTAATTCCGTAGAAACAGGCGACCGTTTGCTTCGAAGTGCTTCTTGCGCGAACAACTTTTGTCGGATTTGGCTCATCTTGGAAGACCCATACAGTAAATTGCTGTTTTGTTTCAGGCTCATACGCATAGATCCAAGATTCGTCGCCTGTACAGATATTATAAACAGCTTTCGAGGCACCGCGATCGAACTTCTTGAGCTTTTCTCTGCACCAATCGACACGAGTCTTTTTTTGAGTTTCTCTCAAATTATGCGGGATCCAACGCGAACAAATCTTCTTCACGGCTAAATGCTCATGCAATATCTTATTGATGCTGGTCATACTAATGCCTAGGGTTGCCTCGTTCTCACGATAGGTCACATGACGATCTTGCGATATCAGTTCCCGGACAGCGTCAATGTTTTCTGGCACAACAACCGATTTTGGAAGATCTTCACGAAATTCGTCCACGAGCAAACTACGGCCTCGATTGAATTCTTTATACCATCGATATACAGAGGTTTTTGATGGTGCTTCATCACCGAAAGTCAAATTAAGTTCATCGATACACTGTTGCTGAGATAGTCCACGTCGAAAGTTGTAAAAAATTATCCCACAAATGTGTTCACAAGTCAATTCCATTCGTGGGCGAAGATGAATTTTTGAATTCACTGTAAACAACACAAATATTGCTCGTAAGTCAAAATCATCTGAGTACTTTCTTCTTGAAAAAAGTCAAACTTCAAGTGGCCAATGGCAGATTTGAAGTAAAAAGACTAAAGTTTCCCATTCCCGAAATATAAATAGCAACCCTCGTATTCGGTTTTTTTAAATCACGTTGAAGATATTAATAAACTTGTGGAAGCGATTGACTTCTATAGTTCTTCAGAAATCCTTTACAATAGTTTCGCAGTAATCAAATCCTGTCCTTTCAGGGCATAACAGATTTGTGATGAGTTTTGTTAATTTTCTGCTTATTTCACCTTTCTAAAATTTTCCATTTGGATGATTCTTCCCACCATCCCCACATCTTCTACATCTCCTGAATAACATAGTCAACCACAAAATGACTAGAGAACCCTGGTAATTCGAATGAAGACCTCACCGATCGACATTGTAAAAAAGCCGCACCCCTTCGCACCGAGCAACTAATTTTGGCACCTGGACAATCGGTACGTTTGTACGGTCGACAGTAGCATGCGCCAGCAACGGTGCATGCAAGTGCCACAGACACGCACGAAACGCGCCACACAATAACCACGCCGCAACAATGCTCGCGACAATACAGCGCCACCAATACACGCCCGCCATCCAAATCCATTGTCTCCTTTTATCTGCCGCATTTTCCGTGGAACGACGATGGAGACGAAGACAAGGACCAAAAAGTAATCGAATCGTTGAATAAAAGAAGAGCGGACCGAAACAATGGCCGGAAAATCCGCGGGATTTTCCCCTCTCTTTCGCCACACCGCGGATGCGGGAAATTCGACGATTTCCCGGGGGAAAGAGAGTTTCAAAAGGGGCTGGGGGTGGTTTAATTGCGTCATTAAGCGAGCGAAATCGGGAAGGGAAAAGTCGATGATAGTCAAGGCATGCGTCAACGCCTGGCCAAGTGCGGCAAAAGTGCAAGGAAGCAACAAGCTGTAACGCCTGTCGTCATTACCCAACGAGATTTCAGTGGTGGCACTTAATAACGTTCGTGTGGTGAAAGAGAGAAGTTGTTTTCACGGGGATGAAACCGGGAGAGGATGATCGAGTTTTTCAAGGGTAATCGTGAAGGGTTTGTTAGGTGATTATTTGGCGGAAATCGTTTGGATGGATTTGAGGGAATCGAGTTAAACGATATCGTGATTCGAGGTGACTGATTGAAAATGAAAATTTAAATACACTTGGACATCAGTGTAAGAATAATCGTTCTAAGGAACTCTAACTGACGGTGAGTGGGGATGGTACTCGCAAGTGAGAGTATCAATACTGCAAGTATCGCGATACTGTTTCTCAAGAATCGATCCCTGGTTTCGGATGAGAACCAAATATCGATACCTTAAAGTATCAATTGATTATGGATACAATTTTAAAAACATATATATTAAAGTGAAAAAAACACTCTTGAAAGGTAGATATCTTTTTGGAGTATTTTTTCCCTTCAATTCTCATAGGTAATCAAAAAGACAAAACTCGTTGATTAAAAAGTTATCTTAATTTTACATTGAAATTTAAAATTTAAAATTTTTTATAAAATTAAAGAGTACACATTTCCATACAAATTGCATTTGGCTTTTCATGTCGTTTTGTCAATTTCAAAATCATCTCTCGCGGTACTTTGCGTCGGAGGAATATTCGTTTTATTTTTGTTTATATTTTTTATTGGTTATAATTATACAAGTTTACCAATTAAGCCATTGAAGTAGTGCATAATTTAAAAACAAAAGACTGCCATGCTGTACGAGCAAATGCAGTAACGTATATACGCAAAACTTAAAAACAAAAAACTATCATGCTGCACAACATCAGAAATCTGTCCCGCCAACGTTGCCAACTTGCTACTGTTTCGATGCAAAAACTCACTATTATCTAGTGCGAATCGGAGTCCGATACTTCAAGTATCGTAATTAAAGTATCGATTCCAAAAGTATCGTTGATTGAGGAAATCGGTACTAAAAATCCGATACTTTTGTTCTAAGTATCGATTCTTCGAAGAATCGACTCGGTATCGGGCATCCCTATGGTGAAGAGATAGTGTTATGCTTAGCCGTCAAGTGGAAAACATTCGATGCCGGGAAAGTCATTAAGTCATTGTACCGCATGCCGATTCAAAACTTGTGATCTGGAGCCGGGCCCTTCAAATCAGGTTTTCTATTCATTTCTACTTCATGACTGTCAAAAATCGCCATAATTCCAAAAGTAATTCAAAATATCCAAATATGTACATGCAAACTTTAAACAAATGTGCCGAATTCATGGCATTTTGTGTCATTTCAGAAGATATTTCTAGTTTTATTTAATTTGATAAAAATAAATGATCATGGATATTTCACATAAGTATAATCAAAAGCACTGTCTACAACATAATCGAAAGTTTTGTTTGAATCTGAAAACTTAAAAAATTTTCTAGATTTAAAGTTTTAACATTGGCTGATGTTCTCTTGGTGTTTTAAAATTTTTGAAATCTCAAACGTAACTCAAACCATCCAAAACTTTCCAAACTCTGAAAAATGCGAATAACCAAGTTTTATCGCTTTAAATGCATCTCGAATTTTTTAGATTTTCATTAAAAACGAAAGAAGCATCATGCATATTCCAAAGAAAAGAAGATAACCTAGGACAAGAAACCGAAGTATCATTTCAGTCTTCAGAGTATCTCGAGTCTCCGAATGAGTATCCCGTTTTGCTGAACAGAATACTTTCTTGAGGCTCGTAAGCATCGAGGTAGTATTCGAAACGGAAACTTCAACCAGCTAAATAACCGCTGAAGTATTCAAAAAAGTGACGCAAGTCGACTATCCCAAAAAGGGATTCAAAGACACTGAAGTCTTTCAAAAAGATAGCATTGAAAACTCTATCAAAAAATACTCGAGTATTCATAAATGCGACTCGAGTTGACTATAGTAGAATGTTTCAAGAATGTCTCCCTTTAGGATACTCAAGTCTCTGAGTAATGAGAGCATCGATTAAAATAGAAATATTGAAAGAAGAAAGTTGTCGAGAATCGAAAAGTCAACATACAGGATACTCCAGACTCCAACAATTCTAATGACCCGGAAATGAACATGTATTTTCAGAAAAATCGGCGTTAATTTGAGACTAATAGTGTCCAAAATGAATACTTAAGAGATTGGCCGAAACTGTAGTCATGTAAAATATGACATTGGGAGACTTGGGTCTCAGATTTGGCTACTAAACACAGCAGTTTTCAATAAAGAGACTCGTGCTAAAAGATTATGTATTCGAATCTAAGACTAGAAATGCATAGTGGAGACTCTTGCGGACTCATAAAAACAACTTCGATACTCTTATAGACTCCTCCTACACTCTTGGATATTCTTCGAGACTCGATGATACTCATTACGATACTCAAGATACTCGTGGAGACTGAAACGATACTCCGGTTTCTTTTCCTAGGAATCTACAAAATTATAGTAATTAACGTTTTATAGAACGTCGATCGTATACAACTATTTTGAGATTTTACTACCACCCAGCCAGAAAAATCGTCTTCCTCCGTCCCTAACTTCAAATGCAAACGAAAATAAAAGGCGCGCCATCTGAATGAGGTCAGTGTAATGCATAAATATCTTCGACAGTTCTTAGTGTATTTCCAACAATATTTTTTTGTTATTACGATAACCTTTTTATAATTTATCTCAGATTGTTCCCAAAAACAATATCGACCCAGTGATCTCCGTTATTGCTAATACAATAGCGGGCTCTTTTTTTCGCATTTTCCATCACATTTCATTTTGGCTTGTATGTTGTCTTTCAGCTCTTCAATGGTCTTCGTCTTGTTGGCGTGAACCTCGCTCTTCAAAAATCCCCACAAAAAGAAGTCCAGTGGAGTCAAATCTGAAGATCTTGGCGGCCAGTCAATATCCCCATTTTTTGACACAACACGTCCCGGGAATTTCTGACGCGAATAGTCTATTGTTGCGTTTGCTGTATGACATGTAGCACTATCTTGTTGGAACCAGAAGTTTTCCAGACCTTTTCCACGCATTTGCGGTAATACATTGATTGTCCCACCAGGTCTGAAGAAGATGATGATTGATGTTGTATCGATACATGGTTGATATTGTACTGGATTAAAGTTTATTAAACCGTATTGATGAAGCCAATGGGTTGAAAATTGTTGAAGTGATGCAATCGTTTCATTGACCCAACTCATACGGCCCAAAAACCACGTGACTCGAAAATCACAGATTCTGTGTCCCCGAACGGGTCGCTTATCGAGTGGCGAACGAGGATTTTCCGCGATCAAGCCCTCGACGCTTGGAGGAGGCACGAAACAACGAGCCGATGATGAAAAGAAGAAGAAGAAGAAATGGAAACGCGGGGGCGAGAGCGAGTGAGCAAACGACGAGTGCCCGAGTGCAAAGCACGCACACGCACCAACACCCATTTATGCTCAAGCTCCCGTCCGTCTCATTGTGTTGGACGATTGTCTTAGAATAATGGCGAAGATTCACAATAGTGACTACAATGCTCGTCTAACAAAGCGCCGTGTGTGTGAATGTGCAGCTACGACCGTCATCTCTTCTGGGCTTTTCTTTCTCTTTCGCCCAGGCAGCCGCCGCACCGCGAATTTTCCTTTCGTCAAACTCGGTATTATCCTTATACATAATGGCGCCGTTTGAATGCGATAAAATGTATAAGCTTTGTGTGCGCTCCTTCGCGGATTATCGTGCTCAGACCGACCGACTTTCTTTGATTCCCCCTACAGACCCGTGGATCTTTCATTTTCGGTCCAGTCGTGTTTTTTATTCGACTTCGCCGAAAGTGGTTGCAAGTTTATTTTGTTCCCATTTCCCTTGCCTCATTGTCTTTTGCCCTTATCTTCATTCTCTTGCTCTTCTCCTAATTATAGTTTTCTGGGCCCCTAACCCTTTTGCCTTGTCTTTCTCTTCAGGCATCTCTTTTTCCTTCAAGACTTGGTTCTGATATTCTCAGGTAGAAAATTAGAGAATGTGGAGCAAATTTGAGAATTTGGAGAAGTGCTCGTCATTGCTTTAACATTGGAGCATACATACGTCAAGTGGAGGCACTGGAGCAATGATATCGGATATAAATCAGATATCTCTGAAGATTCGTCTGTAATCCCACGTCGATCTTCATTATTAAGTTTATGGATTTCGTCAATGTTGTCGTCGATTTGGGCAATTCAAGAACGACCGGAGTGGGTCTGATCATCAATGGCCTTTTCTCCTTCTTAAAACCAAAAACCATCCGTACACTCGAATTTTACTCAGAGCATGTTCTTTATAACATGCTCGTATCTTCACAAAAGTTTCCACCGCGTCACAACTTTACAGCTGCACATTGTTCGTAAAAGTCAGCCATTTGTCCGTTTCACGATTGCACTAAAAAGACAATTACACAAAAATGGTACAGAAACTGAAATCATCGTCGCCGCATGATGCCTCTTCGGGCACTTCGTAAGGGACAGTCAGAGATTGATTTAAGTAAGGGTTAAGACATAACTTTTTTATTTAAAACAGATCATATCGTTACATAATATTTTTATTATATTAGGTATCATTGCATCCCCCACATTGTATCTGACTTTTGCAGCATCTAGACAACAAAACAATAGAAAAGTAATAATCATCCCGAAATTCCCGGGAATGTTTTCGGCAGTCTTCTCGTATGCGGCATTTCTTTTTCATACGGTAGGACATGCACGCGAGGGGATGACTCTCAGTGTTCTTTGATGATGAGTCTTCACACTGTGTGTCTTCTTCCGCATTCCCACTATTGTTCAACCCTGGCCACCCCTCTTTTCTTTACCGTGAATAAAGTATCACGTGCCACGTCCTTTTCTCCCCTCGGCAAGCTTGCTATTAACCACTCCGATCATTTTTATCATTATTTTTATTTTCGCCATTCGGCGCCGAAAGCTCAGAGCGATTTCAAAATAAGAATATGATGAAGCGCGTGTGAAAACGCCACAGCTGGTCAAGGCTCTAAAGCGGTGATGATCGTGCTTATCATCGTGATTAATAAGCGCCGAATATGTTCCCTGGGGGCGACTTGAGGGTCCCTAAAAGGGTTCCCTTCACCCTCTATCAAAAATGGTAGGTGATTCTGGGATATGAATGATTTTCAGATCTTTCGTTGCTCATGTGTTATATTTGAATTTGGAAACATTAGTGTTGTTTCTTAAAAATTTGTTTCAAATTGAATACATGCTGAAATCGAGGGGCATCTCACTGCGTTGTCAAATGTAATCGTATACATCTCGAGAGCCTTGAGCATGCGATTTCAAACTGACTTCAATGATTTCAGGCGTTGACTACGCGTGGTGAAGTTATAGTGTAATTACACTGTCAAAAATATTTGAAATTTTAAACATTTTTTAAAGACTTTCTCTTAAAATCGGGTTTGAAATGTCACGGGCACGTAAATGAAAAGAATTTTAGAGAAATTTATATCAAATTTATTGTTTTCATATGAGATGTATTCATTTCAATATTTCTTAATTTCTTTAATCTCAATTTTAGACACTACGTGTTTGAATATTTTAAAATATCTTTTAGATATCGAATATATACTATTATTTTTGTTATACAATGTATATTCCATACAATATAAATTTTTTGTTTCAATCACATAGCTGTTGATAAAAATTCGGGAAAATTTACTCCAAACAATTCATTATGTCGAAATCCACTTGAATTTAAAAAAGTTTGAGTACACATTTTCAATGAGAAATCATTTATAGGTAAAATAATTCCAATGTCTGCTTTATATTAAATAAACACTTCGATTTCATAGAAGGTTTATAATTTTCATAGACAGTGTCTGTTTTTTTCATAGTTGCGTCCATAACTTTACTAGAAAATTTAATAGATAGTGTGGGAAATCGACTTCAAAGTCAGTTTCTTAAATTTAATAGAAAAATTTCTGAGAGTACTTCACGAGTACGTATGATTTCACATTGATTACATTTTGTTTTGCGTTACCTCTATCGACTTTACTTTTTCCAAAGTTTTATTCAACTATCTTTGAGCGTATCAATTATTAATTGTTATTTTTTATTATTTTATTGAATATACATTCATCCGTACGTCAGTCGTCAATGTTTTTTTACTTAAATTGTATGAAAAATTATTAATTAACAAAAATTTTCATCAAAATATTATTGAATTATTATTTTAAATTTACAAATTATTCCTACTTCATAAAACTTATTAAATAAATATTTGAATATTCAATACTTAAAAAATTTAATATTGTAAAGTTTTGATGTAATATAATACTAATTTTATATTATTTTATAATTGAATTAAAAAATTCATATATTGAATTAGGAAAATTAATTTAATAAACAAAAAAATGCAAAAAATAAATCAATCAATCAAATTATGTTCATGGTAAATTTTTAATTGTCAATAATTAAATATTTGATATTGAAATATTATACTTTGAACGAATTAAAACTAAATTTACAAATGCGGAATAATTATAAGTATATTATTAAAATATTACAAAAAAATAATCATCATTCTTTAATTTTATTTTGTTTGTAAAAATAGATTTTCAGACAAAAATTATTCCCCAAATTTTCAATCGATTTCGTATTCAAGAGTCACATTGCAATTTTCAAATTTGAAACATATTATTTCATATTAAGTGTGAAATTGCAAACTTCATGCAATTAACTCTGAAAATTATAATCTAAAATTAAAAAGACAGTTTTTTTTTTATATGTTTGATGTGAATTTTTGAATATTCATACAATTCTAACAAAAATTATATCATTCAAATATTTCGTTGTTCGGTGCAAAAACAACGATGATTGATGTATCATGTGCATAATAAAACACATTTTGAATATTTTTTTTTAAGCACTTCATATTGTATTATATATGCTGTGACTTCAGATAATTTCACTGAATTTCACGCTGATTACAAACATTACAAAACCATTGACTACAGAGATGCTCCTTGGATAAAATTGCCGAATTAATTTTTAGGAAAAATTCATTAAAAAATTTGATTCTCACTCACAATTCCACCAATTTTGAACAAAATAAAATATATAAAGACATTTGTAGAAATTTCATTTTCCACTTCATTAAGATGACCTTAAACAAATAACCTGTACTTTCATGAATTCAAGTGTACACAGAGCCATTTTACCATTTACTCCAAAGTTCTCTTAATCACAATTTTCGCACCGAATTGAAACTTCGATCTCACTTTAAAGTAACATTGGATATTCCGAATGTATCCAATGATGCTCTGAATAAATACGCTTGTTGAAAGGCTCCCCTAACAGATACAAATGCTGTCTTTCTAAAACGCATTAGGTTAATCGATTAGTCACAACTACATATAGATACACCCTTTCATTGTATGTTGACAGATTTTATCTTCCCTCTGAAGCCTCGACATCTTCACAGTGAAATGGCCTTTTTTCGAATCCAAATAGTTGAATAAAGCTTTGCCTTTGAAAAATTGTTTTTATCCAGAACAATGAACAATATATGTTTAAAAATCTAAGGGAAAATTTATGAATCCATCTAAACCAAAAACAAAAAAAACCTTTGCTTCATCTCCCATCGCGACATTGCATCGAATAGGTCGTCAACGCGAATTGAGCATATTGTTATTGTAAATGTGTACATTTTGATGAAAATATTCAAACTCGCTGCAAGAGACAATGATTTCGTTCCCATTTTTTTTCATCCACGTTAATTTATTCTCGCGGTCTCAATAAACTTCTTTGTCCTCCTCTCCCCTACTCTCTTCCTGACACCATAACTTCCATCCCTTTTCAACTACTGAACCGGCGTATATTTTGTTGAAATAAATTATTACTATTGTTCCTTCGGATTGAAATAGCTCATCACGTGAAAACGTCGAGGGCATTACTTGTAACAATAGAGTGAATGACTATTGTTTTCTGATAAAATGAATATTATCCAATAGCCCGTGATTGTTGGCGCGGCTTGAAAAACGAGCCGCGAATTTCGTTTTGTTTTCATGAAAAGCTACGAGTCGCTAACGATTTTTCGATCGAGCGAGGAACAAATGGAGTCGATTTATTTTCCATCTTTGAAAAAGGTTATGCACAGTAAAGTTTTTTTTTTGTCAATAACAATAACGCTCCGTAATAATTCCATAGTGTAAGGAGTCGATCCTTGGAGCCAACAATGATAAACACGTAAATGGGGAAATCGTGTTTATTAATTCAAGCTTTTGACACTTACCGCTATCATCATCAGGAATACAAATCATCAAATATCAATATATGAATTCCAATGAACATCAATAGCCAAAATAAGATCAAATCAGACATGACCAATCATTGTCCCGAATCAATTCTACCAAGTAAATAATCACCAATAAATGGTCCATTAATATATCCGAATAGGTCTTCCATCTAAACAGCAATTACAAGAGAAAACCAACGATGAATCAAAAACGTATGCAATTCATTATGGAGTCAGAGTCAAGAAAAATAGGCACTCATGCCAGCATCTGGTCAAAATATTGATTCAAATTAACTGTTCAGTCAACGACCTCAGAAAAAAACTGAAAAACAAGCTAAAAACACCTCTCAATTTTTTTGGTGTTATCGATTTCTACAACTTTTTTTTGCTTGCACTCCTGTGCTGTTATCATCACATAAAAAGAAGTAATTTTTTTCATGCCTTGAGTACGTCAGGTTTGACAAGGTTAGGTTCAAAACATGAATGCTACCCTTGATATTTTGAAAAAAGTTGGATGAAAAGGGAAAATTGAGAAGGGTGGAAGAAAGTGTCAGTAAAGGGCCAGCAACCCCAGCTTCGATTGTTTCTCCATTTCTTTCATCTTGGGATGACTTTTGTTCGCCTCACGCATGTCAAATGCGGAACGTGCACGGTGTATTCGGGTAATGACTCTCGGGGGTTCTTTTTGATTCGACGCTTCGTGGTTTTCCAAGCGCTTTTTTGCGGTTTGTGCACGTGGGGAGGACTTGATGTTTGGTTATCGATATTCGGTGAAAATATGCAAGTCATCGATGGAAAACATTTTTTTGTTTTTGTGTTTCGAGTCATGCAAGTGCGGTGGAAGTTTTATCTGGGTTTGTAATAATGGAGACTTGCGTTTCAAAATGATGCCTGTGAGAAATCACGATAGTAAATTAAAAAAAGAGGGAAACCTTGGATAACTTCAAAACTACCGAAACTTATGGACGAATTTCGGAAGAAATAAAGTTACCAAGATTTAAACAATTCAAAAAGTTTCTACTGTTTTTTTTATTATTTTCAAACATTGGCGAACAGTTGTTGGAAACCGATAACCGATTAGTTATTTGTAATGGTTTGTAAAATGGAAATTATTGATTGTAAATAGGTCTTGAAAAGGACTCAAACCAAGAGTCGAAACGTCGACGAATTTGTAAACTTAACAAATAAGATTTGACTGGGAAATCGAAGAAAAGAGATGGAATTTCCAGTTGATGGAAAATTTGAAAAAAAAAATTAAAGAATTCAGTGAAAAAAACATCGAAAATTCAAATATGCAAAACATAACCTAATTTTAGCTACGTGACACTTAGCGTCATTAGGGTTCCATGTGAGTAGTTGAAATTTCAAGTCAGAAAAAAACCTATTCTAAAATAACTAAAATCAACTTAAATTCGGTCGACATTTATCATACATTTCTCCTTTCGAGCTTTCGGCTGAATATCATAGCCTTCTTCAGGAAACTAAAATCATCATAGTAAATCATACAAATTGTCTTAATGAATTTAACTTCAACACTGTGGACTGTAGAAAAACTTTGTATTGTATCAAATCAACGTTTCGCAAGGAGTCCCTCGCCTCATCAGGGATGTGATACTCATACAAAATGACAATTAGCAAAATCCTAAATGACACACATTCATCCCGGAAACAGAAAAACAGCAAAATAACCACACTTCGGACACAATTCTTTGTTCTTTTTCTTCTTCCTCCTCATTTTGACGTCCAAAACGTCGAAGACAATCTAAGAATACGCTCACAACTCATATCCACCCCAAACGATACTACCTCATTGAAGTCCAAAAGACATGTCAAGTATGAACAACATAATAACCGATAGGTGAAATGCATTATGCGTGATTTCTAGTCATTTTCTGCTACTTGAATCCAAAAGATCGATCCAAGAGACCCCAAACTCGCAGAATTCAAAAGATACGTACGATCGAAGTCCAGCGAGGGCTGATCCTCGCGTAAGCGTAAATTTCGAAAGGGCGCCGTGATAACCGGCACTTTATCCGCCACTTCGTCAAACCCGGGACGTCAGCGCAATCCGCGCTCACTACACATCCCGCATCACGTCACGCGAATTTCAAAACCGAAATTCCGCGCATTGTTCCCTCGTCATTGCGTGTCACGCTCGATCCCGTGTCCGGCATTCTCTAAATCATTGCGTGTCAACGCCGGGAAAAAAACCAAAACAAACAGGCCGCGAAATTTCATCCCCTTGG
Source organism: Platygaster robiniae (assembly GCA_028476575.1). NCBI lineage: Eukaryota > Metazoa > Arthropoda > Insecta > Hymenoptera > Platygastridae > Platygaster > Platygaster robiniae. The sequence continues at coordinate 19,148,383 of CM052027.1, forward strand.
ACCCACGCCACGTGGTTTACGGGGGAGGGTCGTAAAAGAACGGCCGGGAAAAATAATTTTTCGGCCACCACACTGAAAAATCAAGGAAAACTGGAGAAAAAAGATATCCAAATCCATTTTTTCTGTCGCGGAAGAACGTGGAACTGGAAAAAAGGAAATACAAGAGATTGCGAAACTGCGACAGATACAGGCACGAGTCGCGTCACGCTTAGCACGGCACTGACTAAAACCGAGTCGCGAACAGTCCGCGACTCTCCCCCGATTACGCTCCCACCCCGTGAATTCGCGGACGCGCGCCGTCTGTTTATATTGTTTTACGCGATTTTGGGTAGATCCGTCTTTTTTTGAAGGATTTAAGCTGGAGCCAGAATAAAAAAATAGATCTACACACACTGAGAGGAAAATCTTGGACTTTCTGCCATATACATTGTAAAAAGTACAATAATATTGTAGTTTTTACAATATTATCGTAAAAACTGCGATATTTATTTTACTTTTTACAAATTACAATATGTATGCCGGTTTCCTCAAGAGAAAAATAAGACAGCTTCATAGAGGATACCCATTGACGTTATGGAGGGTAGCCATCTTCATCTATGGAGGCAGCCATTTCGATTCGCAATTTTAATGTGTTGAGTATTGAGTAGACTGTGAATCTGGCTGCGAGGCCTTTGAATTTTGAGTAAGCATTATTTTTCATTCTCTTTTGCATTGACATTAAGGTAGTACTTGCCTAAAACCGTTTACGACAGATTTCGATGAAAATTTGCAAGTGAAATCTTTGAAGCATCCTTCGGCTTCATGCAAAATCTCAGTAAAATCGACTTCTTAGTTTTTATTTGAAAAATTTCGAAAATACATTGTTTCTTATGGGAATTAGAAATTTTTGCTGCATTTTCCTCTGTAAAATTTAAAAGCGTCGACGAATTTTCACAAAAAACTACACAATCGACGGGTGCTATCCTTAGAAACTATGAGAATTTTGAAAAATTGATTTTTACTACCGATTTTGTTGTAAAACACGAAAAATAATCACGAGGTGAAATGTCACTTAATAAAATCTGAAAACTTGGCAACGTCGCACTCGAATGTTACTAGGAACTGTTGGCAATTGTCATAATGTGTATGCATACTATGGGTGGGATCGGTCAAGTTGAAAAAGGAAAGCGATATGTACTGAAGGTACTGAACATCATAACTATACACAACATCGATAGTTCTGTGCGTTCTGTATATGTCGATTGTCGTATTGCAACGTTAACAAACAACAGAATGTATTTGGGCATTAGCGACAACTTCAGTCGATTTCTAACGACTAACTTCATTCCTTTCTGAGGTAAGTACTACCTTAAGAAAAATTGATGCTGCGTATTATCAATTATGAATAGACAATCGAAAATCAATAGTAATCTCGCTGCATGTAATTTTAATAAGGTACATAGTTAGTAGCGAGGAAAATTAATATTAGAACATACAGCCGAGTTTTTTAGGTAGTTTACACAGATCAGTAAAAGTTTTTATCGTTAATGCGACTGAAGAAATATGAATATCAATGTCGCATTTTTTTTCTGTCTAATCATGCACGTATTTTGTATGATTATTTCTGCACAGAGAGAAATTTTGTAATGTCGCATACACAAATATGGATACTGCGTCAATACAAAAGTGATAATCCTGGCGTATCAATAAAAATGTATGTGACGTCCATATAGGTTTGATAGTCAACTGTTGTCAACATGACAAATGTTATATTTGCCATGCCCATATAATGGACATGATATCAATTAATGCTGCATCAATGTCACATTGCTAGAGGATCATCTTAATTTTGAAGACATATAAATTACGTTTGTTCATGGATCAAATGTACATGTACATTATATCAAATGTGGCGACATTAATTGTGACATTGATATGTCATATAAAGCATTTCTCTCCGTGTGAAATTATTATAAAATTATATAATCCTAAATCGAAGAAGAAGATGACATTATAGTGGCAGCCATCTTGTGTAACTCTTTGAAGTTAGCTGCGAGTTCAGAATCGTCCTATGATTCACAATCGTTTGCATGATTAACAATCGTTTGTGTGATTAACAATTGTTTTTGTGATTCGCAATGTTCACAATTCGAGTCAAATTTTTCATTGGAAAACAAATTAGAATAGTAATTAGAAATTTTCAGCAACGTGGTACATTCGAGTCAATAAACGCACGGAGCGCGTAATGTTTAATCTAGTTCACTGTATAATTTCGGTAAATTTTAAATCTCAAAATGCTAATTTTACTATACAAATTGTTATTTTCACCATACATTTTTTCCACGCGCCAGCGTGTCCACGTAAAGCGCAGGCGCGGAGTTTCAGCCAACTGGGAACAGGTGGCGACCGTGTTTTTTTTCTCGCCCGCAATTTATTCACACATGCATTAAAATCAACCAGAGAAGCTGTCCCTCACGTGTTAAAAACATTTAGTGCGATAAAGGCCGATAAAGAACTTCACGATCTTTTTTGACTTTTTAACGCTTCTCCTCTCAGGGGGGGGGGGGGGCTGTTGACTCAGTAGCATAGCGAACAAAAAAAAATACATTACTTTTTTCCAGCTGTTTCGAAAACTGTATCATATTACATATTTAAGCAATGTTTGAGTTATTTGATCCTTTGAATTCTAAAAAACAGGCGATAATTATTCTATAGAAATAAAGTTTTCCAGTCTAAATATTTAGAATATGCAACTTCCAGCCCCTCAAATGATTGAAGACTTATATACATATTATTTATCTTATTTTAAAATCGTGTTAGAAATTATTCACTTTTAAAATCGATTTCCCTCAACACGTACATTAAATTTATATTACAAATCTTATAATTCAATTTTTTTTAATAAAAATTCAAGTTGATATATCTTACATGAACACAATATATTATGTATGAATTTCGTTGAAATCCTTTTCAAATATATATAAAATTTCAAAATTGAACCAAGAAATGATACTGGATTCAATAATTATTATACAATAACTTTCCGTTACGACCAATGACACGAATTTGTAGATCAATCAAATCAGGGTCAAAAAAGTGATAAAAATCGATGAAATTCAACCAATTTTTCCTACTCGTGATCCTCACATCGCATCAAATTTTCGACGATCCTCCCGAGATTTCACGCGTGACTTGGTCGATTCTCCCGTGAAATATTCGCGAGTGAAAAGTTTCGGTAAAACGGCAAAAAGTATCGAACGGTGGCACAAAAAGCACGCGTGGTTTCGCCATTGTCAAAGCATCGCCATCGTCGTCGGCGGCGGCTTCATATTCTTGTTCACTGAAAGAAGCCCCCTCGGAATTTCGGCCGCGGTTCGCTCCAATCTGTTTTTCCGAATGCGTTTTCCGAAGGGCAAAAACATATCAACTTTTTGGTGGTTTTAATGAGAAAATTACGTATTACGAGTTCCATGGGTAAATTCGATAATTTTTTTTTAATATCATTCATTAATGTATGGCTTGTGTTGCCAAAATATTATTATGCAACTATATCCTAAGCTGTCTGTGAAGAATCTGTAAAAATGAAATGTAAAAATACAATTCATAGCAGTTAATTTTGTTATTTTGGATGTCGTCGTGTTCTCATGCCATGGCCAATTTAGACGTGTTTTTTTGCTCAGTCCGAATAAAAATGATTGACCCGTTGTTTACTGTATAGAACGCTGTTGCTTTAACTGCGCTCATTATTATATTTGTCTCAATCAAACAACCCTCATATTCGCATCGGATTACCTGACGCTTCTAAGAGAAGTACAATGCGACCCTTCGAAGAAACGGCGGCGAGTTGTTGATTATTAGAGCCATTAGAGTCATTTGCCCTAATTGTATCTGGGCTAAATATGAATAAGATTCTTCTTGTCAAGGCAAGACGAAAAATTTTGTTTCGTTGTTTTTTCAAATTTATTCAATCAGCATTCAAGCCAGTGATTTCTTCCAAAATCGATTTCATTCTTTTCGAGAATATTTAACTTTCAAAATGTCATAGTAACATGGTGCATATGGAGACCAGTCAATGGTTGTCAGTTTTAAAAATTGAGGGGTGGTGGTTCTATATGTGGTAACTGAAATTTTAGGAATTTTTCAGGAGGAGGTAAAAACGTTATCACTTCGAAAATTTGGAAGATAAACATCCGAAAAAATTAAAATTAGTTGCTTACACAGATTCCAATAAACTACGAAAGTATGAAAAACCTATGATTAAAATAATGAGACTTTGCTACCATTTAAAGTAAGAACAGTGGTAACTGCAGGGATAGTGTTCGTTCTATAAGTGGTAAGTGACATAAAATCCAGGTACAAAAATTCTAGCTGCATTCAAGTCAAAAAATTTTTATTTTTTTAATTTTCAATTTCTTGGAATTAACAACGTCGTTCTGGGGGAATGTAAGTGATGATTTTTTGAAGGTCTTTCTTTTTTTCATCACTCAGATCCTTTTTCGTGGTTTCTAAGTCTTGCAGGTTTTTCATCGATTTTCCTGTCGAAAAAAAAAACTATTCCACTTGTAACGTGGATGACCTAGCTGAAAATAATCAGATTATCCGTCATTTATCCGATCATTTGACTGATCTTATGGATAAATGGGCGTTCTGATCAAATGACTAGACCAAATTGGTCGACAAATGGATTTCCAAATGATCGGCCAAACGCCTGACCAAATCGAAGAGTCAAATAAAATGGACAATCAGTTTGACAAATGACTTGGTCACATGGCTGCGCGTAAAAAAACCTTTTTTTTACGCTAAATCGACAGAGGAGCAAAAATCATGACGCAATTTTTGTTGTTGAAAAACTTTGAAATTTCTCAAAACGTTCCTAAATGAAAAAATGTTTGTCCATATTATTTCGCTAGAATGCCCATTTATCCATATGATCAGTCAAATGACCGGATAAATGACGGATCATTTGATTATTTTCAGCTGAGGAGGTTGTACAAAAAAATGGAAACATTAGGAATTTTTGACAAACTTCTTGTACTACAGTATATAAATTTCAAATAATGTTGTTTGAACAATTAGTTTAAACTTATTATTGCAGGTTCTTGTTTTTACAAAAGATATGTGCTTTTCATAGTTTTTGGGGATACTGAACAAAAATCTAACATTATTTTTGCAAAATTTTTATGTTTGAACAATTTTTTCGAAGAAATTATTTCAAATTTTTGTTAAAAAAATATATATATGCTTTCCATGGGTTTATTACTCGCTGATCAAAAATTCAACATGAATTCTAAAAAATTAATTAACATTTTAACAATTTGTATAGACAAATTATTACAGAATTTAGTTTCTACAAAATATGTGTTTCTTACAGTTTTCTGGGTTCCTGAATGAGAATTTGACATTTTTTGCGAAAGCAAATGTTTTTTAACAATTCGTCCGAACAAACTCATATCACATTGCCTTTAACTTACCCCTCTTGAAGATGTTATAACAATCGAAAGAAACATCAGTGAAAGATTTCCCCGATTGCGTTGCGTAGCTCGAGCCGCTCCGGCGATGCTCCGAACGCTTCTCTTTTTCCCTCGGCATATCTATTACAATATTTTCGTCGAATGGAAAATTCTTGCAGTTTTGCACTCGTTACATATACAGAGATGAAAAACTGGGTGCACTTTTTTTGTTATCGCAATAATTCTTACCTAAAAACGACGATAATCCTCAGAGGACACCTCGAGTTCTTAACATACTTTCACTTTGTAGACGAACTGGAAATGACGCAAGGAAAATTTTTCCACAGTCACGTTTTCACGACCAATGATGACTTATTTGAGCTCACAGATGGCAGTTTTCAGAAAAAACAAACGTAGGAACCGACCGGTTATAGAAAAAAGCACGATCCTCACGTGTATCCAAATGTACAGTTACCACATTTAGAACGATCAAGGGGCATGCGGTTACCTCATATCGATTTTCAAAAATCGAAATTTTAATAAAAAAACCAAATTTCGTGAAAATTTTCATGACATCGTGAGCTCCTGGGCCTAATACTTCAACAAATGCAAAAAAAACGATTTTGCGTAAAAATGTTAGTTACCACATGTAGAACCGCCACCCCTCAAATATAATTGTGGAAGGGTTTGATGGATCATTACGATATTCTAATGATTTTTTTCTTCTAATATGGCTATAAATTTAATATATATATATATATATATATATATATATATATATATATATATATATGGCGGTATAACACAAATATGAATGCTTTTCTTTTCAAATCTCACCCCTACACCTCCCCTTATTCCCACTCTGGTAACTCACTTCATAAAAATCATGTAAAATCGTAAAAATCACAAAAAACTAGAAACTTCTCGAAATTCCCAATTATAAAAAGTTTTCCATTCTAAACATGAAAAGCATTTTGAATAAAATCGTCATGAAAAGAAGCTAGAATTCAATTATTTTCTACTCTAGAAAGTTTTTTTCAATGCCGTGGAAACACGCGAAAGCGCATTTTCCGCGACGCCGCGTCATTGAAACAGTGCAAAAACAGAAGAACCTTTGAAGGCTTTCATTCGGCTCTCAATGCTTTTCCAATTCAATATGTACGTATTCAGTATTTTTCGCTAACTTTTTCGCTACGCGAAAAACGAGACGTGGGTGCATTACAACCTCGAGGACTTGAACGGGACAATTGTTCGTCGTAAATGCGATGACGGAATAAAAGAATATGGAATAAGAACAGGGCGCTGCATAGGGTTGGGGGAAGGGGGTCGTGTTGCCATCCCTGAAGGTGGGCTGGGGCGAAAGGCGAGCCACCTATACATTTAAATAAATAGCGTTTCATTATAACTTTTGTCCGTCCGCCTGACAATGTCTGAAACAAAGCGCCCTCCTATTGTTTGCGAAATAAAAGAGCGCCGACACCTCAACACGCCTCACGACAATGACTCCTTTTCTACGTGTGGACGCTGCCATCTTCCTCCGGATTCTCTCCGGGACAAATGAATACGCGCATCGAAAATTCCATCGAAAAATCGTGAACGGCATTTTTGGAGGTTTTTCTATCAAAAAGGTATATTTTATATAATACAGAAGTATATAGAAATGAAAGACATGCATTTTCTAGGATATATTTGAAAAAAGTTTTTTATCAGATATTAGGATATTCAAAGATAATAACCCGTCATATATAAACCTGTTATTCAATCTCAATAACCTAGGCACTGCAGAATTGTATATGCATTCTTCAAAGTGAATTCAGCGAATCTAGATGATGACCTCGTATCATATATCCTATCGTTAGAAACGAAACAGCCACGTAAATCTTTACAATCAATCAAACCTAACCTAACCTAAACGATCGCAATGAGTCAATCTGGAGATGTCGGTATAATCAAGTGCAAAAGATGGATTAGCGACTCGTGCCCTAAAGGCAGCATATGACAAAAACCTATGCTGGACTCTCAATTTTCCTAGTCCAAAATTTCGATGAAGGTGACAAAGATCTAAATTCTTCAGACTGCTTTCTCAAATAACCAAGCAGTTTCAGAGATTCATTAATACGATACTGCATATGCGTAGCAAAACTCAATTTCTCATCTATGATCACACATAAATCCTTAATCCATGGAACCCTCTTAAATTTAGTCCCTTACAGAAAGTAATCATACAAAATTTTCTATTCATAAAATTTAATATATTCATGAATACAGTTAAAAATTTTTTAATAATATTCAGTCGTGTTTGGAACTTATTATTTATGTATCATTAAAGATTTCACAGGCAGTCTCATATAGAACACTTTAATTTTTAAAAATATTTCGTATTCATATCCATTAAAATATCATTTCATGTTAATCTGATTTCGATGTCTACCATATTTCAAAATTACACTCATTATACAGGGTGTATCAAAAACCGCGGACCAAAATTTTCCTAATTTTTTTTCGGATTTTTCTAAGCCAAAAATTCCTCTACAACTTTTCGCGAAACTCAAAATTTCCGGAGAAAAACGCGTATCAAGTTGACCAATCAGCGCGCAGCTTTGACTAGAGGGGAAGTGTGCTCAACCTCAAGCATAGCGAACGGAGCGCCGTTGTTGCTTTTTTCCATCATCTGTCATTATCAATCAGCTGATCGCTGTTTACTAAAAATGACAGACCCAAAACGCGTTGTTTGGTTAACGACAAATTGTAACACGAATCGCGAAAATCAGTAATTCGTGCCGGACTCGTCGACCGCGATAATAAGTGCCCGCGAGTGCCAGTGATTTTTTCTAATTTTTCAAAGAGAATTGTGCGAGTGCGTGTGATGGAAGTTTATTTATTATCCCCAAACTTCCAACCAAAAACGCACGTTCTTACTTTTAACAAAAAGGACGGACTCCGAAATCGCCCTAAACATGGATAAAACGGTTAAATCGTAAGTAGATTTAAATTCAATTTGCCTTTTCAAATATTAATGAAAAAAAAAACAACTGTTTATGAAAATTTGAACACTTTTGATTCTAATTTCGAAATTGTCAAGTCATGTCAGAAACATTTACATTATGAGATAACTGTAAAATCTACTTCCGATTTAATCGTTTTATCCATGTTTAGGGCGATTTCGGAGACCGTCCTTTTTGTTAAAAGTAAGAACGTGCGTTTCTGGTTGGAAGTTTGGGGATAATAAATAAACTTCCATCACACGCACTCGCACAATTCTCTTTGAAAAATTAGAAAAAATCACTGGCACTCGCGGGCACTTATTATCGCGGTCGACGAGTCCGGCACGAATTATTGATTTTCGCGATTCGTGTTACAATTTGTCGTTAACCAAACAACGCGTTTTGGGTCTGTCATTTTTAGTAAACAGCGATCAGCTGATTGATAATGACAGATGATGGAAAAAAGCAACAACGGCGCTCCGTTCGCTATGCTTGAGGTTGAGCACACTTCCCCTCTAGTCAAAGCTGCGCGCTGATTGGTCAACTTGATACGCGTTTTTCTCCGGAAATTTTGAGTTTCGCGAAAAGTTGTAGAGGAATTTTTGGCTTAGAAAAATCCGAAAAAAAATCAGGAAAATTTTGGTCCGCGGTTTTTGATACACCCTGTATAGACAGTATATAATTTTCATAGATAGTATCTATCCTGTTCACGGACTCATCCATGCTTTCAATAGACTATTTATTTTGACAGGCAGCCTGTCTAATCTGTTTCGAATATATCCTCTAAAATTCATAAGAGAAATTTCTGACAGTGTACAAATCAATGTCTTCTTAATTTTACACGGTTTTTCATGATTTCTAACATTCGTTATATTTTTCAACGCCTGTGACAATTGTCAGTCCCATAGCAAAATTAATAAGGCACGTTCCGTAGACGGACGAGTTTTTTGTACTCTTTTTACAATACATATGGCAGAAAGTACAAGATTCTTTTCTCAGTGCAACGTATCACCAGATACGTGAACTTGTTCGGATATTGCTCGCCTGGGAAGTCCTAGCATCTTAATATACCGAGGAAAGGATTAAGGGGGCCTCCTCGAAGAAAGGGAGGATGACGCCGGGAATTCTAATTAAAAGGAAAACAGGTTCATTAAGGCGTGCTACCGCGTGGAGCCGCATTTTACGATGTGGCCGGGGACAAAAGCCCGATGGTGGCTCGATTTTTCGCGGGTTCTGAAAATGGAAATGCAGCAGCGACCTGCCGTGCGCGCCAAGTTGTTTCTGGAAACCATGGCTTCGTTACGCGTCCATTTGCCGTCAACTGAAAGACACCAATTTATAATTATTGCATTCAATAGCGCCAGCGACGCATTCGCGACGCCAACTCCCGAGCATTCGATATTACCACCTATTGTGTAGTTTAGATTCTATGCCCCATGGCCCCCTTTCCTTCCGGCCGCTTTTCCTGTCCCTTCCCTCCTTGCCCCATCGTGTCTCTCTTTCCCTCATTTACATTCGGACATCCCCGATTCGTCTTTCATTCGCCAGCCGACTTTTTGACCCTTCGTCAGTTGCGCTGCCCTGGAAAACTGGGAAATCCGATTTGTTTCGATGAATAATGTTTTCGAAGAATTCTGGTTAGGGTGGCTGTGTTTCGAGAGGGTGGACCTAACCAGACTTAACCTTTAGAATTTGAATGGTAATGTTGGAACAGGTTTTGCAATTGAGTGAATCCATATATTTCCAGTTGTTTTGGCGGGAACAACATTTGGGGATCATATTTGTGACGAAAACTCGTCTGCGCAAAACATGTCGCTTAAAAAAATGTGTTTCAATATGCAGGTTACAATGAAACGTAATCAATAACTACATAATTTTGATAAATACTGCTAATGTTTATTGCACAAAACGTCAACGCTAGAATAAACGTGACGGTTTCGTTTCTGTTCATCTGACGCTTGTTCAATTTGTACATGGTTAACGAATTCTTGATCATTTCAAACATGATCAACTCGTAGATGGGCAAGTTCACATGGCCCAAGAAAGAAAGGTGCATTGCTAAGCTCGCGATTTGTGATCTACCTTAAGTACTTTCTGACAAAAACAAACTCCTACGAATGATTGACACTCCATTTAGTAAAGAACATTCCAGTGAAAAATATTTCGAAATATGTAGGTTTTAAGAAAAATCTAAGAAAAGGTGTTTTTATCATTTCTAGTCTACACTGAGAAAAAATTCTTGGAGAAATTACCATAAACTTTCGAACGGTGGTACCACTAAGCCGTTTCTATCGAAGATTACTATAAACTGTTGAAGTTGGAAATTATGGGATGATTTCATATAATTTTTGCAATAACTCTTAAAATTGCAGCAGGAAGCCATACATTTATAGGATTTTTTCCTTTAGTAACATACGTCACATTGTTCCAAAACCTATAGTAATTTTTAATCAATATAAACGTGAAATACTTCATTCAACTACATCGGTTTATCTAAAAACTCCTCTCATAAATTACACTGTTGAAAACTTCCAGAAAATTATTGGAAATTCGTAACCCACATTCTATACGGTGTTTTTCCAATAAATCGATCTGGAAAATTTTCCATACGCTCTTGGAATCCTTCCATAAGTTATGGAGAAACTTCCATGTCCATTGAAGAATTCCCATAGTATATGGAAAATTTTTCAGCTCTATTTATGGGGAAAACACCATACAGAATATGGGTTGAAAACTTGCAATACTTTTATGGAAAATTTACTAAATTTTTCCATACACAAGTATGGAAAAATTGCGATTTTTTTACAGTGTACCATAGCTTTATAAGACTTTTCAGTATTTACTTTTGTCAATATTTACTATAGCTCACAAGTTTTAATCAAATGTGACAATGCAAATACTCATTTGCATTACAATTCATCATGTGTTTCAAGAGGTCAATAATTTTATTGTTTATTGAAACATTTTTCCAAAAACAAAAAAAAAGGATGTCGTCGGTAACATGCTAAAATTCTAAATTTTGTCTAAAAATTTATAAAAATTAATTTCAAAACATTACTACCTCGATTTTTATTGTGAGAAAATAACGTATTTTACTTTTAAAAATAATAGTGAAAAGAAAAAGCACTCGCCGGAAAAAATACGGTTATCTAAAAAATAAACCACGCATCTTTTGAAAAAAAACTAAAAGCATACAGAAAAAATCGCTAATTCGTCAAAAAATTAATATCAATTCTACACGTAACAAAATTCGAAGTTGCCGTACAAAAAATATTTTTTATTTCATCATGTGGAGATGATTTATTTATAATTAAGCAAAATTGACGATAGTGTCGAAAATCGGTAGAATGAATTAATTTCTAAACAAAAAACGATTGGACTTTTGAAAATAAAACTCGAAAATGGTTTTTCCGACAAAAACAAAAACAATTTAGGCTGAGGTTATTTTTTTCCCTCCTCTTGCTGTACTTAATTGTAATTTGACTGTATGATCTCTAGACGTAATTAATGAAAAAAAAACAACAACGGAAAAAAATCTATGATATATAATAATTTTTTCTGGACTTACCTCGTGTTTCTGTTCCGTGATATTAAGTTCCCTAATTCCTTTTTCCACTTTCCTCGGTGAGCAGGCGAATGACAAAAAACAAAACACTACACTATACTCAGATTCTGCTAAAGCGCATAGAAAGCGCACGATGACGCACATATGCAAACTTTGAATGAACGGATTGAAATTTTCACCACAATTTTATAGGACCGAGTACTACTTTCCGAGTCAGTTTATCATGTAGTCAATAAAATGTTCACTTCTAGCACCTGCTTAAAAGGTTTGTGCAAAACTATAGTAATTTTTGTTCAAGCAGACGGGAAACTTGCCAAAAAGCTTTTTCAAAATTCATCATATTTAGTTACTCAAACAGACAATACTTTCTTTACTATAGTTTTGGTAAAATTTACTCTTCAGAAATGCAAAACTTCCGAAAAGTTTCTGAATTATTTCTAGAAACGGCTTAGTGGTACCACCGTTCTAAAGTTTATGGTAATTTCTCTAAGAATTTTTTTCTCAGTGTACTCCACGACTAAAAAAACGTCTTTGAAATGTTGCAATCTGGAATAACCCCCCGAAAAAGTCTCCCACAGAAATGACAAGAAAAAAGGCGGCAAAAATGCAACGAATTCGAAAAGAGCGAGCCCTGCGCATACGTAATGCCATCCTCTATTGTAAAACGGCGCCAGGCAGGCTCTTTTGTCTAGCGCGGAACGAGCCGCGGAAAATTCTGATCGCACCCGACCCATATCGATCTTCGACCGATCATTTGCATGCTCATTGTTCTCCCAACGAAACGCCCGCTCGATGAAAAGCCCCCGGTCCTTGGAAAAATCTTTCACCCCCCCCCCCCCCCAACCCTTATTTTCTCCCTCACCCCTAGCGACATTCGTTTCAATTTCAATTTTTGCGCACTCGAGTCGAAAAAAGGGAAAAAAATCAACGCCAGAAAAAAGAGAGAGAAAAAAAGTGCGCATATTTTTATGTCATCGCGGCGACGGCAATGGCATTGTTGTCGGGAGACAAAGGCAAATGTGGCGGAAAAATTGCGAGTGCCTGGGAAACGGGAGGAAAACGCGATGGGTTAATGTTCGGATTTCGCGCAATTTTCGACGCCCTCCGCGATATTCGACGATCTCGGATTTCCCGTGCGCGAAACTTTGCCATTTTCCACGCTCATCACATCGGCAAATTAACGTGGCTATTATTCTTATTCGGCGCTGTGTTTAGTCGTACGTTCACGTTTTCTGCGACGTCGACAGACGTAACACTTTTGTTTGGCAAATTTTGACTTATTGTAATGGAAAATTATGGTCTTTTTGGGGAAAAAGACTACTTCCGAACAATATCCTTTCATGGTTATGAGATAACAAGTCGAACGTTAGTTGCACGCAGGTAACTGATTCAATTTCGATTCCGAGTATCACAAAAAAGAAAACTTAATCATTCATTAATCACGAAATTTTCTTTGAATTGCCTTGTCAACCCAGAGAAAATAGTCTATTGTTATCCAGCTAAAAAACTGAGAAATGGTTCACGAGCTGGGAGGATGTGGTATCGAATGAACAAAAATGGAAACGAGACAGAGTAACTACAATTAAGCAGCTCAGCCTGTGGCTCGGTTGTTCCATTGAGAGAATTGACCCAGCCAAGTATTGAGAGAGTTTCTCAATGGGAGGTTTTGCAGCATCAGTTGTCGGGAAGAATACCTAAGCATCGCAACCGTCATTTAACTTTAACGCTTCAACTGCGGCCTCCGGCATTTCTCGAGGACCAGCGTGGGTCCAGCTAATTAAATCTCGCCCTTTTGTACAACGCAGTCGTCCCCCGCTCGTGTACTACCTTGTCATGCGGTCCATTTTTCTTGTCTTTTTATGCATGTATTCTTGTGATTGCGCATTTCATTTTCTGGACTTATGTTCTCGAACTCACAATCCTTTAAAGTTACATTTTATATTTTATGTACATAATAAATGATTTAAACGCTATAAAAATTTGTTTAAACTTTTTAATCATATTATATTTATTTTGTGAAAAAAAATAATTTGAAAACTGCGTTTGAAATTGAAGGTTTTTTTACTCGTTCCAAGCTAACTAACATGAAAATAAGAAGGGGGTATTTTGTTATTCTTTTATGGATATTATCTCTTTTTAATAATTTATAGGTAAAATCCCACACAAGGTACTGGTAGAAAACTTCCAATACTTTGATAGAAATTTTCCATACAAAAATATAGTATATTGGTTGAAAACTCCCAATATTTTATGGGAAACGAACCAAATTTTTTAACAGTGTAGATTTATTCGTGCTTTGAGCCAGTTATGGCAGAAGTAACTCATTCATTAAATTCATTGTCAAAAATGCGACCTGCGCTCTATACAGAATGCGTGTAAAGAGCAGGTGGATTTATTTTCACAATGGCATCATTGTGAGGCATTGTGTTTCTCGCCTCATTCCGCAAAATCGTTCCGTACGCTGCTCTTCGCTTCACGCCAGCTTCTGTGCCTCTCATCGATTCTTCAAACCCAGAGGTCATTTTTCATTGTTTTTAGCTGTTTAGACAAAACTTTTTGATTCCATTGTGCCCTGACTTACGTTAGTTAGTAATTTTTTTAAGGGTACTCACGCGCAGTGGTTTCAAATTGCAAAAATCTGGCCAAAGTTCGAAGGACTTCTTTGATTCAGATAAAATGTTGATGGTTTTTAGGGTCGCTGGTTTCAAACCTGAACGAAAATTGAGCATAAAAATAACGGGAAAGTTGTTTTAACAATTCCGAAAGTGTTTTATAGAAGAACACTTGAAATAATTATAATGTATTAAATTATATTTGAAACTTATGCTTCAAAGCGTGTCATAAAGTTAATAAACTTTCAACTGCAAAATATGTATAATCATTTGACGAAGAATAGTGACTCAGGTTATTTTGTTATGATTCAAATTTTCTACTGAGGGCAGCACTAATTACAGTAATTACTTTTAGTTTACTCATTTACTTCTAAAACCTATTATAATGAAGGAAATTGTTTTCCATACTGACATACAATCTTTAATCATCACTATCCCTATCACTATAATTCTCAGTAGTTGCTTCCTGTTGTCGCAAAACTTTGACTCTACAGAAGAAGATTGAACTATCAGTGCAACTGCTTCGGGAGACAAACATTTCATTATTTTCGCAGTTTTCGTTAACTGAAAAGCAAAAAATCAGATGCTACCAAGAGCTTTCGAAAAACCGACTATGGTTTTCAAGGGTTTTCATTGGTTTCCGTTGGTTGATCATCATTTTGATTTTACATATTTATAGCAAAAAAGATTAAGACAAACTTTTATTTACTTTCTAACTTATAAATAAACAATTCTAGTAAATATTACCATATTGAGGATTGATATTTTTTAACTTTGACATTACTTTGTCATACGAGCCTTCAATTTATACGTCCCTGAAGAACAAAAACATTGCAATGACGTCTATCTTCAAAAAAATGCTTTCGAAAAGTTTTTTCCGTGAAAACGTGTCGCAGAGGTGAGAAAATGACCGTGTAAGGGTAAAACCTTGAAAAAAATTGTTTAAACAACAAAATTAAAATTATTTTCAACCAACGAAAACCAATGAAAAACTTTGAAAACCATAGTCGGTTTTCGATGGATCCGCCAGGGAAGAAATATTAAATTGAACTTCAAGTTTATTCCTACAGAGAAAAGTGTATTTGGAGACTTTGTGCGAGGAGCAAGAAAATGTGGCCAAGAAGATGGAGAAACAGGCATTGGCGACCATGGCAAAGTCGGAAAAAAAAATTCTAAAGAAATTTTCCGGGAAAAAAAACCAAGACAAGGCAGCCAAAAACGATAATCGTCTCTCCAAAAAAGGTCGTCCAAGAAAAGTAGTATACGTTGAGGAAAGTCACGCCATCGATTAATGAAGCTCCAGAGAAACATTTTCAAGTTAATTTTGTTCTTTTGTAACGTTTTGTAAAATTCTGATAAAATAAAAACCCTTAAAATAAAAATTTTGTCACTTTTATTATAAAACAACCATTTCACTCTTTTTGTTCAAATGCAAATACCGGATAAACAATGCGAGTTTAAACAAATTTTTTTATATGAATTTTATAAACAAGGGTTCAACGAACCAGGAACAGTTGAAATTTTCAAATTATTATCCCCGTTCTACGCTATGGCAGAAAGTACAAGATTTTTTTATCAGTGTACGAATTTCAAGCATCTGAGAAATTTTTCAGAAATCAATTATTTTAGAAAGAAAATAATTGATGATAAATGGGCGAAGGATCCCGAATTTGGGACAAAATACAGACATATACAGATGCCTTATACAGAACAAGTCACTAGAGAAGAATATAAGCGAGACAAATATGAAGTTCTTAAAAAATATTACATACCATACCCAGATAGCAAAATAATTTCATATTCACGTCATATGCAAATCACACGTGAAAAAAAGAAATCACGCGTGACAGACATTTGTACCTCCGTTACCGATTCACTGTTATGTCAATATGAAATCACGCGTGATTTTTAGATTTTTCCCTCGTGGATGCGCTTGCGCAGATGATCTTCGCGGGAAAATTTGAATGCTTGTTTCTGTTCTATTGCAGTATTAATTCACAACGAAAGCAATAATTGTAAACACATTTTTATCAAGCATCATAATATTATACAATATATAATATGTTAATGCAGAAAAGACAATCAATATTATATTTAACCACATTTTCGTTCATTTTTTAAACATGTTTTACGCAAATATATAGTTTTAAAAAATGTCGATGAAAATTATGACAATTAGAACTATCACACAATAAAACGAAAACGGTTCTAACCTCCAGGTAAACACTGATTTCGAGGAATGCGGTACTATGGTTTATCACAAATCACAGAACACAAGATATAAAAATTTTTCGAAGAAAACCACAAAAAATAATTTAAAAAAAACAAAAACAAAACGAAAACACGAAAGACCACGATGCGATAGTTACACTGGCACTGAATCCTAGCACATCATGGCACATGGACAAACAAAAAATATTCTACCATGATAATATAGCACAAAAATTTCTGATTTCAAAATGACAAGGAATTGAAATCACGCATGATTTTTTGACGCATGTGCATAGTCTGGCATTGATGATGTGACTATGATGTAATTTCGAGCTCACGGGAATGATTTCACATATCGTATTTCATATGTTTGGCATTATGAGATCATGCGAGTAATTTCACGCATTATCTAAACTGTGAAATCATGTTCGCTATCTGGGTAGAGAACAGAATGTACAATTGTTTAAAACAAAAGCAAGTTTACCGCATCTTCCATGTAAACAATTATTGTTAAGTTCAGGAGATAACGTTGATTATTCAAATCCTGGGCCGTTCAAAAGTATGAAAATTTATCAGTCCAGTGTCATTCTGGAATTAAGATAGCAATATAGCCATATAAATAATAAAGACAACACATTTACATCTTTTTCTGGCAATCCTAATAAAGATCCAAAGATTCAGTAACAAAACTTTTTCCTTTTGGACAACACTTTTTTTTATTGGATCATGAGAAAACTCAGACAAGTTCTTTCTTTAGATTCGCATCGTCTTTTTCCAAACTTTGCGAGGATAATCGCCGAGCGACTTTCGATTTTCCTCATTCTGTTGTTGAAACGCTCAGCAATGAAATTCGGAGGGGAACAATTTTTCTCCTCTTGTGCACATTGTTACGTCGCGTCCTTCTCCTGAGCATTGTTTCGCTGCATTGTTCGTCGCTACGTTGACGCATTCGGCATTGTGTTCTTTCTCCCTCTATCTTTTTCTTCCTCTACGTCTTTCCCTTCTGGCTTTGAACACATTTTGATGGGAAATTATGCGACAAAAGTTCGAATTGAGGTTCTAGGAATTTCCTTGTAGCCATTATAGTATATTTTTGCAAATCATGCAGTGGTGAATACTGACATTTATTCAAGCAAGGTGAATGAAAAATACTTGATGATTGATTTTTCAAAATCATTCGCAGAGTAATCATCACATCTATTGCCATTCCGCAACTAATAATTTACACAACGATGCTTTTTCAAGAATGTCCACCAAAACCTAAATTCGATCTTGAGGAAAGTTGGGTGGCGTTCAATTTTCCTCAGAAAGTCGAATAACTCTGGCGCGATACCGAATTCAGGGCTGTATAATAATGCGAAGATCGCAGAATTGAGCTGACCAACAGCTCCCTTTGTCGTCGGGACGAAAGGCTTTGTGCAGATTATCTGCATACGCTTCTGGTGCGGCTTTTCAGTCTCGTTCGCCCTCCTACAACACCCCCAGCCACCTACCAACCCCCTGCCCCCTTTCTTCCTAGGGTCTACACAAAACACCCTGTATACACAACTTCGAAGGCTCTGGTACGATTCTCTTCTGGCGAGTATCACAATTCGCAACCCTCCTTACGCGCCAACAAAACGCCAAGATCCAATTGATCGTTTCCATTTCGCTCCCTTTTTACATACGTATATGTCTATTTTTCCTTTTTTTCAATCGAAGCGACCTTCAATGTTTCAGGGGTCGACAGAGAAATGAAGTATTTTCTTTTGACGATGTAAAATCTAGAAAACAATTACATATTACATCAGTCATTGGGGATGGTAGGAAGCACTACCCACCTGAAAAATTCTGGGTAAGCAAAATATTTGTTGAAGAGGAATCGGATTAAATATTTGAGGAAAATCACTTGCGCATAGAACTTACGAGATTCTCGCAATATGAAAAAATAATGATATATGTCTAGCACTAGAAAAAACACAATGATGAAAGGAATGACCTTATTACTGCATTAGACTGTGCCATTACAAGTCCAATCAATCGAGTCAGTGTGTTTTTCCGTCAAAATTTTCGACCACTAATGGACACAATTAAGGCAGCTTTGTTCCATTATCGCGCATTGTTCGCCGGTTTCTCGCTGAGGGCCTCCCGCGAACCTCTAATGTTTGTGTCCGGTGCTCATTTCCCACTTTTTCATTCACAGTTTCTCAACGAAACCCGTTTGTTATCTAATTCACACGCATATAGTACAGAAACCGTCTTGAAAATTTCAATAATTCTGAATAATGCAAGAAAACTCAACTATGACAATTTGCTTCATCGCAAAATTTTTCGATTGAAATCAAAATTGCTCTGTCAATGATGTAAAACTGTATTTCTGATAAAGTGTATAGGATGATGAGAAAATTAGAAATCTCACCAGGAATATGAAATTTGCCTGAACGGAAAATTGAATAAAACAAAAAATTATATTTTTCAAATTTGGTTTCCGGAAATAAACTGTTATCACATGATGTGCATAATCAATTAAGGAAGAACATGTTTTTTCTTGGAGTGAAAATAAAATCGATGGAGCATTGTTGCGGGGAATTGAAAAGAAACGCTCATCATTTCTAAAGGGGCATTGTCGGTATATTTTAATTGCGAATAATCTATGAATTTCATTCAGAGCTCGAGCCTTTCAAGATTGAGTGACGAGTTGCCGTTAATGGCTCGCGAGCGCCCTTTATTGATAAACTTTCTTTCAATAGACGCCACGTTCCCTTGCATTGATAATATTGCAGTGGCGATCGAGCCGTTTGAATGCAACAATAGATTTGCGTGATTAATGTATTTCCGTTAACTTTCATGAAAATAGAATGACGTTATTCAAGCCGCAGGATTTTGGCGAATGAATTGCGTGACTCATCTCTATTTATTCCCTCCTCGCACAACGGACTGCCATTTTTTCATAATATTTTGTACCTGAGTTGAAATTTTACCATTACCTAAGGCTTCGATACTGTTGAAGTCGGATATGGCAAACAATGCAATTATTAATAAAAAAAAATTGGGGAGTGTGCTTAAGACCACACGGTTTAGGCGAAAGCATTTTTATCTCAATAAGTGATATGGTTTTTTTAAGAATGTTGCTACATTGTTATTCACATTGTTATCCTTCATTGGGTAATTATTACCTCAATTATGCCCCTATTCTTGTTAAAATTTAATTTTTGTTATTTACATTGTAATCCTCAACTTGGCATTTTTTATCTTAATTTGTAATATGGTTTTTTTCAATATTTTTTCCTTAAAAGCCGGACAGAAAATGTATCGCAGGTAAAATCCGGCCCAAGACTTAGAAGATGTTTATGGCTGAATCAGGTCACCTAATTCTTATATGGGGTTTTCCAGTTTAAAAGATTTGTCCTTTGTCTGAATGAATTCCATGCATTCGACCTAGACGAAAAATCTCGTACAATCATTCTTGATAAAATTTAAAGCTTTTTGCGTTTCTTTCTGAATATCGCTGTGTTTGACTTACGAAAAAAATTTTTTTTACTTCATATTCTCGCTTTTTTTAGGAAAAATATTAGCCTTAAGTGAAATCTTATAAATGATACAATGTAGATTTTGTAGTATAAGGCTGACGCAAAAAATTAAAATTAATATTGTGAATATGTATGATAATAAACGTTTAAATTTGTAGTTCTGTATAGGTTGCAATTTTGTTTATAATTGTACACACGTAAAATGAAAATATAAGCATCATGTAAGAAATAGATATTTTCCTTGCTATGTTTCCATATGAACATGAAACATGTAATGAATTTTCGAATGTACGCATATGGGTGTAAAAACAAATGTTTTTGACATTATTGAAGGTGTTTCATACAATTTTTTAACATAGCGGTCTAAAAAGCCTACTTTTTTGCCCGCTTCGCGGGCAAAGACTGGCTTTTTCTCCCACTGCGATAAAAAAAATCGTTTGCACCATGGAAAAAAAATTGAGAAAACTATTACGGTAAACAATGTACTATTCTGTTGAGAAAAAAATCATCTCATGTTCAGCAAAACGATTTTTGAATTATTTTTTTTTTATAGTTTCTGAATGAAATATTTTTCACCTAATTTCTGCAAAATTTTTTTTGCAGGATTTCGCTATTTTTTGAAGTTTATAAACTTTTTCATGTTTAGAGTCAAAATAATCTACAGCCGTGTAGAGACGCTAACATGTATCTAGCTGAACAGTGACTGAAATAAATTGTTGTTATATGTCACTGTAGTTCATAAACTATCAATAATAGAAAACGATCGCCTCAATAAAAAAAGTCGAGCATTACATAGCCAACAGTTTTTGTTAACAATTCCTTCGAATTGAGTAATAAAAAAAAACTGATTGAAGTGTAAAAAAAATCACCCCTTCGTTTTTAAAAGCAAATCGTCGTTTTAGCAATATACAATCGTCTGAATCAAAAAAACTTACATGACAAAACTTGTCGAGGACGTCATTTCCTACATAAATATAGTTTTGGATTGACTATATGTTGAAAAATGGCCAAGTTATAAGAAAAACAAAAAACCACCCTTATACACAAGATGGCAGACAAACTGCAAGGGTTTCATGTTCGCAAATGAGGTTAAATGACCCTTACACACGCCTCAATAGAATGTAAAAGTTTCAGCCTTCTTATAATTTTTTTTCAGAAAAGCATTGTATCAGGATTTAATACCCTGGACTATAAATTGTCGTGGGCGAACCTCGATGTGCGCGTAAAACAGCGTGAAAGATTTGAGCAGATTCAAGTGCGTGATTCAATCAAACATGGCATCGAGAAACAAAAAGCGAGGAGCCTCAAGAACCATGGTAAAACCGGTAATTATTCAAAAAGAAATTCAAAAACTAGTTAATGATGATAGATATCACTTGAAGAAGTTGGGTTTTTCGTTCGAAAGAAAACGAGGAGAATGAGTGAAAAATGCCTTTATGTAACCTTAGCAAAAGCGCGGGGATTAAACAGATTAGATAGAGCCTGCAGGCTGCTTTTATTATTACTTTAGCATAGCCACCGGAAGGTAATTTTTTTGGGGGGTCGGCCGGCCCAAAAATAAATTAAGAAACTTATGCAAAAAATATCTCGCATTTTTGCATGATATTTGGCACAGTTTTTAAGGCTGATTATCTTATGAAATGTTTCAAGTACTGTAGAACTAGGTCATAGATACACAAATCTTGTAAAAAAAAATTTATTTTTATGTTATTCTATAATGTTAAGCAATAATAATTCGTATTTGTTTCTTGCACTACTCGCTTAAAGATTCTCCACTGCGTACACGATTAAAAATGTTGTGATTGCCGCATTTTTATAAGTGATAGCTCTTTTTAAAGCCAAAAGTGTAAGCTTGTATGTGAACCTAAAAAACTACGTAAAAAATTTTTTTAATCAATTTTTTTTGTGGTTAATTATCTCAAAATTTCGTCAGTGAAACGAGAATTTTTTTTTTAAACACCCATAAAATTTGCAATTTTTAACATTTTAAAAAATTTCTTAGGTTTACATAGAAGATAAACTTCTAAAGTGCAAAAAAAATTTTAGTTTTCATGTGTCTGATAAATAGGACGACCGCTATCGTGTACGCAGTGGAGAATCTTCAAGCGAGTAGTGCCCGAAACAAATATGAATAATTATTGTTTAACATTATCGAATAACATGAAAATAAATTTTTTTTGCAAGATTTGTGTATCTATGACCTAGTTCAACAGTACTTGAAACATTTCATAAGATAAGCAGCCTTAGAAACTGTGCTAAATATCATGCAATTTTCGGCGTTCTAAACCAGGTTCCCCCCTTAATAAAGAGAGCTGATGAAAGCTCCCGGGAAAATCCGTCGATTTCGCGGCTGACGGTCTTGATATAGGTTTTGTGTTACAGTCCGCGCACCAATCAGAGGCCCTCCGCGTATCGCGAGGATTTCCAAAACTGGGGTCAGCTTTTTTGAAAAGCGATTTCCTCGCGTTTTCTTGTCTGGCTAGTTTTACCCCAGCCAGGTAGAAAAACTTTTTACGTTGACGCCGGTTATTATAACCGGCGTACAACAATTCAGCAATGCATTACTTTGTTAATTATTATCATTATGATGTGGGAAACTTTCGAAGTAACTAATCTAGAAAACATGCGAATTCCACCATAAAAAAATTGTTACTATTCCTAAAATTTTGCGCTATTCAGGATGCGAAGCAGTTACTACATCGGGCATCATCCCAGATAACATTATGAGGAGTATATGAAGCGCATATCGCAAGCACGGCGTGATTGTAAATCTGCACACGTGAGCGCGTATAAGACATCATATGCGTCGTCAATTGAGGCTCATATAACCAGCATTCATGAGTGACATTCCTGAGGATCATATATAGCGCATATCGCAAGCACGGCGTGATTGTAAATCCACACACGTGAGTTACATAATTCGTGAATTGAGGCTCATAAAACTCGTATGCATGATTTTTAAGGTTTCAAATAACTAAGGAATTAATCTGTTTAAATTATTTATCATTTACCGAGAGACCACGAATACAAACAAATCACAGTTGAATGACAATAAAACCAGCAATATTTACATTTTCTGCATAATACACATGTTCAAAATAGAAAAACATCCAAAAACCCGAAATTTCGTACGAAATCACTTTCAAAACTCGTTGAGAACCATCGCGATTTTGAAAAATCCAGTTAAAACACCTAAATATCATAAAATTCACCATAAAAAATACAAATGTTTTTTGTTTTTTTTTTCGAATTATTGTTTCGACATATGTCAAAACTCCACACCAAACCCATACACTCACGCTGCAAATAACTTTTGGTATAAATACCCGAAGTGTAAAAAACGGTAAAACGAAAAATCTGATTTTCCTCTGTTGTGTGCGCCGGAAAACACTGAAAAACAACGAAAAAAGCGCGAATATCAACATCGACATATGTCGATGACAGTTGATGACAACAAATAATGCAATCATGCCGTACCCTCATACTGCAGTCACGTGCGTTTTTTCCAATCGGCACTAAGTGAGTATCATATGCTTGGGTTTTGACCATCACGCATGATCATGCATACGTGAAGGTATCATGCGTTTTAATGCGTCTCATGAATGTTATCTGGGATCGCTTTGAAAGATTGCCATAGTCTCGTAAATTTGTGTTTAGCCATTGCTCGATTACAGCCCTTCTCACTATCTTCCTTAGTGAGTCAAAATATCAAATGTCTTCAATTGAGTGGCCTTCTGAACATGACTAAATATTTTGTGATGAGAAGCATCACAGAAGAAATGAGAAACTCAATGTTGATGCTGACTTATGATAAAGCGAGACTCATTTGATCTCTTACAGCCAATTTGTAAATATTTAGAGCTAGTTGCAAAAGCTATCGATGAATAAGAAAAATAAATGTAGAGTATTGAGCATTTGCAATCAGTTGTCTTTGTATTTAATTTTTTCAAATTCAATTTGTTGTTATATATTTAAGATGACGTTAAGAGAACATTGCATAAATATCCATTTTTCTCATTTCGTTCTTCCGTATAAACCAGGACTCAAATCAAAACATATTAATTTTTACAATCATATTATCTGTTTATATCAATTGCTGTAAAAAGAGCATTTGACAGAAATATATTAACAATCGGAATAAATAGCTCCCTGATAATAGGATATAGCTAAATTATTTAGCTCCTGAGGAGGAACCCAAATAGGGGTCCGAAACGTTGTGAAAATAAAAAAAATCCAATTCCAAACATTGACTGGTAGAAACTGCTCATATTATAATTCATTCAATTTCATACTTGGTTTTCCAGCAACATTAATAACATTTTAGATTAATACTGTAAATCTCGAACTTGCTTTTTTCGGAATATGAAGTCCCCAAGTTTTTCAATGATTATTTTTTTTCCAATTTGCAATTTTCAATATTTTAAATTAACGCTTCATTGAAATCTCAATTTATTTAAATATAAACATTATATACATAACATGATTTTTCCAAAAAAAGGTATTGAAACTATTATAAAAAATACCAGCGATTTGTACAAATATATTATAAGTTCTATAATTATTATTGATATTATTATTATTATTATTATTATTATTATTATATAAAAATTTTTTTTTTCTTCAAAACATGCAAAAAAACTTCAGAGTCTTCCTTCACTTGTGAACAAACTGCTCTAAAAATGAAATAATTATTCATGAAAAAAGTTGATAAATTTTTTGATTTTTTTTTCCATGAATATTTATATTCGTGAAAAAATAAAAGAAAATTTTTTTAACCACGGTAATTTTTAGAGCAGTTTGTTGGTACAGACAAGAAATGGCATTTTTGTCAAAATATGTCGGATACAACGAGGTTTTTTAATGAATCTTCTTCATTGATTTCCAAAACCGCCGATGTTCCTGCGTTAAATGGTACAATGATTCCTGCATCCAGGACTAAACCACCGTCAGAACATAAAGATCGAACGATCAATTTTTCGCAGAATCCTCGAGGAGCCATTGATTTGGGAAAACGATATTTTTTGTGCACTATCATGTCTCTGATTGCATAGCTCATTTGCGGGCACGCTAAGAAAAAACATAAACAAAAAAATGAAAACTCGAGTTGAACAATTTTTTTTTACAATGATATAATTTTTTTTGCCAGGGTTTGGAAATCACGGGAACAATTCAAAATCTAGTTATTCATTTTACGTTACATATATCATTCTCATCGAATTTTTTAGAACAATTTATCTATGATAATTTTTAAGAATTGTTATGAAACTGGAATATAAGTAATTTTTAGCTTCATTAATTTCGGATGAAATTTTTAATGTAACAGGGCAATTTTAGTAAGTTGTGTACAAATATTGAAGAATTGGCTTTTTTCATTTTTTTAAAGATACGTTCAAAATTCAAGGGATTCAATTCTAAAGATCCCTAAATAGAAATCCATAAAAATGTTTAAAATCCATAGATCTGCCAGAAAATCTAACGCGATTTAATGAATAAAAAACAATACCAGTAACTACTAGATTTTTATATGGATATTAATTAGTTTCTTGTGATCGAATGATATTCGATTCTTGGAAAATTCATAAAAATCTCTTTTGAAAATAATTTTTATAATTTTACTTCACTATAAACTTCTATAAAAAAAAAAACAATATAGAAATCCGTGAAAATACTTGAAATTTTACATTTGCTAGAAAATCTTGCATAATCTGATGAAAACAAAAAAATACGAAAATTACTCGGAGTTATTAATTTGTTCAAATTACTATTCGATTTTTCAAAAATTAATATGATTCCAGAAATAAAAAACTCTTTGATAAAAATCTATATAAAAATCCATAAAAATACTAAAAATCTATAAATCTGCTAAAAAATTTTACGTGGTTCAATAAATACAAAAAAAATGCTAAGGAATCTCGCTTCATTCGATGAATACAAATAAAAAAAATTATAATAATGAAAATACTCGGATTCAATAATTTTCTAAAGATACTATTTATATCTATGGAATAAATACAATTACAGAAATCAATAAAACTTTGATTAAAAACAATAAAGAATTCCATAGAAATACTGAAAATCTATAGATCTGCAGAAAAATGTTACGCGATTCAATGAATACAAAAAAATTCGAAAATTACCTAAAATACTAGATTCTAATTAATTCTTATTAATGCTGTTAGATTCTTCTAGTCTTTAAAAAGTTTATAAATCGATAAAATTTTAGATTAAACTCTATATAGAAACTCATAAAAATATATTTAAAATATCTAGGTTCATGCTAGAAAACGTTACGTCGTTCAAAGAATACGCAAAATACTTTAAAAAACTTGATTTTAATTAGTTTCTTATAAATGCTGTTTAATTCTTCAAAAATCAAAAAATTCCAGAAACCAATAGAAATTTTAGGAAATCCATAAAATTACTTAAAATAAATAGATCTGCTAGAAAATCTTACGTCATTCGATAAATACAATATATATACACACACTACAATTGAACGATTTTTTGAATATATTATTTGATTCTTAAAAAATTAATTAGCTCCATATCTAGTAATCAATATTGCTTTGATAAATATCTATATAGAAATTAATGAAAATACTTATAATCTATAGATCTGTTACAAAATCTGTCGTGATTCAATAAAACGCAGAAAAATGTGAACAATAATAAAAATACTAGATTTTAATTAATTTCTTATAAATGCCATAAAATTGTCCTATAGAATAAATAAAATTCCAAAAATCAACAAAACTATGATAAAAATCCATATTATTATCCATTCAAATATGGAAATTCATATGGCTGCTAGAAAATTTTACATGCATCAGTGAAAACGAAAAAAAAAAAAAAAAAAATACTTTCAAACAAAATTTCAATAAATTCTTATAAATGCTATTTAATTGTTCAAGAATGAAACAATTCTAGCAATCAATAAAAAATTGATAAATATCAATACAAAAATCCATAAAAATACTTAAAATAAATAGATCGTTGCAAAATCTTATGCGATAAAATAAAATGCCAAAAAAATGTGAACAATACTAAAAATACTAGATTTTGAATGGTTTCTCATGAATGCTATTAAAATTTTCTAAATTGAATAAAATTCGAGAAATAATCATAACTATGATAAAAATCCATATTGAAATCCGTACAAATATTGAAAATCACTATACTTAATACAAAATCTTACATAATTCAATGAATACGAAAAGACACAAAAAATACTTCGAAGACCTAGATTTACAATTAGTTTCTTGTAAGTAATACTTCGCGATTATCTTAAAAATCAAAAAATTATCAAAATCAATAGAAATTCAATAATAATCGATACAGAAATCCATAAAATACTGAAAATCTATAGATTTGCTAGAAAATCTTACGTCATTCGGTAAATACGAAAAAATTCTGAAAATACAATAATTGAAAAAATGAAAAAAAAAAAACTTTTTAATTCTTTTAGATTTCATAAACTTTCAGAAATCAATACTACTTCCAAAAATCTATATAGATATCCATAAAAATACTTAAAATATATAGATATATTACAGAAAATCTTACGTGATTGAATAAAATACAAAAAATGTGAACAATACTAAAAATACTAGATTTTGAGTAGTTTATGAATCCTAATAAAATTTTATAAATTAAATAAAATTCCAGAAATAATCAAAACTATAATAAAAATGTTTAAAAAAAAAATTGAAAATCCATACACGTGCTAGAAAATCTTAAATGATTCATAGAATACGAAAATATACTTTTAAGAAAGTAGATTTCAATTAGTTTCTTATGAATGCTATTATATACTTCAAAAATTAATAAACTTCCAGAAACCAATACTACTTCGATAAAAATCGATATAGTAATACATAAAAATACTTCAAATCTATAGATCCCTTAGAAAATCTTACGTAATTCGATAAATGCCAAAAAATACTGAAAGTACATTTATCTCCTATTATTTACTCTTATTTTAAAATACTTTCGACCTCTTATTATTTATATTCAATTTTTTCCAGAAAGTAACATGTTAGTAACCAAATGTTATTGGATATAGGAATAAGTTTCTTTTTGAATGAAGATTGTTGTTTATTTGAACAATGAAAAATATAGTTACTTTATTCAAAGTATGCACCATTGGAAGCGATTACTTTTTCCCATCTCTTAGGTAGTAAACGTATTCCTTGGCGAAAAAATTCTGGTTCTTTTGATTTGATCCACTCAAGCCATTTTTTGATATTTTCATAAGAAGTGAACCGTTTTCCAGTAAGGACCGATTGCATGGATCGGAACAAATGGAAATCTGAAGGGGCAATGTCTGGGGAATACGGCGGGTGGGGCAAGATTTCCCATTTTACTCCTTCCAAATATTTTTTTTACCGGCTTGGCTATGTGCGGTCTTGCGTTGTCATGCAGCAAAATGATCCGATCGTATCTATCGTTCCATTCTGGCCGTTTTTCCTTCAAAGCTCGATTCAGACGGATGAGTTGTAGTCGGTAAACATCCCCAGTGATTGTTTCGGACGGTTTCAAGAGTTCATAATAAATGACACCACTCTGATCCCACCAGATGCAAAACATAACTTTTGAAGCGTGAATATTCCGTTTTGGCGTCGATGGACCTGGTTCACCTGGCATCGCCCAATGTTTCGGTCGCCTAGGGTTATTGTAGTAGATCCATTTCTCATCCCCCGTGATAATGCGATGCAGTAAACTCTTTCTTTTTTGTCTTTCGAGAAGCATCTCGTACGTCACCAAACGTCTTTCAATGTCCCTCTCTCGCACCCAAGTTGCGGCTGTTTGGACCATTCCCATGGCGTGCAGGCGTTTACCGATGGTAGATCTGTCAACATTCAATTCCTCCGACAATTCTTCTAGGCTTAGACTTGAATCTTCATCTAGTAATTCCCGTAGTTGTCCATCTTTGAATTTTTTCGGTGCCCCCTCACGTTTTTTATTCGTAACATCAAAATTGCCATCTTGAAATCGCCTAAACCACTCCCTGCAAGTTGTCTCAGACGGAGAATGATCACCGTAAACACTGAGCATTATTTGATATGTTTCAGCAGCACTTTTCTTTAAAATTAAATAATGAACTAAAACTTCCTGCAAATGCTGCTTATTCGGTATAAATGTCGACATATTCAAGACCGGAAAAAAAATAGTGTTCACGTTTCAAACCAATGTCGACTACTGCGTTCGAGAGCCTACCTGTGCACCTTCCAATTCCGAGAAATGTACCTCAGCGAAATAAAAAATAGTATTTTTAAAGGCATCTATTCGAAAACAGCGGAAACTTATTCCCATACCCAATACTTTGTTTGTACAGTAGCCGTAACTTACCACGCTACACTTTTCTCAATAACTATCCAAACCCTGTTTTTAACAGCAATTCACAAGTAATAAAATAATTCATAGTGGTTATCTTACTTGGTGAGAATTCAAGGTTATCATTATAATCCTTGCTTATTTGTTCAATGTGCTCATCAGTGAAAAAAGTATCGCATTTAGCAGCGATTAAAACATCCTTAACCCTGTGAGTGTCCAAAGCGTTGATTGTTTTGTACCATGAAGTCGAGCCCGTTCCAGTACTCACGCAAATGCCCGAGCTCATAACTTTGTGAAATGTGTCATCAACTCCTGTGTTCATCAACAAAAAACTTGTTCGTGCCGAGTGGGTCTCGCCAATGAAAACCTGTAATTAAACCATTCAAAACATTTAAGAAATGATGAAATAGTATATTTCTCAACGAGTGCAGAATGAGCTTGTTTGGCGAATGTAAAGTTTGCAAGACCAGCCGAAGGCGAGTTTTGCAATTACATTCGCTAAATAAGCCCTTCTGCACAAGTTGAGGACTATATTTTTCCCAAGTGGAGGGAATGTGATTTTCGATGAATCAACCCGTAGAGAAAAACGCATTTTCTTCACTTTTTGGGATAATAAATTTACATATTGATTAAATTTTCTCACTTCATTCAGAGCGAACCATGGCAACCTTCTTTCATTTAGATTTCTACTTTCTTCTGTTTCTGAATTGTGAAACCTGCAATTAATGGATAATCAAATTACAGGAAACCATTTCGTTCTATATTATGTATAGATATGAAAAAACCATATAAACTGAGAGTGGAGGGAAAAAGATGTATGTGAAGGGAATGAGGGAGAGGAGGGATAAGTAGCGCATGAGAAAGGATGGGGGAGGGGACAAAGGGAGGGATAGGAGGGGAAGGGATAAGAGTGTGAAGGAGGGGAGGGGAGGGGGAATGAGGTGAGAGAAATGCCGAGAGGGTGGGAATGTAGGGGAATTTGGGGTGGGGGAGGGGAATGAGGGATAAGTAGAGGGGATGATGAGAGGGGAGGAGGGGAGGGGAATAAGGGCACGGGAAGGAGGGGATGAGGATCGACTGACACCGTCGGGCTAATACTTGCCAAAAATTAAGCCTATATTATGTTTTATAACTAATTTATATCTATTTATTATACTCATAAACAATCAATAAATGTTGTTATTTTATGAAAAGATTTTTGGCTAAATAAAAACAACCTAAAACTAATACTAAATGGGAGTTGGCGCGCGAAGGGCGCAGGGGGGCAAGGCTCCCCCATTATTATATTAAAAAAAAAAACAATTATTACATACATTGATTCACTGGGTTTTTCATTGCCAAAAATGACTCCTCGGTTGTGTAAATGAGATAACGGAGCCCAAACGTTTTCGCCTTTCAAGGTGATCCTAATCCGTTTCCTCATAATAGTCTGGTAATCGCCATGTTGCAAGCGATAGAAAATCATTCTTACTTTTTCTGTGAGCTTTGGAGCCAGCAAAAGGTGACCTTCTGAAGACGAGGGGTCTGAATTTATTCCTACGATGGGTTTTTCATTGTTGGTTATCAAATTGGAGGCAAGGAGAAAAGTTCCATCTCCTCCAATTGGTAAAATCAGGTCGGCCCATTCTACAACGTCTGGTTTTATGTTCAACCTGGAACCACATTTGATGTCAAACTTTATTGGGTTGAAGTGGTGTAAATTGTATAATTTTCAAAGATTTGCATAAATTTATCGCAACCCAAGTTGTGTTGAATAAATTATTTTTAACAATCAAAAATAGTTTTGATGGAATTTCTCGTGATAAAATTATTACCTGTCGATTACTTTGTACTCGATTTTTAAGTCTTCCAAAACTTCCAAGGTTCGGTTTTTTGTGTCTTTGTTTTTATTGTGTGACTGGAACATTGCATTGTAGTCTGATCCATGCTTTAATAATTGTTGTTTCAATGAACTTTCGTCTAAATTTGGGTTGCGCAATCTTTCGAATTCGTAGCGCGAAATTTTTGTCAGGACAAGAACTTTCTGTGGATGAAAACGCGGCGCAGGCATTGTCTTTTGTTTTATTTGGCGAAAACTCATATAATTTATTTTCAGACATGGTAGCATTCCTGAAAAATTTTCCAATGAAGGTGAATATACATCAATAAAATTTTGTTGGCAGAAGTCACATTGTGATATTATGTGTGAATGAATTTATAATCTGTTTCTATTCGAATTTTGGAAAAATTTGGAGAGATTTATTGAATCAATAATGAAGAATATTTAAACGAATTAAAAATCAATATTGATAGTATATTTAACTTTGTTGCAATTATTTGTTTTATTATAATAAATGAAAAAATAAATTGGGTCATTACATAGACATTGAAAATGATTAATTCCATCAGACAAAAAAGTATAATCATAATGTAAGAAAAAGATCTTAATAATCCAAATTCGAAAATCAGACATTTGAATCATTCCAAAATTCGCAACTTCTAAACAAATAATTTGTTCTTATCTAACATAATTTGTAACATAAATATGATTTTATCGTTTTTTTTTTTCAATTTTTCAATACAATTATGTTTAATATAAAATTATACCTTTATATTATAATTTTCTGTATACAAACCGCTTACAGCGATGTTATTAATAAATATCACAAGATGATTACATGATTCAAAAAAATTAATAATTAAAACTAAAAAGTATCACTAAATCTACAAAAGAAAATTCAAACATTCAAATTTTGAAATTAACAAATTTGAATAATTTAAAATTTTTAAATTACTAAACAATAATTTTGGCTTATATATAACTTCCAAATAAAGATTTAGAATTATTCACAGCACTGTGATAAACAAAAAAATTGTTTTCATACAAAAATTTTTTGCTCATTCTATACTTAAAAAAAATTTTCTTATTTGAGACGGTGTAAGGTATTTTCTTGAATAATCCAAACTGTTGATAAAATCGAAAAATCTAAATAAAATTGTTTTGCGATAATGTTTCTTATAATAAAGCAAAATTTTTATATAAAAATATTGTTGATATTAGAAAATGTTTTTGGAATCAAAAAGCAACATAACATCATAACTCAATCAACTCAAAATTCGTGTCTTTAAAGTCTAAAAGTGTATTTGTGCATGTAACTTTTACAATGATAAATTCAACTACAAAAAAATGTAAATGAATTCAATAACTTGATTATTCAATTTTTTTATTTGAAATACTATATTTTTTAAATATTTATTAAATAAATAATATAAAACATTGAAACAAATAAAAAATTAATTTTATTACTTTATTGTCAGGTTTTTTTAAATTACATAAGTGTTATGAATTTCACTGTTGTAAAAAAACATGAATATTATTAGTCCATTGTATGAATATTATTATTAATCAATATATTCAAACAAAAAAGTATTATTACAATTGCACAGGATACCTTTGAAACTTGACATTTGAATGTTATGAATTTAAATAATTTGAAAATTAGAAACTGCACAACAATTCATTTGTATTTATTCGTCATTTTTCACATTAAAAATTAAAATCACTTACACCACTTTGACAAACAAAAAAATTGTTTTGTATTAAAATTTTGCACTAAATCTACAAATGAAATTTTTGTTGTTTTGAAAATTTTAAAACATTTTCTAAAATATTCTACATAGTTGATAAAATCATGAAATTCAATAAAATTATTTTAAAAAAAACTTTTTTTAGTGTTAATATTGTAACCGGTGCACTTTTTGGTAAAAAACTTTTATATAATTAACTTGCAAGTTTAATTAATGAATTAATAATTATTTACTATACATATTTAATTTACTTGGACCGGAAAAAATTTTTTTTTTCATAATTTTTCAAAAACTTTTAGCACTACAATGAATTAAAAGAATTGCTTTTGTTTAATGTTTATATATTGAACAATTTTTTGTGTTTTAGAAACTTGGAATAATTTTCGAAATATTCTACGGTGTCAATTGAATCAAAATAACACTATCAAAAATAAACTTTTTTTATAGTGTTATTGTGTATTACAACCGGGTGCAATTTGTTTGTGACAATAAAATTGTTGATACTTACGACATGTTTTTTGCATCAAAGAGCCATGATACGTCATAATTAAATAAACCTAAAACTTGCGTCTTTAACCTAAAAAACTTTATTTTTGCTTGCCACTTTCATAAGTTTCATTAATTAATAATCAGTTCTAAACAAAAAATCTAACCTCACTTTTTATAAACCTCTCCCCCATACCACAGTCGGTAATATAAAATAGTAGGGAAATATCAAAAGAGAAACTTACCCTATCGACATATACAACTTGGTTTTTTGGTTTTTCTTGGTAAAGTTCGATTGTTCACAACAGTAATTCATAAGAAATAAAAACAAAAACAAAAAAAAAGGATAATTGCTTGATAAATTTATACGTGACATTTTTTTTAAATCGATAGTTTTTCGTTTGATAAGTCGGTCGGTAATTGAAGGTAGGGTAATATTGAAAAAGAAACTACTTTACCGACACATACATACATTACTTGTTTTGATATGCTATGTAAAACAGTAAAGTTAGTTTGTTTACAACGTTAATTCTCGATAAAAAAAAAATAGAACTAAAGAAATTATGGCATTTACGCTTTGGACGTTATTTGAAGCATCATTGTTATGTTTAAACGCGTTGTGTGTTTTACACGAGGAGCGATTTCTAGTCAAAAGTAGGTATTCAATATGTGTCACAGTTATCATAAAATTTTGAGGTTGTATTTATATTTTGATAACATCTGTGGCATCCCGCCATAACAGAGAAAGTCACACATCCCATAACGTTCAAAATTTCATCAAAATATCATGTCAAATGAGCCTTATGGCATAAGTGACTTTCTCTATTATGGCGGGAAAGCCACAGATATATATATGAGAAAATGACACTATCAACTGATTGCATTATTTTAATTCACATTTCAGGGGATAATGACATGACGGGAATTTTTTATGTTTCAGTCGGATGGGGTACAAATCAAAATATCCAAGGATTTGGAGAAAGTCCGACGATGAAGTCACAGTTGATGAATTTGTTTAGGTCGATCAGAACGGTGTTAAAATGTAAGATATTTTTCAATTAGTAAATACTTGAGAAAAGAGTGGATTTAACAATCTTTTGGCGAGGCAAAAACAAATTTTCACCTCAAAAATTTTTCATAAAATGTACATTTACGTTTAAAAAAATTAAACCATTCTTCGAAAAATATTTACAATCCATTATTTAGAAATTTGTACAATTTTAAACATTGCCCAAAATAAATTCGAGAAATCCACAGATTTTCTGATGGGAAAAAAAATTGTAACAAAAGTGACATTCCTCTGAATTTGGCAGGGCAATTGAAAATCATAAGTTCTTGAAAAAAAAAAAGCTAATTTTATATGTTGATTTCAAAACCATTAGAAAAATTTTTAAAAAAATCGGTTATCTTGTCAGTGGCGACTAAATCGACCTAATATCTACATGCCAATGTATCACATGGATTTTTATGATTTTTTCAAAAAACAGTTACAGTTTTTCATTAATTTATGGTACTTTCACTATTTTTTTTTTTATCCCATACAGTTTTTAGAATTTGTAATGTGCAGGTGGCCAGTAGGATAATTAACAACCGTACTTGCAATATGTTTGTTTATTGTCAAACACGAAAACAAAGATGTACAAAATGATACAGCATGATATATAGTCATATATAGAGTGACAATTATGGCGAGAAAAAAAATGTCACTGGATGAAAAAATTACTAAACAGTGTTGCCAACAATAGGAATATAAACATAAAACTTAAATTGCCGAATCTCAACAAATTTGAAGGATTTTCTAATATTATCATAGATTTCCACATAGATATCTAGAAATTGATCGCGTAGGATTTAAAATTTATAAAATTCCAAGTATTTTACATATTTTAATAATAATTTGATTCTTAGAATTTTCCTAATTTTTTATTGTTTTCTAGTATTTAAAAAATGTTGAACTTTGATGTATTGGATTTTTAGTATTTTTATGGTTTACTATATATGGGTCATTCTATATGAGATTTACACTCAAAATTTTTTTAGCCCGGAAATATTTTTTTTTGCATTCTTCAATTGAAAAAAAGACACTTTTTTTTTATCAATGCGATACGTCAATTTTTGGACTTGTGAATTTTTGAATTTCACGACTTTGAAAAATCGACTTTATTTCCATTTCCTATGAATCATTCACTTTTTCATTGAAAGAAAATATTTGTTAGGAGAGAACTCACGAATGGTTCCACTTTGAAATGAAAGTTTCAATAAATGCATTAACATTAATTTTCTTGTTGTTATTTTGCAATATATTAAACAAATTGTGTTTTCCCAAAAGAGGTCTCTCCGATTCGACTCATATTTTTTTGCAATTTGTCTATTTTACAGGGTGCGCCATTTCTTATGTCGGTATTGTAACATTGAATAACTTAAACATTTGACAACCGATTTACTTGACTTTACTTGTTTTGGAAACGTCAATTCAGTACAATTTCAACCATGTATCGCTTCACACCAAAAGAACGCGCTGAAATAGTTACTTTGTACATTGAAAATAGTCGTTCAGTTGTGTTAACTCAACGAGCATATCGTCGAAAATATCTTGGCAAACAGGCACCATCTGACAACACTATTCGTCGTTTGGTGTCGAATTTTTGTGACCACGGGACAGTGAAAGATCGCGAACAACCCGTTCATCAACGACCAAGACGTTCAAATGAACTGATTGAAGCTGTCAGAGAGAGCGTTGCCCAAAACCCAAAAGTTTCATATCGTCACCGCGCTCAGCATCTCGGCATCAGTGGAACCACTCTACGGCGCATTTTGAAAGATGATTTGCATTTGTTTCCGTACAAAATGCAATTAACACAAAGAATATTGCCTACAGATCATCCACGTCGCTTGGAATATGGACAAACAATCGCTCGAATAGTTGATACTGAACCTGATTTTTGGAAGCGAATTTTAATGACCGACGAGGCACATTTCAAACTTTCTGGAGGCGTTAATAAGCAAAATTGCCGCATTTGGGGAACGCAGAATCCACACGAGATCCATGAAACGCCATTGCATGACCAAAAAGTTACTGTTTGGGCCGGCGTTTGCGCCAAAACCATCATTGGTCCTTATTTTTTCAAAGAGAACCAAACGATCGATGGAAACCGATATCGGTGGATGTTGGCTCACTATGTCTGCCCACAAATGCGTGAAAAAGGTCTTGAAGATTACTGGTTTCAACAAGATGGTGCGACCTGCCACACTGCGAATCAAACAATCCAGTTTCTGCAACGAAAATTCCCTGGACGTCTGATGTCAAAAAGAGGCGACATTGAATGGCCACCCAGATCTCCAGATTTGACCCCTCCAGACTTCTTTTTGTGGGGTTATTTGAAAAGTAAAGTGTACGCCAGCAAGCCGCAGACCATTGAAGAGCTTAAGGAAAATATTCGTGCCGAAATCATTGCTATACCACCCGAGATGCTCGAAAAGGTAATGGAAAACGCCGCAAAAAGGGCATATTTTGCTGTGAACAATAAGGGCGGCCACTTGATTGATGTTGTGTTCAAAAACTAGTCTAAATAAATTGTAAAGGACCAAACTAAATAAAAATACCTCATTTACAGAAATCGGTTGTTTTTTTTTCAAGTTATTCAATGTTTACATGCCGACATAAGAAATGGCGCACCCTGTAGTATAGAAAATATTGTCTCAAAATTTTAGAGTGGACCGTTAAATAGTTTTTTAGATATAAATTTTTTAAGTTGGAGCGCGCGCTCCGCGTAGGGCGGGCGGTACGGGTTTCAGCATGTTTGGACCAGTCAAAGATCGTTAGTTTTTTTTTTTTAAGGGTTTTCTGTAATTCAAGCTTTCCTTTTCATCAGTGCATTGTCGTCTACCGTACGTTCGATATCGTTGTTGAATAATGTCGGAAAAGTCGAAAAAAAAGTTTAAAAGTCAGTGTTCGAATCCTTTTTATGAGAAGGCGCATGGAGCAAAAGCGAACAAAAAAAATTCAAGACATATATCTACATTGCTATCCAAAAAATTTGA
Source organism: Platygaster robiniae (assembly GCA_028476575.1). Taxonomy (NCBI): domain Eukaryota; kingdom Metazoa; phylum Arthropoda; class Insecta; order Hymenoptera; family Platygastridae; genus Platygaster; species Platygaster robiniae. The sequence goes on from CM052027.1 coordinate 19,186,120, forward strand.
GGTTTTAAATTTGGAAGATTTGGTTTGTGCACCATGTAGAAAAAAGTTAAATAAGATGGATGTCAGTGAATTACGTACGTGGCTTTCAATATTTTTCTTGTTTCTATCAATTATTTATTTTTTATTGAAGGTTCGTAGATTGGGTAAGTTTTCATAAATTCTTGAAATAGAAAATTTATAACATTTGTCAATATTTTGAAACTTCCGTACGCGCACACTGTGAGATATATTCTATTTTTTATGTTTCTTAATTATTTATATTCGAATAGATGATGCAATTACGAATAACAAACGAAAATTTGATGATGATTCAACAAATGATGAAGTAGAAATTTTTGATGATTTGGATAGTGATGATGAAAATTGTTCGCTGTCAAGTTATGAAGCAGAAGTAAGTTTACCTTTCAACAATATCTTTTCTAGTCTGACATCTCGTTATAATTTTACATAAAAATGATATTAAACTGTATTTTTTCGTAATTTATAGGACGAGTTTAATTTGAGTTCTCGTACAATTTCTGAACTTAAAGCTAAGTTCCACGATCCAAATCTGAACCAACGTGAGAAGATTCAAGTTCTAACACTTCTTCCTTCAAACTTGAATGTAAATGCAATTTCTAAATTGATGAATACTTCGCGTTATAATGTTATAAAAGCTCAAGAATTGCAGAGAAAAATGGAATTTTGTCTCAACCACAAAAGAAGCCAGGTTAATATTTTGCTTTTCTATTATTCACTTTGAACTACACCTTAATCGTAAAATATTTTTAAGAAAATCTGGAATATATATTTTTAGGAAGAACTATTTCTGCAGAGGTAGAGCGTAAAGTAAAAGAGTTCTACGAATACGATAATGTAAGTTCTATGATGCCTGGCCAGAAAGATACCAAGTCTGTTAAAATTGATGGGAATACAGTTATTCTACAAAAACGTCTTATAATGGGAAATTTAAAACAAATATTTTCAAAATTCAAAAACGAGAATCCTGACATAAGAATTGGGTTTTCTAAATTCTGTGCTATGCGACCAGCCCATTGCGTCTTAGCCGATTCAGGTGGAACCGTCATGGTTTGCGTTTGCCCGATACATGAGAATATGAAACTCATGGCTACTGGTGAGAAAATGAAATATATTATTCCCATGCGAACTTAAATATTCCATTTATCAAACGAATTTTCGTATTTGTTCGTATTTCAAGTACAACTTTTTCATTTGATCAGGGTAAACTCTACTTGGCATGCGGACACCAAAAAAACTCGTAAACAATAAAAGTTCTTAACCATGCAATAAAATATTTTTTATTTAGGGAGTCACATCGTTCACCTAATGAAGGGACAAAATTATTGCGTGGAAAATTACAAGGATGTATCGCTACTTCTGCTTTGTTCAAATCCAAATGAAAAATGCTATTTCGGACAATGTCAGAGCTGTGGCGATAACGATATTTTAATGAACATTGTTTTGAAGGAAGTTTTTTAACAGCAAAATTTTAATGAAGTGTCTTACAAAAATTAGATTTCGAAACCTCAAGCAGCATTAGAAACTATAAAAGTTCCAGTTGATACATTCATTTTCAATTTTAACAAAGCTGGAAAAACATGTCTTGCTCACTCTTACATCGCAGAAGAACAATCGAGTTATAATAGATTTGTAAAAAAAAAATCTCCAGAGTGATCAAAGTCTTGTGATTTGCGATTTCGCAGAGAATTACGCGTTTGTGATCCAAAATGCCGTACCGGGGTTTCATTGGAATAATAACCAAGCCACGCTTTTTCCAATTGTTTTTTATTACAATAATAACGGGAAAATTGAACACAAAACGTTGGTAATAATCTCAGATTGCAATAAACATGACTCGATAGCAGTGTTTGTCTTTTTGAAAGCTTTTCATGATTTTCTCTCGAGCTTTAATGCGATGATAAAGCATTGCATTTATTTTTCTGATGGGGCCCCTCAACAATTCAAGAATTCCAAGCATTTTTCGACCTTATATTATCACAAACAAGACTTTGGTCGTTCTGCTATATGGCATTTTCAAGCCACAACACATGGCAAAGGTCCGTGTGACGGAGCGGGTGGTTCTCTAAAAAGACAAGCACGGAAAGCTAGTCTTCAAAGGTCAGCGGATGAACAGATAACCACCCCATTAAAATTATATGAATGGGCTAATGGCGATTCTGCATTATCTAATACCTCTGTTGCCTACAAAAGTCAGAAAGATTACGATGAAGAAACTAAGTTTTTGAAGCAACGTTTTGATGATTGTAGAATGATACCAGGTACCCAAAAAATTCACTGCGTTGAACCTGTTGAAAATTTTCAACTAAAAGTAAGAACCTTTTCTCGTTGTTCAGAATTCGAAAAGGTCAGTTTTGTAGCTGCTTCTGTAAACAAGAGCGATAAGAGGAAAAGAGGCAAGGGAACCAAAAAGTGATTTGTTATTCACGAAAAGTATTGTGAAAGTTTCATTGTATTTAAAAAGAATTCTAAAAAAATCCGTTTATCGTAATAAAACCATGAAACCATTTTTTGTTCAATTTTAATTACTTCGAATCTTTAAAATGCTTTTAAATCTGTTATATGCGAATTCCGAATTTCCACATTTTCAAATCGATTTAGAGTGAACGAAAGGATTTCAACATGTGTCATTGCGCTGAAACCCGTACCGCGGCCGGAGCGCCCGCCCTACGCGGAGCGCGCGCTCCAACTTAAAAAATTTATATCTAAAAAACTATTTAACGGTGCACTCTAAAATTTTGAGACAATATTTTCTATACTAAAATAGACAAATTGCAAAAAAATATGAGTCGAATCGGAGAGACCTCTTTTGGGAAAACACAATTTGTTTAATATATTGCAAAATAACAACAAGAAAATTAATGTTAATGCATTTATTGAAACTTTCATTTCAAAGTGGAACCATTCGTGAGTTCTCTCCTAAAAAATATTTTCTTTCAATGAAAAAGTGAATGATTCATAGGAAATGGAAATAAAGTCGATTTTTCAAAGTCGTGAAATTCAAAAACTCATAAGTCTAAAAATTGACGTATCGCATTGATAAAAAAAAAAGTGTCTTTTTTTCAATTGAAGAATGCAAAAAAAAAAAATTTCGGAGCAAAAAAAATTTTGAGTGTAAATCTCATATGGAATGACCCATATATTTCTCGAATTTAGTGCTCTATAATTCAAAGTCCATGAAATTTTTACTATTTAAATAGATTTTTCAGAAAGTAGTATCTATAGGTTTGTAGTTCTTTAAATATTTTTCATATTGCTTCAGGATTAAAAATTCTTTCAAAAATTTTTTAGTGTTTTAATACATTATTATGAATAGATTTGCACAACAGAAAACTGCAGTTTGATAAGTTCTGAAAATTTTTGCACATTTTTTATGTTTGCAAATAATGGAATTCGATTTTTGTGATTTTCATTTAGTAACTGAGATTTCAATTTCTTTTTACTAATACTTTTTGTATTTTTACCACTTCAAGGATTATCTGATATTAAGCAATACGGGTTTCTATAAAGCTTTCTCAAATTCGATGCTCTCGGAATTAAGGTTCTAAAAAATTAAAATATTTTGATTGATTTTTGAGCAAATTTCAACGACACAGATAAAAGGTACATCATAAACTTATATCATTATTGTATGGTATATTATTAACCAAATCGTATAGTATTTTTTTGTATTTTTAAATATTTCTAATATTTCCATGGATCGCTCAATAGATTTTCAGAAATCCATGTTATGGTATTGAGACCTTTAACATTTTTGAGAATTCAAATTGATTTTTCAGATGACAGTTTCTTTTATGGCGATTTTCAATACTTTTATTTCATATATTTTCAGTATCATTACAATCAAGAGTACTTTTTATTTTTTTCTATATGGATTTCTGGAATAATTTCAAAGATTATATATAATTATAGTATTATATTAATAATTATGCTCCAGGACAGAAAGTTTTATAAATTTTTAAGAAAATTATATGTACATAATTTTCATGTATTGAAAGATTTCTAGTAAAATTAAAATATTTAATCAGTATTCATGAGTATCTATAGTTTGTATTGTTACTTGTATTTTATCATATCGAATTTCATATGATTTTCTAGCAGATTGAAACATTTTTATAATATTCATACATTGATTTTCAGTATATTTATAAATCGTTCATAAAACGATTATTTCATTGACATGGTATGTTTGTCAAATTTTCAATACATTTTTTTTCTACATTTGCGAAAAAGTCAATATTGATTTTAAATTATATTTATTCTAAGAGAAAAACTATGAGTATATCGTTTTGGAAGAATTTTAATGTCTATCGAAAACTCCTGCTATTATATTTTTGAAACTTACAATCACAGACTGTCCTCCATATAATAAGTATGATTTTATAATTAAATAATTTAATTTTTGTTTCCTAATTCAATTCATATTCAAGTATTTCATAAATTATATAAAAGTGTTGAGTGTGCTTTGAACATTGACACGCAGAGCATCGTTGATGTGAAAATTGATTGTAATTAGATTCGAAAATGTAATTTTGCGGAAAATTGAAGCATAACGAATGTGACTGCATATAAGATAATGACACACCATCTTCTGAAGAGGACCCTACACTAAGGGTTGAAACGTTGGGAAGAAAGAAACAATAAATGACTGGAAAATCGGAAAAAAATGACAAAAAGTTGGTTCTTAATTAAAAAATACATAAAAATATTCCACAATTTAAGTATGATTTTCAAAGTTTAGAAATAGCAAAAAGGAAAATATTCAAATTGAAAGAAATCATTGTCCTGGGATGCTAAATGTTTCAGTAAATTAAAAAAAAGGTTTAAACTAATATTTTTTACAATTTTTCTTCATACAAAAAGTTTGCGACATCGTTTAACATCGATATAATGATTTTCGGTTAATGAATATATCTTTACAAAAATTGTGATACATTGGAGAAAATATCGATATTCCGATACCTATCCCTAATATAGACAAACTGTATTAGAAAATACAAAACTTGTTGAAATTAACATTTTCGTAAGGCATCGATCCCAAGCTCATCCTAAAAACTGGTCAATAAATCCTGTTGAACTTTACATAAAGTATTTCCTATGAAAAAAATCGCTCTGGATCGCGATTTCACTTAATTTTCATAAAATTATGGACATTCCCATAAAAAAAGCGAATGCCGAAAGAAAATTGTTAAAAAACCTATTAAGCCCATTTGTAAGTTTGCAAAAACCAACTATTCCTTTTTCAGTTCCCTTGATCTTCGTCAACATTTTCGTGATCCTTGTGAAAATGGTGTTTGGCTGAACGCTGAGCGGGCACATTCCAAAGGCGAATTGTACATACAATCATGGTTTATTCATAACGATTCGATCCTTATGACTGTAAGAACATGAATATATTTATTTGTAAAAACGAAACAAAAATAAAATACGTTTTGCAGAAACTCAAGAGCTCGAATTCATAGCGTCCTGAAAGATTCACGACTTTATTCCCTGACATTAATAACATCCATTTCAATTTTCTCGCGAGTTTATGACACAGTTACTACATTTCCGCTTTCTCTCTTTCATTTCATTCCCACCCTAATCGGCGGGCAACATTACGTATTACCGACACCTCCAGGGATCACTCGACGTAACGAGATTACGCCGCCATATTTCTTTTTCGCGCGTCCAAATACCAAAGAACCATCGCCCGTTGTTCCCCCGAAAATGGCCGTTTCACGTAATTTCTGCGAGATTGTAAAATGCAGTCCCGGTAATAACATGCGTTGCGTAACAAAAGGTGACTCTAATAACCGCGATGCAACGATGTTCGGCGAATGTAAAAGCGATTGTCGGCGCGTCCAACGGTTTTTTTCTTTTTCATCCTTTCGAAAATTATCGTTTCCAAGATTTCTCCGCGTATCCGCGATGTTTCGGAAATTCCTTTTCCACAATCATTCAACGGGAGCAGATGAAAATAATTTTTGGCTTGTTTCAGTCTATCTGGCTTATGGGACTGCATCAACCGAGCGTCGGATAACATTGCAGCACAACAGTTGCAAAAATTAGTCGAAAGATTGCCAAGAATATGTTCTGTACTCTCTAAACTTGAAAACAGTGAAATATCTTCCATTATTGAAGAGCAGTAAGTATCCGCCGGTGAATTAGTTGAATTCAACTAATTTACCGGTGAAATGTTTTTTATTACTTGATTATTGTACGTTAAGGGGGAAGATACACCTCAACGGCTGAAATTCAGTCACAAACTTTGCGCATGGATTGCGGGAAAACTATTGTCAGTGTTCGTCCGCCTTTTGACGTGAGCGCTTGCTTTTGGTTCTTTGACATATTCTGTTAATGGTTGAATGTTTTAATGATAGTGATATGGAAGGTTTTTGATTATTCGCAGACTATCGACTTTTGAAATACTATATGTGACGCGGTTTCTAGAAAGGTACCTAACGACTAAAACAGCGTTTAAAGTTTCAGTCTCCGAAGCAGGGAAATAGATACGTATTCGTTCCTTCCTTCTCTATTTTCTACTCCATTCTTGGACGAAATAGGCGTGAACTAGAAGATGTCATTAATAATTCGACACAATGAAAATACAAAAGGACCAGTCCCCAAGGGACCGTTACGTACGGACACTTTAGTCAGATTTTACTGTAAATATTATTGGAATATACATTCAGAAAAAAATTTATTCTGAGCTCAATTTTTATCGTAGAAACGTGAGACTGGTTGCAAATGAAAGATAATTACAATTGCTCGAATTTGTTGTGAGGGTAATAGGGTCTCCGATAGACTTGATTTTTTCAATTCTCCTCTTTCTTTTTGAAAGCGGTTGATCATTTATATTCTTAAATTTATTCACGGCTGTTTCTTTAGTCTTATCATTTATTGTAATTTTATTGGAGGCACTTGTTTCTCTTGTTTATATTGTTGTCTGCTTGAGTCGTATTTTCGTAATTATGATCAGATCATGTTCACTGCAAGCGGTATGTTGTTCATTTCCGTTCACTCTTTGAACACATAAAGGGCGATAGCCCGTGCACTGTATTAAAATAAAATAACATAAAAATAATTATTCACTCCATTGAACCATGTAAAAATCTCAAAATCGAGGTTTTGGTCGTTAAGTACCTTTCTAGAAACTGCGTCACATATTTTTCCTTGAAGATGTCCCCAAACATGGGACAAAACGTTGGAAAGATAAGAGTAGATAAAGATGTCCTACTGGCTGAATTTTAATTCACCTTACTATTTAGATGAAACGATGTTTCAGTGGAAAATATGATGACTAATTAAAAAAATCGAGTTTTTCTTAGAAGTACAAATTTTTTTAGCCTGCAGTGCAATCCAGGGAATATCTGCAAAATCTTGCTTTCGAACGACCGGGGCAGGATTTCGCAATATGGCACTTTTCAGCGGCGGATGGAAAAGCGCGTGGCCCCGAGGCCGCGAGTGAAAGGAGAAAGGTGGTATCTTCGAGAAAAACGCAAAAACCGGCGTGAAGGATGACGAGGAAGTGACCCCGCGGGGTCAGGGAGTGGGGGAAAAACCATTAAATCGGTTACGGTGGCGACGGTTTTTTTTTTATTTTTCCTACAAAAAAGCCTTTATACAAATAGAAAAAACAGATGCGTAGTTAAGGAGTAGCGCTGTAGAAAAGTGTACGTGTGTGTGGGTCGTGTCCGAGGGTATAAAAATCGTATTTACAAAATGAGGAACGTCTCTTCCTCGTGTCGTCCTTCTCTTGTCTACACTCCTTTTCTCTTCGTTGCCCTCTCTGTGGGGATCGATGCTGCTGGACTTTTATTTCCTATATGTTTGCGCGTCTCCACGGGAGGATTTTGAAATTTTTCAATCCTACTCCGGTTCTCAGAGAGTCGGGAACGAGGTTTTTTGACGCGGTTCCCGGTCGAGACGCGAGGTTTCGAGTTGTTTAAAACGGCGCTCCGTAGCCGGAGCTGGGCCTGCTCGGGGCCCCGTAACTGGAGCTGGGGTAACCACCGCCGCCGCCTCCGCCGCCGCCGCCTCCTTGGCTGACCTGGTTGAATTGGGCAACCTGGGTGGAGAGATATGAGAATTAGAGTTGGGTTTTTCACACTAGGAACTGACAGTGTAATTAGAGAGAAATTCAAAATCAATTCACGAAATGACTGAGACAGCGAGTAATTTATTTTGCGAAAGATCAACAAAACCACCTAAATTTATAGGAACTACACCGAAAAAAATCTTCATGTGAATTTAATGTCTGATATCTGTATTTTACTGTACAAAGTAAAAAATCTGATCAACATTCTGTGTCCAAAGTTAGTGAGCCTCGCCCTAGGGATTTCAAGAGGAGCTCGCTCAATTCTACAGGCTTTGATGAAATTATGTAGGCTAGACCTCGTAATTTTTATCAAAATTTTTATGAAAATCACTGGAAGCTAGAAGTTTCACCAGAAGCTGGTGAAATTCGCGAAGATTGTATAATCACTAGGCTAAGCCTTGTGTCGAAAGTTAGCGAGGCTGATCCTAGTGTGCACAAAAAAGCTACTGCGCATCCTATGGCGTCACAAAAAATCCCAGTTCTAAGAATTCCCCTTCTAATTCACCAACATCGTAAATGCTACTCCTCGACCAGCAAAGTGAGGAGAGGCATGCAGAGGGGAAAATTTTTCGTGATGTCACCCTGCGCAAAGAAAAAAAATTCGTGCACACTGGCTGAGCCTAGGGATTTTACTAGCGGTCAGTAAATTTCAGGGAAGAGCTCAAAATCTCTAGGCTGAGCCTAGTGAAATTGCTATCTTCTCGTTATTTCGCGGAGCGACACAATGAAAATGATTAAATTTCGTTTCGTAATATTACAACCAAAATAACGCTTTCATTCATATATCTTTGATTTTCTACTAGTCACGGAAAAACACGAAAGGCGTTGAACTTTGCCCAAAATATAAAATCGATCTTGAATGCTAATTTTGAATTTTTAGGTCTACGTTAGTGATTTTATGTAGACTGTTAGGGCTTTTTCGGAATCACTTTTTTCTTCAGTAAGATTTTTTAATTCAGTAATATTTCCATTTTCAAAACTAAAGATTTCGGAAATTTCACAGCGTGTGGATGTGAAAGTATAGCAGAAAAAAAAGAAATACGAAGCGAAAAACACAGGAATTGTTCAACTTTACATAAAATAAAAAGTTAATCTGGAATACTGGCTTCGATACAATGTATCCTGCTAACTTTGATCTTTATAAGGACCTTATAAGGTTTTTCTAATGTTATGATTTGCAGTTTTGTGCAGTTTAGGCGATTTTCGCATTGCCAGTGAATATTATTTGTAGTTACTTCAGACGTAAAAATGAGTCAAATTTGCCTGAATATGAAAATTTCTGCCCGAGTTTATGTAAATGCAAGTTGAAAGAAAATTCACTCTAATTCTTAAGCGAGTTCGAGTATATGGTTTAAAAAAATTTGTGAAATCGACGTTGAGAATTAATATACCCCCCCCCCCCCCCCCAAAAAAAAAAAGTCGAATTTCGCAAGTATGAACATAAAATGAAGTTAATTTTTGAGTTTTAGGTAGAAATCACAAAACGTCAAGTGCATAAAACAGCAATAAAATGTATATGAACAACATTTTAGTCGTTAAAAAATCTTCTCAATTCTTATTGTAAAAACGTTTTCAACTTCAAAGATGAAACTTTTTTCGGCCAATGCTTATACTCGCCAGAAAAACTTGAAAATAAGCATTTTTAATTTTTAATCGATTGAACCTAATCTTTTACTCGGTATGAATTTAGTTAGATCTAATAACTTTTTTAACGAAAAACAAACGCCTTAAGTAGTAAATGGAAAAAAGCTTTTGAAACACAAAATTACCTGGATTGCTTGTCTGATTCCTTCGAGATCGATGCCGACGACTCGGCCGCCACCACCGCCAGGAGCGCCGTAACTTGAGCTAGGGGCACCATAACTGGAGCTTGGGGCACCATAACTTGAGCTAGGGTAGCCACCTCCGCCACCCCCACCTCCGCCCCCACCTCCGCCTCCTTGGAGCTCTTCTTTAAGCAGAATCCTAGAAAATTTTAAAATTTTTTTCTGTGAATTACTAGATAATCTTATGGATTAATTTATTCTCTCTAGTTTATTGTAATGTTTATTCATTTATTACTGGCGAATCTGCTCGAGAAGAGCGCTATCTACAGACTGGCCCTCGTTGGTCTGGCCCCCGACAGCAACTGAGGTGTAACCACCGCCCCCGCCACCCCCGAAACCGCCGCCGCCCCCGAATCCACCGCCACCCCCGAAACCGCCTCCGCCACTTGGCCTGTTGTAGTTGTAGCCACCCGAAACTGGCGGCTCGGCCAGTGCGAGGCCAGCAAACCCGACGAACATGCACTGTAAAAAAAAATTAGCTTAAATTTTGTGAATTTTATTGACTTGTTATTTGATTACACTCATTCCTCGCAGGAGCGAGCTGCTCGGGACCGAGAAAATGAAAAGAACGAACACGCGAGGGGCTCCCACTCTCGAATGGACTGCGCAAAGCGATATGCGCGAGAGTCAGTCGGAGCCAGGCAGCCGAACGCGTCGGACTATAAAAAAATCATAGCTTGAGATTGCGGGACGCGCGGGGGAAGGGGCGGTTCCCGCCCCATCACCGCAGGCCGTGGGTGGGAATAAGGGGTTTTTTCGTTCTTTTCATTTCCACGCGCTCTTTCGATTCAGGGATCGTTCCTGCGAGGAACGAGTGTAAATGTTGTTTTATTCTATTGGCATCTTTAATGACTTTTGGAGGTAAATTTCTTAGGCTTACTTCATTTAATTTGAAATTTTTTCGATTTGACTTCACTTCTTTAGTTCATTCAGTGACACAATCATAAATATGTGTATTGTGCAGTGAATACTTTTTTTACGGTAGAATACACTATTCAAATAATTGTGGATGTTGCTATTTGAAATTCTTCTAACTGATTGCCAATTTAATGCTCCATTTACTTGACGACACGACCAGCAATGCAGAAGTCAGGATTTTCGAAAATAATTAAAATATTCAGATAGTATCGCTTTGCCTCTCAATGTTCCATAATGATTGCGACTATAGGAAAAATGGAACGTCATGTTTCCAAGAATGAACAAGTCCTGAAGAGGCTAATTGTAAGAGAAAATTGGCTCTGAGGGACCACAATCGAATCGAAAAACTCCAGGCTCAGAAACTTTATAAAATGAAAACCAGTAGTGTTAAGTGAAACGATATTTGTAGGTTTTCGTTTTTTTCTGAATGCGATTACCGTACATTTATCACCTCGACTTGACTGAGCGTCGCAACTTCTCCAACCCTTCAATGACCATTTTCCCAAAAAGGGTCGAAGAAGTCGAACACCCCACGTTCGGTCATTGTGCAACTGGCATCGCTCGGAAAAAAACGATCGCCAAACAATGATTCTAATTTTGCCGGAAAACCCCGACGTCATTGATTCCGGAAAGGCACCCCGGGAAACGCGACACATCACCAAACACTTTTCGTCTCACTCTCGGCCAATGAAGAGTTTCAACTCGCGTGCACTTTCTCGATACTCGTTCATTTTTTTTGTTTTTCTTTTTTTTATGAAAAATTGTTGCTTACCGCGATCAGAGGCTTCATGTCGGCTTCTGCGATGCCGCTCTGTTCTGTGACGGCGCGGAAAGTGCAGCGTGATCTTTTATACCCCTTTGGGCCCAACGTAGGGGCCCCCAAGAAGAAGAAGAAGAAGAAGAGACGGGGGCCCCTCGAGTGAGAGTGATCCAGCCGCGATCTCTTTCTCTTCTCGTTCCCGTTCCCTAAGATCCTTTTTTTGTCGTCCTTCTCGTATCCTTCGGTTTTTCGGGCCGCTTGCGAAACCCGCGCCCTAGACCTCGGGAAAGTCACGCGGGGCCCGAGCGTTCCAGCCCGATAAATTTCTTCGGTAATCGCGGAGGGGCTAGCCTCCTGAAATGGGAACATACCCGCGTTATCGTTGCGCGTCGCGAATTACGCAAAGTAATCATCGAGCGGGGCTTTCGACACGCGTTCCGTAATCGGGAGTACGCAGCGGCGTATTTGAATAGGAAGCTGCTTCGGGGGTGAAAACGCCGAACGAAAATCTGTTTATTTTACAGATTCCCTTTCCTTCAATGATCATATAGATTCAATTTGTAGCAAAGTAAATCAAATATTAGGTCTTATTAACAGAGTTACATCGGAACTAAGGAGTGTGGACATTTATATCTTCCCGGATAACATTCATGAGACGCATTAAAACGCATGATACCTTCACGTATGCATGATCATGCGTGATGGTCAAAACCCAAGCATATGATACTCACTTAGTGCCGATTGGAAAAAACGCACGTGACTGCAGTATGAGGGTACGGCATGATTGCATTATTTGTTGTCATCAACTGTCATCGACATATGTCGATGTTGATATTCGCGCTTTTTTCGTTGTTTTTCAGTGTTTTCCGGCGCACACAACAGAGGAAAATCAGATTTTTCGTTTTACCGTTTTTTACACTTCGGGTATTTATACCAAAAGTTATTTGCAGCGTGAGTGTATGGGTTTGGTGTGGAGTTTTGACATATGTCGAAACAATAATTCGAAAAAAAAAACAAAAAACATTTGTATTTTTTATGGTGAATTTTATGATATTTAGGTGTTTTAACTGGATTTTTCAAAATCGCGATGGTTCTCAACGAGTTTTGAAAGTGATTTCGTACGAAATTTCGGGTTTTTGGATGTTTTTCTATTTTGAACATGTGTATTATGCAGAAAATGTAAATAATGCTGGTTTTATTGTCATTCAACTGTGATTTGTTTCTATTCGCAGTCTCTCAATAATTTAAACAGAATTATTGTTTAGTTATTTAAAACCTTAAAAGGCACTCTAAATTTCTGAAAAAACTGTTTTCTGCAAAATCGATCGAAATACTTCAGAAATTTCGTACTTTCAATTTTATCGCATTCTGGAAATTCAAAGAGATATCTTTAAAAAAACTCGAAAATTCCACTAAATTCTATAAATACTTAGAATTACAGAAAGAAAATACGCAATAAAAAATGCGTGTAAATATATAAAACATTGAAAATCTTTCGAATTCCAGAAATACATACAGCAATATATAAAAATAATGAAGGATCCTTGAAATCATAGAAAAACACAAGAAATATAAAAAATACTTAAGTTCTATAGTACTCATTCTACAGAATAAGTAATAATCTATCGAGGCATTGTTTTCTGGAAAATCCTGTAAAACACAGAAAATTTCGTTATATGTTGAAATTCTAGAGTTCGAAAATCTTGAAATGTATATGACAGTTTATATTATAAAAAAATTAGAATTATGTGAAAATACTAGTAAATTATGTAACATTTGATCATCCTGAAAAATACGAAAAGTTTCAAAAATACTGAACAATCCTTCAAATCATAGAAAAATTGAAAAAGTATCAAAAAAATTAAGGGAAAAGAAAATTTTCATAGACACTGTTTGCTGAAAAATCCTCTCAAATACAAATAAAATATGATGAACTTTGAATTATAGAGCATGAAATTTTGGAAATCTATGTATCAATGTACAGAAAATAGTAAAAAATTTTAAAAATACTAGAAAATCCTGCAAAATTTTATACATACTAAAAAATACGAAAAAATTCAAATATTATGAAAATCTGGGTAGGTATTAAGATTCTCTGAAAAATCTATTAAATTTGCGAATGTTTCCTTGTGGCTAACATTGAATCAAATGTCATATTCAGAAATTTTGTGAACTTGAAAAAAATAGAAAAATTTGAACAATCTGATTTATTTTTTTTCAGGGTGACAAAGTACGGATTACTATTTTTTTATTATATTTGAAATAAGCAATTTCTACAGAACAAAATAACGAGTACGTTGATATTGTTTTTTTCAGCCTTAGCTTTTCGATATCTTGTTATTTACATTCAATTTATTCCAAAAAGTAACGTGGAAGTAACGGGATGTTACTTTTTTTATGTGGTAATAGTTACTGTTTCTTTTAAAGTAACGGTAACGTAGCGATCCTTTTTTTACTTTTGTAATGGTAACGTAAAGAGAGCAAGAGAGTCGCAAATTTACGAAGGATTATTTAATTAAATAAATTAGATATATAAGTTTTATGATTTCTATGTATCATGTTTCAATTTATTTCGTCGTGGTTTGATTAAAACTAATTAGTTAAACATCATTCTTTATTCAAGAAAAAGCTTATTTTGCAATTTTCTATTTTCGAAATGAATGGTAACACACACTGAACTTTTATTATTTTAAATGAGAACTTTTTTACATTTCTCAGGTTTAAATTTTTTGCTTTTTTAATTTGGAATGATGAGCTTACATTTGCAACAAAAGTCTTCGTTTGTCAATATTTGTACTTATAAGTCCTTTGTCTTCAAAACTCACATCAAATTGTTGAAAAAATAAGATTGAAAACATCAAACTTTTCAAATCTGAAAATAACTTTTTTTTGTTGTATTGAAGTTCATCTTTATTTTAAATTACGATGAACTGTATTTAAAAAATCCACCTTCTAAAATTACAATATCATTCGAGTTTCAAAATACAAAATATTAATTATTTTTGATAAGAACGTGGAATTATTTTCATTTTCCTTATATTCGAAGATAGAAATTGGAAGTTAATATTTACTTTTTAACCTAAAATTATAGCTATCGGAACTTATAATTCGATAGTTTAATTTCATTGAATTTCATCATTCTGGTAACTGTCAAAATTTGAAAGTTAACACTGTTGAGTCTCTCTAATTCTACATTTATAATGGCGCATTTTAAAAACAAAAAGTTGATAGCCAGTTGTTTAACATTGTTTATGATAAGATCCAGGTTCCTGATTTCTTTTAAATACTGTAACAGTAGGGCACAGTTAAACCTATCTTTGACACTCACTGAAACCTCATGTAATGGCCGAGTTATGATCTTGTAAAGTGCACTGAACGCGTAACAGGTTTTGGAACTGGAACCCAAAGTGAAAACACTCTTTCTGAAAAATGTGCGAGTTCACTTA
Organism: Platygaster robiniae; assembly: GCA_028476575.1. Classification (NCBI taxonomy): domain Eukaryota; kingdom Metazoa; phylum Arthropoda; class Insecta; order Hymenoptera; family Platygastridae; genus Platygaster; species Platygaster robiniae. Next base: position 19,201,168 of record CM052027.1, read on the forward strand.
AGTGATCCATTTCATATCTTTTAATGTGATGTCGGAAGAATCACAGAAACGATTCTTATATGAATCATACGAATTCATCCAAAAAGTGATGAATTTTTTAGTTATATGGGCTGGATCTAGTTACTTATGACGTTCAAGAAAACCAAACAAAACAATGGCATTAAAAATTACATCTTCGAATCAGTATGAATTACATTCGACAGGGGTGCAACCAAAAAATATTTTCGGAGGGAGTTTTTAAGGAAAAAATATTTTATGTATCTCTGGCATAGAAAGCGAACATTTAATCTATTGACTGGCTGAACTGGGTACTTTTTCACCTCTAACTCAACTTTTAAATTTATCAAAAATGCATCAAGTAAGTAGTAAAATAGTACATTTTGCATCTAAGGAAAAAATAACTTACAACCTCGTGAGAAATTAATTTTTTTCCATGGTGCGAACGATTTTTTTTATCGTAGCGGGAGAAGAAGCCGTTTTTTGCTCGCGAAGCAGGCAAAAAAGTAGGCTTTTTAGACCGCTATGATAAAAAATTATTTTAAAGAATTTAATAAGATCATTCATTAATCTTATGATTTATTAATTGTAATTTAGTCGGCGTACTTTTGTAATTTAGCTTCTGAAAATAATTATAGGTATTCAAATTATATTTATATACCAAAGTTATGCTTAAGTTGTGAACTTTAGTAATGAGCTGTGAGCTCACTTTTCACTCACCTACAAGCATAAATTACACGGAGGGAACTGGTGCAGTTAAATTTACTAAACATGTTTAGTTGTTCATTTTTTCGTAATTCCAACAACACTTTCTGTTATGTGGACGAAACAATGTATCGTTTCGTTTAGTAGAAATAATGAAACTGTTCAGTCAAGAACGTGTAGTCAATTCAACTAAACGAATCGTTGGCTATAATCGATTTTATTTAATACAAATCGTTTACTTACAATAACTAAACGAGTCGTCAAGCACCATTAGCAATGACATCTGCGCCTGCGCATCTAATACGAGTCGTTTAGTTCCGTGAACGAAACTTATCCTCAAGCTCATCGCACTATTGTTGCGCTCTTTCGCATTTATTATTATCATCGTGACAATGTTCTTTGACATCTTCGAACGTGTACGTGTTTTTTCGTGTTTTTCAATTTTATTCTTTGCAAGTAGATAATATGGAAGATCAACTAGAAAAATGAGTATTCGACGAGTACGTGGGGACTTTCACATGCAAGTACTTACATAGTCTTCAATTTGGTTTAAAGCAATTTTCGGTCGAACAACATTTTACTGCAGACCCGTAATAAAATACGTAAAGTTAATAAAAATTTAATAGTATTTTGCTAATATTGCTTATTGTGGTCACGCAAAAGTAATAACAGTGCGGAAATTTGAATTCTTGATTGTAAATTATAAGACTACCTCATTTTGTATATACTTACATAAGCTAGTAGTAGAACGAACTAACTGTGTTGGTAACATTAAGTAAAAGACTGGTGGAGAATGCCTAGTTTAGTCCTTAGTGCGACTTCAAGTTGGTTCACTGTTACCAAACGTTTAGTATTAGTGTCTTCCTTTACACGTTCGAGCAGTAACGAGTACGATTCGTTTAGATGCTCGAACGAAACAGAGAATCGTCCATTTGCCTAAATGGATACTTAGTTCTGTCAACTAAGTGCATTGTCCGTTCATATTTTACTATTCTGTTTAGTCAGTTGAACTATTATTTTAGTTCCGACAACTATTAATTTCCCTCCGTGTAAGATTTCACTTGTTTACTGGGTCGTATATGCCTTCGAGAAAAAATCGAGTACTTTGTGACATGTGTATGGTAATAAGTACTAGAATATTATGAGTTTGACAATAATATTGAAGGTTTTACAATATTGCCCAGCTTTATCAAATATGCTAAACATACTGATCTTCAAAATAATGTCGTATTTTAAAGTTTTATATCACTCAGGATAAAATTGGGAGTCCACGCTCCTAGTCGAGGGCGAGAAATATGCCCTTTAATGACCATCTCCATCCACTTGTCGAAGTAAGCCAAGAGTTCATTCGCGGGTAATTAAATTCTAGACCGAAGAAAGCGCTCAGGGCCCCGCGACGTCCAGCGGCGTCCGCCGCAGGGGTCATCGGGATGATTACATCGCGCGGAAGCGCGCTTGCCTTTTTCCGCGGATGATACTTTTCTTCCTGTTCCTCCGCAAACGAAAGGCGCCTTTTACAAAGCGCGAGCGCGCTCGCCGCGATCGGAGCCGAACGCGAATTAATTTATTCCCCGTCGACTTTCATTTATTTTCGTGCCGGGATATTCCGCGCCATCCACGCGACGCCATCCCATGGGAAAGTGCGCGGCGCTACGAAATTGCCGGCAATTACGCTTCGCCATTTCGAGAGCCTGCACTTTCCTATCGAGCCGTGTCATATCTGCCGAGCATCTTCCCCGTGGACGAGAAGAACGCGTTACCGCTCAACTTTGAAGGTGTAGAGTCCAGGGGGAACGTGAAACCAAACAGGATGTCTGGTGACATCCTGTCCTGCGGAAGAGGTTGCAACTTTCGTCGTTCGCTGTTCTGCAAAGAGTTTCTTGGAGTTGAACATGACTGTAAGCGCTATTTTTGCGCCAGTTACATAGTGCGCATAGTACACCGTCAGAAATATCTGTATTAATATTTTACATACACTGTCGACAAATTTTGAAATTTTATACGTACACTCAAACCTTACGTTAACGAGCGCTCGAATTTCACATTAACGAGTAGTCATTTCACTTCCACCACTGAAGCGCATGTGTTCGCCGAAGTGGTCCTGGGAGCACCCGTGATTCCCCTGAACGCAAGGATCTGCAATCTTTAAAGGTCCTTCCGAACCCCTACTTGCTCCACCCTTGTCCACCACACTACTGACGGGTGTGATAATCTAGGTTTAACACCGCATCATACAGCCAGTGGATAATCCTGGGAATATAGCCCCAGTGCTTGCTCATGGCTGCGCGACAGAGCCAGAATACCTGACAGCATTTATTAACCTGTCTTTCCACATGCTCTTTCCAGTTCAGCTTAGAACCCAGGATAACCCTCAGATACTTAACCGATCCGGTCAGGCCGATTATCTTACTAAAGAAGGTGATAGCCTTAAAAGACTCCACCTTGTATCTTCAGGTGAAAAGCATGAGTTCAGTCTTTTCCGGATTAACCGTGCACCATCTTTCCACGACCTTTAAGGCCCTCTAAATGAGGTCCCTCAGGGCACTCAAATGTATGCCCCTGGCCATGATCATAATGTCGTCAGCATAAGCGACAGCAGCATAGTGACCTTCCTGGCTCTCAACATGTTCACCATCCAGTCCACAAGCAGTCTTGATGTACCATGATGAAGTGCTTCCTCCCGCACCACCTGGTATGGGGTGCCATTGAAGGCCCCCTCAATATCCAGGAAGGTCGCGATAATGTACCCTCTTTCCTCCAGCTGTCCTTGAATCCTTGAAACCACAGCATGTAGGGTGAAGTCGACTGACTTGCCCTCTGTATAGGCATGTTGATTCTCCTGAAGAGGTGATCTCTTCAGGGTTACGTCCTTTAGGTACCTATGAAAGGCTTTAATCAGTCTTGAAAAGTTGCGCAGCGTAAATGTTTAGACGGGAAAATAATTTTTTTTTAGAATAATAACCGTTTATGGTTAGGGATCCGAAGAATCAAATAACTTCAACTTTGAAATGCTGTTAAATTGATTTAAATTCTATGAGAAGGAAACTGATAATTGCCAATTTAAACGCTTGAAAATTAGAGTACATATCGATACCGAAATGCTTATTTTAGAAGCATTTTGCTGACGTCAGCATTTTTTTCTAAAGTGAGATTTTTTTAGGTTCATTCTCAGTGTATGATGGATTTTTAATTTCCAACTACAGTTTAGACGAAAAGTAAGCTCGCCGATGGAAATAGCATTTTCTGCCATTGAAAATTTTCAATATAAATCAAAACGACTTCCTTATTGAAAAAATTCCAAAATATTTTTCATAATTATTTGACAAAAATAGCAAGAAAATGGAGTTGATCTGAATTTCCGTTTCAAATAATCATCAGTTGCAGCCAAAACCATTAACGAGCAATCCCGGAAAAGTATACAAAAATTTTCTACGGCACCTCTCAGCAGGTCTCCTTACACTGTCTACCGATCACAAGAAGTCGCCCAACCATAAATCAACGATTCTTATCAATAATAACCTTCGGACCTCGTGTAACTTGTCATAGAAAGTTACGATAAATCCATCAGCACGCTCGTAACACGTTCGGGAAATTAAAAAAAAAACCATCATCTTCGACGTGCGAAAGTGTTTTTTAATGTTCCCGTAAACTTTACGGTCAATTAATTAACCAGTGCGCGTGATTGAATAATCCGGCGTTTACCAGAAAATGACTCCGCGTAATTAACTTTTCCAATCGACGGGATCACGCACTTTTCGTAACGCGAAAAAAAGTTTTATACGACTTGGAACACTCGTAATGGCCCATTAAAAAAAGGAAGATTTATGATACTGCCAAAAACGATCTTGGGAGTCATCCATCAACTAGACGCCAGCTTCCGTCGAAATGTTTCTTCGAATCGCTACCTCCGTCTACTTGAAATAATTCATCATCAGTGAAATTGTCACGCGTCCACGCCCAGTCAATGCGGTAGCACGAGTCATAAATTAAGACCGCAAAATGATCGTCCGCGAAAATTTCTCCCCGTGGTGGGAAAAGAAACGCCGATCACGCGAGCGCTTCAAAACAGGAAGAGGGCGATTGAGTCTTGCCCAGAAAATTGAGAATGTACATATGTCGAAAACGATTTTGGCTGATGTTTTTATTGCTGGAGCTGTTCCGTAAATGACCAGAAAGTAGCGAGACCATGCAAACGTGAAATTATTCAGCAAAAAGAAATCGTATGAGAATTGGCGAAAATAATATTACAAAAACTATAGAAGAAAGAAAAAGGAATTTTATCTTTATAATTGATTGTTGTAAAATTGACTTTTACGTGGAATTTCTTCGGATTCATGGATCATGGATTTATGAGTTTCTCAAACGTATTTAGAAGTGTATGAACTAATAGACGCACGCTGGTCTAAAATGCCCGAAAAGCTGGTCAAAAATCGGAAATTTTTTTTTTCGAATGTCATATATGATATTTCATTGAAGACACATTTGTGAAAGGGAATTTGAAAATGTACAATATAACCCAAGTAAACCAGACCCAGGATTCCAGATTCATCCCAGGACCTAGGATCCAGACACTTCGGCAAAATTGGGCCATGATTTGTTCAAGTGCGTATTTAAAATCGAATCGCAGGAGCTTCTTCAAGATTTGATCAAAATCGTGTCAATTTTAACTCCAAAAAAATTCAATGACGTTGATCCAGAAAAATACCTTTCTTTGGTCACAGAAAAGACAAAATCTTAATCAATGTCCTGGGCTAGTGCCTTGTTCCAGACTTGATCAATTCTAGACCAACTGTTATGAATGCCGCGTTGATTAATTTTTCATTGATTCCTGGGCATGTATCTTGAATATCCCCATTCAAGCCAACTTGGAAAAAAATGTATAAAAAATTTTTCAATGTTCTGTAACAAAAGCGTTGTCCAAGATTTTATCAATTCCTTCTCAATGCTCTGTTACAATTGTGTTAACAATAATTATTATACATGAAAGGTAAAGGCTCCATTTGTATACATTATGCTAATTATACGTATATTTTTAAAAACTGTAAGTACTTAAGTACATCAGGGATTTTTTCAATATTATGAATTGCAAATAAATGTTGCTTATTTCACGTTTGTAATAGATCTCACATGAGCAACTAAAATTCAAATGCTCAGAGTGGCAACACTTGGTGAATGAAGTGGTAAGAGTGACATTCGTAACTTGCGACATGGAAACTGTTATTGGAGGTACGTACATTGACTTTTTTTTGTCTGTTAGTCATGCACGTCTAGACTGTCTAGATGGTCTTCAATGATATGCAATTAGGAAGAAATATTTTCTTTTATTTTAAATAATTCTTACTAGGAATAGAAGCTAGAAATGGTGATTTATAGTCTGTGCAAAAGGATAAACATTCGCAAGGCAGTTATTTCATCTGTGTCTTCTGGGTGAGTTGCACAAGATAAGGCCACTAGCGGGCATGATGATCGGGAAAAGGCAGGTGCTATATTATGTCAGTGAGGTGAAGCATCTGGGAGTAATCGGATTATTTCTATCGTCGTTACAAAATATTTAAAACACGAATCTCTTTGATGACCATCAAACTTTATACTTTTTTTGGGATTTCAGCAAACGAGAGGCAAACGAGGAACATTTTTTTTAATACTTTTTTTGGAAAATTTTTTCAAATTTTGTAAATACATACTTCATCATGTATTTCGATTTTTCCATTTGCGTAAAATTCAAATTACAATTGAAAGTTGAAAAATTGCTATAAATGCATTCCGAAAATTTTGGAAAATGTTGTAGATTGTAGAAAATTCCGAAAATTCCGTAAAATTGCTGAAACTGTGCAATATCCTCCAAATTTTTGAAAAACAAAAAATTTTTTGTCTCACGGAGATGGTCGATCGTTTGAAGAATTTCCATCAAGATCTAGAATCTTATAAAATGTTGAAAAATCATGTAAATATTGCAATTTCCTGACCATTTGGTGAAACTGCAATTTCTGAATTTATGACCCATCATCTCCACATTTTCCACAACCACTGTTAGAAATTGTAGTCTTTTATATAAAAAATGACAAAAACTAAAAAAATCTTAACTTAAAAGTGGGTCAAAGACCTCACGTGTGACTTTCATAATCTATCGTTATCGCGGTATCAGGAAAATCTGATCGATATAAATCCAAACAAGATTTTTATCGTTCCGATTGAAAGGACAATTGGTTCACGAATTTGATGAGCGCATTTGCATCGATCACGCGACGAAAATGATAGCGCCATAAAAAGCCCAAGTTTCCAATAGAGTGCAAATTAGCGGAGGATCGAGAGCCGCGGGCCCAACTTTCGCTCGGATTCTCTTGAGTCCCAGCCGACACGAACCTTGTGCCGTTACCGCATCGATACTCACATTTATTCGAAACCTGGGAAATCATTTACATTGGCGCCGTGCGATTTTAATCTCCCACGAGATCGATATCATAATTGGCGTACAACTTTATTACCTCACTTTCGGAAACGCGCGATTAATTGCTGCTGTTCGGATAAATCAATTATCGCACGGCGAAAATAAAAATTCCACCAGCGAGAAACGCTATCTTATCGCGATTACGGTGGCTTTTCTCCCGTAGCATTCAATGTAACGAAAAATATGCGAATTCCATAGATTTTTGGGAGAATCTTATCTGCCTAAATTTCGAGTAACATATGTCCACTAAACGTTGAGACTAACTTCCGGCGTACGCTATCTGAAAACAAACAATTAAATTAAAAATTATTTTTATTTGGTACTTCAGTCTATTAGTTACCTGTCAAAAAATGCATTTTGAGTACACTCAATGGACCATTATCTTCGATTTTTCGTAGTGTAGAGCGAATGTCCCGATTTAGGTTTTGGACGGTGTTTATCTCGATTTGTTTCAACTTTCGCTTGATTCGATTCATCAACTCTTGCTCGTTTCGTGCCTCCCAGCCCTTTTCGTACACCATACGCTTGAGAACTGCTCAGAAATTTTCGATTGGTTTGGAGGATTGTCCTTCTTCGGCACAAATGGTATTTCTTGCTCGGTCAGCCGATCCTATGTTTTTTTTGCATGATGACAGCTTGCAAGATCCGGCCAAAACATGATTTCGTCGCCAGTGTGATATTTGCCGATGAATCGCTTCAATTTTGGCAAGCATTCGCCGATATAAACGTCAGCATTGATCGCTTTGGCTTTGTTTGGGCGAATCAATGGCGCTGAAACACCTTTCGAAGAAATGGCCACCCGCACTAGCATCTTCGGCTCAAATTTTGATTTGCTGGCAAAATTAACTTCGCTTGGTGTTGTTTCGATGTGTAAAAGTGTAAAAACCGTCGTTGCCGCTCAATCATCGTGCGAAAATGTGAAGTACAATTCATCATCCAAAATGATGAATTTTTCATTCGCAAAGTGTTCACGACGAAGTGTACGGCAGCATTTTGGTATTTTTTCGAGTTCTTTCGCCGTATATTTTGGTGCTCGCTTACGTTTACGATAAATTACATTGTTTTTCTTCAAAATCTTGTGAACGCTAGACTTTGAAAAGCCTAATTCTCGTGCTACTTTGACCAACCATATTTTTGGCACTTGACAGCAGTTTTTTCATTGTTTTGGCACTTAATTTTAATGGGCAACCAGCTATAACTTTATTTTTCGGTTCTTTTCCATCACGGCAATCCTTCAAAACACGAAAAATAGTCGCATGGGAGATTGGCTTTTCTTTGAACACATCAAAAGTTTCACTTGTACTGAGTCGTCCCAACAGATTGGCGACACATTTACGTAAATCCAGCTTGTACGACATTTTAAATGGTAACTACTGCGCAATTTGAGTTTGACAGATCAGTGGGAGCAGAATGAAGCATGAATATTGCATTGATTGTCATTTGTGTTTGTTTATGCAGTCAAACAAACGGCTGAAGTTAGTCTCAACGTTTAGTGAACATATGTTATTTTAATATATTGTCACTATTTTCAGACACAATGCTATAAATATTTCAAAACTGTTGTGCTCTAGGATTCAAAGTTTATAATATTTTTTGTGTTTTAGAGGATTTTTCGAGTAACAGTATCTACATGAATTTTTATTTTTTTTAGTTTTCTTTTGCACTTTTTCACCCCGACAGCTCGTTAACGTAAGTCGCTCGTGCATTTTCCAACTCGTTAACGTAAGGTTTCAGTGTATATTCGAAATTTTGAAAATTGTGGAAAGGTAGCAGACTTGAGAAAGTTTAGAGATTGAGGAAATCATTCTATACATTTCTAACAATTTTGAAAATGTTCATTGCTGTTGTAAATTGTGTTTAGTTATATGTTCTTTCTCATAATAAATATCTTTGTGTGAATTACGCATAGTTTGGTTGTTTTTTAATTTCTTAATAAAAATCTTAAAAACTTGAAAAGCATTAGATACTAAAAATCTTAATAAAAAAGACAAATTTTTATATAATTTGTAAGGTTTTTAATAGTTTGTTACAGATTTGAAATTTTCGAAAGTTTTGAAAAAGTGATAAACGTTAGAAACTTCGATATAGTTAATGATTCTTGAAATGTATAAAAATTTGTAGTATTTCAGAAAATATCTATAAATTTTGAAGTTTTTTTCAATGTTATATTTCTTGAAGAACGCAATAATGTTTTTTTTTATTGTTTGATAAAATTTAAAAGATTCAAAAAATATTAAAAGTTAAAAAAAATTCTTATTAGTTTGATGTTAAGAAATTTTGTAAAAATTTTCGAATCATTAGCGAATATTGAAATTTCTAAGGTATTTCATTAATGATTTCGGAAAATTCAAAAAATATGATTGATTTTAGAAAAAGCTCATATAATTTGGAAGCTGTGTTTATTATCATTTATTTTCTCCAAATATGCATGATACTTCTTAATTTTTGAATAGAAATCCGACAAGTTTGAAAAGCGTTAAAAAATGCCGAGGAATATAAATAATCTGGAAAATTGTGAAAAAATTGGTAAACCCTTCAACATTGTAGATTATGTTTGAGATTCCCAGCATTCCGAAGAATTTAACAAAAATTTCAATGATTGAAATTGTCAATAATTCTAAACAATTACGCAGGGCCACTTGTGTGGTGGGGTTTACCCCGACAGCTCGTTAACCTAAGTCGTCCGTGCATTTTCCAACTCGTTAACGTAAGGTTTGAGTGTAATTATATAATTTTTTGAACTTTGAATTCTATAGAATTCCAAGCTTTTCCAAGATATCACTTTGAATTTTCAGAATAACATTTCCTAGAACTAAAGGTTTAAAATATTTTAAGTATTTTGATCGATTCGGCAAAAAACAGTTTTCTTCATTTTTGAAAGATTCTTACGATTTGAAAAATTTCACGATATTTTTATAGATCTTTATGTATATGTATTATTAAAATTCGATGCTCAAGAAATTGGAATTTTTCGATTCCTGGACTTGTATAATTTTTGAAGTATCTAATAGCTCTTTAAGAAACTAATTGATATCTAGTATTTTTAGTATTTTTCGTATTTTCTTGTATTCATAAACTACCGTAAATTCTATAGTAGGATCGATAGATTTCAAAGATTATGCTATAGTTTTGAAGTATGTTTCTCTATTCAGACAGGGCCGGCAGATAATGTGGGTGAGTGAGTAGCTCTACCCACTCGAAAAATTCCGAGTGGGTGACATACCCACTCGAAATTCGATTGAACATTTTTTTATAAAGTTGAATCCAATACCAAATTTCGAATTTGGCGCGGGAAACAGGCGTGCTCCGAGCGTGCGCGTACATCACACACACATGTTCGGCAATAATGGCCGCATACGTACATGTCTACACCGCAAGCATGTATTTTCATGTACGTGTTTACATGTGTTTAGTGTTCACATGCATTCAGAAATAAAAAAAACTTGTACGTTTTTTCATGTACACGTGCACCTACGTAATTTTTCCCGACTGCAGCTCTAGCGTGGTGTAGCGTGGTCTGGCTTGGTCGGCAGTAGAAGCAAGTGTATAGACACAAGTAGAAAGAGTGTCAACACAAACACACAAGTGTTAACACATAGTGATGAGGGGTGAGAGCAGGGGAGGGTAGGAATGGAACTTACATGCCTTACCTCCCCCTCCCTTTCAACAAAACGCTTTTTTTTAGTAAATTGTGTAAACGATCAGTTATAAAAAAATTATTATTAACTAATCGTCATAGCTATACAATTATATAATCTTTACCAATTCTTTATGAAATTTTTGTGTACGATTAGTTATTAATAATCCGTTATAAATAATTATTTACTGTAACTACATTATTGAACACATTTTGAAAAGTGCTAACATTTATTTATACCCATAGCAACACATAATAATTTTTTCATTGGTAAAAATTTATAATGGAAGGAAAATATTTTTGACAAAACTAAGTCAGTTTATGACAATATGTTTGTCGCTACGGTTTGCCCTCAAATTAACAGCAGATGAACCAAAATAACAATATGAAAAAAATTTCCGGAATACTCCAGTCATTTTGCCACTACGGATTTGCTACTACGGTTTGTACCAAAATTTGCAGCAGTTGCATTTCAATTATTGCTTGGTTTCAACGGCAGGACATTGGCCTTTTTTGTAGCAAACATTTCGCAAAGTATGGGCAATGAAAATGGATACGAATATTTTTAGCTGCATGATAGGGGAAAATTAGCTACATTTATTTGTCATCATGACATTGTGCTGATTTGTATGTGCATGCTTGGCTTTCTGGGAGGTTATCTTTTACATGAAAATTACGAACATTTGAGACTCAGTACGTAAACAAACATTTAGCATTTTCATTTGGGCTTTTGTACCTACGGATTGTAGGTACAGGTACGAATTTCTACACCTCACAATCGGGCGGGAAATTTGAATTTTCCTAAATCCAGACCTGGTATAGGCGAATTCAAATGTCCCGCCCGATGGTGAAGGTACGTAAATCCGTAGCTGTACCTACAATTCGTAGGTGAAAAAGCCCAAATGAAAATGCTAATTCACATCCTTAAATATTATCACGCTATTATTACGTAAATAAGATAACTTTTCATTGTGGGCTTGCCGATTTTATGCAAAATTATTTTCATGTGTGATGATAATCCAGTTATCAGTTACATTCGATACAATTTTTCTATTTTGTTAAAAGTTGATTGAAATGATATGAAGTTTTTGTAAATGAAGATAAAAAACGTGTCAAAATAGAAATTAGATGTTTTTCATCATTTTAACAACCATGAAAATTGCCTTCAACATTTTTCGTCTTTTTTAAATACATTTCCCCACCGCCTCCTCCCCACTCCGAATAGGTAATGATCAGCTACCCACTCGGGCTGAACATCATCTGCCAGCCCTGTATTCAGATACGGATTTTTAAAATTGATTGGTTTGAATTCTCAAATATTCTTTTATTTTTAAAACAGTCTATTCAGGACAGTATTTAAATAAAATGAAAAACTATACATCCTTACGCAAGATGCTTACGAATGTATACGCGAATGATAATAATGATTTGATTTACGTGACGTGTTAACGCTGGTAATTTTCAGGCACTTGGAGCATTCCAAAATTTCGCAATCGCGCGTTTTTCCTTTTTTCGTCGCTAAAAGAAGGCAGAAAGAGATTTCCTACGATGGATTGACATTACGGTGGCGTAATTGACCGAATGTTCTTGCATGAAAAAAATTTGAAAAAAAGGAAAGGGGGAGGGGGGGACGTGGAAAAAACAATGGGCCCATCAATTTCGCGTCGTTTACGGTCTCGTTATTAGCTAAAAAAAAGGTTTACGGCCAAGTCTATGGGAATGATGAAAATGAATGATTCATTGCCTCGTGCAACGTTTGCGGTGTGTGTGGATAAATCGTGGATCATGGGAAACGGAGCAAAACGTTGCGACAGAAAGGATGCTGAAGCGTTGCGGAACGACGTGTGCAAAAAGTGCTTTTCGACGTAATCGTTGTCTCGAAGGGAAAAAAGGAAACAGATAAAATTGAAATTCCATGGCTGAGAAAGAGGGTCATTTAATTTGGGAACATTGACGGTTGGGAAGTTTAATGGAAAAATGCTTGATGTTCTTGAACAATTCAAAAACGTTTATTAATTTCAAAAAATTGAAGGAACCTTTCTCTAACTTGTTAAAGCAGTGAAAACTTTTCTAATACTTTTTTTAATAAAGAAAAATTCGAAATATATATAAAAAATTCTCAGATATTAAAAGTAGTTTACGGAATATTCGGAAAAATTTTTGAATATTGACTTTACACAGAAATGAACTTGATATTTCGATCCCGATGTATGTAACAATTTAAACTACACAAACGAACTTTTATTTTCGAGTTTTTTTGTTGACAATCGTGCGATATATGTTATCAACTTTCATTTGATAACGAGTGTTATTACAGGTGGCTCGTCTCTGATTTTCTTGAGAGCTAAGTGAAGGTTCTTTTTTTATCTTTACGAACGTCTTTTAAGGTGCTGAAAGTTGTTATTTTATATATATTTACCATCATTCTCTCAACATTAAGCAGAATTTTTCACTGTTGACAAAAGTTACTTTAAGAAATAAATTTGAAGTAAGAGCAATAAAATGCTTTGTTTATTTTTGGTTTCTTGAAGGGGATACAAATTTTAAGGAATACACGTGTCAGGGAATTTTCCCAGTAAACGTGACCTGGGATTCCAGATTTATCCCAGGACCTGATATCCAGACACTTCGGCAAAAATGGGCCATGATTTGTTCAAGTGCGTATTTAAAATCGAATCGCAGGAGCTTCTTCAAGATTTGATCAAAATCGTGTCAATTTTAACTCCAAAAAAATTCAATGACGTTGATCCAGAAAGATACCTTTCTTTGGTCACAGAAAAGACAAAATCTTAATCAATGTCCTGGGCTAGTGCCTTGTTCCAGACTTGATCAATTCTAGACCAACCATTGTAAATGCTGCGTTGATCAATTTTTTATAAATTCCTGAACATGTGTCTTGAATATACCCATTCATGCCAACTTGGAAAAAAATGTATAAAAAATTTTTCAATGTTCTGTAACAAAAGCGTTCGCAATATGTACTCGACGCGCATCAAATGAAATTGTCATGGACAAAAAGTGCACCTGTCAGAAGTGTTTGAAAGTAGTCACAAGGTAAAGAACGTTGAAAAAAAAAAAAAAAAAAAAAAAAACTAGAAAGGAGTTATAAGAAAAGCAAAAATTTTCAAAACGTCAGTGAATAAGCTTCTAAAAAATGTAAAAAATTATGAATTAAATAATACTTTTGTGTTAACCAATCTACATTGTAATTCTTCAGTCACAATTTAAAATATCTCAAAATAATTGTAACAGTTTATTATTCTTGGCTTTGTCTATTTAAAAAAATTTGAATACAGTTGCTTTTTCTTCATACACTATCAAATTTTTCGAAACACGAGCAACTTACTTTCTCCTCGATCACGACAATCAAATTGACCTTTCACTGAAAAAGTGCACGAACGGCTTTCTTGCTCTTCCGTAGCTAAAGAATCTTTGTATATAACCGCCAGCATTCTGTTCTCCATCAGATAAAACAAAAGGAAACATTGAATAATAACACTCATAAATTTCTCGTTTCAGATTAATCCTTAGAACAATAGGGGATTTTTCGAAATGTAGAATCTCTCTTGTAAGAGAGGTATCGAAATTATAGTACAGTTAAATTTACGTTGCGAATAACAGTTGCATTCTTTCTCGATTCTGATTATTTCATAGCTAAATTTGTCTAACTTACCTAAAGAAAAAATGGTTACTAGAAAATTTTTTAAAATCACTATTTCAATGAGTCTATTTTTTTTTATTTTTAAGACTGCTACTAGAAATGGTCGAATTTTATATTCCGAAAATAGAAAAAATGAAAGATTGATGGTTTTAAACAGACATTTTGCCTAAGTGATAGTCGAAAACTCCCTCGTTGAAAAAATTAATTTTGATCATTTCATATGGTCTCTAACTAGGACATCCAACTTATGTAATGTCAATAATATAAAGTATATATCTTGAAACGCAGTCGCATTACATCCGTCGCTTAAATAAACATGAAACCGCCGTGTGTATATTTACTCCAATAATCTCGTCTCGTCTTTTTCTAACGCGCACGCTCTTACGGATGCGCGAGAGAAAGGCACATACATCTGGGCACGTTTGCTACGATTGACGGTCAGCTGTTTCGTCAGACTCAATTTCTCCAGCTTCAATTTTTCTACGAACCACTGATGGGAAGCCATTTTCTTGAAAGTCATGTATTGATATATACCCTTCGCTATGTATATAATATATACACCTAATTTATTATATTACTAATCGAAGATTCAGAAATACTGGTTTGCTCTTTACAAAATATCATTATTGTTTTTACCTTTCAAATTCTACGTGACATATATTTTTTAACTGACATACGCAGAGTAGCCTCATTCCGAACAATCCAAATTATCAGCCTCTCAAATTTTCGCAGCCGCATTAAAAGACAATGTTTCAGAATGTTTCCTTCCAATGAGTTAGTGCAATTTGCCTAACCGGAAGCGTTTCTCCGGTTTTCACATAGCGCGATGATAATTACTTACATGGGAAGAGGCTTGCTCTAGTAGACGGTGTTGCTGCCATATCACGGGTTTATACATGCAACCATGCTTTTCCAACGCCGCGAGGGAACGCGAATGTTCATTTAAGGCCAATCAAACTCTCGTTTGGGACCCGTTTTTTTCCCTCGAGGGGCGATTGTTAGGCTCACACTCCATTCATCAAATTTCGAAATAATCTTTGCACTTTTCTATCCCTTTGACTGCAATGCCTTCTGAGAATCCGAACTCACGTAATCGAAAGAAATTGACGTTGGTGCTGAATATTTTCTATTTTTTTGGTTTGATTTTTTAATTAAAATTTATGGGGTTTCGTAAGTGACTTGGAACATTGTAACGCGTAGTGTAATAGATACTTTGTTATAAACAGGGACGTCGCGACAAAATTTTTTCTGGGGGGGAGGGGGGGGCTAAATAAAAAATTGGTAATCCAAATAATATTGTTACAAAAAATAGTATATTGTGTAGCTAGGAGCAAAAACCGCCGATTTAGAACTCGTGTGAGGTACGCACGATACTTTTTGCCTCGAAAACAGTAAAAATGAGCGTATTGAAACTGTTTAGACATGGCAAATGTCATGTTTGGCCCGCCGGGTTTCCAAGGAGCCAAAAGAGCTCGCCTTTCACCCCGCCGATTGTGATTTGACGACAGTCTGCGTGTTGGCCTGAAATACTTCATTTTTTTATGTCAAAACGTGTTTTCAAACGCTCCTTTTTTATGTTTGAGAGGCAAAAAGGGAATTTACACAAAGGTTTTGGTATGGAACAAAAAGGAAGATCTATACTGATTTCAACAGATAAAATGTAGGAGTTCGATTCATGAGAAAAAGTTTAATGCTCGAAAATCCCGAATAACCTGCCTTAAAAATATTAAAAATATTTCGGTGAAAAATTTCTATTTTACCATCTTCAGTTTTTCATAGTCAGTAAACTTATATTTGCAGGGTCCAACGTAAATGTTTATTGTTCCCCCGATCATCATTCTCATAATCTTACGTAGTTGAGTTTTATTAATTTCGGCAATCATTTTCATCATCAAATTTTTGCTGTGACAGTAAACTCAGTTACTTATAAAAAATCCTTATAATAAATGAGGGGTATGGTTAATTTTTTTAAATTTGGTAATCCATTTCGTAACCTATAAGACAGTACAAAAAGTCAAACCGCAATTGTGAAAACAGAACCCATACTTCTCATCAATATAAAAATCGGTCGTTAGTGTTGCAACAATCAGCATTTTCATTCTCGATCACCAACATCTTTTTCCTTGAAACCCTCATAGAAATTACGAACATCTAGGCACGCGCGCAATTTTTCCCAGTCAATAATCACCAAAAGGTTTATGCAGATTCGCTCGTTGCGCAAATCGCGCGTAACGTCTTCGCGCTTTGCATGGAAACGTAATGAAAATCGCAATTACTATTGCGAAAGTACTCTATCGACTCGCATCTCGAACACGTCAATTTTTCACCACCTGTCAAACGATGGGCATCTGCGAAACGCTTTGGGAAAGTTCCAAATGTGCCATTGACAAACAAGTAATTTTGCATTCTTCAAATGATCGAGGAATCTAACAATGCGTTATGCAACGAGACCGAGGAAAAATTTTCATCACGCCAAGTCAAGGCTGCGACAATTTTTCGATAAACATTTCATCGAACGAAAAAATCTTTGAATCGCTTCGAACAAAGGGGAAAAAATGCCAATTGTGCTACGTGACTTTCTTCTTCTGCAGCGGAGATAAGAAAATCTCGCTTTATCACGAGATGATTTATCGACTCTGCGATTTTTTTCAACCTGATGAACTCGCAGAAAAAAGGGTAGATTTTTTGCTCTTTGCTTCAGGAAGTCTTGGACATAGGTTTTTCTTAAATTTTGTTTTGGATTTTTAGATGCAGATGAAGGTTTTGAAGGTTCAAGTCCCTGTTGAAATTCAGGATTCCGGCTATATAGCTTTTCGGGAAAAATATAGCTTTTCAGAATCAAAATTAAGGATGGGCTTCTAAATTGCGATTACGAGACTGTTAATAATATTCCTTACACGTAGCAAGTCAGGGATTTCCAATTGTTAAAGAGGAAGAAAAAATACGATATCATAATTTGAATGCATATTACTTTGGGAAAAACGTGTATACACTAAGGATGGAAATCGCAAAGAAAAGTATCGATACCCGAAATTATCGGAATCGAATTGAATATTCATTAAATCATCATAAAATCATTGAATATTAAATGCTTTTAGTATTTATTTATATTTTAATTGTTTTATTATTCATCTTACAAAATACAAGTTATTTAACATCAGTCAATATATTTTTATTTTTCCTGGAAAGTCTTAAACTACTTGCAAAAAGGCTTTGTAAAGTAATAAGAAAAGTAGAAATCTATAAAAGTACTGCTTCCTGAAATAACTTAACAAAAACTTAGGATCTGTAAAATTCGAATTTCACAGCATCAGATTCTAGAAAACGTATAAAGAAATTTACAGAAATACTAGAATATCTATAAAAATACTAGAAAACCATCAGAATATCATTATAAATAAAATTGACATGAACATTCTATTGTACTGCTAAAAAACTATTGAAATATGACTGTCTGAAAAATGTATAGGACTTTCAATTCTAGAGCATTAAATTCTGGAAATCTTTTCGAAAATCTATAAAAACTTTTGAAACTTCAGTTATACATAATAAAAGCGAAAAAAAACAAAACAAAAAGTATTAGAAATTTGTACAAAGGATTCCGGTTTTTGAAACTCAATTTCAATTCTCGAAATCGTTGAACTTTTTTATATTATAGCATGAATTTCAAAATATCTATTAAGTAATGCATGAAAATACTAGAAATATATAAAAATACCACAAAATACTACAAAATTTGATAAATGACATACTATACAAAAATTCTAGAAATCTATGAAATACTTGAAATCTATGGTGTGGACATGATTCCCTCGAAAATTTGTTATAATATTGAAAATTTTTAGAGTTTTGATTCCTAGAGAAAGGAATTCTAAAAAGTTGTATATAAATCCATAATAATATTATAAAATTATACAAGTTGTTTGAATACTGAAAAATTTTTTAAATATTTATAGTATTTAAATTTATCAAAATCGTAGGCTCAGTGACTTGAAAATTTTGAAAATCTCGAAAAAAATTCTCGAAAATGGTACAAATTCTTATAAATACTAGAAAATTACGAAAATACAAAATCACTGAAGTACTGGAAATCTATGCAGATATAATTTTTCCAGACGTTCATAAAAATACTGAAAATCTATTGAAATTCGAATCTTAAATTCACCATTAACCAATGGTCTGTAAAATAATATTCTGGAATCCCTCAAACATAAGGAAAAATTTTTGGTTGATTGATTTTTGAATTGATCGTTTGTTTTATTGAATTTTTCATGATTTACTTTGACTTCGAGTGCTTTAAAGTTGCTCGCGAGATGGGATTTGTTGCTATCGATGTGCGTACCTTTCACTAGCGGAAGTGAACGATACGAGATTCGCTGGCATTAAATTTATCAAGGCTGGGATTTCGTTTAATTTTTTTATCGATTACATAAATTTGTTGTTATGATACAGGAATTAAAGAACAAAGATCATTATTTTAATAACCTTAAGCTCATGATTAATTCGAAATTTATTTTTCAAGTTGGCTGAAAGACAAAATTGTTTAAATTTATTCAACTCTAGTAAAAGTTGTAAAATTATTGAGTTATTATCTCATGAAACGTCGTTACAGAAAATCCTGATGAATTAAATCTTAGAAAAACTCATGAAGTTTTGAACAGCTTGTATTATCCTTGTGATTATAAAAATGACGAAAAATTTAAAAAAAACATTGATGAATTGAAAGATTTTCGAATATGCTTCGAAAATTCATTAAATTGTGTTCATGAAATTTGTTGTATTCATACTTATTTATACTTAATCGAAACGAAAATTCCAAACTCTCATACTAATTCTTCTCAAAAAAAGCAAACTACTTAACAAACAAGAAAACCTGGTGATCGATATACATAAACAGCTTTATCAAGTATCCTCCAATAAAAACCGAATCGCATCGCACGAATAATACATGAATAAAAGCGAATAATGCAAATGTTTCTCACTTTTTTCATAGCGGATGTTTTATCAGAACGTCGTTGTTGTTCGCGCGTTAAAGTTTCATTATTCATGAGCCGCTCATTGTTCGCATCTCGAAGTTCGCTCTTTGAAACGCGGTCCCGGTCACCAGGAAGCAATAAAATTTTGTCGTTGGGAATTCACGGATTTCGTAAGTTATTGTGAATTATGCACGAAGAAAGTGCAACGATGAGTACACCCACGCATTTCACAACATTTTTTTCTGCACTTTTTTCGCCATTCGCGTGAATTCAAGGACCTTGCGGTGGCAAGTGAAAAATTTGCATGAGCCAACGCAAAGAACATTCATGCGTTTTTTCAGAAACGTTTCGATTGCGGATCTGTAAGAAAAATTACTTTCTTTTGTGCGATTCGCAGTTATCGCTTTCGAAAGCTTTTGGTTATAAAATGAATAATCTTGGATGGCGTTGGGTATGAAGAATTTTATTGTTGCAGTAAGGATATCATTGCAAAATGACAAAATATTACTTGAGAAAGTATCCGACTGAAAATTTCCTTTCACGCAATCAAAGTATAAATGATAATAATTTCTTAATCGAAATTTATTCGACAAATGTGTATGATGTGTTAATTAAACTATGCAAAATGAAAGAAAGACGTTGTTGATCATTGTTCGAATTTTTTAAAGTAATTTACGTAATAGTTGATTCGTTTCATGATTAATGATATCAAAATAGTAAGACAAACATTTTTACAATGAAATAAACAATATTTTGATTAAATTTCCAAAGTTCGATGATAATGGCGGAAAATTCGTGCAGTATCATTAAAAATGAAACTTGTTAAAAAAGGAGCCACGAAACAAATAATCTCGATTGAATGTAAACGTTTCTATTAGAGTTCAAAACGTTGTTTATTTATATAATGCGAGGGTAATGAGCGAAACGCACGCTACTCGCGTAACTCGACATTCCATGTGGGAAGTAATTGCTTATTTATCGAAGTTTTTCACTTACTTCTGCAGGAAGATACAGAATTCCAACAGTAATCAGATTCTTTTATTATGAATTGAAAATTAAAACAGAGCATTTCCATTGTTCGATAAATAATTTTAGTTATGGTTGGGAGAGTCAGAGAATTCTTGATGTATACCATGAAAATTATCAACCAATCACAAAAATTGTGGAGCAATCATGAACATTATTTCTTTTTCCCTTCACTGATAATTTCAAAATAAATGACATCCTTATCTTATCAAGGTTTATGATGATAATCCTTCGCCCGGAGTTATCCCAGAAGCACGACTTCCTCTCGACTAACCCAAGAAAAGACTCAAATCCTCCCAGGAACAGGTCCAAAACAGCATCGGAAATAGAAAAGCCGACCACTCACAAAACAGCAACAAGCCAAATCCTCGCGCAACCTCCCGAAATCTCGCACTCCTGAGCTCGTTTTTATCCCTTATAAGGAATAGCGGAAATCCTTTTCTGGATGAAACGATACAATTTATTGCCAAAAAATTCACTAACTCACGACAAAAAACGAATTAGAATAAAATTCTCACCTTTTTCAATAAGATTTCCGCACTCAATGTCGATGATATAAAGACTTTTTATTGTAACACTTCTGTGACATACAATAAGGCCAAAGTGATCAAATGCAGTAATGGCGGTCGGAGACGCCTAATTTTCGAAGATTAAGAAGAAGAAGAAGAAGAAGAAGTAGAATCAATGTATCGATATCATATATATATATATAATATGTCGATATCAAAATTCCCTATTACATTGACTGTACATAATTCCATGGAATGCTACCATCAAGACATATATACATAGATTCGTTACATACTGAAAACGGTCATAGATATGAACAAAATTTGACCAAAGATTCTTCAAGAAACTTGATCAAATTATGTCCAAATCTTTATACCAGGTGGTTTACTGGGATGTTATTCATTGAATTTTATTCACTACATACATGTTTAATTCAAACGTTTTTCAATATATAGAGTAACAAATCTACTTCTAAATAAACGTAAAAGGAAGGAAACTCTTTACACACTGTGACCTGGAAATAAGAGGTCGTAGTAGACTGTAACATGTAAAATCATGCACAAAGTTGTCCTTTAGAAAGTTATCTGTGATTGATGATCTTCAACTGTGTTGTATTCGATCACTTAATGTTTTTGATCATAAGAATACCAACCTTGTATATAAATTTTGACCAAATATTCATAAATTATGAACGATACACATGAGTGGACTCCACTCAGTGGAATACTTTTTGTGTCCTCGTTACCTTATTTGTGAGTTAGAGAACACTTATGTTATCCTCTAAATAAGTATTATATTTTTCAATGTACAAATGAACAATACTGTAAAAAATGAAAAAATATTTTATTTTTTCATATTATTAGAAAAAGTTGGATCGATGCAGGTTACCGAATTACGTTATGAAATGAGCACTCAACTTATGAAATACAAGTGATGGTCTTATATTAGTTCCATTTTCCAAGACGATTTTATTGCACTTTTCATCTTCATAGGGATATTGCAGCGAAATTTCCTATGGTCTACTAAATTAGTTTTCAAAACCACACCAATTTTTCGAATTTTCGTAGAAATACCAACAATTATATTTAACAATATTACGTTATAATTATAATTAACAATAGAATATTTATTGTTTTTAAAACTTTTCTAAATTCCTACTTATTGTATAATTTTTCAAATTTTTTCATAGTGTTTGAGATTCTTATTAAAAAAAAAAATTTCGTATAAATTTCCAAGTTATGCAATAATAAATACAATCTACAAAATTCATGTTTTTTTCTGAAATGCTCAAGCTAGAAATTCATTAGATTATTTTTGCACGTATATAATAACACAATTACCAAATTTTAGAATCTTAATTTTAAATTAACAAATAATTTCCATGCATATAAACATAATTCCAATTTCTCAACGTTCTGCCTTTAAAAATGTTTTCTTGTGTAAGACATATATCATCAAGTTTGTAACTTGGATCGAAAGACAGAAAGTAAAACTTTCATACACTCATAATGTACAGAATCAGTAAATCAGATGAAGCATAATTGTTCGAAAAAACTGCTTTTATCAACAAATTTTGAAAAGCTTCTTAATGAATCGAATAATATTGTGCACGTTCCAGATTGTAGATAATAAGAACAGAAAACTTGGAAAAAATAAAGTTTATGTCCGTAATAACTTGGAAATTCTTGCTAATTCTTTTTTAACGATTCAGAACTTCTGGGTTTTCGAATGTAATTAATTTATGATTAACGCTCTTTGATCTCAAAAATCCGGAAATTCGCTGAGAGAATGGCGGTCGATTGAACACGAAATGCTCCACGAATGCACATTCGATCCGCCAAAGAACTTTCACAATCAAAAACGCACCCAAGAAGAGATCGATTTTCATGCTAAAAATGCGTAAAACACCTTTCACATTTTTCAATCTATATCGAACATAACTAAGAATTTCAGGAAATTTTTTGCGATGAACATTTTCTGAATGTTCAGCATCCACGATTGGAAAATTTATATATGAATAGATTGGAAATTCATCTAGACCTGATAAATTGTTTAAATTCGCAATGAAATTCAATATTCCTGCTACCCAAAAATCATCAGGTTTTTTTCTTCAAATCTTCTACAAAAATCAAAACTACCCCACATGATCGCACTTTTTCAGGGCCTTTGAATTTCATTTCGCCGCTGGTAAAGGTCCTGCAATAATTTAAATGCAATGATCAAAGAGGTAATGTAATTTGACGTGTACAGAGCGTAAAGCAAAAACAGGATCTCGATTTCAACGCGTGGCACGCGAGTTTTTCGGAGCCGCAAGGAGAGCAGAGCGTTTAACGTCAAGAGCCCGAAAATATTATATTATTTCCAAGCGAACGCGCGAGATGCAGCTTTTTGCACTTTCGCCGAGGTCGTTCGAATTGAACGATCGAGCGGCATCCGAATTAAATTGCCCAGCACCGGGTCTACTTTCACTGAAGAATGCCTGGAGACAACTTTCCGGTGCATCCGGCAATTTTCGGATCATCTTCAAAGTTCGGCCTCCGAAAGACATTGACATTTCGACGTGAAATAATTGCGTTTCCAAGTGTACATCTGGAGATAGAGTGTTTTACAAGTAAACTCGAAAACACAATGTAACACAAACGACAGAAGGTTTTTTTTTCTGCTCTCGGGCAGCTTTTTATTCCTATAGTCATGAAATTTTATAAAATGTTACTATATAATACATCGACGAAAATATGTACACGAAACATTGACAAACAATGCAACTAATAAAGAGAAACAAGAAAGAGCGATATGCGAGCGGACGCCAATTCTGTCATGTACGTTAAGAAATATAATTTGCCTTTTTTTATTCGGCGGAAACATGTGAAAAATGGTTGTACGAAATTTGATTGAATAAACACTTTTTTAAATCTTGAAAAATCTGGAGATAGAAGTATTTTTCTGCCGAAATTTTGACCAAAGTCCTAGCAAACGCAGTAGTTTTCGCGAAAAAAGGACCCATTCGGTAAATAATGGTTATTTTTGGTAAGGCGCATGTCCTAGTTAGTGACCATGCTCCAATCAGTGACCAGATTTTCTTTATAAAGTAGGAAATAAATATAGAATACTTTTTTATCAATTTTGAAGTCTTTAGATTTATGATACACTCGTGCCTGCTTAGTAGGGACTGCTCGGGAACCGAGTCTCTCCTAACCATAGGTCGTTTTTTTCGCGGTCAAGATGACTAAGACTAAACTACCACGAAAAAAACGGCCATTAAAATTCCGTAGCGAGCCGAACGATAGTTTTCGTCACTCGAAATACCAGCAGGTACGAGCGTACATAAAAAAATTATCATTCTTCACTCAAGATGCAACGAAAATTGAATTTTAAACCAGCCCGCCTGAATCTGCGTGGGATTTCAATTGCGACACAGGTGTCAGCAATCACAACACCTGAGACTACCGTTATGTCCAAAAGTGATTAATTGTAGTATTTGTGGTTTATCCATGGAGAGTAGAAGGTGAGAGAGAATAAAAGAGGTAGTAAAAAACCACAATCAAGCGCGTAGGCAGAGAGGGGTTTTGGGAGTTCAAACCCCTCCCAAAATTCTGATGAAATCAATCAATATTTCATGTAGAAATAAAAAAAAGTTACATCGATAAACAATAAAAACATAAATTACAAAAAAATGCATGAAAACAATAGCAGTATGTATTCGATAAAAAAAGTGAAAATTATAAAAACGTAGGATTACATAGAAAATTTAAATCAGAAAACTTGTTGCAACCCAGTGGATAATCAAGAAAAATAAAAATCTACGAAAATACTAAAAATTTACGAAACTTTGAATCTTAGACCATCGAATTCTAGAAATCCATGTAAAATCCATATAGAAGTATTAAAAATCTTTCTATCCATACAAACTCTAAAATAATAATGAAGTTAATTGAATTCAATGAATTAAATGTTTTCTGAAAAATCTCGACAAATCCCTCTACGAGCTATAAATTTTGGGATTCTAGAACACCATATTCTAAATATACTATAAATTTATAGAATTTTAAGAAAACGGGACAAAATCTTTTGAATATTTCGAAAATACGAAAAAAGAATGACAATATGAAACATGAAAAATCTATGTGAATGTGATTTTATCGATAAATTTTAAATTTCTGATAATAGATCGAAATTCGCATTGCAAAGCATCGAGTTCTTTAAATCTCTGTAGCAATCTACAAAAGTAGAAGTAATCTATAAAAAATACTTAGAAATGCTCCAGGGTTTCGTATTTTATACTAAAAAAATGTGTAAATATGAGTTAACTTGTTTACTAGCTTACTAGTTTACTAGCTTACTTGCTTACTAGTTAACTAGCTCACTAGTTAAATTGTTTATTAGTTTAATAGCTCACCAGTTTACTAGCTTACTATTTTACCAACTTACTAGTTTACCAGTTTACAAGTTCATTAGTTAACTTGTTAACGAGTTTGCTGGTTTACTATAATTCTTTTTCACTTGTTTACTATTTTACAATTTAAGTAGTTCACTTATTTACTAGCTTACTTGTTTTTTAGCTAAGTATTTTACTAGCTTCCAGTTTACTAGGAATCTTTTAATACATCAAAATTATGTACATATAACTTTTTTAGAAATATATAAAACTTTGTTTCCTGGAGCATACTTATGAATATAATACTATAATTATGTATTGTTTTAAAAAATAATTCTAGAAATCCATATAGAAAACAAAAAACAATACTTTTAATTGTAGAAATACTAAAAATATATGAAATAAAAGTATTGAAAATCGCCGTAAAAGAAACTATCGTTTGAAAATTCAATTTAAATTCTCAAAATTGTTGAAGGTTCCAATACTATAGCATCGATTTCTGAAAATCTATTAAGCGATCCATAGAAGTATTAGAAATATATAAAAATACCAGAAAAAACTGTAAAATTTGATGAATAATATACCATACGGAAATGCCCTGGCAATGGCGGTGCGACCGAGTTCGGTTGCACTTTTCATTTGACGATTTCTCTGTAAGTAAGTAATGGGAAAAATCGAGGTAGTGCACATTTAAAACCTCTGACATTTGCGAACGATTCCATGCATACCTAAACTGCGGAATATTTTACTTCGCGAAAAATAATTCACCTAAAAAAATTGTGTTCACGGCCACTATTCACGTACTTTAGACGACACATGCGCCAAGTTCAAGTTGAGTTTCCATTGACTGGCTGCAAAAAAAAAATAGAAAAAATATTCATCTTCCTTCTTCTACTAGTTTTTGATCACGTAAACGACACCTGTTTAATTGCGAATCGTCTAAATAAAAAATAACAATTACACGAATGAGCTGTCACCCGCCATGATTTTTGCTGTTGGCAATCCTGCTTCATGTTTGTATATATAGACAATTAGTAACTGCAGTTACTAATTGAAAATCACGAAAATCGAAAACCATTATTTACGAACATAAAAATGTGCAACTCTGGATTCCAAAAGTTGTATACCTTTTGAATTCTGAAATGTAAAATATTTCAAAATTGCTCTTTTGTAACCATATTGTCAAAGATTTTAAATTATGAAATCTAGAAGGAAATACATTTTTCAGGCAAACCCCTCCCGAAAATAATTTCTACCTACGTCCCTGACCACAATAGTTTTATCTGTTCTAAAAGTAAGTATTTTGATTTATTTTTTTCGTGGTCGGTCCCCATTTGCCATGTAATGTTTCAGAAATATTCCGGAATCTTTTGAAATATATCTAATTAAACGTTTCTGAAACCTTTCGAAACATTTTTTGCCGACTGGGTCATATGTACTGCAAAATCACATTTATATATCAATTTTTTCTATTTTTTTCATTTAACGCTTTTTCTATTCACCCTGAAACATTGCGAAAACTCTACTGACTGCTTTCGAATTTTCGTCGTTTTGAAAATTGTTAAATTCATCCAAAAACTCAATTGACTAAAAATGGTCAAAACGTCGGGAAGAATCATCTCAGCTTATCTACTTCACTAATTCGACAATAGCATGAAAATTATACCACAACATTTAAATTTTCAAATCACAATATTGTCTCCCAACTCTCAGATGCCAGAAATAAAAAATTATAAACTGCGGAAATCACTTCCAGGAAATAATAATTGACTCCTGGAAAATTATAATAAGAAACTCATGACCCTGCGTTAATATGCAATAATTGGTTAAGACATGATTTTGATTTATTCCGTGTTTCATGTAAACCGCAAAACCTGAACCGAAAATGATGTTCAAGGTAATAAATTAGCCAATTTCGTATGGTAATTGTTGCATGTAAATTGTCTGTTCATTTCACTATAACTTCAGTCAATTATGGTAATTGCAGTTTACGGGCTGTTTTACACCTACATAACGGCGAGGAAAAACCTCAATTTCACACAGAAGAGAGTTTATATGTAACGAAAATCAAACGATGAATTAGCTCTTTATTAACATTTTTAATGTTCAGTATTTCTCCTATTTCTTCACTTTCTATCCAATTCTAAGGATCATTTTTATATATATATTGCAATATAAATTTATGGAAGTTGATGCTCTAGTTTTTAAAATTGTATAAATTTTTCAAATTTCACATATTTACTTGTATTTTTATATTCTTTTTGTATTTCCTATTGCTAAGAGAAAAATAAAAAATATATGTATGAAAATATATATTTTCTATGTTAATATTTTAAATAATATAAAATAATATACTTCAAGTATTTCGATCGATTTTTCAAAAAATAGTTTCTTTATGTATTTAGAGTGCCTCCAAAAATTTAAGTTTTTTAAAAGGTTTTCAATATTTCCTCGCGGAGCCTCGCATATATTTTCTTTTTGTATTTTCCTGTATTTATAGAATGTTCTAGAATGTTCTAGTTTTCTTAAAGATATCTCTATGTATTTCCAGAATGAGATTTCCTATTATTGAAAATTTGAAATATTTCAAGTATTTCGATCGATTCTGAAATAAACAGTTTCTTTAGAGTGTCTTCCATTTTTTTCATATTTTTTAAAGATTTTTACGATTTGCTAAATTTCCTAGTATTTTTATAGAATATTATATATATATATATATATATATATATATATTTGTTAGGGTGACACTTATTTTGGCGATGTCGGAATTTTTTCCATTTTGGGGCTTTAAATCAATCACGAAGATAAAGAACAAGTTTTTTGTAAAGTTCGAAGCGAACCGTACATGATTAACACGTGTCACAAAACGACTCAAGTTTTAGATGGGATTTACATATGGTTTTTCATATATTTTGTTCAAGAATTCATAACTTGTGCAAAATTAAAGATAAATGTTTGAAACTCAGCATAGTTTGAATGTATAAATTTACGTTCAAGACCAAATTTTTCTGGATTTTTCTATCACTGTTATCTATGTTTTACAAGCACCGAAAAAAGGCAAACAAGTACTTAAGGGTAAGTTGAGGATACGAGAATTTCAGTTTCCTCGTAGAACATGTAGAATACAGTTCCCTCACTCAACTTAAGAATGATGAAGTAATGAACATAGGCATCAAATTAAAAATTTTACCAACCCACTCATTTATAAGTGAAGGAAAAAAAGGTTGAGTTTCGATCTCGGAATCTCGGAAACCACAAACATTACTTCTCAAAAAAGCTCAATAAACAAATTCCCCCAAAAACAAAAAAAAATACACTATCAATTCATCTGAATATTGATACAAAAACCCGACACCACAGAAAAAATACACTCAAGCATCAGAAGGGTCATACAAAAATCCACAATTAAAAATCGTCCTTTTCCTTCTTTAATCTTCCAAATCTCTCCCGATTCCACAAGATGAACAGAAAAAGGCGACAAACGACTCAACTTTCACTGATATTCTCGTCACTTCGATCTCTGCATCACATTTCAAAAACTCAGTCAATGTTCCCAAAACCGCAACCTCCAAACCACAAGAGGGCACCGAGCACATTCCGAAAAATTTCTCCTTTTGGCGCAGAGAACTTCACTCTATCAAGTCTTTAAAAAACGAAAACGGCGATCTTCGTTTTTTGCAGTTCCCTATCGGTGGCAAGGGCTTGCTCTTGCAGTACTTGACCCATCCGTTCCAGACCTTGAAACCATCAATGTCAAAGATCTTTTTGGCGCATTCGGCGTCGTCGCTGATGTTCTCGTCGATGAAGCTTTCGCACATGCTGTTGCAGAGTCCCCCTTTTCTTCCCTTAGCGCAGTACTTGAGACTACTGATCTGGAAAACTCCGTAGGAAAAACTGGCACCTTGGGAAGGTGCGATGTAGTTCGTCTTGAATCCACTTTCGTTCTTCACTAGACAGATCCAGTTCGTCATGAAGGTCCTGGTGATGCCGGCGCGTTCGAGGGCCTTGACCACGTCGCATTGGGCTACGACTTTGGCATCGACTTTTTGGAAAATGAGGAAAAGCAGAGGAAGAAGAAGTACGCTGTCGCGCATTCTGGAAATGTTCGCTTTGGACTGGGAATCCGTATGAATTGCAGATGTTGCGATTGTTGGTGCAAGCATACATAATTAAAAGTGATAAGAGAGTCACGAGTGATAAGCTCGAGGTGGATGTAATGCAATGTAATGACGCGCAGGATTTCAAGGATCGATGTTGAGGTTGGTGGATGTCATAACGACATCTTACGGTACTTGCTTTTCGCGAGGAGGAGGCACTTTCTGCGTTATCGGAGGTTGTTGCGTTATCGCGGAGAACATTGGGTTTGATAAGAGAGTTCTACTGTTTCGGAGTTGGATTATCAGGCCTGTAGAGAGACGATTCAGGGAAGGGATTTATGAATTATGGAGTTGTCTTTGAAAAATGGAAATGCTGGATGTCAAGGTACAGGGTGCGCCATATGAATTGGGTCAAAGAAACAATTGCATCGCTTCGGCAATTTTCAACCGATTGGCTTCATCAATACGGTTTAGTAAACTTTAATCCAGTACAATTTCGACCATGTCTCGATACAACATCAATCATCATCTTCTTCAGACCTGGTAAGACAATCAATGACGATCGATATAGGTGGAATCAGGTGGATGTTGGCGTACTTTGTATCATCGCAAGTATGCGTGAAAAAGGTCTGGAAAACTTCTAGTTCCAACAAAATGGTGCTTTATGCCATACAGCAAACGCAACAATAGACTATTTGCGTCGTAAATTCCCGGGACGTGTTGTGTCAAAAAAACGGGGATATTGACTGGCCGCCAAGATCTTCAGATTTGACTCCACCGGACTTCTTTTTGTGGGGATTTTTGAAGAGCAAGGTTCACACTAACAAGCCGAAGACCATAGAAGAGCAAAAAGACAACATTCAAGCCGAAATGGCAGCTATATCGCCCGAGATGCTGGGAAATGCGATGGAAAATGCGAAAAAAATAGCCCACTATTGTATTAGCAATAACGGAGGTCACTTGGTCGATATTATTTTTGGAAACTAGCCGAGGTAAATTTTAGAAAGGTTATCGTAATATTAAAAAAAAAAGTTTTTGAAATTCATTGAGAACTATCGAAGAAAAAAATATATATGAAAAGTATTCGAGCGTCCTTAATACACCTGCAAAATCACAACTTGTTTTATTGTACCGTTTATGAATAGAGAATTATCAAAGTTCACATTTAGTCTTATGGGTGGAAACATTTTTTTTTAATTTTCAACTTTAACACACTTAGGATTTCGGTAAAATTTCTTTCGTTGGCACATAATAACTTACTTTGTGAAATGCTTCAAACAGAACGAAGATTTACTGTACCATTTTGGAAAACAAATATGAAAATGAAATAAATTTGACACTTTGTGCATCGAATCAATAAACTCCGACAACAGTGTATATTCCGTCAGATTTTCACCAATGTTCAAGTGTCTTGACGTTTCTAACAGTTATTTTGTAAATATATATAATAATAAAACCTGTGCAGTTATTTCAGTAGTTTTAGCATTTATTTTACTTACTTCATTTATATTTATTTTTATTTGTTGTCCAAATGCTTTTGGGGCGGTGTTTATTATTGTTTATTATTTACAAAACAGAATCATATGATACACGAGGTTGGTTTCTCGCTCTAATAGAAAAGACGGCACAATGCAACGTTGTCGCTGTCAAAAATTATGCCGTGATCAGAAATTAGCTAGAACCAATTTACTTTGTAACTATATTCATTCATGAAGGTAATACCATAAACCCTACTAACTTTGATCCTTATAAGAATCAGCATTTTCCCTATAAGATTTGGATTTCTTATAAGGAGATCTTATTAAAATCTTATAAGGATTCTGATTTCTTATAAGAACCTTATAAGGTCCTTATAAGGATCAAAGTTAGTAGGAATCTATGAAGAAACTGTTTTCTGCAAAATCGATCGAAATACTTGAAATAAATTTCAAACTTTCAATTTCAAGCAATCTCAAAAATTCAAAGAGATGCTTCGAAAAAAAAAACCGAAAATTCTGTAATATTTTATAAATACTAGGAAATACAAAAAGAAAATATACGAAAATACTTAACTATGTTTCAAATCGGAGAAAAACTGAGGAAATGCGAAAAATTCTAATTAAAGAAAACATTTATTGAGATACTGTTTTCTGGAAAATCCTTTAAATAATCACAGAAAATGTGATCAACTTGGAATTCTAAAAAGCACCGAATTCTCGAAATCTTATATGTAACCAATGCATTGATATAAAAATACTAAAATGTATTAGTAAATATATGAAACATTTAAAATCCATACAATTATAATAACGAGATCATAGAATTTCAGAATTACATATACTTAGAGATATATAAAAATAATATGGAGAGAATCCTTCAAATCGTATAAAAACTGTAGAAATATGAATAATACTAAAAAAATAATGTGATAAAAACACTGTTCTCCAAAAAATCCTCTGAAATACGTAAAATTTAATGAACTTAGACCATATGTGGTCTAAGGTTGTAAGACAACCTTGAGATATTGTCTTAGACCATATAATACTTCTACTGCTACCAGTGGGTCTGAAGTTCCACGGGTTAGCTTACAAAAGTATTAGTTTACGGGTTAGCCACGGAGGCGCTAGTTTCCATTTGAAATCCTATGCTTCTCCCTCTAAAGAGAGAGACAGAGCGATGAATTAGGGTTACATAGTGCTGACTGCTACTACCCGGCAGGGAAAAAATGGTTAAACATGTCGGACGAGAGTGACGTCACAGGGCCAACCAAAACCGTATCTAAACACAAAATCCTCCGGGGGCCTACGAGCCTTATACTTATTATTTTTGTCCCAAGCTTATAGATATTTTTTAGTTAGAAAATTACTTATAAGATGCAGCAAAGAATATAATGCTTCTAAAACATCACCTGAAAAACGCGGGAAAGTAAAAGAAGCGGTTAAATCAGTGAAACTTGACCTTCCTGCAAACCAGGCAAAAATGTGATATTTTTTCAGTCACTGAATCACATTATTACATCGATTTTTTTTCCTTCTATCGATTCACTTTAAGTCACATTCACCTTAATTCACATCATCACTTCAAACAATAAAAAACAACTCTTCACGTGCATTCCACGTGTACGTTTTAAAAGCAAACATAAACACAGGTGACGTTTCAGCGGTCGGACATTGGCCCTGTGACGTCACTCTCGCCTTTCATGTTTGACTGGTTACTTTCTCGCGGGTCGCGAGTAGTGATCACTAAATATCGATATTCGTATATCGATACAGTATCGGTGGTACGGCTAGAGATGTAAAATTACCGGTAATTTATTTTTTGGTAATGTAACCCGTAATTTACGGTTTTAATACGGTAAATTACGGTAGTTTTTATTTACGGTAATTTTAATGTAAAATTACTCGGACATACTAGTCAGTAACGTATCGATGATGTGATATCATTTTAATTACGCAAATAAATGAAAAATCGAGTGAAATACATTATTTCCTTAAAAATAAATCAAGCATTTCCATATATGACCATCCTCGAATTTTATTTTTTATCATAGAGACAAAAAAGAGGCTGCATTTGAAGTATCACAAGTGTTATAAAATTATCAAAAATATATATCAATGGAACGATGTATTTTATTTACAATATTTCACAAATTTCGTTTCACACAATATATAATACTGATGGAAATATTGCAACATTTTTAAGTTTTTATAGAACATTTATAAAAACTCTCCCTCTAAATACTCTTCATCCGTGAATTCCTGCTCGTAGTCATTTCCAATCGATTCGAAATCAGCAGCATTGAAAGCTATCTCCTCTTCCTCCGATTGTTCGACATCATTGTCTGTGACATGGTTTTCCTCTGTGAATTCTTCTACAACCTCGGTCCGAGTTTCTGAAAAAATTTTAAATTATTAAACATGACAGGAATATATTGGCTATATATAATTCATTTATTCAAAATTATGTATATACCTGAAATTTTTTTTCCATTTCCTTTTTCTAAACTGGCCTTTCGATCTTTGATTCTTAAGTTGTGGGCAATGTAAGTCAGTTTTCCTGCTCTTTCTGCTGTCAGCCTGTTTCTCTTCGCATTGTGTATCCAACCATGGGTGCTAATTGACCTTTCAGTGGCAGCTGATGTGGGTGGAAGTTTCAGAATTTCTATCACGACTATACTCAATTCCATGGGCTTGCACGAACTCTTCTACCATAGATGAACCGAAAGTGTAGCCAGCGAATCTTGCACAAATTTTTGAGACCAATAGCCCTCGTTGCTCTATATGCTGCCAGTTGTTGAATGATCAAATTTTTATCAAGATCCAATTTTTGTGCTACTCGTGAAATAGCAGAAGAACCCTGGACGTATTGCTCTGGTACCAAATCTTGTCCTTTACTATGAGGATCCAGAATATTTGCTGCGCAGTGTATTGGACGGACGGTTATTGCGGATCTTTTTTTAAGGATTTCTTTCACAATCTTGAATTCGTAAGGAGTCAATAAGAATAGACAAGCAGCTTCAAAGTGTTTTTCAATTTTTTTGAAAATCTCAGGGACAATGCTCAATGTTGTTGAATCTCCTTCAACCTTGATAATGTATGCAACGATCGGTCGAATGAGATGTGCAAGTTTCTCAACATTAATCCAGAAATTGTCATCCAAGAGCAATCTTTTCGTCAAACTGTTCAAATTTGCCTTCGGAGAAATCGCTAATGCTTGCAAATTCTGCTTATTGCTTAAAATACTGTCAAGGCATACCAACGAAGATCCCAAGCGAGTTTTAACTGGAAGTTTCAGGGAAATCATATGAGTTTGGTTTTTCATGGCATTTTCTTTTTGAATATCAGAAAAAACAGCACTAATCACATGTCCTTTTTTTATTTCAACCACAAGGGCTACTGCTGCTTTCGAAATTTTGTTCGTACTTTCGTGGCGCAAGATATCCGAAAGTAAAAGGTCAAGAATGTGTGCTAAACATCCATAAAAAAAAATTACTTCTTCAGCATATTTCTTTTCCAAAATTGCCCACGACTTAGTCATCTTGCTTTCATTATCTGTGCAGACTCCCAAGCATTTTTTTAACCCCACAGACTCAATGACATCGCTCATTTTTTCCGCAATGACAATCGAGGTTTGACGTTGTGCTGTTGACTGAAGAGTCTTGAAAAAAACGGGTTTTGGAGGGAATATGATGAAATTCATAATTCCTTCGTTCCTGATGTTTGACCAGCCTTCACAAGATAGAGCAACAGTTCTCGATTCTTTAATTTTCTCATTAACGTCACATTCAACTTGGTTGTAAACTTGATCTAATAAAGTCGTTGCTAATTGGTTTCTTGATGGTATCGTGAAACAGGGTCATAATAGAGCACAGAATTTCTTCCAATGTTCACATTCTGTTAAAGTAGCCAATGGAGTTCCCGAAGCGAAGACCGCTTTAGCAAAATGCAGTTGGAGATCATTTTTTTCGTTAGCAGCCATTTTATCGAAGAAGTTCGAAATATTTGACATTTCACTTGTGCTTTGTGAAATCGCAGACCCCGGTGATTCTTGTTCTGCACAGTCCGTAAATGATCAAATTTTTATTAATTTTCTTTCTTTTTTCTTGTTTACTGGACTTTTTTTAATACTGTTGTTATTAATTTCAAATTGATACAACAATTGTTACATTATTTATATACATTCGACCAACTAGGATTAGTTTTTTGCAAATTTTATAATCTTCCAATAATTTTGATTGATTTATAAATTCAATTTTACAACTATCTATTTTAGTGGCGAACGCAGAGGGGGGTTTTGAGGGTTGAAATTACTACTGAAATTCGAAAAAATATATGCCGAAAATGAAACTTGACCTCTACATCAATGTTTTATTCCATAAGTCGAAATTTTATTTGATTTACGATCGTTTGAATAGATACAAAGTCTTAAACAACCCGCTATTGACATTTTTATTTGAAACGCCCAATTTTTATTGTAGAATCAGAAAGATAAAACACTTTTTATTCCCGAATTTTAACAGTTAAATAATAAACTTCACTGCAATTACATACAGGGTGCGCCATTTCTTATGTCGGTATTGTAACATTGAATAACTTAAACATTTGACAACCGATTTACTTGACTGCACTTATTTTGGAAACGTCAATTCAGTACAATTTCAACCATGTATCGCTTCACACCAAAAGAACGCGCTGAAATAGTTACTTTGTACATTGAAAATAGTCGTTCAGTTGTGTTAACTCAACGAGCATATCGTCGAAAATATCTTGGCAAACAGGCACCATCTGACAACACTATTCGTCGTTTGGTGTCGAATTTTTGTGACCACGGGACAGTGAAAGATCGCGAACAACCCGTTCATCAACGACCAAGACGTTCAAATGAACTGATTGAAGCTGTCAGAGAGAGCGTTGCCCAAAACCCAAAAGTTTCATATCGTCACCGCGCTCAGCATCTCGGCATCAGTGGAACCACTCTACGGCGCATTTTGAAAGATGATTTGCATTTGTTTCCGTACAAAATGCAATTAACACAAAGAATATTGCCTACAGATCATCCACGTCGCTTGGAATATGGACAAACAATCGCTCGAATAGTTGATACTGAACCTGATTTTTGGAAGCGAATTTTAATGACCGACGAGGCACATTTCAAACTTTCTGGAGGCGTTAATAAGCAAAATTGCCGCATTTGGGGAACGCAGAATCCACACGAGATCCATGAAACGCCATTGCATGACCAAAAAGTTACTGTTTGGGCCAAAACCATCATTGGTCCTTATTTTTTCAAAGAGAACCAAACGATCGATGGAAACCGATATCGGTGGATGTTGGCTCACTATGTCTGCCCACAAATGCGTGAAAAAGGTCTTGAAGATTACTGGTTTCAACAAGATGGTGCGACCTGCCACACTGCGAATCAAACAATCCAGTTTCTGCAACGAAAATTCCCTGGACGTCTGATGTCAAAAAGAGGCGACATTGAATGGCCACCCAGATCTCCAGATTTGACCCCTCCAGACTTCTTTTTGTGGGGTTATTTGAAAAGTAAAGTGTACGCCAGCAAGCCGCAGACCATTGAAGAGCTTAAGGAAAATATTCGTGCCGAAATCATTGCTATACCACCCGAGATGCTCGAAAAGGTAATGGAAAACGCCGCAAAAAGGGCATATTTTGCTGTGAACAATAAGGGCGGCCACTTGATTGATGTTGTGTTCAAAAACTAGTCTAAATAAATTGTAAAGGACCAAACTAAATAAAAATACCTCATTTACAGAAATCGGTTGTTTTTTTTTCAAGTTATTCAATGTTTACATGCCGACATAAGAAATGGCGCACCCTGTACTTGAATTATTAGTTCTAACAGCTTTAACTTCAAGTTAAAAAGTAAAATTTTATTTCAGATTTTAATACTTCCAAACAAGGAGAAAATTAAAAAATTACACTCCAGGATGAGAAATAGTGAATATTACATATTTTTGGATTCGAGTGATTTATTTTGGTTTTTAGAACGTAGATTTTTTAAATAACAGTTTATAATAATGAGAAATAGAAAGAATTTAAATGTGGAAAATAAATTCGAGGTACATTCAAATTTGAAAAGTTTAATGTTGTTGACATAATTTTAATAATTTGAAGTGAGTTTTGAAAATGAGTAACCTCAAGTACTATTATGAATAAATAAACACTTTTGTTTAAAAAGTTAATATTTAAAAACATACAAACCGAAATACAAACCTGGGAAGTATAAAAGATTCAGCATTTAAAATTGAAAAAAATTAGTGCATTTTACAGTCAATTTTTAAATTGAAAAAATCGCAAAATATAGTTCGGTTCATATCAAATGATACTGGAAAAGTTGAAATCCCATTACGAAAACAATTAAAATATACTTCGATATGAATATCAATATTTCGATATGAATATCAATATATATCGGTATTCGGTGAACACCAGTGAACACGTTAGAGGGTCTCTAGTGAACACTAGTCGTGAGTAGCAGTCCATGCATTATGATCTAAATGTATTGTTTATTTCGGATAATTGAAAGGCTGAGATAAAAACCGAACTAGTAGAGACTAGTGATCACTAAATATCGATATAGTATCGGAATATCGAAATATCGGAATACATATATACCTATATATAGCATATATATAGATATAGCCATGTAGTATCGGAAAAAATATCGGAGTATTGGTAGTTGAAGTATCGATACAAATATCGATATGTATCGATGTTTAGTGAACACTAGTAGAGACAGAGAATGTAAAACTCAATTGAATTCAATGTTTTCTGTCTCTACTTGTCCGGTTTTTCCTCTCAGCCTGTTAATTAATAGTTATTACGTCAATTTCCAAGCAAGAAAAAATTGCCTGTTGTGTCCTTTAATTTAAGTAATTATTTTTTAGGTGAGAAAATGATTAAGTACATGATTATATTGATAAGTATATAATAATCATAAATAAACATTATATGCACTTATAGCGTAACAGCATTTTAAATTTGCCGCGCTATTTTGGAATATCCGGATTGGATTATGATATTTGTAAATACGAATCAGCTACAATTGGCTACAATCATTTGTCAATGCTGAAAATGGCTGAAAATCAAACAATTTCTTTGTTTACTTTGTTGAAGTTCGTTGAAGTTCCGAATTTGGAAGAAAAATAATCAAGTTAAGACCCATGTTTGGAGCAATGAGATTATAATGACTAGTAGATTTTTGTCATTATTGCTATTCAAAGGATTTATAACAGTCTTATGAATTGTTATTATTACCAGCAATTCTTAGTACTTAAGTCACCGATTTCTACAAGGTACTATTTTTAGTTGTAATTAAACCAAGTTCGATTATTTGCAATTCGATTTATTCCTGAAATCAAATTTTGCTCTCCAAAAGACTTTTTTCTTACAATTGTCAGTATTGTTAATAATTTGTGATTTAAATAATTTTCTTATTTTGTCAATAATTATCTACAAAATCTGTTATTGATTAATATAAAAAAATTAGGTTGGATTTTTAAAAATTTTTGATTTTTTTTAAATATTTTTATTTATATATTTTTTTGTTATTTTTTGTATACGTTGTATATTTTGTATATATTGAATGATTTATATAATTTTTATTATAATTTGTCCATCGAACTATTAAATAAAATTATTACAGAGTTTTTATGTATATATATTTATAACTTATATATTTAACTAATAATTGCAAGTAATTCTTCAACTTTCTAATAATAATAATTTGATATTTTTGTGATGTTATTAGTTATTTTTATTTATTATTATTCATATCATTTCATATTTTGATTTTTTTATTTATACAACGAAAATCATATCATGATGTATGAATATGTATGCATATATTTATAAATTTTATTTATTCAACCACAGTTCGACATTTTTTCTGCAAATTCTAGAAAATAATCATTTTATATTTTCTCAATATTGTTAGTTATTTCTATTTATTTGTTAGTGTTCTATTGTCATTATTATCCTAATATTTCTGTATATTTTTATTTATTCTATATTGATTCAATGTAATTATAAAAATTATGTCATCACAATGATGACATAATTTTGATGATGAAATAATGATATTATATATAATATAGTGGTAACATTTGTACACTAAATTATCAATTGATAACTTATAATAATAATTTTAAAACATGAATAAATTTATCTTACATTAATGGATATAAATTTATTTTAAATGTTATATTATTTTAAATGACTTTATTAAATATATTTTAATTTATATCTTAATTTATTAATTAACATATCTTACATTCACATGTATTTTATATGTTCATGTACATTTATGTACTATATCATTGACTCATGAATCTAATTACATTTGTAACAAATTATGCCACCCAAATAGTATTATTTCTAAATATAAATTATAAATATAGTCTAATTAAGTAAATATTCCATATGTTATACTTCATAATAAATTTTTATATAACAAAGGAGTGTTCAATAATTTTTTTCTATAGTTTGCAGAACTTGATAAAATATGAATAATTTTTTTTTGATTTTCAGATTTTTAAAATGGAAGACCCAGAAATTTATATAAACCGCGTAAGAGTCACTACAAAGACATATTTTACAGGAGCACAAACTACGTTCAACGAGATAAATTTTGTAATAGACGATGATACGTATTCTGGTCTCAGAATAAATGGCAAAATGTCCCCAGTCAGAAAATATTTCTGTTTTTTTATAACATTTGACTTTTGGTTCACTTGCCTGATGTGGTGTATTCATGTATTGGTAAGCCGTATAAAAAGCTTTTTAAAAATTTTTTCTTTGGTAATTGAAATAGAAAAAAAGAAAAACGAAATCTATTCTAAAGATGGTAAAAACTTTCACGTTTACAGTAAAGAAGTACTGTCTTTTGTTTCATTTGATAAGAACATTAATTTTAGTAGTATCACTGAGTTTTTGAAAAATTGCTCATAACTTTGAATAAAATTTGATAGATTGAATCAGAGCTCAAATTTCTACATTTCCAGAATATGTATCGCAATTTGATACATGTAGTAATATTGTTCTTAATTCATAATAATTTATTATATATATATATATATATATAAGAACCACTGAACTTCACTTTGACATAAGGGTCATTTCACATGATTTTGTAATATATTTTGATCCTTA
The DNA here is from genome assembly GCA_028476575.1 of Platygaster robiniae. NCBI lineage: Eukaryota > Metazoa > Arthropoda > Insecta > Hymenoptera > Platygastridae > Platygaster > Platygaster robiniae. Next base: position 19,241,252 of record CM052027.1, read on the forward strand.
TGTCAAAGTGGAGTTACCCAGTTCCCGGTTCTTCTGGGAAACCACAGAAAATTTTTGAATTAATTTAAATTCCATGGTTGGCAATACTGTAAAGTATTCTACATACACAATAATATTTAGTTTTATCTTTTTCTAACTCATTTGACACATAAGAATAGTTATATAAACTATCAAAAATTAAAAATAAATATTGTGTCATCTAAACAATTAATGCTTGAAGTATATTAATCGTAAAACTAGTGAAAATGCTGGAAAATTGTATAAATCATAATTTTAAAAAAATATATTATCGTACTGAATGAAATATCGGATAATCGGAAAACCTGGAATATCGGATGATTTATCTAAATATTGATATTCGATATATCGAGTCACCGATATTATCGGGGAATATCGCCGATCCCTAGTAATAAAATAACTTACCTGTTCAATAAACGAATAAACAATTTTTTGAAGATACTGTTACATGAATTTCTGTTGCAGGTTTCTAACACAAATATAAAAGAAGGTTTCGAACAAGAGATACTAAACTACAGTATTAAAACGTCTTTATTTGATATCGTGGTAAATGAATTTATACTTTTTTTGTAATGCTGGAATCAATGTTGTGCTCTAAAACATTTTTCGTATTTATTTTTGCAGGCTGTAGCATTGATCAGAGCAGTATTGTTACTTTTTTTTTATGCGTTTTTGCACGTATCACATTGGTTGGTTGTAGCAGTAAGTATTATTTTAGATAAAATATTTTGTTTTTCAATATTATATTTTTATATCCTCAATTGATTTTTACAGCTCACAACCTTTTTGACATGTGCTTTTTTGATTGGAAAAGTTTTTGTGTTTGAAGTAAGTAACTTTTTACTTTTTTTAAAAAATAATGCTCGAATATATGGTGACTTACGAAATGAAATGTTTTCACAGTGGACGCTTCCTATTGAAAGATTAAAAATTTCACTGATAATTTTGTCAGTTGTGATGTGTTGGGTGGAAGCTTGGTTTTTAGATTTTCGAATCGCCCCTCGAGAAGCAAAAGCGCAAGAATGGTATTCAGGTAAGCTTTTTTAATTTATGTTTTATATTGTCCTCTTTATGAATTTCAAAATATGTATTGATAAATTTAAATATTAAAAAAAATATGTATATTCATTGGCTGATATAAAATTCACCAATACATAATTAAAATTTGAAGGTTTAGGTTACCTAATTCTTTAAGTTTGCATAGAATTAAAATTGACCACTAAAAAGTACATAACAAGTGAACAAACCAAAATTAGTATAATTATAACGGTAAAAAAGAATTTTTAAATTACTAAGTGACAAAAATGTAGCAATTTATTTTCAAAATAGCCTACTCAAATTCGATCAAAAAATAATGAAATAATTTGTAATTATAATTACAAATTATTATAATCATTTGAATTCTTAATTCAAATGATGTAATACCATATTATCAATGACTCGATGTATAGTACTATTACTAATTGAATTTTATTTGACAACTGAAGTCAAAAAATTACAGAATATGTCATTGAAAATAAATAAATCATAACTTAATTGAACCTTATGCCCAGTAAACATTCGTAATTATTCGTGATCATTGATACGTCATATGACATCAATGATCATGAATAATCACGAGTGTTTACTGGGTAAGCAAAACATATAATTCTTATCTAATTTATTATTTTCAATTATTTAATATTGAACGATTTAATTTTGGTATTAAAAAAAATATCATGCAACTTATTTCAAAAATAGAAAATATGAATAATTGAAGTTAATCCTCATTATTATTATTATTTTGTGCAATTATGTTTAGAAGTAAAAATTGATTTTTATTTAAAAACAATTTATGGAATTTCCAATCGATTTTGGATGTCAAATATAGAAATTTGGGCAATCAAGTTTATTTTATATTCTCTTAATTTAAATTTTGGATTTCAAATTTTGAATGAAAATCAAAATCGTGAATAAAATACAGAAATATTTTACACCGTATTTTTTTAACCTGTGACATTGCTAGCAATCAAAAAACTCATTGAATTTGAGTAATTTAAAGGTATAATTGGCCGTAAAAACCCTCAACACAAAAGTTTCGATATTCATTGTGTATAAAATTGGGGTAAACTTGAGCAAAAATTTACCGAATGTGAACCGTCTATTATTACATCATTATGGTAAAGTTCGAAAACTCTGGGAACACTCGAAATGCAATAGAACTGTCCAAAAAAATAATAATCGCGGACTGATGTACCCCGACTACGTACGCTGCTCTTGTGAGAACAACTGAGCTGATGGCGCATTTCAAATTTCCCGCGTAGCGCATTATCTGAATGTTACCTAGCGCAAGACAAATGCGTTATCTACACTTATCTGACAATTTGTGTTTCTAATTTTCGTTTTTTAAAATAATGCACTATTTATTCGGATGTTCGACCACTGGAAAATGAAGAAAAACACTTTATCAACAAGATAAAATAAAAATTTTACCGATTTTCAATAAAAAGGAGAAGATATTTGGGAAAGTACTTAACTGGTACCTAAGAGGTACTTGGTACCGCTTAAGTACCAATTAGGTACCGAGGCGTTTGCTAGGGTGCAAATACTTTTTCTTTGAAAATTCTTTAAATTGCTGAAAATGTAATATACTTTGAATTTTTGACCTTCGAATTCTCAAAATCTGTATAACCATCTACATAATGCTAGAAATATAAGAAACTATCATATTCTTAAAAGCTTGAAACATAGTATTAAATCCTAAAAATATATATTCACTCTATGAAATACCTTCAAAAGGAAAGCCAGAGTATGCAATACTTAAAACGTATGCAGATATAATTTTCTCAAAAATCTATGAAAATACTTCAAATCTATAAAACCTTGAATCATAGAGCATCAAATTCTAGAAGTCCATGTAGAAAATTCTTACGAATACTGGAAAATTCTTAAAATAGTGAACAGACTGAAAAAATAAGTACTGACAATGGAAAGACGATAGAAATAATGTATGATTTTACATAAAAACTGATACATTTTAAAAAGTAAAAGTTTGAGCTTGCAAATCGATTTGTTTGAAATTAATATACATTGACCCTTTTGTCATTTAATTTTGCCACTCCATTTAAATTTCGTTGCGACACCCCTGGTAACACGTAATACCTTTTGCCTTAAAGTGAATTTTCACTCTAAATCGAGTCAAAATAAAAAGTTGAAATTCACTCTCATAGAGTAAATCATCGCTCTTAAAGAAGTTGAATTTCATTCAAGAGGAGTGCATTTTCACTCCATGAGTGACAATGTATTGACTCGATGTAGAGTGAAAATTAGCTTTCAAAAATTAAGAGAGTATGTTTTTTTCATTGTTTTAGAATGTTCTGTTTTCTTAAGTCTAAAATCTGGTACTTCTGGAAGATTGACGCGAATTTTTTTTTATGCTTTTTATAGAAACGATATACAACGAACGGTCCCCTCTTGTTTGTTCAAATCCCTCTTCCACGGAAACCATCGACAACTACTACACCCCGGTGGATTCGCCCAACCACTCTGACCGTGAGGACGAAGACCACGAATGCCTCTTCAGGTCTCAGGAAACTCTCCCCCGAAACAAAGTAAATTAACTCCCTCTCCCCATCTATTTCAAGAAAGAACTATTCCTCCCTTAGAAAATAAATTTTACTATGTATTTTTCTTACTCATAATTACAGTTACTTTTCGAGAACATTTCTGCTCATATTTTTTTATCAAATTACCGCAAGTAAGAGAAAAAACGGTAACGGAAACGTTTGTTATCTCTCTGTTCTTAAATTCCCGAAACGATACACTCAGAGAAATTTCCGTTTACGTTTGAAACGGAAAGTATTTCAAAGACACACTTAGACCATATTGTACATGGACTGCTAATGCCTATTCATTTCGATGGTAGATGATGGTCCCAAGATGACGGTGGAGTAACGCTAACCAGTGCCGTAGTCACGACTAGAGCGCCCTGTTCAAAGAACAGGGACGTTTATACTGTTAGTCTCTATTTTTTTCATGAAATATCGAATTATTTTCATTAATTTTCGATTGATCATTGTACTTATTAATTAAATTACTGTTTTCTAGGTTAAAAATCTAAAGTTGAGTAAGAAATGGAATCATTAGCTCGATTAAAATGATACTATCTTTGATAATATTAAAATATTAATCATACATAAAAATGTAAACGGCTCATTTTACCAATGTAATTAACCAAAATAAAAATAACTAAAGTTATAACGCTCATAATAAGTAAACCTTATAATTGTTACATATTGAGAACAGTAAATCATAATTTTCCAAGTAATAATTATTTGGAAATATTTTTTATATGAATGGAATATCGATGAATTAAATTGTTATTTAGAAAAGTGAATTATTTTGAAAATTCATGATGAAGTAACAAAAGGTGTTATGGTTTGAAACAATATTTATTTTTACATTTTTTCTAGTCATTTATATGCAAAAATGGTATAAAAAAATCAGTCAGCTGGAAGTGCCTGCTGCAAAGTCGGAGACTTTCTATGCTGGATTCTATCTGATTTCGGCTTATTCCAAAAATCTCCAGCCATTGTGTCAATTTTTCTTCATCTTTTGGGAACCTTGAAAAATTTACCATGTATAAATATTATGATTTCTAAAGAAAATTTTCCATAATTTTGCATAAGTATGCAGTTCTTTTATTATTTAAAACAAATTTATTATTCACAAGAAATTATAAGATAAATTATTATGTTTACGATGCGCACATGTGCGCTGAAAAAATTCAAATAATTAATTGAAATTGTTCATGAATATAATTCTAATAATAGGTTATTATAATATATAATTATAAATTAAAATATAAATTGTTATGATGTTTGTGACGCATTCATGTACGCAAAAAATTCCATATTTTTTCTCTAGATAATTCTTTCATAATTAAAAAAATATGTAAAAGAAATTATTATATAAATGCTTACTCTAGGATTTTGTAAAAAATAACTTAAAATTTTTTTTTATCCCAACAATTTATGGTTATTATCAATTTACCTGTGGCATGATACTGTTCCGTCGTGGTTTTATATAATGCCACAAATTAAACAATTTTTCTTCGGCGCATTTTCCATTTCATTAACAGCACGTTCACAATTTTTCAAACAAAATACACCGAATCGGCACCAACAAACACACGTCAAAACGTTCAAAACATTAGAAAAGATAATCTAGATAATATCGTTACTCCACCGTCATCTTGGAACCACTCCGCTATCTTTGATCAGCAGTCCATACACTATATTGTCCAAGAAGACACCTCAATTCGAAATGAAACGGTTAACATTTTTTTTTAAATGGTCGGTTTTCAAAATTTTTTTTTAAATTTGATCATCTAAAATTAAAAGTTCACTAGATTCTAAGCATCGATTTAAAAAAATTTTTAAGAAAGCAATATTTTTAAAGATAACTGGTATTTTATGAATTGAAGGTATGTTTACTATAAATCGTATTTTTCAGTATTTATACAGTTTGGACGATTTTTTGGAATTTTTATGAATTCTTATGTAGATATTGAGACACTAATACTGTAGGATTCGAGGTTTTCTAGATATTTCCTAATTTTGTATTTATTTCAGAAAATGGTTACATAGGCTTTCAGTATTTTATTTATTTCTAGAATTTTTCATACTTTGTAGTATTATTAAAATTTAGTAAGATTTTCCAGGTACTTTAGAGAAATTAAGTATTTTTCTAAATTCCAATATATATTTCTAGAGTTTGATACTCTAGGATCTAAAATCATAAAGATTTTTCGTATTTCAATCAATTTTTTAGAAAGCAGTAGTACATATCTTTATGGATTTGAAGTGTCTCACAGATTTTTATAATTTTTAGTTCATGTTATTATTATTTTTTGTTTTGCCAAAATTTCAGTGAACTTTTTGTTGTTTTGATGGATTTTCATGTGTATTTCCTATAGATGCTTCATTTTTAAAAACTTTGCTGTTTTTTTACCATTAGGACGACTTTTTGGCATCTTTTTGGATTTTTAAATAATTTGTGGAATTCAGGGTTCTATAGATATTTAATAATCTCATAGTTATTTAAGAAAATAATTTCTACATGGATCTTCAATATTTCATTAATTTCTAGTATTCGAAGTTTTTTTTATATATTGAAGTGTAATTAAAATTTACTAGGATTTTCGAGGTTACCAATGCATATTAAGTATTTAAAAAAGTTTTAACATAAAATTCTAGAATTGAACGCTCTACAATCTAAAATTTTAGTGATTTTTGGTCCTTCAATGAATTTTTCAGAAAACAGTATCATTTTTGTATCAACATTTATGAAATGCTATAGTATTTTCTAGTATTCTTCTTTAAATGTTTAATATTTTTAGATTAATGCAAATTTTAAGAATTTGATGCCATCCACTTGAAAGTTTTGTAGATTCTCAGTTTTTTGAATCATTTTTCAGAACACGCTTTTTTCGTAAATTTCTTGAGTTTCAAAGAGTTTTTTTTTAAATTTTTATTTATTTATTTATTTATTTATTGAAGCGAAAGCTTCATATGGCGCCTTGTGGAAAAAAGTTTACTGGAAATGAAATAGGTTCGTCGCGACAGATGATGTAACTCGGTGGAAGAAAGTCTGGCCTGTAATGTAACTCGGGCGTGTGGAGGAGCAAGTACAATAAATTATTTACAATAATTAGTGAACATTATGTATTTTCTTAAACTGGAATGAAATATCATGAATCAAGAGTATTGGATAATAACAAACAACAAAATTAGTTGAAATTAATTCATCAACGTATTATACATTTAGTCTAAACGTGAAATTGAATATAGGCATAAATAATAAATAAATATATTTAGATCGACGACGAAGGGCGAATACTAAAAAAAAATAAAAACAGAAAAGAATACATGCGTGAATACAGGAAACTTCAAGGAGAAAATAAAGAGGTAGCTATCGAAGTAATTATGTATCATAACATATTAAGAACTAAAATGAGAATTGTCAATTATGAGTATAAAATTCATGAAAAAAAATTGCTAAATTTATCGGCTGAATTCAAAACTCCGAAAGTTGTATTTCCTTTCAGAAGATCCAAGTAATTTTATTGTTACTGATGATTCTTCGCTGGAATTTATTCAATTTTACTACTTGAATGTAAGACTCGGGTACATGACTTGTATTTTAAAAATCGTTTACCTGTTCTTTGCCATTGAAAGCTAGATAGAAAATGTGTCGCAGGTAAAATCCGGCCGAAGAATTATAAGATTTTAATAGCTGAATTTTATAGCTGAATCATTTGACCTGATCCTTACCTGCGGTTTTCTAGCTCAAAAATTTGTCTGAATGAATTCTATTTGACTTAGACGGAAAATCTCATGTATTCATTTTTGATAACTTTTTGATGGGGCCCATTACAATAGGAAAGATGGATTTTCAGTCATTTATTCATTTTTAGACAAGTTTCAGCGAGTTCCTCAGCATAGGTACTATAAGATCTATGTTTCTCAGTCGGTTCCGATAGTTTCAATTCCATCAGTCAAACTAAGTTTGACTGATGCCGCTGATACGTCAGCAGCATATTGAAATACGAATTTAATCAATTTTTGAATCTAGTCCACATAACATTTGTGATATTACTGCTGGACAATGAATACGATAATAGCGATTAGGTGAATAATTGCAATGTTGAATAAACGTTTGTAGAAGAAGAAAAGTTTTTGCTACTTCAATGTAATGTCTAACATATCCCTGGTGAAAAAAAATATCTTGTTAATGGCCACCAGTAGATAAAAGATATCTAATCGATATCTTTTTTAAGATGTACAGTATATGTTTCTCAAATGTCTTGCATTGGATATCTTTACATGTACAATAGGAAAACATTGAAAAGATATATTTTATTGGAGAAATTATGTCTACTTAACATCTTTCTTAGGATTATCTATTAGACATTTTGCTCTCGACATTGGAAAGATATTTTTTTTTGTATATTCTTCCTCTGAAATTTCAAAGATGTTTCCCCGATATCTTTTTAAAATATTTTTATTGACATCTGTACACATCAGCTGAATAGGAGCTGTATAATATACTCATATATCAAAATATTTACATTATTCGAATTGATATAATGGAATTCAAAGATGGGAAAAAGATCCAAAATCTAATAAGAGCTTCAAAATATCGTGCTTTAAAACGAACTAAAGTTAAAACAGAAATTCTCAGCAACTCCATTTTGCAGGAGACTTACGAACGCGTCAACATTCGTTTCTCGTCAGGTATGCTATCGCAACGCCTTTATTTATATTACATTATGTCGAAAAACAATCATTGATCGTATAATGTATGTATGAAATGATTCATTGATTCGACTGTTATAAGTCGCTGTGGAATATTTCAGTTTAATATCTGCTAACCTCATGAAAAAATTGTTGACAACCGAGGACTTCCTTAGGTTAAAAATTTTTCAGGAGGATACGAAATATATGGAAAAATTTATTTATCTGAAAAAAATATATCTAATAATTTTAAATACGTAGTATCTACATATTCAAAAGAATATCTTCACGATATATTTTTAAAATAACCATCAGATATCTTTTTTAAAACATTTACCCTATATCTTTTACAAAATGTTCATTCGATATCTTACTAAGAATATCAAGTCGCCGTGACGCAAAGATGTCTACTCAATATCTTTCTACGGATTATCTCGAGATATTTAGAAGATATGTACTAGACATCTAAAAGATGATTTTTGTCACCAGGGTAATAATGAACTCTCAAAATTCGATTCCTGAATTTGCATTTTCTATTTCTTGCTTGCAATCTCTTATTTCCAAAATTAACTCTTACAACATTTTTGCAAACGAATTTTCATAACCCTTGCAGACGGTATATTTTTAATGTAATTTCATTAAGATGTGAAGCATTTGGAATGAGAAGAAAATAAATTTCAAGCTAAGCATTTCTAAAAGCGGTTAAAGCATTTGTCTATATGTATGAATATTTATAATTTTTTTTGTTTCAAAATTGTCGATACATTTTCATTTCTTATTCAATCTTGCAATCACAAAGCATTGCAGTACCCTTCATTCAAAGTTAAGTGAATAAAAATTTTAATACTCAAAAATTTAAGACGAAATAAGGTACACCATCATTTCATTATCATCTCTGCAAAATGAAATTACAGTTGAAGAAGTTCGTCGAAATAACGACGAATAGAGCAATTTCAAAAATAGGATTGACCATTTTTTTATTTACTTCGATGTAATACGTATTCTTAATGTTATGAGATTGTTCATTTAAACAAGCAAATTTACAAATTCTTAAATTATTATTCTATTTCGTGTAAGAGACTAAGTAACTTGTAGTAAAAAGAATAAACCCCCGATCAAAAAAATAGTTGGAAAAAGTTCGGCCGATTTTGGGCCGATTCCCTTCAGCGAAAATTAGCGAAAGAAAGTCGGGCTGAAATCGGCCCGAAATCTTAAAGAAGAACTTCGGTGGTAAGATTCTACACCGATTTCGGACCAAGGTCTCTTCCGAATTCGGCAAAAGGAGATCAGCACGAAATTCAGCCGAAAATCCGACCGAATCCGACAATGTAAAGCCATAAGCCATTGCATTGAAAATTGCAATCAATTGAAATTAATCGAATGAACGCAAATCAATGAAAATGAACGACGAACGACGAGGATATTTAAAGAGATACGTAAAAATTAACCGCGCAATTGCACGTGAGAGACGACGTCTGCTTCAGAGATTTCTGGAAAATGTAAACCCAGGTATGTAAATACGGAATATATGAAAACATCCAGTATTTTTTAGAATTGAATTCTCTTCAACATGGAACAAATTGTAAAATCGTATCAAAAACAAAGTTACGGCATTTTCGAAAAGAAATCAGCCCGATAACCTGTTCCCGATATCGGGCCAATATCCTTTGCCTCAAATCAGCCCGATATCGTTTGCCCGAAGTCAGCCCGATATACTTCATTCGAATTCGGCCCGACTTCCTGTGTCCAAAATTGGCCCAAATTCGGCGAAGAATATCGGTCCAAACTGAAAATCATTACGTTCCGAAATCAGACCGATATCGGTCCAACATTCCTTGCCGAATTCGGCCGAACTTTTCCGAAATCGGCCCGATTTCATGCCGACATTCTTTTTTTGATCGGGCAGTTTTACAACAAACACGTAACAATCATTTGCATTACATAAACTGAAATTGAAAGGCAAAATTATTACTCCTCTCTTTTTATCCATTACATCGTATACTCTACGCATCATCAACAATTTGTGGATATTTCGGACTTACCAGCTTTCGCTTCAATCGCGCGGTCTTAAGCACACTCACCAGTTTTTATTTCAAAAAGTCGAATGATATTCTGATATTCTCATCGATTCCTACATAAATTTTTAGAATGCGATGCTTTAGCGGCTTAAAAGTTTCATACATTTTTTACTATTTTTGTAAATTATCGGGAAGATTATATTTATATAGAATTTTAGTATTTTAGGGCTTTCTGCTATTTTTAGTCTTTCATACTTATTAGCATTCATGAAATTTTGTAGTATTTTTAGTATTCTAGATTTTGAATATTTCAATTGATAACTTTAAATTTTGAGAATTTGATGCTCTCAACTTCAAAGTTTTATAGATTCGTATTACTTCAATTTTCGAGAATTTTTCAGAAAACTTTTTTCGTAGATTTCTAGTGTTGTCAAAGAATTCTCGTAATTTCGTTTTTTTTTTTTTTTTTTTTTTTTCATATTTCTTGAATATTTCATAAATTTGAATGATTTTCTTTTATTTTCATGGATTTTCAATAATTGAAATTCATTTTATTGATTTATGTGTAAATATTTAATTTTTAGAATAAAACGCTCCGGGATTCAAAAGTTTTACATATTCCCAATAAATGAAGATATTATAGACTGGATTTTATTTCGCATATTCTTGATTTGTAGTTGTTTTTTGTTGTGGTTTTTTGTTCGTATTATCCAGTACTAACAAAATTTTGCACGATTTTCTAATCCTTTTGAATACGGAATGAAAATTCACTCTAAAACAGTGTATAACTTGAATAATTCCACTCCTCGATTCTAGTCAGAGTTAGATTGCTCTCTAAAAAATAACTTCCGTTTCACTCTTAAAGGAGTAAAATTGCAGCTCTCAAGTGACTTTTCACTCTAAACAAGCGAATAATCAATCCAAATTTGACTCGCAGTATATTTTGATTTAATATAGAGTGAAAATTCACTCTCGCAGAACTTAAATTACTCCACTTCTAAATTTTACTCAGATTGCTCTCTTAAAATTGAGCTTCATTTCACTCTAAAAGGAGTGAAATTTCACTACTCTCCATTGACTTTTCATTCTAGAAAGAGAAAAATCACTCTAACTTCGACTCGCAGTATACTTTGACTCAATACATGTATAGCAAAAGTTCACTCTTATAGGAATCAAGAAAGTATATGAAACCTCAAATACAAAAAATAGATCGCATCGGTACCTTTATGTTTGACTGTGTGTTTCTCCGCCCATAGACGCGACAGTGAATGAGATATGGGTTTTCGTTAGTTTATTGTTGTCTTGGATTTTTTTCGTTTACCTCGTATCCAGTTTTTTTTTCTGAGGTCGTTGACTGAACAGTTAATTTGAATCAATATTTTGACTAGATGCTGGCATGAGCGCCTATTTTTCTTGACTCTGACTCCATATGAATTACATACGTTTTTGATTCATGGTTAGTTTTTTCTCGTAATTGCTGTTTAGATGGAAGACCTATTCGGATATATTAATGGACCATTTATTGGTGATTATTTACTTGGTATGAATTGATTCGGGACAATGATTGGTCATGTCTGATTTGATCTTATTTTGGCTATTGATGGAAATTGGGGCGATCATAGATGTTCATTGGAATTCATATATTGATATTTGATGATTTATATTCCTGATTATGATAGCGGTAGGCTGTCAAAGGTTTGAATTAATAAACACGCCCAGATAGCAAACATGATTTCACAGTTGAGATCATGCGTGAAATCACTCGCATGATCTCATTATGCCAAACATATGAAATACGATCTGTGAAATCATTCCCGTGAGCTCAAAATGACATCATAGTCACATCATCAATGCTAGACAATGCGCATGCGTCAAAAAATCATGCGTGATTTCAATTCCTTGTCATTTTGAAATCAGAAATTTTTGTGCTATATTATCATGGTAGAATATTTTTTGTTTGTCCATGTGCCATGATGTGCTAGGATTCAGTGCCAGTGTAACTATCGCATCGTGGTATTTCGTGTTTTCGTTTTGTTTTTGTTTTTTTTAAATTATTTTTTGTGGTTTTCTTCGAAAAATTTTTATATCTTGTGTTCTGTGATTTGTGATAAACCATAGTACCGCATTCCTCGAAATCAGTGTTTACCTGGAGGTTAGAACCGTTTTCGTTTTATTGTGTGATAGTTCTAATTGTCATAATTTTCATTGACATTTTTTAAAACTATATATTTGCGTAAAACATGTTTAAAAAATGAACGAAAATGTGGTTAAATATAATATTGATTGTCTTTTCTGCATTAACATATTATATATTGTATAATATTATGATGCTTGATAAAAATGTGTTTACAATTATTGCTTTCGTTGTGAATTAATACTGCAATAGAACAGAAACAAGCATTCAAATTTTCCCGCGAAGATCATCTGCGCAAGCGCATCCACGAGGGAAAAATCTAAAAATCACGCGTGATTTCATATTGACATAACAGTGAATCGGTAACGGAGGTACAAATGTCTGTCACGCGTGATTTCTTTTTTTCACGTGTGATTTGCATATGACGTGAATATGAAATTATTTTGCTATCTGGGGCGATTTCCCTATTTACGTGTTTATCATTGCTGGCTCCGAGGATCGACTCTTTACACTATAGAATTATTACGGAGCGTTATTATTATTGACAAAAAATAGACATTTCCTCGTTTACGTAACTGTGATTCTCTAATGTTTCCCCAGTGGGTTGCCGTTATCTAATCCAGATATCAGCGTAACTTTTGCGAGAGATCTGGTTTTGTTTGGTCTGGTAAAAGTAAATACACGTAAATCGGCTTGCTCTTTTTTCTTCCAATATTGAATGGACGTACGCCGCAGGTTTGGGGAGGGGGGTTGGGTGGTTGGGAAGGTAAGGGAAAAAGCCCGACTATCCGGATTCCGGTGCTGGTTGCTCAGAGCAATGCTATGGCAGTGAACAGTTAATTTTCAGATTCGACGTAGGCTAGAACGCGAGCGTGATGTGGGTACGTGTTATAAAGTTCTTTTCTATTTTTCAAAGAGTTTTCTTTTTTTTTTTATGAAGTGTTATATGAATAATGTGGAGAGGGGAGGGGTAGGCTACCAGACGTCTTGTTAGAAGATCAATGATGGATTTGACTTGATGAATTGGGAGCTGACGCTTTACCTATGCAGGATTCGAGTGTCAATGGGGCATTTAATAGGTTGCAATGGATTAAATGTGTGGAGAGACGACAAGCGTTTTTTTGCGAGATTCGTAACGGGTTCTCAGGCACCGTTATTTTCTAAATGGCTTACGTTGTTGGCAGATAGTTCGGATTTTGGGATTGGTGAACATTGATTCTGGAATAGTTAGTTGTTACATAAAATTTGATAATTTTATTGAAGGATGTTGGAAGGATTGAATAGAGTTGTCATATTCAGTGACGCGAGTTATGATTTGAAGTTACAGATTATCAGAAAATTTTTACCTTATTGAAAAACAATTAAATATTTCAACATTTATTCTACACAAAAATTTATATTTAACTGCTGGACGATTGAAGGAACGAAAATTACGTATTGAGTTTTAACGTTTTTCTATTTTATTTCATTGCTCAATTTCTGCTGTTAAGTGTTTGATGATTCGTATTTATTAACTCTTTTTCGTAAATATTATGGATTGAATGTTCAGAGATGTTTTTCAGTTTTGAATTATTGCGATTTTTATTTTCGTGGTTCGGAATTTTGTTTTCTGATGCGTTTTTCGAATAACTAGAAATTGATGTTTAGTGCACTGAGAAAAGTGTATAGTAGTTGTTACAATACTGTATTGTACTCAGTCTGGAATATTGTACTTTTAGATAGATATTTATAGCAGTTTTAGTCATAATGTATAGTCAATATTTTTATAGGATATTATTGTAAAAACTCCTATACATATTTCTTTTTCTACTATACTTGTTTTGTACTTCTTGAAATATCATATTGTAATTTATACTAATCAAGATTCCGGAAAATGCAATACAGTTTTGCCAGTTTTCAGATCTGTATAGCTCTTTTTACTATATTTTTGTGTACTTTACAGTACTATAGTGTAATTGATACAGTAGTAGAATGAGTCGAAAATATTTTATTTTCAACCTTATAGTTTTTTAATTAAATAATTTTCACCACTTTTATTACTAAAAACCAGTTCAATTTGACTAATTCGATTTGTGAAAGTAAACCTTTCGAATGATATATATTTCATGTGAAAAGAATGGATCGTTCTTGATACTTCTGTAAAAAACTATTTAAAAAAATAGAAAACAAATTTATTCCTGATATTTTGAAAACCCTGCTTCGTAAAAATAAATGAATTATTTTGTTAGCATAGCAATTAATACTATATTTTACTGTGGAATCAGTGTAAAATATTGTACTTTTCACTAAATATTTATAGCAGTTTTTGTCACAACATTGTAAATATATATTTTGTTGTAAAAACTCCTATACATATTTCGTTTTCTACTATACTTTTTTTTTTGTATACCATATTGTAATTCTTAATTATCCAGATTTCAGAAAATGCCGCACAGTTTCGTCAGTATATAAAGATCTGTATAGTCCTTTTTACGATGTTTTGTAGTCTTTCTAGTATATCCATATTGTAATTGATACAATATTGGAAAAAGTCTAGAACATATTACAGACTTTATACAATATATATATATATATATATATATATATATATATATATATATATATATATATATATATATATATATATATGAATTTTTGCAATGTATATACTTGTAAAATATTGTCTCTTAGTACATGAAATATGATATTATGTACTGACTAAAAAACAAATTAAAAAAGATAAAATATTTTATTTAAATGTTTCACTATACACGGATATCAAATCCTATGTCCCCGTATAGTGAAAATTAAAATTTATAAGATTTTGAATTCTCCGAAATCGTCTAATAAAAACAGGCATGCATATTGTTATTTGTACAATACAATAACTTTTACTGTACAATATCATAATAGGTAAAATAAAAACGAAAAATTGCAATAGTATTGTAAAACCTGCAATATTATTGTAAACTTATAATATTCTAGTAATTTTTATCGCATATTTGATTTTTTTCTCAGTGCATTGCTTATTATGGATTTCGAGTTTTGAAGGTATTTTTCTGAAGTCACAAGTTAAAGTTATACGATAATGTATTTGATTTCCGAATGAAGGCTTTGAAATTAAAAAATTTTCTATCCACATTTGGAAGATACTATTCGCCAAATGTAGCAATTCCCGAGTCGAAATTAAAATCAAAATTATGACCTACTTGAACCTATTAATTCGGATTGAAAACTTTCATGACCTGTGAAATCTGAAATAGCATGAAATAACCCTCGTGAGTGGTTTTTCAGCTATTTACACCTACGCATTCGAAATGAGGATCGAAAGTACAACCAAGTTGAACCTGAGAAAAACGAAGACAATCTTTCATAACTTTTAGTTTTTAAATTGAATGAACACATCAAAAAATTCGAGCAATGTTAGAATTCGCACAATTTTTGATTTTCCGGATATATTTTTATGATAAATTGTTCAGAGCTAAATTTCGCACACACCACAACAACAAGAAGTTTTTAGTTTAAGGAGTAAATTGTTAATCGAAGTAATGAATAAATGTATCTATATCTAGTAAATTCTAAGATTCGACTTTCATAATTGAAAAAATCCCCAACAACTAGCATGTCCCTATGGGAAATCTTGTAATAGTCTGTAATTCATGAATCACAAAACTATTACAACCGGCAGGGTAGATCCCTATTCTACCAGCTGATCAACATGATCATTTCTTGGCGCGAAATATATAATTTATATTTTTCTAGCATCTAACTTATTGAATGCACTTTCAGTGATTACAATTATGGAAGATCCATATAAAACTTCGACTCCAACACTGTGATTTTGGTAATTATTCAAATGAAATGATCTGGATGATCAGCTGGTACAATCGGAATCTACCCTGCCGGTTGTAATAGTCTGTAATTTGCTGTAATTCATGAATTACAAGATTTTCCATAGGGACTGTGGAATTTATGAGTTTTACGTTATCGAAACTGAAACCCGGCTAAGAAATCCTATCGATTTCATAATCCATCAAATTTAATTAATGTACACAATTTTCTCCTAACGTTATACATCCTCCCGGAAAAAAATGCATTCATCAAGTGAAAAAATTGTTTAATCAGCACTCAGTTTGACATCTTTTAAAAAATATCTGTTCATTTGCCAAGACTCTAATGACTAATACCGTAGTAAAATTTTCGATGTCCATGCATTCCAAGCTTTAGAACCTTAACAGAAAATAAACAAAAAGAAAAAAATGTCGAAAACTCGTAACTTCTTAAAAAATCAAGACGTCTGGGAAACCTCAGATACGAATTTTTCCCATTCCGAAATTTTTTGCTCTTATAAAAGACGCAGTCAATAAGGAACTTTTTCTACGAGCATCGCAAAGAAAAGAAGAATGCTGAATTGGCGGATAAAATAAGCGAATGGCATTTCGCTGACGAACATGACAAGGATTCAAACGTAAGCGATTCGAGCAGTGTTTCCATTTTTTCGGAGGAAGATCCGGGATTTTTCATTACAATTTTCCGTATTCTATCAAAAAATGCCGAATCTAGAAGCTTATCTGATAAATATCCGTTTTTGCTTGTTCATAATCTTAAAAGACTCTGCTCGACTGTATTAGATCGTGATATCAAAATGTAGATAACCATTATGGCAGAATAAAGTTTTAGATCTACGAAAAATCTAATCGGTGCATGAATAGTAATTTTTTTCCGAATCTCGTAAGCAGCGATATAAAATTTGATAAGTTATCGAGACGTTCCGGATCTTACCTTTTATGTCCAAAAATCATGTATGTAAGGGAGAAAATGATCGTCGATGATAAAAAGTAACAATTTTGTCAGTTGATGACGATCATTTGCGACTTTTCTATATGGTCGCATGAAAATGAAAGTAGTGCCTTACAAGTACCTATATTCAATACATTTTAGTAGACGTAGAGAAACTGGCGAATTCGTTATCAGGAGTTTAAAATGCACATGATATTGAATCACACTCGTAAGATAATTCACGAATGGTAAACTATGAATATAATTAACTTTGCACCTTTCAAGGTGATTGACTACGAAAAACGAGGGGATGCGCTAATTGATCGTTCTTACGAGCTCCTTACGTCTGTAAATTGGGTTCTTGAAAAAAATACCCACGAAGGCGATGAAGTTTCTTCTATGATCCTTCCTAAGCCAGATGAAAGAAAAATTTTCAAAATAACAGTAAGTTTCTAATACATCACGCGAAAATAAGGTTATTATACATATATTTTTTTTTTGACCTGATGCGACCACTTGGTCAAATATTTTTTGAGAATATTCCTGGTACAATCCTAGAAAATCGTGTCTTCATTCGAAAATTTTATTTCTGAAACTTACGTAAGTTCAAAAGCAACGCGCATTTCTCGTCTGGAGATGCACTCTACAATATCTCATTTCCCATCCTGAAAGGTTATCACATGCTTCGTATTTTTGTGTAAAAAATCGTCTCAAGATCACGTGGATAAAGATGTTTCAGTTTTTCATGATTTATTACTTACACAACGTTCCCATTTGAAATTTCGTATTGATATTACACGAGAATTTAATTTTTCCAAGCCAGATAAAGCGTTTTTTTTTTTCAGATTCATTCTTAATCGCAAGAAGTAATTGTTTACAAAAAATTGACGGAAAAAAAGTTTACTCAAACATGAGACGTAAAAATTTTGATATGTTTTCCATTAAAAGCTTCTATGGGAAGCTTATCTACAAAAACTTATCTCTAAACTCAATTTTTAACAACATAACTTAACAATGCAATTTTTTCCAGCTTTATGATTTTTAATTTATGGGATCATCTTGAACTTATACAAATTTTTTTTATTTTCAAGGGAATCGTCGATGCGCCTGCTGATGTACTTATAGACGTTTTATTCAAAGATGTTCTTGATTGTCCGAAATGGAACGAACAAATCTTCGAGTCAATGAAGTTATTTGTAAGTAATCACTTTTTACAAAGTGATCCGAGCCTAACAATACTTAGCATTTCGATATCTAACACTTTCATTTATGATCGTAAAATTGATGCCTAAACCTCCTAGTGATTCTGGAACATATGTGTGACTTATAAGATTTTAAAATTTCTTATATGTTCAACTAATCTTATATGTTGACTTATGGATCACTTATATGTTTTCATAATTCATATGTTTATTCCCATTAACATATAAGTTTATGGGAATCTTATATGTACAACATGTAAGTTTATGGAAAACTTATAAGAAATTCCACATATAAGTTTCTTAGTACTTATATGTCACATATATAATTTTTCCACAAACTTATATGTTACACATATAAGATTCCCATAAACTTATATGTTTATGGGAATAAACATACATGAATTATGAAAACATATAAGTGATCTATAAGTCAAAATATAAGATTAGTTGAACATATAAGAAATTTGAAAATCTTATAAGTCACATATACGTTCCAGAATCACTAGGGCCAGACTTTGATAACTATCAGTTTCGGTTGTTATTACATTATTTAAGCCTTTGAAAATTAAGAAAGAGGACGAATTCAAATCATAGACCACAAAAATATTTAGCACTGTCGAGTGTAAATTGAAACAGTTCACGCTACGTAAAACTTACAAATTTCAACTCGTAAAATTAGTTAACTCGCAAAAATACTCGTTTTTGCCCCTTGATACGCGAAGTACTATTAATTTTTCGCTTGTTCTGTTTGATGTTTGTATAAAAAATGTTGATTAGGAAGTGGATGAGAACACAGATGTGATATACCAATCCGCACGAGGCCTTGGCACCGTTCAACCTCGAGATTTCGTCCTACTGAGACGCCGAAGGAAACGAGGTCCTTTTTATTTTTTGTCTGGGATTTCGGTGTCTTCGCCACAAACGCCAGAAAGAAAAAATTATGTTAGGTAAAACAGCATTAAAATATTTTTATTTAAATATTAGGAAATGTAACACCCTATGGAATATCTTGTAATTCATGAATCACAGACTATTACAACCGGCAGGGTGGATTCCAACTGTACCGGCTGATAATCCAGATCATTTCATTTGAATAATTACCAAAATCACAGTGTTAGAGTTGAAGTTTTATATGGATCTTTAATAATTGTAATCACTGAAAGTACATTGAAAAAGTTGGATGCCAGAAAAATATAAATTATATATTTCACGCCAAGAAATGATCAGGTTGATCAGCTGGTAAAATGGGGATCTACCCTGCCGGTTGTAATAGTTTTATAATTCATGAATTACAGACTATAACAAGATTTCCCATAGGGCATTAACATACTTTCGTCAAGTTTGAAAATTTCTCATCTCATATTGTATTCTCAGGTTCTTCTTTAATTATTCTCTGGAATAAGACAAAAAATGTAGCCCTTAAATTCAAAATTTTTCATAACTAGAGTTACCATTACGCGCTCCACGCGTTTATTTACTCGGATGTACTACGCTGCTGTAAATTTCCAATGACCAATCGGTATTCATTGGTATTTCAATTGGTTTTCCAGTTAAAAATTGGATTCGAATTGTGAACATTGCGCATCTCAAAAACAATCGTGAATCACAAAAACAATTGATCACGGAATAATTCTGAACTCGCAGCTAACTTCAGAGAGTTACACAAGATGGCCCCCACCATGATGTCATCTCCATTTTGATTGTAGTGGTTTTTTGCTAATTAAGTTGGTACTTACCAGAAAAATATGCGGTATATTTCCAATATTAGGAAATAAATGCTTCTAACAAATTATGTAAAAAACTTGCCATGCAGTTTCAACCAAAAATATATCATTCTCAATCCAAATCGAAAGTAAATTGTAATTTCACTCAAAGAATTAAAAACATCTTCAAATAAATCAGCTGCTTGTAGCTGTGACTTGAATCGTGGACATTGTGAATCTGAAAAACAATTGTGAATCACATAAACAATTCTAAACTCGCAGCTCACTTCATAGAGTTACACAAGATGGCCGCCATCATGATGTCATCTCCTTTTTCTATGTAGGATAATCTTTTTGAAGTGATAGATTATACAATTTTTAAACAATTTTTTTTTAGAATAAATGGATTTTCTATTGAAAACTGAATGGAGATGGGTTGAAATTTATAAATTTGGAACAAACAGTTACGATACTCGGACTTTTTGAAAAATACTGAAAATATTTTTGATTTTATTTAGAAATTCTAACCAAAAACTTTTAATCTTGAAATTCGTCGTTCCAAATGTTCCAAATATTCCATTGGAGAACGATAATCTATATTCGGCATAAAAAAGCCATATGTATGACATATAGACGATATATTTATGACATATGTACGACATAAATGACGAAACATGGCATATATCTGTTATATGTCATTTATGTCTTGTATATGTGTGCCATATATGTCGCTTATGTCTTATATACGTTTATATCCTACATATACTATTTTAGACTGTAAATCGCAATAATTGCAGAGGCGAAAACGGAGTAAACGTTTGGGCGACCGAAGAACTGCCGAATGATCACTGCCAATTCACGTGGGTAATGAACGTCGACTTAAAAGGCTGGATACCTCACAAAGTGCTGGAGTTGACGACTTCTTCTTTGATGATCAATTTCATGAGGAGTCTGAGGAACTATGCTAGGACCTTACAAAAATCTCCAACAATCGAATGAAGCAAATCCATTAGATTGATTTTACGCATTTATTCGTTTTTATAGTTAGAATACAAATGATAATTTTAAATTTTTTTTACCGAAAAACATGCTTTCAAAGAAAGCAACGTAAAAGTTTCATGTACGTGCGAGAAATCGTCGGTGAATTTTTGTGAAGAATTTTACAACTCGGATTTTGATTTGTATGTGTGCAATAAATGAATGCAACTCTTGTCGTTCTTTTTTTTAATTCTTTTATTTCATGAAAGAGCAGCAAGAGCAATCCAAGTTATGATACAATTTTCAAAATTATCAAGCATTAACGCCCTGAAATTGGCGCCATTTTGTGTGACGTCACTAGGCAGGTGCAACATTAACGAGTATATCTATATAGTAGGTATATACAGATATTCAGTCAGGTACATGTAAAATATTTCGGACATTTTCGGAAGGTTGTTGGACTGTGCTCTCACAAATCCGATTCCGACATTTATCGCAAAAAGTTGGAAGTTTGTAAACGCAGTGTGAGTTCCGTAATAACGAGTATTAGGTATGTTACAGAGTTGGGAGATTTGAATTTGAATTTACCTGCCTAATGACGTCACACTGCGCTGGACTAATCACCGCATTTCTTTTTCCGCCGTTCAAAAATTCAAAGTTAAGAATTTTCCTTTTAAAATTCTGATGATGGAATTCAATATTTCTTGACATTCTTAGTAAGAAATAGAAAAAACCTACACAGGAAAAAAAATCCCAATTAAAATTTTTGTTGGCAACAGTGGGAGCAGTATACCTATATATATGATTCGTGATCAGCTGTTCTGATCAGCTGATTTTGTGTAATGTTTGTATATATGTATATATAATATATACTTTATTTTTTAAATGGACACGTCAGGAATCGATTGTCCAGTTGTCAAAAAAAAAAAACAAACAATTAACAATTTTATGAGTGACATCACAATCCAACGTTAAAAATGGTTTTCTGCTGTGTTGGGTAATTTTATAAAAACTTTCCTATGATTATTTCTATCTACTCGAAGTTATAATTCCATTAATATTCAAACATGTTTGGAGGTTAGGTTACCATCTTGTTTCTGAATGTATTCAGATAACATATGCCAAAATTGATGAAATTGAATGAAGTCTATGATTTATTTTTTATTTTTCAGGTCAGCTTTACTGACTTTTCTCAACGCACTTCTTATTTTTGCGATTTTGACCATTTCAATCGTCGCTGTTGCTCTTCCTGTTTTCGTGTTTTACTGCAGATTTCATTATGGCAAAAAACGAGCAGCGAGAAAACAAAAAGGACTTGTTATTGGTATTTTTCATCCTTATTGCAATGCTGGAGGGGGAGGGGAAAGGGTACTTTGGGCCGCGATCAAGGCCATTCAAACTAGGTAAAATTAGAGGTTTTTGAATTAAATTTTTTTTTATTTGTTTTTTTTTTGAGTTTGTGGTTTAATTTTAGTAGAATTATCGATTTTTTTGCGATATTTTGGAATTTTTTTATACACAATTTTTCGCTTTTGTTTGTACATATCCCAATTTTCCAATTATTTTCATACCATGCTTTTAAATATTTGAATAAATAATCCTATCATTTTTACAGTTTTCTATTATTAGTAACATATTAAATTATGAGTACAAAAAAATTATTGAATATCCTTTTTTGTACTTAGTTATTGAAAATTTTCTCAGGTGTCCAAAAACACACATCCGAATTTTTCAGATATTGAAGATTTTTTCTATAACAAATTTCCCTCTTTTATTTGTAGATATTTAAATTTTTTGAATTTTTCTTTCATTAATTTTTAGTGCAAACTTCTTGATTTTCAATTGAGTTATACTTCAATTTTCACAGTTGATTACAGTTTTTCAACAATGCCTGTCCTGTTTAACTAAAACGAAAAAATATGAAATATAGTATTGTCTAAAATTATGACAGGAACAATTAAGCAAATACTACGTTTTCGAACTTAATAATTGTTAATTTTTTTGGTATCTTAACACACACTTTTTCAAAAATTGAAGACTTTTCCTCTGTTATATTTTTAGCTTCTATTTCTAAATATTCTAATTTTTTTTTCTTTTATCTTAATTTGTTTTTATATAATACTTCTATTTTGACTGTTGATTACAGTTTTCTATAAACATCTATTCTGTTTGACTCAAAAAAAAAAATTAACGAACATATTATTGTCTAAAACTATGATTAGAACAATCGCCTTAATCATATGTTTTTAAACTTGGTAATTGAAAATTTTCTAAGGTATCAAAAAACGCACATCGCTATTTATCGAATATTTGAGAATTTCTTATACAACATTTTTTGCTTTTATTTCTGAATATTCCAATTTTCCACATTTTTTCTTTCTTCATTCAATAATGAAATGTCAATGTAAAAATCATAATAATCATTATTATTGTTTTTTTTTATTATGAAATAATAACAAGCATTCTTTATTCTATATATATTTTCTTTAATTAGATAATACTTTAATTTTCACAGTAATTTGATCATAATTTTTCAAAAACATCTATTCTGCTTGACTCAAAAAAAATCAATGAATATAGTATTGTTTAAAACCATGGCAAAAGCAATTATCTAAATTATATGTTGAAAAACTTGCTTATTGGTAATTTTTTTTAAGCATTATAAGTGCACAACGCAATTTTTAAAATATTTAAAATTTTTTCTGTCAAAAAATGTTTCGCTTTTGTTTTTGAATATTCCATATTTTTAATTTTTAATTCAATAATTATTTTATTTTTAGAGTAAATCCCAATTTTTCATTAACATCTGTTCTGTTGGATTCACAAAAAAAAATTTAAACCTAGCATTATATTAAACTATGACTGCAAATAATTAACTAAATTATATTTTCCTGAACTGGGCAACTGATAATTTTTGAAGGTATCCAAAAACGCATATCGCAATTTACACTGGAGACCTAGACATCGATCCCGAACAAATGCTAAAAAAAGCAGAAAATACTTTCAACATCAAAATAAACTCATCCATAGAGTTCATATACTTACATAGAAGAAAATGCGTAGAGGCCCAAATGTACCCGAATTTCACACTCCTCGGTCAAAGCTTAGGTTCTATGTACCTTGCTTTTGAAGCTTTAGAAGCTCTGCAACCAGGTATGCAAACAATGTAATAATGAAAAACCGATATCTGTGTGATATAAATATTTTAAGCATTTAGTAAGTAATTTAATTATTATCTCATTCACTTAATTTCCTCGATACTTTCAACTGCTATATTTATTTGCGAAAATTCCAATTTTCAGATATATACATCGACACCATGGGATACGCCTTCACTTACCCAGTTTTCAAGTACCTGGGAAAGTGCAGAGTTGGCTCGTACACGCATTATCCCACAATTTCCATGGACATGCTAAAAATCGTGTACTCAAGAATTCAAGCACACAACAACAAACGAGCTATCGCCAAAAACCCCATTTTGACTTTGTGCAAAGTCTTTTACTACAAAGTTTTCGCATATGTATGTAGCAAGGAAATAACACTATGTGACACCAATTTTGATATCAAATTTTGATGCTTGATTATGAAAATGTAGACTCTCCTGAACAAGGGTGTAAAGTGATTTTTTGAAGTGAAACTTCTAATGGCTCGTTAAGAGTAAAATACGCTTAAGAGCATAACAATGGTTTGGGAACAAAGCTTAGACAATATAATACATATAAATATTTATAAATATGTGTATATTATATATTTTGGTATATGTATAATATATCTCTATATTATAAAAAAAACTTGACACCCCCGCCGCCGTGTCAGTCAACTCAAATGAACTCAAATAACTTGACCCCCCACTGGCCCCGCCGCTGTGTCAGTCCATCCTCCTCTCCTCCTTCCCCTCCCATCCCATATGTATAGTATGTACCATATAATATATTATACATTAAAAATGCTAATTCTTATAAGAATTTTAAGAAAATATCCTATAGGGCATATTCAAATATTCGAACTATTTGAACTATTGAATCGACTGGTAAGGTAGAGCATTCTCAAAATGTGGCGACTCTGGATGCATATCTTTACGCTGGGGCACGTTCGCTAACGCAATTATATACATTTTATCTTCAATATTATCAATTATAAATTATGTTTATATAAATAAACACTGATAGGTGCTAAATTTGCTACAAAATTAATGTACAATGAAAGAAAATCATTTTTCATATAAATGACAATCAAATGAAATGTATCAGTTATATTATTTTTACTCCCAGGAATTGAATTTTGTTATGATCATATTAAAAAAATTATTTTTAAGAATCTTATAATTATAATTTGTTACAATATTGAGTATTTTAGAGTGAATACTGGTCTACGTTTTGAAATTACTTTACAAAACGAAAGTTTTGTTTTATTACAATATACAAAATTATCGACAGTTAACAATATGGATCACTTATCGACAATATCTATAATTATCAAATAAAGTCCCACCTCTAATTTAGTGATTCATTTTCTAGAAAATCAATGCCAAAAGTAACATTTTTTTTGTAAATATTATTGCAAAAATGTATTCAGTGACATGAAAAACCTATTAAAGGACTTAATCAAACCAATCGGTTGACAAACACGGAAATTCCATAAAATTATTCAAACAATTAATTAGTCGAAAACGTGACTCAAGAAAAAAAAATCACTCTGCACACTTGCTCGGGAGGGTCTATAGTTTCATAATCAAGCGTCAAAACCCCATATTAAAAAGAAAGTCCAAGTTTTGTCGCACAGTGTAATGGAAACATTTTGGTTGTATGAATTGAAAGGGGTATACCCGTTAATGGGATAAATAAATAATTAGAATTATTATTCCAGATGTATGGAGTGGTCGGACGACGTGCAGAAATCGTGATGGTGAATTCGTCCTGGACCGAAGATCACATAAATAAACTCTGGAAGTGTCCCTTGCAGACACACAGAGTTTATCCACCCTGCGACGTGGAACATTTAGTGAAAATGCCAATGCTGAGTGAAGTGGAAAAAAAGGAAATTCGAATAGTTTCTGTAGCACAGTTTAGGCCAGAGAAAAATCACCCATTGATGTTGAGAGCATTGTACGAACTCAGGTCGATCGTTTCGGAAGAAACGTGGAACAAAGTCAGTATTTTAGGAATTTGTTGGTCTCACAGTATAGTTGCACCTTTTAAATAGGAATTTTCCTTCTGGGTTTTAGGTTCGTCTTGTTTTTGTTGGATCGTGCCGAAATGAAGAGGACGAAATTCGAGTCAAAGACATGCAGGATTTCGCCAAACATCTGTCATTAGAAGACACGGTTGAGTTCAAAATTAATTTATCTTACCCGGATCTTATTAGCGAGCTGCAAAAAGGAATGATTGGGTTGCATGCAATGTGGAATGAACATTTTGGAATAAGTGTTGTTGAAAACATGGCAGCTGGGCTTATCATGATTGCCCATGCTTCTGGGGGACCAAGGTGAGAAGTTGATCGATTTCTGGATTTTTTCCAAATAGAGTGCACACAGCAAAAATTCTCTGTTCGTTTTTCTAAGAAGTTCATTCAAATTTTAATTTAGAGGCCTTTCAATTTGAAATTTTTGGGTTGCACACATTCGAGTTCGATACTTTGTGAACTCAACATTTTGATTTTAGTGGAGTATTTTTGTACCAGAATATTTAAGTTCAATGTATTCAATTCTTGGTGACAAAAATTTTTTATATCAATTGCATGCAACTTTTTTACATTGAATTTTTAACCTTGAAAATTTACGGAGAATTTTTAAAAATAAAAGTTGGAATAATCAGTCTTCTAGATTTAATGAATTTTTTCTATTTAAATATAAATTTTCGTTTTTTGAGATTTTCAAAATTATACATCAATATACCGAGTAACTTTTCACGATTGGAATATTAAATCTTTCGGTATTTCACCTTTTTTATTAATGAATACTTATTGTTTTTAACGAAGACGTTTCAATGTCAAGAATCAAACTTTGAAATTTATTTTTTTTTAAACTCACTTTAAATAGCTGAAATCTTGTGAAAATAGAATTGTTTTCAATACGTGGGAATTCTTCCCTGTTTCTTATAACAATATATTGTCATCTGGGAAATTGACTATTCAAAATTTACAATATAAAATATGTAACGTGAAAAGACGTGTCACAAAATGTATTTGAATAAAATTTATCACTCAGACAATGATAATTTAAATATATAATCGATTAATTGTCAATAATATATCGATACAACTCAATTACATAAATCATAATTGTATACAAAATACATATGAATTTAGGTTAAAAAAAATCAATAAATTAAAGGGATCATTCAAAAGTATGGAAAATTTAGTATTTTTAATATTGACATGATATTTATTTGTTTCTCCTGTGTTCAAAAATTGAAATTATAACTTAAGGTAGAATCCTCACAAAATATTCAAATAAATTCCAAAGTCTTATTGTTTCCAAATTTTTTATTTAACTGTTAAAATTTTTGCTTTGAAACTTTAAACACATTTTACTTCATCAGTTATTATTTTACATTATTTTTCAATACAAGTGTTGATGGTTGTTTTTCGAAAATATTTATTCACTCTTATTTTTTTGAAACAACAAAAACTTTGACTCTTAAAATGAAACATTTATATTTAAACGTAAAGTTACATTTTTAGTATAAATATTTGAATTTTCAAGAATATACTAGAAAATTGATTTTCCGAATTTTATGCATAATTAAATATAAGGCATAATTTTTAGGTATGGAAAATTCAATGTTTCTTATGCTAACATATTATTTATTTGTTCTTACTGTGTTAAAAAATAAAAATTCTAAACTACATTATAGTTTTATAATATATAATGTGTATAGTAAATATATTATATTATAAAAAAATATTTATATCATATAATAATATAATTAGTATGTAAATATATATAGTCATATAATATATAACATGTAATAAAAATTCTAAATTAATGTCTACTACATATAATTTTGACTATTAAAACTTGTAATCTCAAGGTCTGATTGTTTGAAAATTGTCTATCAAACTATTGAAATTTGTGCTCTCAGATTATTCAGTACATTCTAATTCCTCATTTATTATTTTGCAATTTTAACAATCCTCAATTTTATATTTTTTTTACAATAGAAGTGTCAATACTAAATTGTTAAAAATATTTATTTACTCGTTTTTTCTGAAACAACAGAAATGTTGATTCTTAAAATAAAATACTTATATTTAAATGTGAAGTTTCATACTAAGTGTACTAGAATTTTCGTGTACTTATAAATAGATTTTTTCAAATTACATGAAGTTGCACTTAAACAAATTTAGGTACACAGTATGATTAAATGAAAGGCATAATTTAAAAGTATGGGAAATTCAGTATTTTATATGTTGGCATAGTATTCATTTGTTCTTACTTTATTTAAAAATGAAATTTATAAATTATTGTCTACTATTTCACATATAATTTTGACTATTAAAACTAGTAACTTCAAAATCTGATTAACAAATTTTTTATAAAACTATTCAAATCTATGCTCTAAAACTATTGAATACTTTCTTATTCCGCAGTCATTATTTTGCATTTTTTTACTATGTTCAATTTAAAATTATTTTACAATAGAAGTATCAATAGTATAGTAGATGTAGATTGTTGAAAATATTTATTTACTCTTATTTTTCTGACACAACAGAAACTCTGACTCTAAAATTAAAATACTTATATTACAATATGAAGTTTTATTTTCAGTGTCTTTGAATTTTTGCTGTCATATGAACTAAAAAATTGATTTTTTCGAATTTTAGGAGGGGTTTTACCCCAAAACCCCACTCTTTGTTCGCAACTGGAGCCTTACACTAGCATTTATGTAAAAAAAATTATTTTCCAGCATGGATATTATCGAAACGCAACCAGGAAGTCGGAATGGATTTTTGGCAAATGACGCTGAAGAATACGCCAAAGTTATTTTGTACATTTTGAGCATCAAGCCTGATGACCGTGAAGCCATTAGAAATGCTGCGAGGTTATTTCCCATTTGATCATTAACCACATGCAAAATTTCTGATATAATTATTACAATTTTAAATTATCCCATTTTTCAGAGCATCAGTTACTAGATTCTCCGGTGAAAGTTTCGAGAAAGAATTTCTCCGCGCTGTGGAACCTTTCTTCAGGCCAAAAGGAGAATAGTTCAACATCTTACCAAGTGACAAAAACAAACAGGCTGAATATTGAACGTTTTTTTTATTAATTTAAATATTTGTAAATTCTTCCAAATGTATTCCTTATGATGTACATAAAGCAGGTATAAATTTTAAGAACATAGAAAAGAAATTAATATAAATGATAATGATTCTTTTGAAAGACTAGAATTTGTTTTCAAAACCACAACCTTGACACTCCAAAATATTCTCTCCATCAATTGTAGTGAAATTGAATTTGACTCCTTTACTAGCCAGTAAAATCTCAACTATTTTTATCGCAGTTTCTGTATGATTCGTCAACTGGTCCTTGCCAAGTGAAATTTTGGAGCACCCTTTTGCGAGTGCCATAAATATTATGAGCTGTAATTATGAAAATTACATTTCGTATATTGTAAACTTTGTAATAGATGGTTATAAAATTTACCTGGTCTTGGCTGTGTTCATCGACGCAAGATTTTGATAAAATGGGCTGAAGAATTTGATTCGCAGCAGTTACTCCTGGTGAGCATGTTTCCTTTCTTTCTTTCAAACCTGAACCTCCGAAAAAGCACCCCCTGTCCGTTTCACAGACCAAACTGTGTGGAGCGAAAATTTTTTGTAGTCCATATTCAATAAATCAGTAGACGGACACTTGGTAAATTTGGTAAAACTAAAATAATTACTTGATGCCGGCACCATTCTCTGTACTCATTTCTCTGCCTTCTTGATATGGGAAAATGTCAACATGTGGCTCAGTTATACCATGCTTATTAAGCTCTGCAGCAATTTTTCTTCTTGCACTTTGCGACATTTCTAGTGCCAACTAAAATTCAACGATTGAAATCCAACTAATAGTATATTGTGGTATAGGTTGAAAAAGAGCCATTTTTAAAACGAGTATGAAGGTAGCCACTCGAGGGTAGTTTTTTTTTCATTTCACAAAAAAAATGACAGTTTTTGTCTACCTGTCTTTGGTGGAAGAAGATACCGATTTTGCTGGATGATGCACAGAGCATCACATTTTTTCGTGAGTTATAGAAAAAATATGTTTTAAAAGTTTACATTATTCTTACATGCATTGGAACTGATCCTGCTACAAACGACCAGCCTGTGATTTTCAAAAGATCTCCAGGGTTCATCATTATAACAGGTCTTAGTTCATGAACTGGAGAAATGTTCAGTCTCAGTTCTCCACCACCTCGTGGAAAATATCCCCTATAAAAATTGAAATTGGGTTACAAAAGTAGTAAGGCACTGTTAGAACAGGAAGAGAGCAAAATTATTAGATAATTTCGAACCTTTTTACAAGGGAAAATTGAAAGGCAACTCCGAATTTGTAAAGTAGTGGTCGGAGAACCTCCGTAAGATATTCGATTTGTGGGCCCATTGCAACGTTGGTCCCACCTTTGAAAACTAAAGTGATGTTGCCAGAAACTGGCATGAAAATGGCGCAGGGGAGGGCCACTTGGGCCAATAAAGCAATGCATCCAGCAGTTTTTGGGTCAGCCTCATAGTGATATCTGTTTTTTTGTAGTTTTCCTGGTAAGAACTTTAAGCAAGTCGAACCGACGGAGGCTCCTTCCACTTTTGCATTGCACATTTCTTTTGCCAATAGGACACCTGAATTAATTGTTATTTCATATTCAATTATTTAGGGGTCCTTTATTTTTTAAAGAATAATTCCAAGATAAAATATACATACAACGAAAGATATTCTTTATGAAAAATATATGATCTAACAGTTTCATTTTAAGAAATGATTTGTTAATGATACTAAACTCAAATTCCAACTCAATTACAGTTTTTCTAATAAAAAAAAATTAATGAATATAGTATTCTAAAAAATTTACATCAAGAAACAATGAACTAAATAAATTCTTTTACTCCAGGGTCTATCAACTCTTATGGAAAGTTTGGCATACTCTAAACTTTCCATTTGACATTTTGACATTTTGAGATCAATATTTAGGTTAACGATAATACAATTATTTATTATAAGATAAACTTTCCCAAAATGCCATAAAAGTGTACGCCATACGAGCGTATGACATGAAATGTAACATTTTTTATTTTCTCAATATTCCATTGCAACAAATTCAAATTTGCCCGTGGAAGGCAAGCAATTTCTCATTCGCTGCAGCTCAAATATGCACAAATATTAGTTCCAAAAGGTATCCCTAGACGGCGTTTATTCTCACCACCAAATTAACATGGAAGTTGACGGCCCCTGTTTTACTCTAACGATTGTCATCTTGAAAATGACAAAAATAAAAATAGGTAATTTAACAATTATAAAATAATAATTATGCACAGTGGTGTGCTTTGGTTATAAAAGTATTATTATTAATAAATATAATATAATTTCCAAAGGGAGCAATAATAATGTTAAAATAAAAATTACTTTCATGTTTCCCTGGCAAAGGCCAGGGGACAGAGTTCCGTGCTTTTTGCATCCTTTTTCCGTTCCATGCTGTTTTCTCAGCAAACTATTATCAAAATCCTATACATTTTTTTCGGAAATTGCTTTTCGGAGTGTTATGTTCTTCAAAAATCAATTTCGACTTGACAATTTATAAATAATTAAATTTTTTATGCCAAAATGACTTTACACGAATCTATCCAGAATCTTCCTTACCGACTATTTTGCTTGACAGTTATCATGCGATCACGGATTTAATTTTTCGATTTTTTCAATTAATACATGTAAAAATACAATTATCAACTATATAATAACGGAGAAATTGACTTTATTCATTACATGTAATCAAAAACAAGATATTTCAGCTTGAAATTTAGGAGAATTTATCAAAGGACAGAAAAGGCACGGAGTTGGATCGCAAAGAGCACAGAGTTCCGTGCCCTTTGCATCCCCGAGCCTTTTCTAAGGTTTTTTAGCTTCTTCAGATAAAGATACATTTATTTTTAGAATAAGCACAAAAAGTAGTACAGAAAATTAATGAAATATTTTTTACCCGCCAAATGTTGCGCTGCCAAACCAGGTTTCGGTCTTCCAACTCGAATATTATTGATTTCTATAGGAATTCCAAATAGGGAACTGATACTAATAGCAATCCTTAAAATTTGACCACCCTGAAAAACGATTTTCTGTCAAGATTGTTCAAATAAATAACGTCTAAAGCCGAAGAAAAAGTCATTTTCAAGCCTAGCATTAATTTATTTAATCTAATATTTTGATTGACAGTCGAAAAACTTACTCCTCCTCCTATGCCTCCGTCGATTTGAAAAATATGATACATTTTTCTTCTAAAAAGTCGTATTTTAAATCGTTATTCACTTCACTTTTTGTAAAATCCCAAAGTTTGTTGTTTACATATTTTTTTGCTTGTGACTATATATATATATACGTGGGCGCAGTGTTGCCACACGTCGACGTAAAATCGCCAATATTGACCCGATACCTGCCCAATATTAGGACTTATGGCGTTTTTTAGAAAACAATAATAATAGGCTAATATGACAGCTGATAGTTGTCATGTAAACATTGGTAGATTTAGTTGTAAACAGCATGAAATAAATCTGTCAACGTTATTTTTGACTAGATGTCAAAATACAAATTACTAAATTTTCGAGGTGACTGTATTTTTGGTGCCTTTGATTCAGCTGATTGGAATCGGCGTAACATATTATTTCCAAATTCTTTTTCGAAAATTTGACCCTACGATTTTCTCATTAACTTCATGAAATATTTTCATTCCAGGTGTTTGAAGCTCTACAATTCGAACATAATGATTATGATGTTCTTGGAAGTAAACAAAATCTACGCTTTATCTTGATACAAAAAGTTCATCTCATGTAAGTATTGATTTTTTTATGTTTATAGAAAAAATTGTGTAGTTTTTTTCTATCTTTTTGGAATGAAAATGTAAAAATTAAGTTGAGGCAATTGTTTTGAAATTAGTTAATGACATGTTTTTACAATAATCCGATAATTTTGAGAAAGATGTATATTTCTATGAAATATACGACATACAAAATGATTTCTTGGTAGGTTTGCACTTTTTGAATAAAAATCTACAAAATATGGAACTTGCTTTATTCACAGAATGTTTTTTAAAAATATTTTTTCAAAGTAATGTAACATTTATCAAATTTCGTCGTTTGCGCATTTGCTAGTGATGGAATATAGGTAAATTTGATAATTGAATAATTTGCTTTCATTTCACTTTGAAATTTTGCAAAATTTATGTAAATTTAATGAGAAAAAATCTGATCATTGTGAATTTAGGTATGGTGTAGATTGTGCACAAATTTATTGAGCACTATTTTTATTTGCACTGGACGATTGTGCACATTTTTACGAAATTGAACACAGGTTGATATAAAAATGATTTTGCAGTTTCAATTTGAAAATTTAGAAGTTTTGATTTCCGAAATTGTTGAATTTAAGATCATACCTATGAAAATTATGAAAACGTGCACAATCGACACCATGCCTGAATTTAGACGCATGAAAAATTAGAGGACTTATTGATACCAAAATACCTATTTTAAATAAGAATATGTTTATAAAAAAGTATAAAAATTTAACATGAGCAACCCTCGCATTCAACAATATCAAATAATTCTAAATTCAATAGAATTCAAGAAACCAAATTGAGGATTCTTCATAAAAAAAGTGCAAATTTGATGATAAAAATATTCAACGTATTTTAGGAAAAATATATTATCCTGGGAAAATCCTCTGGAAAATTTTATACACTGGATCTATATATACACTAGATCTCATTGACTCAATAACAGAGTGGATTCTGAAAAAATACAAATAACTAATGTAAAAATTTTGAAAAGGAATTTTGAAAATTATGAAAAACTAAAAAATTTAGAAAATTCAAGGGATTGTAAATCTGTGACTTCTAGCCATAACCTAGAAAGTCACACATGCCATAACGTTCAAAATTTTATCAGAATATCATGTAAACTGAGCCATATGGCACAAGTGACTTTCTCGATTATGGCGGGAAGCCACAGCAATAACTATAATAAATCCGAAAAATTAGTCTGATTTTAGAGAATGTTGATAAAATTTGAAGAATGTAGAATATGATGAAAATTCCATTTAATAAAAAAAAAATGATATTTATCAATAAAATTAACAGCTAATAAACAAAATGTCTTATCTCGTGCGGAGATGATCGATAATTTTGAAAACGTCAATGAAATTCTAGAAACTATTTAATATCATGAATAGTTATAAACATTGAAAATTTTCAAGATCATTAATAATTGTAGAAATTTTGGAAGATAATGGCAAATGTTGGAGATTATTGGGAATTTCAGAAATGCCAACAAAAAAAACAGACACTTCAGTAAAAGCCTTTATATTCTAGAAAAAAAAACTGTTGTAGAAAGATTGCCGACATTTAGAACAATTTTAATGCAAATCTGGAAATTGTAGAAATTTGGAAAAGTTCAAAAATATCATTAATGTTGATGATGCTAAATATGCCTGTCATTCGAAAATTATTTCAAATTTTGTTAAATGTTGCAAAATATTTTAGACTGTAGAGAATTTTGATCTATCTGTATACAAAAACTGTTCAATGTTTTAAAATTCTTAAATCAAAGAAATTATAATTGTCGATCATTGTAAAAGTTTCAATTAAAATTAGCAAGTTTCAAAATTTTGTAAAATTTAAATACATTGAAAATATAAGAGACCTTTAAAAAACCTGACGAATTTGGAAAATTTTTAGTAAACACTTTTTTATTCAAAATTGACAATCAATTTTATCACAAAACATTTAATTATTCATCACAAAATTTCAACCATTTATGTTTTTCCTAATTTTTTTAAAGTAATGCAAAATATTTCATCATTCATTACAAAATTTTACCCGTAAATGTTTATTTTTTTTATTTGAAAAAGTATATTA
The DNA here is from genome assembly GCA_028476575.1 of Platygaster robiniae. Classification (NCBI taxonomy): domain Eukaryota; kingdom Metazoa; phylum Arthropoda; class Insecta; order Hymenoptera; family Platygastridae; genus Platygaster; species Platygaster robiniae. The sequence continues at coordinate 19,276,435 of CM052027.1, forward strand.
AAAATTTCATTGGGAATGTTTCTTAAAACAAACAAAATCAAATCAATTATGCAAAGTTTTGCAGAATATCGTGGGAATGGGCGCTTGTTGGTGCAAAGATGACCAAAACGAGCTCGAACCATACACGCAGCAAAACAATGCTGGCAATTCAATTTTGCCACATGTTAACATGGAGTCCATCACGATGACGGATTGTGTTTCTTCCACTTTCAAATTTCCCACTCCCATGTACATTGACAAGTTAGTTTTGGAAACCTTGGAAGTCATCGGCCTTCTTGTTGACAAGTATGTTAAAGCTATCATCTATCTGTGCAATGCACTGTCTTTTGAACCCACGAAAGGTAGTTTTCAATTGCGTACTAGTTTTTGAAATGCATCAAATTCCATTAAAAAAAAAATTATGAAACAAAAATGCCTTGGAGTTTGTTGGCATTGAAATAAGTCATGTAAAATCGTTATGAATTCTTCCCTTTTCACTCCTAGATTATTCAACTTTTGCATGAATCGAATTATTTCTATTTCTCAGTGCCATAATATTAATTTCGCAAAACGAAAATTAATAATAAGAATGGCAGTCAGAGAAGAGTCGCGATCGAAGCAACAAATTACCATTTTTTTTAGTTGGTCCTAGGTTTATCTTGAGACAATCAAAGAAAAGTTCCTAAATTATTATTATCTTATTTTGAATTTAGTGAGCAAGAACCACCACCTGCAATGTTGAAACTGCATTCAATTGCTGATAAAGAAGAAGGTTGGATCCAGGTTGTCAGTGCCATGGTCAATGTCATACCAATGCACAACCCTCTTGGCGCATCGGTCATTACTCTGCTTGTGAGTTATAAAAAAATATCATTTGGTCACTTATTCGATTTATTATTATATAATTTCATGAGCATTTTATTTTCTTTTGAGTAATTTTTCAAAAAAAGTCAGAATATCATCAAAAGAAACCTAACCTAACCTTGCCTTCCATTATTATAAATCTTTCTTCCCAAACTTACAATCGATTTTCTTATTCAGCTCGACGATTGTCCACTACCTTCAAAAGTAAGTTATCGCTCTGTCTATTCAATTTTTCAAGCGTTTTGAATTTTGTTGAGTGTATCAACGAGGTTTTATCGGTTTGCAGGATTCCGTACTCAAGTTATCGAAAATTTTTCAACTATCGCAAAAGCATCAAATGCAGCATCACCAGCAACGCAACATTTGCGTTGTACTGGGGTGTATTGCTGAAAGATTAGCAGGACCTAGTACAATAGCGATATTATCCGAGGAAAACTTGGATTATCTCGTCTCAAATCTTGTAAGTTGATCATTCAACTGTATTAAATTCATTGTCATCTATTCTCACGTATATTTCAATTTATTTTAGATGTTATAAACATTCATTTAATAACAAAGTGTCTTTTTTTCTAGAGGAGTGATATCGACCCACATGTCACGTTATTTTCATTGATTGCTTTGGAGAAGTTTGCACAGACAAGTGAGTTATACTCAAACTTTTTGAGACAAAGAAACATACTTATAAATAGGACAATAAATTTACTGACTGTATTTATAACTAAGAATTTTTTTTGCAAAGTTACAAGGTCAGTAAAAGTATGTACTATGGTATACTTGATTCCAATTTTTATCGGTCAGGTGAAAACAAGATGACCATAAAAAAAAGACTACTCGCAGAGGGTCATAATCCATTGCTGGAGTTGGAAAAATGGGCGCAAGATACTCATTACGTGAGGCGTCAAGTTGGTTTTTGCGCTCAATGGTGCTTAGATAACTTATGTAAGATAAATTTTGTGGTCAAGATTTAGGCAATAGACCATTTTACTCATTGAGAGCGCAATCACAGAAGGTATAGCTGTCCCTCACATAGGTTCCCGTGCTAAGGATGCTGTTTGCTTGAAAATATGAGAAAGATGGAATGATGATGACCCCATTTTTAACGAAAGTAAAATGGTCTATGCAGTACTATGCAACTCTGTCTATGGTAAATGGCCGGCAGAGGCGCTGCAATCTAGCCAGCCGCTTTTTTATAGTAACCACATTTCGAAAAACAAAAAAAAAAGTAAATTTCAAGTTAATAATCGTGATTATTAAATATATTCATTTATTTATTTGTTTATGATTAATTATTTCAATGATTTCAGTATTGCAGAATAATTTTAGAAAACTGAAAAAATTAAAAGGATTTCAGAAAATAATGATAGAGTTTGTAAATTAAGTAAAATTGTGAAAATTCTGTTCCCTAGCGACATCGTTGTCCCCAAGCTTTGGTGACACTTTCGGGACCATTGGTGACAGTTTGGCGAGTCACAAAAGCATAGTTTTTTTCATACGAAACACTGATGCTGATTTTGTGACATCATGTATTAGTTAAAAACAGTTATTTTGCTGTATTTTTAGCTGTATTGAAACGAAAAACTTTGTTTTTTACTATTTTTCATTATCTTTCACGTCTTTGACAGCGAACTGTTATTTCGCTTATGATAAATCGAATATTCCCTACATTACCGACTGTCGTATTGGCAAAAATAATTCAACAGCAAATTTTCGACTGAGCATTTCCAAGGGAAAGTTCAAAGTTTATCACGCGGATAAAATAATTATCGATAAATTTTTATAAAATGAAATTCATACCTAACATTAAATTTTTCATATATGTATTAGCCTCTTTTTCGAAAAATTTATTTTTATGGTAAAAGACGAAAAGAGTACTTGAAATTTTTTTATAATTAATAATTTCAAACAAAAAAATGTTTTTTACCTAATCAAATGATCCCAACCGGTGACGTGGGATTAAATAACAATGTTTTATTGTGATTGAAAAAATTGTAACTAAAAAATTCGAAAATTTTGTATGGTTTCAGGGAATGTTAATGAAATTCAAGAAGTGCGGAGCATTATAAAAAAATTTTAATTACAAACATTATAAATTTTGTTTATTGAGGGATTTCTGTTGAACTACGTACAATATAATATTTGTTGAAATTGAAAGGATAAAAATCTGTAAATTGTAAAAATGTAGAGAAATTAAAAAACATCCTAAATGTTAAAGATGGAAAATATGCCCGAGTTATTCGAAAAGTCTTTTAAATTTTCTTGAACAGTTGTGAAAAATGTTGATGATTCCGTAAAATTACAGACAGTGATCAATATATTTAAAATTATTGTATAAAAAAATTTGTAATTTTACGGAAATCGTCGATTACTGTAAAAATTCCAATGAAATTATTATTCGTAAGTTTTGAAATTTCGAAAAATTGAAAATATAAGAGACCTTTAAAAAACATGACGAATTCGGAAAATTTGTAATATCCCAGGAAATATTGATGAATTTTAGTGAATATAATAATAATAAATAAAAAATAAATAAAAATAATGGTTGACAAATTTTTTAGGTTGTGTGAAAACGCATAATATTTCATAAAATACAGCTACTATGGTAAATTCCGAAAATATCGGGAAATTTTTTTTCGTACGGTGACGCCTGATAATTTCGAAAATCTAAATATTTACATAGAAACATGAAAAGTTTTGAGAAATCGGAGAAAAATACAAATGTAAAAAACATTTAATAACTTAAAAAATAGGAAAATTCGTACGGTTTCAACGATTTTTGATGAGTTTTGTTATTTTTAAAAAATTTGCAAAGATTAATACGTAAAACGACAGACACTGTAAAATTCTCCAATTTTTAAAAAAAGCAATAAATTTTTAGTCGTACGAGGATCATGGGGAATTTCGAAGATTAAAATGAAAACATAAAAATACGAAACATTTTAAATGCTTCAAAAATAAATACCAAATTGTACGGATTGTCAGTAAATTAATAAAAAAATTTAAACAATTCGAGAATATACGGAAATGCCGATAAATTCTGTAGATCCTGCTAATTTCTGGAAATTACATAACACTGCAGAAACTCGGTAATAATCTTGAAATTTTCGAAAAAGAAAACTTTTTTTTGTTCCGAGATTATCGATGATCTCGGAATCTTGCGTGTATTTTCCACTACAGATTCAAGAATTTAAAAAAAATGAACCAACTTGCTGAAAATGTTGGGTAAAATACATGTAATTACATAGCATGTCAATAATAGAGTAAAGAACACATGCGATATCTTCATTTTGATAAAAAATGAAGTGTCGATTCAAATATTCGCGCCAAAAAAGGCTGGAAAGATCACAGCGCCACCTGATATCTGCCGTGGTAAGGCTGCAAATTTTTTAAACTGAGTTGCATAGTGTCGAGGCAGTGGAACTTGTATGTTTGTCTAAGCCCGATGCCAATTTCTTTACAGTTTTGATAGAAAGTCGGAAGTATTCTTACGAAATAGTAGACACGACTGGAATAAATGTGATGTTAAATACAAAAGATGTTAGCGAGTACCTGAAAATTTCACCAAATGGTTTAGAAGTGAGTATAACTCCGATTCTTCCTTAAGTAGAGATGTGAGATTTTTCAATCATTTTATCCCATACAAAAATGCTACATGGACGTCTTTAATTTCTTAAAAAATCCTTGATCAGTTTTGAGGTCGTCTATTACTGTAGAAAGATTTTTTTAATAGCAATACTTTTGTGATTTAAGGCACGTTGTGATGCTTATTCTTTCGAGAGCGTCAGATGCACTTTTCACGTCGACTGTGGTATTTGGTATTACGAGACCATCATCATCACAAGTGGAGTGATGCAAATTGGATGGGCAACAAAGGACAGTACTTTCTTGAATCATGTATGCAGATCAGATAATTTCTTTTAATTATACTGCAAACTCTGATGATGTCATTTGATCATAAAGAAAAATAATGTTTGTTTGAAACAGGAAGGGTACGGAATAGGCGATGATCAATATTCATTGGCATATGATGGCTGCAGACGACTCATATGGCACAATGCGAGAAGTGATAAATTCTACGAACGTCCATGCTGGAAAGCTGGTGATGTTTTGGGCTGTCTTCTGGATCTCAACAGATCAGAAATAATATTCTCGGTTAATGGAGTGGCACTGAAACCATGTATTCAAATTTTCAAAACTGCAAAGTGTGTTTTCAATTTCTCGTGGGATACAGTAAATTACGAGTCGAGGGCAATGTAGTATGAAGATTTCTTTCCTTTCAGAACTGGCTTCTTTGCAGCTGCGAGTTTTATGTCTTTCCAACAATGTCTTTTTAATTTTGGAAGTTCTCCTTTTAAATATCCGCCAACCGACAGAGAATACATGAAATTTAATGATTACGCTGTTTTGAATCCCGAGGATAAGGTCGTGCTCCCAAGACATATATACTTGGATCAATTGAAAAAACTCATGGTCAGAGAAGATTCTTGCACTTTATGCTTTGACCGAAAAGCCACCGTCAGACTACTTCCCTGCAACCACTTGTAAGTTTTTGCTGTGTTATTTGCATCATCTATTTTGTATAATCATGATATTTTGTGAATATTGTGATACTATGTGGTGATATTTTGTGATTGTGATTATTGTGATTGCATATACAGAGGCGTCACAACAAAATTTTACATGGAAGGGCAAACTTAAAGGTCAACAGGGTTAATATATATTTATTTTATTATATTAATAAATATTTTTTTATCTACTCGGTTACCATCATGATAATTTGTGATTATTGTGATACATTGTGATGATATATTGTGATTGTGATTATTGTGATTCCATATATTGATATATGCATCATCTCTCTATATTATTAAAAAAACTTGACACCTCCGCTGCCCCCGCCGCCGTGTCAGTCAACTCGAACGAACTCGAATGAACTCAAGTCAACTCACATGAACTGAAGTGAACTCAAATGGCTTGACCCCCCGCTGCCCCCGCCACCGTGTCAGTCGATCCTCCTCTCCTCCTCCTCCCATCCCTCTCTTCCACCCCCTCCCCCATGCTTCCTCCTCCGCTACTTCCCCCTCCTCTCCCTCCTGCCTTCTACATCCATCTTCTTCCCTCCACTCTCCTTCTCCCAACCCCCTTTTTCTTTCTTCTGCCCTCCCCTTCCCCGAGCCTACCACTTGCCATAGCAACCGTTGCTATTGTCGCCCCCGCCGTTTATAATGCTGCTCCCGCTGTTAATTTAAATTCTACTCCCTCCCCTCCTTTTCTATCCGTCTCCTTCCTTCTTCCCTTCTTTCTCCCTGCCATCCTTCCCCTTTTCTCCCCTCATCTGCTTTCCCCTCCCCTCTACGATCCATCCATTTTGCCATGGATACCGTTACTCTGGCAAGTGGCAGCTTCAGGGAAGGGGAGGGGAGAAGAAAAAGGGGAATGCGATAAGGAGAGTGGAGGGAAAAAGATGGATGTGAAGGGCAGAAGGGAAGGGATAGGAGTGGGATGGAAGGGAGGGGAGGGGATAAGGGGGGAAATGCGGAGAGGGATAGGAGGGTAGGGGAAGTAGGGGTGTGGGGGAGGGGAATAAGAGGAATGAGGGGGAAGGAGTAAAGGGGAGGATGAGAGGGGGAGAAGGGGATGGGAGGGTAAGAGAGGAGGGAAACGAGGGCACGGGAAGGAGGGGAGGAGGATCGACTGACACGGTTTGGCTAATACTTGCCAAAAATTCAGCCTATGTTATATTTTATAACTAATTTATATCTATTTATTATACTCAGAAATGATCGATAAATGTTGTTACTTTATTAAAAAAAATTTTGTTGAATAAAAACAACCTGAAACTAATACTAAATGGGGGTTGGTGCGCGAAGCGCGGAGGTGCAAAGCCCCCTTAGTATATATATATATGAAGGCGTCGCAACGAAATTTTAAATGGAGGGGTGAATTCAAATATCAACAGGGTTAATAAATGTTGATTTAAATGAATCCATAAATATTTTTTGATCTATTTGGTTATCATCATGATACTTTGTGATGATTGTGATACGGTGTGGTGATATTTTGTGATTGTGATTATTGTGATTGTATATATACATATATGCAACGTGCAACATTCATATACAGGGGCTTCACAACAAAATTTTACATGGAGTGGCAAACTCAAAGGTCAACAAGGTTAATATATATTAATTTTTAAAAATCACTAAATATATATTCATCTATTCGGTCATCATCATGATACTTTGTGATACATTGTGGTGATATATTGTGATTGCGATTATTGCGATTCCATATATTGATATATGCATCATATATATATGAAGGCTTTCATGAACATTAAAAATGCAATAGTTAATAATTTAAAAAAAAATCATTCCATGAATGACTTCTATATTTCGAATTGCGATTGCAAAATACTTTTCGTTTCCAGAGGATTTTGTTTGACTTGCTCCAAACAACTTATCGAGTGCCCGATGTGCCGAGCGAAAATCAACGAAACGGACGAATACAACACTTGACACCAGTTCAATTTTCCCATAGCTCCATTTTTATATTTGTTATGGAATTTCCTGCCTCTACAAAAATAGAATATTTAAAATTCTAAAAAACCTTCCTGAAAGTTGTTGGAAATCACTTGCATCATTTCTCGCATTATTGCATGCAATAGAAACAATACAAAAATTAGAGAAAACATGCATTGCGATGCAAAATTACACTATGAGATATAATTACAGCAAATTTCACTCGTTCGTAATTGAATCATCTAAAAAATCACGTTCTATAGAAAAACTATAAACCACGTCAAGAACGTCGATTGACGAAAGCTGAAGTTGTCTTCCTGCTACTGAGAGTTTGAAAATCTTGGCGATGCTCAAATTACATTCAAAAAGTAACTGAACGTTTTGTTTGTTGTGTAGTTAAAAAGGGAAAGATGCGATACGGTTTGAATGACCTTTAATTTACTTTACGTATTGTGTTACTGTTTTTTTAGGAGAATGTAACAGTAAGCTCTACTGGATGACTCTTTGACATTCTCCAGATTTACATTTCCAGCAGAAAATGTTATTTTATCTGACATCAGACATTGCCTGCAAATCTGATATCAAATTATACTTTCAGATCTGACGTCAGATCCTTATGGAAAATTTTGTAATTCATGAATTACAGACTATTACAAACGGCAGGGTAGATTCCGACTGTACCAGTCGATCATCCAGATCATTTCATTTGAATAATTACCAAAATCACAGTGTTAGAGTTGAAGTTTTATATGGATCTTTCATAATTGTAATCACTGAAAGTACATTTAATAAGTTAGATGCCAGAAAAATATACATTATATATTTTAGGTTGATCAGCTGGTAAAATAGAGATCCACCCTGCCGGTTGTAATGGTTTTGTGAGTCATGAATTACAGACTATTACAAGATTTCCCATAAGGATCTTACGTCGGATCTGGAAATGACGTAGAGAAATCTGGGAGTGTCGTAGAATCTACTGTGTGATTTAATGTACAGTAGACTATGTATTTAACAGAATTGGGAATAACAGAATTTTCCGTCCAATAACAGAAGGTCTCGCAGGTAAATAAGAGTCGCACTCGGCGGTGCTCGGCAGTCGGCCGAGGTCGATGGATTTTTTGGTTTATTACCATAATAAAGTCGACACGCGAGATTTATCAACGGCCCCTTCTTTTATAACAGGATATTGTTTGCATGTGTTTTTTCGGGAATCAATGGCTGCGTCTTTCAAAACTTTCACTTTCTTTGTAGAATTTAACTACCCCGACCCGACTTCACGCTCATCACGATAAACTGCTGCGAGTTCCAGAATTCGTGCGTTACAGAAAAAAATCTCCCAAACTTTCTGTTATATACAGAGTCTACTGTAACTGTATGCTCTATTCATTGAGAGAAAAGCGTGTGAGCAATGTAAATTGATATATTAATCATAATGATAGCCTGTTTTGTTTAACGAGGAGAAAAATATGGAAAGAAATTATCTATTTTATCTAAGAAACCTAATATTTTTAAAGTAAAACACTAGGTAAATCGTAAAAAGAGGTTACGCACGGACTATGAAACTCACATGAAAGAAATGGTACACGATGTAAAATTGTGGAACTAGCTTGAATAAGCATTTCTTCGATTGATGAAATCGATGGGACTTCACGCACTTTTTTTTGTCTCAAAATATTTTCCTTCTCAATTTTGGTTTCATAAGTTTGTGCATTCATAATGACATTAAGTTTTCCATTCCATTAGTTGAGTAAAAATATTGGGGCTTCTGGATATTTGTAAATTATTGCATTTATGATCCATGATTTACCGATTTCTGGTAAGAAAATAGGATAAATAATATATTTTCTACGTTTCTCCAGCTGTTGGATTTTGAATCTGCATAATTGTAACAAGTTCTACATGCACATTTAATTTTATGAACTTCCAACAATATCCTTCATAATTTGTGGATTTCTCGATGACTTTTTAAATATTGCATGCCTCGACAATTTTAAAAATTGAGTATTTTAGATGACAATTTCGATAACTTATTTATTTTCCATAAATTAAGTCATGAAATCGCTATTGAAACTTGGAGCAATATTGAGTTAGGATTTATTTTGTAACTGATTGTAACAAAAATTGCTCATGAAAAAACTCGTTGATGACTAATATATTTTTTCTTTTTAGCATAGCATTGCGGAAGATTAGTGATTCTTTCATCACAGATTTTGAGCATTAATTATCTTTACATTATACTCATTTATCACTTTTATTATTGACAAAGCTATTAAATGTAATTGCTTTATCGTAACATCGTAATAAGCTTGTTATACTACCACAAATTATGAAAATGTTACTTTGATGTTATTATAAAGTTATTATGTGATTGCATATAGTAACTTTGTCACCCTATCACTTTTGTTAGGGCTTGATACCAAATCGATTTCATTTCTTTATACATAAGATATTTATCTATTCATAAACCCAAACTGATATTGTTACTATTATTGTGAAGATGGAAAATTTCATCCGAGCAAAATATTTTATCAAGTTGCTTATTCGTCTCGTCTAAGACCTCTTTTTATTGGTGTTTCATCATTTCCGCGTGACATGGCGTGAACGTCATACGTTATTATATGTAATATTTCTTGTTTGTAATACCTGAACATATTATGTACATTTTAATGTAGTAACAAAACATATTCTTTATTTTTCGAAAATACAAAAACATCTACTGTGTAACCTCGTTTTTTTTTTTTTTTTTTTTTTTTTTTTCTTTTTTCTTTTACATGTCTTGCGCTTTCGTTGGACTGAAAATAATGAAAGTTTGTACACCAACGGATTTTTGCAAACACGTAGAATCAACAGGGATTTTATTCTAAACCCCTTGATAAATCATTCACATACCCGCTTCAAGTAAGTTTTTTCCAGCTACAAGATTTTTCATCTCGTAGACATCATTTTCCAACGCAGGCATACATACGCTAAAATTCGGAAGAAGGCTATATTCATAGCCAAAGCTAAAACATCGGTCCAAAATTTATCTACCCGCATGTCAACATCCGATAAGAATATATTTGGGTGTTTGTAATGACAATAAACCTCTTCGCAATCCAGCGACGGTCGATCCAAACCATAAATTGCCGCGATACACCTGAAACATCAAAAAGATGAATCTCCTATTTTTTCATGACTATTGCGATGTGCACAATCATTTTTGACACTTGTAAACATGTTCACGTACAATTTACATGCTAGTGCGACATTTTAATGATTTCAAAAAAAAAAACCATGTACTTATGGAACTTCCTAGGAATGCAATAACAAATTATTAAAAATTGGTAGATGATGAAACAAAGTACTCCTCGCAGGAGCGAGCTTCTCGGGACCGAGAAAATGAAAAGAACGAACACCCAAGGGGCTCCCACTTTCGAATGGACTGCGCAAAGCGATATGCGCGAGAGTCAGTCGGAGCCAGACAGTCGAACGCGTCGGATTATAAGAAAACCCATAGCTTGAGGTTGCGGAACGCGTGGGAAAAGGTGTTCCCGCCCCATCGCCGCAGGCCGTGGGTGGGAGTAAAGGGTTCTCGTTTTCTTCATTTCCATGCGCTCTTTCGATTCAGGGTTCGTTCCTGCGAAGTTCGTTCCTGCGAGGAACGAGTGTACACGTTACTAGCTAGTATATAAAGATAAATACCAGTCGAACTATAGTTTGATTGATGACGTCTAACATCCCACTCGGCAATTTTTCTTTCAGAAAGGTTTAAAAAAAATTTCTAAAGGATAAAGGTTATGTTTCTGAAACCTTTCCGTTATTGTTGTGTAACGTAACTGAAACGTTTTCGAAACATAATTATGAGCCCTTTTTGTTTAAAACTTGAATTTTCTACGTCAATAGTATAAGCTTGTAGTTAGAAATTTTCTAGAATTGGAAATGAATTACCCTTCTAAAGCCCATCGTACATAACTGAGATATGTTCCCAACGTTTCGATGCCCCACCAGTTGGGAAGGTCTTTAAATCTAACACCGAATCCACTGAACATCATCAATGGTACTAACGATGTCGGTCCAAGAAAAGTACCGTTCTGAAAAAAAAATTTGTTTGATCTATTTTAGAAAAATGTGCAGAATAGTACTTTTCATATCAAGGAGTAAAAACGAGTGTTTTTACGAGTGCAAAGTTTTGCGTTCGAGCGAAGCAAGTGAGCAAATTGCTTGGTATTGCAATATGCGGCAAGAGAGTCAGGAAATTGAGTTTTTCAATATCAGTCAAGTTGTTTTGACTAGCAGTGTACAGTGTAACAGTGTACAGTGTACAGGGTGACAAAAAAAGTGTATACAACATTTTTTAGTGAAAAAAATTTACTATTGACAGTAGGTCAAAGTGAACTGTTGAAGGTTGATAGACAGTGTTCGAGTCACAATATATTCAGCCGGTTTCGAAGTGGCTACTTTTAGCACGAATGCACAAGCTCAATCGTTTCACAAAATTTTAGGCTATGAGCCGTAGTTCCTCTACCGTTATCTGATTCCACTATCGACGTAACGCTTGCTTCAGGGACTTCAAAGTTTTGTGGCATGTTGCACAGATCCTTGCCTTCAAAATCAACTATCAACCAAAGCTGTAATTTAATGGATTCAGATCCGGTGAGTAGGGTGGCCATTCTTAGGATGTAATGAACGATGGGAAATGAGCTTTGCACCACTCTTCGGTTGTTTTTACTCTATGAGTTGGCACCGAGTCCTGTTGAAACGTCGATTCTTCGTCACCAAAGTGCTACTGGGACCAGGGAAGAACAACTGTTTCTCATATATCACGACGGTGAACTTCTTTATTAATTTTGACTCCTTGGTCTATGAAAATCAGAGGAGTCTTGCCACTGGCCCAAGTTCTACCCCATACCAAGACAGATCGCGGATTTTGACGATGTTCAACAATGGATGAAGGTCCAGGAGCTTCTGTAGACCAGTTCTGTCATTTTGACGATTGTGAGCTTGTTCATCGGTAAACAGCTTTTCATCCGCGAAGATGATTTTCTCCCAGCCCGTACCTGTGGCCCGACGTCGGAGCGAGCGACATCTTTCAAGCTTTACTTTCTTGTTATTATCGGTGAGCAGCTGGCATTTTTGTGGTTTGTAAGGCTTGAGTCCAAGTTCTTTTTTTGCTATAAGGCGCATTGATTCACGATTGATGCCCGTCTCACAAGCAATTTTCCTCATCGAAACCATAGAATTTTGTGTAACTCTTTTTTTGATGATTTTTCGGTTGTTAGAAGTGTTCGCAGTTCGTTTTCTTCCTCTTCCAGGACTGTCATCTTCATTACCGAGCTTCTTGAATCGTTTGATTGCCCGAGAAATTAGTGAACGTGCAGTGCAATTCTAAGCTTCTGTGCTATCTCACAGTTGCGTGCTCGTAGCTGATGTAAGGCTATAATAGTTGAGCGATTATTTGACATCGTTCAACAAAGTATTTAATAAGAGCCGAAACAGACAAAAATAATTTTTTTGTACTTTAGTACACATACAACAATCGCAAAATAAGAGCAGTCGCTGAAAAAATTTTACATTCATCCAATTGCAGAGAGAAGTTTTTATACACTTATTTTTTGTCACCTTGTATATGCTGTTGAAAAACAATCACCATCACATTTAAAGAAATACTTACAACAATATCAAATACGATACCGATGACGAAACCCACGCTTTGTGCACTGAAATTCATGAGTACGCTAATTAGGAGGAACATAAAAAATCTTCTCATTTCAAGTGGCTGCGACGTCATGGTATAAACTATCAACGTGAATAACGAGCAGCAGAAAAAAGGTACCAAACTTCCAACAATGTTGGTTGAAATGAAGAAAGCTTTCAAACTGTACCATCTGTTGAAATGCTCTTTTTTCAAAATGTTCATCTCAGATGGAACTGAAAAATATTACGACAGCATTATAATTTATAACATCTTTTTTTTTCTTCAAATTTTCATGTTCATATTTACAAGTCAAGATCGTCAACATCATTGAAGACGTATGGAAAATGAGAATTGCAAAAATAAGCTTGTAGTTATTGAATATTCTCGTGGCGTCGTTTCCAGACCATAAACCCATCATTCCTAACATGAGACCAACACTCACGTGAACGAGGAAATTCATGTGAGTGAGTGTCTGAAACGAAGGAAACATGAAAAAAGCATTTGCTATAGTTTGGTGTCAAGTTGCAGTAACTACATCAGTTTGATTGCCGTGGTAATAAATGAATTTGAGGATATTGATAGACAAGTTTGCGTAAAATTTATACAGTAAAACTTGTCGCATTGTCTCTCTCTCTGTCTTCGTCGCTTATCGTTATTCATTAGTATCGATAGGCTAATACTAATGAATTGGGAAAAAAAAAACACTTCATGAATCTCACCGGGTCTCTTCTCATTTTGATGAACCCGCGTCTGAGAAGAACGTTTATTTGATGTAAAGTCGACAAGTCAGGAGAATCGTTAATTGTTTGCCGGTGTTGATTATTTTCTGGTTTTTCTGAAACTATTTCATTTGTTTGGTGTACAAAAATTCAATAGTGGGTGAATGTATTCTAATTCAGAACACACCGAGAAGCGAAAATCGTTACGATGACAATACGTTTTTAATTTCTATTCGATGCCTGACATAAGAATACATCTGCCTGTTACAAGGATATGTTGTTGTATCGAAACGAAATCATATTGGCTTGTCAAATATCCGCGCGTATGCCTCTGAGAACTCATGCTAACGACACGTACGCTCAGCACAGTATATGCGGATTCCTCTGACACGTATACAGAATATTTATCATGACAATGCCCAATCAATAATACACGTATTGTCTTAGTAGGTATATGATATCGTTCCTTGCACCATATGCTCTGATTTGTAGGTCAAGTAAAAAGTAGTGTCCCTTGCAGGATCTTATCGCCACCATGACAATTTCAACTCACAATGCAGGTTTTGCTCATGGTTAACAACTTTTTTGCTTGATATTTTTGTTTGCCCTCAATCGTTCTCGTGTGTACATTACCTCCGCGATTGTTCATTTCTTCTATATCTCTTTGATATCCAAACCATTCGATGCATTCTCCGTTACGAGCTCCCTTAACGAGGAGGCCTATTTTGTCCTCACCGTATTCACCAGATGATAACTCAATTACTAGAAAAAAAATGTTAATATGCCTTGGTAGCAAAAATATAATATAGGTTCTATCGCTGACTTTAAAACTTACTGTAATCCGCAGGGCTATGAAACTTTGGGCAATGCAGCTTCATGTGTTCCAAGTATGGAACCAAAGACTCAGTAGAGCCATGGTATACGCATTGTCCTCTTGCTAAGACATAAGCCTGAAAACAGTCTGAGTCACTTTCCTAGTCCATAAATTCGATCATTCAACTGCAATCACTCACATTATCAAAAATACGGAATAGGGTCGCACTAGGTTGATGAATGGTGCAAATTATGGTGCGCCCTTTGACTGCAAGCATTTTCAGTAACTTCAAGACCCTCCCGCAAGATGAGCTGTCGAGTCCTCTAAAAATAAAATTCTCCCTTAGTCTTGCATCAAAAATATTTTTGACTTCACTAGAAACTCGGTATTTTTTTTTTTTTTAAGGGTGTTTGTGGGGGTATGAAATCAAGAGAAGAGAAAGATTAAATGTTCCAAAATCAGGAAAAGATTCTGAATAGAAGAAAAACCGATTGCAAGAGATTCCGAGTTTGTAGTAAACAATTGAGTGGAAATTTACGTTGTGGGCTCGTCGAGAAAAAGCACCGTAGGGTCGCTGACCAGTTCCAGAGCGATGGAAAGTCGCTTTTTTTGGCCCCCACTCAATTTGCTCGTCCTTGTTTTCGCGTGCTTCCGCAGCCCCAGCGACGTCAAAATTTCCTCGATCTATAATTTTTATGATGTTTTTACAAAGTCAGCATAGTGATCAGAATAATCTTATCCTCCAAGCTTTTCACCCTTTTGTCTTTTTCGTGGCGAGGTACGTTGGTTCCCAATTTAAGATCTGCGGATATTCGCATGTTTTCCAAGACAGTTAATAGTGGCTGTAGTCGATCGTCTTGTGTGATGTATGTACTCGATCTGTGGTTGGGAATACACTTGTTGCTAAATCGAACAAGCAAGCCAAGAGAATGAGCGTATTAATTTTGAGGGAACGAGTATCCCTTACTCCCACCCATGGCCTGTGGCAATGGGGGGGGGGGGGGCAGGCGAGAACTCCTTTCTCTCTCCTCCCGTGCGTCCCGCAACCTAAAAGCTATGGCTCTCTTATGTTCCGACGCGTTCGACTGTCTGGCTCCGACTAACTCACGCATCTCGTTTCGCGCAGTCCGCTCGAGAGTGGGAGCCGGTCACGGTCCCAAGCTGCTTGTACGATTGAGCAACGAGTGTATGGCATAACAATTTTGTTTCCAAATGACATGATGAAATTTTATTAATGGTACAAAAAGTTCATTCAACTCATTTGTTTTTAATGGAGTGTACTCAAGAAACTGGAAAAATATACATAAAGCAGTTTGTAGCTGATCTAAATTAAATTTTTTTAGTGGTATAGATAGTTAAGGATTGGCCAAATACAGTTCATAATAAGCAATTTTTTTTAAGTTTCTCTTATGTTGACCATTTTCTAAAATTCTATTATGACAATTTATCAACATTTTCTAAAATTTTAGGTTTTTATTTTATATTCTAGAATAATTAACCATCTCTGTACGTTGAAAATTTTTTTCTAATTTTAAGCAATATTATGAAGGTATTACACGGTTTATCAATTTCTTATACGGAATATTCGAAACTTATCGTAATCTACATTTTGAAAAAGTATAACTATACACGTAATTTCAGAAATTTCTAAACATTTGCTGAAATGCTACAAATTTTTAGAATTTAATAGAAGTATTGATAAATTTTAAGATTTTCAATTTTGTTTGATCATTTTTCTAAATTTTCGGCATAACCATCAGGGTATTCAAGTATTACACAAATTGTTCCAACTTTACCAATTTTTCGAACATTAGTCTACATTTTGAAGATTTTTCGTAATTATTTCGACAATCGTAATTATCGACAATGTTTACAATATTCAATGTTTTTTTACTTTTCAAAAATTTTCTTAGTTTGAATAATATAATAAATTATCTAATTTTTCCAAATTTCACACAAATCTGTAAAAATCACCACCAAATTTTTCGTAAATATTAAGAAAATTTAACATTTTCCAGGTGTACATTCAAAAATGAAAAAAAAAGCCTAGTAATTGTGATCCTTATATTTATAAAAACCTTAGAAGAAAGTAAAATTTTTTATTATGAGAATAAGGACAGGTGAACTTATAAAAATTTCATAAGAAACTGAAATTTCCTATAAAAATGTATTTGATAGAATCTAATAAGAAAAAAACCTTATACATTTTTTCGATCAATTCTTTATAAGAAATTTCAGTATCTCAGAAGGTTTTTAATCAGGTGCACCTTATGAGGTATCGAATTTTTATAAAAAAATTTTTTTTCTTATAAGGTTTTTATAAGGTCATTAAAATTACTGGGGAATATGCATATTACGAAGATATATGGTAATGAACACAATCCGCATAATTTATGAACAGTTCTCGAATTTCAACAAATCTTTCGAATTTTGTAGAATTATTGACTATCCTTATGATTTTTAATGTTTTTGAATTTTTTCAAAATATTTGAAATTTCAAACACAACGACAATATTTTGAAAAATTCCAGTTTTTATTTACATCTCTCAAACTTATGACTTTTTGTCATTTTCTAATAGTTTTTAATTGCAATTTTCAAAAACATTATCATGCATATTTCGAACAAAATATGATGATGAATCTGATGAATACATTCTACAAAAATCAGAAACATTTTCTAAAGTTATACGAATTTCATAGAATTTTTGACAACTTTGAAAATGCCCAATGTTCATGCATTTCCCCAAATTTTCAAAACTTTGAACATACAATATTAACTATTCCAAGCTTACTAAATTTTCTAAAAATTTGCCCCACTCATTGAAATTTTTTAAAAACTTTGAATACTTTTAAGGTTTTTAATTTTTTTAATGAAAAAATGGAGAAACATTCTGCGTATTTCGAAGAAATACGACAATGAACACACATCATCCTCTGATTGTGTCTCAATGATTACCAACCCGACAAAATGGCGTTTCGCCGCCCAAGCAAACTTTATGTCTTCATTCTTTCAAACACGTTAATTCGTCGTCTTAGTTATCTAGTTTTTTCGAAAATTAATAGTTTTATTCATCATTTTTTGTAGGAGTTAAAAATTCGTTAACACACTGTTCCTCCAATGTCATTTATTATGTACCCAGAAAAAATATTTGCCCACGTGGGCAAATATTTTTGGCGGCGGAACGCCATTTTGTCGGGTACCCGACAAAATGGCGTTCCGCCGCCACAGCAAACTTAATGTCTTTATTACCTCAAACACGTTAGTTCGTCCTAGTATTTTTCTAGTTTTTCAGAATTACCTTCTGAAAGAATTCATATTCCGTTCTTCTCCATTGACGTAAACCGTTCCCCCAATACCATTTATTCTGTACCCGGAAAGAATATCCAGAAATGTCGATTTTCCAGCTCCGGAAGGGCCTAAGATTGCAGTCATCTGTTTCGCCGGGAATCGCCCATGAACACCACGAATGATCGTTTTTGTTTCTATAAACAATGTTAAATTAACATTGAATAAAGCTTTCCACACTCTGGTCCAATGAAAAAATGTTAATATTATTTTCAAAATATGCCTCGACAGTTTTGTAAAAAAAATCAGAATACAGATCCTGATAATAATCAGCATTTATATTTAAACGATCGACAAAAAAACGAATAAATCGCTTATTATATACAAAAAAGAAAAAAAAAACCTATATTTTCTTCATGGTTCAAACTTTTTAGAATGTAAACTGTAAAATAATCACCTTTTCCGAAGCCTGCCGAAACTGTGAAAGTGATGTTACTGAAGTTAATGTTCATAGTTTCATCCTTGTGGGTTAAGTTGAAATCATTGTACCAAGACTTCTCATCATCATGATTGACTTGATGCTTTTCGCTGTTGTTCAAGGCTTCTGGTATCATTTTTGAAACGGTTTCGCACGATTTTCTTGTTCAGTGTTTTCTACAATTTTCTGAAAATTTGTGGACATTTACAGTCTCATTAAGTGTTCTTATAAGTTCAAGTTATCAGATGTTGTATTGCATTGCCTTCAGTTAAAAAAGCTCTACACCAAACTATTCTTGTTTTCACAAGTGTAAAACTGCGTGCTACAGAAACAAGAGTTAGGGCTTATCGATCTCCAATGCACTAATTAAAGAAAATTGAAGAAATTAAGCAGTTACACTATGGAAGACTTTCAGATCATATAGCAATTGGAAAAATTACTTAATAAGCTAACTTCCTAATGACGGTATTCGAGTTATTAAAGAATGAAAAATTATCGATCGTTTTCTGTTGCGCGCTTCATGACTTATACTCCCCGCAGTTACTGCGTTAGACTAAGTTCGAATAATACCAAATAACCAAACGTTTTTTTCTAGATGTCGATTGTAAAAGATAACATCTGTTTCTTGAATATTCAAGGACGTATTTATTACGATATTTGTTTAATCCAAGAAGATTCTTTCATGTGTTATGTATAAATTGGTAAATGAGTTCTACCATTGATTGTTTTCAGTTACTTCATCTAAACTTTCAGCAACTTTTCAGACGTTGAAATTGCACACTTATAAAATTTTTCTCTGATTTATCCAGACATAATTCAAGTCTTTTATTAGAATTTTGAACAAGGTTAAAATTACACAAATGCAATCCAAATATCCTCTTGAAGTAAATAAGCAGAATTTTGGTGACATCTTCTGGACATTTATTACTTTCAGTTTTTTGAAGACTTGTGTTTTCTTCTAGTTTGAAATTAACACTACGCAGCGATCTGCACAGAGTTTGAGACGTTTGTAAAATATAAGTATCTAACAATAATGACGGATCAGAACTCACATCTTCGATTTCTCAAAAAAATTTTAGGAGTAATAGGCTTCTTGCCTCACCAATCCAAGTTCTACAGACTGTTTGCTCATACTTTTCTTGCAACTTTTAATGGTTCAGCTTTAGTATCTTATGTAAGTGAAAACAAAAATGAAGCTTTTATCATAATAATAGTCTTTTTTCTTTAACTCACGAAAAAGTTACAGTTTTTTCCTGTTTTCGGTGGAAAAAGAGACTGATTATTGTTGATGACGAAGTGGTGTATGCGTACGTAAATATGAGTTCACACTAATGCGTTGTGTTCTATGTCGTATTCATACAACTTTTACGGACTCGAAAAATCTGTATTGTGTACAAAAAACACTCTAAAGAATACTGCGATTGTAATAATTGTCGCAGTTTTGTGGTAGAGTGTAAAAATATTGCATATTTTAATGTTACAAACAAGTGGAATGACAAACAACGTATTTTTGTGAAGTTACCGGAACCTTTAGCACAGCGCTTCGTGTACTTTCGTGTACCTTCGTGTTTGTTCGAGATTCACCCGCAACCAGCTTCACTCTGATTGCACAATAATCTTGTCATCAATTGTCGTCAATCAAAATAAATCAGAAAAGGTAAAACAGTGCAGCACTGATTTATTTGAATTCAAAATTCAAATAAATTCCTTTATTGGTGCTCATACGATCCAGTCGCGCTGTCTTTTTCTATACTGAATTGTCATGTCGTTCATCGTCACCCAAGCGTCATTGCGCGCTGTGCGTCATCCAGCAAAGTCGGTCCCTTCTTCCACCGAAAATAGGTGGACAAAAACTGTCATTTTTTTCGTGAATTATAGAAAAATTACCGTGTGCTACACGTTGAAAAAGCTACGTTTTATATCTTGTCCCTAGCGAAACGCTCACGAGAGTTGACTCTCGCCAACTCTCGCCAACTCTCGCGAGGCCAAAATAAGGGTCTTTGAAGTTTAATTTGCATGGTTTTTGATTGCAGAATCGAAGATTTTATAAAAATAAGTTATTCTGCAATCAAAAACCATGCAAATTAAACTTCAAAGACCTTTATTTTGGCCTCGCGAGAGTTGGCGAGAGTTGGCGAGAGTCAACTCTCGTGAGCGTTTCGCTAGGGTGTACCACAATGTACTATTCTACAGCAAAATCGGCCTCTTCTTCCACCGAAAACAGGCCGTAGACAAAAACTCATTTTTGTCGTGAATTATAGAAAAAGTTCCGTGTGCCGCACTTTGAAAAAGCTACGTTTTAAAACTTGTACCACCATGTACCATTCACATTCTACAATAAACTTTTTATTTTTAGACGATATATATGTGCAGGCACCTTGATGACATCGACATCATCATGCATGCAATACCTTGGTTGATGTCTCACGCTTTCACAATATTTTGTCAACTGCAGATGTATGTCATGTGGAATACAGTATGTTATATTTTTCATACTTAAATAATCAGAAGTTCGAATTACTTTTCAATTCCCTTCGCATTTCGTTTTTCATTTCACAGTATTCACATTTAATGGACCAGGTCTTTAATGTTTCAAAAGTATTCAAGTACAAACAAGAACAGCAAATTATTCACAATCTGATGGATAGTAAAAAAATTTTGATGATATCACTATTCGGTAAGGATAAATACCTACTACATTGTATCAGATACGTATTTACTGGTTCACAAAGAAAATTGTGGTTAATAAAAGGTGAAAACGTATATTTTTATCATAGCGGTCTAAAAAGCCTACTTTTTTGCCCGCTTCGCAGTCAAAAATCGGCTTTTTCTTCCGCTACGATAAAAAAATCGTTCTCACGAGGGTGTAAGTTATTTTTTCCCTAGATGCGAAATGTAATATTTTTGTTTGTAATTTTGTCTTTAGTCATGTAAAGTTACAAAGTGCATTGTTTTAAAAAACTCATTGAAATTTCAGCTGCTTACGTAGTCGACACGATATTTTATTTATCGCGAATGTATATGCCGCAAATTCTCGATTCGTTAAAACTAAAGGAAAATCATCGCAAAATATTATTCCCATTCGACGCTGAGACAATGTATATTTTAGGGATAAAAGATACACAATTTATGTGCTTGTACAGCTGTGCACTGTTGCTAACTTGTCATTCAGTTGTTGTAGGATTTTTTTCCACCGTGATGTCATGGATGAATTACTTTTTCGGATTTATTGATATAGAAATGTAAAAACCATTCATACCTGTACGTTTTGAAATTCTGGATCCCAATGTTTAAGTGAATTAAAATATATTTTCCCTTGTTTTCAGTAACTTAATGAACAAAACGAATGAAGAACGACTAGAAAGTAGTGACTACAGAATTGATGGATATTTATTTCACTATGTGAAGCTTCATAATGAATTGATTAGGTTTACAGGATTTCATTGAAATTTGATATCTTTGATTCAACCAAGATGACATTACTATAAAACATGAATTAAACAAAGAAAATGACAGATTTAACGTCCCTATGGGAAATCTTGTAATAGTCTGTAACTCATGAATTACAAAACTATTACAACCCGCAGAGTAGATCCCTATTCTACCAGCTGATCAACCTGATCATTTTATGGCGCGAAATATATAATTTATGTTTTTCTGGCATCTAACTTATTTAATATACTTTCAGTGATTTCAATTATGAAAGATCCATATAAAACTTTAACTCTAACACTGTAATTTTGGTAATTATTCAAATGAAATGATCTGGATGATCAGCTGGTACAATCGGAATCTACCCTGCCGGTTGTAATAGTCTTCAATTCATGAATTACAAGATTTTCCATAGGGGTAGATAATTTTACTCTTTCATGTAAATTATTCGTAACTTTGTGATGCACCTGAAATCAAAATGACTGATTGCATATGCTAATCGAAGGGATTATTATTATTTTTTTTAAATGCTCTCTTACTCTATTTTTTAATTTATCAAACAGTAAATTTATTGAATTAAAGTTAATTTTATGGGAAATTGTGCATTTTATGCCTTTTCTCTGAAAAAAGTTTCTTACTTCGCTTCACTCATTGTACAAAAAAGATGAATTTTCAGTAAAACTCATTATTTGGTATACTTGTGGTATGAAGAATAATCTCAACATTTATTACTCAAGATTAAGAGAAGAAGTCCAATACTACGGGCGTCCAGTAGTTGTAATTGGTGTGACAATGCTTATTCTGTTGACGTCCAGTGCTCTCTATTCGGTGAGATTCGTAGTCACAATGCATAAAAATACACAGATAATTAATGTAAATTAAAATTATCAGTCGTTACTAAAAAATGAAGACCACAGTATATCATTCGATAATATTTTAATGATAATAATAGGATTCAGTGGAATGTTTTTCGTTAATTTGATGGGTGAGTTTATCAAAACTCGAAGTGAATATCTTCTACGTAACTGGTAAGAATTTTCAGTGATACAAGTAACATTGTACGGCGTAATTTTATCTCAATTGTTTATTTTAGTTACGAAACATCATGGTATGACTGGACTCAAATGTCGAAGAAACACCTGCATATCATTCAAACTCAACTTATATATCCAATAGAAATACATGGGATTGGTGGAATAATTCTAACTCTGGCATACTTTTTAAAGGTGGGAAAATGGATTTTTTCAATAGTTTTCATTGATCAGATATTTAGAACGTGTTTCCTTGTAGTTCACCAGGAAACTATTGAAAATCTGATTGATTGTTATATTGAATTTGTTTTTGAATAGATTGTACATGCAACAATATCCTTTTTTACTGTTTTCTGGGCCTTACGTAGCAACTGAACTAAATCAATGGAATCATGACCAAACTTTCTGCAATGATAGGTTTGAACTTCTATCGTTTTTAATGATTTTCATTAATGATCGTATGATGTTGGAATTTGATTGCATCACCATTCATATATAAGAATTTTGCGTTCCACCAGATATTATAGAGTGAAACAAATGTACCATATGATGATGATGACACGTTTGCTGAAGCAAATCTCAATACATGCATCATTCAACGAAGCAGATAGTTTTCACCCATATTGCTATGTGACTTAGAATTTTTTCGAAAATAGTCTGAAATGTAAATAAAACTATTTGAATGGTTCAACAACTTTTAGTTTATTGAAGCACCTCCACTGGAAAAAAATCTAGTACTTTTCGATATATGAGTTAGTGGAATAAGTTTCCACCCTTTTGAAGAAGGTTCGATTGGCGAAACTATATTTGTATCCCCTCTAAAATCCATCCATTTTGCCATGGAAATCGTTCCTTCGGCAAGTGGCAGCCCCAGGGAAGGGGAGGAGAAAAGAAAAAAGGGGATGCGAGAAGGAGAGTGGGGGGAAAATATGGATGTGAATGGAAGGAGGGAGAGGAGGGGGAAGTAGCGGAGGAGGAACGATAGGTAGGATGGTAGGGGAAGGATGGGTGAGGGGGGGTGAGGGATGGGAGGGGAAAGAGAGAAGGGGTAAGAGTGTGAAGAAGGGGAGGGGAGGGTAGAGGGGAGGAATGAGGGCACGGGAAGGAGGGGAGGAGGATCGACTTACACGATTTGGCTAATACTTGCCAAAAATTTAGCCTATGTTATATTTTATAGCTAATTTATATCTATCTATTATACTTAGAAATAATCAATAAATGTTGTAACTTTATCGAAAAAATTTTTGTTGAATAAAAACAACCTAAAACTAATACTAAATGGAGGTTGGCGCGCGAAGCGCGCAGGGGGGCATAGCCCCCATAGTTTTACAAAATAATATTTCAAAACCACTCTATGGGAAATCTTGTAATAGTCTGTAACTCATGAATTACAAAACTATTACAACCGACAGGGTAGATTCCGATTCTACCAGCTGATCATATAGATCATTTCTTCGCGCGGAATTCGATTTCGAAAATTCCCTTATGTATTCATTTGAATAATTATCAGAATCGCATTGTTAGAGTTCAAGTTTGTTATGAATCTTTCGTAATTGTTATTACTGAAAGTACATCTAGTTATTAAGATGTCAGAAAAATATAAATTATATATTCCGCGCTAAGAAATAATCAGGTTGAGTAGCTGGTAGAATAGGAATCTAACCTGCCGGTTGTAATAGTTTTGGAATTCATGAATTACAGACTACTACAAGGTTCCCCATAGGGCAAATAGGTTTTATCAAAATACTAAGAAATAGTAGTTTTTTTGAGTTCAAGATATGAATAACATTATTCGATTAACCGCGAAGAATGGCTTTGTCAAACCAGTCTAAAGAACGTAATTTCTTCAAGGAAAAGTTCGAGTTATAGACGTTTCTCGTCGAAAACTTGAAAAAAAGTTTTCTTGAAAAATAGCAATGACTCGCTGACACTACAACTCAAACAGAGAGTGAAAATCCACTCTAAAAAAGTGTAGAGTCACTCTTAGAGAAGTTGAATTTCACTTTCAAATTTTAGTCAGATTCTCGACAAATATTGTACGTGCGTGATACGAAACGCTGTCTTGGGTTCCCATTAAAAAAATAAATAATTCCAACCATTCTATCGATAAATTTAAGAAACTTACTTTTTTACCGGAATCGTAGCACAATTCTTAGACAGCAAAACTTTCATTCTGAACGCCTAGTTCAGAAGTCGGAGCTTCTATCGGAACTAAGAAAAAAAAATATCACAAAAAAATGGTTGAAATAACAGTGTCTGCAATTAGGTGACATAGAAGTCATTATTACGACAACGTTATATCGCAAAACACTGTTGCATATTGCTATCCGTAATTGTATGTTTTTTTCGATTTTTTTCACGCAAATAATAGACTACAACAGTAGTAATTATACTGTCATTACAAATTAGACGAATCATTCCTGAGTGCCTGTGTTTGTTGGAATTTGCAGAATAGAAGTATCCAAAGACTCAAGACGTACAGCCATGTATCGTTTTGCTCTTTTTTTTTTAAATAAATAAATCATGTAAATGGTGAGTTGAAATGTTACAACTGGATACATTGATAGTGAAATTTCAGTGCTTGTCGACAAATTAACATATTTTCCCAGATACAATTGCATCCCTACTAGGTCGGTGAAACCTCGTGAAACCGTTTCATGAGGTTTCACTGAGTTTCATAGCGTTTCACGAGGTTTCAGGAGGTTTCATGTTTCCACATTGAACACATAAAATAATGTAATACTTATTTATAGAGTCACACCATCAAGAACATTTCAATTGTATTTTGGCAAAACGAAACTTACACGATACTTTGTGAAACCTCCTGAAACGCAATGAAACCTCGTGAAACCGTTTCACCCTACCCGGTAGGGATTTGTTAAGATAGATATAATATTTCTAGCTTAAACATTCGATTGGCATCATTAATGATGATGATGGTTCTGAAAACTGCTGAAAAGGCAAAATCCGCGTACGAAGATCTAAAGTCTGTAGATTTAGAGTACGTACGGGTCCATGGGCGAATGTGACAATGATCATCAATACACATATATATTTGTCATAATCAAGTTTAATAAACAAAAGTCGTATTATAAAACAGCGTAAATACACATTACATGTAAATTAAATTGAAAAATTTTACAATCAAAAAGCTCCAATTATCTACAACAAACCTCGTTTTAAGAGAAGTTTATCAAACAAATAACAATTTAGTCACAAAAATCCAACAATTTATTTATAACGTTGCAAAAATATAACTTACAAACATGGAATTTGAAGGAATCGCGTGCAGTTGATCACGAAAATAATAGTATAGATTAAAATTAGTTTTCAGAAAAATCAACTATACGAATATCACCAGAAATACTTGACTAGACATACGCCCTAGCAACATCGGTCCCCAAAGTGTCGCTCGTTTAGCGACACTTTGGGGACAGTTTGGCGACACAGTGAAAAATACATTCTAGTTTTAAGAAGGATCAAAAATGTAGCATGGTATGATATTTAAAGGCATTGTCACGTCGAAACGAAGATATAGCTTTGGAGAAAAATATTTTTTTTTAACGTATTAAGCCTAAATTTCCAAATCCGTACAACCTGTAGTAGTAATTTGTATTGTTTATTTCCGACGTTCTATCTTGCGTCGGTAATGTCGGTAAGACTTTCGTGTCCCCTTTTGTGCATATGATTTGTGATTTGTAAACGATTTTCACTATTTGAATAATTGCGACATTGTTGATGGTAAGTTATTAACAAAATTTCATTCATACAAATCACTGACTAAGTATTTTACTTTGTAAATTGTTTCTATAATTTCTAACTCATAAAATTGGAGGATTTTTTTAATTGCAAAAAAATATTGTTATTTAATCCCACGTCACTGGTTGGGATCGTTTGATTAAGTGAAAAACATTTTTTTGTTTGAAATTATTAATTATAAAAAAATTCAAATACTCTTGTCGTCTTTATATGATAAATAAATTTTTTAAAAGAAAGGCTGATTCATTCATGAAAAATTTATTATTAGGTATGAATTTCAATTTATAAAAATTTATCGATAATTATTATAACCGCGTGATTAACTTTGAACTTTCCCTTGGAAATGCTCAGTCGAAAATTTGCTGTTGAATTATTTTTGCCAATCGACAGTCGGTAATGTAGGGAATACTCGATTTATCATACATTTCAATACAGCTAAAAATGCAATAAATTAACTGTTTTTAACTGATATATGATGTCACGAAATCAGCATTAGTGTTTCGTATGACAAAAACTATGCTTTCGTGCTCGTCGCCAAACTGTCGCCAATGGTCCCGAAAGTGTCACAAAAATTAGGGGACAACGATGTTGCTAGGGCGTGGAATAAATATACGTACCTTATCGATAAAATTTAGCGTTCATTAATTAAACGTTTATTTAAATCGATATAAATAAACAAGGAATCATCTTCTTTCATCTCGTGGACATAATTTTCCAACGCAAACAAAAGTATCCAGCTGCGCGAACAATGATAAGAATAGCAAACAACGAGTAAACATCCTTCCAAAATTGATCATCTTTCATGTCAACGTCATTAAGAAATTCTTTGGGGTGTTTGTAATGACAGTAGATTTCTTCACATGCAAGTAAAGGTCGGTTCAAACCGTAAATTGCTTCGATGTAACCCTCTAAGCCATATCGTAAATAGCTCAAATCTGCTCCCCAGGCCATGTATTTGGGCAAGTCTTGAAATCTGTACAAAATTATTCGATGGTTTTTAAAATGAGTGCATTTTTCACCGTAAAATTTTTTAATTCATAGAAGATGCGTAGTCAGACAGTCAAAAATCTGTTAATATATTTTAATAACCCTGTTGCGAATGTATAACTTATTTAAATTTTTGCTTCTGTTGTAAGTTTTTCTTGCTACAAAGTTTGCAGAATGATATAAATCGAAGGTTCAGTCAAGTATTAATAGGGAATTTGTGGATTACCTCACTCCAAAACCAGCGAACATCATTTGGGGCACAGACAGAGTTGGGCCGGCAAAGGTACCGTTCTACAAAAAAGACTCGATTATATTTTTAACAATTTCGGGGTACAAAGGAACTCAGTTATCAGTATGAGTCGTCTGAAAATTCACAAGTCTAAGAAATTTTCATGATTTATCAACAATTATGCTTAGATAAAAAAAAGGCAAATGGCAGAGACATCGGAACTCTTCGTGATTAAATTATTCAAAACGATAGTACACAATATATAATTGTATTGTATATAGGAAATATATAATATATTTCAATATGTTGCAATAATATTGGACGTTTTTACCTGCATCCTGCGGTTTAACTGGACACCTGAGTTGAGTTGGTAGTACTGATTCCATAAGAGAAGCATAGGATCAGTGTTACCAACTCAACTCAGGTGTCCAGTTGAACCGCGGGACAAACGGTACATTTGAAATTATGGGGTTGCGATGTCTTGGACTTTAGATGTTATGGTTTGGATATCTTTGATCTCGGCCGAAAATATTCTAATGATTTTTCCATGTGACTCAATCAATATAGTAATTCCTGGATAATCTGCTTAATTTTCTAAATGGAATGACTAGATGGTTTCACCACTTGAATAATCAATTAGTTTACCTATTGGATCGACCAAATGGTTTACCTAATGGATCGGCCAAATAATTTATCTAATGGATTGATCGACTAATTTACCTAATGGATCTACCAAATGGTTCGCGTAATGGTTCGATCAAATCGTACTCACAATTTTCTTCACGTGAAAAAGTGAGTAATTCGTATTGATTTATAGGAAAAGATGATCACAATGAAGTTTGAAACAAATTGTAAACCATTCAGTTAACCCATTGGGTAAATCAGTTCATCAATCCATTAGGCAAACCATTTGGTCGATCCAATGGGTTAACCAATTGATTATTCAAATGGTGGAACCATCTAGTCGTTTCATTTGGAAAATTCCATGTACAACCCATGAATGACTATGTTAGACGAGTCATTTGCAAAAATCATTAGAATATTTTCAACTGCGATTGGATGTTTTGTACTTGTGCCGCGATCTTTTCTTGAGTCTTCACCTCTGCTCATTTCGTCAAGTCTCACGTAAAATGATACTATGGCTAAAGAAATGATAAAAATCTGCAACTTACGACAACGTCGAAGATGATGCCAATAACTAGTCCAAAACTCTGAGCAATAAAATTGATGAGCAAACTTATACCGAAGAACATGAGGTATCGTGGCATTTCCAAAGGCTGAGATGACATGACATAAACTATTGTAGTAAAAATGAAACAGCTGACAATAGAGACCGGTATGTCGATGAGATTGACCGCGATGTAAAAAGCTTTGAGGCTATACCACCTATTAAAGTGCTCTTTTTTCAGAATGTTCATTTCCATGGGAACTGAAAACCGAAGAAGAGTATGGCATAAAACATACTGACGTTCACTAGAAGATGTGCACTAAGTTAAATGATGTTACTCAAGTGTTACATGGGTAATGTTATGTAACTCCAGACTTTTTTTCACTTTTTAAAGCAAATAGAAGAGTTTTTGAAAATCTAAGACTATTGTGCCGATGACAAGTAATTTTACATTTTCGGTACACATCGATTTGCTCCACCTTAAACTTTCCTAATTAGTACCGTTGAAAATCATTTTCAAAGTATACGCACACGTCAAAATAGTCAGCATCATCGCAGTCATCATTAGATGCAAAAGAATGCCAAAAAGAAGATTATAATTGTCGAGAATTCTAGATGCATCATTTCCAGCGTCTATGAAGAGCAAACCCAACATTACACCAACGATAAGGTTCACGATTATCCGTAAGTAAGTCAGTGTCTAAAAACATAATAACAAGTGAACGGAATTTCAATGAAGTACAAAACTGTTTGTACAAAAACGTGCACTTACCGTGTCTCTCTTAGCCTTGATGTAACCTCTCCACATCAAAACCTTGAGCTGATGCAATCCTGACGTAGCTTGGAGACCTGTTTCGGAATCTTTCGATTTCGAAGTTGGAGGGTTCATCGCTGAAATTGTGAAAAATGATGTCATGAAATCTAGAATGTCATTTTGAGTATGATAGAAATGTGGTAGATAAGCTGAATCTACAATCTAAACTTTCTATTTAATTTGTGACAAAATTTACAGGAGTATTCACCTCGTAAGGATTTTGCGTCTTTTAACGAACCCGGATCATCGAACCATTGTAAACTTTTTCCATTTTCAGTTCCCGAAACTAAAGTATCAATTTTGTCCTCTCCGTACTCTCCACAAGACAATTCAATCACTGTAACGAATAAAATAGAATTAGATTGAATAGTAATATTTTCATTGTTCGGTGCTTAATAAATACCATAATCTGCTGGACTGTGATACATGGCACAAGGCAACTTCATGTATTCCAAATATGGAATCAAGCGTTTTGTCGAGCCTTGGTATAAGCATTTTCCTCTGGCTAATACGTAAACCTACAAAGATTTACGTATTTTATACTTTGTCCTTAGAAACTGGTTTTAAGAAGGAAATCAGTTATCTATGATCGCGATTAAAGCCAGTCATTACGATCGAATCAAAAATTATGAAATTCTTCAGAATGCTGTTTTGGATGAATTTCTCTTCTGTCAAAGTAACAAAGCTCTGACTTCACAAACATAATTTTTTTCTTCATTTTTCATTTAATTGAATAAACTTCATTCTGGCCATAACTATATACACTCGTTGCTAAATCGAACAAGCAAGCCAAGCGAATGAGCGTTTATGGGGAAATTTTGAGGGAACGAGTACCCCTCACTCCCACCCATGGCCTGTGGCAATGGGGGGAAAAAGCGAGAACTCCTTTCTCCCTCCTCCTGCGCGTCCCGGTACCTAAAAGCTATGGCTTTCTTATGTTCCAACGCGTTCGACTGTCTGGCTCCGATTGAATATCACGCATCTCGTTTCGCGCAGTCTGTTCGAGAGTGGGAGCCCTTTACGCGCCTTAGCGCAACGAAGGTCACGGTCCCGAGCTGCTTATACGATTTAGCAATGAGTGTACCCAGAAAGACATTCATGCAGTTACAAATACTTGCAACGGAGTTTGCTCCATCTGTTACTGTAAGTTTTGTACAATGTTTGCGAATGCGAGAGGTGACAACATTGGATCACGCTATGTTTCCATCATCGTTGCGCAATAAATGCGCTACTGTCGTCTGCATTCGTTTGCATAAAAAACTTGGGAAAATGAGGACGCACCTTGCCTCAAATATGAATGCACCTTCTTTCGCTAGTCGTTGCTTCAAAAAAGTTACAAACAGTAGCTGCAGTTATTATGCGAACTTTTGTGAAATTCCAAACATGCTAGATGTTTGTGTCACAATTGCACTATAATAACAAATATATATGAACGAACAAATTTTCTCATTTTTGGAATTGTATTTCTGAAATAAAATTTAAAAAAGTTGAAGGCTTTTCAAATTTTTGGGATTGTGTTTTTGAATAAATTTCAACATACAGTCATGGTATGTAATTATATATCACTAATTGAGTTAAAATTTGTGAGGGAAAATAAAAGATTGAGTGGGAAAGAGACAGTGACTCCTTTTTTTTTACTGCGAGAATTATGTGCGAGAGTAGTGATGGGCATACGGAAGTCGGGACCTAATTGATATTTCTAAAAAAAAAAAAAAGTCGTCAATTCACCTAATTCATATTAAAAAAAAGTCGTCAATTCACATAATTCGTATATCATTATAGTATTATTAACTATTGGTAGGATCGACTCACTATCAATAGTTATCGATAACTGGTCTTAACGATAGTTATCAATAGTTATCGATAGTTTTTCCATCACTATGCGAGAGTGTGCAGGAGCGCAACTGGCATACACTGGCGTATACGTTGCACAATTTCCCAACAAAATCCGGCAGAATCTAGGATTCCTAAGCTATGTATTATCACTATAAACTTAAAATAGTACGTGTCAAATAAATGCTGATTAAAGAATGCCTAAAAGTTCCATTTCTGTATCTATCAATGTCATTATTAGCTCCAAAAGTGTCTCGGTAATATATAGGTTATCTGCGCACGCTAGTTTGTTTACATTTGAAATTTTTGCTTTTGGACATGAAAAATCTCTTGAAACTTTATTAGAACATGCATGTGATATTCAAAAATTTTTTATTTTTTTAATGCAAATAAATAATTATACTACTCCAAATTTAAAATTGCATTTTCCAAACGATTTGGCGGATTTCGTGCCATAATGTATTGTCACATGTTCAAATAAATGATTTTTTTAAAAATATTTTCTAAAATAAAAAAAGATGAAAAAGTCTGTCATGCTATTTGTATTATTCGTTTAAGTGGACAATTTTCTCTCATTTTCCTCTCTTTCCTTTTCATATATTCAACTAGGCATTAATTTCTTTCAAAGTAACTTGCTTGATGCAAAAATTTATTGAATTAGTTATGTCATTTATTTTTTTAGTGTATTCAAAAATATTGTAACAGTGAAATCTTTCTTAATAATAATGAAATCAGATATCACAAACAGTTTGCGATATTTTGCTATTATTTTGTGCACATTAGATTCATATACGTTCTGTCATGGCTGAACCACCTGTTTAGGCGATGTTGCTGAAACTTTTGCGATATTGCGTTGGTCAAACTGTTGTCGACAGAAATATAGACGAATGAGGACGCACCTTGTCGTCAACTTTGTTTCATGCCATGGACTTTCGTTGGGCAAATACTTCACAAACATTACGCAAAATGTCTTATTGGGTATATGTGATTTATTATCTTTTTAGATGCAACGAAGATTCAGTTTTCTTCTTTTTACTCACTTGATCAAAAAGCTTGAAGAGTAAAGCACTTGGCTGATGAATAGTGCAAATTATAGTTCTTCCTTGTCTTGCAAGCATTTGTAGTAATTTAACAACTTGTGTGCAAGACGAGCTATCGAGTCCACTGCAAAAAACATCTTTCATTTTGGGTTACTCGAAAAAAAATGATCAAAGGTTGCACGTATAAATGAACTTACGTGGTGGGCTCGTCGAGAAAAAGAACAGTGGGGTCGTTCACCAATTCTAGGGCGATGGATAGTCGTTTCTTTTGACCACCGCTCAGTTGACTTGACCGTGTTTTCGCATGCTCGTATAATCCTAAGGACGTTAATATTTTCTCGATCTGAAATTATTTATACACGTATTCAAATTACGAGTTTGATGTTTGATTATGTCTAGAAATGAAACGTAACGGAAGAATGGAATGAAAAAAAAAAAAACACTAATATCGTAAGGTTTCTTATAGTGTACAATCGAGATAAATGTACCCTTTCTTCTTTAACGTGATGCGGGGTGTCAGTTCCCAATTTGAGATCTGCAGATACTCGCATATTTTCTAAAACAGTCAAAAGCGGTTGGAGTCGATCGTCCTGTGCGATGTATGCACTAGATCTGTAAAAGAAACATTTCATTTTTTTTTTTTTTATATATTCTCAGCAATATAATTCAACCATAGTTGACGTACCGTCTGAAAGCATTCATATTTCTTTCCCTTCCATTGACATAAACCGTGCCTGTCACACCCGTTTCCCTATATCCGGAAAGGATGTCCAACAAGGTTGACTTTCCAGCTCCGGAAGGGCCCATAATTGCTATCAATTGATTCGCTGGAAATCGGCCATTGATGCCATGAAGAATTTCTTTTTTTCCTATGTGTAATTTTATCATTACTGAATTTACTTCTTCTATTTGCGATATCTTTTAATTCTAATCGGCCTGATGGTTCCGTAATAGAAATTCCCCTCTACCCTCTTCTTTTACAAATGCACTCTTTGATACAAGCAGTTAAACCGATGAAAATTTGAACTGCTGTATTGCAATTCTTAAACAAGAAGGGAATCATAGATTTCTGATGTTTTAAAAAGGTGAGAAAAATTATCACTCATAAGGTTTGCATGCTTGTTAAAAGACGTCTGTTACTTCAACAGGAGGATATGGAGCAGAAAAAGTTATAATTTCATAAACAAGTTTTTTTCTCTAAAATTTTTCAGCTTGGAGAAGGTGAAGACTGTAATAATCCCCTCTTCAAACAAAGTAGAAAGGCGATGACGAAATTTTGGAGAAGTTAGAGTACATCTCCATTATAGAACAATGGATTGGAGAAGGTGGGGAAGAAAAAAATTTGTGAAAAATTTATCCATATACCCGTTAGAAATGCTGTTTATTATATCGTCACAGGTGTAATTATTTTTGCAATTACACAGGTACGGATTTCAATGATAGCAGTTTTTCAAGGAAAAAATAGCTTTTCCTCGTCTTCTAATTATGCAATAGCACTATCTCTATTTTTAAATTTTATAGTAGTAATTTATTCAACTCTAACATAAATATAATAATATAAATTCTTCTACTTTCAATTTAAACTGTTGACCAAAAAGTCAACGAACTTTCTTGTACTTTGCGGTATTGTTATCTCCGAAACTAAGCAATAGAATGAAAATTTTCGATCGGTTCAGATACTATTATCAAGACGAAACGTTGAACTATCGAAACCTATAACTCTTTTATCGCTACACTTTTCTAATCAGTTTCTTTACCTTTTCGGAACCCAAGAGAAACGGTGAAGGTGATATTGTCGAAGGCGAGATCCATAATTTCCTTTTTGTGGCCGAACGTAAATTCATTAAAGAGCGGTTTTTGTTCTTCATTTTTCACTTGGGAGCGACACTGGCAAGAACAAGGTTGGGTTTTGACGTTAGAAGCTTCGAGCATAAGAACCTCCATTTTTCCACAGGTAATTATGTGTTATTCCTCAACCGCTGGCCGCAAACTGTTCGAAATGATGAATTTTTTAAATTACAGGTCATCGATCAAATGGAAAAATCTTCGAATATCAACTGCCTAGAATCTTTGATAAGATTGGCGTAATCAGAGTTCGATTAATTGAGATTGACGTTCTTGACGTAAGCTGATCCGAAAGTCAAAACATTTTTTACTTCTTTAATTTGACGTAATTCAAGATTTTACCTTATTTAAGGGAATTAGGTTCGAGATATATCGTTCATCAGTGGATTGAAATTCAAGAGTCATCGTCAAAAAACAGTTTGGACATTGTGTTTTGCAGGGAAATAAGTTATAAAAAGGGTTACATCAATTCAGGATGAGTCCTATAAAAGGCAGCGGACAGAAAGATCACTTGTTTTCCCAAAAATATCTCGAGGTTGTAGATTAGTTCATTACGAGGGCACACGCCGAGAAAAAAAATTAGCTGATTTAGCTTTAACCATTAGAAAAAGCACCAAACAATTTGAAACTTAAGACATTTTTTTGTTTTCCCTGACGGTCTGGAAGCGTCCAAAAGGGATCCAAAAGGCGTCCACCATGGATTCCTTTTGGACGCCTAAGGAATCCAGAAGGAGTCTAAATGCGTGCGTTGCGAGAATTGATGTGTTTCTTTCAATAAAGACTCTAATACATGTTTGACGATTGTGGCGTCAAGTTTTACCTAATAATGAGTCTTGAACTTTTTTTTAGCGCTATTGAGTATAAAAATTAACTTTGCATTTGCACGTGACTATTTTTATGTTTTGACAACTTTTTACGATATGTATGTAAAATGTTGATGAAAAAACCATTGCCAACGTGTTTTTGGCAGGTTTTTGTGCAAAATATTGAGGTAAAATACATGAAATTTTACAAAATCGTAAGGAGTCCAAAAGGGAGCCAAAAGGCGTCCATGGCGGCTTCCTCGGGATCGTCAGGGTAATTATTTTTAATTTTTTTATTTCTAATGTTTGATTGTGCACCATATTGAAATGTAGAATGAAAAATAGTTTTTACGAACCAGAGTTCGAATCCCATCTGATGCAAAAATTTTTTCGATATAAGAACCTGACACCACATCTTCCACAAGACAAATAACGTTGACCTAGCTGCGAATGGTGTTGACCGTTATAACTCAAATTAAAATAAAAGAAATTTGCAATTCATAAGGAATTAATCAAGTTTTTTGAGAGTTTACGGTTATAAGAGGAGTAAAATAAAAGAAAACTAATTCGTAAAATCAGTTAAAATTTCTATATTCACAATAAAAATTTGTTCAACCTGAAAAAAGCAACTTCTATATATTTATTCCAGTTTCAGAAATTTATGAAAAGTTTTTAAATAATGTCAATTACTGTATAAAACTCGTGATTTACAAAATTAAATGAGATTAAACTTGAACTGGCGTTTTTCTGCGCTTTTACAGTTTTAATTTTACTGTCAAAATATATCAATAACAGACTGTGTCATTTGAATATAATTTCAAAACAATCTAAAATTAAAATATAGAAAATTTGCGATTTCTTGAAAGGAAACATAAAATCCTTACACAGAAATTTCAATCTTATGAGAATCTGATTTCCTGTAAAGTTTTCGTAAGATTGCCAAATACAGAATAGTTAATCTTATTAGGAAATCAGGATCCTTAAAAGGTTCACAGTTTTCAAAGAATGTCCCTTAAAACAATGCCAAACAGTTTGTTAAAATGCAGGGGCGCACCGAGAAAAAATTTTCGGGAGGGGTTTTCCAGGAAAACATTTTTACTTAAAATATTTTTAATATTTGAATCAACAAATTTTTACTTAACTTATGCTGAATCCTCAATTTTGTGTCTTGAATTCTATTGAATTCCAAATTTTTTGATTTTATGTTGGATTTCAGGGTTGTTCATGTTGAATTTCGATAATTTTTATAAGCGTATTCAAATCTAAAAGAAGTATTTTGGTATCGATAAGTTCTCTAATTTTTCATGCGTCTAAATTGGCAATTTTTTATTTTCTTATCATAGAATTTACATAAATCCGAACAGATATCGTGTGAACCAGTTCGAAAAATGTGGTTCTGAGGAAAACGCGTTTAAAGTTTTGCGCGAAAAAGGACGTTTTTTGGCATTGAAGAACATGATGTGAGAAGTTTATGAAAAAATGAAACCAAAATTTTTCTGAAGTAAAATTTCATCCTTTTTCAGAATTCGTCCTAATTTTTCCGGTATAATGTGACCCAAAATTATTATAAACAATTGAAAGGCAAGCCACAGGAACTCAGTGGACAGTGTGGCAAAAACTGCCTCAAAACTCGTTTTCCCTTTCAAATTCAGCAAAATCATTTTGGTATCTTATTTTTAGATACCTTAACTTGCAAAAAATGCAAAAAAAAAAACATTAATTTTTTGAAAATGTTACATTATACTACACCCTTAAATCTCTCTGATTTCACGGTTAAAATTGCGAACTTTAATAAATGCCAATCGTTTAACATCGTTCATCAATCCAAACTATCATAGAAAAAAATTTTAATTGTTGACTTACGAAATAAAACATAGATTTGGTTGTTAATTTTCATTTGTAGCATATATTTTTCGAATTTCGTCAGGTGTGTCAACCCCCAAAATCCCTCCTCTACGTTCTCCACCGTTTAAAAGACATATAATCGAAAACTGCACTGACTGAAAACGTTAATGAACCTTTAAGAGAATACAACAACCGGCAAAAAACAATGCCCAATTACTCAGCTATGCGTTAAGATAAACTGGCGAAACTGCAAAGTTGTTTCAAATGGACCACGTGCACCATGCAAACAAGCTCGATAAAGATGTATAGCAAAATAGTGATCAAAGTCCACGTGACTCATACCGTGCAGTTATTGGCTTTGATCCGAACTCTTATCTCGGTTCATTGTTTACGTACGAAATCTCCGAATACATCGCACTTCAATAATAAGCAAAAATCTTGAAAGCTTCTTTCATCCGGAGATAAATAATTGCTCGATCGTTTCTACAGTTCAACTCGGATATTTTTACGTTTACCCCGATAACTGTTTAGCCAACTGAACATTTTTTTGTTTCTACAAATAAAAGTCCGATGATAAGGAAGCGTGTGTTTACTTGTAGCAGAAACAAATAATGATTGATTACGCAGGTTTCTTTCGATCACGGTTGACTGACGCGTTGAATTGATAAATCGTGGAAATTTGGTGATTGAAAAGAGAAAAGTGCTGATAAGGGGGTTGACTTTTTTTTGTCATTGTTTCGAAACCGGGTAACATTGAGCTCAAATGTGATCGCGGTCATTGTTTTAACGCAGTTATAAATACATGAAGCGTAATAGATAATCGAGGAACGTAATGTCGCATTGTTTATAATAAAGATTTTTTCTTGCATTTATCAGAAGAGCCATGAAACTGGAGCAGATGCCACGTTTTGGTTGGGCATATCAATGACAACTGAAAGCGCACGTTTCAGTGGGGTCAAGTTCATTTGCAGACTTTTTAATTTCCGGAAAGTTTGCGGGTTATAGCCGCCATTTCGGCTTGAATATTGACTTTTAGCTTTTCTATGGTCTTCGGCTTGTTAGTGTGAACCTTGCTCTTCAAAAATCCCCACAAAAAGAAGTCCGGTGGAGTCAAATCTGAAGATCTTGGCGGCCAGTCAATATCCCCGTTTTTTGACACAACGTGCCCTGGAAATTTCTGACGCAAATAGTCTATTATTGCGTTTGCTGTAATGCATGTAGCACCATCTTGTTGGAACCAGAAGTTTTCTAGACCTTCTTCACGCATTTGCGGTAATACAAAGTGCTTCAAAATCCACCTATATCGGTCGCCATTGATTGTATCACCAGGTCTGAAGAAGACTTAGACCATGTAGTACATAGACTGCTAATGCCTATTCATTACGGTGGTAGATAATGGTCCCAAGATGACGGTGGAGTAACGCTAACCAGTGCTGTAGTCACGATTAGAGCGCCATGTTCAAAGAACAGGAACGTTTATACTGTGAGTCCCTTTTTTTTTAACATGAAATATCAAATTTTTTTCATAAATTTTCGATCGATGATAGTACTTAATAATAAAATTACTGTTTTACTAGGTTAAAAATCTAAAGTTTAATAAGAAATGAAATTATTAGCTCGATTAAAATGATGTTACCTTTGATAATTTTAAAATATTAATCATACATACTTAAAAATGTAAACGGCTCATTTTACCAATGTAATTAAACAAAATAAAAATAACTCAAGTTATAACTCTCATAATAAGTAAACCTTATAATTGTTACATATTCAGAACAGTAAATCATAATTTTCCAAGTAATAATTATTTGGAAATATTTTTTACATGAATGGAATTCGATGAAATAAATTGTTTAGAAAAGTGGATTATTTTGAAAACTCATAATGAAGTAACAAAAGGTGTTATGGTTTGAAACAACATTTATTTAATTAATTCTATCCACTTTACTTGATTTTCCCAGTCAATGATTCCTCTCATTGAATTCATATGCGAGAAAAAAATTTCATCAGAAGCCGGGATCCGAACCCGGGACCTCGCATATGAATTCATCAATGAGAGGAATCATTGACCGAGAAAATCGAGTAAAGTGAATAGAATTAGTTAGTTTTTTCAACCCAGTGGGAAATTTATGGATAATATTTATGTATACATTTTTTCTAGCCATTTATATGCAAAAATAGTATAAAAAAATCAGTCAGCTGGAAGTGCCTGCTGCAAAGTCGGAGACTTTCTATGCTGGATTCTATCTAATTTCAGCTTATTCCAAAAATCTCAAGCCATTGTGTCAATTTTTCTTCATCTTTAGGGAACCTTGAAAAATTTACCATGTACAAATATTATGATTTCTAAAGGAAATTTTCCATAATTTTGCTTAAGTATGCAATTCTTTTATTCTTTAAAACAAATTTATTACACACAAAGAATTTTAAGATGAATTATTATGCTTACGATGCGCACATGTACGCTGAAAAAATTCAGAGGATTAATTAAAATTGTTCATAAATATAATTCTATCAAGAGGTTATTACAATATATAATTATAAATTAAAATATGAATTGTTATGATGACGCATTTATGTACGCGAAAAAATTCCACATTTTTTCTGTATGGATAATTCTTCCATTATTAAAAAAATATGTAAAAGAATTTATTATATAAATACTTACCCAGTAAGCTAAGCGTGCACATCCAAATCCGCACAATGTCATGGCGTCAATATCATGCAGCTACTTTGCCCCTATTATGCAGCTAAGAATATTCATATCCATTTTCATTCCTCAATCTTTGTGAAATGTTAGCAACGAAAATGGCCAATGTCTTGCCGTTATTAACGAGCAATAATTGTAATGCAACTGCTGCAAATTTGGGTACAAATTGTTATAGCAAATGCGCAACTTCAAAATGACTAAAGTTTTTCGGAAATGTTTTTCGTATTAATATTTTTGTTTATCTGCTGCCAATTTGAGGGCAAACTGTTAGTGATGAACATTTGGTAATAAACTAACTGATAAACTAACTGAAATTTGTCAGCAAAAATTTTCTTCAATCATAAATTTTTTTACAATAGAAAAATTATTAATTGGGTTTATATGGATAAATAAATGTGATCGTTTTGCAAAATGTGTTAAATAATTTATTCAAATTATTATTTACCCATAACGAATTATTTATAACAAATTACAAACAATGAATTAATTAAATTTGAAGGATTGGTTCATGATAATTGCTTACAAACGATTGTTTAAACAATTTTCTAGAAAGATGTGAGGGGGGGGAGGTATCCCCTCCTTACGTAATAACTACAGTCAGCTGTGATTTTTTTGCGTTGACTGCACGGCAACGCTATTCGGAACACGTAAAAATTACTAATAATATGCATATATTTTTTGTGGTCGTTGCACTTCTTTTTTTTTTTCATTTTTGTCATTGTTTATAAGTATGGCGCGTGGATTTGAGTGCAAGGTGCAAATAATAAGACCTGGCCACGTTGTGGTAGATTAGATTTCCGTCCTCGTGTTTTTGTCTGACGTAACATGGAATGATTTTCGGCGGTGCTTATTGTTAATCTTCTACGTTATGTTAGACACAACTTAAGTATAAAATTGCGCCATTTAATTTTTTCAGTTCATTATATTATATATTTTATTATTATTATTATACATTATATTATTATATTTACTTCAGGAGCATATAATTGCGACAATATGGCGTTAAAATTAATATTTTTCCCATGGGCAGTAAAGGCATGACATTGAGCTAGCTTGCATCATATTTGTAGCTGTTTCGTTGTGACAAACGCTTGTCGACAAACTGCCGACCTATTGCATCTGCAACTGCTGCCAACTTTGCGCCATGCATGTCAAAGAGTATGCAGCAAATATGACCCAAAAATTGACTGCGTTTGGCTTTCTGGGTACTCTAGGATTTTGTAAAAAATAACTTTAAATAATTTTTTATCTCAACAATTTATAGTTATTATAAATTTACCTGTGGCATGATACTGTTCTGTCGTGGTTTTCTATAATGCCACAAATTAAACAATATTTCTTCGGCGCATTTTCCATTTCATTAACAGCACGTTCACAATTTTTTAAACAAAATACACCGAATCGGCAAACGTAAAAACGTTCAAAACATTAGAAAAGATAATCTAGATAATCTAGATAATAGCGTTACTCAACCGTCATCTTGGGACCACTCCGCCATCTTTGATCAGCAGTCCATGTACTATATTGTCTAAACAAGAAGATGATGATTGATGTTGTATCGATACATGTTTAAAATTGTACCGGATTCAAGTTTAATAAACCGTATTGATGAAGCCAATCGGTTCAAAATTGTCGAAGTGATGCAATTGTTTCATTGACCCAATTCATATGGCGTACCATGTATATTGCTAAAGAATAAATGAATTATTCGTGAAGAACCTTTCTCAAGCTTTTTCCAAATTCGGTAAAATCCGTTGTTGTTTGTTTTGAAAATTGGCTAGAGGATGTGCAATGACATAACATTGCACGTCATTGAAAATGTATCTGTAGAAGTTCTGCTATTTTTTATTCATTTATAAATGACAAAAATCTTGTTAACTTTGTTAAATCCTGTAGGAACGAGATTCTCTATATTCACTGTGTAATGACAAAATATCGGAATGATGCAGAAGAGAGGTTTAAATTTTTTCTCTACTGACAATAGTTTTATGTTAGTTTTGAATAATCATACCGACTCCACCTAAACTCGACTTGTACATTTTCCTAGAATTCAAACCGAGTTTCCACGCTCATTACGTATTACTTAGAGTAATTACATTTCATGCAATGTTAAGTTATTCCATCCACATTTTTAGAATATACGTTTCTGTGGTTCTACCAGTTTCGTGAAAGTTTGCAAATGGGTTTGAAGAACTAGTTTTTCTCATGATTCCTATATCATT
The DNA here is from genome assembly GCA_028476575.1 of Platygaster robiniae. Lineage (NCBI taxonomy): Eukaryota > Metazoa > Arthropoda > Insecta > Hymenoptera > Platygastridae > Platygaster > Platygaster robiniae. The sequence goes on from CM052027.1 coordinate 19,318,485, forward strand.
CTATTTTATCGATATTACATTTTAATCATATTCGCATCACAACTGCATCGTTGTGAGATATCTCATTTGAATCGAAGTATAATCATTTGTATCGCCTTCATATCGCAGTGATAGTATCACATAGCCTTGAAATAACAAGTTTGCATCAAAGATGTGACGGGTCAAAAAACGAAAATTTCGCATAAACCTGTAATAAATGCGTTCGGACCAACGTTTGGCATTTCGGTCATGCCGAAACGAATGAGATCCATTTTTTTCGAAATACAGGAAATGTTATGCACTCGATTCATGAAGATCTTGTATATTGAAAAAACGTCATGCAAATCGAGAATGGAAATCTTACTCTTTTTGTATGAATAGAATTAAAACTTGAAAATCGAAACAAAAATTCGCACCTTGAATAATCTGAAGATACCTAATCATTAGAACTATTCATCAAGCATTTCTTACAGGCACTCAAACTTTGACGTGCTATTAGTTGCAAAAAACAGTAATTAGCAAAACTCGTATACCTAACGACTAGAACGGCCTATTTTCCGATTTTGCAAGGAGAAAACTTGGAATAAGTTTTTATTGTAAGAAGGTCGTCACTTGGAATGATTTTCTTTCGCTTGACTAATTATTCATTTTCGAATAACTGTGTTAAGTGAAAATGCTGCAACAAGAATCAAGATTTATTTACCTCCTAAATTTCTAGATTCTATAGCATTTCTGTGTGTTTTTAACGTTTTTTGTTTTGATACTGTTTTTTTGCAATAGGTTTTACTCACGCTGAGAAAAAAATCTAGTACATTCTGACATATACGTGGAATATTTAGTAATTAAGTGATTGCATATATTCTGATGACTTAATATCGTATCTCATCAAAGATTCAGTAGAAACATTACAAAACGATCGATCTCGGACTTTCACCTCCAAATCTGCGGGATTAATTCACGATGATAAAGAGCCCTGCCCTAACACAAAACGTTCTTACTATAAAAAAATTACTTTTGATTTGCTTAAAAAATTGATTGCAGGAACAATGATCACTAAAGATGAACAAAACCACTTAATTGATTTGATAAACACATTTTTTCAACTAAAAAAGTTTCAAAAATGACGCAAGTTCTCTGTGAGAATTCAAACGAGTGCAAAAAATAGCGCAAAGTGCATCAATGATATTCTAATCGAAGTAGCTTAATCAATGCACATATCACTGTCAATCAAATTAACATCAAAACAAAGAAGACGCCAAGTCCAGAATATAGAAATCTTTAACATTGACACCGCAAACTTACGAAATTCGATGAAAACTTGTAAATCTTTATGATCGTACATTCAGTCGGCATAAATATTCCAAATGGAAAAATCTTGGGAAAAAAGGACACACGCGAAACAGGGCACTTTTGCGGCGCGATTTGAAACTGACAACTCTCAATGGACAACTAAAGAAGTTGTTCCGATACACATGGTACGTTCATCCTGCCTCCAGTTTTTCTCCCTCTCTATGATCACTATTATGTTTTCATTTAGTCGTTTTTCAGCTCACTTTTCCAGCGATAGCGTTCCCAACTCTTCCTCTAAGTATGTATTATCGCCCCCCCCCCCCCTTCTCTGCAACCGGTAATTCACTCTACTTTCGTCTTTAAAAGGCTTCTAGAGTCGACTCGCAGTTTCCTGATATATTCAATTCCACGTTGAAGTTAGCATTCCTTGAATGTTAGTTCATCTTAAGTCATATATTTGAGTCAAAGATTTTTTACGTGACACACGCTGAAAAAATAATTCTGTTAAAAAGAGGTGTTCCGGGGCAACCCTAGCTTGTACATTTTTTTATGAGTTTAAATGATCCAATATTTATCAGAGAATGATATTTAAAAGTTTCTATGTGAGGAAAAATACTAAGAGTGGTAAAAAAAGTCAGTTTTCCGGCTTAAGCCAACGCCATGCGCATGACCCAACTGAAAAATATTCTAATGATTTTTCCAAGTGACTCGGAAAATATAGTAATTCGTGGGTAATCCATTAAATTTTCTAAATGGAACGACTCGATGGTTTTACCAATTGGATAATCAATCAGTTTACCTAATGGATCTACCTAATGGATCTACCAAATGGTTTAAGTAATGGTTCGATCGAGTCGCACTCAATAATTTTTTTCACGTGAAAAAGAAATTAATTTCTTTCAATCAGACATGATAATTAATTTAAATCATTAGGAAATTTGGTCGAATTGAGAATCAAATTTAGTAAAAATTTTTTTACAAAACGTATGCTGCAGTCAGTGTAATGAATAATGCCATTGATCGCGGTTATGGAGGGCAAAGGTTCAAATCCAAGGGCAGGGCTGTTTTTCGGAAATAAATGTATCGCACTAATGACGGTATAAAATGATTATTAGTTCGCTGAAAAAAAATATTTAAGGAATATAAAAAAATATATAAACTAGGAGGACTGGAAAGAGAAATGAAAGTCAATCGAGGGCACACTGTGCGTAAATAAACAAAACAAAAAAAACCAACAACGGAGCATGAATAATGCCGATCTTATATGAGATTATTCTGTAGAACTGCTAGAACCGGTTCTTTTCTAAAAGTTGTTTTTGGTGCGAATGCTTCTATTTTTTTTTTCATTCCAAGTTAGATAAACAAAATAAAAAGATTCTTGGTTCTAAGCAGGACTCTCGACTTTTATAAATTTTTGCCTGAAAATCGAGATTTTTGAACGAGTTTTATTTAAACGCGGAAATTAAGGATCTTTAGAAACTCTTGTAGCGAAAAATTCATAAAAACGTCATGCTTGAAAATAAAGGCTATAAAGAGGGAGAGTAATGTTAAGGATTTAGGTGTCATTATTGATAGCAGGATGGATTTTCATACTCATACACAAATGGTTTCAATGGCTGCCAATAGAATTCTCGGGTTTATCTTACGTAATTGCAAGCAATTTCAGAATGTTAATGCACTTGAAGTCCTGTTCAATTCGTTTGTGAGATCTAGAATTGAGTATGCATCAGTAGTTTGGTGCCCTTATCAGAAGAAATACATTTTGATGCTGTAATCAATTCAGAAGAGATTCTTGAAGTTTTTGGCATGGAAAAAGGAGGGTAAATATCCAGAGCCTGGTACGGATCTTACGGACTACTATGGACGGTTTCGGATTAGAACACTGATGGATAGGCGTAAGATGGCGACTATTATGTTTTTGTTCAGGATAATTAGGGGTCTGATTAGGCCCCTGACTTATTACAGGGTTTCCGATTTACTGTTCCTCAATTTTATCAAAGGAAGATAAGGCCCTTTCATTCCTGTATCTGGATCATCAATTGAGCAAAATCTTACACTCATTAGGGCGACTCGTTTTTTTAATACGTTGTATGGGTTACCATCGGTTGATTTGGATTTATTTAATGATACATTCAATGAATTTCTTAAGTTTGTTGGGAATTATACGGACAGTTTGGTTTGAGATGTAATGCTTCATTATGAATGATGTTTCCTTATGTATTAAGATATTCAGAGTGAGGTAAAATAGGATTTGGCACTGTTATGTAATTGAACGTTTACTTTTGTTCTTGAGCACCACCGAGATTGTTGTAAGCATAGTTTCGGAGTAACCCTGCTATTGGTCGAAAGACTGTTGGGTTTATATCTGAAAAAATAAAAAAATAAATAATCACTGATGTATTAGGAATGATTGTAATGAAAAATATGCTTTTAGTAAAAAATTAACAGAACACTTGAAATTTCCGGAACATCGAGGAATACTAAAAATTTTTTAGTACCTCTATTACTTAGAGTGTAAAATGATCGAAATTCTTATAATAATATATTTTTTCGTTAAAGTCAAGAAATTACATTCATTTCAAAATTACAATTATTCATACTTGTCCAGTATAAAAAATGCCTATAGAATTCAGAGTATCAGAGGCAAAAAACTAGAAATAAAAATAAAAATAACCGTTTCTAGAAAATTTCAGCACCGAGTCGAAGAGCAATGATTTAAGGGGTTACACCACTGTAGAACACGGAGAAATAGGCATTTTTCGGTCATTTTTTTGGCGCAATGAAGTAGCAAATCAAAATGCCGTTAACTGGGATTTATTTTACACATCGTAAAGAACAAAACGCAATTTATTTCAAGTAATTATATCAAAAAACAACGGCTGTGCAGCATTTCCCCTCCGACGCTTTTTTTTCGAAAGGGTCCACGGCCGGAAACGTAGCTGCCGCAATTTTTGATCTGGAATCAAAAACCAACATTTTTTCGATAGAACAATAGCAAGATCCGTGCGTAGGATTTTTTGATATATTGATTTTCCGCGAAATAGCGTGCCTCTGAACGAAAAACATGCAATCTCACGTTCGAAATCGTCACTATATTGTTTATAAAAAAAAAGTATGCAAAATAAAAATAAAAATCCTGCGTACGACCTAGGGAAAAAGATTCTGAATATGATGTCAAAAATTTCAAATTGATCGATAAAAATTTGTACGAGATATGTTTCCGGCCCGTTTGAAAAAAGTGGTTTTGAGAAAAACGCGTTCAAAGTTTTTAGTACTGTAAAATTCTATTTTTTTTATGTACCTTCAATCTGCGATGCCCGAACCACACAATTGTCCTTCTGCGTCGACATCTTCTTGTTTGGTCAATCTTATGTTTTTCAAATTTATTCGAGCCTGTTTTGCGCCTTCACTTAACGATCGCTCTGCTATCTTTATGCGCTCTGCGTCTATCTCCATGCAAAAATTGTAGCTTTCGTGCATCAAATCTGGGTATTTTAACATTTTTGACACCTTCCATATTTTAATATATTATTTTAATACCCTAAAGCACATTTTAAGCCGAAAAAAATTCAATTTTTTTAAAATCCTACAGTGGTGTAACCCCTTAAATAACTACACCGTAAATTCGCCAATCTCACATAATTTTAATTCAAAGAGCGCAATATTTGGGTCACAACGTACGAATTCTGAGTCACATTGTGGATTTGGGACCCAAAAAGTTAAGGTCGTTCTCCAAGTCTCAAACTTGGACGGCGCTTTTTAAAAAAAGTTGGGCCATTGCAGACCCTCTTAAAAATGGAGACATTACCATAACTCTTTATCACATAAGGACGTTTAAAACCTTGTTTGTCAAGCTCACACGCGTTAAATGAAGATACAATTTTTTTCTTTAAAACATCAAAGTAACGATGAGCATAAAAAAAGTTTTTGCACTTCAAGGAGATTCTTGGTAGTCATTTGATGAGTGGTGATACGACTTTTTTAAATTCGTAGCCATTTATCAACAAGTTGCAGAAAAAAATTCAAAGGCCACGTATTGCTGTTTCAACGTTCAAAGACAATGACTGTTTTTAATTCGACGATAGTATTCAATATGGTCGTTACATGCACGAAATTATCTTTATGGTACGATTTGCATTTTCGAAAGAAATTCCGTCGCCGTTTCTACATTTTCGAGTATGATTTGGAAATAAGTACCCTGCTCAAAGTACGAGGGGGGACCCAAAAGTAACGGGAATTAGGTGGTGGGGGGACCACGGAGGGGAGGATCGGGTTCTCCACTGGTTCTCTTCCAAGCTGCTAGTCTCCCAAGTCAGTGTGCAAAGTTCATTTGCTGTGAGTGCATTCGTTCGTCCGTAAGAATTTTTCTAGTGAAACGACTTTTTCCGTTTCGGCGAAAACGTGAAATGGCTGAGTGCGCAGAGCAACGCGCGGCTGTAAAATTTTGTTTTTTGTTAGGAAAAACACACGCGGAAACCCTTGTGATGCTGAAAACAGCTTATAGGGATAATGCTTTGAGTAAAACGCGTGTGTACGACTGGTTTTCGCGTTTCAAGAATGGAGAGATGTCAATAGAAGACCAACCTCGTTCTGGGCGCCCCTCGACTTCAAGAACGGACGAAAACATTGAAAAAATCAACACTCTTGTTCATGAAGACCGTCGCCGAACCATCGATCAACTTTGTGAGATGTCTGGATTGTCATGGAGTTCAATTCAGAGGATTTTAACTGAAGATTTGAGCATGAGGAGGATTGCAGCCAAATTTGTTCCTCGCCTTCTCTCCGACGATCAAAAGGAGCGTCGACTTCAGGCCTGTCTTGAGCTGCAAAATCAGTTGGATGAAGACCCAGATTTTTTTCTCAAGGTTATAACTGGCGATGAATCATGGTGCTATGGCTAAGACCCCGAAACAAAGCAGCAATCAAGCCAATGGAAGACACCTCTCTCGCCTCGTCCAAAAAAGGCACGCCAAGTGAAGTCCAACATCAAGACATTGCTCATTTGTTTCTTCGATTGCAGAGGTATTGTGCACGCAGAATTTGTTCCTCCAGGCCAAACGGTCAACCAACACTTCTACTTGGAGGTTTTGAAAAGGTTGAGGGAGAACATCCGGAAGAAAAGAGCGGATCTTTGGCGCACAGGAGATTGGTTCTTCCACCACGACAATGCACCTGCCCACACAGCGCTGTCCGTCAAGAAATTTTTGACCAAAAACGGCACGACACCGATTGTTCACCCCCCCTATTCACCGGACCTTGCCCCCTGTGACTTTTTTTTGTTCCCTAGACTCAAAAGGGACATGAAAGGAAAACGTTTTGGGACTGTAGAAGAGGTGAAACAAAAATCGCTGGAAGGTTTAAAAAACATTGAAAAAAATGAATTTCAGAACTGTTTTGAACTCTGGAAAAAAAGATTGAACAAGTGTATTACAGTCAATGGGGGTTACTTTGAAGGTGATAAAAATTGTGTGTGAAAAAATTTGTCAATAAAAAAGTTGTAACACAATTCCCGTTACTTTTGGGTCCCCCCTCGTATACCATTGAAAACCATTCATCTATATGACTCAATGGGTTCAATGGTAACATTGTTTGGTGTAGGGCACATTTGAAAACCATTTATTAATAGCGATGAGTTCACAAGATTTTTGAATAGGGAAATGCCGAGTAAACCACCTTGTATCAAAATTTGGACAAAATTTGATTAAGATCCTTGAAGAAACTTCTTCATCAAGAAACTTCATATCTGTGACAGTTTTCAGTATTAATTCTGGATCAAGATCTGGTTTAAATCTTGAGCAAGACTCGCAATCAAGATTTTGTCAATTGTAGCTCAAGATCATCGATGTATTTTTTCTTGCTGAACATGGCCAAGATTTTACCAATTCTAGTTCAAGATCATTTATGTTTTTTTGGAGGAGCTGGTTCAAGATTTTATCAATTCTGGTTCAAGATTACCCACTAAATATTGAAAAAAAATTTTCTGCCAGGTAGGATTGGATCCCTTGTACGACGTAGAAAGCGGGTGTCTAGACCACTCAGCCATCGGGGCTTCTTTCAAGTTATTAGAAACAAAAGAAAGTCATGGTGAAGATGAACACAGCGATAACAACGATATCACAGTCGTATAAGGAAAAAATAATTAGCACAATGTGTACAAATGGAGCCTTTACCTTTCTAACCGTTCTTTCATGTACAATAGTTATGGTTAACACAATTGTCACAGAGCAATAAGAAGGAATTGATAAAATCTTGGACAACACTCTTGTTACAGAACATTGAACAATTTTTTATCAATTCTTTTCCAAGTTGACTTGAATGGATATTTTCAAGACACATGCTCAGGAATTGATAAAAAATTGATCAAAGCACAACACTTGGTCTAGAATTGATCAAGTCTGGAACAAGGTACTAGCCCAGGACATTGATCAAGATTTTGTCGTTTCTGTGACCAAAAAAAGGTATCTTTCTGGATCAACGTCATTGACTTCATCTGGGGTTAAAATTTACAAAGTTTCGATCAAATCTTGAAGAAGTTTCTGGGATTCGATTTTAAATGTATGCGCTTGAACAAATCATGACTCAGATTTGCCAAAGTGTCTGGATCCCAGGTCAGGTTAACTGGGTGTACATTTCATGAATGGGATCAGAGTATTTTAATGGGTTTCAAAGGTGATTTGAACACAGAATTTGAGTTTCGATAATTTCCTGAAGACCTTAACCGTATCCGACTTATTTTCTTCGGTTTGCATTACTGTTTCACAATCTTGACCGCTATCTTCAACTCGCTCGAGGATTTCGTACTCCTGATCGTCGTCGTTGTCATAATTTTCCGTAAAGTCCTGTAGATTTTCAACAAAAGATTCGATTAGGTAGAAATACAAACATTACGCAGTTCGACAAAATTTGATTTGTGGAATTTACCTGACTGAATTTTCGTCAAAACTGATGCCTCAGGTCATCAATAAACGATTCACAAAAGGGTTTTATCCCTGAAATTTTTTCGAGAACTTAAGGTAGTACTTCTAAGGTAGAAATTATTGACCGATTTGGACGAAATTTGAAAATTAGGTTCAAAAAGTAAAAGATAATTCCTTGCAAAATTTCAAGCCGATCCACTACTTCAAACATTCAATATGTTTTGCATGCGTTCTTATGGGGGCAGCATCATTTTTTCGAATAAATCAGAAAGTTATTGGCCGACAATTCTTGATAATTGAGGACATTGTTCAAAATGTTTATAAACTCTGTGCAAAATTGCATCAAAATTAACTACATATTTATGCGACAAAAAAATTATTTTATTTTATTCTTATCAACGCACATTTGGCACCGTCGCATTCCAAGCGAAACAACTGCTGATCGTATATATAGCTACAGTGCTTACCCGTGCTCCAGTGTTGCCAGATTAGCGGTTTCCCCGCTAGATCTAGCGGTATTCAAATTATGTCAGCGGTAAGAAAAAGGTGACTGCGGTTGGCGGGAAAATTAGCGGGATATAAGGGCTTTTGTCAGAATGCCAAAATTTGGCTGAATTCGGCCAAAAAATGGCCATTTTTTTATTTCACGCATAACTTATGTCTGTTTTTGTTGGTCGAAAAACCAACAAAATTTTTTTTTTTTTTTTTATTTCAATTTTTTACTATTTTTTTTAACTGCAATCACGTGATGAATAAATTATAACTGAAGAAAGTATTTGATTGTAAAATATCGATAAATAATTCGTTGAGTACAATATTTTTACACCTTACATTGATATTAAAATTTTTAGCTGCAATAGAAACGATTGTTAAGCTTCTAATTTGAATCTGGCGGTTTTTAGCTGGATTTTGACAACCCTCTTGCGGGATATGAAAAAACCGATCTGGCAACACTGCCGTGCTCACCCATGCTATATATTATACAGACTTAAGGTGAATAGTACATGCATAGATGAAAGTTTGAGATGGATTTTGATGAAAAAAATCAAAGATAATCTCTTATGCGTACTAAGTAAATCTGCAAAATTTCAGCTCGTTTTACTATCCAATTTTTGTTCAAAAATTATTTAATTTAACATGTAATCAAACGAGCGGAAGCGTATTTTTTTTAATTTCTAAAAAATCACGATAGATTTTTCTAAAAATTTTACCACTACTGAACAATGCAATTACACGTTATTTCCCACATCAAACATGAATTTTCACTTCATCGTTTTCTTGAAAAAAAAATTTTTCGTACCCGATTGGTAAACTTGGCAATACTGTAATTGTTTTCTTCTACGACATATATGTATTAGATCTGAGTATGACAGCTGATGAGAATTTCGGCTTGTTTATCAAATATCACGATGCGGTGTTGCCGCACCCGAAAATAACGCAATAAACTGAAATTAGCGGTAGCATGTGCCAATCTTCACCGCGGAGGTAATTAAAAATATATGATAAATCTGTTGATATTAAAATAGTAATGTATTAAAAAAAAATTCGAAATTTCGTGACTTCATTTGTTTATTTTTTCAGCATTATAAAATATCAACCATTGTTGAAAATGAACAAATTTATAGACACGCGAGAAACAACGAAGACCCCAATCACGCTTTCCGATATGAGATTTCATGTTCAAACATTGTACTAATAAATTAATTACACCGCGTACGATAAAGTCACGAACTTTGTAACGCGCTTTCATAATAACTGCGCCGAAACGCATGAAACATGAAGTCGGTGTAACCACAAAAATACGTACATACTGTACATAAATATACAGTTAAAACATAAAAATACTCGGTAAAAACTGTATTATTAATTATCAACAGAAATATCCTATTAAACGTGACTCGATCGAATTTTTAATTTGCATCGATTTTACAAAAACTCGTTTCCGTTGTGGAATTCTCAACTGGTTCGATTCTTCGCTTTTTCGTAAAATGCTCGATTCTGTTTTCAAGGCTCGCTGTAAAAAAACATAAAAATTTCGAACATTCAATAGTTTTAATTTTCATTTAAAGAATAAAAAAAAGTCACTTATTTTACCACACGTCAATCTCTTCGCGAGAGGTTGATGAACCTTGGACTTATTGGAAAACAAAATTTCATCTTGAAATAGCAAATCTTCTTTGCCTTCGAAATGTTTCATCAGCTCATCCAGCATGCATTTGGCCATCGTAGATCTGAGCACAGAAAAACGTTACGTAAATTTCAATGCTTCGGAAAATCCAAGCAATGCCAGCGAAAGTTTGATTGAGCAAAAAATGTCTCAACATCATTAATAACTTATTCCTGTCTCGCTAACTATCTAGGAAATCATCAATCCAGCTCATTATGTAAACTTCCTTTGTTATTAATTTATTCCCAATTACGTTATAGCAAAACATTGATTAACTAACAGATGTGTCCATCAATAATTCAATTACTCAAGCAACTTTTTTTCTGAAGCGTTTGCAACTATTAAATGTAGACTTTGGCTCTTACAAACATGCAAACGGCTCAGGCGGAAAAATAAAAAAATGTGTATCAACAACTTGCACGAAAAAACGTACTTCACACTGTTCAAAGTCCAATCCTCTTGCAAATCTCTGACGACAGCGCACAAATTCTCACGATTAATGTACCAATTCACGTTTTCATACTCGCAGTGGAACAAGTTCAAAGGAACTTCGTTAGCTAAACTGTATTGTGGCTTTCGAGGGAATTTTTCCACATCCAAAAGCTCTGCTACAATTTCTGGTTTTTCGTGCTTTCGACCAACAAAAAAAAGCACTCCCATGATGCATCGGATTTGATGCCACAAAAATGCTTGGCTTTTGATTGTCAACCTACACATGTCGTAACCTGCAAAAAAAATGATTTGGTAAATGTTTCGTCTCTGTACTCCGTCACTTTAAACATTTACCCATTTCAAAATAAGAATTTTCAAACTATCTACAAACCTGACTTCTCACTGTTTTTTGCCTCAATCACTTCAACTGTGGCATCACTTATCGTCCGCAAAAAACTGACCACGCCATTTCCAACATCCATTTTGCACAAATTCCTAAAATCGTGATTACCGATCAACAGTTTCGCGGCATCGTTCATGAGTTCAACATCGAGATCAGCTCGAGGGAAAAAATAATTATATGTCCGATGGGTGCAGTTGAAACGTGCTGACATAGAATTTTCTGCTGGACTCCAGGCGTAACATCTTACGTTCCTGGGCAAAATTCTGTTGAGGATTTTGCAATAGTTAAGCTCTTTGTCCAGATTTTGTTGCATTTCGGGTTCGAGGCAACTCCGGACGTCGATGGAAATGACTTGTGAGAAGGCGCTGACGCCTTTGTCGGTGCGACCGCAACGGTGGTAATTTGAAGTCTCACGATTTTCGATGAGACAGGATTTTGTTAAGGAAGAGAATATATAGTGCTCTATGGTGTTCATGGTATCTTCTTGTGAGACAAAACCATGGTAGTCCCAACCGAGGTAGTAGAATTTGAGGAATATATGACGTTTTTGATACCTACAGTAATTAACGTTTTCATTTGCTTTTTTTTTTTTTAATGGAATGGTGAAAGTCAGGGGTGTATACACACGCTTAGAAAATAATGGCATATACATATAAGACATTAACGACATGTATGACATATGTGGTGCATATACACGAGAGATAAATGCGATAAATGGTATAATTTTGACATACATAACACAACAATGACCTATAAACAGCATATATATGTCATACACTTAATTGTATGTATATGATAAATAAATTACTCAGGTAGCTTCCATGAATGATATCACAGTCCTGTGGGGGGAGGGGGTCAAAATTTCTTGAAATTCGTGTGACATAATTTATGGACAGCCCCTTATATGTTACATATTTGTCATTTATATATCATATATATAAAGCAGAATGTATGTTCGCATGTCATCGCATAACGTGAAAATGGCTGGACGGATTTTTAAAATTTTTTTCGTCATGGTCTGCAGATGGTTTATAGCTAAGAAAAATTTTGAATTCTCAGTTAGAACTTTGGGCAACCAGGAAGTGGAGGAATATGACACATACACACACATGTCACAAAAGCACGTGATGTTACCAAATCATAATACGTCACAAAATTTCACAAAACCACAAAATATCACCAAATATCACAAAGTTACGATATCTAAAAATATTACAAAATAACAAAATTTCACGAAAAAATGAAATCACTCAAAATTATTAAAATGTCTTATCAGATTTGACCTATAAACCTACAAGTCTTAATTCTCTAATTATAAAAAAAAATTTTCAAAAACCTGATTAAAAATAATAGAATATTGTTTAACCTTTTTTTTTCATAATGATTCAATCGCACTATGGCTGTTTATTTTTTAGCAGAATTTTTTCGGAAATATTTCTTACAATTTCCATAGACTGTTAGATTTAAAGTATTCTTAAAAATTTATTTGAGTATCAATAGATTTCTCAAACTTATCCTGATTTGTTACTTAAATTTTAATAAATCTATATATACAGCAGAATGTATGATTGTATGTCACCGCATCACGTGAAAACAGCTAGATGGATAGATGTTCCAATTTTTTTTTAACATTTTATAATGATCCAAGGATGGTTTATAGCTTAAAAAGTTTCAAATTCTCAGTTAAAAGGTTGAGTAACCAGAAAGTGAATGAATATGAATGACACATACACCCAAAAAATCACAAGACTTCACAAAATGTCAAAAATCACCAAATGTCACAAAAACACAAAATATCACAAAATCACAAAATGCCAAAAAAGGAAATATCACAAATAGAAAAAATTTCACAAATGTACAATATATGTCGTTAATTATTTACATGTCTTTTATATGCAAAACATAAGTCATATTTCTCTAAGGGCAGAAAAAAATTTCAGAAGGTTTATTTTAAAAATACATATTTTGCTCTTAGCAAAAAATGTTCTAACTAAAAAAACCTGAAGTTCGAAATCAAATAATGTAGAAAAGGCCTAGAAAATATAAGTTTCAATGGAAAGTCTTACGAATTCTACCTAAAAAATTAAGGAAGAAAATTAATATTGCAAAATGTAATATCTCATCATCTATTTATAATTCACAATAAATTTATTTATAATTCCTGTGTACTGGTAATATATTATTCATATTTTTGAAAAAATGAATAATAAATCCTCAAAAAATGTTTAAACAGTATGTTACAGTATATTATTATTACTTTTCGAATGATAAGAACATTTTATATGAGATAATAATCATTTCGATTTTTTAGTTTTTGATAGTTAATTATGAAGACGAAATCTCGAATAAAATTTACAAATATGAATATTTTAAAATGTTAATTTATATCTTTCAATTTGCTTATAATGACTTTTTATTTATTTGTCATTTACATGTATTAGGTATTTATTTTTATTATTAATGAAAAATTAACAATAACTTGCAAATAATAAGTTGTGATACATAGTTTTTTTGTGAATATTGTAGAATAAGAACATTGTTTATGAAGTTTTAACCAATTTTACGATTTTTTTTCTTTCTTTTTCAATGGAAACCCAGTAAACATTCGTGATTGTGATATAATATATGCAGACTCGTGCTGCTGCATATATATGTCATAATGATATCATGTGATGACATGACATCATATGACGTCATTATGATATCAAATGATGTCATGCATGTCATCACATGATATGATGATGAAATACATATGCGGAAGCATATGTATGATATCACGATCACAAATGTTTACTCGGAAATCATTAGGATACAATCTCAAAAATTCATAAATAAAATATAAATATTCTAATATCTTCTACACATAATTTACAAACAATTTTTATTTTATTTACTTATCACTCATATTTTTCCAAAAAGGTATAATTAATCCTTGGATCATGCGTGAATAATATGTTATCAGACATGTTTAATTTTCTTTTAATTTTGAATGATAAGAACATTGTTAATAAAATTTCAAGAATTTTTTTCAAAGTTTTGGATTAATTTTCAATGGGAAAATAAAAGGATGCAATATTGAAAAACAAAATATATTTATATTTAAAATATTATATACATCAATATTTTATTTATTTATTTATCATTTATGTGTTAGGGATTTATTATACATATTTTTCAAAAAACGGATAATAAATCCTTGAATAATGTTTGCATACTTATAATGTTGTAATATTTTATTTATACTTCATTTTTAAGATTTAGAACATAGCTTTAATATTTTATTAATTCTTTCGGTCTTTTTTTTAATTTGTAATCGGAAAGAATAAGGATGCAATTTGAAAAATAAATCAAAAACCATATAAAAATTATGAAATACATCCATCGATATACTTATAATCTAGATTTTATTTAATTGTCGTTCATGTGTATTAAGGACTCATTATTTGTATTTTCCAAAAAAAGGAATAACAAATCCCTGAATGAAAACCTGTAATTTGTGATCAATAATTTTTATATAATTAGATTGATAACATTGTTTAATGCTGTATCTTTGATATTTTTTCAACATTTCAACAAGAAATTACAATAATGCGATCTCAAAAATGAATGCAAAATATATAAATATCGACTAATATTATATTTATCCATTTACTTATAATCTGAATTTTATTTAGGTATTTATTATTTAAGTGTGTTAATGATTCGTCATTTATATTTTTCAAAAAAAGAATAATAAATATTCTTGAAAAAGTGTAAATAATGAGTTGTGATATAAAATTTTCGATAAATTTCGAATATGAACATTGTTAATAAAAGTTTATTGAATCTTTAGATTTTTTTTCAATGGGAAATTACAAGGATGCAATATAAAAAATAAATTTTAGAAACAAAATATGTTAAAATATCATGTTCGACAATTCATATTTCTATCATTATCATTTATATGCGAAAAAGATTTGTACTTCCTATTTTTCAAAAAATGAATAATATATCCACGAATGGCAAAGTGTAAATTATTGATGATATATAATTTTTTATATTATTCGAAGAATAAAAACATGAAGAATAAAATTTTATTTATTATTTTGATCCTTTTTTTCAACTTTTGAATAGGAAATCAGAAAGATGCAGTCTGAAAATAAATTAATATAATATAAAAATTGTAATATATTGTTTTTATTGATTTACTGAAAATCCACATTTTATTTATTCATCATTCACGTGTATTAAGGATTTATAATCTATATTTTTCAAAAAATCAATCAATAATTCCTGAATAATAACGTGTTAATTATAATTTAACTTTTCATGAATTTTCATATCAGTTTCTTTAAATTCCAATGAAAATAATGGGAACTCAACCTTAAGAATAAATTTGAAAAATATTAATATTATACAGTATTATATCAATGAAGTTACTTATAATCTATACTTTATTCATATATTATTCATGTGTATCAAGGATTCAATATTCGAATTAAAAAAAAATAATAACAATGAATTCTTGAAAAATAACTTGTGTGTAATTTGTTGTGATACATGATTTCTGATAAATTTAGAATGATATGAACATTGTTAATTAAATTTATTCAATAATTTGACCTTTTTTTCGATGGGTATTTTTTTTGCATTTTGTAGAATCAAAACATTGTTTATATAAGTTTTAAATCATTTGATCTTATTCAATTTCAAATGAAAAACTATAAGAATCCAATCTGTAAAATGGATTGAAAAATATTAATATTTTAAAATATCATATATGTCAATATATTAATTTACTTACGATCCACGTTTTTCAAAAAACAAATAATAAAACTGAAATTAGCGGAATATTTATTATAGAGAAATTATTTATAAGTTAAAAAACTTATAAATAATTTATTCTGATATATAATTTTTAATGATTTTCGAGTGATAATCACATTGTTTAAGATATTAAAATATTTTTTTTAATTTTGAACTTTTTTTTAACAGTGGTAAATCATGCTGATGCAATCTTAAAAATAAATAAAAAAAAATATATAAATATTTTAAAACATTATAACAGTCAATATTACTATGATATACATTTTATTTATTCTTCATATGTGTTATAGATTCATTTTTCTCCTTTTTGGAAAAACAAATTATGAATCCTTGAAAACTAATGTGCAAATATTGTTTTAATTTTTTATTTTTAACATTATTTATTCCAACAATAAGCCTTCATAAAAATTGTTATATTATAATGCTGCCTTATTCACATGATCGTATACTTCGTGTTACATGAAAAGTCAGACTTTGGGTATTTTCATATTTTTCGTATACTTTGTGTGATAGAAGCTGATGATACTTTTTATGTTTTTCACAAAGTTTTAAGGCATTAAAAATAAAATTCTAGCGTAAAAAAACCTTGCTTTTCATGAAAACTCGGTTAAAAAATACGAAAAATGATATTACACGAATTACATGAAGATACCCGAAGTCTGACTTTTTGTTTAATACAAAGTACACGATCAATACGAATAAGCACTGCCTATTTATTTATGTGATCATGAATTTTTTAATGCACGCATGTAATAAATTAACAATTTAAATCATACAAGTTATAAATATTAATAAAAATACATCCTTATATGTAAAATAAAATGAAAATCCCTTTAAAATTCTTCTACAAATTTCATTTCTTTGTTCTATAACTGTTGATATTTTTTAAATTTTATATTTAAAAATCTTACTTGGAAAAATCGCATGTTTTCTGAGCACCATTGTTTGTTTTGGGGTCTTTTTCGCCTGTAAGTTTGATGATTATTTGTCGCAGTTGCACGTTCTGTGCTTCTAGCTTCAACATTCTTTCAACCATTTCCTAAAAATTAAGGAATGCCATGATTTTCACTTTTTTACCTGCTAGCACCTGCTAGAGATTATTCAAAACAAATGAATGTTTTACCGATTTTTCCATCGACTCCAATTCTTCTCGCCTTTTTCTCCTTTTCGTATTTTCCGTCATATTGACGAATAAATCAGTATAGAATGTTACACTTGAAAAATTGCAAAACACAAATCTTTTATCAAATTGTATCAAATCAAGTTTTATATAAAAAAATAAACAAGTCGAAAACAAGTAAACAAGCGGCTTAGGATTGTTGATATTATATCGATATTATCAAATATCGATATTTATCATATAAAATATCGATAGTATCGGCCGATATTTTTCAGTCCAATACTATCGATATTCGATATTTTGTTTGCAATATCGATATCAGATATCACTCAAATCAATAAACATCACATTTGCTACAAATAGTACATATTTAAATTTTTTTGAATATGTTTTTGTAAATTGAAAAGGTAAAACCGTCAAAATTTCCAAACCAATGCCTTTCATGTCGTATTTTTCAATTTTCATTCAAAATTTGAATTCAAATTTCAATATGAATTTAAAAAAAAGATGATTTTTTGAAAAAAAGTTCTAAATTTAATTCATTATTTGAAATCAACTTTCTTTGGACGATATATCGAATATCGATATTTTCAACCCTAAATATCGGTTACGATATATGGTATTTTTAAGAATATCGATAGTATCGAGATCCGATATTTTTAAAGAATATCGACAACCCTAAAACAAGTAAACAAGCGGCTATAGTGTGATATTTTATCGATATTTTTGCTGATGATATCGATATTTTTGCAATGTATTCGATGAAAACCGTATCGAATATCGATATTTTTTGAATATCATTGATTTTCTATCGATATATTGCAATATCGATATTTTTTTCTATGATGATATTTTTTCTCCGAACGATAAATATCAGTACCGATATTTCTGAAAATGCTTAATACAAGCGGCAACCATATATGTAATACATATATGGCGGCAAGTCGCTCGCATGTAAACGCACCTTAAGAGTCCATGTGGGCTCCAGGCAGCTGAATGCGACTCCGCATAAGCACTTTCGGGCGGGATACAAATATCCGGTCCGGGTTGAATAATTGGCCCGGATATCTTAAAATGGCGCGGGAAATTTAAAATGCCCTCACGCTACAGCGTGACAGCAATATATTGACATAAGTTATATATTAATGATTTTATTTGTATTATTTGTATTAATAATTATAATTTTATTTCATTTATATTGAGTGTATATACCAATATATACACAATATATTGGTGAATTTTAAATTTCCCTTGCCATTTTGAAATATCAAGATCGGACTATCCGGACCGAACTGGACCGGACCGTCCGAAAATAATCTGGGAACTTTTTGTTTGTTTTGTTGGTACTACTTGCTTATGTTACAAATGTAAACAAAATAAAGAAAAGATATAATTTGTTGACATCTACATTCAATGACAGTAAAAAATGTCAACAAAATCAACATAATGACTAATGACAGTTCAATGTAAACAATTGGTGAGGGTGTGCGTAATTTTGTGAATGACGGGTACGTTTGTTGCGTGATATCGCTCATGTCATCTATTTCAAAATATTTCTGCTGTCAGATCGAATCAGCGACGTGAAATGAAGCACTCAATTTTACTTCTTCATCTTTTAATATGTGTCCTAATAAGCCTGGGTGAGTTATTTTTTTTTATTTTCTGAAAAAGTCTGTATTTTTAAGGCTACATTTCATGGTTTTTGGCAATTTTTTCCAGTGACCGCGGTCAGGGTGAAGGACATGATTTACATGTCCATCGACGGCGCCGTCGCCTGTTTTCGAAGACATAATGGAACTCACCAATTTGGTTGTTCATGTAAGAAAATTTGAGTATTTGAAGATGTTCATTAGTTTATATAATATTCTGTATTTAAAATTTTTATGCAAAGTCGATTGCTTTTTGGGTTTTGTCGACAGTGAAGTGGTTGCGCAAAGATATCTTTGCGGTACGTGCTATTTTACGTGCTGCCACTTTCTTAACGGCAGCCAATTTCCCAGAATTCTCCGCATTCCTGGTTCAGAACCCTGTGTGCATGCGAGTGACAAGTATTTACAGTCAGCTGATTCAGACAGAGGTGCTGAACATGGACGCTTTATTATCACCCCAAAAATATCTTTGCGCCTCCACATTATTGTCAACAAAAAACAACAATCACTTGACTTTGCATAAAACATCTAACATAACGTGAAAGCAAACCCTTTGAAGTCCTCGGCCATGGTTTCCTCAGTACACTTGGACGTCGAGCTATTGGAAGACGAGATATTTGACATCTTAATGAGCGTGGAGAAAATTCAAATTGAGTTCTTGACATTTCGAGACATTTAATCCTGCTTGCCAGAAATGCCAAGTCACTATCCAGTCATTAGGTCATTGTCGTGCCAAAATTCTGGCGCTTTTTATATATTGTAGGGCATTATAACGCATCATAAAAATTCCTCTCACTGTCACTGGAAAGCGGCTGATATATTGGACTGCTTCGTCATTGTTTGTTTAAGTTCCCTGATCAGTCCAATAGCTCGACGTCCAAGAATACTGGGCAGTCAAATAAGGGTTTGCTTTCGTGTAAAGTAATATACTATTTTTAAATTCTTTTAATGTTCAAAATCTCATTTCATCTATAAGTTTTACATTCATACTTTTTTCAATAACATTTTGTGTGAGTATTTATGGATATTTAACATAAATATGGATGATTTTTCTCATGTTTTCGAATTTCAAAGATTTACCTAAATGTAGAATAAATATCAGAATAGATGTTTTATTTACTCAGTCCAAATTAAGAAACTTTGCAAAACTATTTTCCCAAATAAGTCTCTAATGAAAATTTTAATTCCACGAAATTTAAATTACACTGTGAAACAATTTTTAGGCCATCTCTTTCAGCCAAATTAGGTACAACGTCATATTAAAGCAGGTGAACAAACTAAAGAAACCCTCGCAGGGTTTGATTTTGTTAGTTCTACTTTTTTTTATAGCATCCTGGAAGAGCATATTCTAATTGGCTGTTTTTTCAACTGTTGGCAATGTTTCAGTTGACATATTAAATGAAAAAATGAACAATGAATAAAAAAAATACAGTGTTTCATGAAAAAAGGAAATATCTCACATCATTTGCATGAAAAGTAGTTGCAAGGGCAGTTTTTAGGTTATTTTCGTAAATGTTTCAGTCAATTTTTTTGCTTTTTGGCGCACATAGTTGTAACCATTGTAAAATGTTTTATAAAAAAAATCATCAATGTACACATATGAGAGAAGAATATTCGTTTGGAATCATATTTTTTCCAATGTAACAAAACACTATAAATCTCAAAAATATCATCTACCTCATTTGATTTTTTTTCGTACTGGTAAGAGAGGAAAATGACCATTCTTGTTTTTTTCATGGTCAGAATATTAAAGTAGTATCTTTTAGTGAAAACAAGGATAAAATCCCCAATAAAACTGACAATTTGTTGAACATAACCTCCAAAAGACATTTTCGTTATTGAAAGCAAATTACTTCATTTTATAGAAACTTGAAACTTATAGTCCTGCGTAACATTTACTCTTTAAAAATGTCCTTAATTACTACTTCATTATGCTACTTTTCGAACTTAGTCTATTTCAAAACAACTTTTTTTTCTAGCTCCAAGGTCCGGCAGTGTTGGAGTGATCCATGTAGTTGAGTCTGAGGACGATCTGAAATGGCTGGAAACAAACAGCACAGCAGGACCTTATTCAGTAGTGCTGCATTTCGAAATGTTCACCAGAAATACCTTGACTCGTTTACGTAACACAAAAAACATAAATGGAGTGTTACTCACAGAAAACACGACCATCGTGACACCCCCATCCCCTTATTCACCAGAAGATTCATGTCCCAATCGCTACTCAGGCTACCAATCTTGCAACAGCTCTAATCCTTGGAACCCATATGGATCCTCTTTGCTGTTAGAAGACTGGCCCTTTCCCATGTTCTTTGTACATAACGATACTTTGCTTGCTGAAATTAAGAGTTGTTGGAAGACTCACAACGCTCATTCTCTTGAAAGTCAAAACCAGCGACCTCTTTGCGCTCTGGAGATGAGTTCTTTCATGTTTTCTGCACTGAATTCGGAGTCTTGTCTGAGGTAATGTGCAATATGCACACAAATTTTATCTTGGCGATGTGTGACGTCAAAAAAAATTCCAGGTTTCCCCCTATGCAAGCCCCTCATTTTGCTTTTGCTATGTCCCTTCTACTACTAAAAATCCCGAGAGTCAAAAGCCGAAGAAAATCAGGAAAACCAGTTTTCGTTTGGTTTTGATTTTACTCATGCAGACCACACGTGCAAGTGGTTAGTATAGTGGGGATAGAGCACATGATAGTGGAAAATAAACCGGCAGGGGAAAAGGGCTCACGATTTTAATGTTTTAGAAGGGGATTTTCTGTGACGTCACAGGATGCACAGTAGTTTTTTTGTGCACACTGGTAATGTGCATTCGATTGTCTGAGAATAGTATATTGCTTAATAGTTTGAGAAAATAAACCTTTTCTAGGCAGTTCCCTAGGTGCACACCCGAGAAACTCTTACAGCTGCTGCAAGCATAAATCGTCGATAACTTGAAAATGCGGTTGCACGCATTACTACTGTTCCTGTAACGCCATTTACTGTTGTCGTTACGATACTTGTCCCTATGACAGGCTTTGTTAAACTCGCTGTAGCCCTGCTTATGCCTGTGACAAGCGTAAGCTATTCTTGCTTAAGCAATCTCGTCAAAATCCTGTCACAACCCTCAAATTAGTCTTGCTAAAGCAATATTCGTGTTGTCGCAGCCCTACGGGTTTCTTGGTGCAAACATTTATCATCCGGGTATCGACGATTCATTTTCTCGAATTGTCGAGCAATGTGGTATTTCTGGAATCGCCTGGGAAAGTGAATTATCATTTCTTCTTTTTTTGCTTTGTAAATATTCTTTTTCTGGTAGTTTTTAAATAATGTGAAGAAATTTAAATTCCTGCTGCATCATTCAAATGAAAGAATAATGATTCGCTTTCTGAAAGATGACAAAAATAAGAGAATTTTTATTGCTCTTTCAGGCGCGGTCGCTCAGCCTACAATTTAAACGCGATGGAATTCTGCGATCCCCTTGGGGACCAAAGCCTTCATTGGCCTCTGGCACCACTTGAAGAGAGTCAATCTGTGATTTTAGTTGTTGCGAGGATGGACTCCTATTCCATGTACGACGAATTTTCCCCAGGAGCAGGAAGCGCTGTCACTGGATTCGCAACTCTACTGGCAACTGCATATCATCTGAATACTTTGAATGCTACAGTCACTAGTGAGAATCCAAAAATGAAAAAATACACTAGAATATTAAACTTCTATCTACACAAAATCACCTTCTCTCTAATTTAGACACAAACGTCATTTTCTCAATATTTAATGGCGAATCGTTCGATTACATCGGATCCAGTCGATTTGTGTACGACCTTGAAAACGGCAACTTCATATTGAATGGAAACAAATTGTCTGTCGATCGCGTCAAAGCTGTCATTGAATTGGGTCAGTTGGGTCAGGGAAATCTCTACATACACGCTAAAAACCATGATAAGTTTGAGCTCATCACGTCACTAAAAAACGAGTTGCCCGCGAAAGTATTGGATGACAGTGTGCCTCCAGCGTCAGTGCAGAGTTTTTTGAAATCCATGCACAATATGACGACTGTGGTCATTGCAAATCATGGGAAGCAATTCGTCAATGAATACTATCAAAGTTTGTTTGACAACGGGGACAGTATTGGTTTCAGGTAATTCATCCAATTAAGAGTTTTAAAGGTGGACACAGAAAAAATTTTACCCCCACCCCCCCCCTCTGTGTTCGCCTGGGAAGAATTTCCTTGTTCCTTCGATTTATAACTTAATCGTTATGTTTTTGTTTGCAGAAGTAAAGAAACGAACGCCCTCGTCAAAAGTTTAGCTAATGTAGCTGTAAAACTTGGGAATGAGCTGTACACATTGACTACAAACTCTCCAGCTCCGTCAACTAATGCGTCGGTGGTTATTGATTTGGTCCTAAATATTTTATCGTGTTACTTGGAAAGCTCAGGGTGTCTGTTGTTTCGGGCTTCAACGCCACCAGGGACAAAATTTAGCGACAGGCCTTTTCCACTTTACGTCAGTGTCGCCAAAATGAACAATATAGGAACAATTTTTACAAGGCAGTTGTTTGCTTTTTTGACGGGAACTCCGCTTCCTCAAATGAATTCGACCGAGTGTCATGATCATCATTTGAATTGGATGGGTGGCTACAATTTAACAGGGCTTTGCGTCAATTCGACTGTTGTATACAGCGAGGCTCTGAGTCCTGCTTTCATGATCGAAGGTGAGTTGAATTGAAGTGAAGAAAAAATGAATGTTAATGAAGAATTATGTAATATATAAAAAAAAACTTGCATTGCAACAATTTTAAATAGGGTTAGACTTATCGAAACGTTCTTTTGTTTACAGATTATGACATGAAATCTGGGCTTTATTCAACATGGACAGAATCAGTATGGTCGAATCTAAATGTTAGAATGTTCCTGAAATCACCGCCGGCAATAGAATATATGGTTGCTATTTTGGGCAGCTCCGTTACCGTTTTCTCCTTCATTTTAGTCTGGTTCGTCAACTCAAAAGCTGAAATTTTGTTCACCTCAAGGTAAGATGATCAAGATACTAAGTGCACTTGTTAGATAAAAATACATTATAATCATTTTTTTTTTTTTTTTTTTTTTTGTTTTGATAGTTAGTTTTTTACATATTTTTGTATGCGCTATTATTTTTTAAAGAATGAAAACATCAATGGTATTTAACGTGTTTTCTTTTGTTCATTTAGTTGATTCATTATTCATCATATTAGCTCATGGAGGTGACTATAAATTTTGTTTTATAGAAGCACTTGAATTTTTTAGAGTGTCTAGTTGAAGAAGAACATCTAAGTCCGAGCAAACAAAACAAGCTCTGTGAACTTATTGTAATTTTTCGCAAGAGTTTGAATCGGTGCAATGTTTTTGGATCGCTTTTGAATCATCGGATATTGTTATTGAAAATAATTACCAACAATTTTATTTTTCAAGTTTCAAATGATCATTCGCTTGACTATCATTCATCCCCGTTTTTGTGTGACAATGAAAAAGTTTGATAAAAAAATAGATGTTAGACACTCTAATTTTATCAATCCCTCACACAGCTACTAGAAATAATTTAACGTCCTCTAATGCGTCCCTATTGTCTCGTACACTGTAAAAAAAGTTTGTAAATTTTCCATAACGTGGTGTAGTAAATGTCATACCTCGAAATTTACTATACCGCAATAGAATTTTTCCTCGACCATAGGAATTTTACTACACTTTCCATGAATTCTTTCTATGTCTGGTATGTGAAAGGTAAATATAGTAATTTTACTATGGAACAATATTATTTTTAACTTGTCGCTGTACTAAAAATATCTTACCCAAGCACACAAATTTTTTCATTAATTTTTTTAACTATATGGTAAAAAAGCTGGTAAATTTTCCCATGCCCGGCATAGTAAATTATCGAAAATCTGCATTTTTTTATACTTCATTCGACACTTTGTACGACCATTGCTTATTTACTATATTTTGCTCATGCATTTTTTTAATGTCTCGTATAGTAAAAATTAATATATTAATTTTACTATACAGAAAAAATTTTCGGGTCAAATTTCCATAAAAAACTGGAATGGCAGGACGAGGGTCGAATTTCGATTTTTATCCTTAGCTCACTGTAGGTAATACAGAATACTGTAGGTAATGGAGAAAATGATATAAGTCCAATATTTATGGGACAAAAGTAATTTAGCATCATTTTATATTTAAATGCCTACTATTTACTGTATACCTACGATAAGTTCTCAGATGTTTGGTAAAAATTGACGAGTCAAAAGTCACGTGATATGTGGGTGTTTTGAGTGGCACCGAAACTCTCTCGTAATGTAAAGGACCTTGTGGAGTTGTTGCATCGCGACCGCCAATCAGTCACAAAAGTCAAGCGCCAGTAACTGGGGCCGCATCTGCGATGAGGAATAATGCTGACTAGGGTTTCAAGGAAAAACATTCCTACTTAGGGATGATGACTCCTCAGGACAAAAATTAATATAAATAACCATACCACAAGTAACCAATGACGGTACAACGAGGATGAGAGGGGGCTTAATTATTTTTGCTTTATTTTAATTTCCCCCATTTAAAAATCCCATACTCGAATGAGGTAAAAATACTATACTGAAGTATGGTGAATACTATTTATATACAGTAAAGCTACTATACACTGGTATAGGAAAATCACTATCCCTGGTATAGGTTAATTGCTTCCAATACCGGTATGGGAAAAATACCATAAATTTTTTTTACAGTGTAGAAAAAAGTTTCATTATTTTTTTTTTTTTGCACCAAAAAGACGTAAAATAAACTTAATATAACATCCCCTCTGTGTACACCTAGCTCTGAGAGGGATGTCCATAACTTGATTCTCTGTGTAATAAATTTATTTGTATAATCCTCACTCATGTATTTATTTATTGTATAGAAGTTAACATATTTCATACTTAAGTATGTGCATTTTTCAGCAGGACTGCTGACCTGTAAATTTCGGAGATACAACAAGTAACTACTAAAGACGATTCGAAAAAATCACTGTTTACGTTTTTTATCTTAGGATAACCGAAATGCATCAGTGTGAAATTTATGCAATAGTTATAGTTTTGTAAATTATCAAATGATTTTTTTCAAGTTTGTATGTTGAGGAATAGGATAAATAATGTGACAATCGTTGCATTTTCAACTTTATCACAACACGTTTTCGTGGAATCATGCGGAATATTTATAATCGAAAACTTTTAACAATAAGAAATGTGTACTTCTTTTGTGAGACAGGTGCAACATTTTTCACTGATTTCTCTTCTTTGATAAATAAAACATTGAGGACTTTTTTAAATGCAATTTTATTAATTTTACTGATAGCACAATTTTTTCTTGTTTTGGGAATTAAAATGTACAACTACGATTATATCCATTCTGCGAACAGCAGTGTTTACATATTTTAATAATTATCTTCTTAGCAAGAATTGAAAAACTAGTAAAAAAATTAGAAAATCAGTTGTGAAGTACGCCACATTTTTAATTAAAAATTGTCGCTTTAAACTGAGTTTATTCTACTTATATGGCCTGTTTTAAAATTTTACGATTTTTGTGTCTTTATCAATTTTTGAAATTTTCTGAAAATATAATTTTATAAAATAAATGATCAACCTGATACAAAAAATATTTTATGTAAACACGCTCTGTTTTCTTCGTAAAAAAATTGGTACACTTTAAAGTATCATGAGTCGTGCCAATTCTAACACGAAGTTTGAACTTCTCAACTTGACCAAACATAATACTGCGAAAATTGTACTAAAAATCTACTGATGAGATGATTGAAATTGTAGTTGATATTATACAAATCTCATAAAACAATAGTAAATGTATGACTGTAATGTATTTGGATTCGCTTTAACAAAAATATCATCTTTTAATATAACTTTCACTTGATGTCTGGTGATACCTAAAATTACTATATTGATGCGTTGAATGGAGATTTCGACATGTAAAATTGGTAATGATCCCGTTTAACTGGATCAGTTACTGCGTAAAGTCCAGAAAAGAGTAAAAAAAGATAGTATTGCATGTACGATCTATAAAAAAAATATTGACTATAAATAACTATGAAGAACTTCTCAATTAAAAACCTCGATTTTTCTACCTTTAAAAAGTATTCCAAAGATAAACTGTCTCCACCAATCCCATGTATTTCTACTGGATATATAAGTTGAGTTTGAATGATATGTAGGTGTTTCTTTGAGATTTGAGTCCAGTCGTACCATGGTGTCTCATAACTATTGCAACAACAATTTTCGCAATAAAATCATACTATTAAATTTCGCTTGCATTACTGAAGATTCTTACCAGTTATATAGAAGATATTGACTTCGAGATTTCATGAATTCGCCCATCAAATTAATCAAAAAGGTTCCGCAGACTCCTACTATTACCATTTCAACAGACTCAAATAATTTACTGCGGTCTCCGTGATTTATTATAAACTGAAAACAACCAATAATATTAATATATTGTACAATACAGCTTCATACTGTGTTACTGCGATTCTCACTGAATAGAGAGCACAGGCCGTCAAAAGAATAAGTGTTTTCATGCCAATGGCAATTATTGGACGCACGTAGTATTGAATCACTTGCTTAAATCTTACAAAATAAATGTTTGGATTATTCGTCCGTCACAAATATACAACATTCAAAAATTGTTCACTCTCGAATCCTGCTAACCTCAAAATCATATTATGGAGCTCGACATAATGAAATAGATGTCCGTTGATTTTTTCGTCACCACTTCCCATTTGTTCTTCTTTCGTTTTGTCCATAACGTCACTGAAAACAAGCGCAAAATATACTTGCGTTGTCCTAAACGTGATAATCAAGAGTTGCAAAACAGAAGTATGAATGATCTTTACATTATAATATCAAGGAATCCGAAAGAGTAACTCATCCATGATATCATAGAGGAAAAAAAACCTACGTTCATTGCATGAGAAGTAAGCAAAGCTGCACAGCTATACAAGCACATAGGAAACGTATACTTTATCCCAAAATTGTACATTACATCAGCGTCGAATGGGAATATTATTATGCGATGCTCTTCCTTTGGTCTTAGCGAATTGAGAATTTGTGGCAAGCACATTTGCATCAAATAGAAAATTGTTGCACATACGAAAATAGCTGAAATGCTAATATATGTTTTAAAAGGAGCCTTAACATATGTCCACTAAACATTGAGACTAATTTCAGCCGTTTGTTTGACTGCATAAACAAACACACAAATGACAATTAATGCACTTGTCATGCTTCATTCTGCTTCCACTGAACTGTCAAACTCAAATTGCGCAGTAGTTTCCATTTAAAATGTCGTACAAGCTGGATTTACGTAAATCTGTCGCCAATCTGTTTGGACGACTCAGTAAAAGTGAAATTCTTGATGTGTTCAAAGAAAAGCCAATCTCTCGTGCGACTATTTTTCGTGTTTCGAAGGATTGCCATGATGGAAAAGAACCGAAAAATAAAGTTATACCTAGTGCCCACCAAAATTAAGTGCCATAACAATGAAAAAACTGCTGTCAAGTGCCAAAAACATGGTTGGTTAATCGAAACGCAAATTAGCATGAAAATTTGGCATTTCAAAGTCTGGCGTTCACAAGATTTTGAAGAAAAACAATGTAATTTATCGTAAACGTAAGCGAGCACCAAAATATACGGCGAAACAACTCGAAAAAATACCAAAAAGCTGCCGTACCCTTCGTCGTGAACACTTTGCGAATGAAAAATTCGTCATTTTGGATGATGAATCATACTTTACATTTTCGCACCATGAATTGAGCGGCAACGACGATTTTTACACTGACAAAATCGAAACAACACCAAGCGAAGTTAAATTTGCCAGCAAATCAAAATTTGAGCCGAAGATGCTAGTGCGGGTGGCCATTTCTTCGAAAGGTGTTTCAGCGCCATTGATTCGCCCAAACAAAGCCAAAGCGATCAATGCTGACGTTTATATCGGCGAATGCTTGCCAAAATTGAAGCGATTCATCGGCAAATATCACACTGGCGACGAAATCATGTTTTTGCCGGATCTTGCAAGCTGTCATTATGCGAAAAAAACATTGGATTGGCTGACCGAGCAAGAAATACCATTTGTGCCGAAGAAGGACAATCCTCCAAACCAATCGAAAATTTCTGAGCAGTTCTCAAGCGTATGGTGTACGAAAAGGGCTGGGAGGCACTAAACGAGCAAGAGTTGATTAATCGAATCAAGCGAAAGTTGAAACAAATCGAGATAAACAACGTCCAAAACCTAAATCGGGACATTCGCTCTACACTACGAAAAATCGAAGATAATGGTCCATTGAGTGTACTTTAAATGAATTTTTTGACAGGTCACTAATAGACTGAAGTACCAAATAAAAAAAATGTTTAATTCAATTATTTGTTTTCAGATAGCGTACGCCGGAAGTTAGTCTCGATGCTTAGTGGACATATGTTATAACTCATTATCTTAAAATGTATTGAATTGAAATTGGAAATATGACTTTAACGCCCAGTTTTAAGTACAAAGTTCACGTTTGACATACAGGGTGCGCCATTTCTTATGTCGGCATGTAAACATTGAATAACTTGAAAAAAAAACAACCGATTTCTGTAAATGAGGTATTTTTATTTAGTTTGGTCCTTTACAATTTATTTAGACTAGTTTTTGAACACAACATCAATTAAGTGGCCGCCCTTATTGTTCACAGCAAAATATGCCCTTTTTGCGGCGTTTTCCATTACCTTTTCGAGCATCTCGGGTGGTATAGCAATGATTTCGGCACGAATATTTTCCTTAAGCTCTTCAATGGTCTGCGGCTTGCTGGCGTACACTTTACTTTTCAAATAACCCCACAAAAAGAAGTCTGGAGGGGTCAAATCTGGAGATCTGGGTGGCCATTCAATGTCGCCTCTTTTTGACATCAGACGTCCAGGGAATTTTCGTTGCAGAAACTGGATTGTTTGATTCGCAGTGTGGCAGGTCGCACCATCTTGTTGAAACCAGTAATCTTCAAGACCTTTTTCACGCATTTGTGGGCAGACATAGTGAGCCAACATCCACCGATATCGGTTTCCATCGATCGTTTGGTTCTCTTTGAAAAAATAAGGACCAATGATGGTTTTGGCGCAAACGCCGGCCCAAACAGTAACTTTTTGGTCATGCAATGGCGTTTCATGGATCTCGTGTGGATTCTGCGTTCCCCAAATGCGGCAATTTTGCTTATTAACGCCTCCAGAAAGTTTGAAATGTGCCTCGTCGGTCATTAAAATTCGCTTCCAAAAATCAGGTTCAGTATCAACTATTCGAGCGATTGTTTGTCCATATTCCAAGCGACGTGGATGATCTGTAGGCAATATTCTTTGTGTTAATTGCATTTTGTACGGAAACAAATGCAAATCATCTTTCAAAATGCGCCGTAGAGTGGTTCCACTGATGCCGAGATGCTGAGCGCGGTGACGATATGAAACTTTTGGGTTTTGGGCAACGCTCTCTCTGACAGCTTCAATCAGTTCATTTGAACGTCTTGGTCGTTGATGAACGGGTTGTTCGCGATCTTTCACTGTCCCGTGGTCACAAAAATTCGACACCAAACGACGAATAGTGTTGTCAGATGGTGCCTGTTTGCCAAGATATTTTCGACGATATGCTCGTTGAGTTAACACAACTGAACGACTATTTTCAATGTACAAAGTAACTATTTCAGCGCGTTCTTTTGGTGTGAAGCGATACATGGTTGAAATTGTACTGAATTGACGTTTCCAAAACAAGTGAAGTCAAGTAAATCGGTTGTCAAATGTTTAAGTTATTCAATGTTACAATACCGACATAAGAAATGGCGCACCCTGTATAAAAAAAATATGGGAAGATTTTGTCTTTAAAGTCAGAACTACGAAAATGCGGAAATAAAATACAATTTAATCCTTCTTTTGCCACAAAATTGTGATCGATAATTCATTCGTGAAACAAATACCGGAAATACGCACCGGATACGATATAGTAAATATTAATTCTCACCAAATATAGATTTCATATAAAGTTCTCCATTATTCAAAAAGTCGTACATAACTTTCTGTTCTTGTTTGTTCTTGAAAATTATTGGAATATTCAAGATGGGTTTCATTATACGTGAATACTGAAATAAACAGGGAGGAGTAAATTAAAAAGTATTGCAGGAATTCTTATAATTTGAGTAGGAATGATGAAATCATATTTTTATTACTTTAGCCTCAAAACTGACATTTTGAAGTGACTTTTCGGCCATCGTGATGAAAAATATCTCAGGTAAACAAATACGGATATCCTCATAGGCATAAGGGGTTACAAACCTCGCCTTCCGCTCGGTTTGTAATTACCCCATTTTGCCCAATTCGCACATCCGTACCTGCTACGTAATATACTATTTTAACGAAGGATAGTAATAACATACTGCATTCCACATTACACACATCTGCAGTTGACAGGCTACTGCAAATGCGTAAGTAATGACCCAAGGTATTGCACGCATGATGATGTCCATGTCATCAAGATGACTGAACATTTGCATCGTCTGGAAAAAAAAGAAAATAGTAGCAAGAATCATTAAAATACCAGAATTTTTATTTTTGATGGCACTCACATTAGATATTAAAGCTGAGCCATTAAAAACTGCTAAAAAAGTATGAGCGAACACTCTGTAGGGCTTGGATTGTTGAGGCAATAAGCCTAGAACTCGTAAAACGTTTTCAAGAAATCGAGGATGTGAATCCTGAGTCGACATTATTTTACATTATTACATTTTACTGACATCTCAAGTTGTGCATAGATATCTGCAAAGTGTTATTTTTGAACTAGAAAAAAAGCATTCGTCATGCATGTCCAAAAGATGTTATAATAATTGAGTTATCCCTTATGGAAATCCACCAACTTTGGTGGATTTTTCGTCCTGCCAACTAAGCGGAATCTACACTGAGGAGAAATC
The DNA here is from genome assembly GCA_028476575.1 of Platygaster robiniae. Classification (NCBI taxonomy): domain Eukaryota; kingdom Metazoa; phylum Arthropoda; class Insecta; order Hymenoptera; family Platygastridae; genus Platygaster; species Platygaster robiniae. The sequence goes on from CM052027.1 coordinate 19,350,222, forward strand.
ATCAAATAACTCCTTAATTCATGGATTTTAATCTTTTTTATTCGATCAGCCAAATAAAACTAGCCCCGTGCTTTTCATTTTTTTAGCAGGATGCACGTTTTCAATATTTTTTGGCCAAAATAGAATGGCGTTCTCGTTTCTTGGATCATATTTATGATATCCTGCTTGGTCACATGTTTTTCTAACCAAGCTGAGTATGCAATGGTATCTTTTCGCTTCAATTGATGATTTGGTATAATGTATCCATTGCAGGTTATCATTCAATTACTTTTATCCCAATTTACACAAAACACACAAAAAGATCTTTCGCGATGCTTCTTGAATTACACACATACCGTCATGAAAAACGTACTTGAATGTTCGAAAAACGATTTTTATCTTTTATAACCCGCATCTGGACAAAAATGTTTCATTGTTGGGTTGAAAGACTATACCTTTCAAACTGAGTTTAACGTTATAACTGCAGAAAGTTTAACTGATGAAGCACGCAACAGAAACCGATCGATGAATTTTCATTCTTTAATAACCTTTATGCCGGCTTTAAGAAGATACCTTATTAAGTAATTTTAGCGATTATTATAATAGCAGCAAGTCTCCTATAGTGTAATTGCTTAATTTCTTCAATTTTATTTAATTAGCCTATTGAAGATCGATAAGCCTTAGCTCTTGTTTCAGTAGGATACAGTCTTTTAGTTAACGCCATGAACTACATTCGGAAAGACAAGAAGAGGCAAATGTAAAGCTTTGAAAATTGAATGTAAGGGAAGGGAACATAACTTTGACTTATAAGAATAGAAAAATAGTAATTTTGTTCCGGAATTTGAATGGATAATTGTCTTATAACATTATCCATTGTTCCTTAAAATTCAGGAAAAGATAAGGTGACAAGAACGGAAAACGTGGGCAGCAAAGTCACCCATAGTACAAATTAACTAATAAAAAAATTCGAATAAGAGGACTTGAATGCTGGAATAGAAAAAAAAACCATGTCAGAGGGATAAAATAATAAAGGAAAAAAAAGAAAGTTTCGAAAGAGGATTAAAAGAGAGAAGAATTGGAGATATGAGAGGAGAAGTCAGCGTAAGATCCACATTGTGGAATATGGTGGAATCCCTAAAATATATACATTAATATTGAAATAACTTTAATTTGATGTCGCGAAGAAAGCGTAATCAAGAGTTTTCTCTGATTCATGAGTAGATTATCACATTAAATTCATCCCTATTCGGACATGCGCTTTACCTTTTATGAACTACGAACAAGTCAAGGCATTTGCAGTTTAATCATATCTGGTAAAAATCGCAGTTATATTACGTGAAAATTCATTTTGCACAAAAAGGCGTAAAAGTTCACAAAATTTTAATTTCAATGGAATGTCAACGCAATCACACCATTAGGAAAAACGTATTAATGAGATACACGGAAGTGAAAAGTCACCATCACTTTTTTAATAACTAAATTATTCTTGCGCACATTTTTCTTTTTTTTATCATTGCCCTCTGATAGTCAAACCATAACAAACATATCATTTGAAATTCCCGCACTTTTATGTGATGCGCGCGCATTTTATCTCTACATAACAGCCAACTTCAGGCAGTGATGAACATTTTTAGAAAGAATCACGAGTGTTATTTGTTGTTCGCCCTGTTATTTCAACAAGTCATGGGCCCATATTCACGAAAAATCTAATATTTTCCGAAAGAGTGTTTAAGAAACGTGTGAATCGCCAAAATTAAACCATTTGTCTTTTATTTTTCGTGCATGTGTTTTCGAAATCTGGACCCATGTTTGTCATAAAGAATAAAGTTACGATTGAAGAAACAATATCTAAAGAAACTTTAAAATTATGGGAAAGAGGTCTACATCTACACATTCGAAAGGACAAAAGACGCGAATGGGACGGTTAAGTCGAAAAAGTTTTCTCGGTTATGCACGAGCAAAACGCAAATAAATATCAGATCTGGATCCTAGAAAAAGAATATGAAACTTCAGAAACATCGTTTTTATAAGAAATATGCACCAGTAAGTCTAGAGGATAGAATCGAAAACAAAATAGAGACTTATCCTGATTTACAGCAAAATCACATCGAAGAACTGCAACCAGACGAAGGATAAGTTGGAAAAAAGCAGTAAAGAGAGTACGAGAAGAGTTTATGAATTCGCTAAACATGATTCATGGATTGCAGAAATTATCAGAAGAGGGTGAAATTCCGTTACCAAAAAGAAAGACTGCAAATGCTTTGTAGTGAGAAAGTCTACGTCTTAGAAATGTTTCAGCTACATGAAAACAATATAAAATATCGTAAAAAGCCACCGTGAAAATGCAAAAGATTAAAATCTAAGACATACTCTATGCTGCCAGTAAAATTGCTGATGATATCCAGGTGGAATCGCAACTGCCTAGAATCATTGATCGTCATAAACATCGATCAAATTTACCCAACTAAATTTCGTTTAAAAAAAAAAAAAAAACATTGTTATTCGCTACGATAAGATTCTTCTAAATTTTTTTACGTCCAACTGTAAATATGACGATTAAAGATTTCAAGAAGCATCAAATTTTTTCGCTAACTTCTACCAAGAAAACGCTTTTGTTCTGCCTCGAAGGAGATTGAAAAAATGGAAAAGAAGAAAATCGATAATAGCAGATGTCATGCAAAAAGATGTAGTTTTTCCTACGAAACATCCCTGCTGAAAGATACAGATAGAGATTTGAAATTAATGGAATCAGATCTGACCAGAAATGATCGGCTGCGTGGATATTATGCTATCGTCTTCAATTTCTTGTTTTGGTCTGATCGTGTTTTTCAGATCGTCCAATTTCGTCATGAAAACATGATTGAGACCAGGGGGTCCCGACTTCCGATTTTATGGCATAGAAACCCTTAACTTCAACAGAGTTCAGGGTACGTCGTTTCGCGGCGCTGCATTCAATTTTTATATCGATCGCCATCGATTGTATCGTAATGATCATAACTGATCATAAAAATCATACCTTGTTTATAATATAATTGGCACACTAAAACATTTAGCTGCATTTGGCATTTTTCGGATGTATTTCTATCAATATAACGATTTATAATAATTAAAAATATCAATGTTTCCATTGTTTTGGATTATTTTGACAATTTTGGATAATCAGCTGATATTGGTTGATGTCAGCTGATATATGAAAAAAAATACATCACAACGCAATATTCTAGGGACGTTTCAAACAATTTCAAATTTACCGCGCGATTTTTATTTCCCGGTACGTCGACGGGCTGCGCTGAAATCAATTCCATTGTAAAAATTGACGGAATTAATCGGACAACGGGCTCTTATGGGAGTCGGGACCCCCTGATTGAGACTCAATTCTTTCCAATCATATCCAATCCGATAAAAGTTTTGGTAACCTGATTCTCGTTCACATACATTCAGATTTTCTGCATCGTCTTATTTGATCCTAAAAACATGATTGGGACGTAATATTAGGATCGGCAAGGATCAGGTATGATTAACAATATTCTCGTCATTTTCTATCATACTGAATCCTACCCATTTTATAGAGAAGATACTATCTTAATTACTTGTTCACTTTATAAATAAATCTTCTACTTACATTATAGTTGTGGCTACTAGGTCCGTGAAGTCATATTTTTCATATCTGCCATTTCCTCTAAGAACTCGATGGTGTCACGATTATCACTTGATTTAGACGAGAGGCTACAATTTTACAAGAATTTGAAAAAATTTGAAAGTTATTTACATCGAGGCTTAAACTCCTGCCTTCATAGTAAAGAGTAAGTTGAATTAAGTCGAATAAAAGTAAATGTATTATTTATCAATCTGTGCACTGCACACATAAGACTTTTATGGTGAATGTTATTCAATACTTCTCAATTCCATGAAATCACAAAAAAACAGCGAAACCATGACACGGGATCTACTGAAGAGAACTTCGGATAAGGTAAAACGATTTTCACACAGCGATTTTATAACTTCGACAAATCTATAAATAACTGCTTTATTATATGAAATAATTTATCACAAGAAAATATCGATCCTCGACCTCGAGAGAACAGGCTTGCATCAAATTTCCGACCAAATGTTTGTGCCCATTTTGTTCATACTTTGCACAAGTTTGCATGAAAAGTGTTTACGCTAATGCAAACTGTTCTATCGCGGGAGTTATTAACGTTCAAGTTGACGGAAACATGCTTTGATTCTGTATTACATTGGCTTAGAGCGAGTGAACCAGTGACGCTACCCGATGGAGAAAAATTGATTTAAAGTGCAGGCGAGAATCAAGAAAATGCTGTAACAAAAAATTTTTCATTATAAATTGCATAAGTATGTATCGGTGGAAATTGAAGGATGTAAAAGGTGGTACGCTTGGCAACGCCGCATTTTGAAAGACGTGATGAAAATATTTCCGACATTTGAAAATTTGAATCAAATCACAAAAAACATTACATTTGTGAACTGCGGCTACGGTAGGGTATGTAAACATGTTGACATACGCTAAGCGAGATATAAAAAAAACAGTTGCAATGTTGCCAAGTGTACCAACAAAAATGGCGGAGCCGAATGAAGTTGGCCATGCAAGACTGCGTGACTAACTTCAATTTCATTCAATTGATGGAACTACCTTAATTCGGAAGTTAAGTATAATTCTACAGTTGTTATTTTTAAAATTTTTAATCAATTGTTTTAATTTTTTCGAGACTACAAAACTAAAAGATATAGATTCAGACAACAGTTCACACTTTTGCTGTTATATTTACCAAAAAAATCGATTTTCTTCAAAGTTCCGGCGTTCACCACTGACGTAAAAAGTTGATTTAAATATGAAGAATGCAGCACCGATATCTCAATTTCTCCACCGTCAGAAGCACTATAATTGCTTTTTTTCTGGCCTCGCTCACTCGCAAGAAGCTCATATAACGTAGAGGAACGCGCAAACCGAGCAAGAGGTTAGACTATAGACAACGTCGGACCTTTTCGTCAGCAATTCTTCATACATGCTAATTCGTTTCTCGCTAAATAAACATGTCGTTACTTTTTGTGTTGCTTCTCAGTATACAAGTTATTATTTTTATAATATATAAAGTAGGAGGCTGGGCACCGCCCACCGAGTATCACAGTCGCCTGGTGCCGCAGCACATACGTATACGTGGTTCAGCCTTACACCCTGCCCAGACCGCGAAATTTCTTATTTCTTTTTTTTTGCGCTGTTTTTTCAGTAACTACATGTTTACTAAGAAAAAATTGTAGATCTAAACATGACTGGAGTTTTAAAGTTCTTTGGTGGCTACTAAAATAAAGAAAATATTCGGAACAACGTGACATCACTTCAATTTTTCAAACTTTTCTGTTGAATAAGTAGAACAGTGTCATTTCTGCAAAAACATCAAGAATCCAAAAATTGATAATCGTTACAACGAAAATTTTTAATAATAGAACCTTCATTTACCTTAAAAATGTTTCGAGTCCGCCAACTTAATTTCGACTTTTCGAGGTCTGAGCATACCTATTTCCTTATTCTACGCTGCATTCGTTAAAATCTATTTATTCCTGTTCAAGTACAATCATCATTTTCTATGTCAATCAAATGTGGATACATCGAATTCATGCGGCCAACTTCTTAAGTCTCTTCTTCGACACTCATGGTTTTTCTGGTTTATTCACAGATAAAATTGCAAGCAAAAAATATACGATACTTTTTTAATCCGAAGAGTTAATAATATATCATGCGAAAACTTGTCTAAGGTGTCTTTTTATTTCATGAATTGTGCTTGTTTGAACTTCCCACACGATACAAATAATTTCATTACGAAAGAAATTCATCTGCTATCTTGAGTAATTAATTACGTTTTAACAAAAATCAATTAAGAAAGAAAACAATGAAGAACTTTCTACAATTTTCAAAGGAAAAGAAAAAGAACATATTTTCTACAAAAATCTGTGAAAAAGTGAAACTTCTTTAAAATCGTGATGTAGGATACATGAAGTATATGTTAAAAAAAAATGTTCAGTATTCCATATAATTTCGCTAATTAAACAATAACACAGTGCAACAAGATATTCCAGCCCAAATAAGTCCAACGTGAAATGAAAGTAGACCAACAAACTAAGAAAACTTTCAAAGGGTTTGGTGATATTAGCTTGCATTTCTTTTTTATAGTCTCTCGAAGTTCTCATTCTTCGTAGCCAATTTCTTAATAGTTTTTCACATGTAAATCAAAAAAGTGAACAGAAAAATAATTTAAACAAGTAGAATTTCGTTTTCTATAATTAAAAAAAGTGAAAAAAAGAAGTACTTTGCCTCAATGATGAAAATGCCTTTTGGAGGTTATGTTCAACAAATTGTCAGTTTTATTTTGGATTTCATCCTTGTTTTTACTAAAAGATAATACTGTAATATTTTGACGATGAAAAAAACAGGAATGGCCATTTTCTACTCCTACCGCACTTTACAACGCGCTGAAAAAGCGAAAAATCAGGGAGCCTGATAAAATATTTATTTTCATGGGCAACGATGAACAATATAACTGATGCAGCGTTTTCATTGGTTGAGAAAAAAAATTCGGAGCCAATCAGTGAAAAATTCAGGAGTATCTCCTAATATATGCTTGACGTTTTTCAAGAAGTTTCACTTCAAAAATTTTTAATACTGAAAATCGAAAATAAATCAGCACGTATTTTTTGTTTTCTTTATTAATCAAGAACTAAAAAAGTCGAAGAATTTTTTTACTCACGACAGCGCAATCGATAAGTATTTTATAAAATTTATCTCATTTTTATTAACTTTTTCATTATTTTATTAATCCAAATCCTTCTAATTCAATCTGACCACATTATTCTTCAACATATAATATTACCTCTGTATTTCCTTAAATTTTTGATAAATAAAAAAAATCACGTGTCGATTTCTTTTTGATTTTCTGTCAGACAGATATAATGGAATTTTTTCGGCAAGTTGCCCATTGTTTCAAGAGAACATTTATATAAATTTGATTCTAATGATCCATACTTTCCAAAATTTTCCCAAGCACAATTAATGAAAGCATCAATACCGAAGAAATTTTTTATTTTTTTATAGTTAAATTTGAAAGTCTTGGTTACACTTACATTACTACTAATTTTACACTCTTTAAATTCCAAAGATAAAGCGCTCAAAAAATCACAAAAAAAAAATAGTTAAGAAAGCTGAAATTTTGCGATGCTCATTCAAGAAAATCGGTAATTCTGTAAGTTTGACACATGAGTTTCTGAACTCAAAAATTTTGTCCAATTTATACCGTGGAAGAACTAACCTTAATCTGCGTAGCAAATTTTCGAAGTTTTCATCCCTCCGAATCGAATACAATGAATTTAAAATTTTACCATGGCTGAGAAACGACCCATAAAAAGGAACCCCAAGAAAAAATGTATGTACAAAATTTGCTGAAAATTGCACCCTCGTACCTGTAAAGAAAACATCAACATATTTAAAGAATCTATGAACAAAAAAACCCAGTTTTGCGTTTGGAATTTGAGCACAAAACAGTAAGTTTCATATCAATAACACCCCAGTATATTATGTACAGCAGTACCAACGCGATTTGTGGCACATGCACAAAGACGACACTTAGAGTTTAAAAATATAATAATTATATATTCCGTTCATGTCCATATTACAATTATTATCCTTGGAGAAACAGCACTTTGCCAGAATACTAAGGAAAATGGCACAAACTATTTTTAAATCTTAACAAAGCTTCAATTGTTTTTGTTGCAATCTCACTGACCCGAAAAATTGATTTATAGCCCAAACTCGCCACGAAATGCAACAAAAAAACACAATTTTTAATTTACCCAAATTATACAACATATATAATAATCAACTTAAACCATTATTGAGATCCCTCTGAAATTCTTAAATCACTCACGAACTCATCCGATTCCAACAAAAACAATGACGCAGAAACTAATGAGAAAATGATAATCCAAACTTTCATTTTGCATCCAATATTTTCACAGACTGCACGCCCATTTCATCGACCCTGCGAGAAAAACATAACCTGTTGAAAAAGCACACTTGTGTATCATTCTTTATACAGTGCATTGGAAAACCAGAGAAGCGAAAGTGCTGTCGTTTCGAGATACGAGGAACATTAACGCCGCGGCAAAATTGATTACGTATCGGACAGTTAAAGCGAAGTCTAATCTCGAGTGTGCCTTAATACTGTAATGAGCAACTGGGTTCGAAGGTATCGCGAAGTGATGGACGTTAAGCCGCTGGGAACGGCAAGGTCAGTGAAGGTCGGATTCGTCGCTGTCGTTGTCTTCCTTGCTCCTGGCGCCTTCGACGTCGCTGGAACCCGAGTCGCTAGCCGATTCATCCGAAGGCCAGCCGCCCATGGCTTGCTGCTGTTGCTGTTGCTGCTGTTGCAGGGACTGCGGGGGCAACGGTTGTTGCAATGGCTGCTGACTAGTCGCATGCTTCGTGCTTTTGTGGCGCTTGTTCGCGCGGGATACCGACTCGGCGCCAGCGTTGTCCAGCATAGGCTGCAGGATGCGCCGACGGGCGTTTATAAACCAATTGTTCACTTGCAGGAGGGTAAGGTTCGTCTCGCTCGCGATCTGACGCTTCTCGTCTTCCGTTGGATAGGGATGCTGTGAATCGCAAGGAATTCCTTAGACCATATAGTACATGGACTGCTAATGCCTATTCATTTCGGTGGCAGATAATGGTCCCAAGATGACGGTGGAGTAACGCTAACCAGTGCCGTAGTCACGACTAAAGCGCCCTGTTCAAAGAACAGGGACGTTTATACTGTTAGTCCCTTTTTTTTAACATCAAATATCGAATTATTTTCATAAATTGTCGATCGATGATTGTACCTATTGATTATATTACTGTTTTACTAAGTTAAAAATCTAAAGTTTAATAAGAAATGAAATCATTAGCTCGATGAAAAAGATGTTATCTTTAATAATATTAAAATATTAATCATACATACTTAAAAATGTAAACAGCTCATTTTACCAATGTAATTGAACAAAATAAAAGTAGCTAAAGTTATAACCCTCATAATAAGTAAACCTCATAATTGTTACGTATTGAGAACAGTAAATCATAATTTTCCAAGTAATAATTATTTGGAAATATTTTTTAGATGAATGGAATTTCGATGAAATAAATGGTTGTTTAGGAAAGTGGATTTATTTAAAAATTCATAATGAAGTAACAAAAGGTGATATGATTTAAAACAATATTTATTCAACTAATTCTGTCCACTTTACTCGATTTTCCCAGTCAATGATTCCTCTCATTGAATTCATATGCGAGAAAAAAATTTCGTCAGAAGCCGTGATCCGAACCCGGGACCTCGCATATGAATTCATCAATGAGAAGAATCATTGACCGAGAAAATCGAGTAAAGTAAATAGAATTAGTTAGTTTTTTCAACCCAGTAGGACATTTATGGATAATATTTATTCATACATTTTTTCTACTCATTTATATGCAAAAATGGTATAAAAAAATCAGTCAGCTGGTAGTGCCTGCTGCAAAGTCGGAGACTTTCTATGCTGGATTTTATCTGATTTCGGCTTATTCCAAAAACCTCGAGCCATTGTGTCAATTTTTCTTCATCTTTAGGGAACCTTGAAAAATTTACCATGTACAAATATTATGATTTCTAAAGGAAATCTTCTATAATTTTGCATAAGTGTGCAGTTCTTTTATTATTTAAAACAAATATATTATTCACAAGAAATTATAAGATAAATTATTATGTTTACGATGGGCACATGTACGCTGAAAAAATCCAAATAAATAATTGAAATTGTTCATAAATAATTCTATCAATAGGTTATTATAATATATAGCTATAAATTAAAATATAAATTGTTATGATGTTTGTGACGCATTTATGCACGCGAAAAAATTCCATATTTATCTCTATAGATAATTCTTTCATTATTAAAAAAATATGTAAAAGAAATTATTATATAAAAGCTTACTCTAGGATTTTGTAAAAAATAACTTTAAATTTTTTCTATCCCAACAATTTATGGTTATTATGAATCCACCTGTGGGATGATACTGTTCCGTCGCGGTTTTCTATAATGCCACAAATTAAACAATTTTTCTTCGGTGCATTTTCCATTTCATTAACAGCACGTTCACAATTTTTTTAACAAAATACACCAAATCGGCACCAATAAACACACGTAAAAACGTTCAAAACATTAGAAAAGATAATCTAGATAATCTAGATAATAACGTTACTCCACCGTCATCTTGGGACCACTCCGCCATCTTTGATCAGCAGTCCATGTACTATATTGTCTAAGAGAAATTCACTGAGTTAATCGCGTACACTTTGATAAGTGGTTTTGCAGAACTACCACACTGAAAAAACGAGATTTTTGTGACAACGATATTCTTTGACAATACAGTGCATTACTACAATAAGTGTATGTTTTGTTTCTCGAAGCATACACTGGGAAAAAAATATAGTAATTATTACAATACTGTATAGTAAATGGGAATCACTCAAACATATTGTACTTTTTGCTAGATAATATATCAATTTTTGAAATAACATTTTGTAAATATTGTCAAATGATACTATAGTTATAGATATGTTTTGTTGTAAAAACTCCTATACATCTTTCGTTTTCTACTATTCTCCCTGTACTTTTTGCAATATCATATTGTAATTCCTATTAATCCAAATTATTGAAAATTCCATACAGCTTTTTCAGTATGCAGATCGGTATAGGTTCTTTTTGCAATATTTTTGTATACTTTCTAGGTTTATAGTGCATTATATTGTAATATGATACAGTTTTCGAAAAAGCTGGATAAAAGTAACCCAGTTCATTTTGTTCGCCATGCAAGGTAAAAATTACAGTTGGTATAGTGAAATTCGCATTTTAAGATTTAAAATTTTTCGAAATTCTATAGTAAAAACTGGCATACATATTGTAATTTGTACATTAATAGCGGTTTTACTGTATAATATTGTAATAAGTAAAGTAAATATTGCAGATTTTACAATATTATTGTAAAAACTACAATGATATCGTAAAAATTGCAATATTATTCTAAAAAGTACAATAATATTGTACTTTTTACAATATATACGGCAGAAAGTACAAGTGTTTTTCCTCAGTGGTACAGAGGCGTCGGAACAGCGTGGGCTGGGTAGGCTTGAGCCCACCCATGAATTTTGATGGGAAAGTTTAATATCCATACGAATGTACAAGTGAATAAAAATTAAGCTGTACAATATGACATCGTAAAATTATTTGCCATAAGGGATAAAAAATTAATCCATCATGATAATTATGTATTATTTGTAATGTATTTTCAAGTTTCCGAGCAAAAGTATTGTCCACTTTCAGATTTGAGGCAATGAAAAATTTTTTCGAGTAAATGCCAAAAAAAAAGAGCCGTATATTTCGCAAAGACGCAACTATTTCACCTCATAAACTTTTTTCTAAAACCAATCGTTACTTCGTTAATGAATAAAAACTAGTTTTCCGATCGACCCGAAAATCGCTAGCTTTTAAAACTTGAATCACCAAATCTCGGTCATTTTTTGGCGGATTCGCCTCAAATATTTTTTAAAATCAACACTAATGCACGCTATAAAAAAAGAAATTAAAAAAAGGGTTATTTAATATAGAATATGTTATTAATCGCGGTAGAATTTGAAACTTTTTTTTTTAACATGTGACGAACTCTTTCGTTTTCGAATTTTCATCACGAAATGTTTTTAATACTGCTTGGAAAATATTAAAATTTATTTAAGCCAAAACTCAAACTGATTCGAGCAAGACACAAACTCTCGGCAATTTATTTCCTTAGCGCCAGGAATGCGCGTCAACGCGCATGATGTATCATTATATTATACATTAAATAATTTGTATAATAAATATATAAAAAATATGTGAATTCAACTCAGAAAAAAAACTTACGACTAAATGCTGAAAAAGCCAGGCGCGCATGATCGCAGTGGCTTGTTTCGGCAAAACGCCCCTTTTTTGGCGACCTTTCCTAGCCCCACCGTGACTACTGCTATGACTCGTTGTGGTGCCACACTCGTCTTCATCGTCGCTTGGACCAGGTGACGGAGAGCCTGTGATAGTAATGTCTATAAAAAAAAATTTTCCACACATAATTGTTCTAAGTGCCCGAGTACTCAAACGTAAACAATTATTTTAAAAACTGCGTAAGAAGAAAAAAACAAAAATTTGTGTATGATCGCCTTGGGATATTAATGGAACTTTTCCATCGGAATTAATTAATTCGCTATAAAATTTTGTATTGCTTTTATTTTCGAAATTCCCTTAAACCAAGTCATCAGTCTTACTTGCGTATTACCTCTTAGAGCTCAAAAATTAGAATTATAGAATTATAGAAATCAAAAATTTCAACTTCTTGCTTCCAAACTCCACAGAATTGCGAACTAAACCCTTGTTTTTTTTTTTTTTTTTATTGCTATAAACAAGGAGGTGAAAACTGGCAGAATCTAACCTCTTTTCTTCTCAAGATTTTCACGTTCCACCATCACCAGGAGCCCCCAGAACGAAGCTTCTTCTATATACATTCTTTTACCAATGTCTATGGTATCTAAGATTGCAAATACGTAACAGAAACAGTCGTTCAAAATAACGGCAATTCACAAAAAAACTTTCTAATACTTTTGTCAATACTTTGTGAGTTTTTAAGAAGTAAAGAAAGAAAACCATAAAATCCACTTTGCCAAAACGATGTTTTTTGCAATGAAAATTTGCATAATTGACCCTTCGGATGCAATAACTCGCCGAGCGCTCGAAAATGCGTAGAAGTATTGTCCGCGCGATGATGTCACGAGTCAAAATTAAAAGTTCGAATTTTGAATAATTAAAAATACTGCTCGGTAGCTTTTGAAAAATGAATGTTAGTCTCCGTTTAAACTTTTTTGTAGACGTCATAGTTTTTGTCGAAAAAAAATAAAGATCAATGATTTTCGCGGATACGACAAACTACGGAGCTTGCGGGCGTAAAATTCAATCACATCGCGCTGCGCGTTATGTTCAACTTGCTGGGTTTTCTACGAATAATAGTTTGAAAGAGCTCAAACTTTCCAAAAAGTTCGACAATACTCTTAGGGTAATGAAAAGCGTGAAAAACTCGTTAAAAATGAAAATTCCCTCGATACATTTGTGATGCGAACGTCAGAAAACATGGTTTTTTGTTCGGATTGAAAGAAAGTCGATCTTTATAAACTTTTGATGAATATTTTGATACTGTGTTCATCGCTAGACCTTTCTGAACAAAAGTAAACAAAATTTATGTAAATACGTTGAAAAATGAATGCTCAGCGGCGATGTAAGTTTTAAAAAACATTGACTTTTCGGTTCGAAAATCATCGGTTTTTATTTTTTTTTTAAACAACTATGACGTTTACAAAAAAAGTTTAAACGGAGAATAACATTCATTTTTTAAAAGCAATCGATCAGTTTTTTTTCATTTTTCCAAATTCGGACTTTTGATTTTGACTCGTGACATCACCGCGCGGACAATACTTTTACGAGTTTTCGAACGCTCGGCGAGTTATTACATCCGAGCGCTCAATTAATGACTGAGTGATGATAACAATTTCTAATGATACTACATAATTTTTCATATCGTGACTATAAACAGAATAACTTATCGCTTCCCAGTGAACCAAACATTGGTTCCTCCATACACCTAATTTTGTGGGGTCCATGAAATTGGCCAAACTGCAGGTTAACATTAGTCACAAATATTTTCATGCGCGCACACAGTCCAATGTTTGCCCACTGTCTCTCCTTAACGGTGGTCAATTTTTGTTGCCAAATATGTGGTCCTGTTGAGGCCGCAGAATTAGCCAATGTTAGGGCAAATTTTTTGAGCAATACTTTTGGCACCTAATGGGGTCGCGATTGGTATATAAATGTCGTAATGTAATGAACGCTTATGCCGACAACGCCTTTTTCAGTGCAAACCAGCAACAGTTCAAAATCGTGTTTCTTTTTTTTCTATTTTTTACCCACGTATATTTATTGAAAGTAAGTAAAAAATGCGTGATTCTGTACAAAAAAAAGGTACTCGTTTAATTACGAAAACCACGAGTATCAAAATGGTCGTATTTCGTCTGATTTTTGGTTATGTTTCTGTATCTCAGAAAGTGACAAGCTCGAAAAATAAATCGTCATTTTCCCCAATATTTACGTGTTAAAGGATCTGAAAGTGAATTTTTAAATCAGTTGTATGAGGAATAATGTGGGTGCAATTCAAAATGAAAAAAAAAAAGCGTTATAAAAATTGTTTTAGAAAATGCAAGCTGTTGATTTAATTATCTAGACCGCGCATTATATAGGACAAAAAGGTTTTATGTAGAGTAAAAATAGGGAAATTATTTATAATAAGTTACACATATGTAAGTGTAATTAGCTCACAAATTATAAACACGAAAAAATGGAGCTGGAAGTGAGTCGGTATTGAGCTAATGGTTAATTCTTAAATGTCAAAATTTAGTACCCCACATATGGCCAATATTAAGCCCAATATAGTGAACAAAAAAATTGCCCAAACAGTGATCCTCGTTGGGGCCACAGAATTACCCTACTATTGGCAAATCCCACTCAATTCAATTGGGTACATTTTGACCAAGGTTTGGCTGGTTTGGTTCATTGGGTTATACGCAAATAACTAAATTAAAAATTTATAGTAGCGACTTCGGAAAATCTATTTGAAGTTTAATTTTTATTTTTAGGTAAAAAAAGAAAAAAGAATTTTTTAGACTAATTTGAGGTCGCCGAATACGAAAATAACTATCTTTTATTTTTCCAAAGCTGCGTTTCCAAAATATTAGAAAAACATATTTTTCTGATATCTTTTAGACAGTGTATCATTATTCTTTCGTTTTTTGCTTCGGAAGCATTTCTTTTCTGCTCGTTTTCAAATGATCCAGCAGAAATGGATATTTCTTCATATTATTCGAAAACGAACCAGAAAATTAATACTTTCGCGGCGAAAAACAAGGGAATTCACTTTTTCAAGCGATTTCAGAAAAATCACATTACTCGATAGTTCAAGAAAACGAATCATTTCCAGTCGATTGCCAGTTAATGAATGTTTTAATGTTAATTGAATGGCCAGTTTATCTTGAAAAATTTACAATAATTAGGTTTTCTCTTCATTCCTTCCGGGGATTTTTTGAGCTTTTGGCTTAAAGTATTCAAAAATAATGATAAAATAGAAAAATAAAAACAATGTTGATGGAAGGGAAGATCTTTGGGTTATTATCCAAGCGCGCCATGGATTCACATTTAACATTAAAGAATAAAAAAGAAATATATTTCCCAATGAATATAGCTTTTCAGTAATTGTTTATTTTTGGTTTCAAACTTTACTTTTATTCATAGTTATTGATGTTTTAAAAGTATCAAATTTCTAAAATGCTCATGTAGGTTGGACAAAACTCCTCATAAACCTAACATTTTTCAAAATTTTGCAGTTATTATAATTATAGTTGAAATTTATAAGTGCATGAAGAACTGAATCTAACCTCAAAAAGTTTTCAAGGTTAAGTGCACACTTCAGAAACCAGAAATAATTTGCAATTATTATTAACTAGAAATCAAATAAAATTATGAAAAATCTCAAAAAGTTCCTGGAATAGGTGTTGCTAACTTTTTCCTTTTTCGACATGATTTAAATATAATTAGTTGCCATATTTGAGTAAAAAATCATTACAGCACGACCTGTATATTTAATATATTTTGTTTTTGTAGATTCCAATTTTAGTTTAAAAATAATTAGGCAGGGGGGCAGTCCCCTCACTACTACGCCACTGCATGAAGTTCTGTAAATGCGATTGTTATTTATTAGTAATTAGGCATATGACAAAATTATATCTGAAAATTTTATACATTTTTGTAAATTTTACTTTGAAGTTGTTAATTCATGGCAGGAAACAGAAACTTTTTACCAATCGGAATAAACTTTTCTTACTTCAATTTCCAGTTGTTCACATTCTTTATGTGGATTATAAAACTTTTAATTGTTAATTGAACTTTTTTACTCAATTCACTCAATTTCATGTTATGTAACCTAAACAATAAAAAAAAATTGTTAATATTCTTGAATAATCTAATTACCATTATAAGTAATATATATATATATATATATATATATATATATATATATATATATATATATACATAATAAATAATTAAATTCCTATAATTAACAAATAATTACTTTTTAAATGTGACTATGATTCATTTTTCGTGAAAATGATTCAAAGTAATATAATAATTCATGTTATACAGTTAACATTCAAAATTGATACGTAGAAAATATTACATCCAAAATAAATTTCGTAAAAAAACATCGTTTCAGCAGTGCCCGCTAAAAACTTGAATCAAACTCAACTACGTTCAAAGTTCAAATATCGAAAACAGAATCCGTATTTACCCATGACTGAACCAAAAAAAAAAAAATGCGAATCACTATCAGAATTCCGTATATTCTCCAAATTCGTTTCTTGAAAAGTGATAAAAAATTTCGCGATGTTTTAAGCACTTCTCGAATTTCGGATGGAATTATTTTTATCCCTATTGGTCAGGGCAAAAAGCACATTTCATAATTTCGCGATAATTTAAGGATAATATTTTCGCAAGTTTCGATGGAAAATTAAGACGCGTTATGAATGTATTGTTCACTCGAAGTTTTCATTTGAATATCGATGAATCGGCCTGGCCAAGAGGCTCAAAATCGTAACGACACAAAGCTGCACAAAACTGGCCCCGAATTTTGACAGGAGAGGTTATGTCGCGAATTTGAAGTAAAACAAAAAAAGCGCGATGCGTTTTTACCGACCGCCGGATATAAGATCTTGCCGCGGAATCGTGTATACAACGGGTGTCTGCGAAATAAGCACATACTCAGTGCGGATTTCAGTTGACATTTCCCTATCGATTTTTTACAAGTCGCGAAATGCTTCTTCCTTTCATTGCACTCTGCGACAAATTTTAACTCTGGTTGCCTGTATGCCCTAGTAATTTTGATCTTCATCAAAACCTCATGAGAAAATGGAATTTCTTATAAAGAATCGATCGAAAAGATTTTACAAGGTTGTTTTACTTATGAGATTTTATAAAATACATTTTAATAAGAAATTGCATTTTCTTATAAGGTTTTTATAAAGATCAAAATTTGCGCGTTTGCAAGTTGTAATTATTTATCGTTTACGAATTGAGCCTCCGAA
This sequence comes from Platygaster robiniae, assembly GCA_028476575.1. Taxonomy (NCBI): domain Eukaryota; kingdom Metazoa; phylum Arthropoda; class Insecta; order Hymenoptera; family Platygastridae; genus Platygaster; species Platygaster robiniae. The sequence goes on from CM052027.1 coordinate 19,367,486, forward strand.
TGCAACAACTCGCCGAGCACTCGAAAACTCGTAAAAGTATTGTCTGCGCGGTGATGTCACGAGTCAAAATCAAAAGTCCGAATTTGGAAAAATGAAAAATACTGCTCGATAGCTTTTGAAAAATGGAGGATAAGCTTTTTTTTTGTCGCGGCTTATGCCAAAAATTACATAAAAATAAACTATTTTTTCAGAAAATCAAGTATTTTCGATAGACATTATCGCAAATATAAAGGGCATGTGAAAAATTATAATACTTTTCATCAATAACAATAAAAAAAACAATAAATAAGTGGGCGTCTTTAAATCGACAATTACCGAAATAGAGTCGTTTGTTAGTGTTTGACAGTGTTTGGGAGCGTTTGTCGTGATGTTGTCGATTATCCTGAAAATTGGGAAACTCAAGTTGATTGACGTAATTCATAAATAAATCTTTATTAAAAGAACTAATAAAGTGAGGTTAACTGGTAATGACAAGTGACTCTAGAGGTAAACATCCAGTTTGTGATTTGTTGTGGAATATTCTGTGGTACGAGTTAGGGAATTCTACAAATTCAAGATGGCATACTTGATATATATATGGCAATTGAAGTTTGAATTTACAGCAAGCCGATCTATTTGATCAGAATGCGTTTTTCCAAAAAAAAACCTAACCTTAACCTTAACCTGAACAATAAAAAAAAAAAGGATAGTCCAGGTTAGGTTTTTTTTTTAGAAAAACGCATTCTGACAAAATAGATCGTCTTGCTGTAAATTCAAACTTCAGCCGCCATATATATATCAAGTATGCCATCTTAAATTTGTAGAATGCCCTAACTCGTACCACAAAATATTTCACAACAAATCACAAACTGGATGTTTACCTCTAGAGTCACTTGTCATTACCAGTTAACCTCACTTTATTAGTTCTTTTAATAAAGATTTATTTATGAATTACGTCAATCAACTTGAGTTTCCCAATTTTCAGGATAATCGACAACATCACGACAAACGCTCCCAAACACTGTCAAACACTAACAAACGACTCTATTTCGGTAATTGTCGATTTAAAGACGCCCACTTATTTATTGTTACTGATGAAAAGTATTATAATTTTTCACATGCCCCTTACATTTGCGATGATGTATATCGAAAATGCTTGATTTTGGAAAAAGATAATTTTTTTTATGCCATTTTTTGCACAAGCCGAGACTCTAAAGTTTTACCAAAATGAATTTTAGTCTCCGTTTTAACTTTTTTTGTAAACGTCATAGTTTTCGTTAAAAAAAGTATAAACCAATGATTTTTGAATCGAAAAATTCATGTTCAAAATTTATCGAGGGAATTTTTGTTTTTAATGCGAACGTCAGAAAACATGGTTTTTCATTTGGATTAAAAAAAAGTCGATCGTTATTATTTTTTGATGAATATTTTGATACTGTGTTTATTGCTAGACCTTCCCGAACAAAAGTTATGTAAATAAGTTGTAAAATGAATGCTCAGCGGCGATGTAAGTTTTAAAAAACGTTGACCTTCCAGTTCAAAAATCATCAGTTTTTATTTTTTTTTTTTAAAGAACTATGACGTTTACAACAAACATTTAAACGGAGACTAACATTTATTTTTCAAAAACTATCGAGCAGATTTTTTTAACTTTTCCAAATTCAGACTTTTGATTTTGACTTGTGACATCACCGCGCGGACAATACTTTTACGTGTTTTCGAGCGCTCGGCGAGTTATTGCATCCAGGGGCTCAATTTTCAACGTCTTTTATTCTGTATTTTTCGGCCGATTTTCATGAAACAAAAAAGTGAATTTATCTAAAAAATCTCAAAAATATACTTACAATATTTATTTTTTGAAAAAAAAAAAAAAAAAAAAAATGCATTTGAAAAGCCAAAATCTTGAAGAAAAACAATCAAAATCCTCTCTCGAGATTTTTTAATCACTTTAATTATTAAACAAATTTTTTAATTACTTCAACTTTAACTATGTTCGATAAATTTGCACTTCAAACATTAATTCCTATTCAATAAATCTTGAATAAATGCATTTTCATAAATAAATAACTAAATTAGGGGGCCAATATCCATAGACGGCGTTTTTCGTGACGCAACTTTGCGCGTGAATTTAAAAAAAACAGTTGCTCGTGGTAACATAAAATTTAAGGTGTTTGTATTTCTAGATCTACTTAAAAATAAAAAGTACATCGTTTGTCGAAAATTGGTCTCAGTGTTGAGATCTGAGCAGTCAAAGTGGACTATGCCGTTTTGGTTTGCGTACATCATAGCTCAAAAATGGTTCGACCGATTTTAATAAAACTTTAACCGTATTAAAGTAGATGAAATTTTCAAAGGAACACCAAAGCTGAAAATTGTAGAAAAAATCGTTTGTTTTTCTTGGAAAAAATGTTGTAATTAACAAAATTTATTTTTTCAAAAGAGATTTGATCTTCAGTATTCAAAGTTTAAAAAAAATTCGCTTATTTCGTAAATTTTTTAGAGAATCTTATCTACCTGGTTTTTCTTTGTATTTTTAAAACTTTGCGTATTTTCCAGTATTTGAAAAATAAAGAATTTTTTAGTAGTTGTACAGATTGCTATATGTATAGATGTCAAACATTTTATGTTCCGGAATTCCGATTTCATCGAATTTTACGTAATTGAATGGATCTTCTAGAAACAGTGATATCAAAGATATATATTTTGTTTTGTATTTTTTCAGTTTTTCTACGATTTGAAGGATTGTTCAGTATTTTTATCAATTGCTATATGAACTTTTAGAATTCGATACGTTAGTTTTTGAAGTTTCGTATATTTTTAGTATTTCATATATTTCTAGTATTTTTATATTTTTATTTGTATTTTTCACTATTCATAAAGTTTTGTAGCATTTTTAATTTTGTTTAAAGATATCTCTTCAAATTTCGAGAAGGCGATTAATACCTGATATTTAAAGTTGAGATATTTTTTCCGAAAACACTATTTCTCATGCGTTTCTGAATCTAATAAAATTCTCGTATTTTTTATAATTTTTCGTTTATTTATTTAATTTTTTTTTCCGTATTTATTGGATTCTGGTAGATTTTATACCGGATCAATAGAATTCGAGTGTTTTTAAGAATTACTCCATGCACATTTTAAAAATTCAATGCTCTAAGAATCAGTTTCATTAATTCTCAGAATTTTGAGAAATTTTGGAAAAGATTAAAAAAAACATTCAAATGTAAAAAAAAATCCAAGTATTTTCATCACTTTATTATATTCATGGAATTTCGTAAAATTTTGTGGCAAGAGAAAATATTCTAAGTATTTTTATGAATTTTAGAATTTGATGCTCTTAAATCTAAAGTTTCATAGATATTTTGAAATTTGTAAATTTATAAATTGTTTACAAAAAAATTACTTCATAGATTTCTAGTAGTTTGTAGATTTTCCGATACATATGTTAAAAAATTTTTGTTGCATGAAATCATAATATTAATTCCAGGTTAAATTTATTTTTTCAAAAGAAAATCATGAGAACATCGTTCTGGAAAATTCGTCCGATCATATAATAATATATCGATAAACAAATTTTAATATTTCGAAAAGTAGTATCGACATTTTTATAAATTAATACGTATCGCAATCCCTATTGTATGGTGTTTAAAAACCAGTAGCGGACTAACAGGAGGAGGCGATCCACCCCAGGCCCGACCGTCAAAGGAGTCACGCAATAAATCGAAAAATATATATAAAACATGATTGGCAATGCTGAAATTCATGTGCAAACGTATAACAAAAAATCTACACCAGCATTCTAAAAAAAAAAGGTCATCAGGCCCTACAGCAGGACCATCTATTAAATGGCTCTCGGAGCACAATCTGCAGGCCTCGTGGCGCTACGATCGACCTATCATTTCAAAGTATTCAAAAAAGCCTCTACTTGATTGGCCAAGCCCCCCCCCCCCCCACTCAAGGTGCTCCAAGCTTCACTCCCGGTTATCATAGTGGCTTATGGAGGATGGAGATCCCTGGATGGTATCTCCTAGTTATGTATAGGTATGGATGGTATCTCCTAGTTACGACCCTGGAGATCCCCAGGGTCGTAACTAGGCATGTGCAGGCGGTGGGGCGCACCAGGGCCCCCGGCTCTGAGAGGTGCTAAAAGAACCTTTTATTTTTTTTTTTTTTTCATTCTTGAAGGGCCCCCGAGAGCCTCGCTACAGCGCTGTCGAGCACCCTGAGGAGTACTCAGTCCGCCAGTAATAAAAAAAAACTATAAAAGTATATATATATGTATATATATATTTTTCATATATATTTAGATAATGAAGCTTAAATAAGATACTTTTGTTTATATGGAGCAACTTGAAGGCTCTAGAATTTACTCTACTTTGTATTATATCGAGTCAGAGAGTATTATCCTCTCTTTAGTTTTAAGGTAGTTTTAGGTCAGGCCTGCGACATATTTATTTTGTTAATCTTGCGGGAGGTAGAAATGTAAATTTTTACTTTGTATATTACACGTGAATAAAGTTATTATTATTATTATTATCTGGATTAAAGAATTCATTAAAATACTGACCTTGGGCCAGAAACATGTCAATGGGAGGGCAGTTCTGGACTCCGATCTGCGACAGTGGGGTGTTGCCGTGGACTGTGGATGGCGAGGAGGTGTTGTCACGATCAGGGCTGTTGGACCTGAGCGAGGGGTGCGCGGTGGAAGCGGACGAGGGCCTCTCGGCCGCCCCGCTGCCGCTCTCAGCCTGAGCGGCCACTTGGCCAACAACAACCACGCTGCCGTTCTCCGACAGCGTCTCTCCTCCGCTCACTCCGAGTCCGTTAGCTCCCGGCTCAACATCATTGCCTGTAGATGACAGCACCTGGCAAATATATGTTGCAACTAGCTGTCAGAGAGCTGGGGTGGGGTTTACTATTCATTACCTTAAGAAGTGCAAAAGTTTGTCATTCGATATCCGAAACATATTCTTAATTATAAATCATAGCATCGAAAATCGCGGAATTAACTGCATTCGTCTGGCGCTGTTTGATTAGCATCCTGGAGGATAGATCCATCAAAATTCGGACAAGAAACTATTCGATTATCCTGCCATAGCATGCTTTGGACAGATGTCGCTTTAAGTGTCCGAATACCTCGTAGACTAAAGTAAATATTGTCAGTATGAAAATTTTCATCAAGTTGGAAACAAGCTTAGATTTTACTCGAAGAACCGCGATCATCAAAGCTAGAGCACTGGATAGTATCTGATATGAGAAAATAAAAAAAGTGTTCCAAAACACCAGCAAAGGATGTACACTCAGAAATATACTCGAGAAGAACCTCGGAAGCCATGAAAAGGTGGAACGGTCACCAAAGAGGCGTATCTAACCATTTTGAAGAACATATTAAAACCGTGGATAGAAGATGTTGCTCCTGGAAGGCCGAAACGTATTCTACACAAGATGTTTCACCGGCTCAGATGGGTCGTTTGGTCAAAAACTGACTCTTGACATCATGGACATACTTTAGCCCAAGATATTCTTTTAACCTCTTGAACCGTCGCATGTGGAGGGTGATTAAAAGGATCGCTAACAAGTCTCAACATCCTTATTTGACATCGGCCAAGATTACAGGCTGTTATAACAGCTGATTAAGGATACATCGGATAATTATTATCTCCATAGATATACTAATCTTTATGTTCAAAAGTATTTTTTATCTAAATTCATTCATAACAAACATTTGTAACGAATTTTTGATTAGTCCTGATCATGGTGGCGTACCCTTTATATCCTTGTCAATTCTTTTGCACCTCTTATGCTATAAGGATAGCTAGAAAGGTTTGGGAACAGGGTAGGATTGCTCTACGCGCGGAAAAGCATCTAACCTGCAAGGGACTGCTCCCGTTGCTCCCGCTGGACGGACCCAAATCGTGACTGTGGTGGCTGTAATCGCTCCGTAGCAAATTTTCGCTCTGCATTTTGCCCTTCAGACACGTTATATACCTGTTGCAAAAGTCCTTGCACAGCTCTTGCACTTTCTCCAATTCCAAAAGGTGAATCCGCAGCACCTGAATAGCCTTTATCATCTGTAACACCAAACCCCAAAATCTGGCTTTTATTGGATGGCTGGATTTTGGGATTCTCGAAAAATCTTGGGAATAGCTTTACCAGGCCGTCAATTTCTGGGTCATTGGTAAGGAAAGGCTTTCGGTCTCTTTCCTGGTGTTGAACAAAGGCCTGAATGTCCATGTTGAAACTTTCCGAAGTCGAATAGTCGGATTTCTGTGTGGCCTGTTCGCATCTTTCAAATAGAAGGGCAAGTAGTGGAAAGAGCGGGTGCTTGTAGACAGTCCTTTTGTCAGCCTCAAACTGGGCCTGGTCCTGGTGAGTTGTGTAATCCGTCCCGCTCGCAGGGTCCTGATCGTAACCAGGAGTCACCATCGCTAGCGCCACCGCGGTGCTGCCCTCTTGCATTCTATCATTCCTCTGAGAAAATCCTCATCGTGTCGTGACTGGGATCCAACTCTACTATGAACTGTGGAACAATCATACGTTTTCACAGTTAAGGTGCAAACAAACATTACAATTTGAGGGGAATTCGGTTAGCGCATAAAAGTTACTGACTTCCCTATGTCAGAACTTTTTTGGGAAATTCTTCATCTCGCATCCGGGTAGAATCATTAGTTAAGGGTAATCACGGTAAAAATGTGATCAATTTTTTGTTACTAGGGTCACCTAATGTTCCTGCCATCTTCACCCTGGGAGTCTAGTGATTGGCATGGATAATTTTCTCTAACATCGTGTAAGGGCGAACAAATGGGATGTTGAACGCTTTAACCCTATCACTCTTCGATGCGATAAAGTGGATGCAAAGGAAAGATTATCCGCATTACGGCTTACGCAACAAATTACTGACGCATCGTAAAGAAATTCTTAGGGTAGCATATGTTCACTAAACATTGAGACTAACTTCAGCCGTTTGTTTGACTGCATAAACAAACACAAATGACAATCAATGCACTTGTCATGCTTCATTCTGCTCCCACTGAACTGTCAAACTCAAATTGTGCAGTAGTTTCCATTTAAAATGTACAAGCTGGATTTACGTAAATCTGTTGCCAATCTGTTTGGACGACTCAGTAAAAGTGAAATTCTTGATGTGTTCAAAGAAAAGCCAATCTCTCGTGCGACTATTTTTCGTGTTTTGAAGGATTGCCGTGATGGAAAAGAACCGAAAAATAAAGTTATACCTGGGTGCCCACCAAAATTAAGTGCCATAACAATGAAAAAACTGCTGTCAAGTGCCAAAAACATGGTTGATCAATCGACACGCCAATTGGCATGAAAATTTGGCATTTCAAAGTCTGGCGTTCACAAGATTTTGAAGAAAAACAATGTAATTTATCGTAAACGTAAGCGAGCACCAAAATATACGGCGAAACAACTCGAAAAAATACCAAAAAGCTGCCGTACCCTTCGTCGTGAACACTTTGCGAATGAAAAATTCGTCATTTTGGATGATGAATCATACTTTACATTTTCGCACCATGAATTGAGCGGCAACGACGATTTTTACACTGACAAAATCGAAACAACACCAAGCGAAGTTAAATTTGCCATCAAATCAAAATTTGAGCCGAAGATGCTAGTGCGGGTGGCCATTTCTTCGAAAGGTGTTTCAGCGCCATTGATTCGCCCAAACAAAGCCAAAGCGATCAATGCTGACGTTTATATCGGCGAATGCTTGCCAAAATTGAAGCGATTCATCGGCAAATATCACACTGGCGACGAAATCATGTTTTGGCCGGATCTTGCAAGCTGTCTTTATGCGAAAAAAACATTGGATTGGCTGACCGAGCAAGAAATACCATTTGTGCCGAAGAAGGACAATCCTCCAAACCAATCGAAAATTTCTGAGCAGTTCTCAAGCGTATGGTGTACGAAAAGGGCTGGGAGGCACGAAACGAGCAAGAGTTGATTAATCGAATCAAGCGAAAGTTGAAACAAATCGAGATAAACACCGTCCAAAACCTAAATCGGGACATTCGCTCTACACTACGAAAAATCGAAGATAATGGTCCATTGAGTGTACTCAAAATGCATTTTTTGACAGGTAACTAATAGACTGAAGTACCAAATAAAAATAATTTTTAATTTAATTGTTTGTTTTCAGATAGCGTACGCCGGAAGTTAGTCTCGATGCTTAGTGGACATATGTTAAGAGTGACTCAAAGTCAGTTTAAATCTCAAAGTAGTTAAAATAAATAAGAGCTTGATGGAAAAACAGTTCATTTTATCGTTAAAAAAAACTAAAAAATACCTTTTTCCCCAAGTTATTGTGATCGCGGCTTTGTACATGCTCGAAAGCTCGAACGTCTCTACCGTTTCGCCAGTAGTCGCCGTTGCCGCGCCACGAAGCGCCGAACGAGCGCTACTGCATTTAAATGTCATCATTAGGGGCCTTCGCCGGCGGTACAGCCACGAAGGTATAACAACCTACCACCTTCTCATCCCTCGCATCCCTCGGAATTTCCGAACCCCGCGAGGCCTGGACATGAATAAATAAAACGCTCCTGCCGCAGCGAGATACGTCGAAGGAATTGAGAAAGCACCGAAAAATTCAGCATTACCAATATTTCCTTCTGTAACCACTATTTTCCCGATCCACCTTTCTCTCCCGAAAATATCGACGAGCGTTGCCCACTTTCCACCCTTTTTTAACAATTTTTTTTCCATTTTCGTTGTTAGCAATTTACCGAATAATGAGGACCACTTACGTCAAAACCGTGAGAAAGCCGTGAGTGCCGCGAACGCATTCCCTTCGAAGCCTATCATTTATCGCCAAGATCGATTACGGATTAAAACCTGCCGTTGCTTCCTTCTCCTTTCTCCTCTACTGAAAAATGCACGCGATTTTAATCTGCGAGCGTTATTGTTTAAGGAATTCGCCAGGGCACCTTTTTTTCATCGGCGGATTTGAATTGCAAATTTTGGCAACAAAAAGAAAAAGAATTGGCTTTCCTTGGCTCGCGCGGTTCGCGTGTGCAGCGGCCTTTAAAGCCAGTGATGTAATGTTACGCGTAGCAGTATCGGGCTAAAATGGTTTTTCGCTTCAAGTCAATTGATAAAGACTATGAAAATAATGATTATTGCATAGTGAGTGCGTTTTTGTTCAAGATAACTATGTTCGAAACAATTCGATGATTGTATTTTTCTGAGTGCATAAGTAGAGATAGATAGGTTTTTAGATGATTTATACTCAGAGAAAAACTATTTCAAATGAACTTAATACTTATCCAATTTGAGCCTAAAAGAGTCATTTACTCTGCTCAACCTAATCATTTTGTGAAATGTACAATAATTAAGAATGTCCTGCAACCAAAAATTTTCCCAAACATGAAGCACCACTTCATTTATAAATAATTTTTCAGAGTCTAAGTTCGCGGCAATGAATTGGTTATGCCATTAAGACCATTTAGTGTGTTTCAGGAAATTCCGTCTAAGACAAAATGTTTTTCCCGTCGTTTTGGGACATAGTGAAAAGGAACGAATAAGTTCGGATGTCGCACAGGAGGCTAGGTAGAGTGGACACAGGGGGGGGGGGGGGGAGAAAAAAAAGTAGTAAAAAGATATAAATGGGGCTGCAGCGTTGCTACTACTCAGCGCTGAAGCTGCCGACTATCGGAAAGCACAAGAGGGGTGGACAGGCGGCAGGCACCATTAACCACAAGTGGTGCTTTCCAGGCACATCTTTCCAGCGAAGCCAATATTTATCGTTGAACCGAGGTAAATTTTCATCGAATGTATTACAGCTGACAAAGCGCAACCCTTTATTCCATTTCAATTCAACCATTCATTTCAATCTTTCCTTCTTCCACTGTCCAAATTGTTTGAGACTCTCCGAAAAACGTTTCGCACAATTTCATACCATTTTTATACAGGGTCGCGCATAGTTTTGAACATGCAAATTGAAACTCTAGCGTTTTGAATAATAAAGTTATTAGTATACAATGCAATAGTTTCAAACGAAATAAATCTGACTTTAATAGCTATGTCTCATTTTCTTGCAGTTTTCATACAATTTTGATATATAATGCTGTTATAATTTATAGTACATGCTGAAAGGGTTTTACAAATGAAATTTCTGAAGGCTTACTATGAAATGAAACTTCTCATGTCTTACTATAGGTATAAAGTGAAACTTCTAGTGGCACACTATGAACTGAAAATTTTTATGTCTTACTACACACTGTCAGTAATTTCTCTATTAAATTCAAGAGATTATATTCGAAGCAGATTTTCCGTGCTGTCTATTAAATTGACTATTAAAGTTATGGATGAATCTTTAAAAAAAAAAATAGACATCGTCAATGAAAATAATGAACATTCTACGAAATTGAAGTGTTAATGTAATATTTAGCAGAAATTAGAACATTTTAACTTGAAATAATTGCTCAATGAAAATCAATACTAAAACTATTTCAAATTTCAGTGGAATTTGACATTACACATTTTTTTTGGGCAGATTTTTACTTATTAATTAACAGCTGTTTCATGAAAAAACTTTTTTGAGGTTAAAAAAACGGCGTACATTAATTTGTGGATTACTCTGAAAAACCTGCCTATAGATGGATTTGAACTCTAACTATACTGACCTATCTATCTAATTATTTAGACTATCAGAAACTATAGTTGGGGAAAGGAATACAAGGGTCTTATGGAAATACAAGGAAATACATATTGCCAGCTAAAAAGTATATATAAAGTAATTGTAAAGATATGCAGCTGACAATTAAAAATTAATTGCAAGACTACCTCATAAATTAGAAGATTTCAGCGTTTGGGAAATAAATACATTTCTATAAGAAAATCGTGTCTGTACATAAATGAATTCAAATGTATAAAAATTCATTCACTGTAACACCTAATAGGTATTGAGTATACAAGTATATTACGATACATAAAAATGATAATTTTTCAAAGAATTATATATTTTTTATATAATATAAAATTATCTCTTGAAGTAACATTTGAAATTTCAAAGACAAGTTCATGTAAAATGTTTTAAGCTATTAACCTTTCAAAATTATTTCAATTACCATGTACATTAAATTTATTTGACAACTTTCAAATATAATGCCTTGAAATTTAATAGATTTTAATAAAACATAATAATATTATTATATCCAATATGACAACAATAAATTTAATATAAATTTAATTGAAATCTTTTTCATATAATATGTGTCCATGAAATTTTCAACACGATTTTAAGAGAAAGTCTATGAAAGATGATTGAAATTTTAAAACTGTTTTGACAGTGTAGATGTAAAATGAAACTTCTGATGGCCTGCTATAAAGTGAAACTTCTTATGTCTTAACATGCATATAAAGTAAAACTTATTATGTCAAACCATAGATCTAGATACCAAGTGAAACTTACAATGGCCCACTAAAAAATGAAGCTTCTTATGTCTTACTATAGATACAAAGTGAAACTTCTTATGTCACGCCATAGTTTTAGATACTATGTGAAACTTCTTATGCCTTGCCATGGATATAAAGTGAAACTTTTTATGTCTTACCATCGATTTAAAGTGAAACTTCTTATGTTTTACAGTAGATAAATATGAATTGAAACTTTTATGTCTTCCCATAGATATAAAGCATAGACACTAGAGTACATGGAATGCTACTCGAGGAAGATTTCTTGTGCCAACATAGGAAATTGAACTAATGTCAAAATGAATACCCGACCAGAAGTTTGCTGAAGTCAACCGATCTGTACCCGAAGTCTGCCAAAGTTGACTGATTTGTACTTGACATGTGTCTTGATAACACTGAACAATACTATTTTTGATGATTTTCTGTGGCAAAAAAATTTTTCAGTGCTAAAAATTACATATTTTATAAGTATAAGTGTTTTCTACAAGAATTGAGGATTTTCTGAAGCACAGGGCTTATTTCTGGCTTGTACTCTTGTGCTGCTCAGCGTTTAGAGACAACACTGGTTGACATTCATCTTGCTTCCTATGTTAGCTTCAGCTTTGATGTGTGGGGCAGATATGAAAGTAGCAGTCTATGTTCTTTGATGTCTATGATGTAAAATGAAACTTCTATGGCACACCATTGATTTAAAGAGTATATGAAACTTCTGATGGCCTACTATAAAGTGAAACTTGTATGTCTTACCATAGATATAAAGTGAAACTTCTTATATTTTACTGTACATGGAAAGAACAAAACAGGAATGGCTCTTGTTTCTCAAGAAAAAATCCTACTGACTCATGAGAGTGACGTGTGGATTCAAATGCCTATCGCGCAAGACAAGAACGGCTCCTGCATAAACAGCACTCACAATAGTCTAACATGAGTCAGTACGATTTGTTCTCAAGAAACAAGATCCATTCCTGTTTCGTTCTCTCCGTGTAGATATATTCAATCAAATTCAGTCAAATCAAAGGGTACAGCCTTTTTGAACGAAAAATATTATTCTCTACAATAAAGATAAGCAAGTATCCAGAAGTATGTAAATAGATATTCAAGGTATATAATAAACCAACAAAAATAGAATAAAACAACAACAAAGTTATTATCACAATTAAGTGCACTAACGATGAGGCTTATCAACATGCCGCAAATCGCCGGTAGACAAGCTATTATGAAGAAAATGTCTAAATCCCAGTGGAGAGTCATTGAAAAAATTGACATCACGCCTCAGCTTATGCGCATACAGTTGCTTAATACAGAACAATCAAGACGATGTAGTTCTAAAATTCATATCAGAAACATGGTAAACTATCTTCCGACATATTTCCCGAGAATCCACTATGCCGCTAATGATCTCGACCATGCCGTTAATGATCATTAACTTGTCTTCTGATGGCCAATGTCGATATTCCAAAAGTGGATTCAATCGGAGAAGAATCATGATCAGTAAAAGCCATAGGACTATTCGATAAGTAAGCCAGTCGTCTAAGGAATTTGTGCTGTACCTTCTCAATAAGCGATGCCATAACCTTAGTATGCCGGTTCCAAATGACTGTAGCATACTCAAGGATGGACCTTACCAGGGATTTATACAATAAAGTATAAATATGTAGCTTCCTGGAATAACAGACAAAGCCACTTCTGCCATAAGACTCATTTTTCATGATATTCTGATAAAATTTTAAACATTATGACATGTGTGACTTTGTCTGTTATCATAGGAAGCCACAGAAATGTTCTTACTCCTCAGTTCCGACATAACTCTGTTAACAAGACCCAACCTTTGATATGCTTCACTACAAATAGAATTTATATGATCGTCAGGGCAACAAAAAATATTTATTTAAATAAAAAAAATTTAAATAAATATTTTGGCAGTTTTTGGCGGAACATAAATATTTGGCCACTTTTAGATTATTCGTAAATATTTTAAGGTTTTTCATGTTTAATCCCAAATATTTTCAACTATTTTTAATCATAAAAAATATTGTACTTCATCTACATGTTTTGCCATGAAATATTGGTCATTTTCTTCAATTTGCAGTTGGAAAATTACCGAGAAATTATTCCACATGACTACAGATGAATAATCGGTTTACATTTCAAAATAAATAATCAATTGAAACATTATGCTATTCGAGCTAATGCGTCTATTCAATTCGATTCAATCGAATTCAAACGAAAATTCGATTTAGTTGTGGCTCGCACTAAAGGGGCTATCAAAAATCAAGAAAATTATAAACATTTTGAGCACGGGGAAAATCATAGAGCCAGATGAATTCGTTGAAAGCCTTTCACTAACTGAAGTCAACACATTTATATTTGCACCGCTGATGCCGACGAACGTCGAACGGTCATTTTCTAGATACAAAAATGTTTTAAGCGACAACCGACGTTCATTTCTGTTTGAGAACTTAGCGAAACATGTGGTCATTTTCTGTAACAACTCTGATTTGGAGCCAAGAATGTAAACAAATACACAAAAAACAGAAAATTTGCTTTAATTGGATCATAAATATTTCTTGCATTTCAATAGCCTATCATAAAAATTTAGCTGTTTTTTCGTGCACAAATAGATAAATATTTTGCATTTTATTGTAAATATTTTTGGTTGCCCTGATGATCATTAAAGGAAAGAGAATCTGTAATATAAACACCAAGATCCAAAGACATAAAAGGAAACTTCTTACGTCACAACATAGATTCAAATACTATATTAAACTTTTAATGGCACGTCGTGAAGTGAAACTTCTTATGTCTTACCACAGATATGAAGTGAAACTTCTCATGTCTCACCATACCTAGACCGACTCAGCTGGGGAGGTAATCAAGATTTATTTATTATACAAAGATAAATATATTTCAAATACTGCTATACTCTTTATTTTTGTAATAATTCTTCAAGAAATATAACAAATAATGGAAAATTGGAGTAATGACTGAAATAGAGAGGGTCGCATGCTTAAAGAAAAATCCTAGAGACCGCCGCTGCGGCGCGTGTCAACCGCCAAGATCCCTTGCTTTTCTCTCGCGAACCCTTGACAATATCGATCGCGTCAATCTGCAATTCTGTCAAGCCAAGAGAAATGGGCGTTCACTCGAGTCAGTGCGCACACAAGAAGTTTTTCGTATGAGACGGCGCAACGAGAAAAAAACCTAGAATACGATGAACCTAACCTCAATCACGCCTACAACAACCCCCGAACAAAAAGAACATTACAACATGAAATTTCATAAATTACGTTTCCAAAACAAACGCACGTTTTTCACTCACCACGACCGGTCAGTCGTTGTTGATATCGTTGATATCCTATCCAATAAAAATGAGCTTGGATTTCGGCGATTTCCGTGATTCACTCTCCAAGGAAAAACTTGGGAAAACACACTTGGAAAAGCACACGTAACTGGTTTTCACACGCGATTTCGACCGATTTATATTCGCGAACCTTTGAATAATATTACGCTGTCAACATTTTTTTGACGCACCGTCGCTGGTTGACGGGTTGTCGGCAGTCTCTGCTCGCGGAGGGGAAAAATCCGTATTTATTATATCGTGCACTCCCCCTCCTCCATGTAATAGCGGAAAATTTAAATTACGTGTAAAATGTTTCAATTGAAATGTTTTTTATGAAGCTACAACTTTTACTTTGACATTTTTTTTGGAATGGATTTGTCTAGCAAGTGTTATTGTACGAATTGAGAATCATAATTTGAATTTCCCGCCAAAAGTGCAACAAAGATGGCGGCTGTTGTGCAGTGTTGCCAACCTTATAACCAATTTGAGTATTTTGAAATAAAAAAGTAAATCTGGGTTTTCCAAGATAACAAAATTATTGCAAAATATCAAAATAACACACAAAAAAACAGTTGAGTATTTTTTCGCAAATTACAGATTCATATTCTTTATTTTTAGTGATTCTCAAAAATTCACTGCAGTGTTGCCAGATTTGATTTAAATCTGGCAACAATGTAGCATTGCTGCCAACTGCGCAGCGCTGTGTATGGTTTGTGTATGCAGTGTATGGAAACACGTGAGCGAACGTAAACAAAAAAAAACCAAAAAAAAAATATTTTGCCCAAAGTTATTATAAGAGTTTTGTAGTTACGATTTTCTAAACAAGTGCAAAAATGGAAGGACTCAATATGCTTTCTGTTCTGACGAATTTCAAGCAACTCTGCGAGTCGTTCAAAGAAAATCCGAACATCGAAAATGTTAATAATCTTGTTAAACAAATTGAAAACTTCCCGGATATTTTCATTCAAGACTTTTCAAATCTTATTTTGTATCCTATGATTCAAAACTTGAGTCGTCGTGATTTAAGGTAAGAATACGATCTTTTTTTTTTATTTTTTCAAATAAGGTTAGATTTGTTATAATTTAGAATTTGTATGTTTCATTTGATGGTAGTGCTGAATTTTTGTTTTGTTTTTTTTTTTTTAAACAATCGATCACTGAAAATGTAGTGTATATTCATTTTCAATAAAAAATATATTTTTCAGTTCAGGATTGAATTATATATAAATATATATTAATACTATATGTGTATATATATATTAATAGATAATTTCAAAACACAATACATCTGGTGTTTTGATTTTTGGCTCGGATTCACCAATTATAAATATTGAAATCAATAATTGATAATTAGAATAACTTATTTGTGCAGATAAATTTGCACGTCAAACCCAGTTTGTACAAATAAAAAATATCCTAGCGTGTACAAGATATGTCATATTGAAAAGTTTAACTAAATGATGAATTCGTTGATTTTCAAGGATTCGTAGAAGAAATGCAATGAGAAATTTTTTCAGGAGCAATTTATTTAAAAAATAATTTGTTTACTTACCACTTGTCCCAAAAAAGTTCTTCACACACAATTTTTTTAACCCTTTTTTTCTACAATAGCAAACCGCCTGTCCAAATTCAAGCTAAACAGAAAAATGTTATAGTGTTGGCAAAATGTTTCATTATTTAGCGTTAAAAGATACAAATCCATAATTGAAAGACTATAAAACCTATATCAAAACTATATTTCATTTTTCCTAGAATGTGATTAAACTGATAATCACGTCTTGTTTATCAAGATTGTCAAGTAATTTCACGTAATATTCGGTATTCGTACAAACTGGGTCGCTCATACAAAGTAGGACATTTGCCTTGATACATTTTTTCCATTTATATTTTTCATAGACAGTATCATTGCATTAAATATTTTTCTTTATTATTATTATTGAGCCATTCATAATAATGTGATGTAATTTAAATAATAGATTATTTTATTTGTAAACTACAAGAAAACGATGCATTTCCGATAGTCTGGCATTACAAATTAACGTTTTACCCGTCATTTACAAATAAAATCTTATATTGAGAGTTTTCGTCAAACCAGGCATTCCCAAAAACTGTCAGTAATATACTATTATGAATATTAGTATGATATTACATTATTTATGTTCATTTTCACTAATATCATTCAAAAGTTTTTTATTCATTCACTATTAAGAAATATTGATTTATGACATATATTATAATGATGATAATTGAATAATTTGCTCTCAACGTGAAATCCTGTAAAAGTATTGTCCACTTTCTGATTTTAGGCAATAAAAAATTTTTTCGAGCAAATGCCAAATAAAAAATACAGTGTCATATATTCCACAAAGATGCAACTATTTTCCCTTATAAACTTTTTTTTTTTAAATTAATCGTTCTCGTAAATAAAAAAAAAATGGTTTATCAATGAACTCGAAAATAGCGAACTTTCAAAACTTGAATCGCTAAATCTTGGTCAATTTTCGATCGATTTGCCTCAAATTTTTTCACAGTCATCACAAAACTTTAGAATTGCTAATGCACCCTTTGAAAATTTTATTAAAATGAACGGATTGTTTAACAATGATCATCTTATTAATTACAGTAGAATTTTATACTTTCGATTTACGACATGCGAGAAACTTTTTTGTTTTCAAACTTATGTCGAGTGATCTTTTTTTATATTGCTGGTAAAATATTCAAGTTTATTTCAGCCAAAAATCAAACTGCTGTTAGTAAAACTAAAACTCTCAGCAATTTGTTTTCTGAGCGCACGGAACGCTTGCAATTCATGGATCGCGCGCCAAACTAGATAAAGCAGTGTCATTTTCAATTTTTCTTCAATGATTTTCTTAATTGACTTTTGTTCATTTTTTTTAAGCAATGATTATTATAATTTTTCACTTTATTACTTATTTGCTATATTTTTATCAATATATATTATTTTAATGAATAATATTCACTTTCAAATAATCTATATTGTTTGTAAAAAATTTTTTGTAAGAAACTCATAAAAAAACTTACTCAATATGACAACTCTCGCTTCGAAAAATTTTCGATTTTGCCTCACGACAGTAAAAGACATTTCAAAAATTTATTGAGTGCTAAAATATTTTTTTAAGAAAGTAAAGCATCACTAATGGATTTAAATGAAAATGATTATAAAGAAACCATTTTTGGCAAATTTCAAGAATTTTGAGAATGCAAAGTATAAAACAATGTAATTGCGAGTAGGGCACTTTGATTTTTGTAATCATTCTTCCCAAACAAGGAAT
The DNA here is from genome assembly GCA_028476575.1 of Platygaster robiniae. Taxonomy (NCBI): domain Eukaryota; kingdom Metazoa; phylum Arthropoda; class Insecta; order Hymenoptera; family Platygastridae; genus Platygaster; species Platygaster robiniae. The sequence continues at coordinate 19,385,528 of CM052027.1, forward strand.
TTGGTTTAAAAGAGTATTGAATTTATATCTAAATTTAGAAAAGAAAGAACAATTTTTAGTTTGGACATTTTTTCGTTTACTTTGAAATCACTATTACAAGAGAATTTCTTACGAAAATTGATGCTTACAATTTTTTCACAATTTTGTTTTTTTTTTATAAAACTTTGTCTATAAAATGAAAAAATTTTAACTTTGGGAAAATTTTTGCTAAGGTTATAAATTATTAGGAAAAATTTTCACGTGGATGTGACAATTAAGAAAAATCAACTTTTGAGTTGATCTTTCAATAATTTCTTACAACGTAACAATTTAAATTAAAGCCAAAAAAAAAATACCCAAATTATTTAAACAATTCTATATTAAGTGATCCTGTAGGAAAAATATTTGTTCAATTCCAGCAAAGACATCAAGTTAAATATACTTGACCTTCTGAGAAAAACAATGCAAAAAATACGAATCACAAACAGGGGCATGTTTGAGAGTATTTATGCGACTCTTCGTGCTCAAATTTCAAGTGAAAGTAGTCCATTAAGAGGTTTGCAAACTTTTTTACTTTTTTTTTCTTTCTGGTTTAATTAAAAATAATATATTTGGGTATAATCTGATTGAACTACTTGATGCAAAATTTTCTGTAGTTAAAAAATTCTAGGAATTTTCAAACTTCAATTAACATAATTTTTATTCCATGAATTCTTGCATGCATCCTTAAATTTTGAATTATTTTTCATCAAATTTCAGTGATTTAGAATAAAATATTTATTCAAACTTTCCTGTTCTCAGTTGTATCAGGATATGAAGAATTAAAAGAAAGTGTCATGCTATGTTTAAAAACAATGATTATGCGAACTATCATGGATGTCATTGAACAATGGTACATTAGAGAAAACGCTCCCAAATTGGCACACGGAATTTTTTTATGTATTCTTCTGGCCAGAACAGAAAAATCTACGTCCTTGCGGTAAAACATTTCTAAAATATCAAACTTATGATTTAATTTGAGATTAATCATCAAAATTCTATTATAATCAATGATCCAAAGCATTGTATTTAATCAATATTTGTAACCAGAAAATCCACAATTAAAAATTTCCACATTTAAGATTCAAATATTTAAAAGTTTCAATAATAAACAAAATACAGTAGGCATTTTTGTTTCCACAAATAGATTATCAGCTATAGAAGCAACAATGTACTTGATGCAAATCCATGACGAATTCGATGTTAATGGCATTGTGTTAAAAGCCCAGGTCGCTGATGTGGTTATGATTTTTCTGCCTGGAGTTACTGGGGGGTTGGTGGAAATCGCTACTGGAATCGATACCCAAAATCACACAATTACAATGGTAAATTGATACAAATTCATAGAAAAGTTTTTTTGCTACAGTAGTGAATTGGCTCTCAGCCATTAACCTCCTTTGAATGACTTTTTTTCAATTAACCAATTTATTTTTTCTAAAATATTTGTCCAAAGAAGACGATTGGTATGTTATTTTATTATGAATTAATCATCAAAAGTGACATACCAGGTAGCGTTTTTATAAAAACATCTGCAGGAAAAAAAAATCGCAGTCGGCAGGACTCGAACCTGCGCTCCCAGAGGGAATCTGATTTCTAGTCAGACGCCTTAACCACTCGGCCACGACTGCTTGACGAAAGGGAATTATTATTTATTCCCAAAAAAAAAACGCACCGAATAATTGAGGAATTCTTCATAAATAAATCATTAACTTACTAAGTATAGAATAATTGATTATTATATATATATATATTATGCAAGTTCTCGCACTATGAAAAAACAAAAAAAATTCGCAGTCGGCAGGACTCGAACCTACGCTCTCAGAGGGAATCTGAGGAATTTTAAAACAATTTGAAACAAAAGAGAAGACAAAGAGAACGAAATTATGAATTTTAGTGTACTTCGTTTGACAATTAAAATACTGAAAAAAATTTGTACATTTGAATTTTTATGGTGAATATGGACAGTGATGATAAAAATTTTCTTCTTGGAAGATAAAAAAATTCGCAGTCGGCAGGACTCGAAACCTACGCTCCCAGAGGGAATCTGATTTCTAGTCAGACGCCTTAACCACTCGGCCACGACTGCTGTTATGAATCATGGCAACATATCGGAATCGGGGTATAAAACTTAGGTAATTTTTTATAGATTTTCCTGAAATTTTGAAAATTTGATCATGATATTGCTACCAACTCATGGCAAAAATTTTATTACTGCCCACGGCACAGATTTTTGAGATACAATTTTTTGAAATTCCCATGATATGGAGAATCGTGCATTTCCGCTTATATTTCGAAAACTTTTCTATATTTAATTTTGAAATACTTCCTGAAAATTACTTTTACTATATAAATCAACCTCGAAAAACTTCAACAAGGGTTACCGAACTGTTTTTTTAAGAAATTTACAAAAAAAAAAAACATACAATTGCCACTTTTCAACGGACCATGCAACTTAGGTGGCACGCTTGGCAACGCCGCATTTTGAAAAACGCGATGATAATATGTACGATATATTTATATCATTTAAAAATTTGAAATAAATAAAAAAAACACTACGTGTGTGAACTACCGCTAACGGCTGGGCATGTAAACATGTTTACATATTTACATATGCTGAGCGAGATATCAAAAAACAGTTGCAACGTTGCCAAGTGTACGAACAAAAATTGCGGAGCTGAATGAAGTTGGCCACGCAAGGCTGTGTGATTAACTTCAATTTCTTTCAAGTGCAAGAACTACCTCAAGTTTTTCTACAATATGAAGGATTGTTCAGTATATTTAAAACTATTCGTATTTTTCAGGATTCACAAAAGGCTGCGGAATTTTATAGTATTTTTATGTATTTCTAGCACGTTTGTGTTAATTTGTATATAGATTTCGAGAGTTTCGAGCTCTAGAATTCCAAGTTTATTAAATTTTTCGTGTTTCAAAGGATTATTAAGAAAACAGTGTCTTAGAAGATTTTGATTTCTTTCAGTATTTTTTGTATTTCCTCAATTTTTCTACGATATGAAAAATCTTTCAGTATTTTTAAATATTGCTATATAAATTTCTGGAACCCGATGCTCTGGTTATTAAAGTTGTATAAATTTTGAATGTTTGAATGAAACATTTAGAAATAAATTTATAATTACCTACGCTGAGCGAGATAGGAAAAAACAGTTGCAACGTTGCCAAGTGTACGGAGCTGAATGAAGTTGGCCACGCAAGACTGTGTAACTAACTTCAATTTTTTTCAAGTGCAAGAACTATATTCAGAGATTCAGATCTTGAATATGAATGAATAAATATGAATCTTTATAAGAAAATCATTTCAAAACTGGAATATAAATATGAATACTTGAATAAAAAAGTTTTTCCATATTTATTTTGGAAACATGATGAAATTGTATTACTTATTATTTTATTAAAATTTATGTATAAAATAGTTATTTAAAACCTTGAATATAAATATGTAAGTATAACTTTTTTTTTAAAAAAAAAAAAATTTTTTAATTTAAATCTAGGTACTCGAAAGAATAAAATTTTCGACAGATATTTTGGAAACAATAAAAATTTGTTGTTTATGCTTTAATTTAAAATTAGATATGAAATATTTAAATCAATTATTAGGTTATAATAATAGAATAATTAAACAAGTACTTTTTAACTTCTCTATTTCCGAATAAAAAAGTCTATATTTATAATTTTTAATGGAACAGAGTGAAACATTAGTCATTTCTGTACAAATATTGACTAAGGATATGCCTTTCTACTTTTTTTTTTTAGAAATTTTTACAATTGAATACAAAAAAAACGAGAAATAATAAAAATACCAAAATTTATTAGTTCCTTATAGATTCTCCAAAAATTTATGTAATTCCAGGAATCAAGAAACTTCTTTTTCTCGAGCATTGAATTCTAAAAATATACGTACATAGAAGTCTATGAAAATGATTGTAAATTTTTCAAATCTTAGTCTGTAAAAAGTTAAAAAAATATTGAGGGCACTCTATATCTATAAAGAAACTGTTTTCTGCAAAATTGATCGAAATACTTCAAATATTTAATACTGACGATCCCGAGGCAGCCGCCATGAACGCCTTTTGGTTCCCTTTCGGACTCCTTACGATTTTGCAAAATTTAATGTATTTTACCCCAATACTTTGCACAAGTATCTGTCGCAAACACATTAGCAATCGTTTTATTCATAAACATTTTACATACACAATACACATCGTAAAAAACTGTAAAAACATAAAAATAGTCACGTGCTAATGCAAAGTCAATTTTTATACTCATAAACGCTAAAAAATTAATTTTTAACAGTTAAAGACTCATCATTAGGCAAAATGTGACTCAACGATTGTCAAATATATATAATATATATTTATTTATAAATGTTTCATTGAAACATACAAAATTTATACAACTTTAATAACCAGAGCATCGGGTTCCAGAAATTTATATAGCAATATTTAAAAATACTGAAAGATTTTTCATATCGTAGAAAAATTGAGGAAATACAAAAAATACTGAAAGAAATCAAAATCTTCTAAGACACTGTTTTCTTAATAATCCTTTGAAACACGAAAAATTTAATAAACTTGGAATTCTAGAGCTCGAAACTCTCGAAATCTATATACAAATTAACACAAACGTGCTAGAAATACATAAAAATACTATAAAATTCCGCAGCCTTTTGTGAATCCTGAAAAATACGAATAGTTTTAAATATACTGAACAATCCTTCATATTGTAGAAAAACTTGAGGTAGTTCTTGCACTTGAAAGAAATTGAAGTTAATCACACAGCCTTGCGTGGCCAACTTCATTCAGCTCCGCAATTTTTGTTCGTACACTTGGCAACGTTGCAACTGTTTTTTGATATCTCGCTCAGCATATGTAAATATGTAAACATGTTTACATGCCCAGCCGTTAGCGGTAGTTCACACACGTAGTGTTTTTTTTATTTATTTCAAATTTTTAAATGATATAAATATATCGTACATATTATCATCGCGTTTTTCAAAATGCGGCGTTGCCAAGCGTGCCACCTAAGTTGCATGGTCCGTTGAAAAGTGGCAATTGTATGTTTTTTTTTTTGTAAATTTCTTAAAAAAACAGTTCGGTAACCCTTGTTGAAGTTTTTCGAGGTTGATTTATATAGTAAAAGTAATTTTCAGGAAGTATTTCAAAATTAAATATAGAAAAGTTTTCGAAATATAAGCGGAAATGCACGATTCTCCATACCATGGTAATTTCAAAAAATTGTATCTCAAAAATCTGTGCGGTAAACAATAATGAAATTTTTACCATAAATTAGGAACGATATCAAGATCAAATTCTCAACATTTAAGGAAAATCTATAGAAAATTGCTCAAGTGCAAGTACTATCTTAGAAAGTACAAAAAAAATTGAAGAAAATAAAAACTATCCGAAATTCATCAGTTTCTCATAAAATTGTAAGAAAGACACTTTTTCCTTTGCAATTTTTGAAAATTCGCAACACTTGAAAATTTATTAATAATTCAATTTCGTCTGCTAACTTTTTGAAAGGCGGGACTTTTCATAGAAGAGACTCCTTCTCTTTCTTACACTGTTAAAAATAACTTCAATTTTTCTGTTGGAGTAGAAGGAAATTTTCCAGTTTGAACGGGAATTATAATTTCCAACGGATATTCTTCAGTTTCGTATGGATTTATCATTATCGAGAAGAAAAATTCTCGTTTTTCACTGAATTTTTTCTTCTGAAACTGAAAAGTTTATTGCAATAGATCGGATGCAAATGAAAATTTTATCATTTTTTCATTATTTTAGATGGCTGTAAGGGCTTGGGGAAGAGTTGTTGCTTTTGTAACTGAAGACAGTGTCGAACAAGAGTCATTGTCTTTAGAAAAATTATGCAAAAAACCGGAAACTGGAAGCTGTGATATTTTTAATTCAACGAAAAAATTCAAAGTGGAAGAGAAAGTGAAAGAATTGTTGAAAGAATCGAAGAGGAACGAAGAATGGTTCAACATGGTCGGTGAGAAAATGAAAGTTGTGATCAAACTTTTGATGAACCTCGCTCGACATCCTAACATGAAAGTCCGACTGGAGTTACATCGAGCTGTGAAATCTTTGCTATTTTCTTGCACTCGGTAAATAAATTTTTATAGACGGATTTTGAAAAAAAAATGAGCTGGAAAAAAATTATCTGAATGAAAAGTAGAGAGATGAAAGTGCGAACAATATTTTGAAATAAGAAAAATATTTTAACCTTTGGATTTTATTTGGAGATTTACGTGAACATGTTTGTAATTTTTTAACCTTAATTTTAAAAAAATTGAGCAGTTGAATATTTTATTGATTTATTTATTATATATTAATAAATAATCAATTTCATGTCTTCAAATAGCAAATTAAAGAATATTGAATAAAAAAGCTCTTCATTTTGAATCGTTTGTTCACATACAATGGTAATACAAAAACTCACTATATCCATTTTATTTTCCAGAAATTTGAAAAACTGTTTTTCAGAGTTACTGGAAATTTTGTTTGTCTTGTCAGAAGATGAATTCGAACAAGTTTCGAATGAAGCAAAGCAATCTCTCGCAAATCTGAGTACAAAATGTAATGAAAGTTCGAAAACGAGACCCTTGATTGAAACAGTGGAAGAAAATTTATACAGTTTTCTCACAAGACTTCCTCGTGTTATACGGTCATCTGGTAATTACAGTAAAATTATATTTATTAATTTAAATAAATTTAAACTATTTAATTGTTGGAAAACTTAACATTAAAACATTTTTCCCCTTTGGAATAAAATACTATTATAATTTTGTTTTTATAGACGATGAAAAACAAGTGTCATACTTGAACCAGCTCGCAGGCTATTTGAGATTTTTGGGGAAAAAGGAATTGCCTGGAATTATGACTTCGGAAGCTCATTTACATAGATTGTTGCTTTCACTTGTTTACGTTGTTGAATTAGATTGCGATAATGTTTGTTTACTTGAAGACGCATTCGTTGCAAGTAAGAGAAATTAAATTAACATTTGTTTAATTTTTTCCATAAATAACTGTATGCATTTTCCGGGAAAAGTGTAAGTCGTAAATGAAATCATTGCATGTATAATTTTTTCACAAAAGAAAATTATTATTTAGGTGTCTGGTGTTTCATTTTGGATTATTATGTGGAGTTGTGATTATTTTATCGATATTTTTGTTGACGATATCGATATTTTTGCGATAAAATCGAATAATTAATCAATTATAAATCGATTAATAATCGTTTTCTGATTTAATCGAGGATAATCGCCCATCCCTACTGTTTATAATGGGATGAATAAAAGTATTATTATTATTATTACTAATAATAACAATATTATTATTATTATTAACATTATTATTATTACTATTTAGGTGTCGAAAACACTATTCACACCACAACTTTTCAACCCTGGAAAAATTTTAAGTTTATCAAGGATGATTTTGTGGAAAAAAAAGTTATCAGTATTTGCCAACTTTTGGCAGAGTTGGGAAATTTTGAGTTGTTGGTTGACACGATTCTGAAACTTGAACAAGATGCTCCATATTATCAGAAAGAATTGATGCTGCTGTTGAATTGGGTTTTGGATGGTACAACAAATTGAAATATTTCTTGCAATATTTGCATGCATTAAATATATTACTCAAATTTCCATTATTTCAAAATTATAAAAAATTATTTCATAATTTGTTCTTTTTTTTTATGTTTGTTTCTAGTTCCAATTGAGGATTCTTCAAAAATTTCTCTGTATAAAGTTGTCGCTGACCAGTGTACCTCGCCTGAAATTTGGGACGTTTCTTTGGTGGTTTCGCGAGATGTGAATTTGAAAGAAGCACGGAGCAACGTTGTTCGAATTTGTTTACTTTTGGAGGGATTGGCAGTCATCTCGAAGGCACTGAATGAAGATCAGCATTTTCTTTTAAAGATTTTGTACCTTGTTATTGAAAAAGCTGGTGAGTTTTGAGATTCAAAAAAGCGTGTTTTCTAAATTGTTTTTTGGGATTGATAAATATGGTTTTGAAAAAGTTAGTTTATATCGATGACTTGAGAAATGAGTTAAAAAAGTAAAGTTTATGTGAAGATTTGAAGAAAATAACTGCAAGGTTTTAAATGTTTTTTCTTGTTTTCATAGAATTATGATACTTTTAGTATTTTCTGTATTATTGAGCATTTACAAAATTACGAATTATGTACCATTTTTTTTTACGAGGGTGGATTGAATGAAAAATTAAATGACCTTTGGTCACTGTAATTTCTGTATGTCATTGATCGAAATGCCATCTCGTGGAGTGTTGGCTGGAAGCCTAAGGAACTTTTCTGCACTACCGGCTGTTCTTACTTCTCAGTGATTAAGTCTCCTTTGCGATGAGTGAACAGAAAGTCCATCCGAGTGTTGCGCTACGCATTATTATCAAGTTTCTAGCGAAAGAAGATGTCGGGCCCATCGAAATTCGGAATAGATTGAACTCTCAATTCGGTGAATCGACTCTCTCAAAAACTCAAGTGAAAGTGTGGCACAAAAAATTTCGGGAAGGCCGTAACAACGTTGAAAACAGCTCCCACCCACGACGCCCACGGACAAGCACCACAGATTCGAACGTAGCCGCTGTCAAGCAGCTTAATCTGAAAAACCGCCGTACTACAGTGCTGGAAATCTGTCAAAATCTTGGAATCAATTATGTTAGAGCGTCCAGTCAATCATCAAAAATTCCTTGGGTTTTCGAAAAATTTGTGCTAGGTGGGTTCCAAGATTACTGACTGCGGAACAGAAAAATTATCGGCTCCCAAAATGTGAACGACTTTTGGCTCAGTATAAAAATGAAGAAGATGATTTTTTGCAACGCATAGTGACTGTCGATGAAACCTGGTGCCATCACTACACTCCAGAGTCGAAAAGAGCGAGTATGGGGTGGCGGAGAACAGATGAATTTTGTCCTGTAAAAGCGAAAACGTAACCTTTGGCCGGTAAGGTAATGGCGACCGTCTTTTGGGAATATAGAGGAATCCTTCGGATCCTTCACGATCGGAAAACAATGCAGCCTACTATTCCGACCTTCTCGAAAAAGTGCGACAGTCTTTCCGATCAAGGAGACGTGGTTGCAGTGCAAAAAACGTGCTCCTACTCCAAGTTAACGCCAGACCGCACACTATCAAGGTAACACAACATAAAATACTCAAATTGGGATGGATTACCTTGGAACACCCTCCCTGCAGTCCAGACCTTTCTTCCTGCGATTTCTACTTGTTCGGGCCTCTGAAAGAAGAGCTTGGAGAGCAGCGATTCAGCAGCAACCAGCAAGTCGAAAACTTTGTGTGCAAATGGCTAGAGAGCCGACCTCGTTCATTCTACGAAACTGGCATGAAAAAACTTCCAATTCGATGGTAAAAATGTATTCAAAAATAAGGGGAGTATGTAGAAAAATAATGTATTTTTTTGTTGTTGACAACTTCTTGCATTAAATTGAAAAAAAAAAGGTCGGTTAATATTTGATCCACCCTCGTACTTTGATGGATTGCTATTTAGATTTCTAGAATTTAATGATATTAGATTATTCTTGCGTGCCCGTTGGGCACGTCAGTGCATTTTTTTTTTGCACTGTCCCCTGATAGTTAAACCGTGACAAACATATCATTTGAAATTCCCGCACTTCTATGTGATGCGCGCGCATGTTATCTCTACATAACAGCCAACTTCAGGCAGTGATAAACATTTTTAGAAAGGACTTTGATTTCTGGAATTTTATGTCATTCAGATTTATAACGGCATACATACATATAGAATTTAACAGAATTAAATATATAGTATTTAATTGCTATTCAGTATCTTTTTAAATTTTTGGTACTTTTAGAATGTCACGTATTTTTTTTCATTAATTATTCAATATTTTATTATTTTCTTTTTGAATTCTAATAAATAGGTTTTGCCTGGGTAATAAATTCTGAGTATTGAATAATTTCAATTCCTACAGTTAAGAGATGCAAATTTTTAAATATTCATATAAATACAAATTTTTTCAGGAAGTAGACAAGCAGCAGTTCGATCGACAGGTTTGGCATCCCTCGACAAAATAGCAAAATCCAGGGATCTCCCATCCCTCACTCAACTTATTCGCGTCAACATTGATTATTTAACTTATCATATAACAATGAAACTCCGTCGAATCGAGCGGAATCCTGGGGTTTTCGGTGTCATCGACCTGCTCATGGAACACAGCAGCGTCGACTTTTTGCCCTCCCTTAAGGACATCGTCGACGACCTTCTCCAGCAAACAAATACCAGCTGGCAAAAAAACAATGTTCAAGCTTTTCTTCAAGTTTTTCACACTTTCGCTGTATGCGTAAGAAAATTGACAGAAAAAAATGAGTCAAAAGATGAGGGATCGAGCAGCGAAAATGTCAGTTTGGCAGAAAAAGTGATTTTGGAATTGGTTGAGTATGCGGAGGCTAAGAAAATTGCTGGCAATGTGAAGGAGGAAATTTCTGAGGATTTTCCTGGGGAGGAGGAAATTCGAGAAGGGATGGACAAGTACAGTGAGTAATTTTGTTTTGTTTTTTATTAATTTTAGTTGATGGGAAGCTCAGAACCTGTTTGAGTGAATGTACGAGTTTTCAGATATTTCTTGATGCTAGAAAAAATTTTATTCAGATACAGATTTTTACGAGATAGATTATTCTGATTAAATTTAATTTTTCTTTTTTTTTTTGTCATTGCCGCCTGACTGTCAAACCATGCCAAACATATCATTTGAAATTCCCGCATTTTTATGTGATGCGCGCGCATTTTATCTCTACATAATAGCCAACTTCAGGCAGTGATGTTCAATTGAATCAATTGAAATTCTTAAAATCCATCAAACTTAGAATGTTGATGCATCGAATTTTATATATATAAATAGCAAATTACAAATGACAAAAAATATTTGGTACATTATTTTATAAATGCTAGAAAATAGAATCAATACTAGAAATACTAGAAATCTATGAGGATATTGGGTTCTGAAAAATCTTTTTTAAGATACTTAAAATATATAAGACTTTGGAATTTGGAGCATCAAATTATTCAAATCTACATAGTAATCTATAAAAGTATCAAAAATCTAGCGAAATAATTTAAAAAAATACTATGAAATTTTGCACTTGCTGAAAAATACGAAAAAATATTGTCAATTTTGCAGCTCTTGACTCCAAAAATCTAAATTATGTCCAGTATTCAGACAAAATGAATTCCTTAGATTCTTAAATTAAAATACTAAATTTTACAATTTAAAGTGCGTGAAATTCTGAAAATACTGAGAATTTGTAAATATACTGTTTTCAGAAAAACACCATTGAAATACTTAAAACCTATTATAATTTTAATATCAAAGCATCGAATTCTAGAAATCTAAATAGCAATCCGTAAGAGATGAACAAAAAGTTGTAAATAATTTTATAAATGCTTAAAAACACAAAGTAAACTTGTACGAGAAACCTAATGAAGCTACCGTGTTCTGAATAATCATTTTTAAAATATTAAAAATCTATAAAAGTTTGAAGTTTAGTGCATAAAATTTTTTTAATCTACATGGGGATCCATAAAAGTATTAGAAATCTAGACGAATACTAGACAATACTACGAAATTTCGTGAATGCTAAAAAATATGAAAAAAAAAACTATAAATAATAGCAATCTCTAACTTGTAATATTTTTTCTATTTATTTTATTATTTCATCATATTTTTGACTTATTATACTATTATTTAAGTATGTCCTTATTTTATAAATTCATTGAAATACAGGAAATCTAAAAAAATTCGAATTCTAAGTCATCAAATCCCCAAAAATATTTGAAAATCTATAGAAATCCTGAAAATCTATGAAAAAAAGTAGAATATTCTACAAAATTTTATGAACAGTTTAAAATACGTAAAATTTTAGCAAAAATCTTAAAATCCTAGAGTATCGAGAATTCTAGAAATCTACAGAAAAATCCATAGATATGCAAGATAATCCTTCAAAAGAAAAAAAAAAAAATTTTTTTTGAGCTCAATATTGAAATCACTATTTAAATTACTATTGTATGTCCCATCACTGTATCCCACACTCTAATAAATCACTAAAAACATATTTCAGGTATTTAATGACCTGTTGAACAATATCTTATAAGGAAAATTGAAAAAAAAATATATTTTTTAACCTAATTTCAGATGAAGAAACACCAGAAGAATCAGAGGAACAAAGACCATTTTTCGTAAATATGATAGAAGATGTGGCAAAACGTTGCTTGCATTTTCTCCCATCGAAAGAAATACAGGTTTCGTTGTTGGCAATGTCAACATTGGTGGAATGTTTAATGATTCTTCGCGATTGGGAAAACGTTCTTTTGCCTATTGTTCATTTAACGTGGCATCCCCTGGTCCAACGTTTTCATCACGAAAATCCTTTGGTCATTAATCGAGCCTGGAAATTGCTCCTCATTTTGGCCACCGTTTCCAAAGATTTTATTCAATCACGAACCCTCAAGTTAGTTGAAAAAAAAGTAATTTATTCTGTTATTGTGTGATCATGTGTAACTCAATTAGAATTTTAAAAAAATCCGTAAATATTTGAATCTAAGAACTCAGGCACTCAAAATTCAAGATTTGAAAACACTGGAAATTCCTTTTTATACCGTATAGCGGAAGGATCTTTCGCCGCATAAGATAATGGACGTATAAGGGAATTTCCAGTGTATCTATAAATGTTAAAAAAATTGGAGCGCGTTGAATCAACACGCGTTAGAAGTAAAACTTCTCATGTTACTTTCTTTAAGGTTCTGATCTATAGATTTTCAGATACCTCTAACCTTTTTTAGTTTTAACAGATCCCTCAATTTTTCTGTGTAGTATTTTTTTTCGTTCCTTAACTGTAAATCAGTCGAATAATGCTGCCGAAGAAGTTTTACTTCAAAAAGGTTCCTATGTATAGATTTTATTCCTCTTAACTTTTTTAGTTCTAACAAGTCCCTCATTTTTCTGGTGTGGTATTTTTTTCAGTTTTTAACTTGAATCAGTTAAAAAATAATTCATTCCCGATTTGCAGTTAAATCTATTAATGACATTCTTGTTGCTTTTATAAGATAACCTTATGTATTTTAGTGGTTTTGTGACATTTTGTGATATTTTCGATTTTTCGTGATTTTATGACATTTTGTGTGTTTGTGACATTTTGTGATTTTGTGACATTTCGTTATTTTGCCACGTTTTGTGATTCTGTGACATTTTGTGATCTTGTGACATTTATTGAAATTGTGATATTTAGTGAATTTGTGATATTTCGTGATTCGTCATGAGCCGTTCAATTATATGGTAGATTTTACTTACATCATAATCTTACAGACTTACAGTCTACAGGCTTACAGTTTACAGTGTTAAATGTTACAATGTAAAATCTCCAATTTACTCCCTACATAAATTTTCTATTTTCTAGAATAAATTACACTCCTGAAAAGTGATAATGCCACCTAAGAAGTTTTACTTCAACAAGAAAGTTAATCTAGAAATTATTTTAAGATTAATATATCAATTTTAGTGAATTCTTTTATTCTTTAAAGTATTGAAACAAACAATAACGAATTTTTTGGGACAATTTGAAACACTGACAATCTTGGATTGAATAACTATAAAAAATAATAATAAGTTCTTGGAAAATATTAAGAATTTGTTTTTAACTTTTAATTATGATAGACAATAAAAAAGGTTTCTATTGATTTTTTTCTAGGGAAGTTTTACCCCCAATTTCCGAATTTTTACTGAAATCAGCGAAGGAAAGTTACAAAAAAGACTCGGCTGGCCCGTACAAATTCACTCAAATTTTCAAACTTCAGCACGAATTGTTGTCACAATTGGGAAAATTAACACAGTTGTTAATGTTGCGGGAAAGACAACAATGGCAAATTTTGGGACTCGTTGAACCATATTTGAGCTCGTTGCAAAATCCAGTTTTACAGGTAAATTTTTGTAACACCGATAACTGTGAAATAAGTAAAATTTTTTAGAAAAAAAATGAATTTCCCGAAAAAAAATGTATTAAAAAATACTTTTACTGATGATAAATTTTCATATTTTAAAAATTTTTGAATGATTATTTGTTGTCTGTTAAATATGAAATAGTATTATATATTTTTTTTAACTTTCCCAAATAATTTTTTGTGTTTCTAGGAATGTTGTGTTGGATTGTACAAAGACATTTCAGAATGCAATGCTGACGTTGTATGGGTCAAATGCCTCAGTATTTGGAGCGATCGAATCGAGCCAATTTCTTCAAAAAATTTTGATGACTGGTATTTTAAGGTAAGATTTTGAAAATTTATAAATTTTAATACATTAATCGCTTTGCATCATTTAAAATTTATTATTTCAATTTTTTGTACAAATAATGAAAGTATGTTATTTTATTTTAAAACATCAAAACGAGAAATTACACTTTTTTACAAATTTTTTTTTTTTTTTTTTTTTTTTTTTTTTTGTTTTCAGATTCTTCCGACTAGTAATATACAGCATAAGTACCATAAAAATTTGAAGAAAATATTAGATTATGTTAGAGAAAGAGAAAACGATATATACAAATTGTGAATCGTTCATAATAAAATTTTTTCTTTTCAAGTTTTCAAATGCTTTATTTAAAGTCATGAATTCCAGAAAATGGTTGCATGCATTGGAATGAACGAATGAAATTTTAAAAAAATTTTGATGTTAAAATTTTGAGTGTTTGATTTGAATATTCGAGTGTTCGATTGAATAAAAATTATAATTTAAAGGTACGAATTTGTAAGTTGAAACTGTTTAGTCTCTTTGATTTCACAGTGGAAGTTGCGCATTTTCAATAAAAATTTTAATGACGAGTTATTTAAAACTATTCATTAGTTCAAACGATGATAAAACGAATAAAATGTTGACCTAAGGAATGAAACATGGATTTTGGATGTCAAGTTTCATTTTTGGCATATACTTTTTGAATTTTGGGAATAAAATAAATAACAATTCATATAAAAATATACTTCGAAGTTGGCTACTAGGAAAAGTATTCAACAAAAAAACTTAGTTACAAATACTATTAATTTTCCAAATGAAAATAAATACATCGTCGAAAGAATACCTCTGAGATATTTTTTGACGCAGATCAGTCATATTTTCTAATAGAAAGTATCAAATACTCTTAATAATTGCATTTTTAAAACATTCAAAAGAAGGACATGGCTGATAACAGGTGTAGACCGCGGGACACATTTGTTGATAACATATATGTATAGCTTTTTAGCCTCATACAATCGGGAATTTTTGGTAAAATGTAGCAAAACTTACACACATCACATTTTTACATTCAATGAACAGAAAATAACAACATTTAAAAAAAAAAAAGAATAAAAATTGTAAAAACGACTTTTTTTCCCGTCCTGTAAAATTTGTGAAATGGGGCTTAACAGGTTCAGACCGCGGATCCTTCAATAAAATGTTTTTTTATCGCATGAACATGTAGTCCATTTTGATGCGATTTTGCACAGAGTTTATAAACATTTTGAACAATATGTCCTCAATTATCAAGAATTTTTGGCCAATAACTTTCTGAATAATTCGAAAAAATGATGCTGTCCCCATAAGAACGCATATAAAAAATATTGAATGTTTGAAGTAGTGGATTGACTTGAAATTTTGCAAGGAATTTTATTTAATTTTTTATAACCTTGCTTCCAAATTTTGTCGGAATCGGTCAATAATTTCTACCTTAGAAGTACTACCTTAAAATGATCCGTTTGAGAAATTCTGACTCATTTGTAACATCAGTTCTTGAAGTAAAACTTCTTAGGTGGCATTATCACTTTTCAGGAGTGTAATTTATTCTAGAATGCAATTTATGTAGAAAGGGAATTGGAGATATTACATTGTAACATGTAACACTGTAAACTGTAAGACTATAAGATTATGATGCAAGTAAAATCTACCATATAATTGAACGGCTCATGACGAATCACAAAATATCACAAATTCACTAAATGTCACAAAAGCACGAAAAGTCACAAAATCACAAAATGTCACAAAATCACGAAAAATCCAAAATTTCACAAAATCACGAAATGCCACAGAATGTCACAAAATCACAAAATGTCACAAACAAACAAAATTTCACAAAATCCTTAAAATATATAAGGCTATCTTAATAGGTGTTTCGGTTAATAATGTCGATTTTTTCCGACAAATAGAAGCATTTATTTTCATATTAAAATTTAATTCCTTCGTAATCAAAGTATTGTACATCGTTAGATATGACCTTTTCCCATCTTTCTGTCAAAGAATGGATTCCGTGCCAAAAGAACTGTTCATTTTTTGAGGCCAACATTCATCAAGCCAAATTTTAACTTCATAAGAATGAAATTTTCGTTCTGAAAGTCCGTGCTGCATTGATCGAAATAAGTGGTAGTCCGAAGGGGCCAAGTCCGGTGAATATGGTGAGTGAGGTGGGACGTCCCATTTAATGTTTTTTCAGGTAGTTTTTAACACGTTTCGCAACATGGGGCCGAGCATTGTCATGATGAAAAATGACTTAATCGTGTCTTTCGGCATATTCTGGTCCTTTTTTTCCTTCAATGCTTGGTTCAATTTTATTAATTGTTTTCGGTATCTTTCGCCAACAATCGTTTCACCAGGTTTCAACAGTTCATAATACACAGCTCCCCTACTATCCCACCAAACACATAGCAAAGCCTTCTTTCCATGTATGTTGCGCACTGGTTGGGATGTTGAAGGTTGACCTGAGTCTGTCCATGATTTTCTGCGCTTTGGGTTTTCCAAATAAATCCACTTTTCATCACTTGTCACAACTCGATGCAAAAAACCTTGCCTTTTTTGTCTAGCAAGCAAAATTTTTACAAGTGGTTTTTCGCCTTTCAATGTCTCTTTCTTTTAATTCATACGGCACCCATTTTCCTTCCTTCTGGATCTTTCCCAACGCGTGTAGACGTTCAGAAATAGTCGATTGGGCAACATTCAATGCTTCCGCTAATTGTTTTAAAGCTTGAGTTGAGTCTTCATCTAATAATGCTAGCAAATCTAGATCTTCAAATTTTTTAGGTTGACCAGAGCGCTCCTTGTCTTTTATAGCAAAATCACCACTTTTAGAGCGTTGAAACCATCGTTCACAAGTTTTTTGGATTAGGCATGTTCGCCATAAGCTTCAACTAACACGTAACTTTCAGCAGCCGTTTTTTTCAAATGGAAGAAGGTTATTAAACTTCCCCGCAAAACGTCTTTTCCTGGTATGAAATTCGACATTTTCGAAGCGATGGAAAACTACTTGTTTTGGACAATGACAATTCAAAACAAACTAGCTTTAAATGGCATATGTTCACACTCAAAAACACTACAAATGTCACTAGTCTATGGCAAAAAATGTATGAGTAACGCCATCTCTTAGCATAATCGACATTATTAACCGAAATACCTATTATAAAAGCAACAAGAATGTCATTAATAGGTTTAACTGAAAATTAGGAATGAATTAATTTTTCAACTGATTTAAGTAAAAAACCGAAAAAAAATACCACACCAGAAAAATGAGGAACTTGTTGGAAGTAAAAAAGTTAAGAGGAATAAAATCTATACATAGGAACCTTTTTGAAGTAAAACTTCTTCGGCAGCATTATTCAACTGATTTACAGTTAAGAAACGAAAAAAAATACTACACAGAAAAATTAAAGGATCTGTTAAAACTAAAAAAGTTTAGAGGTCTCTAAAAATATATAGATCGGAACCTTAAAGAAAGTAACATAAGTTTTACTTCTAACGCATGTTGATTTAACACGCTCCAATTTTTTTTTGTACAAAAGTTTCCATAAAGACAAAACCAGTTGAAAAAACAGCTATTTTTCCAGTTGGTTTTCCAATTGGTAATATTCAGCAGAACATCGATTGAAATCAAATGGAAATCATCAAAATATAAAAAAAAGCTCGAAATCGCACTTATTCAGCTGCAGCAACGTAGCGGTACGCAGAAATCACGCGTTATATTATGCATAATGATCCATGCGCTATAAATTTCAACTATATATAGGTTTATATATATATATATATATAAATATATATAGTTGTTCATTGCACATACGTCGCGCGCGCGCGTTCCGGAATAACGAGATAAACGCGCGCAGCAACAACGGCACACTTAACGACGACTGACGAAGACGACGACCAACGTCGACGCGGATTTCCCCGTTGTTCGTTCTATCGACGTTCCCTAAATGTCAACACTCGAGCATTTGCAACTGCCAATTTTGCAATAACTATTTTTCCCATCGACAAATCATGGATATGGAGCGCCAACAATTCAAAGGTAATTGCGTTGTTATAAAATAATTACTATATTTCATCTTTCATTATCATTTACCATGTAGACACAACTAGACCTGAGTGCATTTTTCACACATTTTTATTTGTTATTGTTTATTGCAGTGATTAATTGTAGAAGTCATTAAATTTTTGGTTTTGTGAGGAAATGGATTGAAAATATTGGATAAACAATGTGATGGTTTTTAATTTAGGGCATTGTTTATTTTGGTGTATGATGGACATGAAATGGATGATGATATCATCATGATATTGTTATTTAGTAGTGCAGTGTAGATACGGATCGGTCTTTGTGGGTGTAATGATTTCGATGATTTCAACTGGGGACTTGAGCTCTTTACTTGGATTATGTATTTATGTGTTTCGCGAAGAGCATTTTCCTTCAGCGCGCGCGGGTTCGCATCGATTTGAATGGATTTTATGAGGGTGATTATAGCTGGTGTTTGCAAGGGTTCGTGATACTTCAAAAATTTATTGTATCGCGAAAAAATGTTTTGGAGGGCAGTTTTATGCGGTAGTAATTGATTTAATTGAAAATTATGAATTTTTTTACTGTGTTTCAGTCTTGGAATTTCGATGTTTTAGAATTCTTAAGTTTCATAGTTGTAGATTTTTAGTTTAAATATATTTTTTATTTGAACTAGATTATTCTTTTCGTCGGGTGTGCCATTGCATTTTTCTTTTTTTTGTCATTTCCTTCTGACAGTCAAACCATGACAAACATATAATTCGAAATTCCCGCACTTTTTTGTGATGCGCGCGCATTTTATCTCTACATAACAGCCAACTTCAGGCAGTGATGAACATTTTTAGAAAGGAATAGTTTTAATTTAAACTGAATTTAAACTTGAGAATTTTTTCATCATTTTTTTGCTAATTTTTATCATCATTCACTACGCGGGAATAAATTTTTGGTACCAGTGACCAAATCATTTAGTAAAATATGGAACAACGAAAGTTTTGGATCTGATAACCGAAATTTTGGTTATTTTAACTGTAGTTTTCATTGTGAATAAATTTCATATTGGTTATTATAAGCCAGAAGCGTCGTGACGAAATTTTACGTAGAGAGGCAGACTTAAATGTCAAGAGGGTTAAAGAATATTTATTTAAATATATCAATGAATATTTATTCTAGAATAATAAAATATTTGATATCGATTAGAAAAAAAGAAGGCTTTTACATTTTGAAAATATATCGTAAGTATTTTAAGGAATTTCTCGTATTTGTAGGAATTTTCTACATTGATTTCTAGAAGCCGATGATCTAGTATTCAAGATTTCATAAAATTTTAGTTTTTTCATTGATTTTTGAGAAAATTATATATGCAGCTATTACAATTTTTTGTACTTGATACTATTTAAAAAAAATGTAGTGTATTTCAGTTTTTTGAATTTATTTATAGCGTTCTGTGAATTGTCCCATAGATTTTGACTATTTATTGATCTAGAATTTCAAAATTATTGGATGTTCAATATTTCATAGATTTTCAGTACTTTCAGTTTTTTTTTTTATTTTTTTTTTTTGTATTTTTACGGTTTAAACGATTTTCTGGCATTTTAATGAATTTTTATATCGATATGTCTAGAATTCGATACTTTGTGACTCAAGGTTTTATAGTTATTTCGATTATTTATATCCCTATGGGAAATCTTTTAATAGTCTGTAATTCATGAATTACAAGATTTTCCATAGGGTACTTACACGGATTTTCAGTATTTTTTTGGTTTCTTGTTTTTTTCGTATTTTTCATATTTTGTAGTATTATTAAAATTTAGTAGAATTTCCTAGGTTCATTGGAAGTATCTTGTTTTTCTTAAAATTTCAATAAAGGTTTTTAGAATTCGATATTCTTGACTTGGAACTAAAATTTCGGAGATTTTATATATTTTCATAATTTTTTCAGAAATGTCTTCATAGATTTCAGATATTTGAGTGATTTGAGAAACTTTCAGTTTATTTTGTATTTTCTCAATATTCAGTAACTTTATTGCATTTTCTTATATTTTGATAGATTCTTATGTAGATTTTTAAAATTAGATGCTTTAGGGTTAAAAGCTGTGATGATTTTTATTGTTTTTATTAATTTTTGAGAGAATAATATCTATTAAGAATATGGAGCCCGGCTGGTCTTCACATTTTTCAGCATTTATGAAATTTCGTAGTACTTTCTTGCCTTCTTCGAGATACCTAATATTTTTATATTGTTAAGTAAATTTCAAGAATTTGATTCCATAAGTTCTAATTCATATCAATATCTGTACCAAAATTTAAAATTTTCGTACAGATCATCCTCAATATTCAAAACTAGAAGTAATTGATTTTCCTCCCAAAAATTATATTCTCGAACAATTTTCTGCAAAAAAAACTTACAAAATACTTTTCTGATATAAAGTAACTGGGAAAATTTGTCTCTTCGAAATTTTCAAGTTTAACAATGCCATTCTTACAAAAAATAATACACTCTCATTCATGTTTCAAAGAACTCATTGAATGAATATGTAACGAATCTAACCTTGTCAAAAAACTTTTCTACACTTTCACCTTACAAGTATCTTCAACGTGAACAAAAAATTGGTAGTGCATAATTGTCCATTTAAAACTTCAATACCTCACTCATCGAATCAAACTTAAAAAACTTAAATAATTCAATTTATAGTCCAGTACGTAATCTTTGATTTTGCAATGTGTTTTGTAACCGTGCAATTATCGATCAAAAAGTGTAAAAATTCTTTGATTTTCCTTGTACGTCATGCGAAAACATTTACACTCTCGACAAAAAAAAACCTGTTCAAGACGACTTTTCCAAGCTAATACAAGTTAAAAGGAAATTGTTGAATGTATCTTCTGGTAACGATGTTGAAGCCCAATTTTATTTTATAAATATAGAGGAAATTTTTCTTAAAAAATAATTTTGAAACAGTTTTTTCACATCAACAATAATAGATAAAATTGTTACTATTATTATTCTTTTAAGATTTTAAAAAAGTCAGATAAATAAATGCTGGAAAATCTTTTTTTCAAAAAATTCGTAATAGAACAATCGAGTTTTTTTTCAACTAATGAACTAACACAATGTCATATAAATTTCTGAAGAAAAATTAGAACCCTCAATTTTCGGAAAATGGAAACATTCATTATGTTAAAATTTATAAAATCTATTAAAATATACTTTTTTTTTTTTAATTTCAAAGATAAAAAACAAGAAAAATTTTAATGATGAGAGAGAGTATACTGATGTTTCTACTCCGTTGTATCATATGCTTATTTTTTGCTGTTTTGCAATTAAAAGTTTGATTCAAAACGTAATCTTTATTTTTTGCCTAGTGTTTGATGTAACGTGTGAAACAGAAAAGTCGTAAATTTATTTACTTTTTTGATCATGAAAAAATTGGCTATAAAACTCGACGAAATGTAAGATTATTTCACTGTAGAAAAAATATGCATTCTTTCAATAGGTTACATTTTTTTGCTTGTTTTTCCAACTCGTGGTATAGTGTACTATTCTTCAACCTTTGTTTATGAATCTTTTAAATATCGCTTTTTGAGTCAAACGTGAGAAATCAGTGCATAAAATGTTAAAAGTTTGATTTTTTTTTAACACTATCAGTCTCGGGGTAAAAACGAGGGAATATGTAAAACAGGGGAACAATTAGAGCTCTTATCTTTTTGTTCTCTTGGTGACACATAGCATGTTACGAAGGTATAATACGGAAGAAGAAGCGTGCAGTTTAATCATCCTCGGGCACTGACAAAGAATTCGTCTTCCACCACGAGAAATATTGTAGTAATGTAACATCAGTCTTTATCGCAACGAGAGTGACTAATGTTTAACTTGCGATATGTGACATTAAAGGATATAGCGAAATTAAATGGCCACCGGCTTTTTTATTGTCTTTTTTTCTTATTTATAAACATGTCACAATTATAATGAATAATGGTGGTTAAATGACTTAAAGTTTTTTTACCATTCGTTTCCAATAATGATATTGCAAAAAAATGTCTTCTAAAAAAATTTGTTTAAACCTCGATCATTTTTTATTCTTATTTCCAATGAACGCTAAAAATGGCCAGTAATATTATAATTATAAATTCTGAAAACGTTATTCTTGAAGTTAAGAAAATTTTTCGTTACGAGCGAGTTTTTATTTTTCATACTGCATACCTAATTAATTTTTTGCACATTTTGGAAGGGGTTTGAAGCTTCGAACTTTTTGTCAGAGTGCACTTATGAATCACGATCATATTTAATCTCGGATGTATGCGACGTCAACGCGATGCAAAATGATAAAAAATTGTCGACTCGGGGCAAAAAATTTGCCTGATACTATTTTTCCGAAATCCACCTTCTCGACAAAAAATTGTTCTGGAAATTAACACTTTCCATGGCGAGTTGTGGAAATAAAAAAAGTACATGTTTTTTTTTTTCGATAAAACCATGATAATAAATGATTAGAAAATACCAAAAATGATGAAAATATAAGCAGTTTTATTGAAAAATACGAAAAAAAATTATTCTTATTATTAAGAAACAAGAAAAAAATAATCATAATATTTTTGAATCTAGCCAGGTCTAGTTTTCTCAAGAATCTATAAACATACTAAAAATCTACAAATTTTAAATCTTACAACAAAATCTACATGAAAACGTATAAGAATACTAAACATTTTTTCATATTTTATAAACACTGAGAAAATACAAAATATACTTTCAGTACTAGAAATCTATGAAAATACTCGCAAATCTTGCGAAATGTTGTAAGCGCAGTAAAATGTAAATCGATAAAGATTTGGTTTTGTTTTTAAATCTGTAAAATAATTGAAATTACTTTTTATTTTAGAGCATCGAATTCTTCAAATATATGAGGAATCAATAAAAGCGCCAGAAAATTCTTTAGTATCTAATGAATGTCATGAAATATGAGAAATGTGAAAAATACTAGAAATCTAGAAAATACTAAAAATACATGAATATCTATATATCTATATATAAAAACATTTCTTGATCATTTCAACACTCAAGTTTACCACCTCCCCCCCCCCCCCCCCCAATTAAAAATTTCATTGCAAAGTCCCTGAATAAAACATTGAAAAAAAACATCCTTTTTAAGATTCCTCGGAACCTCCATTTATGGGCTCCCTCGTTCACTCAGGTTTACGCGAAAACAAACGAAAAAAAACTCAATCTAATACACTGCGTGACCGTCAAATGCTCATTACAAAAAAACTCTTTAAGGACCATTCAGAAGGCTATTACACTATTTCAAATAAAAACCGTGATAAAGATTACACAATACAAAAAACCGTGATAAAAATACTCTATGGAAAATCTTGTAATTCATGAATTACAGACTATTACAACCGGCAGGGTAGATTCCGATTGTACCAGCTGATCATCCAAATCATTTCATTTTAAATAATTACCTAAATCACAGTGTCGAAGTTTTATATGGATCTTTCATAATTGTCATCACTGAAAGTGCATTAAATAAATTAGATGCCAGAAAAATATAAATTATATACTTCGCGCCAAGAAATGATCAGGTTGATCAGCTGGTAGAATAGGGATCTACCCTGCTGGTTGTAATAGTTTTGTTATTAATGAATAACAGACTATTCCAAGATTTCCCATAGGGTATAAATTCAAACAATACCGCAAATGATTCGTTGGACTTACTTGTAAATGATGATTTTGATGACTTTCACTGGAAGTTACAACTCTCTCTTATTGATGATTTGGTGACGATATGATATGACGGGATTTTATTTATTAGTAAGTCCAAAGAATCATCTACGACATTGTTTGAATTATATTTTTTATCACAGTTTTTTTTATTGCGAAATTTTTTAACTATTTCCTCGATTCATTCGGTGAAGCGCCCTTCTCTGGTCATCCTTGTGTTTCCTTCGTAGACATCGAATAATGTTATTTATGTCTAAAACTCGAAAAAACTACTATTTTCCTCGATTTAGTTTCAATATCAAATTGTAATTCCTACTAATCCAAATATCAGAATATGCTATTCATTTTTGCCAGTCTTCAGATCTGTGTAGTTCTTTTTGCTATATTTTTGTCTACTTTCTAGCATATTATATTGTAATTGATACAATATTGGTAAAAGTCGAAAATATTTTGTAGATTTTACGATATGATATGAATTTTCGTAATGCACATAGTTGTATGTACAATGTTTCCTCTTCGTACATGAAATATCATATTATACGAACTGTGAATTAAATTATATACGCGCTTCATCGACAAATTTGGAGACTTTTGTCGAATAACAGCAACTTTGGAAAAAAATTTTCTCCATATTTTTCTTAAAAAGAAAGTCGTGTGCCAATTTTTTTAAAACTTAAAATAAAAAATAAAAAAATTCGAGGGATAAGTTGAACGAATCTGATTGGTCGAAACCTGTCCCTCGAATTTCTTTTTTTATTTTGAGTTTTAAGAAAAGTGGCAAAGGATTTTTGTATTCAGAAAAATGTAAAAAAAATGTGGGTTATTTTTTTTCCGAGGTTTCTGTCCCCACCCTGATGATCCTGAAGCGGCCGCCATAGACTCCTTTTGGCTCCATTTTGGACTCCTTACGATTTTGTAAACTTTCATGCATTTTACTACAATAATTTTTACAAATATCTGTCGCAAACACATTGGATATCGCTTTATTCATAAACATTTTACATACATACCGTAAAAAACTGTAAAAACATCAAAATAGTCACGTGCGAATGCAAAGTCGATCTGTAATTCATGAATTACAAAACTATTACAACCGGCAGGGTAGATCCCTATTCTACCAGCTGATCAACCTGATCATTTCTTGGCGCGAAGTATATAATGTACATTTTTCTGGCATCTAACTTATTAAATGTACTTTCAGTGATTTCAATTATGAAAGATCCATATAAAACTTCGACTCTAACACTGTGATTTTGGTAATTATTTAAAATGAAATGATCTGGATGATCAGCTGGTACAATCGGAATCTACCCTGCCGGTCGTAATAGTCTGTCATTCATGAATTACAAGATTTTCCATAGGGGCTGTATGGAATTTTCAAAAATCTGGATTAATAGGAATTACAATATGATATTGCAAAAAGTACATAAAATATAGTAGGAAGCGAAATATGTAGAGGAGCTTATAGAACAAAATATATCTACCCTACCGGGCAGATCGCAATACTCACACAATACTCAAAGTCAGGCAATAGTCAAGAGCCAAGTTAGAAGAACTCATGGTTCTAGCAGACGAACCGATTCATGAGAAATCTATGTTACCGACAGTGGGATAACATTTTTGTGAATGAAAGGTTCTTTTTAGATATACGAACGTGTTTTTGCAACTCGTAAATTAAGTTTCATATCATGAAATTAGTAAATACACGCGATTCTTCACAATTGTGATAATTTTTCATTGTTATACAAAAATGATTCATTATTTACATCTTTCACAAAAGTAGTAATTTAAAAAATTCATTGTCTTCAACTTTTTACTTGCAAAATTTACAGTAATTTTATAAGCATTTTTAAATAGGAAAATTTGAAAAAGGGTTGAATTTTAAAAGTTTATATAAGGATATATTACGTGCAATGGATTGGAAAATAAAACACTTTTTTTCTGTAGAACTCTTTTCTTGAACAAACATTGTCAATTTATTGTCAATTTATTGTATTTCTCCAAAACTCCAGAATCTTACAGATTTTAACTTTCCAACAAATTTTGCATTTCCTTCAGCTCACCCAATTTTATACGTTAACTTTGCAGTACCTCAAATTGAAAGTTTTTATTTGCAATTTTTCTACTCCTGTGTGCAAAAAACAATAATTAATTTATGTTTAATTTACCGAATGACTAAAAAGTATTGTCATTTTCGTACTAAATCACAAAAGGCGATGACTAAAAATTATCATTTTTCACTTTGACGATTCGGAACCTTGCAGACTTTTGGAAGTTTGAATAATTTGGATTTCGCAGTGTTGAAATCGAACAAAAATGATTTTCTTTACAGTGTAACTAGCATTATTTTTACATTTTTTTATGCTTTTAGTGACTTACGTCGATTAACACTGTTTAATTCGTTGATGTTATTTTTTAACGAAATGAAATTTTTCGATGCGATGTTACCACGGTGACTGACTCACCTATACGTGAGTATCATCATACAGCTGACTTTAGCTGACTTGTTTCTGACTATTGCTGACTCTTGTCTATTGCACGACTATTGCGACCTGTCCGATAGGGTATTACTAGTGGAGCCCAGCGAGTATTATGGCGTTTTCGAGTGACCCGATCTGGAGCAGATCCGGAGCAGATTTTTCTGCTGATACGTGCTTAAATCTGCTCAAATCTGGCTAGAAATTGCTCCAGATCTGCTCCAGATCAGGTCACTCGAAAACGCCATTAGAAACGGCTGGATGCTGACTGACGCTGTGTTCATAGTGCTTTATGGTGCTTCATTTTGAAGCATTATGTTTATGATTTATGATGTACTTGTGGAGGATTCAAAACCTGTATATAATGGGATGAATAAAAGTATTATTATTATTATATATCTATTACGACAATATCATTCGACAATATTTACTATATGTGACCCGATCCGTAAAAACCTACCCAAGAACCAAAAACTTGATTTTGAGATTTTCATAAGTAATTATAGAGCAGATTACGCTCAATTGATTGCGACCAATATTTCGATCATTATCATGGTTGAATAAGCGTAGGAAAGAAAAAAGCGAAGCGTCGTCCCGTTACTTGCCCTGAGGCGAGAAAGTTAAAACGTGTTTTTCTCGAAAAGATGTTTTGGTCCTTAAGTAAGTTTCTACAGATCAGGTCACATATATTATTTAAAATATTGCTATATTATCTACACTGAGATAAATTTATAGCAGGTGTTACTATATTTGTCTAGCACTGCAGCTTTAGCCTGCAAATATAATACTTCGTGCCATACTGAAGTAGTACTTCTTAACGTTTTCATATTGTACTCCGTACATGACAAGATAATAGTAAATGCATTCGAGTATGGTAAATTTTAAGAGACAAGTATGGCACGAATCGCTATATTTGTCTACGCGGAAAAAAATTTTTTGTATAACCCCCCTTCCTCCCCCTGTTGTACCGTCATTGGTGACATGGTGATTTTTGGTATATTCGTCATCTTTGTCCTGTGCTGAGGGTCCGTCCTAGAAATTTTTTTTCCGTTGCATCCGAGAGAGCGCATCTCACCGACCCGTCTAAGTTGTGGCCCCAGTTACTGCAGCTTGAACTTGGCGACTTATTGGCGGCCTCGATGCAACAACACCACGAGGTTCCTTAGTATTGACCGAGTTACGATGGCACTTAAAACACCCACGTATCACGTGACTTTCGGTTCGTCAATTTTTACCAAACGTCTAGGAACATATCGTGCGCCTACAGTAAATAGTAGGCATTTAAATATGAGATGATGCTGAATTACTTTATTCCCATAAATATTGGACTTATAGCATTTTCTAATAGCACAAAGGAATAAAATTTCGTATTACCTACACTGAGCTAAGGACAAAAATACGATATGTCAGAGTGATTCCCATTTACTATACATTATTGTAGTAATTACTGTATTTTTTTCTCAGTGAACAAAAAATGCATGTTCTTCATGCAGTATTCATTAAAAAAAAATTTGCTGAGGCCGTTGTTGGGAGTGTCGATGCACCGTCGAATTAGGATGTCCCGGGGCAAAAAGAATCGGGGAATTTGGTGGGGACTGGGGTCCGGAGAGTGGATCGCATAAAGGAACGACGCCAAGTGCAGTAATAAGCTGGAATAAGCGACTGGGTTCCGAACTCGAACGTTCTCCAAAGCCTCGCAGTTAGCCGCGAGTCGCGATTCGCGATGCCGCGAACGCTCTAGATCTCGCGATTTTTCCTGTCTTCTTCTTCTTCTTCTTCTTCTTTTATCCGTCCCCGCCTCCTTGACCTGACCTTACCTTGACCCCCACGATAAATAACCAGTTTCTTCGCAACCATGTATCGCAAAAAAAACAAAAAATCAAAAACCAGTTCGGCCACTTGGACGAAAAGTGCGGCAATAACCGTATTTTATTACAACTTTTTTTCTTTCCCTTGTGACACATTTGATTTTCCTTTTTGAACCTGTGCTATGTCGTCGCGCTTCAGTGATTTCTTTTTCAAGCGTTATATGGAAATCGTGATGAAATCATTGTGGAATCAGCGATTGAAACCTTTTTTTCTGGGGGGTCATTCGATTGCGGATTAGAATGAGAAATTTATCGCGAAATTGTTGGGTTTCACATGTGGTATAATCTACTATTGCTTGAAATTCGTGGATTGGGGTTCGAGAAGTTTTTAGTGAACTTTGTTTGAATTTTTGTTGAAAATTATATGGTTGATGGGATCGCGCTGAAATATGGTCGATGTTTATGTGCTTCAGGGCAATAAACTGCAGTTTATTGACCTACACGTGTTGCAAATCCCGTTTTTTTTACAGATTCCTTTCTTTCTATGACTCCTGAAGAAGAACCAGTTTTTGTGCTTTGTGGAAAGAGCGTTTTCTTTGTCCACTCGTGGAATAAAACATATCGCATTTTTTGTGCGTAAAAAAGTGCAGAAAACTGGGATTTTTTTGAGAGTTGTAGAAAAATAATCGTATGACACATTTTTAAAACAAGTCGATATTGAAATTGTGTGATAGTGTGGTAGCTACTTTTTTATATTTCTTCGTTGTTCTTATTATCAGAGAACACTGTAAAAAATTTCAGCCGAAAACTTCCATTTTTGACTGAAAGTCAATAACCGGTTCAATTCTGGACATTTTCCGTTAAGGGGTTACGCCACTGTAGAGCACGGAGAAATAGGCATTTTTCGGGCATTTTTTTGGCGCCATGACGTAACAAATGAAAATGCCGATAACTGGGATTTATTTTACATATCGTGAAGAACGAAATGCAATTTATTTCAAGTAATTATATCAAAAAACAACGGCTGTGCAGCATTTCCCCTCCGACGCTTTTTTTTCGAAAGGGTCCACGGCTGGAAACGTAGCTGCCGCAATTTTTAATCTGGAATCAAAAACCAAAATTTTTTCGAATCTATAGAACAATAGCAAGATCCGTACGTAGGATTTTTTTGATATATTGATTTGCCGCAAAATGGCGTGCCTCTGAACGAAAAACATGCAATCTCACGTTCGAAATCGTCACTATATTGTTTATAAAAAAAAATCCTACGTACAGACCTAGGGAAAACGATTCTGAGTATGATGTCAAAAATTTCAAATTGATCGATAAAAATTTGTACGAGATATGTTTCCGGTCAATTTGAAAAAAGTTGTTTTGAGAAAAACGCGTTCAAATTTTTTAGTACTGTAAAATTCCATTGTTTTATGTGCCTTCAATCTGCGATGCCCGAACCATACAATTGTCCTTCTGCGTCGACATCTTCTTCTTGTTTGGCCAATCTTATGTTTTTCTAATTTATTCGAGCCTGTTTTGCGCCTTCACTTAACGATCGCTCTGCTATCTTTATGCGCTCTGCGTCTATCTCCATGCAAAAATTGTAGCTTTCGGGCGTTAAATCTGGGCATTTAAACATTTTTGACACCTTCCATCTTCTAATTTATTATTTTTTGCCTCTCACACATTAAAAATGAGCGTATTTAAACTCGTTTCGACCTACAAAAATGAAGTGTTTCAGGCCAACACGCAGGCTGTCGACAAGCGACAGTCGGCAGGGAAAGAGGGGTCTTTTTAACCCGCCGAGTTAAACCCGGCGGGCTAAATGGACCCCTCCTTACCCCTGCCGACTTTCACTTTCTCCAGCCTCCGTGTTAACCTTTAATACTTCATTTTCCATGTCGAAACAGTTTTAATACGCTCATTTTTACTGTGTTCGAGGCAAAAAGTATCGTTTGCATCTTGGAGCAATAACACTCGTTCTAAATCAACTGTTTTTGCCCCTAGCTACAAAATATACTATTTAAGACCCTAAGGCACATTTTAAGCCGAAAAAAAAATTCAATTTGTTTTAAATCCTACAGTGGTGTAAGACCTTAATAAGCACGCAAACTTTGAAGTTTTGAATGAAAAAATTCAGTAAATAACCGAATTATCCCTTCTAGATACAGATGAATGCATACGAGGCTAAAAAATTTTTCCTTGAAAATTATAATTTACGGTGAACTGCGAATTTTCTTTTACGACAACAAAAAAATTCCAGTTATTTTTTAAAGTAAAGTTGAATTCCACAGAGATAAATTAGTTATAAAACTTTAATAACTCTGAACTTCGAAACCACCAAAATTTGCGTAGACTTTGGGGGTATAAATGAGAATCTTTTCAACATTTTCGAAGATAGGGTAATTTGACAAAAATCTAATTTTGTTACAAACGTGTTTTTTTGCTCTATCCGTTTTTGAGTTTATGTTTCTCAGAAACTTATTTTCCCAAAGGCCACTGTCACATGCATTCATGATGCATCATTTCAGAATTTTAAGACTCTTTGTTGATTTGATATTTGAATAATCCGAAAAAGTTAAGCGAATTTTCAATATTCTGTGGATTCCGTAAAAGTGGACCGAAAATTATGAAATTTCTACTGTTAATCATCATTCAGGCTCCTCTATCGATCTTCCAAATTTCAAGAATATCGGAGACATGACTCGTTGATCGTGGCCGATCTGGCCACGATATTCGAAATATTTAGAAAAATATGGAGTAAGGAAAAGAAAGAATGTTAAAAAATGAAGTTGAAATATTGCAGCTCCGGCGAACATTCAGAGGGATGCTGGGGACAAAAGTCAAGCGCCTCCAACGCTGCTCTCGAGTTTGCGAAGCGTGCTCTTTGTCATTGGCACAGTCGTTATAGGATTCGCAGCAGTGTGCAATTCCTTGACATGGTACTGTCTATTAGCAATTTATTTATTGATTTTATACACCCAAAATGTTCTCTATAAATTTCAAATTACTAAAAATAAACCGTCTAGGCACAGATATATGAGATGTAAAATAAGATAAAAATACAATCAAGTCTTCAAGAAAAATTTTCCAGCTTATAACAAGTTTTTTTGAAGTGTCAAAATCATTTTTGGAAGATATGTAATGCTTTAAATGGACCAAGTGAATGTTGAGTGGAAAATTATGGAAAATGTGTATTTTTACCATAGGCACCTCCAGAGATTTTGGGGCGAATCCGGGGACTTTTGGCAAGCACAATGGGACAAGATTTTGACTACTTTCGGGGACGATCCCATGTCTCTATGGGTTTTCGGTAAGATTTTGAAATTTCATTCGCAGAAAATGTGATATTGATACAGTGAAGAACTTCTTTTAGGTGAATGTTATATTTTTAGTTCTAGATTATCATTTCTTTTATCAAAATTATCGCTCGTCCCTGCACGATAGAACATTTTCTTGATCTTTCATGAACTTAATTGCGTCCTTTTTTGAATTTCAAATCACGTGGTGGTAAATTTAATATCAGCCAATAAATATGAAAAATTTCCGAAATTTTCCTGAATATATGAAAATTGATAAACGTTTTCTGGAATTTGACATTGTTTTTCAACCATTTTCATATTATACGATTTCATAGAATTTGAGACAAATTTTAATGTTTTCGAAAAAATCCCTGAATTTGGTTTACGTAAATTAGAGAGGATTTTTTAAAAATTTCACATTGTATCGTTCATTCTTAGATTCAACAATTCTCAAACAAACAATTTGATTTTTTCATAGTTTTGAAGTATCCCAAAATAAATTATTCTTTCAAAATTAAATAAATAATGTTTCCAAAAATACCACATTATTTTTCGTAACTTTATTCAACTTCCACCAATTTCTCACTATTGAACAAAACGAATATTCCGATAATTTTCTGTCCGTCTGTCTTCCATCATTTTCCCCAGCATTATCAAAAAACGTTTTTCCCAAATCCCATTTCATCATGCCTATTTTGGAAATATGTTAAGGGTTGTTACACAAAAACCACGTTTAATAGCTAGTTGCTCAATTTGCATGAACATTAGAACGCATCTCGGGGCCTATAAAACGCTCTTAATTAAAATAGCCTTGTTGGATATATCGTCAGCTAAAAATTATCCGACTGAAAAAACTAATGACAAGCGATCAAAATTTTCAGTACAGTAATTTTTCATCAAACTGTAATTACGTGGAAGAAAATTCTTACGAAATTTTGTAAGAAAAGTAAAAAATTTAAATATGGTAAAGAACTATGTGCTCTAAAATCTGAATGATATGTACAATGTAAGGCAAAGGAAAATGATCCATAGAAGCCAAAAAACGATTTAAAAAACCGAGTGAAACCCAGAAAAAAAATACTTTCAAATTCTTCGTATCATCCTGTCTATTCAAAGTGATATCGGTACCCTTAATTTAGATCATCTCAGAAATACAGTTCTTGAAGTACCAAAATTTCAAGATATGTACAATGCGCATAGCATCTGAAAATATGTTTATTTCATGAACATTCTAAATAAGAAATTTCGAATGCAGATTTTTTAACAAACCCGGTGAACCAAATGGAGTTGGATTTGAGTTAAAATTGCCTAGTCGAGTTGCGCAAAAAATCATTGGTTCTACGACCGCAGTACCACCCTGTTATTTGGGTAAATACGTTGGGTGAAGAAGTCGAGTAAAAAAATGCCCAATTTTTGGGCAACGTGACTCAACTTTACGGTCGGTCCACAATTGCCGCACATTTGGCCAATTTTTAAGAATACGGCGTGGTCCATGCAATCCGTAACATTTGACCAACTTTTGACGACTTTGAAACGCGATTCCTCGAATTGAACAAAAGCTGGTCAAATGTGTACCAATAGTTAGGACGGCGTTGAACTGAAATGTCGGATAAAAAGAGACAGACATATGTACCGTTAACCTCAATTTTTCTGTCCCTCATTTCTGCGACTTTGACTTTCAGCCTTTCTTCCCTGGCAACGGTGGTGCGACCGAGTTCGGTCGCAGTTCGGTCGCACGTTTCATTCGACGATTTCTCGATAAATGAGAAACAGAAAAAATCGAGTTACTGCACATTTGAAACCTCTGACATTTGCGAACCATCTCATGCATACCTGAGCCGTGGAATATTTTACTTCGCGAAAAACAATTCACCTAAAAAAATTGTGTCTACGGCCACTATTCGCGTACTTTAGACGACATATGCGCCAATTTCAAGTTGAATTTCCATGGACTGGTGGCAAAAAAGGGTAGAAAAAACAATAATCTTTCTATTTCTACTAGTTTTCGATCGCCTAAACGTCGCCTGTTTAATTGCGAATCGTCTAAATAAAAAATAACAATTACGCGAGTGGGCTGTCAAACGCCATGATTTTTGCTGTTAGCAATCCTGCTTCATGTATGTATGTATAGACAATTCATGTTACGACCCTGCGTGATAAGGGCCATAAATTTTCATTACAAATGTGCGCATCGTAATACTTAAAAAACGTCAAGAAATACTTTGCGCGAGATCGCGTTCTAAAACAATACAGACAAATGTATGTTATGACAATTAATTTGGCCATCTCGTCTCGTTCTGCAGTTGCAGTGCCGTAACACAAATCGTCTATACATACATACATGAAGCAGGATTGCCAACAGCAAAAATCATGGCGTTTGACAGCTCACTCGCGTAATTGTTATTTTTATTTAGACGATTCGCAATTAAACAGGCGACGTTTAGGCGATCGAGAACTAGTAGAAATAGAAAGATTATTGTTTTTTCTACCCTTTTTTGCCGCCAGTCTATGGAAATTTAACTTGAAATTGGCGCATATGTCGTCTAAAGTACGCGAATAGTGGCCGTGGACACAATTTTTTTAGGTGAATTGTTTTTCGCGAAGTCAAATATTCCGCAATTCAGGTATGCATGGGATTGTTCGCAAATGTCAGAGGTTTCAAATGTGCAGTAACTCGATTTTTTCTGTTTCTCATTTATCGAGAAATCGTCGAATGAAACGTGCGACCGAACTGCGACCGAACTCGGTCGCACCACCGTTGCCAGGGTTGCAGTATCTCCACAGCAAAGTCGGGAATCTAGAAAAATCAAACTTACCTGCTGAGTGTATTTATTCCATAATAGTTGGCCCGAATCAAAAGTACATTTATACCTATAAATCCGCTGATTACAGCTGAGCCGATGACAGCTGAGTCGAAAACAAAATTGAGTCAGCCGCGCAGCGCGGAGGGGGATACCCACGATCGGGCAATATTAACCTTAACCATCAAAAACTTATATCCAAACCAAAGTCCAATTTTCCCTCAAAATTTGCCTGTTTCTTGGTGTTTCTTGGAGTCAACGCAGTTGGGCATAATTTCTATGGTTCTGCGACCGCAGAACCACACAACTTTTGGCGAATTAGACTTGGGCAAAAATTGAGTAAAAAACATCAATTTTATGGTCAATTGTAGATTTCAACGTAAACAAGCTCTCAATATGTAGCTGTTTTTTCCTCAATTTTGGCTCAACACAACATGTGGGGTAAAATTTCGGTGGGTGTGGACTCCACGGTTGGTTCACCGGGAATACCATTATTTATCATTGATTTAAATTATAAAAAAAATATTTAGCCACCGTGTGCTTCAGGTTCCATGGGTTTGACCTTCGTGGTATACTGGGTCGTGGGTGGGATCTACATATTGCTGGACATGACCAACCGTCCAGCGGCCTTGCGACGTTACAAGATTCAACCAGGAACAAACGAACCAGTTGATAATCGTGAACTGTGCAAGGTCATTGCCCAGGTGCTGTTTAATCAACTTATAGTGGGTCTGCCACTTGCTTACCTGAGCTACCATCTCATGGAATGGCGTGGCTACCCATCCGTCCGCAAGTTGCCCACCTTCCACTGGGTCCTCGCTGAGATCGCCTTCCACATCTTCTGCGAGGAAATCGGCTTCTACTATTCTCACAGGTATTTTCCTCTTATTTCGCAAAAACAACGCAATCTTACACTTGTGGGAAAAAATCTCTGCAAAAAGTCTGTTAATGTCGGCAATACTCTGCTGTTTGTTTACATTTTTCTCTGCAATGTTTCTTAATCTCTGCATATTCTCTGCAATTCATAAATGTCTGCAAGAATCTTCTGCATAACTGTCTATAGACTTATCCTTATTTCATCTAAGGATCTGCAAGCTAACTATCCATGGCAACTATCGTGAAAGTCAACAAGACTTTAAACCACACCAAAAAAACCGGAGTAAAGGCGATTTGCATTGATGAATAACGTCTTGAAATTGATCAATAACAATGAATGTATTGGAAATGAATGGCTTATCCAGATTTATGGTGGGCCATCTAAAAAGTGGGGCACTCACCCTATTGCTTACAAAATTATATAATTGTGTAACACTTTTTTCGATCCATTATAGTTTTTCCATTTGACAAGATGACTGCACTGCTCGATGATTATGATGCTTGGAGTTGAAATATTTGTTTCCAATATAGCGTAATAGCTTGCAATAAGACTGCACTTAGCTGGTGGTCTCATTTGCTTGATACTGACACTTTTTCGATTGAAAGCCAACATTCATGCAGACGTTAGCAGAGTTCTGATGGTAGCATGAATCAGTTGGGGTGTGACCACTTGTGGCTTACTGATGTCACCATGAAAGTGTGGATCAGCCATTAAAAGGCCATGAATGGCCCATCAAAGTTCTTTTGCAAACCTAATCTTCTTCATCCAATGGTTCATTACTCACAATCAGCCTAGTGATGGAGTCCATCTGAATGCTCGAAAATGGAATAATTTTTATGATTCCTCTAATAGACCGCAATTACGAGACTACATTTACTCCATCAAAGTTCCATTGCGGGTATATCGCATTTGTGTTGCAGATTGTTGCACAGCAAAAATCTGTACAAGTACATTCATAAGCAGCACCATCAATGGACGGCACCAATCGCGGTGACCGCATTGTACTGCCATCCTCTGGAGCACATCGGCTCAAATTTGCTGCCACCGTTTTTGGGCGTTTTTCTCATCGGTTCTCACGTTGCCACGGCTTGGCTCTGGTTCTCACTGGCCATTCTTTCCACTCTCAACGCCCACTCCGGTTACCATCTACCCTTTTTTCCGTCCCCTGAAGCCCATGATTTTCATCATCTCAAGTAAGTGAAGAACTGCTTTGATACACTTTTTATTTAGACGTTGAATAATATTTTTACGTGAATGAAGAACGAATAATTCAGACCCACAAATGATACATTTTTGTGCAAGTTGAAAAAGCGCCAGTTTTAAAACGTGTGGCACACGGTACTTTTTCTATAATTCACGAAAAAAATGACAGCTTTTGTCTACCGCCTGTTTTCGGTGGAAGAAAGGGCCGATTTTGCTGGATGACGCACAGTGCACTGAAAAAACTAGTTTGTTTGAGGTAATCAGATTCTTGGTTGTTTCAACAAAATCACATAGTTGATATAGGCCCAACCACATTTTTTGTTGCCCGTACCATTTTGACATTGTCCTTCATTATGGTTAGTAACACCAAAATTACTTGGTTACGAATGATCAAAATAGCAAAGATCATATTTCGCTACTTGGTTCTGTCGACAATTTTACTTGGTTGTCAAAAACATGTTACTTTTTTGTTACAGCAATGAATAGAGTGTTACGTATCATGCATGTTATTAAACACAACCATATTTTCCTTTCAAAGAACAAACCTATTTGGTTATATTTAGCTTTTAAAAAAATTTTCTGGACTTTAATATTCGTGTTTTTTGGTTAACCGTATCATGTCACTTTATATCGTTAACTAATTACTCGGTTGAATAAACATTTTATTATGATAACTTTGAATAATATCAATATTTATCATGGACGACAATCCCAATTTCCGAAGAATTCGTCGACCACGAATGCAGAGTGCGATTCATCACTTATTCACTTCAGTAATATGCACACATTCACCAATTTTTACCGAAAAAAAAATTTCCGACAAAGCACAACGTGAAAAAACAAAAGGTTCACAGTTCACAGAGGTTCATGACGCACCATGACGACCGTTCCTCCCTCACACACTTCTGCGCGCATGAGTCAAAAAATTGTTCATTCAATTATGAACATGGTTTAGAGCACCAAAACACACTGTTCTCAGAAACTTGTTACTTGGCTGCAACGACAAAGTTTTATGTCTCGGTCAAATTGTTCAAGTAACAATAATTAAAGTTGATAGAACTAAATAGTATATTGTGAGATCAATAAAACTTCTTTGTTACGAATAATCATAATGTTTTTGTTAATTTAACCAAGCGAGTGGTTCTTTCAACTTAACAAGGACAAACTAAGTGATTTTAGTTACCTGAACCAATGCATTTTTTTTTTTTTTGGTACGCGTAATGACTTTTGGGGGACGACGAACGACATGACAATTCAGTATAGTAAAAGACAGCGCGACTGGGTCGTATTACCACCAATAAAGAAAGTGCGCACAAATTTGTTTTGAATTCAAATAAACCAGTGCTGCACTGTTTTACTTTTTTTGATTCGTTTTGATTGACGACAAGATTATTGCGCATTCAGGATGAAGCTGGTTGCAGGTGAATCACGAACAAACACGATGGTACACGAAAGTACACGAAGCAGCACGAAGCGCTGTGTTAAAGGTTCCGGTGACTTCACAACAATACGTTGTTTCTAGTTCCACTTGTTTAGAACTTTAAAATACGCAGTATTTTTACACTCTACCGCAAAACTGCGACAATAATAACGATCGCAGTTTTAAAAGTGTATGAATATGACATAGAACACAACGCATTAGTGTGAAGTCACATTTACGTGCGCTTACACCACTTCGTCATTAGCAATAATCTGTCACTTTTTCCCCCGAAAACAGTGGGAAGAACTGTCATTTTTTCGTGAATTATAGCAAAAAGTTTATGAATGTATTATGACATCGTAAAATTTGAAATTATAGAATTGAAAAATTCTACAGGTTGTTACCATCTCGATTTCACCGGTGTATTGGGGACATGATTTTATTTTTCAACCTTAGTCTCTGGCGATCTCTGAAGTGTCCGAGAAATAGTCTCTATGAATCTCTCGAGTTTTTTTTTAAGTCTCTCGTAGTCTCCATGATCTCCCGTACATTTTTCAACGATCTCTGAATGAGACTCCCCATTTTTTATTCCGGGATTTTCTTTCAGTGTATGAAATTTCGAAATTTTTGAATTTAATCTTCCATGTTACTGCATGGCAGGTTCAACCAGTGTTTCGGCGTACTCGGTGTGCTCGATCGCCTCCATGGCACGGACTTGCAATTTCGCAACTCGCGAGCTTACGCTCGCCACGTGATGATGCTCAGCCTTGTACCCGCCCGAGAAGTTTTCCCGGACGAGGTCAAGTACAAGGCCAAATGAAACACCGCGAAACCGCAATGAAATTACGATTAACATCTATTGTTATTACGCGACTAGTTGCGAAATGTGATGAAATGATTTTCACTCGCGCGGGCCTCGCTGCAACCGAAACCGAGGCGCAGCCGAGCGCTGCGATCCGCTCCTGGAACCGCGCCACGTCCTCCACTGGAGGTGCGTGTAAAAACTTTTTTTTATTACAAATCGTGTTGTAGAAGGTAAAACGCTCTTTTCGGTGCTCCAAAAACTGGCCTATATTTATTTTCAAGACCAGGGCTGGGAATTTATTCTTTTCATTTTCGCACAAAGAGTGGAATTGATTTTCAGAGAATCGTTTATTGCTTACCTTGTATTTTAGATCTCACTGGCATTTTTGCATTATTTTGTAAGCACTTTATTGGTTATTCATTCGTCACAGAAAAGTATGCAAAATATAGAAAAACAGTGATTAATGAAGGTGAAAGAGTGAAAAATTGTTGAAAGAAAATAGAACATTTTGGCGAATGGAAGGATTTTGTCGCTGTGACGCGTTTTGAATAATTTATTTATGAGTTACAGTTGTGTGGAATTGTTGCATTCCCTTCAGCAAATTTTTAAGATTCAGGAGATATATTCTAGAATCAAGTATGTATTATATTCGTCGTAAGTAAGATGTATTCCGAGTTGGATGGTGCTACCTTTATTTTCTTACAATAAAATAAATTAACAATATACATATTCAGCTTTCGAATACCGATGCGTGGATTCCAAACTGTACAAAAGAATCATTTTTCATGAAACGAAATAATTATGTACGTGATGGTATTGATCAAAGCAAAAATTTCGTCGATATTTGTTCAGATCAATATACAATTGAGACTCGTCTATTATATACATTTTTTTTTAATTCATTCGAATTACTCGAAATGTCAGTTGAACGTCTAAAATTTAAACAAATTCAGAGAAGTTCGTGTTCAAAAATACAAAAAAACTGATAATTATTTATATTGATAACAATTTATCACTTCTTGGCTGTATTTTTGAAATTGCCGTTGAAAAGTAGGGATTCGTTGAAAATGTAACATTTTTTCTAAATTTGAACCGAGACACAAAAAATTGAGGTTCCAAAATCTAAAACTACTGAAAACTTCGAATTTCGTCGTATGTATTTTGAGTTTTTCTTATATTTCTGAAAATTCAAACTACTAAGAAATCAGGATATATTATTCTAATAATGTCGGTAATTTTTAATTTTTTTTTCTAAAATTC
The DNA here is from genome assembly GCA_028476575.1 of Platygaster robiniae. Taxonomy (NCBI): domain Eukaryota; kingdom Metazoa; phylum Arthropoda; class Insecta; order Hymenoptera; family Platygastridae; genus Platygaster; species Platygaster robiniae. The sequence continues at coordinate 19,425,542 of CM052027.1, forward strand.
AGAAACGAATTACTTGAAATTTGGATCCAAAAGTACCAATAACTACAAATCGCAGATTTGATTTGTTTTTTATTCTGTGTTCTTATTATCATGTTTTTAGATGAATAATAATTCTTTAGAATCTATAATCCTGAGAATAAACAAAAATGTAACATTTTATAATAATTCTCGAAAGTATCAATACACTCGAACCTGCTTATCCGGGACTGTTCGGGGGCTATGTCCCGCATAACCGAGGGACCTTTTTTATCGTTTTCCGTCGAGATGACTGATCCCCCTCGGGGATTATTTTTGGCACGAAAAAAACGGCTATTAAAATTCCGTAGCCAGCCCAACAATACTTTTTTTTTTTCAGCGGAAATACCGGCAAACGTTGACCTAACCCTTCACAGCACATCAAGCCGAGACTCGAGTCCCGCATAAACGAGTTCGAGTGTATTTTCTGGCGATATCGTGATACCAATTATCTATTTTCAGTCATTTTTCCGAATGACAATTTTCCATTTCTATTACGTAAACGATCGAATTGAATGATTCTTATTAAGCTGTCAACTTCAAGAACCATTTTTCTACATACTCAGATTTTCCATTTTCGCGTATAACTGTAACGGACAAATGTGGAAAAGAAATTGCTCCGACGTCGCATGTGTAAAATCGAGCATCGTTTTGTGTACATATATGTATGATACAAGTGAAGTTCACTCGTCACTTGTCAGTCGCAAACAATTGCGTCAAGTGCAAATTGCGTTCACCCGCGCTCGATTGCGTAGTCGGACGCTGCACACGGATTTCATTGTACTGCAATTTTTACTAACACGCGCAAATCTCTCGTTTCCGTTGACACAGCAGGTACTTGTAAATATATTTCAAATCGCATAAAAAATACACGTACATTTTATCCAAGATTGTAAATTTTTTCCTGTGACTTCTTCCGAGTTATAAACAAGTTTCGACGATCCTGGAGAGGTTGTTGAATTTTTCAAGAGTTTTTCAGGAAAATAACGTGGAAGCTGGAATTTCAGTGGCACTATAGACTGAGTTTACTGTATACGTTTTAATTCGTGAAAGAGTATTTGGATATTTTCATAAATTAGGAATTTCCTTTTTTTTTGGTATTTGGATATGAAACTTTTGGTTTTATGATTATGTTACATATTTGAGTAATAACTTGATTTTGTAACAAGAATTCAATTTCTTGTAAGGTAACCTTATAAAAAATTCATGAGAAATTGAAATTTCCTTGATAAAATGTTATTAGAAAAAAACCTTAAAAAATTTTTTCCATCAATTTTTTAAAGAAATTTCTGTTTCTTATAAGATTTTTATCAGGTGTTTATAAGGTGCATCTTATCATATAAAAAAATGGAATTCTTATAAGAATTTCATTTTCTTATAAGATTTTTATAAGAATTAAAATTAGGGGAAGGTGAGGCAAAACGGGGATCGTAACGTGTAACGAATTTTTCCACATATATAAATTAGTTATATTTAAACAATTGTTATGCGAATCTTTTGTTTGAACCATATCGCACTTATAAAAAAAAAGGAAAAGAAACTCATAATTGTCAACTGAAAATTCTTTGTCGTTTTTCACTGATTTATTAATTTTGAATTCCCTAGCGGAAATGTCGAGACAGTGTCAAGACCGTGTCAAGATGGTGTTTAATTTTTTATATTTTAAACCACTTTGCAGTAATATTATCATGAATGGAATTATCAAAAAGCTTCTCTTCAATTTACTAAAGATTTTGATGCAAAAAAAAAAGTTTTCCACATGCTTGTTCATTGATATTCGTTTTTATAACAATCCCTTATGCATCGCAATATATCCGCGATTCAAACAATATGGCGCAGCTGGCTCGCCCAAAGAGCAGTTGTGCCAATACAAAAGTCAAATAATTCATTGGGAAACGTAATTATCTTTTCAACCAAAAAATATTATATTGTTGCTTATATTTTGATGTATATATCTAAAATTACCAGACTATCAATATTTTATTATAAATTACCTCGTTCGCATCAAGTTTTGGGAATTAAACGTCAATATTACAGGTTTTATATTATAACGCATTGTCGAGACGGTGTCAAGACGGGGTTGAGACCGTGTCAAAACCGTACAATGTCTCGACGTTTGCGCTAGGATTAAGAACCAACTGTTTGTCAATTTTCCAGTCATTTATTGTTCCTTTCTTCCCAACGTTTCAATCCTTAGCGTAGGATCCTCTTGAGGGGATGGTGTGTCATTATCTTATATGCAGTCACATTCGTGATGCTTCAATTTTCCGCAACTTTACATTTTCACATCTAAATAAATCAATTTTCACATCAACGATGCTCTGCGTGTCAATATTCGAAGCAAACTGCACACACAAAAAAAAACATAATTAATTTTAGCAATAAACTATGGAAGTTTTTTTCTCCCCGTTTTTCCCCAAGGGTGGGGCAGAACGGGGAGTTTTTGGATAAATAAAAAAAGATTAATAAAAAAAAATTTTTCATTAAAATTATTTTTAATTTGACTTGACACCCAGTCCGTAGTGAAAAGAAGGGAATTTATCCATGCGAATTCTAGTCATATAAATTTTGAAATAAAAATTCTCCGCTTATTTACTTCGCCTGAGCTGGGGGTCATCCACGGCCTCTTTTGAATACCAATACGTCTTCTGTTGACCAACGTGTCTCAAAGTTTTTGTTTTGTATTGTTTTACTATTCTGTGAAAAAATAATCAATATTTAGAACATTTTTACACTGAGATAATGAACCATATAACCTCCCCGTTCTGCCCCCGAGGTATATTTTTGATCAACATTGACCCTATGAGAAATCTTGTAATAGTCTGTAATTCATGAATCACAAAACTATTACAACCGGCAGGGTGGATCCCTATTCTACCAGCTGATCAACCTGATCATTTCTAAGCGTGAAATATATAATTTACATTTTTCTAGCATCTAACTTATTCAATGTACTTTCAGTGATTTCAATTATGAAAGATCCATATAAAACTTCAACTCTAACACTGTGATTTTTGTAATTATTCAAATGAAATGATCTAGATGATCAGCTGGTACAATCGGAATCTACCCTGCCGGTTGTAATAGTCTGTAATTCATGAATTACAAGATTTTCCATAGGGCGAAGTAAACGGTGACAAATAATGATACGTTCATAAATGATAGTTTGATTTGTTCATAGTAAGGCGTACTTTAACATAGTATGACTCGTTTAGGCATAGTATTTAGCTTTCCAGTTCTTATTTGCGAATAAAAATCCGATTAGTTACAACCGAATGACGCACCTTGTCACAACTTTTTAGTGAAATGGCAAACTTAGCTGGTTCATGCAAAAATTACACTCGGGCACTTTACAGGTGTAGATCATACCATCTCCGCTTTATGTAAATGCATAGCTTCTAAAGGGGTTACATCCCTGTAGAGCACGGAGAAATAGGCATTTTTTTTTTGGCGCAATGAAGTAGCAAATCAAAATGCCGTTAACTAGGATTTATTTTACATATCGTAAAGAAAAAATGCAATTTATTTCAAGTAATTATATCAAAAAACAACGGCTGTGCAGCATTTCCCCTCCGACGCTTTTTTTTCGAAAGGCTCCATGGCCGGAAACGTAGCTGCCGTAATTTTTGATCTGGAATCAAAAACCAAAATTTTTTCAAATCTATAGAACAATAGCAAGATCCGTACGTAGGATTTTTTTGATGTATTGATTTTCCGCAAAATGGCGTGCCTCTGAACGAAAAACATGCAATCTCTCGTTCGAAATCGTCACTATATTGTTTATAAAAAAAAAAGTATGCAAAATAAAATAAAAAATCCAATATACGGACCTAGGGAAAACGATTCTGAATATGATGTCAAAAATTTCAAATTGATCGATAAAAATTTGTACGAGATATGTTTCCGGCCCGTTTGAAAAAAGTGGTTTCGAGAAAAACGCGTTCAAAGTTTTTGGTACTGCAAAATTCCATTTTTTTATGTACCTTCAATCTGCGATGCCCGAACCATACAATTGTCCTTCTGCGTCGACATCTTCTTCTTGTTTGGCCAATCTTATGTTTTTCAAATTTATTCGAGCCTGTTTTGCGCCTTCACTTAACGATCGCTCTGCTATCTTTATGCGCTCTGCGTCTATCTCCATGCAAAAACTGCAGCTTTCGGGCATTAAATCTGGGCATTTAAACATTTTTGACATCTCCCATCTTTTAATATATTATTTTTAAGACCCTAAAGCATATTTTAAGCCGAAAAAAATTCAATTTTTTGAAAATCCTACAGTGGTGTAACCTTTTAACTATTGTCAACTCCCCGTTTTGCCCCACTTTCCCCGACTAGGGAGATTTTTTTTTATTTACGTGTTGAAAATGTCACCCCTCTATTTTCAAAGAACGAAAACAACATTTCTACTTCCGGCGTTGGACGAATATTATGGGAAAAAATTAAGTGGCAGAAAAAGACACGTCGACGTAATTGCAATAGTTTCCACGAACCCCCGATCGATTTTCGTAGTAATTGCACGGTAGCAAGTACGAGTTATGTATTTCTACATAAAGTACTCGGCGGCGTTTTATGTAGAAATTTATTGAGAAAACGGCAATAAACCAGTTGCAGGTTCGCTGACAAATTTATCCTCCGTGGAATCCATTCCAAATGGTAAAAAAATAAATAAAAACCCATAGATTTTTTACAAAAATGTCATTTAATCAACTCAACAAGTACATTTTATACAAAATATTGTCAATGGACATTCACATTTTCCATCATCACATTTTTATAAAAATTGATATAAAAACAACAAATGCAAAATTTTTATGATAATAGTAAAAAAAAAAGGTAAAAAATGTATGAAGAAAGTAGAAAAACTCGCGATTTTCGCAACAATATACATTATGCAATCTCTTTCATTAAACTTAATTTTTGTTCTAGGAAATTTAAACTTTTAGTCAATAAGGAAGACAACTTTTTCTTAGTTGAAATTATAACTTTAAAGATATTTTTTGAATCAGGGAGTAGGGTTGTTGATATTTTATCGATACTTTTGCTGACGATATCGATATTTTTGCTATGATATTTTTATCGCCGATATTTGTCGATATCGATATTTTCAAAATATCGATAAAAAATATCAAACATTGATATTTATCGGTTACTGATATTTATTTACCTTACGAATCGATGTTTTTGCAAATATCGTAATAATTATCGATTTTTTTTGAAAATATCGTACATCCAGATTTTTAATCGATATATCGCAACATCGATATTTTTTCAATGATAAATATCGGCCTATGATGATATTTTTTTTCCGAACGGTAAATGTCGATATCGATATTTTTAAAAATATCAACAACCCTATCAGGAGGTCTATTCATTGTACATCCCATCAATGAGAAAATCCATTCTCCTGTAGTGCCTTTTATCCCAATAATCTCTCCCTCTTTTGTAACCAATGTACATAATAAACAACAAAACAGGCAAACAAATAGTCGTGATTGTCACTGGAACGATGTAATCAATTGCCTTGGGCGAAATATCGTGGAACCAAGTTTTCGCCACTGGAGGCAACGGCTCGTCATCTTCTTCATCGGAAACGGTTTTCGTCGGTTTAAGTTTGTGTTTTTTCGGCGTCGTTGCTGTTTGAGGTTTCGAAGTTGTTGCATTTTGCGAGATATGAGGTTTTTCAGAAGGCGTGATTTGGGTTCCATTTTTGGATTCTTCGGACTGGCTTTTTCGAGTCGAATTGGCAAATTTTAGAGTTGTTCCTAGTGACTTTGGAGAAGTGGATTTACCAGGTTTTGAAGAAGTTGTTTTATTCTGTGTTGGCTTTGTTTCAGGGCTCTCTGAAGTTAGGGTCGTTTTTGATACTAAATCGTTCTGAAAAGAAGGTTTATTTCGGATTTTTTTCATCTTGATTCAAAACGTTATTTTTTATGTTAAGTATAAGACACCGATTATGAGATTGTCTCGTTCAAATTTGAAATGGTGAAAAAATGTAAACAATTTTTAGGATTTTACGATTCATTGAAGGTAATAATGGAACTATGGTGCTTTGTTAGTTGCAAACTGGCCAACTTATTTTTTTCCAGTTGTACTTCATTTTTTTTTCGTAAGTTTCTTTTACTTTGTAAAATTATATAAAATAACATACAACCATAAATGTGAAGAATAAATTGTATTTTTACAACACATTTGTATCATATTATTTTTATTTCATTCATTTGTTGCTTAAAACAATTATTACTCTTCTTCGACAATTTTTATCATCGTATTTTTGTTTTTTTAGCAAAATTGATAATAATTTTCCGAATTCTATTAAGAATGTACAACAATGGAATTATTTCTTATAAAAAAATTTAAAAATCGAATTGGGTTTCTCTTTACTCTTGTTATATGTATATTTCAAAAATATATACAATTTTAGAGTGATTGTTCTCGAACAGTCAGTTCCTATGTTTATTTTTTTCTGAAGCATCCAAAATCTGAATAATGTAAAAAATTCTATTTGTCTAGGATATAACAATAAATTATTCAATAAATACGTAATCCGAGATTTTCAGAAATATATTAATTCAATACATCGAATTTTCCGTTTTGAATTCAATTTATATTTTCATTTATTATACAGGGTGCGCCATTTCTTATGTCGGCATGTAAACATTGAATAACTTGAAAAAAAAACAACCGATTTCTGTAAATGAGGTATTTTTATTTAGTTTGGTCCTTTACAATTTATTTAGACTAGTTTTTGAACACAACATCAATCAAGTGGCCGCCCTTATTGTTCACAGCAAAATATGCCCTTTTTGCGGCGTTTTCCATTACCTTTTCGAGCATCTCGGGTGGTATAGCAATGATTTCGGCACGAATATTTTCCTTAAGCTCTTCAATGGTCTGCGGCTTGCTGGCGTACACTTTACTTTTCAAATAACCCCACAATAAGAAGTCTGGAGGGGTCAAATCTGGAGATCTGGGTGGCCATTCAATGTCGCCTCTTTTTGACATCAGACGTCCAGGGAATTTTCGTTGCAGAAACTGGATTGTTTGATTCGCAGTGTGGCAGGTCGCACCATCTTGTTGAAACCAGTAATCTTCAAGACCTTTTTCACGCATTTGTGGGCAGACATAGTGAGCCAACATCCACCGATATCGGTTTCCATCGATCGTTTGGTTCTCTTTGAAAAAATAAGGACCAATGATGGTTTTGGCGCAAACGCCGGCCCAAACAGTAACTTTTTGGTCATGCAATGGCGTTTCATGGATCTCGTGTGGATTCTGCGTTCCCCAAATGCGGCAATTTTGCTTATTAACGCCTCCAGAAAGTTTGAAATGTGCCTCGTCGGTCATTAAAATTCGCTTCCAAAAATCAGGTTCAGTATCAACTATTCGAGCGATTGTTTGTCCATATTCCAAGCGACGTGGATGATCTGTAGGCAATATTCTTTGTGTTAATTGCATTTTGTACGGAAACAAATGCAAATCATCTTTCAAAATGCGCCGTAGAGTGGTTCCACTGATGCCGAGATGCTGAGCGCGGTGACGATATGAAACTTTTGGGTTTTGGGCAACGCTCTCTCTGACAGCTTCAATCAGTTCATTTGAACGTCTTGGTCGTTGATGAACGGGTTGTTCGCGATCTTTCACTGTCCCGTGGTCACAAAAATTCGACACCAAACGACGAATAGTGTTGTCAGATGGTGCCTGTTTGCCAAGATATTTTCGACGATATGCTCGTTGAGTTAACACAACTGAACGACTATTTTCAATGTACAAAGTAACTATTTCAGCGCGTTCTTTTGGTGTGAAGCGATACATGGTTGAAATTGTACTGAATTGACGTTTCCAAAACAAGTGAAGTCAAGTAAATCGGTTGTCAAATGTTCAAGTTATTCAATGTTACAATACCGACATAAGAAATGGCGCACCCTGTAATAATCATTATTATTATGATACTTGTTGAATCTTTATTGTATCATCATATTAAGTAAGTATTATTTATCAATAATAAGAAATAATAAATTATAATGAATGATATCATCCATTATTTTTCGAAAATAACTTTCTTTAACAAATAATTATTATAATATTTATTGATTTTTATTAATAACAAATGCTTATACATAATGCTCATTATCATTAATAATAAACAGTTTTCATGTATAAATAATTGTTATTATAATTGTATTATTATATAGTGTGATTCATTAACGATAATTTCTATAAATATAAAGCACAATGTATGTTCGTATGTCATCGCATCACGCGAAAATGACTGGGCGGATTTTCAAAAATTTTTTCATTTTTTTTTGTCATGGTCTGCGGATGGTTCATAGCTACAGAAAATTTCGAACTCTCAGTTAAAAGGTTAAGTAACCAGGAAGTGAAGGAATATGACACGTACACACACACAATGTCACAAAATTTTAAAATGTTACAAAATGTCACAAAATCTCAAAATGTCACAAAAATAAAATATCACAAACTTACGAAATATCATAATATCACAAAATTTCACGAACTAATGAAATTATTCAAGGTTATTAAATTGTCTTATCAGTTTTGACCTGTAAACCTACAAGTATAAATTCTCTAATCATACAAAAAAATTATGAAAACTGATTGTAAATGAAAAAATATTGTTTAATCTTTTTTTCATAATGATTCAATCGCACTATAAAAGTTTATTTTTAGCAGAATTTTTCAGGATATGTTTCTTATAATTTCCATAGCTAATGAAGTGTCAGATTTCAAGGTACTTTTCAAAAGTTGTTTCCATATCATAGATTTCTCACACTTATCCTGATTTTTTACTAAAATTTAAATAAATCTTTATATATAAAGCAGAATATATGATTGTATGCCACCGCATCATGTGAAAACAGCTTGATGGATTTTCGAATTTTTTTTTTTTTAATTTTGTCATGATCAAGGATGGTTTATAGCTACAGAAAATTTTGAATTCTCAGTCAGAAGGTTGAGTAATCAGAAAGTGAAGGGATATGATACATAAACACACAATGTGACAAAATCACAAGACATCACAAAATTTCACAAAATCTTACAATATCGCGTATCGTCACAAAATCATAAAATATCATAAAATGTAAGAAAACGAAATATCACAAAAAGACAATATTTCTTATATTTTATTATAAATAAAAGTTTCTTTTTGAGCAGAATTTTTTCGGAGATATTTCTTATAATTCTCATAGCTGATAAGGTGTTAGATTTTGAGATATTTTTCAAAAATTTGTTTTCAGATCAACAGGTATTTTAACCTTATCCTGATTTGTTACTAAAATTTTATTCAATTATTTATATAAAAGTTTTTCATAAAAGTAGGTTTGCTATAAATTTACTAATATCATCGACTGAAAAAGAATATTTTCTATATAATAATATAAAATATACAATCGCAAATATATAACATCAAATAGATATCTAGAAGCATAGGAAATAGCTGCCACAAACTGGTCGTTGACCGCGGGCAAAGCCATGGGTGACAGCTAGTAAATAATACATTACAATAAATAATCTTCATCATTGTTTTCCAAACAATATTCATTTAATAATGCTTATTGATAAATAATAACATTTTTGTATTTTTTTTTATTGACAGAAAAAAAATTCTTTAATTAAAAAACTAAAATTACCAAAAAATTATCTGAATCACAAGGTTAAAAATCTTCTCTCTTTTTTTTTAAAACTATTTCTACGAAGAGATATTATACCAATATAATGGATTACATTGGTCAAAAAGATGTTATAAATATTTTAAAAATATTTTTTCTAATAATTTTTTTTACGATCAAAGTAAAGAGCAAAATTGATGAAAGTTAATTTGTTAATCAAGATTAGAAGATAATCATGATGAGGATTATAACAATAATTTTATTTTGACTTTTCATGATTTGTGACAATGTATGATTTTGTGATTCATAGAATTTTGTGATGTCAATTGTGAAATATTGTGACTTTAGTAATAATTTGTTATATTTTCTGTTATTTCTTATACAGGGTGTCCCAAAACAGTGGATCATCAGAAAACCATGAAATTTAAAGACAGTTTTTCCTTTACAATTTTTCAAAATTGGAAAAATTTAAAGATTTAATAATAATTCAGTTTCATCCACTCACCATTTGGGAAGGTGGGGCTTTTGATTGAAGCCCCTTCTCTTTTTTAGCTTACTCTAATAGAAAAGTGGGGGTAATTGAGGTGTTATGAAAATACATTAATGATGTCTCTTATCTTGAAAGACAATTTTTACTCTGACTCACCTTTGTTTTATTATAATATTCTTGTGCCCAACTGTCACATCCACAATGCAGTATCTTCTAATTTTTTTAAACTGATAGATAAGAGAAGCCATTAACCTACATTCCATTATATACTCCTCAGTGATCCCTGTATTCCCAAAAGAGTAAGCTGAGAAAGAGAAGGAGTCTCTTCTATAAAAAGCCCGGCCTCTCCATAAGTGAGTAGACGAAATTAAATTATTAATCAATTTTCAAGTGTTGCAAATTTTCAAAAAATGCAAAGGAAAAAGTGTCTCACATTTTTATGAGGAATTGATGATTTTCAGATAATACGCTGACTATATGACACCCTGTATTTCATGGTTTTATGAATTTTTATAAGTTTCTGTGATTTGTAACCTTTTTTGATTTTGTGACTTTTTGTTATTCGTGTGTGTGTGTGATATACCAACAGTGCAGTGGGGGTGTAGGTGGGGGAGTAGGCTATTTTGTTCGTTGATAAAAAAATGATTATAACTTCTCACTCGCATGGTTAATCACTGTGCAAAAATTCAGGACGTTTCATGCAGTAGTTTTGAAGTTATACACACATACAGACAACTTACATACATTCACACATATGTATATATTGTAGCGATTTCATTCATCAAACTTTAGAACATTACGTTTTTTTCCACTCATTAGATAATAAGTATAATGATCGGAAGTAATTAGTTCAATAGTCAGGTACGTCTAATCATCATGTAATTTAAGTGAGTTTTAATCATCAATGTCATAAACGTTTCATGCTCCCAGAACATTCTATAATCAATATTCTGAAATCATTTTTTTTTTTATTTGAAATAACAATCTAAATATTGTTCTTTTGTATTTTTCCTAATATAATTTTATCATTAATTTCAACAGCTATAGTATACTTATGCAAAACAACAAATTTTTTAACCCAGAAATGTATTTTTACTATCCATCAGAAATGGTGATTAAATATAAGACATCGGAAAATATGTTACTCAGAGAAATTTGTGATCACTCTTCGCGAATATTAACAAATTAAGAGAATGCGATTAACTCAAGCCTGAGTTCCAGAATGTTCCACATCTAAGCATATATAAACGCCTGACAAATTCGTCAGTCAGTCAGTTGTGAGCAGTCATCCAACCAAGTCAGTCGTGATCATACCTCCAACTGAGTCAGATCCAGCTGTATTCATTGTTATCAATAAACTTTTATCGTATAGTTGTGTAGTGATAAACAAGTGTCGTTATTTTTCTTGGGCTCCGCTATTTTATCTTCTAAAATATGTATACTTCTTTTGATTTTGTTAGAATTGAATTATATTTTATGTAGAAAGTATAATTTAATGTTCTCCTAGGCATTTTCTATTAGATGCTAATGAAGGCTTTCTAAAACAAAAATATTTCCTGGGGCCCTTTCTATAAGTAAAATTAATTTTAGATAAAATGGTCATGGAGGGTATTTTTTAATTCATGATTTGAAATGATTTCTGAAAGAAAATGTCTAAAAAAAATATTTCCAAGGGGCTCCTCAAAGCCGGGGGCCCTGGTACTTCGCACGCCAGCACGTTAGGTACGGCCCTACTTAGGATTGCCAGTACTTTAAAAAAGTTAGAGAAATTGATAGAATTTCATAAAATTTTGACGAATGTTGTATATTGTGTTCATTATTATTAATTTGTTATTCCTGTAAAATATGCATAATAGTGTTCCTGATATTTTTTTAGTAATATATAAAATATTTGAAAAGTTTTAATTCATCACGAAAAATCATCATAAGCTGCACAAATTTGTATAAAATTGTGGTTTTAAAAATTCAGGAAAATCATTACACATTGGAAATTTGGAAAAATCAATAATTGTAGAAAAATTAAAATTTTTGCAGAATTTCAGAATATGTTTATTAATTTTGTGCAAAGTGTTCATTCTATTTCTCCATAATATGCATTAGAAAACTTTTGTAATAAAAATTATCAATACTAGGAAAGTATTTAAAAATTAAGGAAAATCTTGCATGAGTTAGGCAAATTTTCATCAATCCCGCGAAATAGAGTAGTCTATTATGTCTCAAGTTGAAACAGTTTTTTTAAAACAAAAAAAATTATGTTTCTGATGATTTTCAATGATTCTGAAAAATTAAATAAATTTCTGGAAATTCTGAAAATGCATGTTCATTTAATAAATTATAGAAATTTACGGGAAACCTGTAAAACAACAGAAACTGCGTGTAATCTTTAAAACATTTAAAATTGAAAAGTTTGTACTAAAAATCTGAAATTTTAGATAACTTTTATTAATTTTGTGAGTTGTTGGAAATTTAACAAGTCAATATTTTACGTATGTTCGCACAGATTTTTTTAAATATTTCACCCATGCAGAATTTTTGCTACGACCAAGCCGATATATTGTGCCGCGCGTGAATAAGATATTATATTTTATTAAGTATCAATTATTATAATATTTTCATAATTACGTGAACATAATTATGATTATTATTATTAGTGATATATGATGAAACCATGTAGAATAAATATTGAATCATCTATTCAACATCTAAATGTTTAGTCCTTAATTTAAAATATTCTTAAATTCATTACTATTCATTATATCAAAAAATAACTTAAAATTACTCGTCAAGTGACTCACATTAAGCAATACAATATCGTCGACCTTGACAATAGGAATATGCTCGACCGAAATTGATTTCCCAGTTTTCGAAGACTTCTGACTTGTTGTATTATTTGTTGACAAAATCCCAGCGGTACCTTCTTTGTTATTGTTTACATTGTCAGCTGTTCCGGTCATTGCCGCGACATATGTCAAGCAAATCATCAACAAAACGACTCGTCGTAAACCTGACATGGTTTTCGTAAAAAACGAAAGATGGGAGAAAACGATAATCAATGCACGAAATATTATTTAACTCAAAAAAACGAACGGAAGAGTCTTGGAGCATTGTCCAACGGAAAAAGGTACTAAAATCAGGCAGTGTCTTCGTCGTCCATTGATAATTGACGTACAAAATTGACACTTGTTTGATATGTATTTCCGTCCAACTCTTTCTTGACAATTAGTTTTTCATTGGTGATTTTTCGATATTGCGGTCAAAGGTTAACATAATTATAACGCGGTAGTGATTTGTATTTTGATAATTTTAAGTTGCTTTAAATGAGTTTTTATATATGTACATATAATTATTTTATGCATGTTTGGTTGCGTGTGTCCAAGATGGCCGCCTTTTCGACATCTCCAATCAGGAGCGAGTTCAATAGCCACTCTCTCTCCCGCCCTCGAGTATACATGCTCTCATGCTAGAGTTGAATTATATTTAATTGAATAAATTTAATAGAATTAAATTTAATTTAATTTAGGGTTGTTGATATTCTATCGATATTATCAAATATCGATATTTTTCATATAAAATATCGATATCAGATATCACTCAAATCAATAAACATCACATTTGCTACAAATAGTACATATTTAAATCTTTTTTTAATATATTTTTGTAAATTGAAAAGGTAAAACTGTAAATTTTTCCAAACCAATGTTTTACATGCCATATTTTTCAATTTTCATTCAAAATTTGAATTCAAATTTCAATATGAATTTAAAAAAAAGATAATTTTTTAGAAAAAAGGTCTCATTTTTATTCATTATTCAAAATCAACTTTTTTCGGACGATATATCGAATATCGATATTTTCAACCTTAAATATCGGTTACGATATTTGATATTTTTAAGAATATCGATAATATCTATATCCGGTATTTTTGAAGAATATCGACAACTCTAATTTAATTCTACCATGCGTACTCTATACCAACCAACGTCCAACACACGTGCATGAACGAGAATATCTAGACTCATCACAATCAGGGCTCGTCGACACGACTTTGGCAAGGGATTTCCATACGCCGTGTATATCTGTATATATAATGTCTATAGTGGTACAACAAACAGGTTTCTTTAGTTCCAGAGCAGTTCCAGAGGGAATTCTCAGACAGCGCTTTTTGCCAAAAAAATAACACTGATCACAATCATCAGCTGATCGCAGCTGATTGATTTTACATCAAACATAAACAAAATCATTTTTTGAAGTAAATTTTGATATATTCTAATTATTTTCGCTGTAATTTGCAGTTCTTGACCTACTTGACTGTATTTTATCGTAGTGTACAAGTACTACACCCATTTTATATCACATTCTTCAGCCGGAAAAGATTGGTTTGAAAAACCCAGAAGTAAGCCCTCATCTTCTTTATTTTTTTATTTACATCGATCTCTATTCGCCAAAAATAGCAATAAATTAAAATGAAAAAGCAAAATTTTGAAAATAAATGTTTCAAATGCTGTTTTTAACGAATTTGGTAAATTTAAACATCTGGCAGAATTTTCTTTTTGAAGATAAATAGATTGTAAGTGAGCAGAACTAAAAGCTGCTGAACTGAACATTTTTTTTATTAATATGAAACTTCGGGATGGTATCTATTGTGTACAAATTTATTGAGCACCGTATTTATTGTGCACTGGGCGATTGTGCACATTTTTACTAACTTGTACGCAGGATGATACAAAAATTGTTTCACGGTATAATTTCGAAAATCTTATAGTTTCTATACCCGAAATTATCGAATTTAGGATCATAGTAATAAAAATCGTGAAAAAGTGCACAATCACTGAGTGCACAATCGATACGATCCCGAAACTTCAGTTTTAAAATTTGATTTGAAAAATTATAAATTTTGGTTTCTAGTTAAGACATTGCAAATTAATTTTTAATAATCATTATAACGTTATCATGTTTTAAATATTATTATTATTCTATTATCACCCCATTATTTATAAGTATATAAGAATCATTGAATCACGCAATTCGGAAATGATCAAATAAATGATTATTTACTACTTAAAATTTATGAATGTCGTAATTATGTATAATTTAATGTAATTATAATTGGTTATATGATCATATGTAGTTATTAAATTATTATAATGTTAATAATAACTACGATTATTATAATTGAGTGAAAAAATTCATAGACATGTATTAACTATTGTAAATTCAAAATTTCTTAATTACAAATTATGAAGTCTAATAATTTTTTGTAATGAATGTTAATTGATGATATTTTAATTATTGCATTTTAATTATATATAATTCTTTAACATTTAAAGTTTTCGAATTTCCTATTCTTAATTTTTAAATCAAATAATCAATAATAATCAAATTTTAATTTATAATATTTTTACTATGAATAAATAAAGAATATTAACTGTAATAATTATTTTAATTGAGTGGCGAACTTCTCACATCATTATTTTTGAATTCAAGTTATTATGATAGTTTTAGTCTAATTCTTGATATTATCATCATAATAAATTAATTTAAAATTAATATGGTGATAATTGTTTTTATTATTGTTTATTTCTATTTCGTAACTATTCAGTTATTTATAATTATTACTAAAATAATTAAGAGATGAAAGTCACCAACTATTGAACAAATGATAATGATTTAGAATCATGTATTTATAATTATGATGTATTTAGGCATAGTTTAGTAAAATTAAATGTTTAGAATTTCAAATTAACTTAGATATCTTTAATCTAAAAAGTCGCTTGTTTCACTGACACAATTTTAAAGAACATTATGTTATTAATTATGTGAAATTTTTTTTAATAAGCGAAAAATTTATCTATAAGATATAATTTATAGAAATAATTTAAATATTCATACAGCAATAATAATATTTATATAATTTAATAATAATGTATTATATCATACTATTTATAATAATATTAGAATACTTAATTTATGAATTATTGAGTGATCGAAATCACAAATAATCAAACAAATTATTATTTACCATCCGAAATTTAGAAATTTATCATTTAAAATTTTAAATTCCAATTATAATAAATGATAGGAAAATTTTTTAATTTATAATCGAACGGTTAATATAATATCATAATAGTTATGATAATGATAACAATTTTTCTAATGAGTGACGAAATTCACGAATAAATATTTAGCGTAAGTAATTTAGACATTTCCAATTTATTATCATAAATAAAAATTATTTTCTTTCATCAATCGAATTTGATTATCATTATCATTATTGAATATTAGTATTTATGTAAGAATATTTATAGATATTTGTATGAATTATTTATCGCAGTCATTTAATAGGAATAAGAAGAAAAATTAATCAATTTTTTGTTTTTTGAACAAAATATCTGAAAATATAAATTTCCATTTAATAAAAAATCAAGGTCAATAATTTGGTGGTCCTCGAAAATAAAGTTGCATGAAAATTATAGACGTTCAACCAAAGAATAATAATAGTTTGATTTTTTTCATGATTTTTGATTCAATCTAATAATCCTTTTCAGTGTCTGAAGAAGGTGAGGAAACATTTTTGGATGTATTGGAAAAAGAATTAGCAAAAAAATATGAGTGTCATTGCGGTTCACGGTTTGCCAAGGCAGGTCATCTAGCTAAACACGCGAAGACTCACAGTGAAAAGGTTATTACTTTTTTTACAATTACTGCTTTTTTGTTCACTTTTTTGATTTTCGTTCATATTGCTTCAAATTCATTCAACAAGTTTTACATTTCATGTTGGTTTCTTACATTTGTAAGAATTAATAATATTATATTTCTGTGGCTTCCCGGCACAACCGAGAAAGTCACTTCTGCCATAAGGCTCATTTTACATGATATTCCGATAGAATTTTAAACGTTATGGCATGTGTGACTTTCTCGGTTATGCCGGGAAGCCACAGATTTCATTACACAGTTATTAATAGAAGAAAAATAATTCTTTTAATTACTGTTATTTAATCGAACTTGAAAACTATCCTTATAATTTATTCTGTTGATTTTTCATGTTTCACATGATTGTTACTTTTACAGTCCCTAATTTTTTTTTACAATTGAAATTAATTATTTTTTTAGAAACCATTTAAATGTCCTCACAAAGGTTGTGACAAAGAGTATAAAACCAACTATAGTTTGAAGCGACATGAAATATCTCACAAAAATACCAGAATTCTTTTTGAGTAAGTATTTCAAAAACTTGTGCGTGTTTACCAACATTATAAAATTTTTTTATCATGTTTAATTACTTGTTAAACTATTTTTCAATATTTTGAGAATCAGAAATTAGAAAGTCCTCAAAAATATGAGCATGATAAAAACAAAATTCAAATTACAATGGAATAGTTTTCATATTTATGATAATGAAGATTATGAACGATTCTAGGTGTAGCCAGTGTAAGAAACTGCTGAGTAGCACGGAGAATTTAAAACGTCACATACAACGCCTACACAGCGACGAACCAAGATATGAAGACAATTCAATGTTTTGCCCAAAATGCCCCACCAAATGGTTCACAAAATTGCACACCTATAAAGAACATGTCGCAAGGCATGACAATATCACGACAAGTTACAAATGTGAATATTGCTCTAAGCTTTTCTCGCATTATGCAAAATATTTGAAGCACAAGAAAATCCACACGAAAAAGAAAAAATTTCCGTGCACTTTGTGCGAGGGAGTATTCAATACACCCAAACTTCGTCGAGAACACGAAGAACAGGTCCACAAAGAAGGTGAATAAATTAAAGCGTGTTTGACACCCGTTTAAAGTAAAACTTTTTATGCCGCTCTTATTGAGGTCACTATGCATCAAATTTATTTTCCTCTTTTCTGTCTATCTGATACCTCATTTTTACTTTGTGGCAGATTTTTTTTTCCACTAAACATCGGTTAAAAAACTAAATTATTGCTAATTTTTATTCAAATGCTGTTTTTGTAGGATTTTGTCATTTTTGTAACATTTTTCGTGTGTGTGTGACAGTTTCTGACTATTGAACTTTGTAATTTTGTTATATTCAGTGATTTTGGGATATTTTGTCATTTTTTGATATTTTGTGACATTTTGTGATTTTGTGGCATTGTGTGAACTTGTGACATTTTGTGGTAGCTTGTGATTTGTTGGCACGGTCAATGAATATGGTAGATAATGCTTATATCTTAATCTGTATTACCATACTCTGTTCATATGTCGTTTTTGTTTGCACCTAATTACTCCCTCAAAACTAAAACATTACAGTTTTATATGTAATATAATATCTGTCTCTTACATCTCACTGTCTTACATTACAAATATCTCGAATTTACTCCCTTAGAAGTTTCACTTCGAAAGAATTTTAACAGTTAAATACATTTTATAAAAATCACGTATTCTACTGAAACTTCATTTTGGTTTTTCAGACTTTTCATGCCCTGTGTGCAAAAAAGTGGTGTACAGAAAAAGTTATCGTGATAAGCATATTGAAAAGTGCACGACAAATCCAAGTGAATTCCAGAAATGTCCTTACGAAAATTGTACGAAAGTTTTTCAGTACAAGAGAAACTTGTACAATCATGTAAGGTTGAAACACGAAGGTTACTCGTACATTTGTGATCATTGTCAAAGGCCTCTTTCATCTAAACGGGGAATGATAAATCACCTCAGAGACATACATACAAATCCCAAACCTCGAGCACCTCAACCTACGGGAATAAGAAGAAAGAGAAGGAAGGATAAGGGTATACCTAAGAAAAGCATGGTAACCAAGTTGGCTGGGATTGAATATGACACGCACAGGGATAAAGCTCTTATGAAGAGAGAAATTGACATTGATGAGGATGACATAATCTGATTTTTTTGTATATATGTGCATCGCTCTGACAAAAAAGACCTTTAATGATTGGAATTGTCAATTTTTGAATACTGACTAGACTTTTTTTTCGTTAACTCAAAATCATTATAATTTTAAAGATCATGAGCGTTGCACACACTTTGAATTTAAAATTTTATTTGACATTTGAATAAAATTGAACTGATTTAATAAGTTACATGAGTTGTGCATTTACCTAGAATGTATAGAAATTTCAATCCTAGAGCATCTCGTATGAAAAATTTATCTAGGAATTTGTAAAATATCAGAAAATCATTTGAATATCATGAATGTTCAAAAAATATAAAAATTGAGTCTAAAATATTAAGAATTTTTTGAAATAATAGAAATCTATGAAAAAAATTGTGTTGTATAAAATCTAAATTGTTGATTATCAAATGTTGGAAAGGAAATCGCGTTGTAAAATTAAAAAAAATCAATTATATTTCATAAAAATATTTTAAAGAAAAAAAACCCAAAATTTTTTGAGATTAGAGCATCTTATTTTTGAAATTTTCTTAGCAACCCATACAAAAACATTAGAAATTTGGAAGAATAATGAAAAAAATACAAAATTTCATGAATGCTCGAAAAAATTAAATAGTCAAAATATATAGGAATCACCAAAGCACTGAAATTTAATATCGATATGTATTATTTGCCCGAAAATTTATGTAAATATTAATAACCTTTACACATTTGAAGCATATTGCATGAAGTTTTGAAAATCAACAGGAATACATCAAAATCTTTAAAAATGAAAGAAAATTGATTCATATTAAAAAAAAATGCAAAATAGACGAAAAGTTTTAGGCGATTGTAAAATAATTGAAATCGATGAACATTTTGATTTCTGGATATTTATTTGAAATGCTCAAAATTTCTCAAATTTTGCATACTAGAGCATCAAATTCTAGAAATCTATATTAAAATGTTTCAAGATACTAAATATCTTGAAAGTACATACCTATAAAATCATACTAATTTTTAATATTATACTAGTAACAAATATGAAAAATACCGAAAATCAATGAATTACTCATGCTGAAAAAAAAACTCTGTAAGATATTACTTGTAAAATTGAAAGTTTGAGTTGGAAAATTGATTTGTAAGATGTATCCCTATGGAAAATCTTGTAATTCATGAATTACAGACTATACAACTGGCAGGGTAGATTCCGATTATACCAGCTGATCATCCAGATCATTTAATTTGAATAATTACCAAAATCACAGTGTTAGAGTCGAAGTTTTATACGGATCTTTCATAATTGAAATCACTGAAAGTACATTGAATAAGTTAGATGCTAGAAAAATGTAAATTATATATTTCACGCTTAGAAATGATCAGGTTGATCAGCTGGTAGAATAGGGATCCATCCTGCGGTTGTAATAGTTTTGTAATTTATGAATTCCAGACTATTACAAGATTTCCCATAGGGATGATGCTTGAATAATAATGTATTGATATATTGAAATAAATATCCTTTGACCCTTTTTGCTTTTGAATTTGCCCCTTTATTAAAAATTTCGTTTTTACGCCCCTGTTTGAAACAGCCAAATAATACAGAATTTGTGTTCGAAAAAATAAACATTATGGTTTTTTTTTTGTTTCGTTTTATTGAAATATTTATACGAAGCCAAAGTATCAGTTTAGTAACGAAATTGTATTATCTAGTTTTTTTTTTTTTAATCTACCCGCTATTTACATAAAGTGAATTATTGTGATGTGTTGTGATACATTGTAATGTAGATTTGCTAGTGAAAATTAAAAGCTTGAGCTTGCAAATCAATTTTTAGATGTATATTGCTAAAATAAGATTGATTGATACATTGAAATCATTGAAATAAATATCCATAATCATTTTTTGCATTTTTGCCCCTCTTTGAAAAATTTCGTTACAACGCCCCTGTTTGTAACAGGCAAAAAACAATTACCTATACAAAATTTTCGTTTGAAGAATAAGCATCAAGGTTTTTTTGTTGTATTTAAATATTTTTACGAAGGTAAAGTATCAAACTAGTAACGAAATTGAATCATCTAATATTTATTTATTTTTTTTTTAATATACGCGCCATTTATATAACTAGGTTATTGTGTTGCGTTGTGATCATTGTGATGTGGATGTGAAAATTTCGCAAAATTGTGAAATGTTTACATTTCATTTCGTAGTACGTAATAAGTTGATAAAAATTAATAAAATTTCGACCTTGGCCGATAAATACTGATGAATAATATCAAAAAAAATTTTGAATGATAAGATTGATTTGGTAACACTGATAAATACGAATTACCACATTCGCCATGTCACATCAGTCGCGGGGTACAAAAAATGCAAAACAAACACGAAGATTATTGTTTTGAAATACGATAAGATAAAGATATACGCATTTTAACCGGTTTTTACTTCTTGACATTCGCACACATTTGCACGTTCGGAAGTTTCGGGAACGATTCGCTGTTCCTTGTGAAATAAAATTCGCGTATTTGCAAAGTGAAAATTTGCAACTTTTGTTTAGAATATGGCTTTTGCAATGAAGAAGGCACACGCTGTTTTTCGCAGCCTCAGCACCGATCACAGACTTATTTTGCGACGTCTCCGGATTAACCAGGTTAACAAATTTTAATTTTTTTATTAATGATGATGAAGATCTCAAAAACTTTCGTTTCTCATAATATTTTTTCATCGTGCAATTTTAAAAATAAGCAGAGAATCAAGATTTCGGTTGTTTTTGAATTTTTTTAATATTTTCTGATTTCAGAACTTATTGCTAAATATATTTAAAAACTTAGTTTCAAACTCAGAAATATCAATATTTATACCGATAAATTTCATTCTATAATACATATATATTATTGGATATAAAATATATTCAATGAATTAAAATTCAAATACAATTGAATTTAAAAGTGCGTGAAGAGTAAATTAATTTAAATATAGATTTATTTAATCCTCATATAAACATTTTTTTAACAAAATAATGTAAATTTTGAACAATTTTGTTATAAACTTTTACCTCTGAAGTACCTTTAAATTTGATTATTGGAATTAATTAATTTTGATTTTTTCATCCTCTTAATAGGAAAACTTGTTACATGAATTTCAAAAACTCCAAATTTTACAAATTCATTAATTATTCGAATTTCGTAGTCTGGATTTACATTGTCATCAAATGGATTTATTTTACAGCTATGAATTTTTTTTATATCATTGCGTGAAACTATTTGTGATGAAAATCACAATATAGAAAATTGATGTAACAAGTATTTCACAGATTCAGAAATTTTATATTCAATAAATTATGAAACTGATTTCCAAACTAAGATACAAAGTTTTCTTAGCTAAGAAATAATCATATTTTGACGTGTATTCATTCAGATAGTTCAAAAACACAATAACTATAAATTGAATTCCATAAGATTATATTTATAAAAAATTTGGATCACTTTCTTCCCGACGTAGTCGTAATTTTTGTAAAATACTGTTTGGTTTCATCAGTTATTGCAAAATATATTCAGAAACTAATCTTCAAACTCAAAAACCCTTGTTTCAATATTTTGCAATTAATTTTTTCATGGCCATTTATTTTACTCCTTAATAATCATAATATTCATTGTAAGATGTAATATATTCGATGTAATATCTATACATATAAATGTGAAAGTCTGTAAGTTGTGCGTTAAAAAAATGACAAAGACATAAAATCATAAAATTATGCAAAAAATTACTGAAAGTCACTAAATCAAATTACAAATCACAAAAAATCATAAAAATTTACAAAACTATAAAATTTAAGGTCTTCTAAAGTCAGCGAATCATCCGAAAATCATCAATTCCTCATAAAATTCTTGGACACTATCCTTTGCATTTTTTTAAAATTGGCAACACTTGAACAGTTATTAATAATTCAATTTTTTCTACTCACGTTTGGAGAGGCGGGGCTTTTCATAAAAAAGTCTTTCTTAGATAACTCTCATGGGAATACTGGGATCACTGAGGTTCGTATGATGAAATGTAGCTTAATCGCTTCTCGTATCTCTCTATAAAAATAAGAAGATACTTCATCGTAAAGGTGACAATTGGACAAAAGAATATTAATCTAAAACAAAGGCGAGTTGACGAAAACTTTGATTCCTAGAATTTTTTTTTTTTTTTCTTTTAGAAAGATTTTGAGACACCCTGTATAAGAAATAACAGAATATATAACCAATTATTACACAAGTCACAATATGTCACAATGGCATATCATCACAAAAATCCATGAATCACAAAACCATACATTGTCACAAATCATGAAGTCACAATAAAATTATTATTATTATGATCCTTATCATGGTCATCTTCTCATCCTGATTAATAAAAAAACTTTCATCGATTTTTCTCTTTACTTGAATTGTAAAGAAGTATCATTAGAAAATATTTTTTTATAATATTTTTAACAACTTTTTGATCAATATAGCTTATTATATTTGTATAATATCTCACCGTAGTAATTCATTATTATCTAACCAATTTATATTTTGTGAAAAAAATTAGAAATTGTTTAAAAAAAGAAAATTAAAATTTTTGACCTTTGGATTCAGATAATTTTTTGGTAAGTTTTGTTTTTCAATTAAACAATTGACTTTTCCTAACCAAACCACGTGTAACAGAGTGGTAACCACAGAGTGAAGCCCGCTGGGACACCTAGTTATATGATAATTATAATTTGAAAGTAATTCTTTTCAAGATGAAATTATTGACTCAATTTTTCTACAATGATTATAAATTTTTGCTGATCATTTATATTTTTCTTTTAATTGGATACCTCTCTCTTTTAACGTATTTTTAATTTTTTTATATTTTCTGGTTTCAGGAGTGTTTGCTAAATATATTCAAAAACTTAGTGTTAAACCCAAAAAATCCTTGCTTTTGCAATTTAGAATGAAATTACTTGAAATTTTGGTTCAAAAGAACAAAGTTATAATGCTTTTTTAATTGTAACCTTTTAAAATGTTGTTTCTATCTGAATGTAATTCAGATTCAATCAATTTATATTTTATTTCATTATTTATTTGTATGTTTTAGTCTGGATTTATATATTCGTTGATGGTGATTCAAGAACATTCGATTTTTTAAATATCATGACGTGAAACTATTTAGGATAAATATTATTGTGTTTGGTAATCTTTAGGAGTTGAAATTATAAATTTTAAGAATAGAAATTGATGGTAAACATTTCCCAGATTTAGAAATTTTATATCTAATATTTTTCGAAACTTATTTTTAAATAAATTTATTCAGGATAGTTTTTGAACAGTAATGAATCATTTTATTGTATAATAATTATAATATTTATGATAGTTTTCAGCATCCCCCCTCCCCCTAACGAAATCCTAATTTTTTTATGAAAATATAATTTTTTCAAAAATTTATGAAACTTCGAGGATTAGAGCTGTGAATCCCAAAAGTTTATACAAAAATTGATCAAAATCTTAGAAAATCTTACAAAATCATATAGACACTATAAAAGTACTAATATCAGTGATAGAATTCTATTTGGGTAATGTCTTTTGAAAAATATCGTTAAATACTCAGATCCAAAAAAACTTCGAATTCTAGAGCATCAAATTTGAAAAAAATGTATAAAGTAAGTAACAGAAATACTATAAATTTTAAAAATACTAGAAAAAACTACAAAATTTTATGAATAATAAAAATATGAAAATATATAAATTTTATGTTCAACGTGCTTAAAAATTTGTTCACAAAAACAGTTTATTTAAATTGGAAGTTTCAATATGCCAAGATTAATCTCTTAAGGTCTCATTAAAATTTGGCCATCAAAAAAAATCGATCTCACAAAAATCTTTTTCGCTACAATATGTTGGCAGTTTTCAATCGGCAAATTTTCCTCCAAATCGGAAACTCAAGAAAACGTAGAAACCGAAGAAAAGTTACCACCCCCGATTGGAAATGGAAAAATTTTCCAAAGCTCCGAAGACGTCGTTTCAGATATTCCTGATAATTCAACAGTACTTGTTGGTGGTTTTGGACTTTGCGGCATCCCGGAAAATCTCATCGACGCGATTTTGAAAAAAGGTTCTAAAAACTTGACGGTCGTATCCAACAATGCTGGAGTTGACGATTTTGGACTTGGAAAATTGCTTAAAGAAAGAAGAATAAAAAGAATGGTTTCATCGTATGTTGGGGAAAATGCAGAATTTGAAAAACAGTACTTAAGTGGGCATTTGGAGCTTGAATTGACACCACAGGTAAGAAAAAAGTGTTTGAATTTTGGTGACACTAAATTTCATTAAATGATGTGACTTCAGTAAAATAAAAATTTTTTTTCCATAACTCACGAAAAATTGACCAATTATTGCTAATGACGAGTTTTCATTGTTTACAAAATTGTTAATTAACATTGCTTTTTGAACCAAAATGTTTGTAAATGTATGTAACAATATTATCAATCGCACGGTTTGACTGTTTTCAACAATAAATTACTTTTTTTTTATAAAATTACACAAGTTTCCATTGCTTGTTATTAGGCCTGGGCGATATCCTAACGATTATCGATATATCGATATTTTAAAAAAGATATCGACGATAATATCGCCGATATTTTCGAAATCGATACATCGTCAAATATCGCCTTCTCTTGGAAGACAGTTGAAGATATCGAAATTTTGAAATATTAACGAAAATAACGACGAAAAATTTGAATAGTTGATGGGTATGGATGATTTATCATTATCAATAAGGGTGTTTTGTTAAACGTGATCGAAAAGAATTTTTTGATAGAAATATTTTCATAGCAGCCTAGTTTTTCTGAGTTCAAATATTCTATGTGCACGGTGTTCAGATGATAAATGTACAATGAGCACTTGAATCAAAGAATTTTTCTTGTAAGTATTGAAAAAGATGTTTGGGATAGTTGCATATGAATCACAGAGAGTCTAGATTTCATTTATTGCAAAAAAGCATAATAAATAATTCATTGTATTTTTTGCCTGTCTTTATATAGCTAAAACACAGTGATAAAATTATATATAAAATAAAAGAATATCTGTGGCTTCCCGCCATAATGGACCAAGTCACACATGTGTTAACGTTTAAAATTTTATCAGAATACCACGTAAAATGAGCCTTATGACAGAAGTGACTTTCTCTGTTATAGCGGGAAGCCACAGATATATGAAACAAATGTTAAATAAATATACATTGATATTGAAAGAAAATTTTTGCCTTGAGTGCTATTATTTAACTTTCTTTTTGTAAAAGAGTTTTTCCATTTCTTTTTTCAAAAAAGAAAAACGATAGCTGATATATCGATATTTGCTCTCACGATAATTACGATGATTGATGATTGATAATTTCTCACCGGCATTCATCCAATTCAAGGTGTAGATAGAAATTTTGAAAAATTGGAGGTTATACGACTTTGAATATCCGCCATTCAA
This sequence comes from Platygaster robiniae, assembly GCA_028476575.1. Taxonomy (NCBI): domain Eukaryota; kingdom Metazoa; phylum Arthropoda; class Insecta; order Hymenoptera; family Platygastridae; genus Platygaster; species Platygaster robiniae. The sequence goes on from CM052027.1 coordinate 19,452,002, forward strand.
TTAAGTTATTATATTGTTGAGATTCAGAAACCGAAAATCATTTTTTAAACAATTTTCTAACAAAACTTCAAACGTATTCTTGGAAGTTGAGAAAAAAAATTATTATCATAATAACAGTTAGGATTCATTCCAAGGGCACATTAGCAGAACGTTTGAGAGCAGGTGGCGCTGGCATCGCTGCATTTTACACTCCCGCAGGTTGCGGAACCCTCATCGAAGAGGGAAACACAATTGTCAAATACGATGAAAATGGCAACGCCGCGATTTCCGGAGAACCTAGAGATGTCGCACAATTCAAAGGTCGGAATTACATTCTCGAACACGCCATAACCGGGGATTTTGCTTTTGTAAAAGCATGGAAAGCGGACAAGGCCGGAAATTTGATTTTCCGAAAATCCGCGAGGAACTTCAATCCTGTCATATGCAAAGCGGCGAAAATTGCGATCGCGGAAGTCGAGGAGATCGTGGAAATCGGGGAAATAGATCCCAATTTTGTACACGTTCCTGGGATTTATGTGGATAGGGTTGTTTTGGGGAAAAATTATGAAAAACGTATCGAGGTTTGTTGACTGATGAACGGTGGATTGTTTGGATCCGCGTTTTATAGATTCAACGTTTATTTTGGAAATCGTTGTAGAAATTGTCTACGAAACAATCAACGAAGCCGAAAAAAATGACGCCAGCAGGCAAAGCGAGGGAACGAATTATCCGGAGAGCAGCTTTGGAATTTCAAGATGGAATGTATGGTGAGATCTAGTTGAATTTCGTAATTTTGAATTTTTTATGATGTAACTGTAATGAGTCGTTTTTAACCCGTGAGGCGCCATCCTATTATTTTAAAAATTTTTCTTTTTTTTTTTTTTTAATTATGAACTCTTGAATTTTCAACTATTTTATTAAATTTATAATCTTTTATTGGTTGCTATGCATATTTCTTAAATTGTGTATTCTAGAATTCAAAATTGATAAAATTTTTGTGTTTGAATGCATTTTACATTAAACATTATTTTTGTTGGTTAATATTACTTTTAGTAACCAAAGGACCTCGAGGATTTTTTGGTGTTTTTATGGATTTTGATATAGATTTCTAGTATTTTTTTTTTAAATATTTCTAATATTTGTAAAAATTTGTAGGATTTTCCAGTTTTTTTTAGAAATATCTCTAGATTTTTGGACTGCGATTTTTTTGAGTTCAAAGTGTTAAATATTTTAATCATTTCGATAATGTTCCAGAAAACGTAAAAAATGCCGAGTACTTCAAGTGTTTTGCGTATTTTTCAAAGTTTCATACGATTTAAAAGATTTTATAGTATTTTAATGGATTTCTATTCTAGGAATCAGTTTCTTTCATTTCCAGAATTTTTATAGATTTTTGGAAAAATTTTATCAAAATTTATGAGTGTCTTTTGTATTTACATTATTTTTACAATTAGTGTTTTTTTTTGCTGGTACATAAGTGAATTTTGTAGGATTTTCTAGCATATTAACACATTTTTAGTATATTTCTAGATTTCTGGAATTTGATGCCTTAGAATCTAAAGTTTCATAGATTTTTAAAATATTAATAAAACGTTGATAAAACAGTCACATCCCAAATTTTTAAATATCTTTTAAAACTTGAGAGAAAATTGATTTGTCAAGAAATGACTAACCAAAATACTAAATATTAGAGTTAATTTGAAAAAAATCAAAACAAATACATTTTCTTGCTTCAAATTATTATATGTATAATTTCAATATATTGATAGCAAATTTTGATTTATCAGAAAAAATACCAATATTCTAATATATCTCATTTTTTTTACTGAGAATGAATGATATCCTGAAAAATTACTTTCAAAAGGATTAATTTCAACCCTGAATTTGTCGAAATTGGACTTTGCCATTCAATTTATGATTTCTCAACAGCAAACTTGGGCATTGGTATTCCAATGCTGGCCAGTAATTACATTCCAAAAGGACTGAACGTGACGCTGCAGTCAGAAAATGGAATTTTGGGCCTGGGCCCATTCCCAGACGAGTCCGAGGTGGACCCAGATTTAATAAATGCAGGCAAAGAAACCGTCACGGTCGTTCCCAGTGCTTCCTATTTTGGTAGTGAAGAAAGTTTCGCAATGATTCGAGGGTTATTAAACCAATGCTTTTTTATAAGACATTTATGTTGATTCTTGATTATGCTGGAAACGTTTTTTTGAAAAATGAAAAATTTGATTTTTAGTGGTCACGTGGATTTAACGATGCTTGGGGCAATGCAAGTTTCACAAAAAGGCGATTTGGCAAATTGGATGGTACCCGGACAATTAGTCAAGGGCATGGGAGGTGCCATGGATCTTGTTTCAGCAGGGAGAACCAAAGTCGTTATTTTGATGGAGCACAAGGCCCGAGACTCGAGTCCTAAAATTGTGGCAGAGTGCACGTTACCAGTCACTGGTATTTAATTATAATGAGATACTATTTTAAATGGATTCTTATACAATTCTCAATAGTAATTGAAATGCAATGAATTCCTTTTCTATTTAATGTTAACATGACTTTGTTTGATATTTAATCCACTGTTTTTTATTTTTAGGTCTGCAGTGCGTAGATTTGATCATCACAGATTTGGCAGTCTTCCAAGTTATCAAAGGAGAAGGCTTGAAACTGATAGAAATCGCCCCAAAAGTCGACATTAGTGAAATCGTAAGCAGCACCGCTTGCGAATTTTCCGTCTCCGATGATTTACAGGAAATGAGGCAAATTCCAGTCGATTCGGAAAGTTAAGAGTCAGAATTTTTTACATTGTCCTACCATATGAAATATGCTTTTTAGGGAATATTTTGCCCTTCAGTGGTTAACTTTGTATGTAATTGGATAAATAAAATATTTTATTAAAAGTAAATTAACAGTTGAGGAAATCACGTGTCTAGAAAAGTTTCACTTTAGAAACAACATTTCACTTGTTCTATTGGTAAATTTTTCCCACTTTCCCCATGACTCGTAGCGTTCTTTCTAATGGTTCATTCTTCAAGAGTCATTGTGGACCTTGTGGTCATTGGTCTGCATTAGTCATCATCCAGTCATAATCGTAAGGGACGCAGCGGTCTACAGTAGTTGAAATTGAACCATCAATACAAGTTGCTCCATATTTTTTACAAAAAAACCTGACATCTTGCTTTAAGCAAATAATTCAATTCCTACCCTCCATAATCTAGGATAAACGGAACAACGATGGCAAGAAACAGACCAGGTAAAAATTAATGAGTTTTAAAAGTAAAACAAGTATAATTTTCAACAAACTCAGAAAACATCTTGTCGAAATTCGAACAATTACTTGTAAACCGTTGAACTAAAAATTTAAAACAAAAATTATGATAAACTTATGCATTTTGTATATTATGAACAAGATTATCTACAAAAAAAAAAAGGAAAATATAATCAGGACAACGAAAACGCTATCGTTAACAGAATTAAATGTACTTTAAGTGATTACAATTATGAAAGATCCATATAAAACTTCGACTCTAACACTGTGATTTTGGTAATTATTTAAAATGAAATGATCTGGATGATCAGCTGGTACAATCGGAATCTACCCTGCCGGTTGTAGTAGTCTGTAATTCATGAATTACAAGATTTCTCATAGGGAGTATCATCCAGGTCCAAGCGGAGGAATGAACAGTCAAGGATAAATCAGCTATTGCGACAACAATTTTGCTTTTATTTTCTTTGTGTCCACTCGCATTGCCAAATTTTTATCTGCTATTTTTGAACTGATCATGCATCGAATAATCATAAACTGTGCGGCGTTTTCTTAAAATAAATGTATAATGCGAATCCTTGTCTTTTATTTATTAAAAAAATTGCTGATATTGATTGATTGGGGATTATTATAAAAATTTGTGATATTCTTCGATGTTTGAAAGAGATTTATTTCATGCTGTTGAACAAATATATATAACAAATAAGTGTGTCATTTGATATTACAGAGTTTCTCAGCTTCGTTTGGTTAAAAAAAGCGTTGCATACACTCTATCGTAATAATTATACGCATAACATATTTTAATAAATGTTCTTCCATTTTTAGTATAAGAAAAAAAGTTTATAATCGTCAAGGTTATTATTACAAGTCTTTAAAGCGAAAACTTTTGAATTTTCGGGAAAAATACATTATTCAATTAATTGATTGCTTGTTAATATTGAATTATCTTTTATTCATCAACAATACATCTCTCATTTACATTTTTAATCTCCACATTTTAATCGTACATGTGCTGTTTTAGTCCAATTGTTTCGATTTTTGAAAATTTTAGCTCAACAAAGCAGAAAAAGTTGTCAGTTTTACTCTTGTCTGGCGATAGTTCAAGACGTATATTGTACTAAATTTTTTACTTTTTACAACAAACGAATTTTCTATTCTTGGACTTTCTAAGGAAAATCTTTTAATCCTCCCAATACTTCACGCAAAATCAAATTAAAATCAACGTTTAAGTTCTTGAAAACAAAAATAATTGCGACAATGCATTGCTTCTCATAGGAATATACTTTTTCCTTAGTAGAGTGTAAATGCGGAGACAAATTTTCCTAAAAAAGCACATAATCGACGGATGCTATTCTAAAAAACTATAGGAAATTGAAAAGACTGATTTTTACCGTCTATTTTGTTAGAAAATACAATAAACGATCACGAGATGAAGTTCCAGGAAGTAAAATAAAAACTTGGAAACGTCGCATTCAACTGTGATATTACATACATAGATATAGTTTTATGTATGCGATTTTCGCATTGCAACATTGCCAAACAACCTTATATATTTGACGGTTAAATTTGAATTTTCAAATTTAAATTTTCTATGCCAATTAGAAATCTTCCTTATCTTCTATAAATAATCCTATAAATATGCGATTCTAAAAGAACATTTATGAATATATATCTCAATCTCCATTTACTACAAGTATCCATTATGAATTACACGACATTTTCCGACATTCTACGGCAACAATTAGTTTTTTGAAAACCCTCAAGAAGGCGTCAGTGTTGAGAAAATACACAAGCTCGCAACAATATTGATTTTCTCGGTCGCACGTGACGTCACCCAAGATCACGCCACAATCCTCGCATTTTCATTGGCTCTCACAGCATCAACAATGTGTGGAAAATCGGTCCACGCACATCGAGGAATTTCCCTCGACCTCAAGCAAAATTTCCCATCGCCCCCATCGCATTATTCCCCGTAAAAAAAAGACAAATCAACACCTACTCGATCCCCAAAGCCAAATCCAAAAAAACCGTTACAAGAATCTGTTCAAAAATTCAAATTCAAGCTACCCGCGCATTTTTCGCGTGCGTGTGTGAGTGTCACGTGATGTGTATGTACACACGCGCGCGAAAAATTTCGCGAATACATGCGAATAGCATGTGACGATCAAATAAACAGTGCAAATGCAACAGTATTGAACAGTCAAGTATTTACAGCGCGATGTGTCGTGTTCGGTGTACAAAAAACGCGATAAACGATAATTAATTAAGGTCGAAAAGTAAGTTTTATTCGAGTGCAAAAATACGGATGTACATATTGCGAAAACTCGATGCGATTGGAAAAAGAGAGAGACAGCGCGGCGGGAGTTTTTTTTTCGTCACGGCGCGTTGGAAAATCTAAAATTGGCGTTGGAACAGGTAGAGTTGGTAAAACGGGAAATTCGGTTTTGGCTGTCATCGCAGAGGAGGATTTCCTGGTTTTTTTTTTACTTTTTGAAGGGCGCTTTTTTGTTTTTGTCCTTGTCGCACTCGCGAGAGAGTGAGTCGTTGGTCCTTGCGTGGGAGGAAAGTTGACCTCGGTTGTATTTTTGTTTTTTAGAACCAAATTGGAAGAAATTTTCTCAGGGTGCAGAACTTTTACAGTTTTTGCTGTATTTAGTAAAGTTTGTTACGATGAAAATAGGGTTTTTTATATTTCCAGATTTTGAATTGCAAATTCAAATGTTGATTATAAATGTATAAACATATTATATAAATAATTATATAATATAGAATTATATTTTTTAATGATTATGTAAAGAAACTAATTATTTTATAATAGTATTAGAAATTATAAATCCTTGAAATTTTTCTCAAAATTGAAAAAAGAAAATTTTTTATTCACACGATTCAGGTTCATTATGATATTTTTTAAAAACTTATCCAAATTATTAGAGAAAACTATTTTTCACCATCCAAATACTGCAAAATTTATTTTGAGACTCAAAAAATTGTATATTATAATATTCATTACTCTATAGGTATCCTCATTTATTTAAAGGAATTTACAAAAAATTATGATAACTTAAAAAAATTGTTCATTAAATACAGAGATATTAATTAATTTATTATGGTATTCAAAACAGTAGATATTAATGCAATTTTTTTGAAAATTGGAGAACATTTTTCATTCATACTATACAATAAAAATTGTACTTTGTTCATTTTGATATTTCTTAAAAATTTTTCCAAAAATTATTATGATCGAAATAGCGCAAAATTTACTGAGAGAAAAATTTTAAACACAATTCTATATTATTATATGTGTTACTATATAAAAAGATTTTTCGAATAATTATAATAATTTGAAAGAAAATTGTTCATGATAATATACAGTCGTAATTTTATTAAAGTATTGTAAATTACACATATTCATGAAATTTTTATCAAGATTTGAAAATGAACATTTTTTATTCATAGGAGAAATTATGCTTTGTTCATTTTGGTATTTCTGAAAAACATTTTTTTAAATTATTTTAGCAAAAAATGTATTATAATCAAAATTTTGCAAAATTGAATCTGAAAAAAATTTTAAACAAGAATTTATGTTATTATATTTGTTAATTCATAAGTATTAAAATTAATTTAAAAGAATTTTCAGGTAATTATGATAATTCCAAGAAAATATTGTTCATCATGATATCTATAAATTTATTTTATCATAGTATTCAAAATTATGAAGTCATAAAATTTTTTTCAAAATTTGAAAAAGAAAATTTTTGATTACACCCTACAGAAATTATACTTTGTTCATTAAAATATTTCTTACAATCTCATCCACAAATTATTATAGAAAAACATTTATTGTATGACCGAAATATTGCAAAATTCACTTCGAGACTCGAAAAATTTTCAAGGGAATTCGATATTGTGACATTTATCACTCTTTAATATTTTAATTTATTCAAAGGATTGTCTAAGTAATGATGATTCGACAAAAAAATTATTTAGTTAATAGGGAGAAATTAATTTTTTTATTATTGTATTCAAAAAAATACATATAAAAATGAAATTCTTTTGAAAATTTGGAAAAGAACATTTTTTATTCATGATACAGAAATTATAATTTGATCATTATGAAATTTCTTAAAAACTTATCGAAAAATTATAATAGAAAACTATTTTTTACAATCCAAATGCTGCAAAATTTATTTTGAGACTCGACAAATTTTAAACGAAATTTTATATTAATATATTAATTTCTCTATGAATATTCGAATTTGTCTAAAGGATTTTCCAAGAAATTATGATAACTTCAAAAAAACATTGTTCATTTAATACAGTGAAATTAATTATTTTATTTATTCAAAATAATGGATATGAATGAAATTTTTTCAAAAATTGCAGAACGTTTTCTATTTATACTATAATACAGAAATTGTACTTTGTTCATTTTCATATTTCTTGAAAATTTTCCAAAAATTATTATGATCGAAATAGTGCAAAATATACTTTGAGAAAAATTTTAAACACAATTCTATATTGTTATATTTGTTACTCTTTAAGTAATTAAATTTAATTAAGGGATTTAAATCTAAAATTTTTATTTTTATTTAAAAAGGATTTAAATTTATAAGGAATTAAAGGACAGAAGTTATACTTTTGTTTACTTTGACGTTTTTGAAAAACTTTGATAAAAATGACAAGCAAAAAATTCATTAAAATTGAAATATGTTGCAAAATTTACTCTTAGACTCGAAAAATTTTAAACATTTTATATTGTTATATTCACAACTCTTTAAAGATTTGAATTTATATAAAAGAATACTCAAGTACATATAATTCAAAACTATTTTTCTTCATGGTAATATGGAGAAATTAATTATTTTATTACATGATTAAAAATAACATATTCATGAAACTTTTCTCAAAATTTGGAAAGGAATTTTTCGTTTCTGTTTACTTAATGTTAAAAAATTATCTGAAAAATTCATTTTAAGGGGTTGTTAATTCCTAATTTTTATTTCTATCTTATCCTGAACAAAATTATTTGTCAACTCCTGAAAAGTAAATTCAATATTTCTAAAACAAATTTACACTTTTTTTGTAAAAATCGCGGAAAAAATGAAGAAATGTAAAATCCTTTGCAGCGAAGAAAATCAATGAATATTTGTACAATGATTATCAGGCTATTTCGAAATACATTATTTATCAATTAGCGACAATTTCCAGTTGTAAATTTTTCTTTCATTGTCAAGCGCGATATCTCGATCGAACGGCATATTGCGATTGTGATTTATGTAAAAGAGAATCAGAAAACGGATTATTTGAGTCGTAAAAATATTCCCTTGTTATCATGTTGTGTGCATCTGGCGACAAATCTATTGAGCGTAGCTAAGAATGATACGAATCTAACGATTGTGATTGTGTAAAGTTCAATTTTTGTTTATCACCCACTCGCGATGTTGCTGGCTGTTTTTCATGCGCAGTTTATCGATTCAATGAGTTCAGCAAATCAGTTTTCATATTTTATTTGACACCATTGATGAAATTATTTTATTTATATACTTACCCAAAAATCTGTGATTTTGTTAACTTGCAGGTTTTTATATTGAAAATTGATTAGGAAGGAAAATTGAAAAAGGAGAAAAAAAAGTTGACGTAGAAATTCTCCTTTGTTCTAACTGAAGAATTCCATTGGGGTCATGATGGCCTGCTTACTTAATTTAAAATTAATTTAATGAAACAGAATATGTGACAAAACTGACACTTAAGAGATGTGAGTTTATTCTTCCAACATAAAACACATCAAGAAAAGTTGAATAGTACTAACCCTACCAATTAGAGCGTTCTGTAGGAGTTTACAAAAGCCATAATGCTTACAAAGTTTATCTGGAGGTTGACAACTTAAAAGGAGATTATCCAATAGATCATTCAAACCGTGAAACAAAATTCGTGAATGAAGATACCGCTACATTACTCGAAAATAAACATATCTACTTTTTTTTGTTGTTCCAAAGTTAGATTTTGAAGGTTCCAGTGTGAGCGCTGCTTGTACTGTAGTTAGGAGTAATGTAGAACAATACTCAGAAAAATTTCAAGTTCCTGAAATGGATAGTTCTTTTTTTTAGTCACGTGAATTCGAGGCATATGTCAACCTTTCTTTACTTATGGAATCGCCTTAAATGAACGAGCAAAATCATAAATAATTCTATCGAACTCATCATCCTCATCATCCTGATCACGAATTAGGAGCTCCCAAGAGTCTGATGCCCCCTGTATGCCAGGTTTGACTCCATTCGTGAGGATGAATGTCCCATCTTCAGCTAAGAACACGTCTATATTGACCAGATGACCAATTCTTTCCTCATTAGTATAGAAACTGGATTTCACCTGAATTTCTGCGTACTCTTTTATCTTAGCCAACTGTGTCTTGAATCTTTTCTTGGCGTTGATGAATTTATCAAAATGGTATTGGTGCAAGCAAAATGCATTGAAGAGTTGGTTCTGTACTTTGATGGGTATTGTGTCAACACCAGTAGGAAGCAAATACCCAACACCGTTCAGGCACATATAAATAGGGTAGCTTAGGAAACCCATTTCGGAAGGCATTACAGTTAGATTTGTGTTAATGAGCCTGCCATAATGCAGTGTTAGTGAAATTTGTTTCACGAAACAGATCGCTATATTCCCGAAAGTGATACCGGAGTTGATGGTTTTTTTCGTCTTAACTTGATAGCGGTTGATGGCTAATCTCAAGTCACTGTTGAACTTTGTCAGACCAGATATCTTGGCTCATATGGAACCTTTCGTGACAGCAACGACCGAAAGAATTATCATGTCTTTCCAGAATTCAGCGGGGCTCACTCTCATTGTTATTGCACGCTTCTTCAAAGTTTTGATGGTGGTCAATGGGTCGAAGCCTTCAGATTGAGATTTTTCAATCGGGTCAATCTTTTCCTTAGTGATTGGTGTTGACATTTCTGCTGTGGATGGTGTTGACATTTCTGTTGTGGATGGTGTTGACATTTCTGCTGTAGATGGTGTTGACATTTCCTTCATGGTTCGTGATGACATTTCCTTCAATTTATCATCTTCCGCCAATCCTGACATCCTTGCGTTTGATACCCTACTGAAAAAATTACATTGTCAGTATTATGTGGAATGTTTGTAAAATCGAAAAATGTGTTAGCTGACATTTTGATAATAATTAAGAAAGTGTAACTAGCAGGTGTACTCCTAAGTAATTTCCGGTTTTTTCAATGGATGGCGTTCTGTTTTGTACCGCTGTTGGTAACACATACCATATGTCATTTTGTTCAGTCATATCGAGTGCTTCAACTGCGTTGACATTTTCTCGAAAAAATCTTCCAGTAAGTTTTTATTGCGCTTCAAAAATGTCGAATTTTGTACCGAATTTTGAGCATATGCGCCATGCATTGCTTTTCATGTTCAATCAGGGGAAAAAAGTGTCCGAGAGCCATTGTGCGCTTGTGGAAGTTTATGGTGATCGTGCATTAACACTTCGAACATATGAAACGTGGTTTCGATAGTTCAAAAATGGAGATTTCGACCTGAACGACGCCGCACGCTCCGGCAAGCGAAAATCGTTCGATGACGCCGAATTGCAAGCATTATTAGATGAAGACAACACGCAAACGCAACGACAGCTTGCAGATGCGTTGGGAGTTCAACAGCAAGCAATTTCCAAACGTCTGCGAGCCATGGGAAAAATTCAGAAGTGTGGAAAGTGGGTGCCCCATGAACTGACTGAGAGACAAATGGAGAATCGAAAAGTGACCTGTGAAATGCTGCTTCAACGATACAAAAGAAAGTCTTTCCTGCATCGTATTGTTACTGGTGATGAAAAGTGGATTTTCCTGGAGAACCCTAAGCGCAACAAATCGTGGGTGAGTCCAGGTGAAGCATCGACATCGACGGCACAGCCAAATCGTTACGGTCGGAAGGTCATGCTGTGTGTGTGGTGGGACCAGTCCGGTGTTATATACTTTGAACTGCTGAAACCTGGTGAAACTGTGAATGCCGTTCGCTACAAACAGCAAATGAAAGATTTGAGCCGAGCCATTGTGGAAAACCGACCAGAATATCAACAACGACAGAAGAAGGTGATTTTGCTCCACGACAATGCGCCGTCGCATAAGTCGAAAGTCGTTCGTGACACGCTGGAAAGGCTCAAGTGGGAAGTGCTTGATCATGCGGCTTACTCACCAGACCTGGCGCCATCCGACTACCACCTCTTTGCCCCGTTGGGCCATGCCCTTTCTGAGCAGCGCTTCGACTTGTATGAAAATGTACGAAAATGGCTCACCGAGTGGTTCACCTCCAAAGGCAATGATTTTTACTGGCGTGGTATCCACAATTTACCAGAAAGGTGGGAAAAATGTGTAGAAAGCGATTGAAAATACTTTGAATAAAATAAAGGTTACGGTTTTTTTTGGATTATGTGTTTTATTTGCAAAAAAACCGGAAATTAATAAGGAGTACACCTGGTAAAGTCTGAGTAGACTATCAGCCTCTATCTTTTTTTTTCACTTCTGTAAAATCTGTGTTTTTTGTTTTTTAAACACAATTTTGATACTTAGTTTTGTTTTTAAGGTTCGTTTTTTTTTCTTTGATCAATACAAAAAGAAAAACAAAATGCTCATCCAGCTAGTTTCAATCAACACATGCGCATATATTATTCTTTTTTAACACCTCGAAACCAAAGAAGCACATTTCCTGAATACCATCCCTTGAAAATAGTATTCTGTGAAAAATTAAAATATATATAATGACAAGATTATTTGATACTCAAATAAGTTTACAAATTCTATAATTTATTTACCTAAGAGATACTTCTAATATAACTGAATAAAAACCAAGTTTTCTAAACCGAATAAGTTTTTTTAAAAATATAATCCATTTTTTTTTGCAACAGCATCTTTTAGAGAAATAAAAAAAAGAATGTGACATTTTTTTCCAGTCCGAACATGATTAAGAAGACTATTGTTTTTTAATTTTTTGTAAAAGCGAATATAAAAATGTTATATAAATTTGAGTTATTGTATCAGAAAAAATCATGAAAAATCTATGGTAAATGACGGTTCGATTACCATAAGAACCATAAAAATCGACAAATTAGATGACCCGTAGTTAGTTGTTAAAAAAAAAAAAAAAAAATTGCAATAATCTTCGATAGGTATTAGTATATATACAAAAAAAACTTATGTAATAAAATCTGTTTAAACTCACTTCAGAAATAGTAAATATTATCATGTAACTTGAAACCTTAAGGAACCCTTATAAAAATCTGAATTTCTCTATAAAATTTTCGATTTTTATAAGGAAAAATGTTTTTTATATAATTTAAATTATCTTATGAGGGATTCCAGATTCCTTGTAATTTTCAACCTTTCAACTTTTTGGTCCATTTTTCATTATTCATAGTAATTGGTGATTAACAATGAAGAAATTGTCATATCGATAGAATTAGATATTAATTGCAAATTCAATATTATATTTATTATATTGTGGTCTTCATGTTTTGAAAGGAATGAAAATGAAATATATACAGTGAAGCCATAGCCTTGTGGGTATATGGGCGAGCTGCAACTCAAGAAGGTTCCTGGTTCAAATCTTCCCTCCGGCAAATTTTTTTCTGAATTCTGCATGATATTATTGTGTAACAACTGATCTATGTTAATGAATAAATTTTTTCAGCATGATATGTTTTCTATCAATTTCAACAGCAATATAAAAATATGAATGTGAATTTAATGGTGAGTTGAATGTAAAAAATTTTATAAAATTTTTGATTCCCCTGCAATATTTCAAATTACTCATAAAACAACTGTATGAAAACCTTACAAGAATTTCGTTTCCTTGCAAGGATTTAGGAGGGGAGGTCCCTTAGGGTGCTTAAAAAAATCGAGTTTTTTTTTTAATTTTATCACATGATAGGTATATCGTCTTAGAATATTGTGTCAAAGTCCCAGGAGTCAATTCTTAAAAATTGTGAAAGATATGCCCCTTAAAAGTGACCAGCGTTAAGCCGGCTAAGAGGCTAAGTGTCAGCGATCTCTGCTTCGTGGGTGGTATGTCCTTTGGATTTTTTTGCTTTTCTCGAATTTAGAGCGATCAATATGACTTGTGCCAAAAAATATGTTCTACAGACCTGGTAGAGCAGATTTCGATCACATTTCAGTAAGTTTCCTTTTTTTTTGATCCTTAACTTTAAATGGCGTTTTCACGAAAACATGCTTTTCGAATTGGCGTGCAAGATTGATAAAAAAACCAAGACCAATTTGCTCCATTCAGCATTCATTTAAAGAGCATAAAAAAAACCTCTATATGAACCAGGATCTATGGAAACAAAACATTTTTAGACCACTTTTCACACACAAATAATCGAAAATTTGTCGTGAACTTTTAACATTTTTTTTCCAGAGCCTGGCTTATATAGTTAATTTCTGAATTTCGCAAAGATCTTGGTTCATCGACGATAAAAAACCCTTCCAATGGTGAAAATGTCGGGTTATAAGATTTCATTTGAAAATTTTAACTGAGATCTTGCACGCCAGTTTGAACGTCTGCGGCGAAACGCGCGGACATCACCCTTAATAACATTTTCATTTTAAGTACAATTATTAATGTAATATTTTTTTTTGTAATTTCAAATATTGCTTCCAATATTTATTCAAGTGATTTTCAATTTTCTGTTATCAGCATTTTCTTACAAGTAAATCGCAAAAAAGCACTACTTTTTCAGGTTATAAAAAAACCTCTTCATAAGGTTTTGATGTGGTTTTGATGAGGTTTAAAGTCACAAGGGGTAATAAATCGTTGTCAAGTGAAAATGAACTTTTCTGATCCTAATAACTGATGTAATATCTAATAATATATGAAAATTATGATACATATATAATACTATTTTTAATTAGTATATAACTTGAAAATAAAAAAAAATATATAAATATATATATATATATATATATATATATATATGAACAATAATTGATGTACCAAACAGAATAAATTCTTTATTTATAAATATGGATGAAATAATCAATTTGACAATGTGAAAAATTTCACGTATTAAAATTGGCATAGGTTGTAAAAAAGGTAATAACGTTCTTAAACCTATGAAACTAATTAATTACATATTTAAAGGATTTTTATATGGGAATTATTGAATTTCAATTACATTTCGCATTCGAAGATGCAAGCGCACCCCTGGTTACTACGTCAGTGGCCAGGCCATGAATTGCCATGAATTCTCTTATAAGGTTTCATATGTACATGCGCAGAACAAAAGCTACATACTCGCAACCAGGGGGGTGCAACTTCGGCCTTTTTAAATGTTTTATTTCTATTTCTCTCACCGTTTAAAGCAAATTTCCAACCAAATATTAGAAAACTTTTTTATAAGAAAACTAATCCACTGACAATTCTGGAGAAAATATATGCTATGAGAAAACATGTAACGTACTCGATAGTAAATTCTTGCTTTAACATTAAATTTACAGTACACTTTAAAGAATCGATTCAAATGTTCGCGCGAAAAATCGCGCCTGGCAAGATCGCAGCGCCTCTAGCGGCCATATACTTTAACAGTACAAACATTTAACATGGAGTTGCACCCCCTGCTCGCAACCGACTTGAAGTTTCGAAGATTTATTTTTTATTTTATTTGACAGAAAATATTACAGCAGGAGTCGACCAGTCCATAGGAAATTCTTGGCTAAAAAAGTGGGGCGACGGGGCGAGAGGGATCTACAGTAAAGTATACCTATGTATGTGGATATATACAGGTATACACTCCTACTTTTTTTAGGTTAGTTTTAGCCAAAACTTCGACCCACAGTGATCGACCCCTGATTTATAGCCTTCGCATACATTCCGTTCCGATCTTTTAAAATAACTTTCTCTACCCTACAAACATTTCATGTAAAGACTTTTTGGATAAAATACTTCAAAATTCGATTCACGAGCGTTCTTTTTGTTACTTTTAAGAACGCGAAAGTATGCGTTTTTTTGTAACTGCCGGTGCGCTCTACGAGGATAATAAAAATTACTTATTTTCTAAATACCTTTGCAATCCTTGAAAAACGAAGAGTAACGTTGAATTGTAACGAGAGCTGTCGCAAAGTGAAGTAAGAAAGTTTTGATTTTCGATGTGAAGTTTTTACTACTTTAGAAAACTGCGAAGCAAACGATTGCGAACAAACAATTGCCCGAGTGTTGCGATTGTGCCAACGAAACACATCACACACACTATGTATTTATGCTTGACTAGGGGCGTAGGCCGAAAAAATTTTCGGGAGTATTTTTCGACAAAAATAATTTGCTTCGGGATTTTTCAATTTTTCGGATTTCAGGATTAAAAAGTAATGCAACTTTTGAAGTCCAGAGTAGTGCATTTTTCAAGTTCGTATTTAATATAATAGGGCTCGATTTCTATGGTTTCCATGCAATCAATGAGATTCGGATTTTTTTTCTATTACTTTTTTGTATTTTTCATAATTTTTTTTGTTTTGCTATGAATATATACGCGAAGGATTTTCAAATATTTAATGAATTTTTATTAGAATTTGATACTCTGGAAATGGAAGTTCTAAAAATTTTTTTAGTATATTTCTAGATTTTTATAAAACATTGTGAATTTCAACAAACTTTTGGGATTTTTTACGTATTTTTTTAGTATTTGAACCAACTGAAGAACTTTCTATTACATGAATTTTATTGCTTACTTATAGGTTTCTAGAATTGTATACACTAGAACTCAAAGTTGCTCAGTCTTATAAATTTCTCTAAAAATCATATTTACATACTTTTTGAGTATTAAATAATTTCCAGTATTTCAGTATATGTTTATTATAATATAATATAATTACGGAACCTAAAGGATTTTTTACTATATTTCACGATTTTCAGTGTTTTTATGTATATATATATATTCCCAGGATTCGATGTTCTAAAATCCAACTTTCAATCGAACTTCAGTAATTTAATGAATTTTTGGAAAAATTACATTTATACAGATTTTTCATATTTTATAGATTTCCGGTATTTCCGTATTTTTTTAATATTTATAGGATTTTGTACTTTTTTCTTGTATTTTTAGTGATCGTGGGTGTTTTTTCAGATTTTCTAGAAGGACGATAATATATAGAATGCGATATTGTAGATATAAAATTTTAGCCGATTTTTAGTTATTTTATAGATTTTCGAGTAAATTACATGTATATCGATTTTCGTTGTTTGTAGATTTCATATATACTTCGGTATTTTTATAGTATTAATGAGATTTTGTATCTTTTCTTTGTATTTTCATAGATTGTGTGTATTTTTTCAGATTTTCCAGAAGTACCCACATTCCAAGAATTCTATGTTCTCGAATCCAAATTTGAATCGATTTTCAATAATTTCATGGATTTTCGGAAGAATCATACCTACTTAAATTTTTTGTTATTTCTAGATTTCATATTTTCGTTTTATTAGTAGTTATATGATTTTGTAAAATTTTTTTGTATTTTTCTAGATATTATGTAGGTTATATAGATTGAAGATTGGTACATAAGTTGTTTTAAAATTTGATGCTCTAGAATTCCAAGTTTATTATTATTATTATTTTTTTTTTAATGTTTTAGAAAATTCTTTATCTAAATACCTACTTTAATTCTTAGTATTTCTTCAGAACTTCTAGGATTTAAAAGATTTTCTGGTTTATTTTCTGACTTTCCATTGTAGATTTCTAGAATTCAATGCTTCAGGGTTCAAATTTTCCCAGATTTCTAAGATTTTCGTAAATTCTCATTTTTTTATTGAATATAATAACCTAAACTTATTACATCGAGGGTGTGTTAGATGAGTAAAAGCCGGGCCTGAAACTAATAATGTAAAACTTCAGACAAAAACGAATTCCTGTTCGGCTGTTATCATTATGAAACCTCCTCCTGAAAGTAAGCACTTCAATGTAATACTTATTCCTTAATTTTGAATGTGATTGTTAAATTCGTTTCAAGCATCTCTAAACAAGGAATGAATTTAACAGTAAAGTTGTTTTGAGAAATTTATCAACTAGTATCACTCGAAAATTTAGTTCAACGTTATCGTTATGCCTTCCCCCAAAATTTACAAAAAATAAAATAGCTGGTATCAACTGCAACTTTAAGTTTTATGCATATAATAATTTTAACAAACCTGTGATCGACAACCTCATACACAACCAATACACATAGAACAAAAGAGACATCGAAAGTTTTCTGCGTTAACAAAACTTTTTTTTTAGATTTTTCTCATTCATTATTACTGTTCATTGTTACTGAAATTTATATGAACATATGCTGAAGAGCAACTTGATTATTATGATAGATCCTTTATTACACAACAATATTATGAAAATTGTGCCGACGAGAAGATTTGGATCCGGGCAACTTTGTGCTGCAACTCTCGGGTTAGTCTACTCGGCTGTAGCTCCATTATTTATCCATAATTTCAATTGCTTACGTGTTCATTACGACGCAAAACATAAAAAACAATACGATAAATATAATGTCGCATACGCGCTACATACACAATGCGATTCAAATTACAACCACCCTATGGTTAATAAACAATCACTATATAAAATTACACATAATATGATGAACATGATATCCCTTACGGAAAAAACATTGAACATTCAGTGTAAGCATCGAAAAATGTCCTTGTTTATTCCACAAAGGACATTCTACATTGCGATGATTTTCAATAACTATTTTTATTGTAGGTACGAATAATATAGAACAATGCTCTGTAAAATTTGATGTTGCTGCAATGAACAATTTTTTTTATAATCTACACGCAAAATCGAAAATGTAAAAACCTCGTTTATAGTAGAAGCCCTCTTAAGAAGATGAACCAGTCTGATCATGAATCAGGCGCTCCCAAGAGTCTGATGCGCCCTCTATGGCAGGCTTGACTTCATTCGTGAGGATGAATGTCCCATCTTCAGCAAAGAGCACGCCTATGTTTACCAAATGACCAATTCTTTCCTCATTAGCATAAAAGCTGGATTTCATCTAGATATTCGCGTACTCTTGTATCTTAGCCAGCGGTGTCTTGTATGTTTTCTTGGCGTTGAGGACTTTATCAAAATGGTATTGGTGCAAGCAAAAAGCATTGAAGAGTTGGTTCTGTACTTTGATGGGTATTGTGTCAATGCCAGTAGGAAGCAAATGTCCAAAACCAGACAGGCACATAGAAATAGGAGGGAAGCTTGGGAAGCCCATTTCGGAAGGTGTTACCATCAGATTTTTATTAATGAGCCCGCCTTTATGCAGTGATAGTGAAACTTGTTTCACGAAACAGATCGCTATATTCGCGAAAGTGATATCGGAGTTGTTAGTTTTTCTCATCTTTACTTGATAGCGGTTGATGGCTAAGGTTAAATGCTTCTTGAGCTCTGTTGAACGAGCCATCTTCTCTGCTAAAGAACCTTTTGTGACAGCTGCTGATACAAGAACTTCCATGTCTGCCTTGAATTGAGCGAGGCCCAGTCCTGCTGTTTCAGCACGCTTCTTTAAAGTCTCGAAAGTGGTCTTAGGGTTGAAGCCTTGATATTTAAATAGCTCAATTATCGCAGACATTTTTTTGTCCATTAGGGTCATTTCCAAAAATTCCAGCATGAATTCATCACGTACTTTTTCCGCCATCGTTAATTTTGATCCTGACATCCTATTGTTTGATCTCCTAGTGATAGAAATTCATTGTCAGTATTATGGAAAATGTTTGTAAAATCAGAAAATGTGTTAGCTGACATTTTGATAACAATTAAGAAAGAACGTGTAACTAAAGTCTGAAATGACGATCAGCCCCAATCTCTTTCTCTTCACTCCTGTAAAATCTGTGTTTTTTTTTGTTTTTTCAACAAAATTTTGATACTCAGTTCTGTTTTTGAGGTTTGTTTTGTTTCTTTGTTTTTTTTTTTTTTTTTTTTTGATAGATATAAAAAGGAGGATGTAATCGAATTGGTGGTACAGTGAAAAGAAATGCTCATCAAGCTTGTTTACAAAGACTGGAACATTTTTTTTAAATAATCCAAGAATTTTTTCAAAAATATTTATTTTGACTTTTGCTCTACCAATCAATATGACTTTAAACAAAAAAATTACAATCTCTTTTCGCAAAAGCTATTGCAATCAACACACGCGCATATATAATTCTTTTCAACCAGCCTCAAAATTAAAGAATATTTCCTGAATACAATCCCTCTTATCCAAAAATTATTATAAAAAAACATATTGTATGATCGAAATATTGCAAAATTCACTTCGAGACTCGAAAAATTTTCGTGGGAATTCGATATTGTGATATTTATCACTCTTTAAAATTTTTTTATTTATTCAAAGAATTGTCTAAGTAATGATGATTTGAAAAAAAAAATTTTCAGTTAATAGGGAGAAATTAATTATTTTATTATTGTATTTGAAAAAATTACACATGAAAATGTAATTCTTTTAAAAATTTGGAAAAGAAAATTTTTTATTCATACGATAATACAGAAATTATGCTTTGTTCATTATGATATTTCTTAAAGACTTATCTAAAAATTATAATAGCAAAAAATTTGTAATGGTCGAAATATTGCAAGCTTGAATTTGCGAAAAATTTTTAGCAAAAATTTATATTGTTATATTCGTTGATCTATAAATATTAAAATTTATTGAAAACAATTTGCAAGTAATTATGAATAATTCCAAGAAAATTTTTTTTAAAATAATATGAATAAATTTGTAATTATGTTAAAGTAACGAGTTGTATATATTTACAAAAATTTTTTCAAAATTTCAAAAAGAATATTTTTCATTCATATCATACAGAAATTATAATTTATTCATTATGAAATTTCTTAAAAACTTATCCAAAAATTATAATAGAAAACCTTTTTTTTAAATCCAAATGCTGCAAAATTTATTTTGAGACTCGAAAAATTTTAAACAAAATTTTATATTATTATATTTATTACTCTATGAATATTTGAATTTGTCTCAAGGATTTTCCAAGAAATTTTGATAACTTCAAAAAAATATTGTTCATTTAATACAGTGAAATTAATTATTTTATTATGGTATTCAAAATAATAGATATTAATAAATTTTTTCAAAAATTGGAGAAGAACGTTTTTTATTCTTAATTTCATTTTTATTTAAGTAATTAATTATTTTTTTATTTTTATTTTATTCTTTAATCCCTTGAAAGTAGTATTCTGTGCAAAATTGGAATACATAATCACAAGATTTTATGATACTTGAATAAGTATTCAAATTCTATAATTTATTTACCTAAGAGATACTTCTAACATAACTGAATGAAAACCAGATTTTTTATTTTGCATTAAGCGAATATAAAAATATGTTATAACAATGCTATTTTTCGTATCTGAAAAAATCATAATAAATCTAAATATAGTAAATAACTATTCGATTGCCACAAGGATCATAAAAATCAACAAATTAGATCACTCGCAGTCAATTTCTGTAACAAAAAAAAATCGAAATTACGAAAATATTCGACAGAATAGTATTTACGAAAAAACTTTTCGAACGAAATCTGTTAAAATTCACCTTAGAAATAGTTAATTATATCATAACTTGTAACTTGAAACCTTGAAAAATCTTTATAAAAATTTAAATTCCTTTATAAAATTTACGGTTTTTGTAGGGAAAAATTTTTTTTATAATTTAAATTATCTTACCAGTAATTCTAGATTCTTTATAATTTTCAACCGTTTAACTTTTTCGTCCATTTGGAGGTCAAAAAAACTGTTAACGACTTTAAAAAAAATCAATTTGTTTATAAATTCGCGTAAACATAGGTGATATTATAAAAAAAATGCATGAGATATATTTTTTTTCTATAAGTATAAGCGCGATGCAATATTTATTGACTACGAAAATTATTTCTGAAAATGAATAGTTTTTGCGTGGTGAGTGATTGAAAAATTTCAAAAGTTTGAAAATTCATAGCATGAA
Source organism: Platygaster robiniae (assembly GCA_028476575.1). Lineage (NCBI taxonomy): Eukaryota > Metazoa > Arthropoda > Insecta > Hymenoptera > Platygastridae > Platygaster > Platygaster robiniae. The sequence goes on from CM052027.1 coordinate 19,473,230, forward strand.
AATGAATAATATCATAATAAAACGAAAAAATACGCATTGATTATTTTCCTCTAAAGAATGCGAGAAAAAATTTTCGTCACAATCGAATGTTAGGTGGTAAATCTGATATGGAATGACCCATACGTTTTGTAGGAACTGCCAGTGAGCCCTACAAGGGTAATCAAAATAACTTTCAATTACTTTTTTTTTAAATACCTTTGCAATTTTTGAAAAATGAAAAATAATGTTTGAACTGTAACGAGAGCTGCCTCAAAGCGAAGTAAAAACGTTTTGATTTTCGACTTAAAGTTTCTTTCTCTCGAAAACTGCGAAACAAACGACTACGAGCAAAGGATTGTCAACAATCACAATCGCGCGACTGTCGAACACATCACACACACGCATGGCACAAGCACACCCTATTGACGCTATTTACACTGGACCAGGGGCGTAGACGAAAAAAATTTTCGGGAGGTGTTTTTCGAAAAAAATTATTTCCTTCGGGATTTTACAATTGTTCGGATTTCAGGATTTAAAAGTTACGCAACATTCTAAGTCCAGAGTAGTGCATTTTTCATGTTCGTATTTAATAGAATAGCATTCGATTTTTGTGTTTTCCATGCAAGTCACTAAGATTAAAAAGTTTTTTATGTACCTCTGGCTTAAAAAACGCGTTTCTATGCCAGCTCGACATCTCTAAACGCGTTTTCTATGCCCTCGGTACATAAAATATCGTTCGTAACAGGCACGGATGTGCGAATTTAGCGAAACGGGGAAATTACGGTCCGAGGCGAAGCCGAGGACTGTAATCAGTTTTGCCTATGAGCACATCCGTGCCTGTTACGAAATATACTATTTATTTCGATGCAAATAAATAATTTAGTCACTCTAACGTGATAAATTTTTGAAATATACTATTTTATGTTACTTTTTGGTATTTCTTATAATTTTTTTTGTTTTATCATAAATATACGCTCGAAGGATTTTCGAATATATTTAATATATTTAATATTCAATATAATATATTGAATATTGAAAGGATATTCAAATATAAACCCTTGAGATTTTGAAACATATAAAAACCTTATAAGAAAAAGTAATTTTTTATAAGAATTCAATTTCTTATAAGGTGACCTTATAAAAACCTTATAGGGAACTTAAATTTTTTATAAAAAAATGGGTCGAAAAAATTTTAAAAGGTTTTTTTTTTTATAAAATTTTATCACATGCATTCTTATAAGAAATTTCAGTTTCTTATAAGGTTTTTATAAGGTCGCCTTATAAAAAATTGAATTCTTACAAGGTTTTTATAAGGTTTAAAATCACTAGGGAAGCACGATGGATATTCAAATATAATTAAATGAATTTTTATAAGGCTCTCTAGAATTCGATACTCTAGAAATGAAATTTCTGAAAATTCGTTAATATATAATCTCTAGATTTTTGAAAAAACAGTACATAAAAGATTTTCAGTATTTTATGGACTTCCAGAATTTTCGTACTATATATATTTTACGTTATCATGGCGTAAAATACCTCACGTAACAGGCACGAATGTGCTCCTTAGCGAAACGGCTAATAGACCTCAGCTTCGCTTCGGTTCATTATTATTCGCACATCCGTATTTAAGACGTACTCATATACTATTCATGAAATTGTGTAATATTTTCTGGCATTTTAATAGGTTTTTAATATTTGATACTATAGTATACAGTGAATTTCAACGAACTTGAGTACCGCAATTTATTTCGAAAAAAACTAGTATCTTTCACAAAGATTTCCAATACTTTTTAGATTTTTCTCGTATTTTTATTGTATTCAGACCATTTGAAGAATTTCCTATTGCATGAATTACTTATTATTTTAGGATTTTAGAGTTTTAAGCACTGAAACTCAAAATTTAATGAATTTTTCAAAAAATCATATTTACATACTTTTAGAGTAATAAATACTTATAGTTATTCTCGAATTTTGTAGCCATTTCACATAGGATTTTGTAGCTTTTTTTTTTGTATTTTTTTAGATCGTGGGTGTTTTTTCGCATTTTCTAGGAGGATGATAATTTCTAGAATGCGATATTATAAATATAAAATTTTAGCCGATTTTTAGTAATTTTATACATTATCGAGTAAACTAATGTATATAGATTTTCAGTTTTTATAGATATCTTGTATACTTTCGTATTTTTATAGTATTCATAAGATTTTGTACTTTTTCTTTGTATTTTCATAGATCGTGTGTATTTTTTCAGATTTTTCAGAAGTTTTCACATTCCAAGAATTCGATGTTCTAGAATTAAATACAATAAATTTTCAATAATTTAACAGATTTCTGGAAAAATCAAACGCTTTTTTTACTTTTTGTGAGAAATTTTTCTAAAATGTACCACATACTCCTAAGAAAAATTAATCTACATGAAAATCTATAACTTCTTAAATATTAATATGAATTTCTAAAAATTGACAAAATTTGAGCACGTGACACAGTCGAGAATTTACTTTTTATAAAATAAAATATGAGTCAAAGGGTGAAGACTTTTTTTCATGTACATTGAAAAAAATTTGTGGGATCATGTGCTAGAAAGTGCTTCAAAAATTACCATAATTTACTGGAATGGGTGGACAACGTCAACTCGCAGTATATATTTCCAAACATATGGTGAAAATTGCTTGTGGGAATATTTACCGTGTTTCTACAAACTGTCACCAAAGATTTGCTGTTTTACCTACGCGATATCTTCAAAATTACCAAACGAACCTGAGAAATTAAAATAAAGCGAAAAATTCATGAACATTCTAGAAGAGTTTTTCGATCGATTGCACGAGACAAAAAAAATCGTTTTCTTGGGGGAAGTGCTCCCTTAATACTGTGTATCGACTTAGGGCTTTGGCGAATAGTCTGGCAGATGACGTGAATGGTTTGGCGAATCGCTTGAGAATTTTCGTTTTTCATTGTTCGAATGGTTGAGGTTGTGGTGATTCATGGTTATTATTATTTATTCATTTATTTTTTTTCCTTTAGCTCTTTTGCGCTTTGATTATTATTTGTGTACTTCGCGTTGATGTATTTCTTGTTATATGAATTAGGCTTGCCCGTTGATTGGAATAAAAATAAATAATTCAACTAATTTAACTAGTTTTCCACAACATTTTAAGTTGACGGTTCACAGTGCTGATTGTTTGACGAGGAGTATTACGAATAATTGTCAGTGTCAAGAAATTAAACGGATCTCAAGTACAAAGTACCTTAGTGTTATGATCGATCAGAACATGACTTGAAAGACGTACATAGATATGATCGCTAAGAAATTGAGATATCAGGTTCACTTGTTTCATAGACTGAGACTATCTCGGAGACAGTTACTTACTATTTATTATGCACTTTTCTGCTCTGTGGTGAATTATGGGATAGTTTCATGGGGTAGTGCGTCCAACAATGTACTAAAATCTATAAGGACATTGCAGAAAAAGGTAGTAAGGATGATTTGGAGGGGTTTTGTGATAAATACGTTGTTTCAAGAATTTGTGGATTTGCAACATAGATATTTGACTGTATTGAATTGGAGGAATATGAGTGGCAGTTCTTTAAAACTACCATCCATTAGGAAAAGGATTTATAGTAGATCCTTTTGCTGTAGCAAATACAGATTTTTCAATGCACTGCCGGAAGATGTTAAGAATTTGGATTTAGCAGTTAAAGGTAGATATAGGCTCAAGCGACTGATTACGAGGTTACACCACTGTAGGATTTTCAGAAAATTAAATTTTTTTTCGGCTTAAAATGTGCTTTGGGGTCTAAAAAATAATATGTTAAAAGATGGAAGGTGTCAAAAATGTTTTAATGCCCAAAAGCTACAATTTTTGCATGGCGATGGACGCAGAGCGCATAAAGATAGCAGAGCGATCGGTAAGTGAAGGCGCAAAACAGGCTCGAATAAATTTGAAAAACATAAGATTGGCCAAAAAAGAAGAAGATGTCGACGCAGAAGGACAATTGTATGGTTCGGGCATCGCAGATTGAAGGTACATAAAAAAAATAGAATTTTACAGTACTAAAAACATTGAACGCGTTTTTCTCGAAACCACTTTTTTCAAACTGGCCGGAAACATCTCGTACAAATTTTTATCGATCAATTTGAAATTTTTGACATAATATTTAGAATCGTTTTCCCTAGGTCTGTACGTAGGATTTTTTTTTATAAACAATATAGTGACGATTTCGAACGTGAGATTGCATATTTTTCGTTCAGAGGCACGCCATTTTGCGGAAAATCAATATATCAAAAAAATCCTTCGTACAGATCTTGCTTTTGTTCTATAGATTCGAAAAAATTTTGGTTTTTGATTCCAGATCAAAAATTGCGGCAGCCACGTTTCCGGCCGTGGAGCCTTTCGAAAAAAAAGCGTCGGAGGGGAAATGCTGCACAGCCGTTGTTTTTTGATATAATTACTTGAAATAAATTGCATTTCGTTCTTTACGATATGTAAAATGAATCCTAGTTAACGGCATTTTAATTTTTTACTTCATTGCGCCAAAAAAAATGCCCGGAAAATGCCTATTTCTCCGTGCTCTACAGTGGTGTAACCCCTTAAACAGTGGATACAGAGTATAAGGATGATGTCATAGATAGAATGTTAGAGTAAAAACGGATATGATATATTTATACTTACCAGGTACTTTAATGATTTTTTTTTTTTTTGGTTTTTTGTTTTAGTTATAAGTTAGTTATGCTTTCAGGCTCGCGACAGATTCGATATACTTATCTTGCGGGTAGTATGTAATATACTATATACTGTTACACCTGAATGAACAATATTATTAATATTATTATTATTAGATTTACGCTTTTTTAACGTTTTAATCTATAAATTCATGTTTATCTATAAATAAGTAAAATATTCAAACAGTTCAAATGTAAATTAATGAAAACTAACCTCAAAGTTTGCAATATTACCTGGGATTTCGGGTCTCAAATTTTGCGATTTCCAAAGAACAAACTGGGGACTCTTTTATTTTTCCTCTGTAGAAACGAGACCAGTTATGCAACAACGCGGGTTTTATATATCTCGAAGATTATTAGACACGTGTAAGTGCGCGACGACAAACGCGCTGGACCACGGTCGAAGGTCGAGGATCAAAGATCCGAGGCGAGAAAGCGCCGCGATGAATGAAACTCCCGGTCGCTTTTCATTTTCAAGCACCGCGCGTTATCGTTATCACTGGCCATTCGGCTCGCGACCGCCAACGCGCTCGTGTCTCTCGCTTTTTTTCCGCTCCTCCCCCAATTTTTGCGAAAATTCCCCTTTTTTACTCAACTTTTTCGGGCTTTACTTTCGCAGATCCCGGCGCGAGAGCGACGCGTCCTGAGGCCTTCTTTCTTCCTGCGTCGATCACCGAAATGTGAGTAATCGAATTTTTTCTCGGGGGCGTTGATTTCGCGATTTTTATCGGTTTCGACAAAATCGCGATCGAAATAGTGAACCGTTATAAAGGTCCAATGCCAATGCCATGGCATGTGGGTCAGGGATTTTTTTTTTTTTTTTTTTTTTTTTTATAAATTTTTTTTTTTTTTTGCCAGTTTTGATGATGGGATGAGGGTGATTTTTGTTAGATTTGGGAATGGGAAAGGAAAAGGAAGAATAGTGCATTTTTTGAGGATTTTGATTCTGTGTACGTTGCGAAAAACAAAAGTGCTTTTTGAAATTTTGGAAATAGGAAAATTATCTATGTTTTGTGGGATGAGAATTTTTTATGTATGTTTTTTGAAAGTTCTGGCTTGTGAAATAATAATGTCTTGAGGAAAATTTATGATTTAGTTGATTTTTTAGTGAGGGAGAAATTTGAGAGAGTCGAATGAAAAAAATTATTAATTTCAGATTTTTTACATGTACTGCGAAGAAAGCACTTTTTGCACTTCTTAATCAGGTTTTCCAAAATTTGAACAAGATTGATGAATTTTGATTTTATGATTATATTATTGCAACGGGGAAAATTCGACGGGATCTCGAGATTCGAAAAAGTTGAAAATTCGAGTCTACGAACTCTCGCGTTAAAATCTAAAAAGTTGAGCAAATTTTCATTTCGTAGATTAAATATACTTTGAATTTGGTTATTGAAGAATTTAGAATTTAAAAATATTGAATTTTTGAGAGTTTGCAAGTTTGGCAGCTAATATTAAAAAAATTTTTATTATGAAAGCTGGAATTTTAAAGGCCCTTCAATTTCAAATAAAATTATTTTGTAATATTCAGAACCTTAAAATTTGTAAAAAGAATGAAAAAATGTGTGAACAATTGTAACAAAAAAAAAAAAAAATTTTTTGTGAGTTGATTTATTTTTCAAACAGGGATGGATCACAAAAATTTTGGTAGAACTTTGGAAATCTCTGAAAGTTTTTAATATTGTGAAAAAATTCTAAAATATTTTTAATAAGAACGATAAAACTGCTTGCGTATTGCTAAAAAAAAAGTTTTTTTTTTTTTTTTTCGAAAAAATGTGAAATCAGCAGTGAAGCACATAAAAACTTTTAAATTTTCCACATTTATGAAACTTGAAATTTTGAAATGATTGATGAAAAACTTGTTAAAATGAATTGTAATACTGTTTTTGATCCACACCAATGTAGTAACATTTTCTAATAAGATTCAAAATATTCAGGTTTTTGGTTTCATAACAGAAGTTTAGTATATCATTCTTTCTAAAATAATTATATTATTGCTCTTTCAGTTTAGTTATAATTTATTTTTAAACTTGATATATTGATATTGTAATTTTGAAAATTCATAAAAATTGTCGTTACCTTTTTCTAGGTTTAGCATCTTATTATTTTCGAGATATCCAGCCGCAGAATTTCAAATTTTTATTGTATGTAGTTTAATTTAAAATTTCTCAATATAGATGTTTATTCATAAAGAAAAACTCTTTGAAGCATTTTTTTTTACTTTTTGAATTAAGACTTACGAATCAAACTTTGAAAATTTGTAATATTAATTTCCATACTCCTCAGAACTATTTTTCGAAATTTCTGTAACTTTGAATCTTCTAAAGTGAAATTTTCTATTTCGACACTCAGAGAATATACATAGTACGATGGACTAAATTTATTTACTGAACCAAGTTTTAGTAAATTTGACTAAACTTTTTAGTATCCTGTGTATGGTAGAGATATTTAAAGCAACCAAGCCAATATAGTAAAAATAACTGAAGAATACAGTTTTTTTAACTGGATCTGTTTAGTTATATGTAAAATGAATATTTTTCATTCAACTAAAATTGTTTATTACATACAACGTTAGCGTCTTGTAACAATTACTGTATTTTATGATTCACTCAAAAAAATCCCTAGTTACTTTCATTTAAATAATTTTTGGGAACGATAAATTGTTTTTTGATGTCACTAAAATATCATGAAAATCATAATATTGGCAACTAAAAATATAAATATAAATAAATAATATATACCTTAAAGAAAATTTATGTTCAAGTGACTGAATTGAAAGTGGAATCAACAATTCTTCTGTTTGACATTAATGGAAAAATTAGTTAAACTTTCCAAAAACTTATAGTAGGATGATAAAATCTTTCTTTTAAAAAGAATAAACAAATAGTCAAAGCATCAGTATTATCATATTTGATGTGAATGAAAAATTTAGTAAGTGGTACTAAATACATCTTCGAAAGAAAGTAAACATCTTTTATTAATACTACAGAAGTTTAAGTGTAACGACAATATGTAAGTACTTTTTATTTCGATGCAAATAAATAATTTAGTCACTTTAACGTGATACATTTTTGAAAAGAGTAAGGATCTTTTTTCAAAACTAAATATTAAGCATTTAAAACGAAAAAATACTACATTCGAGCTGACTAAAAAATTTAGTGAATCGTACCAAGCACATTCTACTAAAGAAATTTAGTCAAATGAGAAAAAATTTTAGTAGGTTGGTATGTGACTAAACTAATTTAGTCAGGTAAAAAAAATTTTAGTCAAAAAAACCAAATTTTTTTCTAAGTGAAGTTTTACCTTTTTAGTAAGTCAATTTATTTTGAAAACTGTAGTTTATAAAAATTCGAATTTTCAATTGTTATCAAGGTTGACGAACTTGATGAGCTTTATCTAAACCATCTTATATTCTTGTCGAGTAAACGAGTGCCAGCTGTTTCTAGAATGCGGATTTCGTAATATGAATACTCTTGTGTCTAAGATGATAAAGTTTTTTGTTTTTTATTCTGGTGTGTTTCTTCTCATTAATTAATTTATTTATTGAACATTCACGAAACGGAACTTGTTCGTTCATAAATTTTTTTCGAACGATACTGCAATAAAATTCTAATCATTTTTAAAAAAAATTAGCTTTTGTTGCTGTAATTTTTTAACATATTGTTATTTATTTATTTATAATTAATTTTTTGCAAGTATTAGTATGCTTCGCAAAATTTTGAAATAATTTGAATAGTATAAGATTTCTCCAATACAATTTTATTGACTCTTTCAACGAAGAAAAAGTTGAGCTGATTTTGCGAAATTCCCTTCAATAAAATAGAATTTTGCTTCAACGACCAATGAAGTCAAGAAGAAGAATGTGAAATGGAATGTTATTATAGAAGCGTTGTGAAATGAATTTTAATAATATTTGTAATTTTTTGTTCCTTAACGAACTTCAAAGACCCAATAAAGGTATGAATAAACGATACTACTAAAAAATAATTTTCGAAGTTAGTGAAATTTATCGAAAAATAATGTCAAAATAATATTGAAAACAGGTAGTCATTGTCACTTGTTTCTGAGTACTTAAACATGTTACCTTTTTTTTAGGTGGAATATCATATCTTTAGCTAATGCTGACATATTAACAAAGTCAACTTAACAATAATTAATACTTGAACTCTTCAGATATTATATTTCTGTTTTCTATGAAAATATCTAAACATGGATCCAAAAGTGATCCATTTTCGAACAAACTGTTTCATACTTCAAAATTCCTACTTTTTTCAGTAACTGATTTTTTTTATCATAAATTTGTATCTTGTATTGCTATACTTCAAATTATATCTGAAAGTGTATTGGTTTATATTCCTATTTTTAACATAAAAAATCTACATTTACTCATCATTTTTCATTGCTTGAACATTTCCCTCGTGAATTTTCACTACTATAATCCTAACAACAGCCAATTATTTATTGCTTCGCTATTTTCAAATAACTCAAATTTCCAACGACACAGTAAAAGCAGATAAAAAAAATTTGTTTCTTTGGAATTCCTCGATTTAAATTGAATCAGAGCGCGTTGGATGTCTCGTGATTATTACGTAACTTCGCGAATCTCTCGGTACCTGGAGAAGATTGTGTTTCTGAGGTCTATAAATGTCGAGCACGTCGAGAATAGACGGCTCGAAACGTTTGGTTTGGCAGGTGCGCAAGGGGCAAACGTCCCGACATCGCGCTATGCGTATCGTTAGAAAAATAATTGAAAAAAAAAAGTTATCTTTGAAACGTTCCGACATTGAACCTCGCACATTGCACATTGTACGCGGCTTCCGCGTTTTACTTCTGATTTTTTACAGCGGCCTTGAATTTTTTCTTGAGTGGCAAAGCATGAAAACTTTATAAAATAACAACAACCACTTAAGCAAAAAATGGGAGACATTATTACTTTTTCACCTAATGAAGTTTTAGTCAAACTGAAGTTGCTTCCAAATAAATTGCCTACAGGTCTAGATGGAATTCCTAGTTCGATCATTAGGAGATTTTCCAATACTTTTGCAATACCGTTAATGGAAATCTTCAACAAGTCTTTGCTTATTGGTGAATTTCCAAATATTTGGGAGGGTGCTTGAGTCTGCCCCATATTCAAAAGTGGTGATGATACTTTAATTTCAAATTATCGATCAATATCAATTTTGAATAATTTCTCTAAAATTTATGAAAAATTACTGTATGATATCATTTTTGAAAAATTTAGGCTTGTCTTATCTCCCAATTAACATGGCTTTTGCTTTCAAACATCTACAGTAACAAATTTTGCAACGTTTTTTCATATAGTTTCCAGTGCTTTAGTTGACAATAATCCGGTTGATATTATGTATATATATATATTGATTTTAGGAAAGCGTTTGATGTGATGGATCACGGGATTCTAATGAAAAAACTGTTTAATTTAGGATTGTCTAGTAATTTAGTTTCACTACTTTATTCGTATTTACAGAAGAGGTTTCGAACGGTTAAAATTATGGCTATTCTTCCGAATTCATTTTTCCAATGTCCGATGTTCTGCAGGGCTCAAATTTAGGCCCATTACTTTTTTCATTAATGATCAATGATATTGGAGCTGAACTTGCTTGTTTTTACCTTTTATTTGCAGACGATTAGTAATTATTTTTAACCGATTTCCGATGTGAACGATTGTCTGTTCCTGCAAAGTAATTAAAATAAAGTAGCAGCATAGAGTACACTCAACAAATTGCCACTACACCCCAAGAAATGCAAGGTACTTACTATTTCTAGGTGCTCTTCTACTATTAAATTTCAATATAAAATTAATGACACATTATTGGAGCGCGCTGATATTATTTAAGACTTGGGAATAACTTATGACAGCAAACTTCATTTCAATACTCATTTTGACAATTTAATCAAGTCGGCAAATAAATGCCTCGGTTTTCTCATCAGGATGTCCGGTCATTTTCGGGATCAGAAAACAATTATATTGTTGTACAAAACATTAATCTTGTCTAAACTTGATTATGCTGCGGTAATTTGGTCTCCTAGGCATGTTAAATATAAGATTGCAATTGAAAAATGCCAGCAAAGATTTTTAAAGTTCCTTGCATGGCGCGCTGATGGAATATATCCACCAAAAGGTTCAAATTATGAGGTTTTGTGCAGAAGATTTAAGCTCTGGACATTGGAAAATAGAAGGTCGGATAGTGGATTATTATTTTTATTCAAAATTATTAGGCAAATGGTTGATTCATCATTTTTATTATCACTTATTCCATTTCATGTGCCGCGACTCTCTGCGCGTAGTAACGTTTTTTACATTCTATCGTCTAGTTTTATAACAGAATTGTCTCCCATTTTTCGCTTATGTAATGAGTTTAATTTTCATGCGACAAGTCATCTGTATAACTTCCATGATTCGCTAAGTGTGTTTGTTGAGAATACTGTGAAATATTTTAATGCGGTACAGGGACTCTGAGAGTTATTCTACGAGATTGTACCACTACTCGATCATATTCAATTAGGCAAGACAGAATTTGTATTGATTAGAGTCTTACTGACATCTGCTTAGATTGAATACAATGAAATATATTTAGTAGTCCTGTAATTGGGTTTTTATAACCTGTTGGACGTTGGTTTGAATAAATAAATTAACGAAATGTTATTTCATTAATTTTATTATTATGATTTATAAATGTTTCTTTTCATTTCGAAAGGAGTAGTTTATGATGAATTGAGTATATTTTTTTGCAATTGTTTGTGTCGAAAAATTGTTTTCTATTGAATTTAACTGAGTCATGTTCAAATTGAATAAAATTCATTGATGGGTAGATATTTTTTGTTTCTGTTTTGAAAATGAAAGGGAAAAATCAAAGTAGATCACATTTTTTATTTTATTTCTAAAAGTTGAACAATTATATTCAATATTTGAAAAATATTTCTATTAAGATTCATAATTATTTAAATAATTTAAATAATTTTTATTTGCTTGAAGTTTCGAACTTTTGAGAAGTAAAGGAATAGGGGAGAAAATTAGTTTTTTTATTCTCACCCAGGATTCGGGTAAAGCATAGTTTGCAAAGTTGGATAATATTTGTTAAATACGAACAATTATTCATTATACTCATAAGGAGAGGTAAAAGAAGTATTTTTTATGTTTTCATTTGTTTTTAAACGTTTGGAACTTCAAAAACGTAATTTTTTATAATTTGTACAATTTTAATTTTTCTCTAAAATACTGAAAAGCATAAAACATGCATAGAATTCAATTTTATTTGTCAATTATTTTTTTTTGCATCATAAGGATATTTTCATCGTTGAAAAATTTTTAGATTGAATATTCAGTCATGTTTATATCAATTGAAATTGATTCAGGATGGATGCTATTTTTTGAAAATGGAAAAAAATCAGAGTCAATCTTGTTTTTTATTTTGTTTGTAGAATGTGAAAAAAATTTTTGTTCGATTCGACCATGATTTTTCATTTAGATTCATACTTTGCTCAAATATCCATTTTTTAATTCAAGTTATAAAAAAATCACTGGAAATTAATTTCAAATAGAGGAAAATTTTTAATCATTTTAAAAAATGACCTCTGTTTTTATTTTAATTTTGTTTCGAAAATTCCTCGACAATACTGAAAATCTTGAAAACTCTTTAAAATTGAAATAAATTGTATTTCGATGTATTTTATTCTTACAAATTATATTTCAGGTTTTTACTCGAAAATGAATTATTTTTGACCAAAGATAGTTAATTCATCGATGAATTAGTTATCTTTTTTTGCAAAAGGATATTATCTATGTTAAACGACAGTTTTTTAAATATTGAATTTCATCAGTTTATGTTCAAATCAATTAAAATTCATTGATAGGGTGGATATTATTTTTTCGAAATTTTTGTAATGGGAAGAAAAAATTAGTTAACCTTATTTGTGTTTTAGTGAGTAAAATTTGAACAAACATTTCGTTAAATTCGACCATGATTCCTTTCAAGATTCATACTTATTTGGTGTATCAGTTTTATCTTGAAAAAAAAAAATCATAGGAAATAAACTTTAATTGCAGAAATTATTTTAGAAATGTGTAAAAATGACCTCTAAAATGAATATAATTGTTTTTTGAAAATTCTTTGAAATGCTGAAATGGAAACGTTATAGTATAAAAAAAAATTTGTCATTCGATGTATTTTATTTTCACGATTAAAATTTCAAGTTTTTACTTTAAAATGGATTATTTTTGATAAACTTATCACTTTTTTTGCCATAAGATATTATCCTGGGTAAACAAAAATTTTCTAATTGAATATAATTGAATCCTGTTCAGATCGTTTGAAGTTGATTAAAAGTAGATATTTTTTCAAAATCGTCAAAATAAGAAGGAAAAATCAGATTATATTACATTTTTGATTTTGTTTCTCAAATCCGAACAAACGTTTCGTTAAATTCGATCATGATTTCTATTAATATTCATACTTATTTGGAATAATAATTTTTATTTAACTCCAAAAAATTACTGTAAATAAATTTCAATTACAGCAAAAAATTTTAAAATTTGGAAAAATTACCTCTGTAGAATCAATTCAAGTTTTTTTTTCGAAAATTCTTCAAAATATTAAAAAACCAACCACAGTTTTGGTTTTTTAGAAAAATTTTTGAAATACTAAGAACTTTGCTAGGAATAGGAACCTTTTTTTACATAACTTTGAAGAGTAGAGAAAAAATGCAAATGAAATGTTTGACGTTGCGCACCTGTTACGATTGTCGTTGGTGGACTTTGAACGTAGGAAACGAGCGACAAATTGAATGAAAAAATCAGAGCAAATCGCGTTTTACATAGTTCATGTTCTTGGATGAATTTTTTCTCTTTCGTTTTCGTACATCCTTTTGAAATATTTTTCCTGTCTTCATTTTCCAAGTCGTACAGGAAATTTGGAATTTTTTTCCAGAATTTATTCTGATTTGTTTTTTCATAGATGTGAATAGATTAGAAATAATGAATCAAACAAAATAACCCTCAAATAATCTGCAATTTTTTGTACATAATTTATCACAAAACTTTGTGATCAAAAATAAATTATTGAATTCGTTTTTACTGTCAAAGAATTCAGCAAAAATAAAACGTCAGATTTGCGTATCATTATTTGTTTATTAATCACATTATTAATATTTTTTTTATTTTTCAAATTCCCCTTTAATCTGCACGTGATCCCATACCTCCAGCATGTTTCGTTTACCCCCACTTTTTTTAAACCCAAAAACCAAATGCGAGAATGGTTTTAACGAAAAGATGGTTTTCTTGCAGTTTCATTAATCCTCGTTGATAAGAAGTCGATAGGAATAAAAGAGCGAGAAAAAAAAGTTCTGGTTGATTCGTCACCATGATCGTGGAGGACAAACAGTGAGTTGACGCAACGTATCTCGCAACTACTGTAGATGTTTCACACGTTGCCACAAACTCGACTTTTATTTGCAAAAATTTGCACAAAGCAAAAACCGAGTGAGACGTGTACTCAAAAACCGTTTTGGTTGGCTCAAACTAACGTTTGGTCGATGTATGACCAAACAAAAATTTGGTTGACTCGAATAAATGTTTGGTATAGGCAAGCAAATTTTATTGGAAAAAATTTTGGCTCAGTGAAATAAATACTTATGACTGATGAATATAATGTGTTTGTTCGTACTGGAAATATATTATAGCCCACTAAAACTTGTTTGCTAGAACAAAAAATTTATTTGAGCTAACCAAATTGGTTTTTAAGTGAGTATTTTCATGAGGTTCATTATCATACGTGAAAAGACGAAGAAATGAACATTACGGAAATAGGCACTTGCTCGGTATCTTCGTTGCGTAGCTGAATAATTTAATGCTAAATTAGTATAGCATTTTTCTGAAGCTTGACTGTCAAATTTTTTTCATTACGTAATGAATGTTGCTTGGCATGTTATTTTTGTTTAGCATTTTGTAATTTGTGGTATGTAGTTTGCGTATTTTAGAATATTTTTGGTTTTTGTCCCTATCGTACTGCGTAGTCTATTTTTGATCCAGTTTGATGTCCAATGGAATTTTCGTGTTCTGTGGACTATGGATACTTTTAAATACTTTGAATGTTGATAAGTGTTGACGAAGAATAATATAGAAACAATTTTTCAAATTTTTTATGATCGTTTTTCCAACAAAAAGTTTGAATCCCTGGTGGTCCATTTTTTTCCAGTTTTGGTCCATTTTAAAATAAATTTTTTTTTGCTATCGAAACTCAGTGTCACAAATATCTGATGAATAATTTTTAAATAATGAAAAAATAATTATGTTTCAAACTTTTTTTCCTAGTTGAATAGCATATCTTTGAATATAGTGCTTACATAGTAACATTATCTTTTTTATTTTCTTAATTACATGAATTTTGGTTTTTTGACCGAGCCGATAACTGAAGAGAGCAAAATTATTTAATTTGACAATGATCTATGTTTTTACAAAATGTATATAAGATTTTTTAGTTCTGTCAAAATGGATTAACCTAAATCAGATATTGATCAAAAAAGTGCTCTATTTTTTATCTAATTTTGATTGGGTTGGTAATTATCACTGTTGTTTTTCTGTTAGTTTCACATTTATATTTCTAAATGATTGTAATTGTTTGTTGTAAAATGTATTTTTCACAAACAAAAGTAGTTTGTCAGTAAGAGTTACGCTCAGACAAAGGAGATCGGCATCCAAGTCAGTGTAAAGAAGAGAGAAACGTCGGATTGGTAAACATGCCTTTTTCCGAAAAATAAAACGGCCTTTATCTCAACAATATGAACTTGCTGAAATAACGATTTTTCGCGAAAAAAAATGCGGGAGAATAGATTCTTCTCATCGAGAGCAAAAAAATAGTTTTTTTTTTTTTTTTTTTTTTTTTTTCAAATCGGACATATACATCCGATTTAAAATTTTTTTCCTATTTTTGTTAGTAACAGTAGAAAATAATGTCAGCGAACCAAAAATTTTTTGGAAATCGTTTATTGATGACCTAAGGAACCAGTTTTTCCAAAAATTACCAATAATTTTTCAAAAGTCAAATTTTGTAAAACTGTGAAATCAATCGATGACATATGAATGATCATGAAAAAATTTAATTTTAACTCGATAAAAACGAATGATTTAAATTCGAATCCAAAAATACATTGACAGTACTTCTTATCTAAGTTTAGAATATGAAAATTTTAACATTTAAAAATAAAAAAACTCGACGATTGCCCATTAGCCAAAGAAAGTTCTTGAAACGTATCATAAACATGTTTCAAAAAGTTGTATAAACGACTCAGGGACCATTTGAACGTTTATAGAACCCTGCGATGTCATCCTACAAACATTGGTAAAATTATTTCACAAACGTTTTTGAGAACGCTATTTGAATGTGTAACATTTTTACTCATTTTCAATTTGTTTATTTGTTACACTTGGCAAAATTATGACAACTACACTTTTTATCTCCTTTTCTTCTTTTATACTTTGGAAGTTATGGATTTAAATAAATTCTCCTTTACTAAATTGACTTTTCAATATCGCTAACTGAAACTAACAAAATTAAATCATAAACATTGCAAACCAATAATAAACATTTTCAACCCAATCATCAACATTGTAGACCCAATCATGTACGTTATCAATCAATCATCAACATTATCGACCCAATCATGACAATCATCAACTCATCACAAAAAATTGTCAAGCAATCATGAGTACTATTTCCTCTCCCCTTCGTTGATAAAGTTCAAAATAAATGCAATCCTTATCTTATCAAGGTTTATGACGAGGATCCCTGGCCCAGAGTTATTCCAGAAACATGGCTTCCTCTCGACCAATCCAAGAAAAGACTCCAATCCTTCCAGGAACAAGTCCAAAACAGCGTCGAAAATGGAAATGCCGACTACTCCAAAAAAGCAACAAGCCAAATCCTTTCGCAATCTCACAAAATCTTTCACTCCTGAACTCGTTTTAATTCCATAGAACGAATCGCGGAAATCCCTTTCTGGATGAAACGATACAATTAATTGCCAAAAAATTCACTAGCTCGCAACAAAAAACTAATTAGAATAAAATTCTCACCTTTTTCAATAAGATTTCCGCACTCAATATTGAAAGTATAAAGATTTTTTACTATAGCCCTTTTACGACGTAAAACCAGGCCAAGGCGAACAACAGCGGAATAAATGCAGTAATGGCGGTCGGAGACACCTAATTTTCAGAGATGAAGAAGAAGAAGAAGGGGAATGAGAATCGGTACCCATCGATCCGCCTCATATTGATCCAACATTCTCTACTCGATATCAAAATTCCCTATTATATCGACTCTACATAATTCCATGGAAAGCTACCATTAAGATATATATATATACACATAAATCCGTTACAAATGTTTTCATGCGTACATACATGAAACGTATTCATGAAACGTTTATCGAAGTTTAAAAACATTGTATGTACCTAACTTTTTTGTAACCTTTCTAAAATAATTTGACACTATCTCAAGAACATTTCTAGAACGTTCAAAATCATTTATAGAATATTATAGTGATCATTTTCAGAACCTTCTGAAATGAATTGTGTTTTAAATGAATCACAAAATATTCCAAGTAACATTTCTGAAGCTTTCCAAATGAAAATAGAAAGAACTGAATTTTTCTACGGAAAATTGTACTTTTTTGATTCCTACATTTTAAATTCTGGCTAAACTGATTCACTTTATCTAATATCATTTCACAGAAGATTAGTTTGTCATGTAGATACGGCAATACGTAATCTGTAATCCTTTTGTGTATAATGTAAGAATATAATTTACTATTTTCAAAATAGTTTTTTGAAATAAAGAGTTGAAAAGAAAGAGGAAAGACTACAGTGAACTTTTACCTAAAACGTAAACATTTAGCTATCTAGAGTTTAAAATAAGTCCCTCCATTCCACGTGGTTTTCGAAGATAAATTCTTCTTGGCACACGCGTGAGAGCAAACTTGAATGTGATGATGCGCCTTAGGTCGCATAATTGTTGGTGGTGGAGGTGAAAGAAAACATTGTTAAACAGATAACTGAAAGAATGCACTCGAGATAAGTGGAAGTCTGATTAAGTGAAAGTTTACTTTACGTCATTTCGCACCTGCATGTTAAATTAATCTTCTATCGAATGATAATAGATAAAATCAACTAGTTTTGAGAACATTTCAAGTTATGAATTGAAGGAGTACGATTTTCCGTAGAAAAATCAGTTTGTTCTCGATAAAAAAATCAGTAACGTTCACGATACAAATCATTTCAAACACAATCCATTTAAAAAAGTTCTAAAAATGGTCACTATAACGTTCAACAAATGGTTTTGAACGTTCTAGAAACGTTCTTAAGAAGGTATGCCATTATTTTAAAATGGTTACGAAAAAGTTAGGTACCTTCAATGTTTATAAAACTTCGAGAAATGCTCGATACACGTTTCATAAATACGTTCCATGTATGCATAAAAACATTCAAATAAAATTCTCATAAACGTTTGATTAATTTTCTTCAACTTTCGTCAAATAATTTTACTGAAGTTTGTAGGAGGACGTTGCAGGGTTTTAAAAACATTCCTTTGACGTTCAAATAGTCTCTGAGTCGTTTTACGACCTTTCGAAAAACGTTTTTGATAAGTTCATAGAACCATCTTTAGCCAATAGAGTTTCTTCGTTTCTTAGTATAACTTATTTATTTATTTTTTTTTTCAGTAAGAAGATTATCGAATCGGGAATCAAAAAGTTGTGTTTATATTGTTGAAAATTCATTCTTTCTATTTCGGGAAACTTATGATAAGTCGATAGGAAATACGAGTAAATCCAAAAGCTGAAATCCACTGTAAATTTATATACATAATTTTTAATTTTTAACTTTCAAAGACTGAAAAATAAAAAGGCAATTGATCGAAAATATAGAATACTCAATGTAGTATTAAATAATTTTATTAGTTTTTATGATACAGCGCAAAATGCAAAATGATTGAATTGTATGAATATGAATTTTTGCTATAATGGTCACATATTTTGGAACTTTGTTTATTTATTCGTTATTTAAATTTTATTCAGACCCCAAGCCAATGGCGAACACAGAGTGGGGGTTTTGGAAATTGAGACCCTGCCGAAATTTTGATAAAAATAATTTATTTCAGTTAATATAACAGTGGAAATTCAAATATTCCAAGAAAAAACGCTTGATCTCTAAAAATTTAAAATTTCTGATGCTTGAGGAAAATTTGGATTAATGAACAATCTAGACCTATCACGTTTCTATTGTAAAAGATTCAAAATATAATGACTGCAGAATTAGAAAAATTTGATAGCTTTAAAAATCGAGCTTAGGAAATTGAGTAAAAAACTTAAATACATTAACACCTTCATATAATTTGTATTGAGTGCCCAAATTTCGAGCAAAAAAAATACTAATTTCAAATTTACTTTTTTAAGCACAAGAAAAATGAATCAATAGCATAACAACATAAAAAATACCAAGTTTTCTATACTTTCAAAATAGACATGTAATTTTACAATTCTTAATACTTCGATTTATTTATAATAATATAATAATTTATACAACTTATTTGTATGAACATATAATGTTAACATTTAAAATAATCGAGTGTATTCATTTTTATTTAGGTAACTTTTAAAAACTCATGTACATACTTGAAAGACGTCTATTTATGAATAATAATTATTGCTTTCTGTAAATTATAAAGAAAATGTTTGATAAAATAATAGATTTTATTGTAACATAAAATATGTACTCTAAATTTAGGAGAATTGATTTTATACAAAACAGTTTATTATAATAAGACATAGTAATGAATTTTCATTGATTAAAAATAATAAGACATTTATTTCTATGATTTTCAACAACTTTATATCTTTGGTAAAAAATTGAACATTCAGAAATAAAAAAAAGGTAAAAAACTAACAAAAAACATGAAAAATTCATTATTTTATATTTCAAAATGTATTCAATATGTTACTGTAAAGTTTTGAAAATGAAAAAATCATGAAAAACACTACGTTAATGAGCATAAAAATTTTTATAGTAAAAATTAAATTATGTAAGCAATCGAATCATCATAACGAGAATTTGAAAGACAGATTTACAACTTTTCGATAAATTATGATTGTAATAAATCGTCGATAAAATTGAAATATCAGTATAAAAAGTTGCATAAAATCAATGTCTAAAAAAAAATATTTTTTCTCGAAAAAGTTGTTGCCTGAAGTTTACAATTCAAAGGATTAAATACAGAAAAATTTCATTTCCATTTTTATCGTGTGGTAAAAAAATGAATTTTTCAGTGACAAAGTATTTCTCTTCAATTGAAATATTTTATTCACAAAGTATCGAAATTCGAATTATCTAATCATGAAATTTAAAATTAAAAAGCCTTAAATTGGAATTTCAAAAGAAAATTAAGGAAGAGAATAAAGAATTCTTAGGTTTACGTTTACGTTTAAATTCGTTTTTTCAGGAAAATATTTTTTATACAGTTTTCGGTGAAAATCACCAGCGACGAATAAACAAGTCGGTATCAGAAAAGATCATACATATATGACGGGATTACAATTACATATCCACTCGCATATTTTTCATAGCATTTCATTATAATCTTTTTGGATGTGATTTACAATTTTTGTGTTCAGTGACATGGCTGTAGGATAAAAAGTGTATAAAAAAACCTGTCGCCTTTATTGATTTGTTTTTTTTTTTTTTTTACAATAGAATTCTTAAGTAGAAATTTAACTATTCTAATATTTGAAATATTTTAAGATGGAAAACGTGTATTTTTGGAAAATCTCCCCAGAAAATTTTTTCTGCTTTCGCGCCTGCCCCAAGCCTTAACAAATTTCAAAATACTCAAAAATAAAGAGTACATTGATCAACATAGTAAGATTACTGATTATAGTAAATAATTTCAATTTTCACGATACAGCGAAAAATGATTGAAGGTGCTCTTCAAGTCCAAAGTGACAAGTCTCGGGGCGTCGAAGTAGTGTAGGTCTAAAAAGTGACGCGCAAGCCACGACTGCTCAAAGTTCAAAATGATAGCGCGTTACTTAATATATATCAAAGTCTATCGTCTGATGTCAGCCTGTTTCGTCTGCAAATCAATAAAAAAAGTGACTAATGTAAATTACGTCTGGTCGCGTGAAAATGGAAAAAAATGAGACGCCCTATACTGGTCTTGCCTTTATTTTTTATATCTTTTTACTCTTTTTTCAATTCAATATCGCCTCGATTTTTTTTCATCGCACGACCGAAATGGACCAATTGCAGCGAATGTCGAGCATTTGTTTTCAACTCTCGAAAGGTTATCGCTGTTTTTGTTATATAACCCGAATCGGAAGATTGAAAAAAATTCGCATGATTTTGGATGGAACAGATATTTTTTGGGAATCGGTAGAGTTTATTTTTGAATTCATTGATGATTTTGATGTGTCTATTTAGATGAGGAATATTTGTTTAGAAGTTAGAGACTTTTTGCATGTCATAGGTCATGGGTAATTATTCTTCCAATTTTCAAAGTCACTGGTGAATTATCTATTTTAATTTCACCTTTAAAGTCGAAAATTTCTCGTCACAAGAAATCGTATCTTTTCTTTAAACCTTTTAATGAGACTTTTTACGTTATCAGCATTGGAAATCACAAAAAGTTTCAACGATGTTAATTTCCATTACAGCGCTTATGAATTGTCAAGGTTCTGAAACTATGAGGTTGAAAAATCTGATCTTCAATTTCTGAGATGATTCTACGGATTCCAATGCAACATTTTCAAAACCTATACATTTTTTAAATTCATTTTTGAATACATCGAATTTGAAATTGGTACGTTACAGAGTGTTTTTGCAGGCAAGAATTTTTCTTTGAACTATTGTTGGGTATTCAATTGAGCAACAAGTCATTAACGTCGAGGTAACCAAATGATAAAACATTTGAAACGATATAAAATCGTTGCATAATCGGCCTTGGCGGATTTTCAATCGTGACACTACTTGTTATCTCAAGTTATTGAAATTTTAGACTCCACATTTGAATTTTGAAATTGTGAAATTGGATATGGACTTTTTACACTGGTTTTTGAAAATTGGTGGTTTGGAAGATTAAAAAAAATGGTAATTTAGATTTTGAGGGATGACACTTTACCATAATTAACTGATCAATAAAATTAAAATGTTTCTTAATGTAATCAACAATAAATTCAAAAATTCATAAATTTTAGTTTGAGGACTGTTGATACAAATATAACTTTGTTTTTGAACTTTTAATTGGCTTATAAATATGTGAAATCACTATTTTTTTTTGAAGTAACTTCGAATAATGAGCGTTGTGAAAATGGCATGAAATTGGAAAGTATAACAAATGCAATGTCATAAATTACGTACTGATCAGTATAAATATAGCAAAATTTGTGGCATTGTAAAAAAATGAAAGAAAACATTTTTCTACATATTGTTTGTTACTAGATTATTCTTGCGTGCCATAGCATTTTTCTTTTTTTGTCATTGCCTCTGACAGTTAAACCATGACAATCATATTATTTGAAATGCCCGCACTTTTATGTGATGCGCGCGCATTTTATCTCTACATAACAGCCAACTTCAGGCAGTGATGAACATTTTTAGAAAGGAATTTGTTATTATATTATAATATTATCACAGGTCTATTTCGTAAATATTTTAACCCAGTAATAAAATACATAAACTCTTATTATAAAAATGAATAAATATAATTTATTTGGGGCAAAGGGAGGGGGTAGAATTACTTTGACTTGCGACGCTATTGATGTTGCATGCAGGAAAATTGTTAGAAAATCTCAGTCAATTTTATATTCTTGTTGTTTTTTCATTTTTTTAGAGAAATGGAGGGCTTTTGGATAACGGGCGCGATAAGCGCGTTCAAGGTCCTGTCGTATTTTTACGACATCTTGACGTTCCCTGTGTACCTGATAATACAACGGCCCTGGGAGAAGAGGAAGGCGTCGAGGAGAATAAAGGCCCGGGCGATTTGCAATGACGTTCGTTCGGTCGTCTACAGGAGCGTCGACTCGCCTCGGGAGGCTCATCTTTGCCTCGTGCGCGAAAAGATCGAGACCATGGAGGCGCTCCTCAAATTCGTCGCCGAGCACCACAAAAACAAACCCTGCTTCGGCACCCGGCAAATTCTCGCCGAGGAAGACGAGATACAACCCAATGGCAGGGTCTTCAAAAAGGTATTTTCCGCGATTTTTCCGAAATTTAACAAAAAATTTTCAACATTATTTTGAAAACTTTAGAATTTTCAGTTTGTGTTGCTGTTATTGTTATTACTGTTATTATTATTATTAGTTATTATCGTTATCAGCATCATCGAACACGAAAAAATTTTCAGGAGGCGTTTCTCGAAAATACACGTTTTCCAACTTAAAAATAATTCAAGTATTCGAATAGTTCAAATACCTACGAATTCTTTATTCTTTTTCTGTACGTTCTTTGAAAATTCAAATTTGAGGCATTTTGATTGAAAAAAATGGAAGTAATTCAAGCTGAACCAAATTTTACGCTCTGAAATAAAAATTTTCAAGGTCGAAGTTCCACGATTGCAATTTTCGTTGATTTTGTCATAATAAAGGCTAGTTTATAAATTAGAAAAGGCGTTTCAAAATTTTCTTGTTTTATGTAAATTTCCATTATTGTATGAATTTCATGCATTTCTTCACGTTTAACAGAAATACAAAAATTTGCGATGTTTAACATTTCTATTTAACCAGTGTATTATCGGAACATGATTGTATTTTTCAACGAAACTATAATACGTTGTTTCTTGGTCGAAATAATGAGACACTTATAATGAGTTATGATTTTTCGTAAAAGAAAATTGTTTTTCTCTAGATAGATAGTAAAGTATCTGTTATTTCTGCATTGTCAAAAGTTTTTCCATCTCCGGTCTTCAAAATCAAAAAAGATACTCGAGTTTGAAATATGACAAATGTGGAATTCCGACCTTGATCAGTATCTCCACGGGAACGAAAAATATTCAATCCCGTAAGAGTTAAGGCATTTTGTTGCAGTACAAAATGGGCGCGTACAAATGGAAATCATATCGTGAAGTGGAAAAAATGGCTTGCGCTTTCGGTCGAGGCCTCAAGAAGTTTGGCCTGACTCAGAAGAAGAACATTGTTATTTTCGCGGAGACAAGAGCAGAATGGATGACCGCTGCCCACGCTTGTTTCAAGCAGAATCTCACGGTGGTGACTATTTACGCCACCCTCGGCGACGAAGGCATCGTCCATGGCATCAACGAAACTGAAGTTGACACCGTCATCACCAGCCACGACCTTCTGCCAAAGTTCAAACGAGTTTTGCAAAAAAGCCCTAACGTTAAAAACGTCATCTACATGGAAGATCAACTCGTGAAAACTGATACCACTGGTTACAAGGTAGGTGAAAGATTCTTTAATACACTCGTTCCTCGTAGGAGCGAGCTGCTCGGGACCGAGAAAATGAAAAGAACGAACACGCGAGGTGCTCCCACTCTCGCCTGGACTGCGCAAAGCAATATGCGCGAGAGTCAGTCGGAGCCGGACAGTCGAGCGCGTCGGACCTCGGATGGGAAGAAACCCCATAGCTTGAGGTTGCGGGATGCGCGGGTAGTTCCTGCGAAGCTCGCTCTTGCGAGGAACGAGTGTATGTATTCAGTTACAATTTGATGGAAACGTAGAAATGAGGGAGAAACTTGTTAATCGTATGCAGAACTCTCTTGATTGGGAACATTGGATATCAAAGACATCGAAAATAAGGGGATGAGGGTGAAACAGTGTATTCAATGCCCCCATTTATAACTTTCAATCATTATTTCAGGACTTCCGAAAACCAACAAAATAGAACCGAGATCCTATTCCATTATTCCATGCACAGAATATTCAGGCAGCGTAAGGCCTGCTTTAAGCACTCTAATTTGTTCATTTTGAACCGCTGCTTGTGAACATTAAGTACTAGAAATCCTTATAAGATTTCAAAAAAGAACTAGAAAATGGTACAAAATTTAATAAGTGCTGACAAATATAACAAATCTATAAATACGCAAAATATATGAAGATGATGAAGACACAAATTTTCGTAATATTCCATTTATTTAGCTAAAATCTGTAGAACTTGAAATCCTAGAGCATCTCATTTTCGAAATTTGTAAAGGAATCTATGAAAGTTATAGAAAATTATTCAAATTTTATTATTCTTCAAGAAATATAAAAAAAAAACGAAATAACAAGAGATCTTTCATGTACTAGAAGTCCACGAAAAACTGGATCCTGAAAAATCGTTTGAAATACTAAGAATCTATAAAACTTTGAAATAGAGGGCACGTAATTCTTACAATTTATATATAAATACATAAGAAAATTCTAAATCTAGACGAATTCATGAAAATACTAAGAAGTTTTATAAATACTGAAAAATATAGAGAAAATAATAGAAATCTCCAAAACACTGAAATTCTGTGAAGATATTATTTTCTAAAAAATTAATAGACACAATAAAAATCTGTGGGACTATAAATCTTAGAACATCTCATTATAAAATAATATGCATGGGACAATCATTCGCAATTTATGAATATTCAGAAAATATGAAAAAAAAAAAACTTTAAAAAACGAATTCTCAGAAACACAAGAAATCAAAGAAAAATTGTGTTTTGAAAAATCATTTAAAATACTAAGAATCTTAAAAATTTTGAAATTGAGTGCATCAAATTCTAAATAGTGGGAATCTCTTAAATACGGAAATTCTTTAAAAATGCTATTTTCTCAAAAATAGCAAAAAAGTATAATACAAATCTGTGAAACTTACTCTTAGAGCACCTCACTCGAAAAAATTATATTGTATCCATGAAAATGTAAGAAAATCTTTCGCATTTCTTAAATATTCAGAAAATATAAAAAATATTGATGTTGCAAATATTCTTTAAAAAACTAGAAATATACGAAAACTGTAATCTGAAAAATCATTTGAAGAACTAAAAATCTACAAAACTTTGAAATAGAGAGCATCAAATTTTTTTGAATTTACGTCGGAATCCATAAAAATATTAGAAATCAATAAGAATACTTGAAAATAGTACAAAAATTCATTTATGCTTAAAAAAAGAAGAGACTAAAAATAATAGAAATTTCTAAAATACTAAGAGATTCTATGTATACCTATAGGTATTATTTTCTCAAAACTTTATGGAAATAATGGAATTCTATGAAACTTTTATTCTTGGAACATCTTATTGTGAAGATTTTTTCAGAAATATATAAAAATATCAGAAAATCATTCGAATTTTATGAAAATTCAACAAATATTGAAAATACTTGAATAAGAAGATTTTTTTCAAACGCTAGTTATTTACGAAAAAACTGTATTTTCCTCAATCTTTTGGAAAACTAAGAAGCTAGAAAACTTTGAAGTCAAGAGTATCTCGTTCTTAAAATATACATAGCAATTCTGAAATCCTGAAAATACGAGCACTTCATGAAATATCTTCAAAAGAGAATTCGAAGAATCAAATACCTTAAATGTATACAGACATAATTTTCTCAAAAATCTATCAAAATACTACAAATCTATGAAACGTTGAATCATAGACCATCAAATTATAGAAATCGATGTTGAAATTTTTTAAAATACGTAATGATACTTTATATGGTAAACATACTGAAAAAGTAAGTACTAATTGTAACGAGCGGGTTACATTCGCTCGTTTTTTCTTTTACATTATATTTTTTATTTTTAACGAAGAATTTTTGACCCGATACTAAGAATGAAGCATTTTATTTCAAGAGTCATTAGGTGATAACACTAAGAATGAAGCATTTTATTTCAAAGAGTCATTAAGCGATAGCACTAAGAATGAAGCATTTTATTTCAAGAGTCATTAGGTGATAGCACTAGGAATGAAGCATTTTATTTCAAAGAGTCATTAACCGATAACACTAAGAACACGAGTGAAGCAATTTTCAAATTAACGACCTTTTAACACTAAAGTAAAGAATACGAAATCATTTATGAAATGGTAGAGTCATTTACAATCGAATACAATTTGGTAATATTTCACAATACAATTTCAAAAGCCAATGAGATTCTTACAACTAAAGATTAATTTGCACCAATAGACGATTGCCACGGAAATTACTCGAGATGATTCACCCGTTCTTTCGGGTATATAAACTCGTGCATTTTCAGCAGAAATCAGAAATCGTTCTTAGATTTTTCTGGCTAACAGCTCCTCCTCGAGGTAGTCCAAGGCCTTAAAGACTGAAAACGTTCTCTGGGTCCGAAGGTTCGACAGAACCGGTACCCCGTGCTTCCTTTCCAATAGGACCGAACCGCCCAGGTTGTACCTGAGGACAATATCCGTTGGAGGAAGACTAGCTTGAAGTCAAAAGTAAATATGTTAAGGAAGGAGTTACCCTTTTAATGGCTTTGGGAACGTTATTTCGGAAAAACCTCGGTTGGGTGATAAGGATTCTATCCTTATCCAGCTACTGTTTCCTGAGCAGCCCTTCCTCGTTTTACAAAGAATTTTAACGGACTTAATGACTTCAATATCTAAGGATCATTTTGAATTTTTCACTAACTGTATCGAGAATATTAACAAATTATAAAGAGAGAGAATCCTGAGATTTAATCAACAATAAAATAATGATTTAAAACACGATTTCGCGACAAGTATGATTTAATAGCAAGTACATTTTAACAGTGTCCAATCGGGAAACTCTTTTATGGAATTTGAAGAGCTTAGCTAGGAAACATCAGATCAAACCAAGTGCGAAAAAGGAAATATTTAGGAGAAAGGGTCTAGCTTCACTTTTTTATCGTCTCAAATATCTAAGAAACTATCCCAATGAAGCCAATATAACTCTGGAGCAAGTAGATAAAGGTATTGCGAGGGAAGCATCTAAGGAGTTTGGGGTCACTTTAATAACTCCGACCAAAAGGGTTACCTTCAACTGCACGAAGTGTCATCACTACCAAGAGGTCCAACTCAACCCTACGGGTTCCGAAAAGGAAATCAGGATTTCCCTGAAGAAACGCATAGACCCACAGGAAATAGCGGGAGAGTCATTTTACAATGCCATGTGGGAAGATTTGTACGTTAGGGCGGGGACCTTCGCAGAGTATTGCCAGGGCTAATTAATTGAATACCTTTAGTCCTTTTTGTACCGATTTACTAATAAATTATATATCTTCATTGTAATTTTTGGTTTGGTTCCTTGAAACAATTTCCCGACTCCCTTCAAAAGTCGAACCCAGGGTCACCGTAGGCCGTTGTCTACGGAGGGTCCTGTTCTGTTCTCGATGACAGTAAGGAATATATTTTCCTAGGCATTTGGCCTAACAAACCCCCCAAAAAAAAGGGAAATAATAAATATTTTGTATTCCAACCTTCGCTCGTGACATAATAGACGATAGAAATGAGATGTGATTTTATATGGAAAGTGATATACTTAATTTCAAAAAAGTAAAAAATTTGAGTTTGCAACTAGATTTTCCAATTATTATGATGCTAGGATAAATATTTATTGAAACATTTCAATGAATGTATATTGACCCTCTAAAACTTTTTTCCGTCGCTTCTGGTAGATATTCATTAATGTAAAATTTCTGATCGAACCACTTAAAAATGAAACTCATATCTAGAAATTGAAAAAAATTGAAAAAACCAACTTTCCAAATTCGCATTTAAACCAAGTTCTTTTAATTTTTGTTTTTCAGGATGACGTTCGCCTCATTCCATTTTCGGAGGTGATGAAGGAAGGCGAAAATTTCCAGACGAGCACTGTATCCCCAAAAGGTGAAGATATCGCAATTATCATGTACACCTCGGGCTCAACGGGCGTTCCTAAGGGCGTGTTGCTCTCTCACAAGAACATGATAACCACGTTGAAGGGCTTTTGCGACGCCGTCACCGTCTACGACGACGACGTTTTACTGGGATTCCTGCCCCTCGCCCACGTCTTCGAGCTCCTCGCCGAGAGCATGTGTTTCATAAACGGCGTTCCCATCGGCTACAGCTCGCCCCTCACTATGATCGACTCCAGCAGCAAAATTCAGCGGGGCTCCAAGGGCGACGCCAGCGTCCTGCGTCCTACTTGTATCACCGCTGTACCGGTATGTTGTTACATTGCCTATATCTATGCTAGATTTTTGCCGAATTTGCAAAGTATCATGATTGACATGGTTTTTGTGATATTTTGTGATTTTGTGACATTTTATGTGTACGTACGAGGGTGGATCAAATATTAAATGACCTTTAGTCGCTGTAATTTACGTATGTCATTGATCGAAATGCCATCTTATGGAGTGTTGGCTGGAAGCCTAAAGAACTTTTCTGCACTACCGGCTGTTCTTACTTCTTAGTGATTTAGTCTCCTTTGCGATGAGTGAACAGAAAGTCCATCCGCGTGTTGCGCTACGCATTATTATCAAGTTTCTAGCGAAAGAAGATGTCGGGCCCATCGAAATTCGGAATAGATTGAACTCTCAATTTGGTGAATCGACTCTCTCAAAAACTCAAGTGAAAGTGTGGCACAAAAAATTTCGGGAAGGCCGTAACAACGTTGAAAACAGCTCCCACCCACGACGCCCACGGACAAGCACCACAGATTCGAACGTAGCCGCTGTCAAGCAGCTTAATCTGAAAAACCGCCGTACTACAGTGCTGGAAATCTGTCAAAATCTTGGAATCAATTATGTTAGAGCGTCCAGTCAATCATCAAAAATTCCTTGGGTTTTCGAAAAATTTGTGCTAGGTGAGTTCCAAGATTACTGACTGCGGAACAGAAAAATTATCGGCTCCCAAAATGTGAACGACTTTTGGCTCAGTATAAAAATGAAGAAGATGATTTTTTGCAACGCATAGTGACTGTCGATGAAACCTGGTGCCATCACTACACTCCAGAGTCGAAAAGAGCGAGTATGGAGTGGCGGAGAACAGATGAATTTTGTCCTGTAAAAGCGAAAACGTAACCTTTGGCCGGTAAGGTAATGGCGACCGTCTTTTGGGATTATAGAGGAATCCTTCGGATCCTTCACGATCGGAAAACAATGCAGCCTACTATTCCGACCTTCTCGAAAAAGTGCGACAGTCTTTCCGATTAAGAAGACGTGGTTGCAGTGCAAAAAACGTGCTCCTACTCCAAGTTAACGCCAGACCGCACACTATCAAGGTAACACAACATAAAATACTCAAATTGGGATGGATTACCTTGGAACACCCTCCCTACAGTCCAGACCTTTCTTCCTGCGATTTCTACTTGTTCGGGCCTCTGAAAGAAGAGCTTGGAGAGCAGCGATTCAGCAGCAACCAGCAAGTCGAAAACTTTGTGTGCAAATGGCTAGAGAGCCGACCTCGTTCATTCTACGAAACTGGCATGAAAAAACTTCCAATTCGATGGTAAAAATGTATTCAAAAATAAGGGGAGTATGTAGAAAAATAATGTATTTTTTTGTTGTTGACAACTTCTTGCATTAAATTGAAAAAAAAAAAGGTCGGTTAATATTTGATCCACCCTCGTATCATATTCCTTCATTTCCTGGTTAACCAACCTTCTAAATGAAAATTCATAATTTTCTTTAGCTATGCAACTAAGGGAATTCACGAGTAATACAATAATTTGTGAACTTAATTTCCAGCTGATCCTGGATCGCATATCCAAAGGCATAAACGAGAAAGTGAAGAAATCGGGCGCCCTTAGACAGGCCCTTTTCAATTTTGCTTACCAGTACAAGTACAAATGGATGAAGCGTGGATACGACACTCCACTTTTTGACAAACTTATTTTCGGAGCCGCGAAGCAGGTCTTGGGTGGCCGAATGCGCCTCGTTTTGGCCGGCGGCGCGCCCTTGAGTTCCGAAACTCACACCCAAATCAAGCTCTGCCTCTGCGTTACTGTGACCCAAGGATATGGTCTTACCGAAACTTGCGCTGGTGCAACCGTTATGGACAGTATGTATATTTTTGTTTATTTTTCCAGAAAAGTTCGAGATATAGTGGTGGATTTATTTATCATCCTCAAAAAATGATTGCTGCCAAAGATCATTAAATTCAACACGTTCTTCAAAGTTTCATTATTGTTGTTTTTAGCTTATGACAGAAGCACAGGCAGAGTCGGGGCCCCTACCACGGTTTGCGACATAAGACTAGAAAATTGGGAAGAGGCCGGTTACCGGGTCACTGATAGCCCTTACCCTCGAGGAGAAATCGTCATCGGCGGCGACAATGTTTCCCCGGGTTACTACAAACTTCCAGAAAAGACGAAGGAAGATTTCTTCGAGAGGGATGGCAAGCAGTGGTTCCGTAGCGGAGATATCGCTGAAATTCAGGAAGATGGATGCATCAAAATCATCGGTAATCATCTTAATTACAAATTAAGTCATTGAGACTCGGGAACTTTTTCTAACTATTCTGTTTGTTAAATTTTCTGATTATCATCATTTTCTAACTTAGACTGGTGTTTGCAATTGCATTTGCGTCCCTTGTTTTCTTTAAGTTACGTCAATGGCTCGACCGGGTAAGTCTGTTTTACCGCTCAGTGGAGTTTCAATTTTCGGAGAATGGAAGAAAGTCGGGCTTTTGTAGAAGTCCCGTGTTTTTTGTGATTATTCGCGACCGAGGTGCGAGTTCATGACTGTTCTGTATATGTTACACAGTGGAACAAAAAAAAAAACCCGAAGAAAGTTTCACATACGACATGTACCTCCTGAACCTATAATCCTGAATGTTTTTTCTCCATCACGTCACATTAGCGAGTAATAATTTTTTGAAGATTTAATATATTAAATTATAGTTCGTACCTTTTTCCGTTTTCACGCTTTTGGATCATGCAAAAAATTATGTTGTTCAGTTTTTTCCGTAGATCTCAAATATGCAATTAAATTTACTATTTTATTGCTTTTTCAACAATTTAATTTTCATACGAAAAAACTGTTTCTCGGAATTATGGATCAATAATTGACCCGTGCCGGCAAGCATTTGAAATATCAATAAGGTTTATTCACTCTCTCGGCTTTTTTTCGAGTACCACAAAGGACCCTTTCGCCCGAGAAACGATTTTTCGGATGCTAGCAGTCACGGATCAATTAGTGATTGATGATCCCGAGAAACAGTTTTTTCGTATAAAAATTAAATTGTTGAAGGAGTGATGAAATCGTAAATCAAATTGCATAGTCGAGATCTACGGGAAAAACTCAACAACATAGTTTTTTGCACGATCCAAAAGCGTGAAAACTGAAGAAGGTACAAA
Source organism: Platygaster robiniae (assembly GCA_028476575.1). Classification (NCBI taxonomy): domain Eukaryota; kingdom Metazoa; phylum Arthropoda; class Insecta; order Hymenoptera; family Platygastridae; genus Platygaster; species Platygaster robiniae. Next base: position 19,505,229 of record CM052027.1, read on the forward strand.
TTTTAATTTATTAAATCTTTAAATAATTTTCACTCGCTAATGTGACGTGATGGAGAAAAAACATTCAGGATTATAGGTTCAGGAGGTCATAAAGTACATGTCGTATGTGGAACTTTCTTTGGGTTTTTCCAAAACTTGATTTTTGTTCCACTGTGTTATTAAAGTATTACCTCCATAGTCGAAATTTTGAGATAGATTATGATGAAAAAAATCATAGATAATCTCCTATGCGTTCTAAGTAAGTCTGCGAAATTCCAGCTCATTCTACTATCCAGTTTTTTGTCAAAAAATTATAAAATTTAACATGTAATCAAATGGGCGGAAGCATATTTTTTTTAATTTCTAAAAAATCACGAAATAGATTTTTCTAAAAATTTTACCACTGCAGAAGAATGCAATTACACGTCATTTGCCACATCAAATATGAATTTTTACTACACCGTTTTTTTGAAAAAAATTGTTACGTACCCGATTGGTAAACTCGGCAACACTGCAATTGTTTTCTTCCACGACATAACGACATATATATATTAGATCTGAGACCTTGGTATGATGCGGTGTTGCCGCGCCCGAAAGTAACGCAATGAACTGAAACTAACGGTAGTATGAGCCTAACTTCACCGCGGAGGTAATACCTTAATAAAAGAGTTTCGGACGCTCCGCGGAGTGGTTTTCTTTCGAATTTACGAGAAGAACCTTCCTGCATTTCTGAATTTTCACCACGACCGCGGAACGGATATTTTCCTAAGCGGATATAGAGACAACATTCCAATCGTGATAATTTTCGATTCGCCAACAACTGAAGAGAATAAAACAATGCATTAAACTAATGATTCTTGTCATTATTTTGCCTTTGGGATTGTGGAAATATGTAATCGTATGAGATCAATTTAGTGAAATTAATTTTCTTTTACGACTTCTGTTTTTCAGACCGTAAAAAGGACTTGGTGAAACTGCAATTAGGGGAATACGTTTCACTGGGAAAGGTCGAAGCAGAGATGAAGACATGCCCTCTTGTGGAGAACATTTGCGTTTATGGGGACGCGAGGAAAGACTACACTGTGGCGTTGGTAGTTCCAAATCAGCGCGGCCTTGAGGAAGTCGCGTCGAACCTGGGTATTACCTTTAAAAGTTTCGAAGAACTCTGCAACAATCCAAGGATGGAAAAAGTGGTTCTGGAAGCGCTGCAGGAGCACGCGAAAAAATGTGAGTTTGATTTTTGTAAGAGCTAAAATTTTATTCTTTGAGAAATAGGGGGAGGGGAAGGGGGAAAACCGTATAGAGACATTTTTTAAGCTGCATTTGATCGCCATCCCTCAGAATTTTGAGGTAGTTGTGTTGTACGTCAAAAAGGAGGGGACGTCAACAATGAGGCGTTATCCAGTAAAAGTCCATGGATCAACAATTTAAGCTCCCGAGGAGTCGTTTATTAGCCACTATTTCTACATGATTCACTTATACTTTTATTCATTTTATATCTGTTATTAACATTAGAGACTTTTAAAGTAGGCCCTCGGTGGCGCAGTAGCACTGGCCAGTTGGCCGAGACGAGCCCCTGAAGAATTCCCTCGGTGGCGCAGTTGCGCTGGCCAGTTGGCCGAGACGAGCCCCTGAGTAATTCCCTCGGTGGCGCAGTTGCGTTGGTCAGTTGGCCGAGATGAGTTTCTGAGAAGTAACTTGGGAGCCGGAGCCGAGAAAGGCTACACGGTTTGGAATGTGGTGGGAATTCCGGAGCCGAGACAAGGCTACACGGAGAGGAACTGGGGCCGGAGCCAAGAAAGGCTACACGGTGCGAGGATATTCGGCGGAGAACCCGGAGCCGAGAAAGGCTACACGGGGTGAGGATATTCGGCGGAAAACCCGGAGCCGAGAAAGGCTACACGGGGTGAGGATATTCGGCGGAAAACCCGGAGCCGAGAAAGGCTACACGGTGTGGAGTTTATTGGATGGGCTCGGAGTCGAGAGAGGCTGCACGAGGTTAGGAGCTTGGTGGATTGGGAGGAGTTCCAGAGCCGAGAAAGGCTCGATGGAATCTGCAAATGCGGTCGCTCGCGGCCCTTTATATACGCTCTCGCTGCTGGCCAATGCACCAATCATGAGCCCCCGATTAATTTTCCCATTTTCCCACTTTCCTCATTTCTAGTAGTTTTCTATCAGTCCCACCTTGACTGCTGCTCCCACTTCTCCACGCTTCCCACTTTCCCACGCTTCCCACTTCTCTTTACAATGTGGCCGCGTGGGGCTTTCGAGGGTTCGCATCGAACGCTCTCGAAAACCTCGAAAATCTCTCGTTCCGAAAAATTCTCTCATCATGTTTACGTCTTTTCCCGATGGCTCGGGTGACGTACAACAGTTGCTCTTGAGTCATGTAAATGTTATTTCCGAGATAGAGAGTCATTTCCACAATCTGTTTCCAACATACACGAGGCGCATGTCGCTAGAGAAGGTCCTTGCTAATTTGTTCGATTTGCAGTGCAAGTAAGTTGTGATGCAATTAATCATTCAGCAAATTTACCTAGTACGACACTGTTGCCCGCAGTAGTACCTTGGATTTACATATTCATTTAATTGTTTTTGTTACATTTGTTCATGCTGAACTCTGGGCAAAACCGTATATACTATATGCCTCAACCACCAAGCGCAACCTAAATTGACGTCTTTGGAGATGACGATTTTCTGCTCTCAGCAACAACTAATATCGAGCTTTCAACGGTAGAGCCAGATTCTAGTTCAATCTTGTCCCAGTCCCAAGTTCAGAACGCACACCAGGCTCAAGTTTCACGTACGAATCTAGTCACTGTTCGATCTCTGAGCCTCAAAACCACTCTTCGTCCTTCCCAACAGAATCACCAGACGATGTTCTGCCAATCCCACACGTCCCTGTTCAGTCAGAGAAAAGAGTTTCAAGAAAAAGAGGAAGAACAGCAGTTTCGACTTCCTTGCCATACAAAAAAAAACTCTTCTGGATGCCGAAAATTCGAGAAAATAAAAATTATGCGTCAAAAAGAGTAACTGCAAGTCCAGATAATCACAGAAAGGAAAAAAAAGGACACGACTCAGTACTGTGACGAGAATCGTTATACCACGTGCAAGCAAGAACAAAAAAGCCAGATACGTTGAGGATGTGCCTGAATACGAAAGTGATGTTGAAAATTAAAATTTTCGACTTTGTGAAAGCAACCACAAATTTTCACTCGCTAAATGATAAAGAAAAAGTCGTTTTACTGTTCAAAACTTTTTTTAGAATAAAAATAATAAACTAAAAGCAGTTTAAAATTTACCAAGTTTGATGCTCATTATAGCTTCATGACGAAATGAACTATCAACCCGCAAACTTGATTGTGAAAAAAAATTTTTTTAATATAAAAATTAATTATAACGTTAGGTATACGGTTTTACCCCCCCCCCCCCTTCTTCTAAGGGTGGTTCGCCCTTGCAGATTCGTTTTTTCGAAAATTCTATAGAAAGTTTATACACATTTTGTGATAGAATTGAACTGGATGGCAAATTCAAATATATAACTCATGGTTGTGGATTTATGATTCTGAAGTTCCAAGTATTTAGAAATAAATGAACATGGAAAAATTTTGTTTCTATTACACCTCTCATGCTTAATAAATAAATAATGATTGATGTTTAATGAATATTATCCAAAGTTACTTATTATCTGAAATCTCCGATCATATAATACATGGACTGCTACTCGCGAGAAAAAACCGGTCAAACATGAAAGGCGAGAGTGACGTCACAGGGCCAATGGCCGACCGCTGAAACGTCACCTGTGTTCATGTTTACTTCTGAATCGTACACGTGAAGAGTTGTTTTTATTGTTTTAAGTGATGATGTGAATTAAGTCGAATGTGATTTAAGGTGAAACAATAAAAGGAAAAAAAATCGATATTATAATGTGATTCAGTGACTGAAAAAATGTCACATTTTCGCCTGGTTTCACTGATTTAACCGCTTCTTTTACTTCCCCGCATTTTTCAGGTGATGTTTCAGAAACATTATACTTTTTGCTGCAGCTTTCAAGTAATTTTCTAACAGCTCGAAAAAATTTATAAGCGTAGCGCGAAAATAGTAAGTATAAGGCTAGTAGGCCTCCGGAGGATTTTGTGTTTAGATACGGGTTTGGTTGGCCTTGTGACGTCACTCTCGTCCGACATGTTTGACCGTTTTTTTCCTGCCGGGAACAATAGGCAGTAGCAGTCTATGTATTATATGGTCTAAGTCTGAAATGGATACACTCGACTTCCCTAACTTTGACGTTCCCAGGATAAAAAAAAAACAGGGTATGTTCTTAGCTAGTTGTGCGCAGCCTTCTTCTGATTGGCTTTACCAAGCGGCCGACATGTTTGTTTACAAATGCATTTGGGCCAACCAGAAACGACAAAAGCAATGTGTTGTTGTTCTTCGAAAATCAAAACAATGCTGAAATACATTATGAAATTATGAAAATGGCCCTCAGAATCCCAACGTGTAAAAGAAAGAAACAAATAAAAAGGACGTGGGTGTATCAGTTTAATTTCACAGTTTGCCGAAAAACAGTCAACTTTGATTAAAATGGCTTGAGACCGCAGGGCTTGAAAAATGCAATTTAAAAGACCGTAAGTATAATTAAACAAGTGTGATTCAAGTAAAATTCAGTTTTACTCTATCAATATTGTTGTTGACAAACATTAGTTTTCGAGGGATGGATTTGAATTTTTTCGCGCTGCACAAAAAACATGGCAGCGGCTTGGTATGCGCGAACTGAACGAAAACGCGTCATCGTAAGATCATACCCTGTTTTTTTTATCCTGGACGTTCCCTTCTTTACATCTCTACACACTTTACGAATCATCCGCTCTCTACTTTACGATTATGAACAGTTCCTATTGGTTGCACGTCACTCGCGTGATTTGAGTAGCCAATCAGAGTGTTCCGTCTTTGTTCGTAAAGTAAGGAGCGCTTTCAGTCCCGAGAGTCGTAACGTTGGGGAAGTCGAGTGTAATTGTTTGATGGTATTGACTCAAAGTTAGGCTGTGATTGTATTAAAATAGTCAAAATCGCATAGCTACAACGTTGGATTTCAAAAAATAGGTCATAACTGTATTAAAATTGAATCAAAATGGAGTTAAGATTGTCTTGAAATCAAGTCCAAATTGGTCGAGAATAATTTCAAAATCAAATCAAACTCATATAGTGATTATGTTTAAGTTGAGTCTAAATTGGGAAGGCGTTTGTGAGATTATGTCGAAATTAGGTACATATTTAGTGAAAATTGAATCATAAGTGAGTATTAATTATGTTAGGTGCCAAAAAAATAAGATCAGCTCATACTGATCAAGAAAACAAAATGATCGAATTCCAGGTCAGCTACAAAGAATCGAAATACCTGAAGCCGTGAAATTGTGCCCGGAGCAATGGTCCCCGGACATGGGCCTCGTGACGGCGGCGTTCAAGCTGAAACGAAAGGCTGTTCAGGAACGCTACCAGCACGAAATCAACCGAATGTACGCCTCGTGATACCAGCGATCACTTGGCGATAGTGGCGCTCAGAAGCGCCCTCTCGGCGATGGCGTCATTAACTAAAATCCCGGCCAAATCGGCTGCGATTTTAGTTATTCTTTGCAGTGTGGGCCAGACAGGCCGATTTCTTCAGGAATAAATGTAGTACCTTTCGATAGGTAGGAAATCTCAGGTGGCGCTCGCTACGCAAATAAAAATATTTGACATTTAATATAAACAAATGTCAAAATGAAAATAACCATCTCAATTTCATAAATATGCATAATAAAATATGTAAACAAAAAGAATTTCGGAAAAATGCCCTTTTACAACAACAAAAAATAAATAAAAATACGTCTGCGCCGAGTATCATTCAAATGGTCTCCCGCGCCATTTTCCCCTCTGTTCCCCTTCTCTGCATCGTCAGCGCCACCTGAGATTTCCTACCTATCGAAAGGAACTACATTACTTCCAGCATTGCTTCTTATGAAGACTGGCACACACTGTTTCTTTGTGCGCATTACGAGAACGCCAGCAAAATCGCGATTCCACTTCCTTTCGCGGCCGCGACTTCACTTCCGGCTAAACGTTACGCTGTTACCTTTTTTTTTGCACAATGAAAATTGCCTTTGGAGCACCAATTACGCCAGAGGCGGATCCAAAGAAAGATTTTAAATAGAAAAATAACTTAATATTTCTAAAAAATCTCAAATATTGTCTATCGTTTTTTCTAACGATGATTGAAAATGTCTTTTAATTTTTCTTTTATATTCCTGCACTTTTTTTCATTATTTTCCAGTATGAAGAACTAATTTTGTAGTAATTTTTGCAAAGAGAAAACGTGGATTCGCCTCTGAAACTCGCACGCTGAAAATTAGCGTCGGAAGCGCGGTCGCGAAATCATACCAATGACGATGTATGTACATTATTTATCCACGCGTCGATTGTTTTCTGCGGTGTTGACGACGCGTGCGATATTTGCATAATGCTATGCACGTTGTACATGTATCGTGTGCGCGAAGGTAATTAGTTCACTTTCAGACGACGTGTTTGCGCGAGTGTGTATACATCCGTGTTCGTAGATGTAGAGTGTGCGGGTGAATGGAACAATTGGTGTTTGCTCTGTACGACTCGAATTAAGCGTGTAGCGTTGCAAAGCGTTTGCGGTTGGTGTTTTATTTCCTGAGATTTGTATCAGGAATCAAAATATTCGATTTTATAGTCTTTAAATCGAATTTTGTGGCTGTAAAAGTGAAATTTCCTGTGGTGGCGCTGCAGTAGCTTTAACCTTTTTGCAAAGAATTTTTTTTCGATTTGTTTTGATTGAAGATCTTATTGAATTTTGATTCAATTTATAGAGTTTGGTTACAAAATAAAATTCTAGGGTACCTGTGGACAAATGGACTATTTTCGGTTCATTTCCCGCATCGAAAGTCGTCGTTTTTGAGACAAAGAATGGTAAGAATATTTGATAACTCATTATTCCATGACTCCAAAGTTTGGTCCTGGCAGAAGTGATGCGTTCACAATGTTATTACACGTGATTGTATCATCGTAACATCGTGATAACAGTGTAGTAACGTCCCTATAGAAAATCTTGTAATTCATGAATGACAGACTATTACGACCGGCAGGGTAGATTCCGATTGTACCAGCTGATCATCCAGATCATTTCATTTTAAATAATTACCAAAATCACAGTGTTAGAGTCGAAGTTTTATATGGATCTTTCATAATTGTAATCACTGTAAGTACATTTAATAAGTTAGATGCCAGAAAAATATAAATCATATATTTTGCGCCAAGAAATGATAAGGTTGATCAGCTGTTAGAATAGGGATCTACCCTGCCGGTTGTAATTGTTTTGTAATTCATGAATTACAGACTATTATAAGATTTCCCATAGGGACCCTAATAACATACATCCGACGACATATTATGACATCACAGCGAAAAATGCTATAATATGTGTTCGGATAACAATGTTATCACGGTGTTACTAGAATGTTATTACAATGTTACTTCGCTATGGAGAACAAAATGCTGTCCACAATTGCACAAAACAAACTTGACTGATAAAAACGTTTAATACCAATCCAACTATAATTTTTTTATGGATCTATTAATTTTTATTTGCACTTTGCTGCGCTTTTTCGTGGCAGGTGTCTGGAAAACACCGACTTTTGACACAAAATGTGAATTAAGAATAATTCTTTTTAATTTCAAGATTCTCGAAAAAGTAGCATATTCGCTGACATGAAAAAGTTGACTCCCCTTAGAAAACATAAGCTTTCTCATATCAACGAATAATCTACTATTCCAGCCGCAAACGCAAGTAGTCAATTGAGATTTTTTTCCCTCTTGGAAAATTTACTATGGTATGATTTTTACAGATCATTTAGAGCTGTTTTTTTTCTTGCAAATTTTTTGGGGTTTTGTTTTTTTTTTTTTTTTTTTTTTTTTTTTTGTAACTTCATTAAGAACGTTATATGGATTTAAAAAATTTATGGAATCGGGAAAAATTATGGTCATACCATAGTGAAGGTATTATTGTTTTAGGCGCAACGTACAGGGTTGTTGGGCAAATAAAAAATCTGGGTTTAGAACCCAGGAAATTTTACTGCATCAATGTAAATATAAATCACGATAAAATTACATCAGCCCTGTGCTTACAGTATAAGTTCTTAACTCCTGACAGTTTTAGGGTTACCACGAATTACACATGTAAGAATATTGAGTTTTAATACCAAACAACGATGATAATTCAAATTGAGGAGTAAGTGTATGTGAAATTTCTGTAGATTTGAAATGTAACAGTTGGTAGGAATTTTGTATATATATAGTTATGTGAATTGTTGGTTTGTTCTTCCACTGGTTTTCTTATTATATAGTGATATAATGAACTGATGAGACAGTTGAACTAGTCTTTTTATATACTAGTCCAACTGTCTCATTAATTTAAGTAAACTTGTAGTACCAAATATCGAAGTCTTCGTATGTATTTCATGATATTTTTATATAAGTTGTGGAATTCTTGAAAAGATGAATTGGAAATGAAAAGTTCCATACCTGGACATGATTCGACGAAAAAACGAATATGAATGAATACCAAAAATTAGCGTTTTCTAAATTGTTTGAAAATGCGCAACAACCCTGAAAAAACGATATTACGATTTGTGCCTGGTTGAGGCCAGGTGTGATGTCGATCATTGTGAAGAGTGCTAAGTGAGTTCCGTTATGGCTTAGGTTGTATGTATTTAATTTGACTCGTCATTGATATCAAATATGTAAATATTGCACTACACAGATCCTTGTAGAGAATCCGCATTCATCGATAGCTCAAGAGAACATGTACAAGAAGTCTATTGAATACATGCGTTGTTTGAAAATATCTTTATTTCCCGTGTTTTTCATTCATGAAATCTACCTGTTTATATTTATATACTGTTAGTGTTCATTCGTTGTATTTTTGAAAGGACATGCAAATATTTAGAAATAATTCAAAATTAAATATAGAAGTTACGTGCACAATTTTACTGAAATACTCAGGGATTTTTCAGTAAATAGGGTCTATTAAGATTTCCATTTCCCTTGATTTTTTGATGCTTTTTCAAATGATCCGCGACGAGGTGAAAGACGGACTCCTTTGGACCCCAGCGGGCTCGAAAAGACCCCTCTTCCTCCTGCCGAGTGTCATTTTCTCCAGCCACCGTGTCGACCTTCAATACTTCGTTTGCTATGTCGAAACAGTTTTGGATACGCTCATTTCTACTGTTTTCGAAGCGAAAAGTATCGTGAGTACCTCGGAGCAATAACAGCCGATTATTTAGAACTCGTGTGATTGCCGCCTGAGCGAACCACACACTCTTTCTAAATCGGCTGTTTTGCTCCTAGCTACACAATATACTATTCCTCGTTCGGGTGGAAACAATTTTTTTTTACATTCCAAAGAAGTGTCCAGACTTTTTCATCACTAGTCGTAACGTCATGAACTACTTTTCTCTTGTGAATTTCGCATTCTGGAATTGAACCATAAGATATTTTGGTTTCTTTTTCTGTATAAAAGCGATATATATTTTTTTTAGACATATTACGTAATATGAGCAGTTTTTGAGAGTTAATATGTTGATGGTATTTAAGCCTGAATCTATCAAAGATCATATTTCGTGCAGTATAACTGAAGTCTATTATCATCAGGAAGCTGGTTTTTCGGATTGTCAATATATTTCTGTCGCATGCTCTTTTTCACGGCAATTTATGTAAATAAATGATATGATTGTAAGAATTGAAATGTTTTGATTTGATTCCTGCTTTATACGTAGACACAGAATGAGGGAAATCGGGTTTTATACGATGTTTTCTAAACGATATAATCAAATGAGTCTCTCTTTGTTGTAAGTCAGCATAAACATTGACTGTCTCCTGATCCTGAAAAGCACAATTTTTTAGAATGTTGTTTTTGAAAAATTAAGAAATTTTGTTTCCACATCTCATAATTGCCATTAAATAGTTAGTTACCTTTTAAAGAAAGTGTCAGCAATTTTGGACAGGACATAACAAGGTTTATGATGGCTTTATCAGTCATTGATTTCCGATAATCAATTAAATATACGATTTCGGTGCAAATAGTCGCTTCCTTATGATTATTAAAAAAGTTGAAGATTATTATTTCATTGCACAATAATAAATAAAAGACATTCTTAATTGAAAAAAATTTTAATTGTCAAATATTGATACGTTCTCCACGTGATCATTAAGTTGATGTAATTACAAATATGTGTAATCATATTAAATTTTTCCATTTACAAAGCCGGTTATTTTTTGTATTTCAATTTTACGGTTTATAGAACTTTTGATTACATTTTATATAGCAATTTCATAATTTTCTTGATCCTAGTGAACAAAAAATTGGGTCCTCCATTCCACCAAACATCGTGAGGTCCATGAAATTGGCCAAACTGCAGGTTATTATTAGTCACAAACATATATTTAATACTTCTATATTTGTAGCATCCTATCTCTTCTGTAAGAGGGAACGCTCCGCATAAAAGAAAGATAGAAGACCGACACTAGAGCGGCTCTGCGCATGCTCGCCGCTGAAACGTGTTTACATTTACATTTGTTTACATACATTGGCAATAATATCTCAGGCGTGCACTTACTTATTGAACATGGGTTTTTGGACTAAACTTTTTCTTAATTTCTATTTTCGAGAGCGTGAAAAGTAATGTTGCTTGAGTAATTACATTCATGACAAATGATTCGTTTCCATAATTAAAAGTCGTATATTTTCGGAAAATTGGAGTATAAATTATGTGAATTGAATATCGATAAGTAATTTTTCCTCGCTTGTTGTCTGCAGAAATGAACTTTCCCAAATTATTGAAAATTAAATAATTACCAATTATTTATTTTAGGATAGAAATTATGATGTAAGTATAAATCCAAATGTATAGCGGAAAATTTTTTATGGAGAGAAATGAATGGTATAGGATTTTAATGATAAAAAAGTAAAATTCATTTTTATTGTGAAATATATTTCAAACATCTTCTTTTTAATGATCTTTACAATATTACAAAAAAATGTGCGTACAACATTCACAAGATATTAAAATACATTCATGTCATTTCAAAATTATACATTCCTCAAATTTTAAATGTACAATTTTAAGTTTGCCTTCTGCAAATGATACAATAATTAATTTCATTCTGCTAATGACTTGAAAAATACATTTCACATGTATCTACATTTAATAATATTAAACACTAGTGAAATACAATATTTACAATAAAATTTGCAAACAAGTTGTACAAATTTTATAGTGAAATATAAATTTTCTGTCCAATGTAAAACAGTTTACTGACGTTTATTGACCTTTGAATAACGTTATTTTATTGCTACTGCAACGGATGTACTCGTCTTTCTCAGATGAAATTTTACATATATGGAAAAGACGAGTAGTGATATACGATTCAGCAATTAGTTTAACCAAACGTACTTTGTGACAATCCAGGAAGCTGTTTTTGAGTAAAGCTTTCATTGCGATGTGGTCGTCCATTTCTTTGTTATTAAATACTTGGCCAACCGTTGCAAAAGTTCTTTGAACAAGAACTTCTTTTACATTTTTTGTTGAGAAAACATTACTTGTTCCGCGAATAATTTTTTCCGCAGTGCGACAAATTTTAATAACATCAATGTGTGGAGCAACATACGGGCCACGGTCTTTCATTTGCGACAGTAAAGGCATTTCATCCCCAAAAATTTGTTGCGCACAAACATCACAAGTTAGTTTTTTCTGTACCCTCCAAGCAACGAACCCTGCTATGTATTTAACGATTTCGTCTACCAAAGGACTCAAGGAAAACACAAGATCGAGATGCTTATGACATTGGACAGTAAATGCCTTTTTTTCACTTGTGGTGTCGTCGAAGGGACATGCAGAATCTCTACATTGTCGAAAGCACAAATTCCATCATCGAATTCTTTCATTTCGTGTCGTACTAACGGTCTTTTATATGCGCTCGTAAATTGTAAAGCATTAGGATTATTATTCCAACCACCTCTTGCACGTATTGCACTGAAAAATGTTTCTAAATAATCTTGAGACAGTTTGTGAGTGAGCAAGTATTTCAGACCAAACGGTTTTAAATCTTCATATAAGGATAACATGTTCCTCATCCCTATAATGAAACCTAGAAACCCTGTTTTTCTTTGCGACTGGAGAATAGGAATTTTTACATTATCAAGCAAAGAAATAATGTACGTTTCGAAATAGGGCACTTTCATTTTTAGTGACTGAAAATTTTCTTCATTAATGGGAATGCAAAAATCACCTTTGCCAAATATATTTTTACAATTCAACATATCAGCCATATCATTTATATTTCGACAATATTCGGCAGTCGCCATCGCATTTTTGAATTGATTACGCAACGCACAGTCATTTATTTGGGTTGCTAAGAGTTCTAAAGACACCGCAACGCTGTTACTTAAAGTTTGCATTGCTAAATTCACCTTCATTTTATTCTTACGAAAGTTAACATGTTTTTTTGTTAGCTTATTCGCAAATCTCAAACCAGCGTTGGCCTGCACAGCTTGAAGATTTGAAATATGCGACCAAGCAATTGTATTTCCATTTTCTGTATATAAAAAACCTTTGTCCCCAAGTGCATTGCGACATAATTTCACAACGTGGCATAAGTAAAAAAAACGTAACATTTATTCCCACTCGCAGGGTTTATGAAATATGGTGCAAAATTTTCCCCCATTTTAAAACTTGCCCCAAGTTGCGTACACATCGCTAAATTCGTCGCAGCACCATCAAAAGTGATAGAACATGTCACAGCATTGACATCGTGAAGGGCCCTTAAACATTCTGCTAGAAGATTTGTACGTTCAGCTCCGCTTAACCCATCAACAAAATAATATGCAATTGGAACCTTCCAGTTAGAATTTAAACTCACTGCCATAAAAACTAAAGCATTTTTTGATTCGTTTTTCTATATTTTTATTTATTACCGTTCCGATATTTAATGTAACATTTATTATTGGTACAACGTTCAATTTTTCATTTTGTTATATTAATATCATGAATTATATTGTTCATATTTCAATACTTTTGAAATGTTAAGCAAATGTTTTCAACATACTTCAAAATGTACGCAGAGAATCTTTCAGAATACTTTTAAAATATTATCATAAAATAAATCAGTAAGAATCGATATGAAACTTTACCATTAAATATGTTAATAAATATGTAAGTAATTTTCATTAATAAAAAATTAACTCTATAAAACAATCAAATTTTTTTAGTTCTTTAAGAAACATTAATATGTACTAAAAAAATGTTAAGCATTTCACGAAAGGTTTCATAAAAGTTATTATAGTGACAATCGTTGCCGCAAATTGAAAACAATACTGTAAAGTATTCAAAAATATTTACCTGTGAAAACAGAAGTCCGGATTTTTTAATTTCAGCTTACCACACAAGTAACACTTTCGAATAGGCATAATTTATGTCACAATTTTGCAACAATCACGAAAAACTTTGTAAAAGTGAAAAGCATATTTTTATTTACAAGTGGTGTTTGACAAGCTACACAGGGAAAAGCATATGGGAGGCCGCGCAGGTGCTTAACGCCTCACATGCTGTTTGCGAAAGAGAGGCAAATACACTGTCGGCACCGTAATGATTCGGACTGGGCCCTCTTTCTTACTACCAATATAGAAGTATTAAATATATGGTCCCAAATATTGTCATGCGCGCGCACAGTCCCATGTTTGCCCACTGTTTCTCCCTAATGGTGGTCAATTTTTGTTGCCAAATATGGGGTCCTGTTGGGGCCGCAGAATTATCCAATGTTGGGGCAAATTATTTGGGCAATACAATTGCCAACCTATGGGGGTTATATTGAAAGTATGTATAATATAAACATAAACAAACGCATCTGTCGCGCCATGGCAGAAGTTGACGCCTTTTTCGGTGCAAACAACAATGCAAAATCGTGTTTTTTTTTTTTTTTTTTGTACTGATCTTTACACCCTGGATATTTATCGAAAGTAAGTAAAAAATCCGTGATTCTGTAAAAAAAAAAAAGTATTCGATTAATCACGAAAACCGCGAGTGTCGTATTTTGTCTGATTTTTGGTTATGTTTGCATGTTTCAGTAGGTGACAAAGTCGATAAATAAATCGTCGTTTACCCCAATATTTACGTGGTAAAGGGTCTGCAAGTGAGTTTTTGATCAATAATTGTGTAAGGAATAATGTAGGAGTCATTTGAAATAAAAAAGCGCAATAAAAACTGTTTTAGAAAATGAAAGCTGATAATTTACGTATTTACCTAGATCGTATATTATATGGGAGAAAAAGGTGCTATGTGAATTAAAAATAGGGAACTTATTTCTAATAACTTTAAAATATCATAAAAAATGTAATTTCCTCAAAAAATAGGAAAACAAATCAATTGAGCTGGAAGTGGGTTGGTATGGAGCAAATGTTTTATTATTCAATGTCAAAATGTAATACCCCACATATAGTCAATATTAAGCCAAATATAGCGTACAAAAAAATTGCCCAGTGTCCCCTGTTTAAATACATATCACATTGTATCACAATGTAACACATTGAATCATATTTACAGAAATCCTAGGAATTTTCAAGTTTTAAATTCGATTGTGATATCAGCTGTTTTTGCTGTTGAAAAACCCTTCCTGATTGGTAGATTTCAAATTTTCATTGGCTCGTGTCAAAACAAAACATTGATCTCAACTATTTTGAGAATAACTTCAGTATTGTTCAGAATTACTAAAATTTATTTACCAATGAGTAATGGAATAGTACCAAGCAAATCCACAGTATACATTTCAAATTTGCCTTTTTCTTTGACCAACAATGACATTCACAAACTCCTTGAATCTGAATCCCATGGAAAAATGGGAAAAATAGTGAAGTGAGATTTGTAAATAAACAAGTTACTTTTTATTCTCTTTATTGCAATGTTAGTAATTTTTTTAAATATTTATTTCAAGAGTTACTGTGGTGAAAAATAAGGAAAGACGTAGTAAAGGGATTGCGTTTGTATTATTTGCAAAAAGCGAGGATGCAGTAAATTGTGCGAGAAGTTTGAATAATACTGAGGTAATTATATTTTTTATTATATATCATTGTTCATTATATTTTTATGTAACTATTATTATATGTTCATATTGTCATTATATAACATTAATTCATATCACTCATTGGATAATAAATTATATTTTTCATAAAATATAATTATTAATGATATATTTATGCATACATTAGAATATATTTATATTGTCATTGTATTATATGAATGTATATCAATAACTATTATTTATTATACATGTATTAGTTATTATATCCGGTATGGGAATAAGTTTCCGCTGTTTTTTGAATGAAGAATGTTGTTTATTTGAACAATGAAAAATATAGTTACTTTATTCAAAGTATGCACCATTGGAAGCGATTACTTTTTCTCATCTATCATGTAGTAAACGGATTCCTCGGCGAAAAAATTCTGGTTCTTTTGGTTTGATCCACTCGTCAAGCCATTTTTTGATATTTTCATAAGTGAACCGTTCTCCAGTAAGGGCCGATTGCATGAATCGCAACAAATGGAAATCTAAAGGGGCAATGCCTGGGGAATACGGCGGGTGGGGCAAGATTTCCCATTTTACTCCTTCCGAATATTTTTTTACCGGCTTGGTTATGTGCGGTCTTGTGTTTTCATGCAGCAAAATGATCCGATCGTGTCTGTTGTTCCATTCCGGCCGTTTTTCCTCCAAAGCTCGATTCAGACGGATGAGTTGTAGTCGGTAAACATCCCTAGTGATTGTTTCGGACGGTTTCAAGAGTTCATAATAAATGACACCACTCTGATCCCACCAGATGCACAACATAACTTTTGAAGCGTGAATATTCCGTTTTGGCGTCGATGGACCTGGTTCACCTGGCATCACCCAATGTTTCGGTCGCCTAGGGTTATTGTAGTAGATCTATTTCTCATCCCCCGTGATAATGCAATGCAGAAAACTCTTCCTTTTTTGTCTTTCGAGAAGCATCTCGCACGTCACCAAACGTCTTTCAATGTCCCTCTCTCTCAGTTTATGCGGCACCCAAGTTCCGGCTTTTTGGACCATTCCCATGGCGTGCAGGCGTTTACTGATGGTAGATCTGTCAACATTCAATTCCTCCGACAATTCTTCTAGGCTTAGACTTGAATCTTCATCTAGTAATTCCCATAGTTGTCCATCTTTGAATTTTTTCGTTGCCCCCTCACGTTTTTTATTCATAACATCAAAATTGCCATCTTGAAATCGCCTAAACCACTCCCTGCAAGTCGTCTCAGACGGAGAATGATCACCGTAAACACTGAGCATTATTTGATGTGTCTCAGCAGCACTTTTCTTTAAAATGAAACAATGAACTAAAACTCCCCGCAAATGCTGCTTATTTGGTATAAATGTCGACATATTCAAAAAAATTGTGTTTAATTTCAAACGAATGTCGACTACTGCGTTCGAGAGCCTACCTGTGCACCTTCCAATTCCGAGAAATGTACCTCAGCGAAATCAAAAATAGTATTTTTAAGGACATCTATTCGAAAACAGCGGAAACTTATTCCCATACCCAATACATAATTATTTGTTCATATAATTAATTTATTTATACATTATTGTTTCCTCAAATAACTTGTAAATTAATGAATATCTTTAAAACCTCGAATCTGAAAGCATCATTGTATATATCAATATAAAAATTCATAAAAATGCCAGAAAATCGTCTTAATTACAAAAATACAATAGATACTAAAAATACTGGAAATTTAGAAATGTCAATTACCTTTGGAAATACTATTCTACCTAGAAAAATTCTTTAAAATACTAAAAATCAAATAATTTTGAATTATACTTCATCAAATTATCGAAAACTAGATGACAATCTACAAAAATGATAGAATTACATTAAAAAAAAAGGAATATCATTAAAAATATTGTACATAGTATTAAGTACGAAAAATCCTAAAAATACCACTTCATTAAACATTTCAAAAATGTTTAATGAAGTGGTAATTCGCTAGAAATTCTTAAAACCAACACAGTTTTCCAATACAAGATCATCCTACAAATGTCATACATACTAAAAGAACAAAAATACTTAGAGACAGTCGATAACTAAATTTTACATGAAAACTTTATACATTTCAAGTATTAAGAGTTTGATCTTGCAAATATATTTCTAAGACGTTCAAAACAATGAAATCAATTTCAATTGAATAATAATAATAATGATAATATTATATTTATGATATTTTTTAAAACAATGAAAATAATTATAACTATGTGAATAAATTCTAAAAACACTGTCACCTCAAAACAATTTCTTCCCAGATAGGTGGTCGCAAAATAAAAAGTTCAATAGCAAAAGACAATGGCCGTGCCACAGAATTCATAAGAAGACGAGATTACCCCGACAAATCAAGTTGTTATGAATGCGGTAGCCAAGGCCACATGTCGTACCAATGCACAAAGAACACTCTAGGCTCAAGAAACCCACCTCCCAAAAAAGTGCGGGTACGAAAAAAAAACAAAGCAGAGCAGCCTTTAGACACAACTTCCTATGACACTGACAGCGATGACAATGCTCGACCAGCTCGCGTCAAATCCGAGCCCCTGGAAGATCCAGAATCCTATCACGAAACTTGGAGTGCAGCAGTTCGAGATGAAGTACTTACATTTGAAATTGTCCTCACATACTACCAACAGTATAGAAATTTCACAAAGTAATGCCAAACAAAATCTTTGCAGGCAGAAAAAAGTGATATAGAAATGTACCGTCAAAAAGTTGCCAGTGGCCAATATGACACAAAGGATTGTACAACGCAACCAAAGAAAAGATTCAAAAAGAATAACTATTTCAGTGACGAAGATTTGAGTGATGATGAAAATCAATCTTGAGGTTCTTTTGTTTTTTTATTACTCTAATAATATGTACAAAAGTTTTAAATTATTCAATATTCAACATCCTACATAATGTAAAAATTTTAAAATAATTGATACGTTTTGCGTTGTAGGTTTAAAACGTGAGTGAAAAAAATAAAACGAAAATCAACGTTTGAAAAAAACTGACTTCTGCATGGCTAGCAAATCGTTTTCGTGGATTGGACCTTGCACCAAACGTTTTTTTCGCGTATACTCGATTTCCAACACGGCTTCCTCTGAAATCAATAAGAAAAAAATTCGTTTTTTAGGACACGACTAATGCATGTAGTAGAGTTGTTGATATTTTATTGATATTTTTAAATATCGAATATAGATAAATATATCGTTCATCCAGATTTTTTATCGATATATCGGAATATCAATATTTTTAAATGATAAATATCGATATCGATATTTTTTAATAATATCAACAACCCTAACATGTATGAAGAAAATATCCTCTTGTTTGCCATATTTTTTTTTGACACGCATGAAAAAAAATGCTTCTCCAAGATCACTCCTAATATCTTACTTTCAACTTTTTGAAGACTCTTGCACGCCCTCGCTTGATGCAGAAATTTCATCAAATGTGAAGTGCTGGGTTCGCACTTAGGTATTATCATCAATGTGTCGTTCATGAAGTGCGTTCCTTTCTTGACGACCTTCACCAGCCGCTGTTCCATCGTTTTCCAAAAACTCTCGCTGAGATTTTTGTAATCTTCCAACATAGGATCCTCTCTGTCGAACGAGTGACCAAATTTCTTCGAAGGTTTTGCGATTTTTTTTCGAAGCTCCGCGAAATCCAGAGACAAACATTTAACCAACAGTTTCAGGACCAAACGCACAAGTCTGCCTTCAATCTGGCATTTTGACGTCCTTGTCAATCGATTGTGATTTCCCTGTGTTGGGAATAAAATTCTGTGAAGTATTGGAATTAGGTAATCCACTATGACCACTATTGTGAAGGGGTCGAAGGTCGAGGAATCGACTTGGTTCAGGTATCCTTCGAGGACACAGCCACCTGGAACAGGTAATATCTTCTTCCGAAATTCGCTGAGGAGTGATACTTCTCATTGTTTGAAAGTAAGGGCAGAAAAATGATTTTATTAATAATGATGGTCCGAGAAAACCAGAAAAAATCTGGACGCTGATTGCGAGGATAAAAAATTTTAGAAAAATATAGAAAAGTGTCTTACAGGATCTGGAAAGCGATTTCTCTTGGGCTCCGGGAAAATTCTTGACAGAGTTGTCTGAAATGAGAAAAAAGTAGTTTCGTATGCAATCTCAAAAAATGTATTTAACAAAGTAAATTATTTGTTTATAATATTGAAAAACTTAAGATCAACCTATTAAATGTTCAATGGAATAGTTGTTAAAATGAATAAAATATATTTTCTTTTTAAAAAAAATAAAGTATTAATAAACAGAAAGTAATTTTACAGTTAATTTGTCTAACAATGATTATTTTGGTCTTGGGATTTGTAAACTCATAATATATTTCATAGGAAATCAATTAGAATTTTTTTTTTATTACAATTTTGTATATATTTCGATGAATTTTTATTTGAACTACTTTTCCTAGTAAAAATATTGTTTTTTATATATTATTACAAAGTGTATAGTAATTTTAAAAATGTAAGCAATATTAACTGAATATCAATATATCTGACTTTAAAAACTGTCACCTCTTGTAGTTTTTTTTTTCTAATTTTTATAGGTTATACTATTATAATTTTTAGTACACACTAAAAGAGTTTTATTTAAAAAATATGACACAAACTACATTTGCAATACATATAGAATAAAATGATTTAATTACTTTTTTTTAGACTACTTATCATCAGTGTCTTGCATTGATAGTAAGACTTTTTAAGTATAACTGAAGCACTACTTGACAGAACTACTTTTTTCGTTATCAATAGTATGGTGAGACATCAGAAGTTTCACTGTATGTCTATGGTGAAACATTAGAAGATTCAGTTGATATCTATGGTAAGATTTAAGAAGTTACACTTTATAGTGGGCCATAAGAAGTTTCACATGTGATCCTCGTCCAAGATGAGACAAAATAAGTTTCGCTTCATAGTGCACTATGAGAAGTTTCACATGAAATCTAAAAAGTTTTACTCGATTGTCGACCATAAGAGGTTCTTTTTTTTGCAATAAATAGTATATTGGGACTTAAGAGGTTACACTTTATATCCCTAGTGAGACAGAAGAAGTTTCACTTAATAATAAGCCATTAAAAGTTTTACATAGGATCTAAAAAGTTTTATTCAATTGTTGACGATAAGAAGTGTTTTTTTTTGCAATAAATAGTATATTGAACCTAAGAAGTTTCACTTTATATCTATGGTGAGACATAATAAGTTTCACTGAATGTCTATGGTAAAACATTCGAAGTTTCAGTTTATATCCATGGTGAGACTTAAGAAGTTTCACTTAAGAATGCGTCATAAGATGTTTCACATGTGATTTTAATCGAAGATGAGGCAAAAAAAGGTTTCACATAATAGTGTGCTATTAGAAGTTTCACAAAGGATCTAAAAAGTTTCACTCGATTGTCGACCATAAGAAGTACTTTCTTTGCAATAAATAGCATATTGAGATGTAAGAAGTTTCACTTCATATCTATGGTGAGACTTAATAATGAGCCATTAGAAGTTTGACATAGGATCTAAAAAATTTTACTCGGTTGTTGACGATAAGAAGTATTTTTTTACAATAAATAGTATTGTAAGACATTAGAAGTTTCACTTTATGTCTATGGTGGGACAAAAGAAGTTTTGCTCTATATCTATAGTGAGACATGAAAAGTTTCACTTTATAGTGGGCTCTATAGTGGGTTTTGAAAAATTCTTACTAGCATTTCCAAATATTTTATAAAATTCTAGTGTTCTGAGAATTTTTCGTAATTTTTTTTTTAGATTTCTATGTAAATCACTAAAATTTAATGCTGAAAGCATCAAAGTTTCATGCATTCTTAAAGTTTTTATAGATTTTATTAGAATTTCCAAAGATTTTGAATAATTTTGAGAATTATTATGAAATTCTGGTAATTTAAATAGTTTTTAAAATATTTTAACTATTTGAAAGAGTTTCTGGTATTTTTGTGGATTTCTATATAGATCAGTAAAATTCAATTACTCAGTCAGAGTTTTATTGATTTTTAGAATTTCAAAACAATATACCAGCATTTGTAAGTATCTCATTGAATACTAGTATTTAAAATTTTTTTTGTATTTTCTTCGTAATTATTACTTATAAACGATAAAGAGTTTTTTTTTCACTATAAATAGTATGGAAAGACATAAGTAGTTTTACTTAATATCTATGATGAGACATAAGAAGTTTGACTTTATAGTTTGCCATCAGACGTTTCACATAGTATCTAAAAAGTTCCACTCGATCATCGACCATAAGAAATACTTTTTCCAGTATAAGTACTATGATGAGGCATAAGAAATTTCACTTTATACAATATCAAGCCAATGCTAAGTAAATATTTTGTAATTTTGAGATATTTTATGTTTATTTTACATTTTTGTGATTTCGTAATTTTGTGTTTTGTGAAATTTTGTGATTTTTGTGACTTTGTGAAAGATTTTCGATTCGTTTATTTTTGCAGTTTGTCATTTTGGAAAATACTATGATTTTTTTAATTCTCTAAATTTTCGTGATTTTGAATATGGCAACTAAAATATTCATATTGACTGGTAGGATGATTAACTTTTTTTTCTTATACATCAAGAAAGACATATTTCAAACAAACGAGCAATATCTGCAATTATTTCTACTGCAAACCTACCTTCCATCAGTAATTCTTTGAGAAAGATGGTATCCATGGAAAAAGCGTTTATTGTTTTCGTCACAGGAATAATACAGCTTGCAAGTGGCCTGGACAGCACGATTTCTTTGACTATCGAAACAGCGTGCTGTGTCCTGAAACAGTAAACACGACAAATTAAAAACACTCTCAATTTGTTTATATTACAACATAATTCAATTTTCCATACCCAGTCGCATCAAAAGCCACCTTTATCCGAGCGTTTGACAATGCCATCATTATTGCATTTATGAGTCCACTGAATTGAAACACCCTCTTCTGGAAAAACAAAAAACCACAAAAATTGCAGACTGTGCATTACCCAATTCCAAATTTCTTTGCTTACTTACTATGCCACAAACAACCCTAACAAATTGCAGAAGTAGTTTCAAAAATTCATAGGGTTCTTCTTTATTGTGCCAGCACTTATAACTCGTCATTTGTGCAATGTGGGCCTCGTACTCGACGTCTTTTTCTGTCTGAAGGTGAATTTTTCCGCTAATATATTTACTGAGGTACGTCGAACTCGAGGCCAAGTAAGAAACAACTCCAAGAAATCTCCTGGCTTCGATCCCTCGTTCCTCCTCGTACCAAGCATCACCGTCGCAAACATTTTTCGAATGCTGAATCGGCATCTCGTAAATCGAGGAAGAATAAATATCGTTCATTTCTTTAAAATCGTCATTCACCATGACTTTGGAAATTTTTTCCAGTACGATTGTTGTGTTCAAAATCAATTCTCTTGTCGATGCGACCAACTGCAAATGAAAACGTTGTTGATTAAAATAAAGTCTTTTCTTTCAATTGGCATATTCGCGATGATAATTTTCAAACCTTGTTGATGAAAGAATAACTGCTTTTTGCCTCGATTTCTTGGTCCGATTTTCTGAGAATATTTGTCAAATCTTGCAGGTGAATTTGTATCTCCAATTTTTGGTTACCGATGAACGTTTCTATCGGTTTCAGATTCGGATTTTCTAGAACAATGAAAAAAAAAGATTATTGGAATTTTGAACTTGAGATTACAAAATTAAATCAATGTTTTCTTTTTTACCAAATATTCGATCATTTTCCATGTTATCCAGAATGTGGAATTTTTTTCTATATTTCCCTTGGGTCCTTTTCACTGTTACAACGGGTTTTTCTGGCACAGATTTTTCAAAAATCGATCCTGGCACGAGGGTCGAAAGTGGCTGAACTTTTGCAAAAATTTAATTGTAAGAAAACATAAGACCAATTAATATAGTTACCTTAATCTCAATTTTTGCGAATTGTTGATAAATTTTTTCTTTATTTAAAAATGAAGGAAAAAATAAAGTGTTAAAATTTTTAATTCATGGATTGAATTTTCGATACCTCAAATTATTAAAAATTTAACAAAAAACAATTATACTCAAAAATTGTAAAAATTTGGCATCTATTATGCATAAAATTTACATAAATTTAATATCAAAATTTTTAATGATGAATAATTTATAATTTTCATAATGCATATTAAAATCTCCAAAAAGTACGATGAGAAATACTTACGATTTTCAATTTGATTTAACTTGACTTTTTCCAGACTTATTTTAGAATTGAAATTCGAAAGAATTCTCGAATCACTCAAAGACGTTCTGCCATCATTCCTGAAACATAATCATTTTTTTATTTAAAAATTTTTTATATAAACCAGTAATTTTACAATGTAAAACATACCTTGGAGAATTAAACTTGGTCCTTTGGGAAGATTCAAATATAGCAGCTTTTGGTTGAGTTAATTTGACATGAGTTGATTCTTTGACTTTGCAACTTTGTTTAAAATTATTCAAATTCTGAAATAGAAAATGAATACATGAAACAAGTTTCATACTGAAAAATCTTTTACTTAAAGTAATGATGTGAGGAAAACTACCTCAGAATATTATATTTGAATCATTAATTTTGAATTTTCCATGTAAATAGTAATAAATATAATAATTGATGATTATTACAATTAATGAGCATGTAATTTTGATATCGAATTTTGAATACAGTTATTGAACAAAATTTGACGATATCATGTTGTCACCCGTGCGGTCAACGGCCAGTTTGTTGTTTATTAATTTCGCAATTTTGAATGATTTCATTCTTTTGTGATATCTTGTAATTTTTATTATATTGTGATACTGTAACATTCTGTCATTTTATAAAATGTTTACATTGCTGAAATTTCGTGATATTTTGTGTGTATGCGTGTATTCTATCCCTAAAGGACTCACAATTTTTTATGCTATATTTGAAAAACGTATAATAAAAAAATCAAACAATATTATTGAGTATGCTTGTCATTTAGAAAAAGTACTTCGTTTATATGTATATAAAAAATGCGAATAAGAAAAACAAAAAATAGGTAATAAAATTTTTAAGCAATTAATTCTGACTATCTAGTTTTTACTTTGCAACATTTTTTATGAGTATTCAAATTCTAAAGTAAAAAATTAATTGGAGAAACACTCTTATTATAGAATCAAGTTTTTTATTATTAATAAGTATGTGAATGAAACTACCTTCAAATATATTACATTTCAATAATAATTTTTAATTTCGCATTGAAGTAATAATAATTACTAATTGTAATTTGAATATGAATGTTATAAAGAAATTTGGCAGTATTTATTATGATTATTATTGAAGAAAAGTATTTCATTTGAGTATAAAAAATGTTAAAAGAAAAGCATAAAAATATTAGTTTTATGTAATCGTTAAGTAACTAATTTTAAGTATTAATTTTTACTTTGCAGCTTTGTTAAAATCATACAAGTTCTAACATAAAAAAATGTATTAATCATAATTTATATTAAATATTCTATATAAATAATCATGTCAACAAAACTACCTTAAATATTTTATTTCAAATACCGAAAACATATTATAGGATAATACTCAATATGATTATTAAGAAAAAATATATTTTTATTAAAATTGTTGAATAACTAATTGAGCACGCCGATGCAATAAGGGCCTCTCCGCTCGAAACCGGGTAAAAGTATTGTCCAATCTCTAAACCAAAGCGTAAAAATTTTTTTTTGAAAAAATTAAACAAAAAACACCAATTTGTTCCGCTGGATGAATCGCATCTTCTTGCTAATAAAAGTTCTTTTTCTGATGATTTGTTTATCCGCTATTAAATAAATAATAGGTTTTTTCATATCTTCGAAAATCAATGTCGTTCGGAACTAACATCGCCGAAACTCGACTAATATTCAATCGATTTTGATGAAATTTTTTTTGGCTGCATTCTATGAAGCTATACTTACCACCAAAATAAATAAATATCCGGAAAAACTTTAAATTATTAATAATAATAATTTATTTATCAGTAGCAGTTTAAAATAATTCCACTTTTTTCGACATGCGAGGAAGTTTTTCCCTATTGAAGTTAGAAAAAACTTCCAGCGGAGAAGTTGGTCAGGATGATTTAAAAAAGTTTGAAAAAAAAAAAAAAATTATGTTGATTGGATTAATACTTCATGAGAAATCGATGTTTTATTGAAAGCGCGGAACGCACTTCGACGCGCGCGCTTAACAAAGTCGCTCGCGCGCTCGTCGTTCTCGGGCTTGTTTATGAAGGAATTCATTGTTTTGCATGAAATTTAAGGACAATTATTGGAAAATTATTTTTCAACATTTGACATGTAATTAGAGGTAATTTTTATCAGTTAAAAAACCGCTGAAACTTACCTTTTCTCGTTTCTAATCCTAGTCATAATATTACAACTGGTGACATTGCGAAATTCGAAAGGCATCGCAAATGATGCAATATTATTTACAATTCATATTTATTATGTCAATATGTAGAGAAAAAACAGTAATGTTGTATCTGAAAAATTATTTATTACGAACTAACATGTTTTGTAAGTACATTTATTTATATTATATATTTATATTCGTTGCAAAGTTACAATTTCCAATGTGTTAAATATTGATCCAAATAACGCTTCGATTTTCAATACAAATTATGTACACCTAACTATGTATTAGGGTTTTAGATAAAAACTGCTTCATTTTTACTTTCGCATTTTCGTTTTTACATTTTTTTTAGAACAGTTATTTTCACTATTTTTTAAAAATTTTTTACCTTCTCTTTCGCACAATCCTTCTCGAATTTTCGGATGCATCCAAATTCAATGAAAATTCATAAATTTTACTGTGAAAAAAGTTTTTGGCTGCTGGACTTAGATAACGAAGCAAAGACTTGACATCATTGATTTTTGCTGCATTTATACCAATCGAACTTGCTACATCTGTTTTTAATAAATCGTCGAATTCTATCTCTGATTCTACTTTGAAATCAACTGATTCATTTCCATACTCGTAAAAAACATTTACATGGCCATTTGGAGAGTACACAATTTTTTTTGCGTCTCTGATGCGAATATTCTTAGGAATGGTTATTTTTTGGATATAAGGACCTCAAAATCATTGACCGCGTAATCTGACTTTTTGATTATAGTGAATGGTGGATTTCGTGCTCCTTCAATTAATCTATAATAGTCGTCTGCAGTTTCTATTGTTTCCATTCGTTTCTTTTTTTTCCCGTACATTCCGAAATTGCGATCGGAAGAACAATATGAGTGACCCCGGACTGGATATATGTGTTCAATTTCGGTCTGCAATTTTTTAGATAATAATGATGAAAAACTCAGTACCAAATAATTTTTATTTTGACCGCTACAACCATCCGAAAACAAATAAATTTTTTCGTAATGATCAAAACTGTATTCGCGTTTAATTGCATCATAGAGCATGTTGCACACAGTATTTGCGCCTTTCTTTAGCTCTCCTTACAAAAAAAAATACATGTAACTTTGTTTACTTTTTCCCAACACGTTAACATTAAAAATATGCAGCCAAATGAGTCTTTTATAAAATTGATCCGAAACTGGAATTTTTGGTAAACCCAAATTTTGCCCAAAATCAAATTCGAGGATCAAAGCATTTTTTTTCGCACATATACTTTTCTTCAGTGCTGAATAATTACTCACCTGGAGTTTATGTTCTTGTACTTTCAAATCTTGGCTATCTTTATTTTCAAAACAAAAATCACAAACGTCAGTACGAGGTTTTGAAAAAGCGAAATTTTGATTGTATTGAAAATATTTCTCATATGTAGTTTGTGTCAAAGGAATTCCCGGTTTTTCTGTTTTTGCAGAGTAAAATTCGAGAAATAATTTGTACAAAGTTGTCAAATTTAAATCTGGATTATCAAAATATTGTAAAGATGATTTTTCCCGTCTGTAATGCGACTCACTGTGTGGTATCGATATGCAGTGTTCCTCAATCAAATGTTTAACTTCATCTGTCAA
This sequence comes from Platygaster robiniae, assembly GCA_028476575.1. Classification (NCBI taxonomy): domain Eukaryota; kingdom Metazoa; phylum Arthropoda; class Insecta; order Hymenoptera; family Platygastridae; genus Platygaster; species Platygaster robiniae. The sequence continues at coordinate 19,532,376 of CM052027.1, forward strand.
TCGAATTACATGATTTTCGTGCCTACCGCGATTATCTGCCTGAGATTCATTTGTTGATATTTTACTTCGAACAGTACGTATTCTTTTACGCCCAATATCCAAAACATTACATAAAAATTGCTGACATACAGAAACGCGCTCTGTTTGAGTTTGGAAAAAGTAATCCCACAGAACAATTTATCTTGGAGTTGAATGCGTTGATTGACACACAGGCCGTACGATTATTAATATCTTCAAAATGATGTTTTGAGATTTGTAGTCCCCGGTAATTTTCCAGAAATCTGAATGGAATTCCCTTTGTTCAGCTTAACCAATTTTGTCAAAACATTTTTTCGCACAGCATAACGTTACTTGGTTGAAAATTTTTGCTGGAACCTCTTTTCTAGAACGCGAAATATACTTGTTACCCTAAAAAGAATTATCGAACATTACACATAGAAAAAAATAAAAAAAAATGCATGAAGAAAATACCTTATTTCTGTTTTTTTTTTATTTGATTCCGAATCCATGATGTCTTATCCCGTTTTCTTTTCTTCCCAGTATTTTCAGATAATATCGACTAATTCGCCATTGTTACACGATAAACAAATAATAAGTTTTGTCACAAAACTCAAAAAACTAATATATTTACTATAATCGTAATGATACGTACGATTTTCCCGAACGTGGACATGTAAACAAATTGTAAGCAAATTTCACGATTTGTTGACTATGATTCTCAAACACATGTATCACTTTATTGATTGAATAAAACAAATGAATACCGCTTGTTCAGTATATTTCACGCGCGGAATGTGAAAAAATTTGAATTTTATGTAGATAATACACATAATTGAAAATTTATAAACAAAGTAAAAATTAAATAAACTAAAAAAGGATATTAAATCTTGATTTACCTTAATTATCGTAATATTAATCACAAAGCTAATTTTTATTTTCCAAACGAATATAAATATAGAATATAAATTGATGTACTTACAAAACATGTTAGTTCGTAATAAATAATTTTTCAGATACAACATTACTGTTTTTTCTCTACATATTGACATAATAAATATGAATTGTAAATAATATTGCATCATTTGCGATGCCTTTCGAATTTCGCAATGTCACCAGTTGTAATATTATGACTAGGATTAGAAACGAGAAAAGGTAAGTTTCAGCGGTTTTTTAACTGATAAAAATTACCTCTAATTACATGTCAAATGTTGAAAAATAATTTTCCAATAATTGTCCTTAAATTTCATGCAAAACAATGAATTCCTTCATAAACAAGCCCGAGAACGACGAGCGCGCGAGCGACTTTGTTAAGCGCGCGCGTCGAAGTGCGTTCCGCGCTTTCAATAAAACATCGATTTCTCATGAAGTATTAATCCAATCAACATAATTTTTTTTTTTTTTTTCAAACTTTTTTAAATCATCCTGACCAACTTCTCCGCTGGAAGTTTTTTCTAACTTCAATAGGGAAAAACTTCCTCGCATGTCGAAAAAAGTGGAATTATTTTAAACTGCTACTGATAAATAAATTATTATTATTAATAATTTAAAGTTTTTCCGGATATTTATTTATTTTGGTGGTAAGTATAGCTTCATAGAATGCAGCCAAAAAAAATTTCATCAAAATCGATTGAATATTAGTCGAGTTTCGGCGATGTTAGTTCCGAACGACATTGATTTTCGAAGATATGAAAAAACCTATTATTTATTTAATAGCGGATAAACAAATCATCAGAAAAAGAACTTTTATTAGCAAGAAGACGCGATTCATCAAGCGGAACAAATTGGTGTTTTTTGTTTAATTTTTTCAAAAAAAAATTTTTACGCTTTGGTTTAGAGATTGGACAATACTTTTACCTGGTTTTGAGCGGAGAGGCCCTTATTGCATCGGCATGCTCAATTTTTATTGTAAAGTATTTATTATCTTTCAATGTAAAAAATGTTTGTAACTGTTCATTATACACTCATTATTTAGTTATTAGTTTCTAAAATTATTGTAACTCTAAATAAATATTACCATTATGAATAAGTTGAAATTACAATTTTGAATACCACTTAAATGATTAAAATTTAAATGCCATAGACTCGAATTAAGTGTTCTGTTACCACAATCAATTAATAAACTAAAAAATGAATTTCATAAGTAAAATTTACATTAAATCGAAAAATGTTTGATTTTGAACCTCTAGAGCATGTTGATCCTTGAGTTCTTGTATTGTTTTTTCCATTTTCTCTATTTTTTGCTGGTGTTCAATTCTTTCTTTTTGCGCCAGTTCATGGAAAGCACTTTTATGACTTTCAAACCGCAATTCAGTATTTTCTAACTTCCTCCTCAAATTTTCGACTTCCCCGATTTTCGAAGTAAGTTCTGATTTCAATTTTGAGTTTTCCTTCTGAATCATTTCAACATCTGAAACATACAATTATATGAACGTTATATTTTGCATTTTAAAATTGCTCAAAACTCCACCTTTCATTTTCTGAATATTTTTCAGGTTTGGAATTTAATTTCAAAATATGAGTTTTAGGGTGAACAATTTTGAAAGCAAAAATATCGCAAACGCCATAGCTGCAGATTTTTTTTATTTTTTTCAAATTTTGAAAACTGATTCATTGATCTTAAATTTTTATTTCAAAAAAAAATTCATAAAAAATCTTACCAGTAGCTCCAACATTATTTTGCGGAAACATGGTAGAATTGAGCTTGTCGGTTCTTTTGAAATCCTGGTATGTCATGTTCACACTCAAAATATTTTGACTGCTGATCCCAGATCCTGCCAAAATTTGTGACGGATTCTGGTATTTCTGGTGTTTGAACGTTTCCTCACTTTTGGTCTTCATTAGAGGTTTTTTATTGTTCCAGCTTACTGAATTTGTCATTCTCCAGGAATTCTGATTTTTTGAAAAAGCCGTAGTTCCATTGGTGTTATGAATGTTTGTGTTTGAAAAACCATGACTTGTCGTTGGACGAGTTAAATTCGAACTTGAATAATTATTATTGTTTGTTACATTGCTGAGTAATTTATTTGGTACAGGTGACACTTGAAGTTTTCGTTGTTCATTCACCTGAAAATTATATAGAATGACAAAAAAGGGCCATTAATCATGTAGATTATGTTTGTTTCTAAGAGTAATCTGAAAAATATATGAAGCATTAAAAACGAGAAAATAATTTTCATTAGATAATGCTTGAAATTTTGGAAATTCAAAAAAACCAAAAGTACGTTGAAAATTGTAATAATTGTTTATAACTCTGAAAAGTTTCAAAAATTTTGTAGATTCCTCTTTATCCTACTTTATTGAAATATGTATAACGTTTTTTTTTTTTAATCAATTTCATTTAATTTAATTATATTATTGCACTTATTTTATTGGGATTATTCAAATTTTTTTTTTTTATTAAAAAACTATAATTTAGACACTACTATCTTTTTCGCAAATGATTTTTTACAGTATAATTATTGTTTGGAATAATTTTTTCATTTCCAACGTAACTATACATTAAAAAAATGAATACATATATATATAGAAATAAGGAAAATGAAACAAATAAATAAATTCTGCATAACTTTCATGCATTTTATAAACACACCCAAAAATATTACATAAATTTGTTTAAGACATTCCAATAAAATATTTAAATATTAATAAATCATCCTCGTTCATAATTAAATAATCCAATAAAACTTAAATAACACAAACATATTTTTGAAAACTTACCTGAGTACATGATTGCGTAACGATTTTATCAATTTCTTCTGCGTCCAAATCATCGCCCCAAAAATCATCAAGACACAGCGAATTACTTTGACTTTGGTTAACACTATCCTTTTTAATTTTTTTGTTCGCCGGGTACGATTCCTTGTCGACGCTGTTCCAATCGCGTTTTGACATCGTAACATTTGCTTGTTCTTTCACTAATTGCCCTTTAATTAATTAATCAACTTTTCTAACGCACCATTCGATCATTGATTTACCAAATAATGGTCATTTACTACGGTTTTGTTACAGAAAACATTGCATTGCGATTCCTTTTGATATTTCTTTATTTATTTACATTGAGCAGCGCCATTTTGTTTGTTTTTCCTCAATTGTCACTTCGCCATATTTGAAATTGAGAAAGACGTTAAATTTCACATCACAATTTGTCACAACTTCCCACAAATTGTCACAACTGCTGCTATATTTACAATGTGAATACAATATGTATATTATATATATATATAATTTGCATATGTGTGAATCGTGAGTTATTAGAAATTTGTTTGCATGGGCTCGTGTACATATATCTATTATTTGTGTGTTTACGTTCATGATGTTTTGTTTTTTGATATTTTTTCCTGAAATTGTGTTCCATGTGTTACAATTCAGCAATTAAACATTCATAATTGAATATATAATTAGACTCGCATAGTTCGTTGCTCGAGAAAATTCTGAAAAATGGCCCCGCGTCTGCAAATATTGGAGAATGTGATCGAGGTGATTTTGCAAAAAATATTAATAAAATCAAAGACAACATGTTAGCAATATGTTCTTATTTTTTTTTGTGAAAATAATTATGGGGATGAATTCATTGCCTTCGAAAACCTTGAGTTTGTGTTTTTATTGTAGAAAATCGCTAAAAAAAAAAATAGTTTTGCGTCCAATTAAAAATTAAATTTTTCAAAAATACATGAAGTAATATATACAACCAAAACATATGCTGAAACATATCATTCATATATTATGCACATACAATGCAATTATATTAAATTTACAAATTATTAAAATAAAAATGCTGTTAAAGAAAATAGACATATATTGCATACATATAATAATATATGTTTCAGTAAAAGTGTACAAAAAGTATATAGAAATATAATAAATATATTATACTCCAGCGCATGAATGTATTTCATAAGTATATGAATAAATTGTATAAGAAATATTAAAATTGTAAATTTGAAGAGAATAAACATGAATATTTTATGAACATAAATCGTTATATAATAGATATAATAATAATAATAATAATAATATAATAAGTATATGATAAACTAGACTGACCATTAGGCGTTCCTTGTGTTTATTTACTTGGATGTATTATGTTGCTGTAAATTTCCAATTACTAATTCGTATTTTTTGGTATTCTAATCGGTTTTCCAATCACAAATTGGACTGAAATTGTGAATTTGTGCATCTCAAAAACAATTGTGAACCACAAATACAATTGTGAATCACAAACAAAAACAATTGATTACAAAATAATTCTGAACTCGCAGCTAACTTCAGAGAGTTACACAAGATGGCTGCCACCATGATGTCATCTCCTTTTTCTATTTAGGGTCGGAAATCGGCCAAATCCTTTTTAAATGTAGTGGTTTTTTGCTAATTAAGTTGGTACTTACCAGGAAAATAAATGGAATATTTGCTAAATTAGAAAATAAATTCTTACAAATTATATAGAAATATTGTCATGCAGTTTCAACCAAAAATATATCAACCTGTGTCAAAATTGGAAGTAAATTGTAATTTCACTTAATGAATTAAAAGCATCTTCAAATCAATCAGCTAATTGTAGCTGGGACTTAAATCGTGAACATTGTGAATCTGAAAAACAATTGTGAATCACATAAACAATTCTAAACTCGTAGCTCACTTCAGAGAGTTACACAAGATGGCTGCCACCATGATGTCATCTCTTTTTTCTATTTAGGATATATAAAAATCAATATATTTTTTTAAATTTATTCTTTCTTGTCTTAAATGGCTCAATTTTTTCTGTTTTTTGCCAAGTATAGCGTAAGTATTTCTTCAAATTTAGATTTTCAATGCAAAAAGCTTTTTTTTGGAAAAATTATATAATGTTGTTTAAATATACATATAATATAATAATTAATTGTATTAAAATGAATATAATATTAATTGGTATTATAGTTATAATGTATTTCAAAATATATATATTATATTGCATTATAATAAATATATTAATATAATGATTAGTAAAATATATAATTTTATTAATATAATAAATCTTATTGATGAATTGTGAATTATATATCTATAATTAATTTTCTTCATATTTCATTAATGTATATTATTAGATATTTATATGTAATAATTTTTAATATACACTATTTACATATAAATAATTGTTGATATACGTTTATACATATGATATTGATAATTATATAATTATTAGTTGTAAACAATATATTAATAAATATATATAATATATAATAAAACATATGATATCAATAATGATTATTCATAATATTTGTCCACATTCTGCTAAAATTTCTTCAGTCTAATGACATGCCTATTATTGGATAAAGTTTTCGTTTAATTATTTTTCAGAGATTAAAAAAAATAGATGAAGGGAGCTCAGGAAAATTATATGGTGTTGTTGGCAAAGACTTTTTGACTGTTTTGACATTTACCGTAAATTTTGGTGAAGAAGTTAAGGATGTCCTGGATTTGCAGTCAATGATGCCTGCTGAAATTGATTTTTGTGGCATTTTGTGTACCCAAGAAGAAGCTAACATTCCCAATGCTTTTAAGGTAAATTTTAATAATCTATATTTGGTTGAATTATTTATTAATTTTATTAAAAATTGGATAATGACTCCTGTTGAATTTTTTACAACAAATAAATTACACTTTTTTTTCATATAGAAGTTGATGGGTTATGTAGAAACAATAAAAAAAAGTAGGGAATCAGATTTTTTGAATTTAGAATATAATTGAAGTATCTAAAATAAAAATTTACTTCTTTTTTCATTGATTTAAATTTATATTCAGAATTTTTCGTTTCCTATAATGAAAATTAATATAATTTGCCATACATTCCTGATGCTATTGTAAAACAATTTTTTTCAGGATATTGATGTCACGGATAATCCTCTTCTCTTGAAATATTCCCCCAGCGAACAAAATTTTCAGGCGTTTTTTTATATCCATCAAAAACTTGAAATCTTGAAAAACGTTGAGATAATCAAGGAAACAGATTTCATGAAAAATTTCGTCTATATTAGAGTACGAGGAACTTTATCTTTGTTGACACAAAAAGAAACTCTGTTGAAGACTGTTCAAGATAAAAAAAAATCCGTAAGAAAGAATATTTTTTACTGATTTAATTCATTTTCCAGTTGTTTTATTTTTCAATTTATATTTTTCAGATTGCTACTGGGAAAATAGGTTTCCATTTTCCAAGCAGCGACACTCACATTCTAGGAACCGCTGATGATGAAGATGCATCAAAATTTACAGTTAAAGAACTTTGTGAAAAAGAAGTGGAAAACTTGCAATGCTCTTCAAGAATAATTGTAAATGTTAGATATAATTCTGAATAATAGAAATTTATGTAACAAGTTTGTAATATACTTTTGTATCGTTTTAGGATGCAATTGATGCTGATTTAATTCTGAAGATATCCAAACACGAGACAGATACTCCAAACTATGCTCCATTTTTGCGCCAAGTAAAAAGTGCGAATTTTGAAAACAATTAATAAAAGTTAGTAAATTTGTGCTTACCTTATTTTTTATTTTGCAGAGCCTGGTGAATACTTGTCTTACAAACTGAAATTCGATTCCTTATCCTGCGTGAATAACGAAGTGACAGCAATTCGTTTATACGAAATTCTTGTAGAATCTGTCATGAGGAATATCAAACTCATGGAAGCTGCTTTAGAATCACGATTGTCTGCAGAAAATTCTTCCATTGCAATGGTTAATTTGACTCATTTCAAATCTCCAGATTTGGGTCACCCAATAACGACTGTATTTTTTTCTGACACTTCTGATAATGATAATTGTGAGTTTTGTCATATACTCGAATGTTAAGCTGAATATTCAGAAACTAATTTTGCAAAATTTTTGCAGTAAAACATCGCGAGCATTTGCACAAAGTTTTTAGACTCGACCAAGTTGAGCCACATTTTCGTATTGGCAATGCTGTGCATTTTTCATCAGATTTTGATAATCAAAAGCCTTTAATCAATCCTCATCAGTCTATCGCGAGTTCCAAAGGTAAATATTTTTATGGGAAATGTGAAAAAATTATGCAAATTTTTGGAAATTAACGTTCATTTGAATGTTGTAGCTGGAAATGGAAAAGTGAGTCTTGTAAAAGGATTGTACGCCTATCACCATTACATGCAAGATGATTTTGATGACAATCGCTGGGGCTGTGCCTACAGATCTTTGCAAACAATTGTTTCTTGGTTCAGGTAAAACATATTCTATCGAGTCAGTCATGGTACGTCGTGCTGCAAGTGTCAACTTTCTGACAAGTTTCATTTGTAATTGACGTCTTTGACATATGTCTTCGACAATGGTTTTAGTGACCGTTTTCTTTCCTTTTCATGGGACATATGATCACTAATAATAAGAAACATAGAAAGATGTTTTTACACACTATTTGATGGAGTTTCTGAGAGGATAACCTTTATTTCTTTTTTGCTTTGAGAGATCAAAATTGGATGGTTTTTACATATTCTTTCGAAATACTCAAATTTCTAGTTGTAATAGGTGTTTCCGTTAATAATGTCGATTATGCTAAGAGATGGCGTTACTCATACATTTTTTGCCATAGACTAGTGACACTTGTAGTGTTTTTGAGTGTGAACATATGCCATTTAAAGCTAGTTTGTTTTTAATTGTCATTGTCCAAAACAAGAAGTTTTCCATCGCTTCGAAAATGTCGAATTTCGTACCAGGAAAAGACGTTTTGTGGGGAAGTTTAATAACTTTCTTCCATTTAAAAAAAACGGCTGCTGAAAGTTATCGATTGTTAGTTGAAGCTTATGGCGAACATGCCTAATCCAAAAAACTTGTGAACGATGGTTTCAACGCTTAAAAAGTGGTGATTTTGCTATAAAAGACAAGGAGCGCTCTGGTCAACCTAAAAAATTTGAAGATCCAGATTTGCTAGCATTATTAGATGAAGACTCAACTCAAGCTTTAAAACAATTAGCGAAAGCATTGAATGTTGCCCAATCGACTATTTCTGAACGTCTACACGCATTGGAAAAGATCCAGAAGGAAGGAAAATGGGTTCCGTATGAATTTAAGGAAAGAGACATTGAAAGGCGAAAAACCACTTGTGAAATTTTTCTTGCTAGACAAAAAAGGAAAGGTTTTTTGCATCGAGTTGTGACAGGTGATGAAAAGTGGATTTATTTTGAAAACCCAAAGCGCAGAAAATCATGGACAGACCCAGGTCAACCTTCAACATCCCAACCAGTGCGCAACATACATGGAAAGAAGGCTTTGCTGTGTGTTCAGTGGGATAGAAGGGGAGCTGTGTATTATGAACTGTTAAAACCGGGTGAAACGATTACTGGCGGAAGATACCGAAATAAATTAATAAAATTGAACCAAGCATTGAAGGAAAAACGACCAGAATATGCCCAAAGACACGATAAAGTCATTTTTCAACATGACGATGCTCGGCCTCATGTTGCGAAATGTGTTAAAAACTACCTAGAAAACATTAAATGGGACGTCCTACCCCACCCGCCATATTCACCGGACTTAGCCCCTTCGGACTACCACTTATCCCGATCAATGTAGCACGGACTTTCAGAACGAAAATTTCATTCTTACGAAGAAGTGAAAATTTGGCTTGATGAATGGTTGGCCTCAAAAAGCGATCAGTTCTTGTGGCACGGAATTAATTCTTTGACAGAAAGATGGGTAAAGGTCATATCTAACGATGGACAGTACTTTGATTACTAAGGTATTTAATTTTGATATGAAAATAAATGCTTCGATTTGCCGGAAAAAATCGACATTAATAACCGAAACACCTATTACATTGGAATCAAACTATTTTTTATGATTTGAGAGAAGTTTCAAAAGCTTGCTTTAAGAAAAGGAAATGAGTTTTTTCTATGCATGCTATTTAATGATAATTTATGATTATTTTGATACTATCTTATCTGTGATAACATAATCAAATTAAATTTATAAAGGTTTCAAGGATACACTGAAAAATCAGTCCCAAGTCATCGTGACATTCAAAAATGCCTGGTCGATATTGGGGACAAAAATTTGAAATTTATTGGCAGCAAACAATGGATTGGCTCAACGGAAGTCAGTTTCGTACTTGAATCCATGTTTGGGATAGAATCGAAAATCCTTAGAGCCTCCAATGGAGCAGAAATGTCGTATTTAGTCAGTGATCTTTACAAGCATTTCCAAACACAGGGAACTCCAGTTATGATAGGTAATATACAATTTTTAAAAAAAATTCCTTCTCCATTAACTTCCAATTGTACGTTTTTCAAGATAGATTTTTTCAAATTCGAAAAAATCAACTTCTTTGAGGAAATATAATAGCTTAAATTGAAATATACCAAAATTGAAACTTAACATTCAAATATAATAATTTTATTTTTAATAATGAACAATCGACACTTCTATTAAAAAATATTTTGGAATTATGCATAGTAAAAAATGCAAAATTGTAGCTGCAGAATAACAACGTATTAGTTTTATAGCAAAAATTTATACAGTTGAATCATAAATTTATAAGCAGACTTTCAAATTATTTGTTTGAATAACCAAAATTCTAAGTGAAATAGTTGACATAAATTTCGGACTTTCACTTTTAAACATAGAAAGAACAAATAAATTGAATGTTAACATCATCAATACTTAATTTTCCATACTTTAAAATCATCCCTTTATTTTATCATCAATCAACTTTATTCTACGTTCATTTGTATGTAATTATATTTTAATTATTTTTTATATCTTTAATTGTACGAAAATCTCTTATATATTTAGAAAAATGAATGAATATAGAGTAAATTACATTGGAACAAAAAATTGTTCGTATAATTGAATTTTACTTACATATAAATGAATCATAAACAAAAATACGAAACATCAAACATGAAACATGAAAATCAAATTTGAACGAATTTTTCATGAATGAATTATTCTTCATCAGTACATTAATTTTTAATGATTATATTTAATATTATTTTGTTGTATGAATGTTAATTTATATACATTTAAATAAATAAATGAATATAGAATGAAATAGATAATCCGAAAGAGTTCTTTATAAAATTGAATTAAATTTTAATATTAATGACAATAAATCAATTAGGTACATCAAAAATACTGAATATTTAATACTTTTAAATTATTTCCTCAATTAAATTACAGTTTAAAAACAAATTATTTTCATAAATTTATTTTTTTTTTAATTGTTTATATAGTTGAATTTTATTCATTTACTAATGACAAATAATCAAGTACATTAAAAATACTAAACATCAAACATCCACATTGAAGTCAAATGTGAACTTTAAAAATACTCTATTTCCATACTTTCAAATTATTTCACTAATTCAATTATTATATATGATTCAATTTTATTATTATACATTTTTATAAATTCAGATTACTAAATAAACATAAATTAAATGACGTAATTACAAAAAATTTATATATTATGGTTCATATAATTAAATTATAGTCATATAATAATGAAATTAAATGAATTCCATCAAAAATGAAAATCAAATATAAACATTAAAAAAATACTGAATTTTTTATACCTATAATTTAATTATTCTTTATTACTTAATTCATGTGTATGTTATTATTTTGATTTTATGATTACAGATTCTTATATATGTATATATAAATGAATAAACGAATATAGATTAAATTATTTAGTTACTTTTAATATAATCATATGTTTTTGGCAGTAAATCAATTGCACCTTAAAATTAGTATTGTAAATAAATTATATGAAAATATATTTTATCACATAATGTTTTTGAACATTACATATCGTATTGTGAATTTTGTAGAGTTAATTTTTCAGATGATGATTAAAAGTAATCAGAAATAGGGAAGAATTTCAATGTATCAAAAACAATAAAAATATATTTTCAAAATTCAAAGAAATCAATTTTTGTTTCATTACCAAATTCGAATGTTTGAGGTGAGTCTTGAAAATAAATAATTTGAATTAATTTGTTAAAGTAATACATTTCATTTTTGATCCATGATTTTTAAACAATATTTATTGATTTAGATTCTAAAAAAATTATGTGAAAATCCTTAAATTGGAAAATTTTTTTCTTCAGGTGGCGGTGTTTTGGCTCACACAATTTTGGGGGTATCTTATGACGACAAAATGGAAAAAGATCACAAATTTTTGATTTTGGATCCTCATTACACTGGTGAAGAAAATTTGAACATCATCCTCAGCAAAGGTTGGTGCGGTTGGAAAAGTCCTAGTTTTTGGAAAAAAGACGCGTTTTACAATATGTGTGTTCCACAGAGGCCAAGTGGAATATAAGTTTCATGGTTTTTTTTAATCTTTTTAGAACTATTGATGGTTTTAACTGAAACAGAATTCTATTTCTAAATTATTCGATTTCCATCAATTTTATGATGATAACAATTATGGGATTTCATAACAAATGATGTTTTTACTTTATTTCTTACAAGTATTGATTTCTCATAAATTTTTTTGTTTCACTGAAACCTGCAAAATTGATGAACTGTTTCTGAGAATCTGTGATAGAGATTTTTTATTTACGTTGAATGATTAACTATTTTTCAAAGTTTTTAACTTGGTTTGGTGTAATTTAAGAAGTACAACTTTCTTTGTAATGAATTATGTTGCTGATATGGATCGCATATTTTATTATTCAAAAACGTGAGTACAGAGTGCAAAATTAAGCTACGGTTACGTCATATACAGTTTTTTGTACAAATGTCTTTTTTTGTAAACTGTACATATTTGTAATAAATATGTGTACATATATATTTATACGAAAAGTTGGCTTTCTTACTTTTCTATTTTCTAATGGAAAATTCAACGTTTGTAGGATATTGTTTGTTCCTCTTTTTTCAAGCCCGCCACGAGAACGAGGGAAAGGGCAGCAATGATGACCTGAAATAGTTATTTAGTTTTTAATAAATAAAATCTTGTAGAGGAAATTAAAGTAGTGTTTGAGGAAAAATTATATATTTATAGAATGACGTTATTCAAAGCTATAGTTGAAAATTTATTTTGTTTGAACTATAGTAGTTGAAAATTTTTTTTGGAATGAATAAAGTATTCAATGTCTTAAAAAGAATGAAACAAAAACTTAATTCAATAATTTTGTAATTTATGTAATTAACTGCATCAATTTCTTTAAAATGAAAAAGTTCTGCAGAATGTACACATACATTTTTGATAATAAATAGTTATAAATTTATTATGTAATATATTTCAAGAGATTTATTATAGAGGATATATTTAAATATATATTTATAATTTTTATATATTGATAACAATATAATTTGTCAATATATTCTTATAGTAATATTATACAATAATAAAATTAGTTTAAACGAGGTTATACACAGCATATTATATACAAAAACAACAAATATAGAATATAATGCAAACATACATAATTATATATTTATATTATTCTTATTAAATGAATACGTTTGAATCAATATACTTATTAAAAATTTTATTATAATACTCAATTGTTTCATAATAAATATATAATTAATATTTGTAAATCAATATATGAATATATTGAAGTATATTAAATATTAATAAATTGACTTATAACAAATACTTTAAATACATTGAAATGTAATAAATATATTGCAATATTGAAATATATTTTAACACAGTTGTTAGATATACATAAACATATATAATTCTATATTTATTATATATTATGTAATGTATTTATTACATTTGATAGTATTTCTATATTTATTATACGAATTCAATCTATTAATATATTCGCTTACATTTATATGTAATATTTTTTCAACATAATCTTTATCGCAATACGATTTATTGATGTTTTAATATAATAATAGATTTTTCTTATTTAAATGTATTTAATGCAATCGTCATTATTACATATATTTAAAATAATCAAATTTATATATTTATTCAAAAAAATGCATATTATATTTATCATTCTACAATTTCATAATACAGGTTGAGATATTTATTATATTTGAATATATTTATTATGTTTATCATAATACATTTTATTTTTATTTTATAATGCTGTAAAATATAAATAAAAACTGTACAAGATATATTCCAATACTACCATATATAAAAAAAAATATATTTATTACATTTCAATGTATTTAAGGTTGTTGTTATGATTAAATTTATTAATATCTAACATATTTCAATATATTCATATATTTATTTATTACATATTAATTATAAAACAATTGATCAGTATATTAAAATTTATTATGATGCATATTGATTTGAATCTGTTCATTAAATTATTAATATCTTAATTACATTTAGTACACATAAAATATATTGATATTATGAAAAAAAATTTGATTCATTTTATCATATTTGCTTATTCATTTATGTAAGTTTATCTGTAATATATCATTCATAATACAATTTATCAATATATTTTTATGTACTTATATATTTATATCAATGTATTTACATTTATTTAGATATTTATCATATTTTAATGTGTTCGATGTATGTATCATAATACAGTTTATATATTTGTATTGATTGTATTATAATACATCATAATACTATTATATTCGATGAATATATTTTGTGCAATATGATACGTTATCTTATATATATATATATTTTATACATATATATACGTCATGAATTTTAATAATTTGAATATTTTATTTTAAGATAATAATCAAAATATGATTTATATTTATGCAATATTTTGTAGGGAATGTAATATAAAATATATTTTGCAAAGTACTTCAAAATTTTGCTAAAAAAAGTTTCTTGAGCTTTCAAAGAATTTCTTTTTGAATTTTTCTATGTGTTAGTGTAAATTATACATTTACAATTATTTAGATATTTATTATATTTAAATTTTTTTTATATATGTAGTATAATACAATTTATATATTCGTAGTGATTGTATTATAATATATCAATACTTTTATGTTTAATGAATATACTTTGTGCAATATGATATGTTATTTTCTATATATTCATTAAAATACAAATATTATACATATATACATACGTCATATGCATTTGAATAACTTTTATATTTTATTTTAAGATATTATTAAAAATATAACTTATATTTATGTAGTATTTTGTAGTATAATATAATATATATGTTATTTAAAAAAGTTTCTTGAGCTTTCAAAGAATTTCTTTTTGAATTTTTCTATGTGTTAGTGTAAATTATACATTCACAATTATTTAGATATTTATTATATTTAAATGTATTTCATATATGTAGTATAATACAATTTATATATTTGTAGTGATTGTATTATAATACGTCATAATACTTTTATGTTCAATGAATATACTTTGTGCAATATGATATGTTATTTTCTATATATTCATAAAAACACAAATATTATATATATGCATTTTAATAATTTGTACATTTTATTTTAAGATATTATTAAAAATATAATTTATATTTATGTAATATTTTGTAGTATAATATAATATATATTTTTCTGAAAAAAGTTTCTTGAGCATTCAAAGATTTTCTTTTTGACTTTTTCTATGTGTTAGTGTAAATTATGGGTTATATATAAAAAAAAATCTTACATTTATAATACAAACTCCCGTTGCCATTGTTATGACCCAATCAGATTGAGATTGCAAAAACCAAGTTATTTCCTCGACGCAGCTGTGGAAAAATGCGTTCCCGGTTACGCTGTCGCGACATTCAACAGGCAAGGGTTTTGAATACCTCAGATAATCATTTGGCCCGTTTGCCCCACAACATCCAGCCTTGATAAACAAATAAATATTTAAGAAATTTAAAAACTGAAAAAGTGACATAATTTCAACAATTTTTCGAGTTATACATTTTTAAATGGAAAAAATTAACTTTCATATTCCTTGGATATCTCGGATTATGATTTTCGATTCCATTTTGTACTTCGAATTTTCAAACTTCGAATAAAAGTCATTCAAATATTTTTAAGTCGGCCACCCAAATTTTCGTTTATCAATCTCTTTTTATTTTTTTCAATTCTTCAATTTATGCACCGATATTTTGATTTAAAAATTCAAAAACTACTTCAATTCAATTTTCGTTTATTTCAATAAATAAGAAGCTCCCTAATTTCGAAACTTTTTGAAAAGTCGAAGAATCATTTGTTCGATTTAAAAATACGATTGCTATAACTTTACAGCAAAATTGATAAAAAAAGTTTTCGTCTTACGCCTTCTTGCACGGTTCTCAAAATCGAGGCCGCACTTTCCCTGTGCGATTCTGCGATAAGGTCCAACATTGAATTTCGAATTAACGGCTCGATCGCGCTGTCTATTGTCGAAAAATTCACGAGAACTGCCGATCCAACCAAAGTACCCAAAAAACTGAATCCGTGAAGTCCTGCGTTCTTAGCGAAATAAAAAAAAAAAAAAATTACATACTTTTCTTCCCAAAAAAACCATAGATTCCTCATGAAATTCTGAAAGGATTTTTCCTTAGACATTTTCGTTGTTTCGCAAAACTGAAGAAGTTATTGAAGATTTTAGGTAGCCAATTAGAGCGCTCTTTGAGCACCAGCTGAGACGGATTTACGCGGACTTTTTTGGCTGGCGCTGGAGTCGCGCTCTAATTGGATACTTAAAATTGTTCATAACTACGTAGATTTTGCGTTATGGTAAAAATGGCATAGGAAAAATTGTCTTGGAATTTCATACAGAAGCTGCAGGTTTAAAAATTTTCCAATTTATCGTAAAATCGATATTTATTGTTCTTTGTAAATTTGCAGAGCAGGAATTTGAAAAAATATCGACTTTAAATTTTATATAAACAAATAAACAATTTTTACACATTTGAATATAATAATAATTGTTCATGAAGCAGTGTCAATTACTGTGTGAAATTAAAAAAAAAAATTTACCACGTAAAGTCCCAGTTGGTGTTCCAATAACGAAGCTCCACAAGCGATTACGGAAAAAGCCATAACAAGGAAGGAAAATATAATCAAAAAATAAAGGCCAATGTAATATTCTTCGATTTTCAAACTTTCCACCCAAGTCTGTACTCCTTCTTCGACTCTTTCAGCGATCGTGAAACCGAACATGATCGCTCCAAGGACCTAAATTGCAGGATAAACGATTTTACAGAACAATTAAAAAAAATAATTTGAATATTTGTCGCTTTTCGAAGAAAAAAAAGTACAATACTAGAATAAATTGGATAGTTTGAATAATGTAAAGTATTAGAAAATATAAAATAATAACAAAAAGGTTATAATATATTGTTGTTTATGAATTATATACTGAATCCATTATTTTATTATTTATAATATTGAAATGCAGCAAACATTATTGAAATAATTTATATATACTTCAGTTTTGTATGTTATATTACGTCTCTACTCAATAAAAAAAAAACTTAATGGGCACCAACGACGCCCCAACCGTGTAAATCTGACTATCTATGGTGAGACATAAGAAGTTTCACTTCATACTGGGCCAACAGAAGTTTCACATGGGATCTACATCTTTTGTGCGACATAAGAAGTTTCACTTTATAGTGGGCGCCATTAGAATTTTTAGTTCATAGTGGACTATAACTATTTCCATTTATAGAAAAAAAAAGTAGTTCTTATAGTCGACGATTGAGTAAAACTTTTTGAATCCTATGTGAAACTTCTAATGGAATACTATAAAGTGAAACTTCTTATGTATCACCATAGATATAAAGTAAAACTTCTTCTGTTTCACCATAAATATAAAGTGAAACTTCTAACGTCTCAACATACTATTTATTACAAAATGAATTATGATCGACAATCAAGTTAAATTTTTTAGATTCTTTGTGAAACTTGTAATAGCGCACTATAAAGTGAAACTTTTTATGACCCACTATAAAGTGAAACTTCTCAAGTCTCGCCATAGATATAAACTGAAACTTCTAATGTTTCACCATAGACATACAGTGAAACTACTTATGTCTTTCCATACTATTTATAGTGAAAAAAACTCTGTATCGTCTTTCACTGATAATTACGAAGGAAATACGAAAAAATTTAAAAATACTAGAGTTCAATGATATACTTATAAATACTGGTATATTATTTTCAAACATCTATGAAAATTCTAAAATCAATGAAACTCTGATTCCTATAGCATTTTTTATTTTAAGAATGTATATAGAAATCCCCAAAAATACTAGAAGCTCCTTAAATGATTAAAATATTTTAAGAATTAGCAATACACCTAAATTACCATAATTCTATGATAATTCTCAAAATTATTCAAAATCTTTGGAAATTCTAATGGAATCTATAAAAATTTTGAAAATGCATGAAATCTTGATGCTTTAAGTAATTCACATAGAAAAAAAAAAATATATATATATATTAAAAAGGTCTAAATCTGCCTAAATCTATATTAAAAAAGTAAAAATCTGACAGAATTCGATAAATACAAAAAATTACGAAAAATTCTCAAAACACTAGAATTTTATGATACTTGTAAATACTAGTAAAAACTTTTCAAAACCCACTATAAAGTGAAACTTCTTATGTCTCACAATACTATTTATAGTAAAAAAAAAACTTCTTATCGTCAACAAGACTTATTATCGAGTGAAACTTATCAAGGTTGACCATAGGAAAAAAGTGGAACTTCATTTGTCTCACAATAGATATAAAGTGAAACTTCTTACGTCTCAGTAAACTATTTATTGCAACAAAGAACTTCTTATGGTCGAAAATCGAGTGAAATTTATTAGATTCTATGTAAAACTTCTAATAGCGCAATATGAAGTGAAACTTCTTAAGTCTTACAAAATATTTAGATCTCATGTGAAACTTCTTATGTCTTCCATACTATTTATAGTAGAAAAAACTCTTTATTGTCTATTACTAATAATTACAAAAAAAAAATACGAAAAAAAAATAAAAATACTAGAGTTCAATGATATGCTTATAAATGCTGGTATATTATTTTCGAAAATCTATAAAAATTCTAAAAATCAATAAAACTCTGATTCCCATAGAATTTTTTATTTTAAAGATCTAAGTAATCCCCAAAAATACCAGAAACTCCGTCAAATGATTGAAATATTTTAAGAAGTACGCAATACACTTAAATTACCAGAATTCTATGATAATTCTCAGAATTATTTAAAATCTTTGGAAATTCTACTAAAATCTATAAAAATTTTGAAAATTCATGAAAATTTGCTGCTTTCAGCATTACTACATTTCTGTGTTTCACAGAGAAATCCAAAAAAAATATTAAAAAGGTTTAAATCTGCCAAAAAATCTGACAGAATTTAATAAGTACAAAAAATTACGTAAAATTCTCAAAACACTAGAATTTTATGATACTTGTAATAACTAGTGAAAACTTTTCAAAATCCACTATAAAGCGCACTTTAAAGTGAAACTTCTTATGTCTCACCATAGATACAGAGCAAAATTTGTTTTGTCCCACTGTAGACATAAAGTGAAACTTCCAATGTCTCACAATACTATTTTTAGTAAAAAAAAAATACTTCTTATCGTCAACGATCGAGTAAAACTTTTTAGATCCTATGTAAAACTTACAATGGCTCATTATTAAGTGAAACTTATCAAGTCTTACCATATATATAAAGTGAAACTTCTTACGTCTCAATATACTATTTACTGCAAAAAAAAAGTACATCTTATGGTCGACAATCGAGTGAAACTTTTTAGATCCTATGTGAAACTTCTTATGACGCGCTATTAAGTGAAACTTCCTTAGGCTCACCGTAGATATAAACTGAAACTTCTAATGTTTCACCATAGACATATAGTGAAACTTCTTATGTCTCACTATGCTATTAATAACGAAAAAAGTAGTTCTGTCAAGTAGTGTTTTAGTTCTACTAAAAGTTTTTACTGTCAATATAAGACACTGATGATAAGTAGTCTAAAAAAAATAATTTAAATAATTTTATTCTACATGTATTGCAAATATAGGTCGTGTCATATTAAGCGTGCACTAAAAACCATAATAGTATAATATATAAAAATTCGTCAAAAAATCTTTCAAACCTTTTGCAAACTAATCTTGTCATTACAATCCTGAAATTATAGTTCTTTATTTCGAAATCAAGTTATTAAATGTTTAGAAAAATAAAAAAAAACATCTGAAGAATCACAGAAAAAGCCCTGAAAAAACGTTGTTTTAAATGGGCTCAACTCATAAATTTAGGGTATACGTTCATATCGAAAAAGTCAACAACAAGAATGTATGTACTTACAAAAAGTATGACACTAAAGCAAAAAAGACAGTATTTTATTGTAGATATTCGGTCCTCCAGTTTCATCGCGAGAAGTCCCTGGGTTTCGGCGCCCATTTTTTTTTGTTTTTCAAAAATACGGCACTGAAGGGAAACTGTAATCGCGCCCGAAATAAATGTTCAACTCTTTTCCACGTTTTGGAAGAATTCGTACTGATGATTCCTTCGTAGGCGTAGTAAGATCCTTATCAAAAAGATTATCTTCGGCAAACATTTACGAAGATAAAACAGGCACTTTACGTACGCGCTCCATTTGCACGGAACCTCAGGCTTTATCGAGTGATTCATTTTTTACGGTTCCTGTAAGGTGAATGATGACACCGACTATATCTCATTTTGAGAATCTTAGAAAATTTTGTAATAATATTTCATTATAATTCAACTGATTTATAGAAATAGGAGTAATTTAAGTATGGTGGGATTTTTAGAATTCAAAGTAACTAACGAAATTTATGAATTTCCATTTTTTGGGAACAAAGGGTGTTTTTGATCGAAACAAAACACGATTATACTGACTAAAAATATATTGCACATCATAAAAAATCAAATTTTACATCAATTATTCTTACCTTGGATAATTCGTAACATTACAAATTTTTCGCTTCTACACAACTATTTATGTTATTTTTCAAAATTCTAAACAATGAAAAACTTGTGAACTTTGTACACGGCGAATCGATGATTTTATTCACAATTTACGATGTGATTATTAATTGAGAAAATATTTTGTTAAACATCAGAGTAAAAATAGTTTTGATTTCGTCTGGTTATAGTGAAATATGAATATTTTCGTTTTCGAAAATTTGTTTAGAGTAAAATCAGGCCCACCTGTGGTTCTGATTATTTATTAATTGATTTTGTAGCCAATTAAAAATTCTGTGTCAGAAAAAAAGTCAGGATTTGAACCCAGGACCTCTCGATTTTACGTTAAGTATTATACTGACTGAGCTAATGAAAATTTTTATCTTAAAATGTTATTTTTTGTCCAAAAAATTTAATTTTCTCACTGATATTTGTATACCTCGAAATAATCAGAATACAAATTTACGAAAAAAACTAATCGTCTCTAAATTCTAGAAAAATTACGCTAATTTACAAAGCGTTAAAAATATTACATAAATTATCTCCAAAAAACCAAGTTCCAGAAAATATGAACTAATCTATTAAAAATAAGTTATCATCCAATGAAATTGAAAAAATTTTTTTTTATTTGCAAAAATAAAACTTTAATCAAATTTCTGAGAAGAATATGACAATAACTAACTTTCGAAAAGCCTATTCCAAGTTGTACTGACATTAATAAAAAAATTATAGTAATTATTATTCACATTCAATTATCCCTATTTTCAGCAATTGCCAACATGAAATGTTATTTATTTTTCTCAGTTCTTCAGTTCTGGTTTTAATCTCAATTATCTACTGCTAAAATTGACTTTTTTTGAGTATTTTTCAATAGGCAGTTAGGAAATTCAAATGCAACATCATGCAGCTGATAAAAATATTTTTCTTCGATTATCTTAGAAAAGTATTTAGCTCGACATAAAAATAATTAACCCTTCCTCCTACCCTTTCTTCTTTACCTTGTGCCTCTTGTTTTTAAAAAAAGAGGAAAAATCCAAAAGTTTTGGCCTTCACGAAAAAAAAAAACTACGAAATTACGAAAACTATAGTTTTTATAGTTACTATAATAAAATTTCATGATTCGGATAACAAAAACCTTAATTGTTGCAATAAATGTCAGTGTTTTTTCAACAATTATTTTGCAACAATAAAAATACATGAATCCCTCATGTTTTGCAGTATATTAACTATAACTATTTATGAATTAAAATTTCTCTACGAATCGAACTCTGTCTCTCAGTCTGAATTTTTTTATTAGAGTGTAAATTTCTGTATTGTTTTATTCTGCGTAAATTTTCTTCATTTTTACATATTCGAATTTTTTATTTTATGAATTCGTAAATCATGAACTTTTCGAATTAAAATTTTACATTGTATGTGAAACTTTTGTCAAAATCTTCAGAAAGTAAACTATGAGAAAATTATGTAATTTTCATATATTTTTTCGCAAGGCTAGATATCTTTTACGTCCCTGCTTAAAATTAACAATTGATTTTCCAGTTGGGTTTGTCTAATTAGAAAATTTTTACAAAAAAACATACGTCACAAATACAATCAGTTTCCAAAATAAACATCTAACAAAATTTCTGAATGGAAAACTAATTCTATTTAAACTAATCTTATTTATGACATAAAGTTTTTTCTTCAAAAATTTTCGAATAGGAAAAACCAGTTGAATGTCCAACTGATTTTCCAATTAGTCATCCTAACTGGAAAACTAACTGGAAATTTAATTGGTTTCACAATCGGAAAACCAATTGGATTTTATATTGTACTTCGAATTGGTTTTCCAGTTGGATTTACAATTGGCTTCGCCCTATTGAAAAAATTGGTCCATAAACTTATGTCACAAATACAGTTAGTTTCCCAAATGAAAATCCAATTAGGTTTCTAAGTGGAAAACTAATTGTATTTGTGAAATATGTTATTTTAGAAAAAACGTTTCAATACGACAAACCAATTGGATATTTAAGTTGATATCCAAATGATTTTCCAATTACTCAACACAACTGGAAAATAAATTGGAAATTCAATTGGTTTCACAATTGGAAAACCAATTTAAGAACCAATTGTATTTAGAATTGTACTTCGAATTGGCTTTCCAGTTGGTTGTACAATTGGGTTCGTCCTATTGGAAAATTTGATGTATAAACTTACGTCACAAATACAGTTAGTTCTCCAAATAAAAATCTAACTAAGTTATTTCTAAACGAAAAACTGATTGTATTCGTGACATAGGTTTTTTTAATAAAAAATTTCCGAATAGGTCAAACTAATTGGATTTCCAAATTAAATTCGATTAATTTTCCAATTGTTTATCCCAGCTGGAAAACTAATTGAAAAATTAATTGAATTGACAATTGGAAAAACAATTGGATAAAAATTGTACTTTGAATTGGTTTTCCAGTTAGGTTCATCCTATTGGAAAATGCTGTAAAAAAACCTATGTCATAAATACAGTTAGTTCTCGAAATGAAAATCTAATTAAGTTTCTGGATGAAAAACCAATTGTATTTGTGACAGGTTTTTTAGTCAAAAATTTTCCAACAGAGTAAACCAGTTGAATGTTCAAGTAGATCAATAGATTTTCCAATTCGTAAACCTAACTGGAAATTCAATTGGTTTCACAATTGGAAAACTAATTGGATTTTATATTGTACGTCAAATTGGTTTTCCAGTTGGTTTTCCAGTTGGGTTCGTCCTATTGGAAAATTTTGCCCCAAAAACTTATGTCACAATTACAATCAGTTTTGAAAATGAAAATCTAATAAGATTTATCGAGGAAAAACCAATTGTATTTGTGACATAGGTTATTTTGCAAAAAATTTTCCAATAAGACGAATCAATTGAACTTGCAAGTTAATATCCAATTGATTTTCCAATTGTTCAATCTAACTATAAAACCAATTAGAAATTCAATTGATTTCACAATCGGAAAACTAATTGGGTTAAAAATTGTAATTCGAATTGGTTTTCCAGTTGGGTTTGTCCTATTGGAAAATTTTGTTCAAAAACTTGGGTCACAAATACAGTTAGTTTTCCAAATGAAAGTCTAATTAGGTTTCAAAATGGATAACTGATTGTATTTGTGACATAGGTTATTTTATGAAAAATTTTCCAATTGAACAAACAAATCGGATTTTCAAATTGGTATCTAATTGATTTTCCAATTTGTTCAATCCAACTGGGAAACCAATCGGTTTCACAATTGGAAAAATAATTGGATTAAAAAGTATACTTTGAATAGTTTGAATTGGTATTGCAGTTGGGTTTGTTCTATTGAAAAATTTTCCTAAACAACTTACATCACAAATACAATTAGTTTTCCAAAAGAAAATCTAATGAGGTTTCTAAATCGAAAACTACTTGCATTCATGACAAAAGTTTTTTTTTGTGAAAAAATTTCCGATAAGATAAATCAATTGGATTTTCAAGTTAAAATCCAACTGATTTTCCAATTGCTAAATCCAACTGGAAAACAAGTTGAAAATTCAATTGGTATCACAATTGGAAAACCAATTGAATTTGAAATTGTAATTCGAATTGGTTTTTCAGTTGGGTTTGTCCTATTAGAAAATTTTGTTCAAAAACTTACGTTACAAATACAGTTAGTTTTCTAAATAAAAGTTTAACTAGGTTTAATAATGGAAAACATATTTCATTCATGACATATTTTTTTGTCAAAAATTTTCCAATATGGTAAACCAGTTGAGTATCCATGTAGATATCCAATTGATTTTCCAATTGTTCAACGCAACTGGAAAACAAATTGGAAATTCAAATGGTTTCACAATCGTAAAACCAATTGAATTTAAAATTGTACTTTGAATTGGTATTCCAGTGGAGTTTTTCCTATTGGAAAATTTTTCTAAACAACTTACATCACAAAAACAATTATTTTTCCAAATGAAAATCCAATTGGGTTTTTTAATCAAAAACTAATTGCATTCATGACAAGTTTTTTTATAAAAAATTTTCCAATATGACAAACCAATTGAATGTCCAAGTCCACATCCAATCGATTTTCCAATTGGCCAAACCAATTAAAAAAACGGCCATTTTTCAGTTATCTTCCCATTCAGAAAACCAATCAAAAATTTTCACCAGGGATTCCATATGAAACGAGAATAAACAACTGCACAACTTTTCCTTTGTGTCCAAATTGGCTGATTTTCCCAATTGGATCACTCAACAATATTTCATCTAATAAACAAACAAAATACCTGCAATCATCAAAAAACAATTTCTACTACCTGCCCGAATCGCCAAAATTTTCATAAATTATAATAACTCCTCTCCCCCCCCCCCTTACAAAACCCCCTTATCCTACAAAAGGAAAAGGATATCCAACTGGTGACGGAAAGAACCCGGGGTAAGCCGGTACCGTCTGATGAAGTAGCGGCACCGTAGATGTCACATAACTCGTGACCTCTGTGGGCACGACCTTGGTCGAGTACAAGGTCGTGTATGCTGTCTTGGCCCCGAAGGTCAGCTTGAGCACCCTCGAGTCAGAAACAGTTGCCAGGGTCTGCGTGACAATTGGGGCACTGGCAATAGTATATTGCTGCTGCTGTTGCTGCTGTTGCTGGGGGAAGTAGGGCACCTGTGGAATCTGGGGCAATTGGGGCACCTGGGGAACCTGGGGCAGCTGTGGCAGCTGGGGTATGAGCGGGACCTGGGGCAACTGGGTAGAAGTGACGACCTCGTATGAGGTCCTGGGCACGGTTCCAACTGGCCTTGACAAGGTCGAGAAGATGGTGTTCCCGTTGCTGACGACGGGGATGACGTGGGACTCGTAGATGGTCTCGTGGATGATGAGCGGTTTCGAGGTGGTGACCAGTTGCTGCTGGGGTTGGCTGGGACTTGCAGCTGGTGGAAGCTCGTTCTTGAGCTTCCCTGGGGTTGATTGGGCCCGGAGTTCCAGGTCAGCTTCGGCCTCGGGGACGACTAGGCGTTTGGGGACGACGTCGTCGTCTTCGCGTTCGTCGTCTTCGTCGCCGAAGTCGAGTTCGAGGTGGAGTTCACTTCCGGCTTCGTCGAGTTTGGAATTGAACTCGTTTAGGGTCTTGCTGGGGATGAACTGGTAGACGTCCATGGGAGGTAGGGTCTTGGTGGCGGTGACGAGGCGAGCGATGTTGTAGGTCTGGACCAGGGTTATCCTGGTGGTGTTGCCGTTGGCGATCACGGGGAGGAGGTGGGTTTTCAGGAGGGTCTGGGTCGTGGAGAAGGTCTCGGTGATGGTTTCGAGGGGAGGAGTAGCTTGGCCGGGTTCGAGGCTGATGGCAGGCAGGGTGGCGATGGAAGAGTCTAGGGGCAAAGTGCTCTCGTAGGCTGCTGCAGTGTTCGCCAGGATGTTCTCTGTAAGAGGCTCGGATGGGGTGATCGGGCTGGGGGGTTCTGCTGTTGCGAAGGATTTCTTCTGGGTCGAGGTCACGGTTACGTAACGGGTGTTTCTCAGGGTGCCAACCTGGAATATTCAACCGTTTCATGTCTTGTGAGTCGATAAATGATGTGGATACAGTAGAGCGTCTTAGTACCGGAACGCTCGGGACACTTAAGGGGTTACACCACTGTAGGATTTTCAAAAAATCGAATTTTTTTTTCGGCTTGAAATGTGCTTTAAAGTCTTAAAAATAATATATTAAAAGATGGACGGTGTCAAAAATGTTTAAATGCCCAGATTTAATGCCCGAAAGCTACAATTTTTGCATGGAGATAGACGCAGATCGCATAAAGATAGCAGAGCGATCGTTAAGTGAAGGCGCAAAACAGGCTCGAATAAATTAGAAAAACATCATATTGGCCAAACAAGAAGAAGATGTCGACGCAGAAGGACAATTGTATGGTTCGGGCATCGCAGATTGAACCCAGCTGAAAAATCCAATTGGTTTTGCCAATAGCCCGACCGATTGGCAAAACCAACTGGCAAATTGGCATTTTGCCAATTGGTTCGACCATTTGGAATTGCCAATTGGCAAGCTTACTGTTCTGTCCGATTGGCAATCATAATCGTCGGGCCAATTGGCAATTCCAAATGGTCTGATCAATTGGCAAAATGCCAATTGGCCAATTCTTTTTGCCATCAAATGTGAATTCCGATTACTATAGATTATTCACGCCATTATATATTTAATTTTTTCACACTCAGTGGAATCGGAAAATTCCACCTAATTTCATGAAAAAATTGTGAAACGACATCGCGTTCCGGCCGATTACGAATAATTATGCATTATACTTAATGTATCAGTGCTAAACTTGTAAAATGAGAAAAAAAATTGACCTCCATCTCGTGAATCTCGCAGTAACTACTGGTATGATGCGGATTTTTAAATATGTCGCCCTCAAATTTGAATATTCCGCGCCATACCAGTAGTTACTGCGAGATCCACGAGATGGAAGTCAATTTTTTTTCTCATTTTACAAGTTTAACACTGATACATTAAGTATAATGCATAATTATTCGTGATCGGCCGGAACGCAATGTCGTTCCACAATTTCTTTATGAATTTGGGCAGAATTTACCCAATTCCACCGAGAGTGAAAAATTAAATAATTGCATAATCAATCTATAATAGTCGAAATTCACATTTATGGCAATACGAATTGACAAATTGGCATTTTGCCAATTGGTCCGACCATTTGGAATTGCCAATTGGCCCGACGATTATGATTGCCAGTCGGACAGAACATTAAATTTGCCAATTGGTCGGACCATCATCGGGCCACTTGGCAATTCCAAATGGTCGGACCAATTAGCAAAATGCCAATTTGCCAATTGGTTTCGCCAATTGGTCGGACTATTGGCAAAACCAATTGGATTTTTTTAGCTGGGAAGGTGCATAAAAAAATATAATTTTACAGTACTAAAAACTTTGAACGCGTTTTCCTCAAAACCACTTTTTTCAAACTGGCCGGAAACATATCTCGTACAAATTTTTATCGATCAATTTGAAATTTTTGACATTATATTCAGAATTGTTTTCCCTAGGTCCGTACGTAGGATTTTTTTTTTTTATTTTGCATACTTTTTTTTTATAAACAATATAGTGACGATTTCGAACGTGAGATTGCATGTTTTTCGTTCAGAGGCACGCCATTTTGCGGAAAATCAATATATCAAAAAAATCCTACGTACGGATCTTACTATTGTTCTATAGATTGGAACAAATTTTGGTTTTTAATTCCAGATCAAAAATTGCGGCAGCTACGCTTCCGGCCGTGGACCCTTTCGAAAAAAAGCGTCGGAGAGGAAATGCTGCACAGCCGTTGTTTTTTGATATAATTACTTGAAATTAATTGCATTTAGTTCTTTACGATATGTAAAATAAATCCCAGTTAACGGCATTTAAATTTGTTACTTCATTGCGCCAAAAAAAATGCCCGAAAAATGCCTATTTCTCCGTGCTCTACAGTGGTGCAACCCCGTAAACAAACATTCACGGGACATTACGCTTCTTCGGAGACTCATCGGTGGGGGTGGCACGGTGAGTAGAATTTTAATGATGCGACGCAATGCCCTACAATATATGACATGCGCCAGAATTTTGGAGACAGAATCGTGACTTGAAATTTTCGATGAGCTCTCGAAATGTCGATAACCTAGTCAAGCTTATCTAAATTTTCTTCGTGCTTATTAAGATTTACGTTCCTCCGGATCCCGGTACTAAGGCGCTCTACTGTATTTTGTGGAATGGAGACTAGAGTTTCTGACTTGTGAATGTAGAACTCCAGAATGTTTTAGCTTAGGATTTGCAAGTCTGCATTTTGTAATTCTAGGTGTCAGACTTGCATGAATGCATTATATTTTGTAGAATTTGAGATGCAAGAGTTTTTGACTTGTGAATTTAGACCTTTAAAATTCTTTATTACTATATTTTATATGCGTTTTTTTGCATTGCTATGTTTTTCATTGCATCGTTTTGAAAATCGAGGACTTTTTTTTGCACTCAAACTTCAACAATGAGGATACTAAATTATGACAATATTTTTCAACTTTTCTGTCAATAATTGACAGAATCAACACTTCACATCTTACACAAGACAAATTTTTGAATATATTTTATATACGTGCGTAATGTTTATATTTTCAAGACAACCTTTTAGAAGCTCATAAATATGTGACTTTATAGAGCCTCGAATGTGTTGGAAGTTCTAATAAATGATAAGACTCTAATCAGGGGCGTAGGGAAAAATTTTCGGGAGGTGTTTTTCGAAAAAAGTTATTTCTTTCGGGATTTTTCAATTTTTCGGATTTCAGGATTTATAAGTTATGCAACTTTTGAAGTCCAGAGTAGTGCATTTTTCATGTTCGTATTTAATATAGAAAGATTCGATTTTTGTGATTTCCATGCAAGTCACTGACATTCAAATTTTTTTTTATATTACTTTAGGTATTTTTAATAATTTTTTTATTTTATCATCAATATATACTCGAAGGATTTTCTATTGTATAATGAATTTTTATACAGCTTTCTAGAAGTGAAACTTCCAAAAATTTTATAATATATTTCTAGATTTTTGAGAAAATTATACGTAAAAGATTTTCAGCATTTTATGAACTCCAGAATTTTCGTACAGTATACGATTTTTTATAAATTTTTCTAATGTTTTCTGGCATTTTAAAAGATTTTTGGTATACGATGCTATAATATCGCAAATTTTAACGAACTTAAGTATTTCAAATAATTTTGAAGAATACAGTATTTTTCACACAGATTAACAATACTTTATGGATTTTTCTCGTATTTTTATAGTATTCAAACCATGTAAAGAATTTTATATTATGTTCATAGATTTCTTTATATGATTCTAGAATCGTAGGCACTAGAACTTTTACATATTTTTCAAAAAATCATATTTACATACTTCTTGAATATTAAATAATTCCTAGTATTTCTCGGATTATGTTTATTCTTTACGGAACCTGGAAAATTTTTTAGTTTATATATCACGATTTTTAGTGTTTTTGCAAATATATTTATAGAATTCGATGTTCTAGAATCCAAATTTAAATCGATTTTTAATAATTTCATAAATTTTTGTAAAAATGACATTTATATAGATTTTTCTTTTACAGATTTCTGGTATTTTCGCATTTTTCAAATATTCATAGGATTTTGTAGCTTTTTCTTGTATTTTTAGAGATTGTCGGTATTTTTTTTCATATTTTCTATGAGGATGTCTATTTCTAGAATTCGATTTGTAGAAATAAATTTTAGTCCATTTTCAGTAATTTTATAGATTTTTGTGTTAACTACATGCATATTGATTTTCGGTGTTTATAAATTAATTAACGACCAAATTTGGTCGTCTTATATTTTGTGGCACTGACGAAACAGGTAAATTTTGTAACAAACAATTTTAATTTCAGTAGCATGTTTAACTTTGCTGTCTTTACTGAATTTTTTTCTGTGACGTAAATCATCATTAAATTTTTTTCTCCAGAATGGCCATGAAGTTTTCAAACATTGATATTTTAGAATACGCTCAACTTGAGCGTAAAACGATCAAATTTGACCGTCGACGCTCAAATTTTGAGCATTTTTTTCGTAAGGGATCACACGATGAAAATTTCTTTCATATATTTAAAGTCGCTTTTCAAATTTTCAGAGAAATTAACATTATTTCTTAAGTGGTTGACATCCTATTTCACGATCCAACCTGAATTGCTTTCAGTCATCAGGATAAATATTAGACAAACAAAAAAATTCTAGTACTTTTCTAATTTTATTCAATTTATTGAATTTCGTAAGATTTTCTAGCAGATTGAAGACTTGTTAGTATTTTTATAGATTTGTAAAGATCGTCAGAGGATGATTCCTAAAGGTAAAGATAAATTGTCAAATGGTGATGTGAAAGGTGTAATGTATCAAATTGATTGTGAAGATTGTGACGTTAAATATATAGGCCAAACGAATGTTTGAAGTCTCACTGGCCCTCTCGCAGCTGAACAAATATTGTTTACAAACAAACTAAAACTTCAAAATAATCTTACATTTGTGTTTTTTACGAATTTCCAACTGTTTCTTATTGCGCCTTTCAAATATACTTTGGGCATTAAATAAAAAGAAACTGGTAGTCATTGATTATTTCGTAGAAATTAACATTCATATGTTGGATATTTGAATTCGCCGCGCAGTACGGCGCCATCATAGAAATTTCGTAGACTTTTCGTGAATTTTTCGTAAAATCGAATCTGCAAGGGATGACAATTTCAACTTACAGTGTAGCAACCGAAACAGGCACCGTAAGTAAAAGACGCATTGCAACAACTAAGTTAGGCATAAGATCTGTGAGTTTACAACGAAGAATGTAATGAAGCACATCTCAAGGGCTGAATTTTTCTGGCAATCTTCTTGCAAGAATATCGGTAGCAGCAACATCTTTCGAATTTTTGTGACTCAAAGCTTTTTTTAAATGCTGGCAGTTTTTTAGAATTAATTTGGGACTCTCATGATTCATAACCTTGAACGTTGCAGAGAAATCCTTAAACAGACTTCATATTCTGTAACTGATTGAATCCATCATCAATGGAATTGATTACTGCACCTAGAGCATTGATTCATGTTCTGCTTCATGCGAGAAGTGTTTTTTTTTTCGCAATCTTTTCTTTGATACCAACTCTGAAGATATTCCGAAACCTTCGACAAATGTTTTCGCTTCAGCCAACATTTTTTGTATCTACAAGCTATCTACAATAATGACTCACCTGGAAAGTATACGGCGACTTGATGGTAGCAATTTCGAAGTAAATATCGTTAAAATCCGCAGGGGTAGAAATTTCGATATTTATCGTCTCAATCGGTAAGGTTTGCTCTACCGGAGTTGCTGATGTCGATTCGGGAATACTGACGTTCAAAAAATCGTTTGACTCGCTTTCGTCCAATTCGTCGTCGAACATGACTTCAGGGTTCGGACTTTTCGGGACGTTTGAGAACGCTTCCTCGTTCTGGGGCAAAGTGGACGTAGCCGAGGTCGTTTCTGAAATGGGCTGGCCACTGTTTTGGACATTGTTCGTGATGAAGGGCAAAGGTCGAGCTTCTTCTTCGGCTTGTTTGCGGATGGCGATTCGGGGTTTTGGGGTCGTTTTGTAGGACCATCTGCCTTGGGTTCGGGGCAACTTGAGTTTTGGACCGGGCAGGACTAGAGTGGATTGCTCGGGTTTTGTGACTTTTGATTGCTTGGATGAAGAGCCTTGGTTGGGCCTGAAACCAGTTCGGCGACGAGTCGTTGCTTCGGTCGTGGTGCTTGAGAGCAAGCGATTCCTAGAGGACACATTATTTCGTTTCATGGTCATGAAATATTACGTGCTGACTGGGCTGTTCATCAATAATATAAATCGATCTTCAAGATTTCTTGATATCTATCTATTTTCAATAAATCATTACGGATTTCCCGGTCTCTCCTATTTTTTTCAGTATCAACACTGTGCGAAGTGTCTGGTTTGAAAATTTGTAGATTATGTGCTATATAAGTGATTTTTCCAGCTCGTGCAGTATTCAGACGGTTTATTTTTGAACTATGAATCCACCCGTGTGTGATGATGGGATTCCCCTCTAAATTTAGGGTATTTTAAAAAATTCTTCTAGGAAGACTTCTAGGTGAAAGAAATATTTAGGAGGTAATTGAGGGGAATGAAATAGGCTTGCTCAATATTGAATTTAGAATTAACTTAAAAAATTTTCGAATGTACGACAACTCTAAAGATAAATTGTAATAGTATTTTGAAGTTTGCTGCTAGTTTTTTTCGACCAGTATAAATATTATGTAGGTTTGACCGCCAGAAAAAATTTAACGTCGAAAGTTTGCCGAAATTTTTCTGACGATTGACTATCATGACCGTCCAATTGACGCCCCCTCCTAAGGTGGAGGGATCACATTATCCCTAATATAATCGATGAAAATCGACGATATTGTATACTTTTGAATACGGAAATCGAATAAACTTTTTTACATTGTACAATGTAATAATATTGGCGTATTTTATTTAAAATAGCAATCAAAATTTCTATTCCTTAAATTCAGTGATAATCAGCAAACGCAAGTAATGTGATAAATTTTTTTGACTAGGATGAAAAGAAAATTATCATTCAATATAGTCTTTTCAATGATCGAATTTTTTGATATTTTCATTCAATTTATAAAATTGAATTCATATTAAAATTGATTCACACATAAAAAAACAGGGTTTTTTCATAATTTCAACATTCGCAAAAGAATTTCACTGTCTTCTTCATGGACTTTTCCTGTTTCAGAAATATTTTATTAATTATTAATTGAATCCCATCTTGTTTTTGAGTGTTGTTGAGCTTTTTCAAGTACTTTATACCATGTCATAGGAAAAAAATAGCACACAATGGGGATTCTAAGGGCAACAGTCGAATTTTTTATAAAAATGGATTTAACTGTAATAAAATTTTACTCGACAAAAATTCAAATTCAAATGCTCCAGTCAACTTCAGGAAATTACAAGATTGAAGTGAGCGTTCAAGATCGCCGCACTCACATTTCAAAATGGCCGCACCCATCAAGATAATGGCCGCGTCCATTGCGAGATAACAATAAAAATTTCTATTCTCTAAATTCAGTGATAATCAGCAGACGCAAGTAATGTGATAGATTATTTCCACTTGGAGAAAAGGTTAATTATTAATTATTATACAATATAGTATTTTCAATGATCGACATTTTTTATTCGTTCATTCAATTTAAAAACAAAAATTAATGAAAGTTTGCCGTTGTCTTTCTTAGATTCAGCTTGGTTGTACTTTCGATCCCGATTTTGACTGCGATAGGTTCACTGACGAGGATTATTTCGTGTTATTTCGGATTTCACAGGTCAGGAAGGTTTTAAAGCCGATTTCATACGTTCAAGTTCCCAGAAAGACATTCGTGCTGTTACAAATACTTGCGACGGAGTTTGCTCCATCTGTTGCTGTAAGTTTTGTACAATGTTTGCCAATGCGAGAGGTGGCAACATTGGATCACGCTTACGTTGCGCAACAAATGCGCTACTGTCGTCTGCATTCGTTTGCATAAAAAACTTAGGAAAATGAAGACGCACCTTGCTTCAAATATGAATGCACCTTCTTTCACTAGAATCGCTAGTCGTTGCTTCAAAAAAGTTAAAAACAGTAGCTGCAGTTATTATGCGAACTTTTGTGAAATTTCAAATATGCTAGATGTTTGTGCCAAAATTAGACTATAATAACAAATATATATGAACGAACAAATTTTCTCATTTTTAGAATTGTATTTCTGAAATAAAATTTACAAAAGTTGAAGGCTTTTCAAATTTTTGGGATTGTGTTTTTAAATGCACCACGCAGGCATAGAGTCATGGTACGTCATTATATATCACTAACTGAGTCAGGGTTGCCAGATCTAAATGCTCGGAATTCCGGATTGGAAGGGATAAGTGGTGGGGGAACCTATCTAAAAGTCCGTATAATTCCGTATGTCCAATAAAAAGCGTTGCGTCCATGTAAAACATACGCCAAATATCACTTAAAGCTGGATTTTCATCAAACATATAGTTATCCAAAGTTTTTGACTATAGATCAGTGCGAGAGAGAAGAATCTTAGCATTTTCCAATATTAATATAATTAATTTTACATTCAGGATCTGAAAAGCATAATAAAAATCATGCACCTTGAACGCGTCTTTCAAACTATGCGTTGGGTCTGTAAAAAATATTAATTACCATGCTTATTATAGAAATTATAAAAAATCGAGTTTTCTTCATATTTTCGATGTTTAAAAAAAAGTAGCAGAGTGCAGTAAAAAAAATTAATTTATTATATCTCTAAATATGAAGAATTGAAAACTCTTTATATTGTATCATTGTGAAATATAATATTAATGCATTAATAAATGGTTGGACAAAGATGATTATGATTTAAAAATTAGATGATTTCTACTACAGAAATGAGAATTTTATTA
This sequence comes from Platygaster robiniae, assembly GCA_028476575.1. NCBI lineage: Eukaryota > Metazoa > Arthropoda > Insecta > Hymenoptera > Platygastridae > Platygaster > Platygaster robiniae. The sequence continues at coordinate 19,567,190 of CM052027.1, forward strand.
TCAAGTTTACGTAAAGGCAGCCAATATCTTTCATTTTATTTTGTATTGGCATTGTATTCAATGTATTCAGCAAGAACACTAGATATTCAGGATAGAGAACTGTCGTATATATAGATATACTACGCTGTGAACCATAGCAAGATAATCTTATCCGCGCGGCCTTACCCCCACTAATTCTTTCGTCCCTCTTGCACGATCTTTTCTCTCTTGCGCTTTATGCCCTGAAAACATTGACCAAGTGCGCAGCCTACTCGGCGCAACCTGTTTCAAGATGGTTGCTGCGGATTGCTGTTGAATCAATCAACTGAGTTGATTGCTGAGCGTGCCAATAGACAACAATATTATGTATACATATGTAAGTGATTCATAGTAACTTTCCGACTTCAACTTTGCCTTTCTAATTTTCAAACAAGTGAGAGGGGGCACTTTAAACCCTAGAATGGAAATGGCGTACAATTCGAATTTAGAAATGTGAGGAAAAAAGTCAGCTGGCTAAATATAAGTGCACGAAATGCATGAAATTAGAGTAGATGAAATCACATTTGAAAAAATCCGTAGAATTCCGTATGAACGGGAAAAATCCGTATAAAATTTCGTATATTTAGACTAACACGAAAATTCCGTATTTTCCTGAAAAATCCGTATATCTGGCAACCCTGAACTGAGTTAAAATTTGTGAGTGAAAATAAAAGATTGAGTGGGAAAGACCCTGGCGGAAAAGGGAGGATGAAAGATAGTCCTCCCTATAGTCCTTCTATAGTCCTCCGAAATAGACTATTTTTTAAAGTCTAATTCTAGCAAAATACTGTCATTTTAATATTGAAAAACTATTTCCATGTATGAATAATTACCCGCTTTGCAAAATTAAAGTAACGAAAATTCATATTTCCATTCCATTATTATTAATTATTCATTAAATAAATCACAGTCGAAAGTTTCACTGTCAATGCTGTTTCGTCTGCTCGAATGTGCTGAAACGCGGGAAATTCAAAAATAAAAACGTTTAGATTTGTTGACTTATTTATATACAGGCAACATTTTGAAATAAAAGTATAATATGATATAATATAATATAATATAATATAATATAATATAATATAATATAATATAATATAATATAATATAATATAATATAATATAATATAATATAATATAATGTAATATAATAAAATATAATTTGATATAATATAATATAATATTATATTATATAATATATTATTATAATATTTTATCATATCACATCATTTTGTATTACATGATATATTATATCTTATAGTATTATATTATATTTTTATATATCGTACTTCTAAAAATTATACTATATTATATTATTTACATGATAATATATTTTTTACATATTTTATTACATGTTATTATATTATAAAATAATATATAATTTTATATATCGTAATATTATATTGTCTTACCCCATATTTTTTATATTATATTTTCATTCATACTATTTTAAAGGATCGATGAATAATAGAAACTTGTAGATAATCATGATGTATATAGTTGTAATTTATCATAATATAATCTAATTATAACACACATTATAAGTATACTTCGAATTTCCCGGGTATTTTTCGATTGTCCCAGCAGGCCCAGCAGCTGGCTTATCACATATGATCACATAAATTACACAGTCCTCACATCGTCCCGCGGAGGACTATAGGTGGACTATAAACAGTCCTCCTATAGTCCTCCTACAGTCCTTCCTTTTCCCCCAGGGGAGACAGTGACTCTTTTTTTTTACTGCGAGAATCATGTGCGAGAGTGCACAGGAGCGCAACTGGCATATACTTGCGTACACTGGCGTGTACGTTGCACAATTTCCCAACAAAATCCGACCGAATCGGGGATTCCTAAGGTATGTATTATCGCTATAAACTTAAAATAGTACGTGTCAAATAAATGCTGATTGAAGAATACCTAAAAGTTCCATTTCTGTACCTATCAATGTCATTATTAGCTTTAAAAGTGTCTCGGTGATATATAGGTTATCTGCGCACGCTAGTCTGTTTACATTTGAAAATTTTGCTTCTGGACATGAAAAATCTCTTGAAACTTTATGAGAACATGCATGTGATAGTCGAAAATTTTTTATTTTTCAATGCAAATAAATAATTATACTAATACCCTAATCTTAAAATTGCATTTTTCAAACGATTTGGCAGATTTCATCACATGATGTATTGTCACATGACAAATAAATGATTTTTCAAGAAATATTATTTAAAAATAAAAAAAGATGAAAAAGTCTGCCATGCCATTTGTATTATTCATTTAAGTGGACAATTTCTTTCCCTCTCATTTTCCTCTCTTTCCTTTTCATATATTCAACTAGGCATTAATTTCTTTCAAAGTAACTTGCTTGATGCACAAATTTATTGAAATAGTTATTATTCATTTATTGTTCAATATAATCAAAACTATTGTAACAGTGAAATATTTGTTAATGATAATGAAATCAGATTTCACAAACAGTTTGCGAATGTTGCTATTATTTTGGGCACATTAGATTCATATACGATCTGTCATGGCTGAACCACCTGTTTGGGCGATATTGCTGAAACTTCTGCGATATTGCGTTGGTCAAACTGTTGTCGACAGAAGTATAGACGAATGAAGACGCACCTTGTCGTCAACTTAGTTTCATGCCATGGACTTTCTTTGCGCAAATATTTCACAAACATTACGCAAAATGTCTTATTGGGTTGGTTATAATTTTGATTCTAATTTCGACTCGGGCATTTTCCGGAACCATCGAAATCCGGAATAAAATTTCTGTAATGCTTTTATCCAGAACGATTTACTCCTAAATAGAAATTTTTCCGGAAAACAATAAAAAATATTAGGATTATTGAATAGAAAATGAATGAAATTAAGAAAAATAATAGAATATGAAACAGAATAGAGATCGAATAGAATGAGTTTCAATTCTAAGTTTCTTACTTGTAACTCGGTCTTGACGTTGTTGCGCGATTTTTGCCATTTGAGCGAGTTGAGGAATTGTACTCCGAGCTATCTGAGTCCTCGATTTTGTTGCGGAACTTAGGTCGCGATTGGGAATTGTTGTTGGGAAATCTGCGGTTTGGTCGAGTACCTGAACGCAAGAAATAGAGGTGAAAACATTCAAAAATTGTTTATTCTTGTAGAATTGTTAAAATCTTGAAAAAATCAAGAAGAAGTATTCAAAAAAAAAGAAAGAAAACCGAAAATAGGGAAAATTTTTTAAAATTATAACGAAAAGTTGGGAATAGTGATTCAATCTTTTTTCATCAATTTTTCAATTTTGGTTTGATGTAAGAATTTTGGAAAAAAAAAAGGAATGAAATAAGGTTGTTTGTCGAAGCCTCAAAAATTTTTTTGAAAAAATGATACTGTATAAGAAGAATTCTTAATTTCATGGGAAGTGATTTTTACAAATTTTTTATGTGATTTTCGTGTAAGATTCGACTAAAACTCTCAAAAAATTTGAAGAACATGTGATGAAAGTACTCGTAAAAACTTGAGCAATAAAATGACTCGACCCCGAAAGTGTGTCTTTGGCTCAGACTTTTCAGTTTTCACGCTCCGTTAGTGCGTGAAGGAAGCGATTTAAGACAAGTGGGTCTTTCAAAATTTCATTCTGTTCCAATTCATCTGAAAATTATTATAATTTAGCTGAAGATTTCGTACTATACAGGAGATTGTTAGTTTAGTAAAAACTCGTACTTGATATAAAAAATTGAGACCCAAAGTTCATCAAAATGTCATGGTCATTTCATTTCAAATCGTCCCTATAATTCCGATAGTGTCTTTTTTTTTTGTTACAAATTTTTTTCTATCATCACTATTAACATCCACGTGACATACATTTTTTCTTACAGTTTAAATAAATAAATTTAAGATTTCAAAGACATATACCATCCAAAGATTCAGTAGACCCCTCATCCTGAAATGCAGGCGTTGGTTCCAGCTGGGGCCTGATTTTTCCCTGCTGGGGCCCAATGGTTTTCAGAATTTTCTGAGTACTGGTGGGCCTGATACGATCTTCGAGAGGCTCAGGCTCTTCTTCCTCGTTCGGCAAAATGCGCGATGAGCTTTGCAGAACCTGGGCGTATTTGCCACTGATGTATGTCCCGATGACCTTTGTCTCGTACAAAGTGGTCATGCCATCTTTCACGATCGTGCCACCCAGTTTCGTCACTAAACCCGTGGGGTTATTTTCCTTTTCCCTATGAGCCGTGGGCCGCAATTTCGGCCCTATTTTTCCCGACGGTTTCAGATTTATTACCTGTGTAATTTCATACATATACATCTCGTTGTATTTATTTAAAAACAATTATGATTATCTGAATATAATCTATTTCGTGGTCATTTTAAGACGTCTGCGACGCGACGGTCGCGAATTGTGACGTAATTGAATGACGTTTGGGCTCACGTACAAGGCGTTTCTCTGTGTGCGTAACTGATCGTTTTCAATATGAGGACCGCGGCCACAATCCGACCGAATAGTGAAATAAATCCTTATCATTACAATTGATTCGATAAATGAAACTAACAAATTTTCGGTGCTCATTTATTTTACTTTTTTTCACACTTATACTTTTTAAATGAAAAATACTGCAATTAAATGTTGCATAAAACTGCTCTTTAGTTGACTTATTTGGCTTCTTATACAAAAGAGAAGAATCATGTAAGAAAACAAAATGACTGTCATTATGGGAGGGCAGTAAGTAGTAATTGCGATAGCTGAAACTATCACAAACATAGTTTACGGGAATAACGAGCGTGTAACTAAGCCTTTGAGTATTTCGGTAAAGCTGCGATTTAAATATTATAATCACACTCGAGGTACATTTCATCGATCCATAAATCTTATGTAAACCTATTGTTTTGAAATGCTTAAATATTTATATTCAAGAAGTACTGTAATTTATGTCTAAATGATCCTATTGAGGAATTTCCTGGCTTCTTGTTAAAAATATATATGGGTAATGGAATTACTTTTTCGAACATTTCGTGAAAATAAGGTCATTTTTTACTGGTTTTTGGGTTTGAAAAAATGAACGGAAATGATTTGATTTCAATAAATATTTATACTAGCATCATGACATCTTAGGGATTGATTTGCAAGCTCAAATTCGTTCTTTTTGGAATATATTGCTTTTGATATAAAATCACTATATCTCATTTCTAACGTCTCTCAGGAAATTTTTTTCAATACAAGAAATATCTCGTATTTGTAGGAATTTTCAACCTTGATTTCTAGAATTTGTAGCTCTAAGATTCAAGGTTTTATAGATTTTTAGTAATTTAATTTCTATTTAAGGAAATGATAACTACATGTGGCTTTCAGTATTTTTTAAATATTTTTTAGCATTATTGAAGTTCAGTAGGATTTTCTAGATTCTTTACACATATCTAGTATTTTTAAAAATTCCAATATAGATTTCTAGAGTTTGATACTCGATTATTAAAAATTTTATTAATTTCTAGTATGTTCTGGAATTTTTCAAAAATCACCCACTTAATGATGGATTCTTACGCACATTTAAAAAATTGGATGCTTTATGATTAAAAATTTTATCAATTTGAATGATTTTCATAAGATTTTGAGAAAGTATATTATCTATACAGAAGTCCGGTATTTTAGAGATCCCTATTTATTCGAGTTTTCTTCAGATTTTTCAGCATTCATGAAATTTCGTAGTTTTTGTCAAATTTAAGATTTTGATGCTCTCACTTTCAAAATTTTATAGATTTTTAGTATTTCAGATATTTGGAAACATAGTTTTTTCGTAGGTATTTAGTGTTACGAAGAATTCTAGTTATTTCAGTACTTTTCATATCTTTTAAATATTTATAACATTTCAATGATTTCCTGAAACTTTTCATGGATTCCGACATAAATTTTTAGAATTCGATACTCTAGGATAAGAAGTTTCATGGATTTTTATTATTTGCAAAAAATTTTTAAGAGTACAGAATCTATACATAATTCCAGTACTTTTAAGATTCTAATTATTTTAAGCCTTCTTCATTTTTTTCAGCATTTATGAAATTTCGTAGTATTTTTAAGTATTCTTCTATATTTATAATATTTTTGTATGTTGCTATGTAAATTTCAAGATTTTTATGCTATCACTTTGTAGCCATACTGCAATTTGAATTGTCTCTTTAAGGGATCGATTAAGATCGATTGATAATTCCCCCATAATGGACACGCATGCGCGATGCCTTTCTTCATCATACTCGGGACGAACGCGTCTGTGGCGTCCATATTGCTATTGGGAGTTCTCGCATACTGAATGTAGTCCAGTAAATTTTGATTATGTTGTTGATTTTTTCGGGAGCACGCTCAAAATTAGAGGTTGTGAGTGTTTTTTTTTTTCATTCGAGTATTCGGTGTGCATATTTTTGAAGGTTTGTGATTTTTGGCGATTTTGGGACGGTGAATTTTAATAAATGTAGTTCGATTTTTTGTTATTGTTTAGCTTCTTTTGCGGGATTCTCAGAAGGTTGGAATTCGGATCTATTTCGCATTTCCATCAAAGATATTTGGCCAAGATTTCCCTATTGAAAATTGCTGGGACCGAATTTGTCAGGAAATTTTGGGATTCGTGTTATTGCTGGCACGTGGAATTTCATTTTTTCATGGTTCTGCTCGATGTTCGATTGCGACTGGAATTTTATCTAACGATGTTTGGAAAATGCTGAGGAGGACGACTACCTTTTCGTTGGCCACAAAGGAAAAGAAAATCAGGTAAGACTTTTGAAAATCTATATATGAAATTGTGATATTTTTTTTGGGGGGATTTTGTTATGAATTAATTTGCTTGTGGAAGATAAGATATTGTTATGATTTTTTTTTGTTTGTTTTGGTTTGTCGGGATCTTTTATTTTGATCTCATGTGTAATTTTTTGCTTTTGATTATTTGAGTTTACATTCTCTAACGATTGATTTTCTGTAATATTTTTTTTTTCGTGATAATGTATTATTTGATATTTTTTTTTGAATAATGATTAAATAATTTATGATTGTGATACTTTTTTTGGGGGTTATGTAAACGAGCTAAATTTTGGGAAAGGGAATATTTGATTTTTGATTATTTTTCTTTTTGGGTTGGATCAATGATGAATTGATAACGTGATGTAATGGGGAAGTAGATTTGAATTTTGTGAAATATGATTGATATTTATATGCGAATCACTATGTTTATAAAATGATTATTATTTGATTTTTGATTTTTTTTTTGGTCAAATCAATGATGAATTGATGACGTGATGTAATGAAAAATAGATTTGAATTTTGTGAAAGGTGATTGATATTTATGTGCGAATATTATGATCATAAAATCATTATGAAATAATGATTTAGTAATGTGTATTGAATATTGCGCAGTTATGAAAATGTTTACAAGTAATGATTTATAATAAATTTAGGGAATGTTTATGATATGAATAATGGAATATTTATTTATTGCCTTTATCAACAACTGAAATTTCTGCATTTTAGGTATTATTTTTTATGAATGTAGTTAACGTTTAATGGAGTAATAATAAATAACTATCGAAACGTCACAACTTTCAAAATTTCATACATTCTTAGTCTTTCAAATAATTTTTCAGAATTTAGTTTTTTCGTAGATTTCTAGTGTTCAAAATATTTTCTTTACTTCTGCATTTTTCAATTCTTTCGAATATTTATAAAATTCAAACATAATTATCCGATATTTTCATGGAATTCTACATAAATTTTTGTAATTAGAAGTTCTAGATTCAAAGTCTCATAGATTTTTATCATTATTTCTACACATTTTTGAGAATATAAAATCTGTACTGAATTCCAGTATTAAAGAGATTCTAATTATTCGTAGTCTTTTTCATATTTTTAAGCATATATGAAATTTGATAGTATTTTGAAATATTTTTATGGACTTTTAATATTTTCATAGATTGCTGGGTATATTTTAGGAATGTAATGCTCTAAACTTCAAATTTTCAAAGATTCTAAATATTTTATACGGTTTGTCAGAACACAGTTTGTTTGTAGATTTTTAGTGTTACAAAAAACTCTAGCATTTTTTTTTTCATACTTTTTCGATACAACATTCGAATAATTGCCTAGTATTTTTTCATAGGTTTCAACATAAATATTTAGAATTAGATGCTCTAGGATTAAGAGTGTCATAGATTTTTATTATTTCCAAAAAATTTTAAGAATGTATAGCCTGTATGAAATTCTAGTATTTCAGAAATTCCTATTATTTTTATTATACTGCACCATCTATAAAGTTTCGCAGTATTTTGAAGTACATATTCTTCTATATGTTTCTAATATTTTGATGAATTGCTATGTATGTAAATTATAAGAATTTGATGCTCCAAACTTCAAAGTTTTATAGATTATTAGTATTCCAAACAATTTATCTGAACACAGTTTTTTCGTAGATATACAGTATTAGAAATAATTCCATGTATTCCAGTTTTTTTGAACATCCCTGAAATTCGAAGCTTTTTTTAATATTTTTATGGATTCCTACAGAAAATTATTTAAAAATTTTCACAATTGATTACCCATTCAAATTTACATTCATATTCTCTTATTGTTGCTGAATTTTATATTAAACATATAATGTGCTGGAAGAACTTATTCATTAAGATAGATCGATTATAAGACAGTAATTTTATTGCAGAAGACTGAAAAAAATCTGCCAGGAAGTGTATTTGAAACCAGGGACTTCTCGAGTACCAGTTGCGCGTGTACCCATTAGGCTATGACTCTATCATATATGTATGTCATTAATTATATCTCCTTACATGCTTATTAGGAAGAAAAAAATGAGTAACACAATACAATAATAATATTGCATATGCGCTAAATACCTCATTCAATCGATATGACACATACCTAATTGTTAATTACCGATTACTATAAATAATGAAAAAATAACCAAGAATTTTCATGATTGAAAATTATGAGGAATTTGAAACTCCTTATAAGGAATTATTTAATCCTTATAAGGATTTTATAAGGCTGCTTTATAAACAATCGAAAATTTTATAAGGAAATTCAGATTTTTAGAAAGTTCCAAGTTACAAGGGATTTGTTACATTTTTTTTATTTTTCAGCCATTATGAAATTTCGCACGATTTTCTAGTTCTTTTGTGAAATCCCATATAAAGTTCCGGAATTCTATGCTCATAAGCAGAATGCCAAAATAAATATTCTGACCCCCCCCCCCTTTTTTTTTCAATATCCCTCAGTATTAAAATTCATGGAGATTCAGCTGGAAAAATAATTTGTAGAGCTCGAAAAATCCATGAAAAGAATTGTTAGAAGTTTCGTGTATGTTGGTTTCTTTTTTTTATTTGAGTTACGAGGAAGGATGTCAAATCGTAAATCGTCTTCCTGCTTTCAAATTCGATTTTCGTAGAGTGCCCTTAAATTATATCCGTACCTTGTAAGTCTCATCGACGACTTCCGAAGGCTGCTTGGAGAGAAAGTCGTACTCGGGCTCGGCGAAATTGTTCGCCAACGTTGAAACCTCGTCTTTTGGGTGAATTTCGATGACCACGGAAGAAGTCGCTGCCACGTGCTAAGCATTAATTTTTTTTTTAAGAAAAATCCTAAAGAAGTTAGTTCATGAATTGTGCAATGCGAAATTGCTTATTCTGGAAGTTAAACACTTTCTTACAGAAATTCGAAATGTTATTCAAAATTTATGACGTTGAAGAATTTGAAATTATAGGTTAGGAATTTATGCAAAAAACTGCGAATCATTAAGTTTTTTGTGATTCTACAGAATGAATAGAAAAAAACAGAAAGTGAAAAAACAACGAATGTTATTTAAAATTGCAATACAAGGTAGTTAGCAAATACGAAATCTTGGGTTCGAAAAAATTATCTAAATTCTCCATGTTTCCAAAATTGAAAGTTCTCTTCAAAAATTACGAAAATGAAAAAAAATATGATGAAAAATCCAAAACTGCGTATAGTTTTATTATATTTTCAAAGTTACCAAAATTTAAAATAATTTCGTAAGATTGTAAGCAGTTAACTTAAAACCAGTTTGAAAACCTCTGCTATAATTTTTGTCTTTACTTCGAAAAAAATTCCAAAACCTCACTCAAACCATAAATCATTTGTTTAAATAGGTACAATTTACGATATTCATAATTTTTATTATTTTTATTCATGCTATCCATTTTTTTCATATTTATTCATGTACATTCGTTCATTATATATATTTATTCTTTTCATAACTCATTATATTATTAACTTATTCGAATATAATCAATTCAAACACAATTAAATCAAACATAATTCAGAACTCTATCAGAAACCAGAAAAAAAATTACAAAATAAGTCGTGAAAGATGCCAACACAACTCGCGCGTGACACGAAACGCCAAGTTACGCTCCGCATCTCGTAACGTTTCGCGTTTCGTAACGTTCTGCAAACAATTCATGTTTCGTTGTTCCTCGCTCGATTAATTTTTTGTACTTTCAATTCGTGAAATTTATTTTCTGAAATATCTTTTCCACTTAGAACTCAAAGTAATCGACTTTAAATTAAGTTTGTAGTCAATTTTTGGTCATGAATAAGAAAAATAACATTGTTTTAGCCCGGATACGATCCCAAGATCTCTAGATTACACGTTGGTTGCGGTACCAACTGAGCTACTTGGAAGTAAATATTTAGTTAGAACTGAACATTCAGTTTTTTACATAAATAGAGTTTAATTCCATTAAAATATGATTTAATAATAATAAATACAATAATAATATTATAACGTTCTGCAAACAATTCGTGTTTCGTTGTTCCTCGCTCAAATATTTTTTGTACTTTCAATCCATGAAATTTATTATCTGAAAAATCTGTTCCATCTAAAACTCAAAGTAATCCACTTTAAATTTAGTTTATAGTCAGTTTTCGGTCCTAAGTAAAAAAAAAATTTATTTCCGTCCGGATACGATCCCGAGATGTCTAGATTGAACGTTGGTTGCGGTACGAACTGAGCCACTTGAAGGTAAATATTTAATTGGAACTAAACTTTCAGTTTTTTGCCTAAATAAAGTTCAATATTAATAAAATATAATTTAATAATAAATAATATAATGATTTTATAAGGTTCTGCAAACAGTTTGTATCGTTGTTCCTCGCTCGATTAATTTTTTGTACTTTCAATTCGTTAAATTTATTTTCTGAAAAATCTGTTCCACGTAAAACTCAAAATAATCCACTTTAAAACTAGTTTGTATTCAATTTTTGGTCTTGAGTAGTAAAAATAAAATTGTTTCAGTAAGTTATTCAAAATTAAGTATAAAATGGCTATAATATTACTGTGTACTATCAAGTAGTTTCATACGGAATAACGTACGAATTCGAAAGATTTTTTTCATGATTTCAAATCCTGAATTCATGTCAAACTCCTATTTCCTACTTAAAATTTATTGAATGCAAAATAGTATGTTTTTACTTCACTTTATTTTTCGGAGTGAGTAGATCATACCAAAATATTGCTCGGGAAATTTGAAATTTGTTTTGATTCTTAAAAATTAAAGCAAAAATTTTTATTTTTTTTGTAATTACATAGGATACTATGAAAACATTATAATTTATTATAAAAATCATTTAGGAAAGACCTATTAAACTCAATTTTAACCACCCGACCGAAATCCAACCGCGACCGACCGGAAACCGACCGCCATAGTCGGGTTTCGGTCAGATTCTGGTCTAATTCTGAAGTAATAAGGACTCATATTGTGTAATAATTTTGACAATTCATTCCAATTTTCAAAAAACATTTTAGTTTTGGCAGTTATGCAGTTTTTATGGCCTTTCAAGGTTTTAATTTGATTGAAAAACTGTCGAAATCGCCAAAGCTGTTCAATAGTTCATATTTTCGAAACTGATTGAACATTCCAAAACTGTAAAAAAATGTCGAATAAAAAAATAAGCCTTTTAACAATTTTATGTACTTAAAAGAATATTGTAAAAGTTCTCTAAAATTGGTTACTTTTTTTTATTTATCAAGCTGTAACTAATTTGTTTCTGTGTCCTATGGTTGTAACAACCATACTATTTGCTCAACGTAAGTCTTACGGAATTCGAGCGTATTTTTACAGCCATGCAGGGCAGTAAAGAGCGTTTTATCCCCCTGTGGTGCGTAAAAAGTGGATACAAAATTTAATTGTTGATTGAAGATTATTTACCGAGCTCTTGGTTGGTGCTTTATCCGTATTTTTCTTGGTGAACGGGGCCTTAGCGGGTTTCTGGGACTGATTGTCCGGTGCCCCAGATTCTTTGCCGGTGGAGAGGGTTTTGCTCGGGCTTATTTCCGCGTCCTTTTTCGGTATGCTCGGGACGCTCGGGCTCGTTTTTATCACTGCGTCGTTTCCGATACTTTTCGCGCCTTCTGTGGCATAATACGTGATATTTCAATAATTTTAAGACGTGACAATTCAATTTTAAATGAAAATAAAAAATTGGAAACGTTTTGATGTTTAAAAAAATATTAAACTGAAAGAAATTTCTAACTAAATGAATTTAAATCATTTTTTATTATAGTATTATTAAGAATGATGAAAAAAAAGAATTATATTTTGTCTGCGATGTGACATTCATTTATATTATTTATATCATATTTCTGTAACAAAAAGTAACATGGAGACAGTAAACGAAATTCTAATAATTAAATTATTCAAAAATCCGAAATACTGAAGATTTAAAAAAAATTATATCCCAAAACGGATACATTTTTTTTATCTCCCCCCCCCCAACCCTCCACGAAAATTTTTTTCCGTCTACTCCCCTGAGTACTAATAATAAGGTAATAATGATCATTTTCAAATAACTTTTTTTTAAATTTCTTATTCAAATAATGTCTGCGTAATTGAAGTAACAACTTCTTAGGCGGCATAATCACTTTTCTAGATTGTAATTTATTCTAGAATGTAATTTATGTTGGGAGTAATTTGGAGATTTTACAATGTAAGATGAAGATTGTAATATTTTCGATTGCAGGGAGTAATTTTGAGATTTCGTTGTAATGTAAGGCAGTAAGATGTAAGACTGTAATGTTTTCGTTTGGAGGGAGTAATTTGGAGATTTTATAATGTAAGATGTAAGACTGTGAGATGTAAGAGTGCAATATTTTTTATTGCAAGAAGGAATTTAGAGATTTTGTTGTAATGTAAGACTATAAGATGTAAGACTGTAATATTTTCTTTTGGGAGGGAGTAATTTAGAGATTTTACAATGTAAGATATAAGGCTGTAAGATGTAAAATTGTAATATTTTCGATTGCAGGGGATAATTTTGAGATTTTTTTGTAATGTAAGACTGTAAGATGTCAGACAGTAACATGTAGGGCTATAATATTTTCTTTTGGAGGGAGAAGTTTGGATATTTTACAATGTAAGATGTAAGACTGTGCGATGTAACAGTGTAATATTTTCGATTGCAGGGAGTCATTTTGAAATTTTGTTGTAATGTAAAACTGTAAGATTTTCTATGTAATTTGACTGTAATGTTTTTGTTTTGAGGGAGTAATTTTGAGATTTTGTTCTAATGTAAAACTCTGAGATGTAGGACTGAAATGTTTTCAAGGGAGTAATTTTGAGATTTCGTTGTAATGTAAGACTGTAAGATGTAAGACTGTAATATTTTCTTTTGGGAGAGAGTAATTTAGAGATTTTACAATGTAAGGTGTAAGACTGTAAGATGTAAGATTGTAATATTTTCTCGATTGCGGTGGGTAATTTTGAGATTTTTTCGTAATGTAAGACTGTAAGATGTAAGGCTGTAAAATTTTCTTTTGGAGGGAGTAATTTAGAGACTTTAAAATGTAAGATGTAAGACTGAGACTTAAGAGTGTAATATTTTCGATTTCAGGGAGTAATTTTGAGATTTTCTTGTAATGTTAAACTGTAAGATGTAAGACTGTAATGTTTTCGTTCTGAGGGAGTAATTTTGAGATTTTGTAAGACTGTAATTCTGTAAGAGTGTAATGTTAGGTTGGAATAGTTGGAGGTCGATGATATTAGAGCGTGTTTCGAGTGTAAGGAGTAATTTTGAGATTTCGTAAGTCTGTAACACTGCAAGAGTGTAAGAATGTCATTAATATGTTCGACTAAAAATGCGTCATGAATTAATTTTCGAACTGATTTACAGCTAAAAAACGAGAAAAATAGTACACAGAAAAATTGATGGATCTGTTGGAATAAAAAAAGATTAGAGGAATAAAAATCAATACATCGGAACCTTGAAGGAAGCAGCATGAGAAGTTTCACTCCTAACGCGTGTTGATTCAACACGCTCCAATTTTATATGTTTATCACATCAATTTTACGAGTTAAATCGAGTTATAGAACTCATTATCATTATTTATTATAATTTTTTATGACCAACCTGCAGGGGCACTTTGCGGGCTAAAAACCATGACTGTGTTACCAATGGTCGTGGTGAAATCCAAAAAACCATAAACCGTTTGAGTGGTGAACACGTTTTCCACATTGTTAATCGTGCTCGTGGCTTTTTGCGTGTCAGAACTTGTGTAGATTTGGCCATAGCATTTCCCCACTTGAACAACAATCATGTAATTACAACTCATTCCGTTGAAATTTCACCTTAAATTTACATCACTCAAGTTTTTACACCAGACAATGTAATGCAACATTCAACAATACGGAAACTAATTGAAGAGCCTCTAAGAAATTTTTTTCCATCTTGTTCCCAACCCTTTTTTTCAATGCAGAAAATTTGCCTTAAATGATTAAAAGTTGATTTTTAAAGTAATGACAATCAATTTTTCCGTAAAATGACTCGCACTGCCATTTCACATTCTGCGATTCAACTTTTTTTTTACGTTGAAATGATTTACGAGCTATTGTGATTTTTTTAATGACGATGATATACATCATCATCGTGTTTCCGAGGCTTTTTAATAATAATTCCCGACTCTTGGGGCCCCATTTCCTCGTTCGAGGTTTCGTGATTTCTCCGGTGAATTCTTCATTCACGCCAGAGTAAATACATTATACACTACATTCAGTACTCGAAAAGTTAAAACTCACCGCTGAAAACAGCCACGGTCAGGAGGAAGACTTTCAGTGCCATAATTGGGAAAACAATATCACATTATGCAACGAGTGACGGTCGAAGTTGTTGGCCTGGAACGTCAAGAGAACGAGCCTTTTATTCATCGATGAATACCTCAAAAGACGTCAAAAATATATAGGAAAAAA
Source organism: Platygaster robiniae (assembly GCA_028476575.1). NCBI lineage: Eukaryota > Metazoa > Arthropoda > Insecta > Hymenoptera > Platygastridae > Platygaster > Platygaster robiniae. Next base: position 19,582,430 of record CM052027.1, read on the forward strand.
CTCGTATCATCAATTTCGAATTCAAAAATGACATTAATTTTTATTGTTCAGTTGATGATTGAGTCCTGCGGCATTTTTGGGAACGTACAAGGTTCATTTATCGAGAGGAGGGAAGGGGGTATAATTATTGAAGAATTTTCAGTATCAAGAAATTGAAAGTTAAAGCAATCAAGAAGAATAAATTAAATTGAATGAGTTAAATAAATAAAATTATTTAATTTTTTCAAGACGTTGGTTTAAGTTAGTTCTTGACAATATATTTGAAGATTGTTTGAAGAAAAGTTATTTATGGAGAAAAAAATTTCTGGTTGACGAAGATACTACATTGGATCTACACAAACCTAGTTATTTCGATTCTTGAAGAAACCTAATGAAATAATGATATTTCTTGTAAAAATTCCATTTTTATAAGGTATAAACTTTTTCTTGTAGGATCTCATCAAAAATATTCTTATAAGAAATTTCTGTTTCTCATAAGGTTTTTAAAAGCTGCGCCTTATAAGAAATTGAATTCCTGATAGAAATTTCGTTTTTTCATAAGATTTTCATAAGGACAAAAATTACCAGGAAATGAAGCAATATTTAACTGAGAAATGAATTCCGTGATTTCTGAAATATGTATTGTTGAAATATTGTCTTACAACAACATTGCAGGTTTCACAATATTATTGCAATTTAGTCTTTTTTATTGTACTTCTTACAATACTGTATGGTAAAAATTCTTACATTGTACAAATTACAATATGTATGCCAATTTTTACTGGATGATTTCGGAATATCTCAAGTCTACAGAATTCAATATCCGTGTACAGTTTAACATCAACTAAAATATTTTACCTTTTATTATTTTTTTTTTTATTCGTATAATACATTTCATGTACCAGGAGAATATATTGTACACATAAATTATATACATCGCAAAAATGTATAGCATATTGTAAAACAACATATTTTCGAATTTTACCAATATTGTATCAATTACAATATAATACACTGTACACAAAAAAATGGCAAAGAGAACTATACAGATCTGAATACTGGCAAAACTGTATGGCATTTACTAAAATCTGGGTTAGTGAGATTCACAGTATGATATTGCAAACAATACAAAAAATATAGTATAAAATGAAATATGCATAGGAGTTTTAACAATAAAATATATCTACTACTACAAAGTCATTTGACAATATTTACTATAGATTATGACAAAAATTGCTATAAATATCTATCAAAAAGTACAATATTCCAGACTTATCACACAGTGCAATACAGAATTGTAATAATTACTATATTTTTTCGACTAATTCCAATATTGTATCAATTACAATTTGATATACTTGAAAGTACACAAAAATATAGCAAAAAGAAATATACAGATCTGAATACTGGCAAAACTGTATGGCATTTACTAAAATCTGGGCTAGTAAGATTCACAATATGATATTGCAAACAGTACGAAAAATATAGCAGAAAACGAAATATGTATAGAAGTTTTTACAACAAAATATATCTACCACTACAATAGCATTTGACAATATTTACTATATATTATGACAAAAACTGCTATAAATATCTAGCAAAAAGTACAATATTTCAGACTAATTACACAGTGCAATACAGAATTGTAATAATTATTTTATTTTTTTCGACCAATTCCAGTTTTGTATTAATTACAATATGATATACTTGAAAGTACACAAAAATATAGCACAAAGAACTATGTGTACAGATCTGAATACTGGCAAAGCTTTATGGCATTTACTAAAATCTGGATTAGTAGGAATTACAATATGATATTACAAAATGTACAAAAAAGTATAGTAAAAGACGAAATACGTATAGGAGTTTTTGCAACTAAATAATATACTACTACAATATCATTTGACAATATTTTATATACATCGTGACGAAAACTGCTATAAATATCGAGTGAAAAGCACAATATTTCAAACGTATTACATAGTACAATGCAGCATGCAATAAGTACTATATTTTTTTAATCAATGTTCTTTTACAAAATTCATATTTCCCTGTTAAAAATTTTCAATTTGTTTTTCAGTTGGATTTGTCCTATTGAGAAATTTTTTACAAGAAAATTCAAATCACAAATAAAATTAATTTCACAAATGAAAGTTATTCGATTTAAAAATAGACAACTAATTGTATTTATGACATAAGATTTTTTGTAGGTACAAAATTTTTCAACATGAGAAACCAACTGAATTTTTGGATGGATATCCAATTGATTTTGCAATGGGACAACTAAATTGGAAAATCAATTTTTCTATTAAGTATTCCAGTTCGAAAACCTATTGAAAAATTCAATTTATATCAAACTCAATATATTGAAATACATAGTAGGGAAAATTAATTATTGCAATTAGTGGGTTTTATGTCTTAAATACATTATATTATAAATATAAATTTTTGTTGTTTTATTATGTGTTTGATCATTCATATAATCAATTGTGAAAAATCATCGAGGTTTCTGAAAAATACAGTGAAATTTTCCGTCTCCTAATTAAAAAAAAAAAAGCTATTGGATATAGTCGATGTTTTGTTGTGCACTTCAGAATGAGCAATCTTAGTAATATATTAGAAATGCCTTTTTATACAATTTTGAGACAGGAAGTTACAAAATTCTGAAGATTTCGGTTCATAACTAGAAAATTTTGTCACTATTTGAATATTTTTTTTTTCACAAATAAGTTAGTGTAAAAATGACAATTTTCTTGTTTTTTAAGTCATTACAATAGAAAAATACTTGAAAATTTTAAAAGTTCTAGAAACAAGTGGAAAATCAAAGTCAAAAATGCCAGACAGACTTCGAGAAGAAGACAAAGAAAATTTATTCCTAGGGATCGATGAAGATGGATTATTGTTACAAGTAAATGTAAAAGGAATCAAAAAACAATATTTAAAATTGGTAATAAGAAACACAAATTTTTCGCTTTTTTATAGGCTTTTCTTTTTATTTATTCAATAGATAGTTACATCACAGAAAATTATGGTAAATGTGCATGTAATTTATTATTAAACAGTGAGAAAAAAACATTATGGTAATGATTACAATACTGCATTGCACTGTGGAATCGGTCAGAAATATTGTACTTTTTGCTAGATATTTATAGCAATGATTGTCATGGTGTATAGTAAATATTGTCCAATAATATTGTGGTAGTAGATATATATTGTTGTAAACATTCCTATACATATTTCGTCTCTTACTATACTTTTTATGGACATTTTTCAATATCATATCGTAATTTATACTGATCCAGGTTTAACTAAATGCTATACAGTTTTGCCAGTACTCAGATCTGTAAATATAGTTCTTTTTGCTATATTTTTGTGTACTTTCTACTATACATTACTGTGATTGATACAATATTGGAGGAAATCAAAAATATGTTGTAGATTTTACAATATAATATGAAATTTGTGATGAATATACTCAAATGTTTACAATTTTCTCTCTGTACATGAAATACTATATTGTACGAATTGAAAAACAAATTATAAAAGGTACAATATGTAAATTTGATATTTCACTGTACACGGATATTAAATTTATTCCTATGTAAAAGTATAGTAAAAATTACAATCTATATATGTATAGTAGAATTCGCATGTTGTAGATTTAAAAGTTTCCGAAATTATCTTGTATAAACTTGTGTATAATATTGTAGTTGACACAGTATAACAATCTTCACTGTAATATATTGTAATAAGTAAAACAAAAGTGACAAAATTTGCAATTATATTGTAAAACCTGCAATTTATTGTAAAACATAAAATATTCTAGTACTTTTTACTATGCGTATGTCAGAAAGTACTGGATTTTTCTCTCAATGTTGTAAATATGTTGATTATTGTAACAAATAAAATTTGTTATACTTTCACCACTGTGTCACGATAAATTACCCCGTAGTTCGGGGTAATCATGACAATTTTAAACAAGTTTAAAAATTAATTGATTTAAACAAATATATCAACTAACAAAGTGTCGAATTGTAATTTTTAGTCTATAAATATTATTTCAAACAAAAAATAACACATAAAAATCAAAATAAAACAAATGGCACACTGCTAAAGATTAAATGATCGTTACTATTTTATTTTTGCAATTTATCAGATAAAAAAATCAAGTAATTTTACCCGATTATCTTTTATTTTTCTCTTATGGTTTCTCAGAGTGAATTTTCACTCTGCATCGAGTCAAAATACTGTCATTCAAATGCAGTGAAATTTTACTCCTCTTGAAGTAAAAATCAACTTATTTTTTTTTTTAGAGAGGAATCAGACTAGAATTTGAGAGTGAAATTAAACTTCTTTCAGAGGGACAGTTCACTATTGTATTGTAAATTTTCACTCTAAGAGAGTGAAATTTCACTCCCTATTTAGGTAGCATTATTTTGAGTTGTTTAAGAGTGAAAATTCACTCCAAGGAATGAAAAGAGTATTAAAGGAAAGCCAACCATCTGAGAAATGCCAATTTTCCTTGTACAGCTCTTGACATTTCGCCCCGACTTCCCTCATTAACAATCTGAACACACCGTAAACAAAAAGGCCTCCCCAATTACCATAAATTTCGCCCAAATGCAAATGCGCGAATTGAACAAGCCGGAGAAAAATAATCCTCGGACATAATGCGATTCATGCTATGCGCGAGATCGAAAGTGGCTAGGAAAAAACGTTTCCCAACTTCCTCGCTTCGTAACGGTCTCGCATTAGTTACCGGCAACTTTCATTAGCGCGCATATATACTTCTCCGTTAAGGTCGGCTATTTTTACAGGCGTGTGATTTTATCTCGCCAGTCGTGCAATTTGCGTAAATCTATTAAGTCCAGAAGGTCGCGTATGTTTTTGCTTGCCGGCGAGCAGGGAACAAAGATCCAGGCAATTTGTCCGAAATTTGGAGAAAAGAGTGGCGAAAAACTTGAATGAAACCTAGGAAAGGTTTCTGACATGAATCTGAACTGACCTTTAGTACTGTGTTCATTTAGTAGAGTGAATTTTCATTCTACATTGAGTAAAATACTGTCATGCAAACAGAGAGAGAAAATTCCCCTGCTGAAAAAATCCGATTGGTTTTGCCAGTAGCCAGACCAATTGGCAAAACTAATTGGCAAATTGGCGATTTGCTATGTGTTCCGATGGAATTGCCAATTGGTCCGACGATTACAATTGCCAATCGGACTGAACATTAAGTTTGCCCATGGGTCGGATCAACTGGCGAATTCAATGTTCAGTTTCATTGGCAATTAGAAAAATCGGCAATTTACTATGGTCAGACCAATGGGCAAATTGGCATTTTGGCATTTTGCTATGTGATCCTACCATTTGGAATTGCCAATTGGCCCGACGATTATAATTGCCAATCGGACTGAACATTAGGTTTGCCAATAGGTTGGACCAATAGGCGAATTGAATGTTCAGTCTCATTAGTAATTAGAAAAATCGGGCAAATCCGCAATTTAATATGTTCGGACCAATTGGCAAATTGGAATTTTGCTATGTGATCCTACCATTTGGAATTGCCAATTGGTCCGACGATTATAATTGCCAATCGGACTGAACATTAAGTTTGCCAATAGGTCGGACCAATTGACGAATTCAATGTTCAGTCTCATTGGCGATTTAAAAAATCGGGCAAATCGACAATTTTATATGTTCGGACCAATTTTAGTTGGAAATGTTCAGCAGGGTTGCGTTACAAATCGAATTACTTTTTTTGTAAAAAATCTTTGAATAGGGCAAACCTATCGGAAATCCAAGTGGATGTTTAATTAGTTTTTCAATGAGACACACCAACTGGAAAATCAATTGGAAATCCCTTTGGAAATCCAATCAGAACTCCAATTTGTTTTCCAATCAGAAATCTAATTTCAATTAGAGAAGCAATTGGAAATTTCCAGCAGGGTTAGGTCACGAATATAATATAGTAATTTTGTAAAAATTTCCAAATAGGGCAAATCAGTTGGATTCTTAAGTCGAAATTAAATTTATTTTCCAATTTCACACACCAACTGGAACACACATTGTAAAAACGCCCATTTTAGAAGTTTTTTAAATTGTAAAAACAGTTGAAAATTTTCAGTAAGGTTACATCAGTCGTTAAATTAGTTATTCTGTAGAAAACTTCCAAATAGAATAAACCACTTAGATTCTTCAATGGATATTCAATTAATTTTTCGATTAAACACACCAACTGAAAAACCAATTTTGAAAAATCCAATTTTTACAGTTAGATTTTGAATTGGAAAACCAGTTGGAACTTTTCAGCACGGTTAACGTTACAAATGGAATAATTAGTTCTTTTGCAAAAAATCTTCAAATAGCGTGAACCAATTGGATTTTCAAGAGGATATTTAATCGATTTCCCAATTGGACACCTCAACTGGAAAACCAATTGAAAAAAAGGCCAATCATCTTTATTTTTGAACTTTTTATACGATTTTTTAAGTAAAATATTCGAGGTTGTTAATTCTGTTATCTATAGTGCCAAATATAAAATATAATTGAAAAGAAGAACTAACAAAAAACGTTAAAAATCGTTACTCTAAAATTTTTGAAATCTCCCGAATTTCGGCATTTTTCCACGTAATATAAAAAAAAAAGCATAATAACTGTTAAACATTTCAAAACTTTTGTATACGGGTAACTAATATAAATTTTTAAAACCGTTGAAAAACTGTACAAACTCTGAAATTTTCAAAATACTAAGAAATTCTTCAAAATTAAATAATATCTAGAAATTATGGTAGGGATAACATCCCAAGAAAGAAATTTTTTCTCGAAAACAAGAAAACTTATTCAAAATCCAGCAAAATTTTTTTACTAACTACAAAACATCCCACAAAAGTTCAAAATTTCGGATAAATCAGATCGCAATCTGCACCTTAAATTCTGAACAGACGAAATTCCGAGGAATTAAGATCGCACGAAATTAATGCAAATTCGAATCATTTGTATTCCAATCGGATAAATAAGAAACACGATTCATTCGTTTCGTTAAAAATGATGACTTTTGTTAATGAAATTTATATTCTTGTGCAAAAGTAAAAAAAAAAAAAAGGTTCGTCCTTCAAGCAATTGACATTAGCGATCCTGAAAAATTGCTCGTCCCACGCAGGAGAAGAAGAACACTTGAGAAAAAAAAAGAAGGAAAAAAAAAGCACGGTCATTATTTCTTTTTGAGGCGTCAATGAATTTCATCGTAATCAAGTGATTCATATGCGATTGGCAAAAAAGGGCGTGATTTATGAAACTGGTGAATTGCGTGCGGTAGCGTCGTCTATTTTAGAAATGACACGATATTCGAGGTATTATGTAATTTTAATTAAAGAAAAAGTCGTTAGCTCTCTATAAAATGAACATAAATCAAATGAATATAAGTAAGAATTAATTTGAATAAATGTTATTGATGCAGGTGCGAATTTTCAATATTTTGTTGAGCTTGGTTAAATAGTTATTCAACTAAAATTTGTATCTTTATTGAATCTCAATTATTTTGGTTCAGCATACTGGAGTTTATTGAATTCAATTGATTCGAATGATAATGATCATAGACATTATTTCATAATTCCCAAATGATTAAAAACTCCGATACTCAATATTTTAATCTTCAAAAAATGTAATCCCTACATATCAAAAATATTTAAAAATAATACAAATTTCAAAAAAAGAGTTCTATGGGTCATTGGTTTACGGACGATGTTATAAGCTCTGAGTGCCAACATGTGTTGCATACTAAAACAATTTTGTAATGAGTATGTTTTTACGAGGACAAATGTTCATGTATATGATTGTGATACAATTCGACGATAGTCCTTTCGCGACTCAGATTTTTTTGAAGGTTGGCTTGTATTTTATGAGATAGATTGATGATGATCCTGATGAGGACCTGATAGAGGCCGAAGTATTGATCAATGCTGTAAATAGAAATGAAATGAATATGGAGGAAAATTGCACTATTGGGTCCGATTGATCATTTTTCTATTGTATCTTACACAATTTCGAAAAAACTCTTCTCTGATCAAACCAAAAAATCAGTCAGAAATTTGTATTTCATCACCTTCTCGAAAAAAAAGTTCTTACAGAACAATGCTAATTAGGTAAGTTCAGGTGAAGACCTCTAAATCAATCTTTTTTAAATACGCTTTCAAATTGTAGACAAATTCGATTCAATAACAAACTGAGTCCAGGAACAGATACGACATTAAAAAAAAAAAAAAAGAAAGAAAGAAAGAAACAAATCGGAGGCGTCAAGATGGATCGAGGATCGCAAAAAAAGTCCTCTGTTCGCGTCAAATAAAAACCCGAATCGCGAAAGAATAAAAGTGAAAATAAGGAAGAAAAAAGGAAGATGCAAATGAGGGCTCGACAAATGCTTGTATTATTGAAACCGGTCATTGGCAGGACGGCATTCTTCGGGGCCGAGGCTCAAGATCACGGCCAGCAACCAAAGCCGCGAATAAATATTTCACGCCCCTGTCCGGGTTTCTGTACATAATTGCACCTTGGAACTTTTCTATTTGCATTAAACGCGTTTTCTATTTTTCATTTTTTTTCTACGTTTGCATATTTCTTAACGTACATTGAATAAGTATCAATAAAAAGTTTTGGTAAGGGTTTTCCAGGAAAACTTACATTTATTCTAAAATATTGCGAATATTTGAATCATCAAACTTTTACTTTATTTATGACGAATCCTTAACTTTTTGTCTTGAATTCTATTGAATTCCAAGTTTAATGATTTTATGTTTGATTTTAGGGTTGCTCATGATCAGAGCGGATAAATGTATGCTCGTGCATGAAGCATGCATATTTTGCATATTTCGGAAGATCCAACACATTTTTTTCAATCTTGCATATGACAATTTTTCCAAGTTCCATACAACTTGTCTTGATATTCCAATTGTCATCAACAACTTCAGATACACTCGTTCCCGAATCCAACAAGCATGTATCTGTCCTTATTTCTGATGCTAACAGATCTGAATAGGAAGAGACGAAAGCACTCGTTCAATTCAGGAATGATTGCAGTTTATTATTTACCGTCAGAAAAAGACGTTTTTCTTGAAATTTATTGTTACTATGCCGAAAGAAAAAGAAATTCAAAGTGAAATTCAAACAAAAAGCTTGGAATTCAAGGACTTCATATCGACGAAAGACTCAAAACCATTGAAACAAATAACGAGATTTTGAATTCACTTCAAATCAGGAATTTGTAGAAAAAATGAATGCTATTCTTCGACGCAGCAGAGGCTACACTATAATCATTAAAATAAGAGGCCTACTATATTCTAACTTCAAACATTCTGAAGAATATGTGAATGCTCTCTTGCCATATGAAATATCAATGTTTATAATATATTGTCCTCTTACTTCAAATAACGTTGAACGATCTTTTTCAAGTTATAATACTTTTTTGACTGACAGATAAAAATCATTCTTGTTCGAGCAAATTGTCGTCCATTGAAACCAAGGAAGTAGTGTCGACTACATTGATATTAAATAATTGTAATTATAGTGTATAAGAAATAAGAAAGGAAAGAGTTGCAGTAAAAAGATATAATTGCTAGAGTTGATGTTGTTATAGTTATTATATCCATGAAACTTTCACAAAAGATAAACAGTAATAAATCGTTGATTGAGACAAACATCACAGCTTTTATAACATAATAAAATTGTCAATGAAAAAAAATATTAAAATTTAGAGATTTTTGATCACAACTCTGAATCAATACTGGCCAACAAAATCCTTTGGTTGAGATGTTCTGGTGTCAACCAATCTGAGTTGTCAGTGAAACTATTGAAACTACTTCGTTGATGATACAGACGAATTTCCGTGCGCTTTTTTGACAAACTGCCGCCAACAAAACAAAATTGCAACATTTATAGATAAAAAGATGATGCATAATAGTGGCTAAAAAATAGTCGTACCTAGAGATCAATTCTAAAATATTATTGAAAGTTTTCAATATGTGAATTCGTATGTCACAGGGATGTGGCATTCTTCTCAAAGAATTCACATGAATTTAGCAAAATTTCAAAGTTTATTTAATTCTTAGAATTCTTAGAATTAAAATTTTTTTAATAATCAAATCAGATATTCAAGTAAAAATCTCATTCAATTTGTCGGAGATTCCGATTCAATCAAAATCTCTTTTCGACCTTCGAAAAATTTATTTTTCAAATTCCTTGCCTCACGATGGAAGAATCTCATAAAATTAGAAATCACGATGAATTATTGAGAGATCTAGGAATAAAAAAAAAGGAGAAGTTTTATAAATAATTTTCTATCGGCGCGATCGCGCGAGTGTTAGATGAGCTAATGCAGCGATGCAGTCGCGCACGATGATAACATTACGTACTTTCACTGGGCGCTTATAATTACGCTCGTTACGTAAAAACGTATTATGAGGGAAGAAGTAACGCGAAATATTTACTTTTATAGAAATAAGAGAGACAGTGCGGGTTTTTTCCTTTTTTTCTTCATAAGAATTGAAAGCAATCGGTGACTATACATTTTAAAAATAGTATTTTTATTCATTTTCTAATATGCATAAAACTTCTCAAGGTGGATGAAAACAATTTTAAAAAGCTTGAGAAATTAATAGGAACAAAATATACTATGAGAATGTAAGCAAACTATAGTTTTTTAGTAATTATTTTTTATTTATTGCATTTTTATATATTCATTTTTATTTTTCTTCTATAATAATGAACTTTTTTATTACTTTTTTTTTGCTTTTATTTAATTTTGCCTGAGGGGGCATAGAAAAAAGTAATTAATTTGATTTTTTTTCGATCCGAAGGTTGTTTTCGAGGAAAACATTCTTTCATTCGAAGGCTTCAAGTTCTTTTTAATTGAATTCTCAAGCATTTCTTGGGCTTAAGATTTTTTTATATCTCAAGAGAGATAGTCTATAATTGCTGTTGTGGTTTTTGAATATTTTTTCAGAGCGTTCCAGGCTATAATGAATGTATAATGATGTTTTTGATTGAAATCAACCTATTATTCAAAATAGGATATGCATGGATCTATAAAAAATTGAATGATTCTGAGAAAATATAACGTGTTTTGTCTATTCAGTAAAGATTCAAGGTCAGTTAAGGATTTAGGGATAATTTTTGAAAATTTTATGTTTGCTTAAATCTAAGAAAAGTTTACTTATTTAGATAGAACATTATCGCGAGTTTTTGAAAATTACATATACATTTTTATTGAGTTCTGAGCAAACTTGAAGTTCTTTGTAATTTTGTTTCATGTCATAGAATTTACAAACTTTTAAGATGTTACTGAAAATTGATGATGATGCTAAATTACGCCAGAAAAAAATTCGGTAAATTTTAAGAACAAGTAAAAATTTCGAGGGATTCTGAATACAAATCTTTGAAATTCAGATAGATTGCAAAAATTGTTAGAAATTCAAGCAATACTAACTCGAAAATTTTGTAGTGGCACGAGGATTCGTTAATTTCTCGAATTATCATTTTTTTCTCTTTTTTTTTACTCAAAAGAGATTATCGATCATTTTTGTTGCAGTTGTTGAATATTTTTGAAAAAGTTTGAGGTACAAATAAATATCAAATAATGTTTTTACCTTCAATTTTTGCAAGTTCCAAAGAATCTTTACAAATTTTCAACCGAATTTCGAGCGAACTTGAAATCGTTTTGAATTTGGTTCCACATCATAGAATTTACGATATTTTGACAAATTACTCACGATTTACAATCATTAAAAGATTTGTGAGAAAAAATTCCAGAAATTTGCAAAAAAATAGAAAATTGGTTAAATTTTGAAAACTTGTACTTAGTAACTTTGAAGAGATTCAAAAATTTTTACTCAAAATGATCACTTTCAATAATTTCCAGAAATTCAAAAAAAAGGCACTTGAAAATTGTTGATTGCCATGAAAATTCGTCAATTTCTCGAGTTTTGGTTTTTTCTCCCACTTAAGAGAGATTATCGATAATTTTTGTTGCAGTTTTTGAAAATTTCTTCAGAAATTTGAGAGAAAAATAAGTATAGAAGGTAAAATAATGGCTATTTGTGTAATCCAATTTTGTTTTGTTTTGTTTTCCTATAATTTTTGCGAGTTCCAAAAAATCTTTATAACTTTCAAACTAAATTTGGAGTGAACTCAAAATTCTTCGAAACTGAGTTCCACATCATAGAAATTACAATATTTTGACAGTTTACTCACGATTCCCAATAATTAAAAGCTTCACTTAAAACCGATATCCTACAAATTTATTAAAAATGAAAAATTCGTTGAATTTTAAATTTTAGTAAAAATTTCGAAGAGATTCAAGAACTTCTATTCGAATTGATCTCTTGCAATTATTCTTAGAAATTCAAAAAAAAAGCACTCAAAATATTTTAATTGTCATTAAATTTGAAAATTTCTCGAGTTTTGGTTTTTTCCTACTCAAGAGAGATCATCGATATTTTTTTGCAGGTTTTGAAAATTTTTTCAGGTATTTGAGGTAAAAATGAACATAGAATAATTTCTCAAATTAAATTTTGTTTTTTTCCTTTAATTTTTGCAAGTCTTGAAGAATCTTCACAAATTTTGAACCAAATTTTGAGTGAACTCGGAATTCTTAGGAATCCGGTCCCAAATCATAGGATTAACAATGTTTTGACAAATAATTCACAATTCACAACAATTAAAAAATTTGCTCAGAACGAATTCTTAAAGACTTGCAAAATAAATAGAAAATTGGTTAAATTTTAAAAACTAGTAGTAATTTTGAAGAAATTGAATAACTGGTATCCAAACTGACCATCTCCAAGAATTCTTAGAAATTCAAATAAAAGTGACTCGAAAATTGAAAGTATTATCAAATTACCTTGATGATAAATTTCAAAACATGATACATTAGAAATCATAAAACTGATATATCTAACTTTTTAAATAAAATAATTTTTGGTAAATTTGCAAGGCTCACATCATTCTAGAAAACTTGCTCATAATAAAAGCTTAGACAAACAAAAAATTTTTTCTATAGAATAATAACTGTTTGTAGTTTGGAATTCTAAGAATCAAATAGTTTGACCTTTGAAATTTTGCTAAATTTATGTGAATTCTATAAGAAGAAAATGATGCAAAATTTTTTCGAAGCCGAATATGTTCATAAATAAAGTATCGAAATGATTAATTTAAATCATCCGTATGTTCCGTTTTTCGTAAATTCAAATAAATCAAATGTCTAGAATGATCTCTCAGAGCCACATTCAATTTTTGTCCTCAATATGTTTATCCCATAAATATTTCGACCCCCAATTGGGTCCTCGTCAAGATCTTAACGAAAATTCAGAAAAATCCCTTATAATAACATTTTAACAAAAACAATCATAAAGAAGACCAATCAAAGAATTGAAAGTGTCATTACATTTCCTTACTTAACAAATAATACCAATTTAAAATTCAATAAATTTTCAATAATCATATCAAATTCCAAAGATTCTTTACAAAATTTCAACTCGAAATTCCTCGATACTCAATTTCACAAGATTTACGAAATCCTGTCAAATCACATATATTTAAAAAATTTCACTGAAATACACTACCAAACCCTTGCAAAATTATTCCACCATTAAATAAACATTCGTTTTCACGTGTCAAAAATGCACGCGTGAACTCGCTACTTTCCCACGACGTTCAGGGCTGCAATTTTCGCGAATTTTTCCGGTACTGAGGGGGAGGGGGGGGGGAAATGTCAGAAGTGTTTTACGGGGATTATTACGGTAATAATTCGCGATAGAGTCGTGATCTCTCGGTCGTTTGAGCGATGTAAATGTCATTTTGAAAGGGGTGTGCCGCGGCACGCCCTGGATTATTCTCTTCGAACTTGACACCTTTGTTTCGCGGTTACTTTGTCGCGTAACTAATCCGTTCGACTCCGCATTACGCGCCTATTGCATGTAATAATGATTTCGTCATAACCTTTTTTAAATGCATTTCTTGGGAATGTAATAAAATTTATTATTATTCTACAAAAACTTGTCGTTGAATGCACGGAGAGAAATGCTTTAGATGACGTATCAATGTAATTTTTAAGATATTTCTTATCAATTATTATATGTTTTTAGCCTGTCATCGATTTTTTTCATAGAAAATTCCCTAAAAATATTAATCATAAATAGAACTCAAAAATTTGGTATCTTCTTGTTTGTTTAACATGTTCTTTGCATCCTCGATAAAAATCATTTTCGAGACTAATCTCTTTATGTAATTACTCTCTATTGTCATAAATTCTAACATCATTCCATTAAAAAACATGACTAATTTTAAGTCTTTGTTAGATTTATTCTAAAACGATACTTATTTAATTAATTAGAAAATATAACTTCGCAACATATGGCAAAACAAAATTTTTTTTTATCTGATATTTTTTTTCATGTCCCTCCAACTTCCACGATCAAGCATTTTTTTTTCTTATATTTATGTATAACAACATGTAATTCCATAGATCAATCATACATCTGTAAAAAATTATAAATTTTCTTCAAACTTTTACGATGTAATCGTTTATCGAGTAAGCTGAAAATAGAAAAATTAATCCTAATCAGCAATACTGGAAAGAACTGTTTTCTTCTGATTTACCATTTGATTCTCGAACAAACATAATTTACGAGGGTTGCTATTGAAATTTCAGGAATGGGCAACCCTAGTCTTTTCACTTCAAATCTGCCATTGGCCTCCTAAAGTTTAACTTTTTTCAAGAAGAAAGTACTCAGATGATTTTGACTAACGAGCAATATTTGTGTTGTTTACAGTGACTTCAAAAATTCATCTTTGCCCACGAATGGAATTGACTTGTGAACACATTCGTGCGATAATTTTTTACAACTTTCGACGTGGACTATCTCAGCAACAGTGTATCGATGAACTTAATTCGACTTTCGGTGATGAAGTACCATCAAAAACCTCTGTATATCGGTGGTATACAGAATTCAATCGAGGCCGTAGTTCGCTCACGGACGAATTTCGTGCAGGTCGTCCAAAATCGGTTGTTGTGCCAGAAAACATTAACGCTGTCCGGAAACTGATATCGCAAGATCGTCATGTGACCTATCGTGGGATCGAGGAAACTCTAGGGATTAGTATGACCAGCATCAATAAGATATTACATGAACATTCAGCCGTGAAGAAGATTTGTTCGCGTTGGATACCGCATAATTTGACAGAAGCTCAAAAAAAGACTCGCGTCGATTGGTGCAAAGAAAAGCTCAAGAAGTTCGATCGCGGTGCCTCGAAAGCTGTTTATAATATCTGTGCAGGTGACGAATCTTGGATCTATGCGTATGAGCCCGAAGCAAAACAGCAGTCCACTGTACGGGTCTTCCAAGATGAGCCAAATCCGACAAAAGTTGTTCGCGCAAGAAGCACTTCGAAGCAAATGGTCGCCTGTTTCTACGGAATTACTGGACATGTGGCAACTGTACCGCTAGAGCATCGTAGAACGGTCAATTCTGAATGGTACAACACCATTTGTTTACCAGAAGTCATCACGTAAAAAGAAGCGCCAACGAAGCATCATTCTGCATCATGACAATGCGAGCTCTCATACATCGGCTCAAACAACTGCCTATTTGATCAGACAAAACGTCGAATTGATGGGTCATCCACCTTGCAGCCCTGATTTGGCACCTAATGACTTCTTTTTATTCCCGCACATTAAAAACAAATTGCGTGGTCAACGTTTTTCGGCGCTTGAAGAAGCCGTCGATGCGTATATGTCTTCAAAATTGAGATGATCCTCTAACATTGTCATTGACACAGCATTAATTGATGTCATGTCCATTATATGGACTTTGCAAATATAACAATTGTTATGTTAACAACAGTTGAATATCAAACCTATATGGACGTCACATCCACTTTTATTGATACGCCAGGATTATCACTTTTTTATCGACGCAGTATCCATATTCATGTATGCGACATCAACAAATTTCTCTCCGAGTGAGAAATAGAATAGAGTAAAATTTCCTCAAGTGGACCCCCCAAAACCGAAAGTTAACATTCTGAGACAATAATGACATTTTTCGATTATGCCTGTGACACAACTATACTCCATAAAAAATTTTTCCCCAAAATGGAAAATTACAACAGATATATGTAATTGTTCTTTAGTATTGCTTTTCACGAAAAAATTGTGTATCTTTTGAATGGTTTGATAGAATGGGACGTGGCTTGTTACAAAATGCAGGAAAATGTTTGGTTAAACTTACTAATACTTGTTACATGAAAAAAATATTTTGTTATAAACAAATCTTTTTTTTTGTCACTTCTGGAGCTTCGATTTAAGTCGAATAAACAGAAAGACGATTGCAATACCCTCTTGTTTGAAACTACGAAGAAAAAACTTAGAACCTCCTAATATTTTTCGAGAGTTAGGCATCATTAGTGAGCTATTATTATTATAATAGTTAGATAATTCCCAAAAAGTTTCCAGAGTTTTACTCAAAGGAATTTCATTTCCTTTGTTATATTCGAAAAAATTGTCCCAGGAAGATTTCAAGTTTTTTGCTTGAATATCTGAAATGTCTGCAAATTTTGTAATCCTATCATGATTTCACGAGTTTGGATTCCAAGTTCATCATCCGGTGTTTATGAGGATTAAAGTAATCTTTTACGTATTACATTCGGAAGACCTTGTAATTTGTCAGAGCATAAAATTTCATAACAATGGAAATAGCCAAAGTTCAAGTCTTCAGGTATTAAATTTCTGGTGACATTAAATATTCGACGAGTTAAAAATATGAATGAGTTAAAAATATGAATGAGTTAAAAATACACCATATGAAATATCTTCTATAAAGTATTTATAAATAGGATGCACAAAAAAAAATCTTGCTGAAATCTTGAACCATTGTCTTTTTAGAACTTTCAATAAGATTATATAAATACGAAGAGTAATTGGAATATTTTGGAATCTTTTTTATCACAATTATTTTGTAGGAACAACGTCGTCATTAAAAAAACGTACACTCAAATCTCTTCCGTTCACCCACGTTAAATCCCATGGCAAATTTCACATCCAACTCCTTCATTATTTTCACCTTCATTACACCGCAAAAACTCTTTCAATTTAACTTTCCCCCAAACTTAATTACAGTATGGAGCACGTACATGTATGCTCAACAAGGAATCGAGAATCTTGTAACTCGAGATCTTTCAGGTTCTGCAAATTTTCACATTCTGTTATAAGGTACTCGATTTTAGCATTTTCATTTCAAAATTTGATTCAATTTGATTAAAATTGGAAGGTTTTTTTGTTTCTTTGTTTATAAAGTAGATTTTCTATTAATCAAATTATGTCTGAGATTACAAGATTTCGAATTGTCACATGTTCGATTCTGTCCAGTTGCGAACGCAAGGGGGGAGATTCAGAGGTCAATCCCCACTCTGAAATTCGGAAACTATATGCCAAAAATAAAAATTTAGTACCAAATCTACGTTTTCTTTCTTAGTCAACATTCTATTCATTTTTATGATCGTTTGAACAGAGAAACAATGTTAAACAACTCCCCGATGACTTTTTTTGTTCAGAATGCGCAATTTTAGCTGTAGAATCAGAGACCACAGTATTAACTTTCAAATTTTAACAGGAACTTATATAATGAAAGTCAATCAAATCAAATTCTCGAACGATAAGTTCTAGTAGCTAAAATTTTCGGTGAAAAATTAAATATCAACTTCCAATTTTTATCTTTAAACATGGAGAATATTACAAAATTACACGTCAGTATCGGTAATAGTCAATGTTCCATATTTTAAAAATGAAATAATACATTGTAACTTTAGAAGGTCGATTTTTCAAATTATAGGTTGTTGATGGGGAAGAATTTCGAAATGAAAAAAACAAATGTAGGTATTTTCAAATTTGAAAGTTTTCGACCTGTTTTAACGATTTGATGCGAGTCTTGAAGATAAGAAACTCATAAGTAAAAATATGGACAAATGAAGACATTTGAAATAGTAAAATTTCAGTATATGTTACCACTCATTTGAAAAAGAAAAAATTGCAGAATGAGCTTTTTGTTAAATATAAAGTTATATTTACATAGTTTTAATTAAACCACGACAAACATAAAATATAAATATCATAAAACCGATATTTCTAACTTGTAAACTGAAATAATACTTGGTAAATTTGCAAGGCTTTTATTAGTTTAGAAAAGTTGTACATTCTAAATGCTTCGATTGGAAAACATTTTTTCTATAGAATAATTATCATTAATTGCAGTTTGTAATTCAAAGAATTAAATAGCTTGAATTTCGAAATTTCGCTAAATTTATGTAAATTTATTGAGAAAACAATTGATAGTTGCCAATTTAGACGCATAAAAATTGGAGAACTTATCAACACCAAAATATACACTTTTTTCTAAATTCAAATATGTTTATAAAAAAGTATCGAAATTCAGCATGAGCAACCCCGAAATATAACATAAAATCAACAAATTTGAAACGCAATAAAATTCTAGACACAAAATCGAGGATTTGTTATAAATAAAGGAAAAATTTGATGATCCAAGTATTCAAAATATTTTGGAAGTATATTTTTTCGTGGAAAATTCCTCCCGAAATTTTTTCTAAGTGCGCCTTCGATTTCGCCAGATAAAAATTTAAAAATTAGGATGAACAAATTTTTCTTGTGATTGGTATTCAATAATTCAAATACGAGTGAAAATTCTTATCGAGATTTATATAACCTATATTTAAAATACACTTGGAATGGAAAAAAAAGAACTATTATTTACGATTAGGGATATATGTTCGATTCATCTAAAATTTGGTGACTTGTATTTTGGAATGTCCAATATTTCGTTTATTTTTTATTCAGTTGATTTGGAATAAAAAATTGGCAATGTCAAAAATTTTTTCATTGTAAGATTAGAAACCTGAAGATTCGAAATTTCAAATTTTTATAATTTAGGGTTCTTTGCACTTGAAAATGACGTAAAAAAAAAAATATTTTGTAAGTAAATTGTAAAAAAAAAAACAAATCAATAAAAGCGACAGGTTTTTTAATACACTTTTTATCCTACAGCCATGTCACTGAACACAAAAAATTGTAAATCACATCCAAAAAGAAAACATTAATGTATCATATGATTACAATGAAATGCTATGAAAAATATGCGAGTGGATATGTAATCCCGTCATATATGTATGATCTTTTCTGATATCGACTTGTTTATTCGTCGCTAATGATGTTCACCAAAAACTGTATAAAAAACATTTTCCTGAATAAACGAATTTAAATGAAAACATGCACTTGAAAATCAAAGTCTCAATATTTGTTGATTCAAAATTTGAAAAAAAATTAAGGAATCGGAGAATCCGAGTATAGAACTCTAATTTTCAATAGTTATTGATTTTTACTATTTTTTTTTTTCAATAACTGGAAATTAGTATTTCAAAATTTCAGAAAATTGAAATTCATAATCTGTGGACAGATTCCGCAATGTGAATGTTTGTAATATAAAGTAAAGTTTGTTAAAAATTCAAACAAAACCAGAATTCATTTTTTCAAAATACATAAGTTCTCTAGAAAATGGTAAAATTCCAAATGCAGTATTACATGAAATTTCCGTATTCAGGAAATCACTACGTCATGAATGTTGACCAAGATTCCAATCATTTTCTCATTCAAAAATCTGTTGATTCATGATCCAAATCAGAAACAAGAATCTCTTCAGTTCTCTAAAATAAAAAAAATCTCATCAACAAGTGCACAACATAAGAACTTATTCATAAAAAACTTTAATATCGAAGCAAATGCCAAAAATCTCCCAAAAGTCTTACAACCCAACAAATAATTTCCCAAAAACTGCCTCAATTTAAACACGTTCTCACCCATCGATTCTCTCCTAAATCGCTCAAAAAAAAAGTTAACCAACTTCACATTTACCTCTTCCATTATTTCCACTCGCGCCTTCATCATAACATAATAGCGCAAAAAAGCGCCTCTCAATAATAAACCCCGATCCCCCCGATTCAATTACAATTTCAATCACGCACGTCCAATTCATGACTCCCACAAGAAAATCGCAACACTCCTTTTGCAACGACTTTTACCTCATGACCGATCGATATAAGTCCTCTCAAAATTTTCCCTCGAACGCGATGAATTTTCCCCACTTTTCCCGAGCCCTTTCAGGCTGTACTTCACCCGGCACTAGAAAATTTTCCGAACTTTTCCGGGGGGTGAAAACTTACCCTCGGGAGGACTCCTCGCGTACGGGGGGTTTTTCCGGGTCGCGGAAAAGCGGTTACTGGGTGGTGCAGTAATGCCTTGGCGAAGTACTGAGGCAAGGTACGTTCACTACATTCTTTCGAGCTCGCCTGCGAGGTGCGAGTGACTGGATGTAAGTTGATTTCCCTCTCTTGCCCGACGTCGTTTTCATAGCTTCTTTACATTCTACTTTTGCTTGCTACGTGGCTTTCACTTCGAGCTCCTCGAGTCTTGAGATTGCTCGGGTCCTAACGGTCCAGCCTTTGAGAAATAACGTACCTTGTCCAAAGCGCCCGAGGGGCATTATCGCATTCGGAGTCATGTCAGATTTTCCAGTCAACTACACTGCAGCACTGTGAAAAATTTCGATAAGAACTGATTTCTTGGAGCCAATGTATTTTGATAGGTACGGTTTCAATCGTGCATACATTTTTTGAGCAGCGTACCCTTATGAAAAACAGCTATTAGCAACTGTTGGGAACTATTAGAAACTATTTGGCATTATTGGGAAACTATTGAATGATTTCAATAGTTTTAACAGTTTCAATAATTTTTTTTCTTATAGTTTCCATAGTTTCAATAGTTCCTATAATATTCCTGCCAATAATTTCAATGATCGAAATAGGTTCAGTGATGTTAAATCATTGTAACTATTAACTTGAATGATTTTACATCATTTTCAAATCCGATTTGAAATCACAATTTAATGATCATTTGCATGAAAATTGTTAAATTACAACTTTTAATGCAATTTTCACATTGTAAATGATTTTCAATCACTTTCAAGATTTTCAATGATTTTCGATCATTTCAATGATTTTCAGTCATTAAAATAGTTTCAATGATTTTCAATCATTTTCAAATCCGATCTGAAATCACAATTCAATGATTATTTCCATGAAAATTGTGGGAGCACAAGTTTTAGTGCAATTTTCAAATTGGAAACAATTTTCAATCGTTTTCAAGATTTTCAATCATTGAACTAGTTTAAATGATTTCCATAGCTTCAATAATTCATCTTTTAATAGTTTCCATAGTTTTCATAGTTTCAATAATTTATCTTTCAGTATATTTCATAGTTACTATGATTTCAATAATTTCCCTTTTTATAGTTTTCATAGTTTTAATAGTTCCTATAATATTTCTGCCAATAGTTTCAACGATTAAAAGTTTCAATGATTGAAATAGTTTCAATGATCGAAATAGTTTCAATGATTTTCAATCATTTTCAAATTCGATTTGAAATCACAGTTTAATGATTATTTGCATGAAAATTGTTAAATCACAATTTATAATGAAATTTTAAAATTAAAAATGATTTTCAATCACTTTCAAATCCGATTTGAAATCACAATTTAATGATTATTTGCATGAAAATTGTGAAAGCACAATTTTTAGTGCAATTTTCAAATTAGAAACAATTTTTCATTATTTGCAAGATTTTCGATGATTTTCAAGATTTTTAATGATTTTCAATCATTTCAATGATTGTCAGTCATTGAAATAGTTTCAATGATTTCCATAGCTTCAATAATTAATCTTCTAATAGTTTCCATAGTTTTCATAGTTTCAATAATTTATCTTTTAGTAGATTTTATAATGTCTATAGTTTCAATAATTTTGAAACTATTGAAATATTGGAAACTATTAAAAACTATAGGATTAAAAAACTATTGGAAACTATTGATCAAGAGTTACCAATAGTCTTTTCTCACAAGGGTATTAAGTGTGCACTGGGCAATCGTGCAAATTTTCACAAATTTTATCACTATGATCCTGGATTCAACAAATTTGGAAATAAAAACTTCTAAATTATTAAATTTATAGTTTGAATTAAAACTTGTATATCACCCTCTGCACACGTTCATGTCGTTTTGCACAATCGTCCAGTACACAATAAATACGGTGCTCAGTAAATTTATGTACAATTGAGACCATCCTGCTCCACTTAAAAGATTAATAGCATAGACTAATGAGATTGCAACTACATTTCGAGAAAAGTTGTGTTTTACTGTCAAAGGAAAAACGCAGTCAAAAATTTTGTACTTCGGTACGTTTTCTACATGGAGGGAACAGGTGTAGTTAAATTTACTAAACATGTTTAGTTGTTCATTTTTGCGTCATTCCAACAACACTTTCTGTTATGTGTACGAAACAATATATCATTTCGTTTAGTAGAAATAATGAAACTGTTCAGTCAAAAACGTATAGTCAACTTGCTCGAACGAAACAGAGAATTGTCTGATTGCCTAAATGGATACTTAGTTCTGTCAACTAAGTGCATTATCCGTTCATATTTCACTATTCTGTTTAGTTAGTTGAACTATTATTTTAGTCCAGTCAACTATTCATTTTCCTCGGTGTATTCATAATTGACAAAGTTTATACTTTGTGATGCGAAAAACAAGCTAAAATTTTTTTAAGCCACTCAAAAATGCTTACCAATTGATCGTTAAAATGTAATTGTACGTAAGGTAAAGCAACATCACCTCTCTACATATGGTAGAAGACAATTCAATAAATAACAAATAATCATTTAAACATTTTTTGTTAGTCCACTGCAAAAAAACACATGCGAGACATGTCTCCGTAGAAGACACGAAGACGCGGAATTCGTGTCTTCAGTCATTAAGTGTCTTACTTTTATGTGTCAAAAAGATGTGTTTCAAAGACATCTTTGAACGTCTTAAAAATGGCATCAAAAAGTGTCTCGTGGCAAGACACCATTTTTTGCAGTGTCGACATTTTATTCAGCAAAAGGATTCGCAAATATTGTATAATTGGGACAAGCGCCCCGCTCTTTAAATGGCCCACCAACAATCTGGATAAGCCATTCATTTTTGTTGATGTAAATTAAAGAAACGAAGATTATAGAAAATCAACATGAATATTTATTCAAGACAAGACAGTTTGACAGTTCGCTACGCGATCAATAAAACCCGTTGTCAAGCAAAAAACTAAAACAAGAGATAAACGTGCAGTTTGAAATGAAGTCGATTCTAATTAACAAACGAAATTTAAATACTCTACTTCAACAATTTTCAACGTAATTATTGTTATTGATCAATTTCAAGACGTTATTCATCAATGAAAATCACCTTTATTCTGGTTTTTTTGGTGCGGTTTAAAAATTTTACTTTCGACCTTCGTGTCGTTGCCACCTTGATCGACGATCTCAGTCCTGTTGTTTCAATCATCTTCCAAAATCAGTTTAATTATTTTGACTATAATTTTTTTATTATGTAATAGAGGAAAATCAATGAAATCACTATTTTTTTTACGTTCTTTTGTCTCTAAAGCAATTTCAATCCAGATCATCAAAGTAGAGCACTTGTCCCTGAAGATTTCTCGACTAACGATTGGCCACTTTTTACTAATAATCCTGCAGTACGTTTGTAATTTGAAATTTTGAAAAATAAAGTGTTGTTCCTACATCTGGAAGTATTACCTGACAAAAGGACAGTCTCAATTTTAAAAAACGCGGGCTCTTATCCCGGAGTTACCCTACTGTTTTTTACGTACACGCCGACCATTTAATTTTGTTTTTTCGTGTTTCAAAAATATAATTTTATATTTCAGACATTAGTATAATGTATATTGGAAAAAACCAGTCATTCAGTTAGCCAGAAAAAGGAAGTTGGAAAGCTACCCAAATCGAAATTAGAATCAAAATTATAACCAACTTGAAACTATGAAATCGGATTTAAAACCTTCATGACATGTGAAATCTGATATAACACGAAATAATCCTTGTGAGTGGTTTTTCAACTATTTAAACCTATCAGAGTCAAAATCAAGATCGGAAGTACAGCCAAGTTGAACCTGAGAAAAACGCCGGCAAAATTTCGTGAGTTTTTGAATGAACATATCGAAAAATTCTATCTTTGAAAAGACTATATTGAATAATAATTTTCCTTTCCTCCAAGTCAAAATAATTTATCACATTACTTGCATTTGCTGATTATCACTGAATTTAGAGAATAGAAATTTTTATTGTTATCTCGCAATGGACGCGGCCATTGTCTTGATGGGTGCGGCCATTTTGAAATGTGAGTGCGGCCATCTTGAACGCTCACTTCAATCTTGTAATTTCCTGAAGTTGACCGGAACATTTAAATTTGAATTTTTTGTCGAGTAAAATTTCATCACAGTTTGGTTAATTTTTCCTTGGAATCCCCATTGTGTGTTATTTTTTGTCTTGTGACATTGTATATAGTACTTGAAAAAGCTCAACAACACTCAACAATAAGCTGGCATCAATTAATAATTAATTAAGTATTTCTGAAACAGGAAAAGTCCATGAAAAAGACAATGAAATTCTTTAACGAATGTTGAAAATATGTTTAAATAAATACTCGGTTTAAATATCAGCTTTTTGTTCCAATTATTTTCTTTTGTTAATACGTCCATTAATCTCCGAAATTTCGCGAATTAGTTTATTTATTTTCCAAATACTGTAATTTTCGTACTCAACTGAAATAGGGTCTCGTACTTTCAACACGTCGATTCATTTTTGTGATTTCGAATTCGTCGTTATTCTCGGCGCGGATTTAGTAATCGAGATTGCCAAAGCTCGCGCACAATAAATTGAGCGCCGGCTTTGGCAATACGCGGCTCACAATGACAACGCGCGTTACACTTAGTACACTCATACATAACTTTTTGCTCCACAAAAAATCCAGTAAACGTTTGAAATAGCATAGAATTACAGGTAGAGATTTGGTACACTTTCCAAGGCGAAGAAGATTTTTCTTCTCGGAAGTGGCATTTGGTACAGATCCTGTTCTGCTGGAGCGGTTTATGTAACATTAATTTTATTCCTGGAAAATTACGTTTACTTAATAACAAGTTCTTATATTTTTTTATATTCTTTCTTTCAAGTTCGTTCCAACTTTTTGAGTCACTTGAATATAAAATCATTGATTGGGTTTTTTATGTGATTTTCTTTGATTGCAATAAATTGGTTATCATATCCCATTGTGACATGTTTTTGTAAACTATTTGCATTATGTTTACATAAAGAAGTAAATAGTAAATTATTCGTCTTTTTTTTACTGAAGTTACAAGAGAGTATATTTATGCGATTTTTTTCTAAATTACTTGGAGAAATTTACTAAAAGTATGCGAATAACTGCAAAAATACGAGTTTTTCCTTTTTCTAACCAAATGCTTGTTATGAAACGAGTGAAACGATTTTATTTATTATTCATAACGAGCAAAGTCGCTTTGACGTTCAGTTGAGAGAAAACTGTCGCTATCATAATTAAAAAGTTTGTCAATAGAACCTTGATATTGAACCAAGAATTTACAAATCCGGAAATTCTACAATAAGAACTTGCTGGAAAAAACTAAATTCCTGAAAATAATGATTTGAAACAATTTTCCCACAATTTTTCAGGCCTTTAATAAAAAAATAAGAAAATTTCAAAAGTAATTTTAGGAATTGGCTCATTAGGGGGTAAAAACTGAGAACCAGTTTTTGAATTCCCTATTATCAAATTTGTTCGATTCAGGCCCATTCTAAATAGAAAAATTTATAAAATGTTTTCGAGTAGATATGTTTATATCTACTATATATTGTAAA
This sequence comes from Platygaster robiniae, assembly GCA_028476575.1. NCBI lineage: Eukaryota > Metazoa > Arthropoda > Insecta > Hymenoptera > Platygastridae > Platygaster > Platygaster robiniae. The sequence continues at coordinate 19,608,280 of CM052027.1, forward strand.
AACTGTAAAAATTTCAAATTTTGTGAATAAGATGTTTGGATATGTACAAGTTCTAATTTCCTCTTTAATCAAAAACACTCGTCATTGAAGGCAAAACTACCCCATTTTTTATTTATAGCAGGCTGAGTTGTTTAGACGTGCGTGACAAAACTACCCTTCGAGTGGTAAAGTTTCAAAGTTGTTATTAACGTCAAAAATGAAGGCCATCAACAGCTCGGAATCAACGCTCTATTTCAACAAAACTTTTCTTCCATATGGAGTTTACGTTACAACGCTTTTTAATTTGTTGAAGAATTAGTAAAAGTTTCATAAAATAGCTGCTATCCCGAGATCAACAATTTTTTTCGCAACAACTTTCGTTGTATCTTCTAGACAAAATGTACATTCGTCTGTATTTATAACAAAATGCGAATTCGCAACAAAATTTTGTTACAAAATAACAAAATGAAAAAATGCAAATTTATTATTGGAACGCAGAGAAGGGGTTTTGAGGGTCGAAACCTCTCCCCAAATTCGGAAAATATTTGCCTAAAATGAAAATTAACTACTAAATCTACGTTTTATTTTGTTAGTCAAGAATTTAATTTTTTTTTTAGATCCCTCGAATGGATAAACAATGTTAAATGACTGGGCATCGACTTTTTTTTAATATAAATGGGGAATTTTAAGTGTAAAATTACAAAGATTTAAGTGTCAACTTTCAGATTTTTACATCGTAGCAGACGTGCCCAGACATATGTGCCTTTCTCTCGCGCATCCATAAGAGCGTGCGCGTTAGAAGAAGACGAGACGATATTATTGGAGTAAATATACACACGGCGGTTTCATATTTATTTAAGCGACGGATGAATCGCGACTACGTTCGAAGATTTATTATTCAATTCCAATTTTCTTCAGTTATCGTTCAATTTATTCTTCAAAATCGTCCTAAATCATTCCTTTGCATAAATTTTCTTCTAAAGTTGGACAAAAAAAGGGGAGAACATGATGAGCAGAATATATAGATGAAAAAGAGTGGTCCAACGTCCTAAAAAGTTTTTATTTCTGTAAACGTAATATCAGTGTTTGCTCAACTTTGACGAAGGGCCGGCCTTGCTGTAGAATAATATAGCGCAATAATGGCAATAACAATGATAAATATATTTATCTGGGTCGCTCAATTGGACTAGATACACAAGATCAGAATTATTATGGATTTCTATACAGCTTTCTGGAATTAAAGGCTCTAGGAGTAAAAGTAATGAAAATTTTCAATATTTTCATAGATTTTTGAAAAAATAATATCCACACTCATTTCAAGTATTCCATAGATTTCTAGAATTTTCATATTTTATGTTATCTACAAAATTTTGTAGTACTTTCTGGCATTTTTATAGATTTCTAGTATTTCTACAGATCGCTCTATATGTGGATTTCTAGAATTCGATGTTATAGTATTGATAATTTTAACGAGTTGAAATGTTAAAATTAATTTTCCAGAAAACAGTATGTTTTATTATAAATGGGCAATTTTAATTGTAGAATTATAAAGATTCAACAGTGTCAACTTTCAAATTTTTACATCGTAGCAGACGTGCCCAGACATATGTGCCTTTCTCTCGCGCATCCATAAGAGCGTGCGCGTTAGAAGAAGACGAGACGAGATTATTGGAGTAAATATACACACGGCGGTTACATGTTTATTTAAGCGACGGATGAATCGCGACCACGTTCCAAGATTTATTTTTCAATTCCAATTTTCTCCAGTTATCGTTCATTTTATTCTTCAAAATCGTCCTAAATCATTCCCTGGCAATAATTGAAAAAAAAAAGGGGTGAACATGATAAGTAGAACATATAAATGAAAAAGAGTAGTGTAACGTCCTAAAAAGTTTTTATTTCTGTAAACGTAACATCAGTGTTTGCTCAACTTTGACGAAGGGCCGGCCTTGCTGTAGAATAATATAGCGCAATAATGGCAATAATAATGATAAATATATTTATCTGGGTCGCTCAATTGGACTAGATACACAAGATCAGAATTCTTGGTGGTTGTGAGGTGACGTAGGATCATTGGCCGTGCAGACCGTGGAATTGGACATCCAAGCGAGGTCTTGAACGGTTGCGCAATGCATCGAGAAAACCGCGAACACGACCAATACGTGCATTACGTTGTGGGAATTCAATATAATGTCGAATTTCCCGGGCATCCATTTTTCCGGCACCCGAAAAGCCCCGATTGTTCCTCCCAATATCGATAAAAAATCCTGAAATTTTATAGTTTTCTTATTTTTATAATTTTGTTCCTTTCCAAAATAGGTTTGAAGTAACTCGGTCCCAGGGGCATAGACAGAAAAAATTTTTGGAAGGGGTTTTTTTGGAAAAATGTATATTTCTGGGGATTTTAAAATTTTTTGTCTTTGAGTGCAATACTTCATTTTTTCGATATCTCAGCAACTTTCGGGCTCCAGAGTTGTGCATTTCTCAATACGTATTTAATGAAGTGGCATTTGATTTTTGTGATTTTCAAGTTACTGAGATTACGTTTTTTCTGATACATTCAGTATATTTTTTATATTTCTTCAGTATTTATACAACTTGAAGGATTCCCCAATATTATTATGGATTTCTATACAGCTTTCTGAAATTTAAGGCTCTAGAAGTAAAAGTAATGACATTTTTCAACATTTTCATAGATTTTTGAAAAAATAATATCTACACACATTTCAAGTATTTCGTAGATTTCTAGAGTTTTATATTTTATGTTATCTACGAATTTTTTTAGTACTTTCTGGTATTTTTATAGATTTCTAGTATTTCTATAGATCGTTCTATATGTGGATTTCTAGAATTCGATGCTATGGCATTGAAAATTTCAACGAGTTGAAATGTTAAAATTAATTTTCCAGCAAACAGTATCTTTTATACAGATTTCCAGTACTTTTTTTTGTATTTTTTTAGTATTCAAACAATTTGGAAGAATTTTTAGTATTTCCATAAATTTCTATGTAGGCTATGTAATTTTTCAAAATTATATAATATTGAAAATTTTGATGTGTTAAAATGTTTAATTTTCAAAAAATAGCATCTTTTATGAAGATTTCATGTGTTTGTTTTTTCATTTTATATTTTTTAATATTTATACGATTTAAAAATTTTTGTGGTATTTTTATGGATTTCTAGGTAAATTTTTAGAGTTATTTGCTCTGGGATTCGAAGTCTTATAATTTTTTGAAAATATTTCATATACTCAGTTTTTGAGTATTAACAGATTCATAATACCAAGGATTTTCTAGTATTTCTGAAAGATTTGTACTATTTTTCAAGATTGCTGTATATGTTTCAATAATTATTGAATTATTGCTCTATAATTTAAAGTATAACTATAATTATAGTACTTTCATAGATTTCTAGTATTTTTACGCGAATCGCTCTATATATTTTCAACGAATTCGATGCTTTAGTATTGAAAATTCTAACGGGTAAGAATGTTTAAAATAGTTTTCCAGAAAACAGTACCTATTTTTTACACAGATTTCTCTTATTTTTCCTTTCATATTTTTTTAGTATTTAAACAATTTAAAGAAATTTTTGGTTGGTATTCAAAGTTCTATAATTTGTTGAGAATATTATATTTACACAGTTTTTGAGTATTAATACATTCATAATACCTACTTCTCGCATTTTTTATGAAATTTTGAATGATTTTTTAGTATTTTTTTTTTTTTGATTCGTATAAGTATTTTTGAAAATTACTGTATAGATTTCCGGAATTGTTGTAGAATTTAAATTTCGATAGATTTTTAGGTATTTTTATAGATTTCTAGTATTTCTACGGATCGCTCCATAAATTTATAGAATTTGATATTATTTATCATCGAAAATTTCAACGTACTAAAATGTTTAAATTATTTTTTCAAAAACTGTATCTCTGGTAAGGACTTTGAGAAATAGTTTTTCCTTTCGTATTTTCGTAGTACCTAAACAATTTAACATAGTTTTTGGTATTTTTATGGATTTCTGTGTAAATTTTTAAAATTATATGCTTCAGAATTCAAAGTTATGTAATTTTTGGAAAATATTTCAACATAGTTTTTAAGTATCGACATATTTATAATACTTCTAGTGTTTTTGATGCTCATGAAATTTTGAAGAATTTTCTAGTATTTTTTAAATATTTGTAGTATTTCTAAAGATTGCTGTGTAGATTTCTAGAATTGCTTTAGAATTTGAATTTCGATAGATTTTCGGTATTTTTGAATAAGTTAAATCTACACATATTGCCAATATTTTAAAGGTTTCTTGTTTTTTCTTATTTTTGAAGTATTTATAAGGTTTCGTAGAGTTCTCTAGTACTTATACAAATTTCTAGCTTTTCTGAAGTGTGCTATGTACATTTTTGGAATCCGATTCTCTAGAATTCAACTAGACATATCTCAAGTATAACTTGGAATTTTTCTCCTTGGGGTCCTCCAGATTTCCAAAAATATATTTTTGATAGTTTTCATGTCTTTTTGTCTCTTTTTTTTTTCATTTTCACATGAAATTATGATTATTAACACCTAAATTTCAAGAGGAATTTTAACCCCTGAAACCCCACTCTGTCTACGCCCACTAATCTTCTCAAAATTTTATTTTCCAATTATTTCACTTCTAATCGATATTCATCGACCATGAATTCATTTCCCAACATTTCCACCAGCATCACGAGGGAAAAAACACGGTCTCGAACTCTCGAGTAATTTCATTTCCCATCCAATAAGAGGCGAATCGCGTTTCGTATGGGAAATCGCGTTCCTCCAATCGTTCAAATGGGCACATCAATATTCTATTCGTGAAAAAAAAAGAAAAAAAATGCGTTGCGTACTTGGAGTATAATGTGAGTCAAAGCTTCAGGATTTCCTCCACCTTTGCCCGAGAGCCTTAGTCCGATCGTAAGTATTCTCATAACGAACGGAGGCAAGAAACAAATGCGTCTTTCCCACGGCGACCGCGCGTTCATTGCCTTTATCAGATAAATCACACGTTTTTTTCAATGTTTATTATTTATTGCAGTCAAGGATGAACCGAAATTTTCTCGGTTTGGAGAATTTCCTAGGATTTTTGGGGATTTTTCCAATTTGTCATTCGTCCAAACATTGAGAAACTCTTCATTCATTATTAAAAATTTTTCAGAATTGTCATAAAGATACAATTCCTGAAAAATATGTCTAATTAGCTCGCGGTTAAAAAACTTCAAAGACTTTTCCAAAAGGGTCGAAAAAATTTCAGCTGGCACGATTTTTCTCGAGAGAGTGGAGAAAATTGTTTATTGCTCTTCTAAAAAAACAATAAACAATTGCTCTGGTCACAATTTTTCTCACCTTCAATAAACCCCAAATACTGACAGTCCAATACATCCAAACGCAAGCGTGCCACAAAATATTTGACGAGCAATGGACAGAAGCCACAACCATTGGAATCGCGCCTAATTAAAAAACATTCACGATTCATAAGCCATGCATGAAATACTATACACTCGTTCCTCGCAGGAGCGAGCTGCTCAGGACCGAGAAAATGAAAAGAATGAACACGCGAGAGACTCCCACTCTCGAATGGACTGCGCAAAGCGAGATGCGTGAGAGTCAGTCGGAGTCAGACAGTCGAACACGTCGGACGTTTCCACGCGCTCTTTCGATTCAGGGCTCGTTCCTGCGAAGCTCGCTCCATCGAGGAACGAGTGTAATCATACTTTTCGGTCAATTATAATATCCATATTAACAAGACTTCAAAGCAAAAAGTGCAATTAGAAAAATCTCGGTTTCAAACACAGCTGAACACATAGCTTTTCGCACCATCAAAGAAAATTTTAAAACTCTTTCGAAGTTGAACGAAAACTGTTTTGAACTTCGTATAAATAATGAATTATCGTTCACTAAGTTCATTTTTCAATGAAATATTTACAGTTAAGAAGACACGGAAGATCTTCAGACGTTCCATGTTCTCTTAAAGTGATTTTTTGGTAGATTGGAGAATTTGTGGAACTGACCGAAACTTTGGCAAATCCAGATTCCGAGCATATCGATTTTTAGCAAACATTTGTACATAGTTTCGTCGTAGTTGACGTTCATGAAAACATGGTAGAAAAAGGAACCAATCCAAGGGCTAATGGCGGAAAAAAGGTGGCACCACGACAGGAACTCTATGTAACTGTTGGGGTGGTCCAAGGGGAGAAAATCCGGAATTACGACCAGAACGTAAACGAAGGCCAAGCCTGAAACGCCATTTTTTATCGGGAAAACTAATTAATGATTTTCGCAAATAATCTTGCATGTTTTTTGTAATTGTCTTAACTGTTAATTATTTTTAGTTTCATTTTGACAGCCTCTAAAAACGAAAGAAAAATTTTTTTTTTAAATTCGCACCCGCCATTTTGTCGCAAATCAGGATGACGAAAAACGTCTCGATCGAACGATAGCCAACATTGTGACAAGTAATTGAAAACAAATTTTTGTGTTTCAGATTCTTTATGCAAGCTGAATTGTGTGCACCGTTTTACTCAAGTATTTTGAAAGAGGCACATTTAAGGTCATCGAGAGGTTATTAATAAAGTTGACAAAATTCTGTAAAAAAAAATATGTTAAACATTTGATCTTGCTCAATAGAAAAAAAAAAACAATCCAATAGGCACCTTTCCAAAAAATTTTTTTATTTAGCATATTTGAACATATTTGTATTATTAAAAAAATTTTTTAAAAATTTTCAACAGAGAAAAATTATTAGAAAATGTAAGAAATATCAATATTTTTACAAATGTCGAAACTGTTATGAAATTTGTTGGTACTGTCTGATTAATTAAAAATATCGAAACTAGCGAAAATGTTGAAATGGCTGTAATATTGCTTAATCTCGAAGAACAAGCAATGATGAGTACTATTTTTCATTCTTGAATTAAAAAAATTTGTTTTAATCTACAGTAATGATTATTTGTGAACTGTTTTCATTACCACTGCCCGATAAAATGCTGATTCAACTGAATGGAAAACAAGCAACTTTAACTGCGGTATAAATAATTATTCATGTAGATAGAACTTTACACAATGACGGAACGAAACACATTGATCCCGTGAAATATTTATTGTTCTTTTTTGCTTCCGACCCATTTTTTAATGAAATAATTCCATTGGTAACTGTTGTTTTTTGATTTGACGATAAAATTAAATCATTAAAAGTTACATAATTGGAATTTCTCAATATAAATATAGTCATTTTATGTACTTAAATTTTGCGATTTTCAATCTTCAAACTCATTTTCATAATAAATTTCCGATGGACTGGAATCACTGGCGAAATTCCAATGAAAAAAGTTATTTTTCGTTCAACTAAATATCACTATATTTTAAAATACCATGTTTTCCATTATGAAACCCTTATTTAAACAATTAATAAAGCAATGTGTCTAAAATAATGATTTTGAAGGAATCACCATACCAAAAAAAGTAACATTTTTTTGTAATCCTATTCTTCAAAACTGCTCTTATCATTTCAAAATAAACTCGAAATCCATCTATAATTTTTTGTTATATATTATAAATTTTAGCATGAAATAACAATTATTTTATTCGAAAGGGCGAAAAAAGAAAAAAAGTATGTAATTAACTTCCTAAAGATTTCAAAAAATTTATTACACTCGAATATTTTATAAAATAAATTGAAGTTTTAGAAATGTACAATACACAGAAATTAATTTTTCATTTTCATTTTATTGTCTCTATGGAAACATTTTTAATCAAGTGGAAAATTTATTCGAATTTTTGGTTGCAAAAAGAATCACTGACGAAATTTCATTGATACATTTTTTCACATCAAACTTCAAACATGATGTCTATCAATTTATGAAGAAAAGTAATAAATTTGCACCCTTTCTTCATTTTTTTTAGGCCATCACTGACGCAATTCAAAACAAAATCTAAAATTTTTCCTTTCAAATGAACCCCCTTAAGATTCGAAAAAAATATGCCAAAAATGAAAAATAACTACTAAATTTATGTTTCATTTTGTAAGTCAACAATTTAATTTTTCTTATAATCGTTTGAATGAATAAACAATGTTCCATAACTCGCCATCGACTTTTTTAATGCGCATTTTAAACTGTAGAATTGGAGATATTCAATATTGTCAACTTTAAAATATTAACAGATACCTATATTATGAAATTCAATAAAATCAAACTCTCGAATAGTAAGTTTCGACAGCTCAAATGTTTAGTGAAAAATTAAATATAAACTTCCAATTTTCATCGTTAAACGTAGAGAAAATGAAAAAATTACACGTCAGTATCAGAAATAGTAAATATTTCATATTTTGAAAGTCAAATGATATATTGTGATTTTTATTGAAAGATTTTTAAAAAAACAGTTTATTGTAATTAGAAACGTAGAAGAGTTCCTAAATGAAAAATAAACAAATAAATGGATTTTAAAATTTAAAATATCAATGTTTTCGAACTTATTTTTTAACGATTTGATGTGAGTCTTGAAGATGAGGAACTCATAAGTAAAAATATTGACAAATGAAAACTTTTGTTAAAAAAGTATTAAAATAAACAAAGGTTATTAGGATGAAAGATTTTAAAAAATTCATAGTTGGCAAAAAAATCAAAGTAAGTTCTGATTGCACATAATTAAAGAACGGATTCAAAACTTATAGAATCACTCCTAATCCGAAAAACGATTTTTTGGATAATAAGACCTTTTTCTCGGATTGCGTCACAATCATACCTACCAAAAAATATAATTTTATGTTATTAAAATCGATTGTTCTTGATGTTTCTGGCAATAATTGAGAAAAGGGCACGTTTTTTGCTGACATTTTTATAAAGCTTCTTTGGAAAAAGAAATGACAGTTATTTTTGTTCTCAGTGACCCAAAGTTTCTCTAAAAAATATTTTTTTCAAGAGATGCGTTTTTCATGTAAACTATAGTGTAATTAAAACATCAGCTAGACACCGACCTGACTTACAAGAGTAATTGTCATATAAATTGAAATGAATTCAACTTTTCTATTTTGTGGAATTCATCTACATATTCGCAAGACGAAAATCCTAAGCAGCAAAACAAAACGAATTGAAAAAAGTAGCGAAAAAAACAAATTTTCAAGAAAATTATCAAAACAAATTAAAAAAAAAAAAAATTTGGATTTGGAATATGCGTGTTGGAATTGGATATGTCATAATTGGACAAGATGAGGAAAGAGTGATATGGTATTGGCTGTTATTTACGTTGAAAAGATTTATTGTTTTTAGAGGTAATTTTCATGAGTGTTATTCCTGCCAGGGTTTGGAAAGTTACTTGAAAAAATGTAACGCGTTACTTAACCGTTACAAAGGTGAAAAAAGTAATCCATTACGTTATCGTCACTTAAGAAGGAATAGTAGCTCGTTACCATAACCACTTAGAAAAGTAACATTCCGTTAATTTCACGTTCCTTTTGGGAGAAATTGAATTGAAATAACAAAAATCGAAAAACTACGGCTGAAAAATACAATTTCAACGTACTTGTGATTTTTTTCTCGAGAAATTGTTTATTTCAAATATAATAAAAAGAGGTAATCTGAACTTTTTCGGCCTGAGAAAAAAATCAAAAGCTTGTTCAAATTTTATATTTTGTTCAAGTTTACGAAATTTCTGAACTTGACATTTGATTCAATGTTAGCCACAAGGAAAGATTCGCAAATTTCATAGATTTTTGAAAGAATCTCAATACCTACGCAGATTTTCAGAATTTTTAAATCTTTTTGTACTTTTTAGTATGTATAAAATGTTGCAGGATTTTCTAGAGTTTTTATAAATTTCTATGTTTCTGTACATTGATACATAGATTTCAAGAATTTCATGCTCTAGAATGAAAAGTTTATTGAATTATTGGTATTTGAGAGGATTTTTCAGCACAAAATTTCTAAGAACATTTTTATTTCGTGTATTTTCTTTAAACTTTCTTAATTTTTCTACGATTTGAAGGATTGTTCGGTATGTTTAAAACCATTCGTATTTTTCAGAATGATAGAATATTGCAGAATTTCCCACTATTTTAACATGGTTTTAGTACTTTTACGATAATAATTGTTCTATACCTTTCAAGAATTTCGAACTCTAGAATTTGAATATAATGAAACATTACGTGTTTTACAGGATTTTACACAAAACAGTGTCTCGATAGATTTTTACTGATTAGAGTACTTTTTGTATTTCTTTAGTTTTTCTATGATTTCAAGGATTGTTCATTATTTTTATATATTGCTGTATGAATTTCTAGAAATCGAAAGATTTTTAATGTTCTATATATTTGCTCGTATTTTCCTTCTGCATTTTCGAGTATTTAAAGAATGTAGAATTTTTAGTTTTTTTAAAGACGTCTCTTTAAATTTCCAGAATAAAATAAAATTGGAGTTTCGAAATTTCTGGAGTATATTTCAATCGATTTGGCAGAAAACAGTTTCTTTATATATTCAAAGGGCCCTCGGAATTTTTTGTATTTTTCAGAGAGTTATTATAATATAAACATTGCATATCATCTTATGGACTTAAATTAACATGAATTTTTTAAAATTTAAACTCAATCACTCAAAAACAAAGTATCACTAAAAGTGATACTTTGTGACATTCTGTGCTATTTCGTGATGTTGTAACATTTTGTGATTTTGTGACATTTCGTGCTTTTGTGACATTTGTGCTTTGTGAAATTTTGTGATTTTGTGCTATTTTGGATTTTCGATGATTTTGTGACTTTTTATGTTTGTGACATTTCGTAATTTTGTGACATTTTGTGATTTTGCGACGTTTTATGATATTGTGTTTTTGTGACATTTAGTGAATTTTACTTCAATATTAAACTTCAATATTACACTCTGACATCTTACAGTCTTACAGTTTACAGTGCTAGATGTTACATGTTACAGTGTTACGTTACAAAATCTCCAAGTTACTCCCCACATAAATTTTATTCTGGAATAATTTACACCCCTGAAAAGTGATTGAGCCGCCTAAGAAGTTTTACTCGAAAATGTAATTAATTCGTTCCTAGAACTCTTGAAAAGGGCCAAATAATACGGCCGAAAGCTAAAGAAGCAATAAAGTAATTCAATTAGATCGGAAAGATGATGTTTTTCTTTATTCGATAAAAAAAAAATAAGGAACAAACCAAAACCCACCATGTGTCCAAATATTTAGTGTCTCGTTGTGCAGACAAAAAATGCTAAGCACGCACTCCCCCGACGTCATCGAGGGCCTGTACCCACCCTTAATATAAGGGTTGAACCGCAGGTGCCCAGGCACCTCGTCCAACCCACAAAGACCCCGGGCCCCGGTCCCATTTCCCCCGGAAAATTTCCCTTCCTCGGAAAATTCACCGACTTTTTCTCCACTCGTGCGATTCACCGAATTTTCCTGTGTTTCCGAATTTTCATCCCTCTTCCCCAAAGCCTCCGTTTTTCCCCAGCTTTTTCCCGGGAAGCCCGGATTTCCCGACCTCGCGTTTTCCGAGTTTTTCCCGGATTTTCTCCTTTATGGGGGGGAAATCACTGTTTTTAAGACGTTAGGAGTGGATAATAAGGGGTACGAGTCAATTTGCGGCCGGTCTCGTTGGAGTTGGAAACGATTGTGACTACTGGCTCGAGTCGTAGGTTTTTCCGCCCACGATTCGCGCATGCACGTGTGCCAAGGTGTAGAGCTCGGGGAAACTATCGATTCTTACGATAGTTGAACACTGGGACCCTGAAAAGCTCTTGTTCGAATGCACGTGCGTTGAAGTTCGCGTAATCTTGTCAGCTTAATTTTTTGAACGACGTGCAGCAAGTGTGTCATATCTGACTTGGGAGAGACTGGACAGGCAGGGTAAAAAATTGAAGATGTTTCTTCCACTTGTCAGTCATGTTTTAAATGAATATCAAAATTCTCGAAAAGAGTTTTTGCAGTGTTTGGAAATTCTATCTGAATTTTTGGAGAATTGACATAATGGAATAATCATGAGAACCTGATTTGAACTGAATCTTGGGCTTTTAGAAAAACTACGTTTGGTATTTTTGATTATTTGGGTTACTTAGGTTGAATTTGTTTGAATTTGGTTTTAACAGCTAAGAATCTCAATTTTTATGATTTTTGATATCCAAAATGATAGAATTTTTGGGTATATTCGAGGTTTGATTTGTATTTTCCTCGAGGTGTATTTCAGGGTTTCATTAAAATTCAAGATTGTTCCCATGAAATCAGCTTACTGAATCAAGCTGGAATTTTTTTTTTGTAATTTTCAGGGTTTGGAAGTAACGCGTTACTTTAAAACGTTACATTTTTTACTGTAACGATAACGTAACGCGTTGCATAATTTAACAAGTAACGATAACGGGAACGAGTCAATTTTTTTCGGTAACGAGTAACGAAAATCCCGTTATTTTGTTACTTTTATTTGTCCTATCAAGTTTTTAGCACAATTTAGAACTTTTTAAAAAATCTTTTGAAACTGAGATCTTAGTAATTTTTAACTTTCTTATTTTGAGATATGCAATTCTATATTATTAATTTTTAATGACACTATGTGGAATAATCGTAAGTTGTGCCAAAATCTTGACGAAGAGTTTTTATTTTTTATTAAAAACTTTAACCACTCTAAGCGTTGAATTTTAGAAATTCACATGAAAAGATATAAAAATACTTCAAATCTATAGATCGCAAAATCTATAGCAGGATTTGTAAGATTTAAAGATCCTGCTAGAAAATTGAATGGAATAATAATAATTTACAAAAAAAAATAATACGAAAAATACGAAAAATAATAGATTTTATTTGATTTTTAAGAAATATATGTAATTCAAGGAATCAAAAAATTTCAATTTCTTGAGCTTTGAATTCTAAAAACTTTATATTAATTGAAGTCTATAAGATGATATGGAATTTTTATATTGTAATAACTCTGTGAAAAATACAAAAAATTCTGAGGGCCCTTTGAATATAAAAAGAAACTGTTTTCTGCCAAATCGATCGAAATATGCTCCAGAAATTTCGAAACTCCAATTTTATTTCATTCTGGAAATTTAAAGAGATGTCTTAAAAAAAACTAAAAATTCTACAACATCCTTTAAATACTTAGAAATGCAGGAAGAAAATACGTTCGGCAAATACGTGCAAATATATAAAACATTGAAAATCTTTCGAATTCCAGAAATTCATACAGCAATATATAAAAATAATGAACGATCCTTGAAATCATAGAAAAACTAAAGAAATACAAAAAGTACTTTAATGAGTGAAAATCTATCGAGACACTGTTTTGTGTAAAATCCTGTAAAACACGTAATGTTTCATTATATTCAAATTCTAGAGTTCGAAATTCTTGAAAGGTATAGAACAATTATTATCGTAAAAGTACTAAAACCATGTTAAAATAGTGGGAAATTCTGCAATATTCTATCATTCTGAAAAATACGAATGGTTTTAAACATACCGAACAATCCCTCAAATCGTAGAAAAATTAAGAAAGTTTAAAGAAAATACACGAAATAAAAATGTTCTTAGAAATTTTGTGCTGAAAAATCCTCTCAAATACCAATAATTCAATAAACTTTTCATTCTAGAGCATGAAATTCTTGAAATCTATGTATCAATGTACAGAAACATAGAAATTTATAAAAACTCTAGAAAATCCTGCAACATTTTATACATACTAAAAAGTACAAAAAGATTTAAAAATTCTGAAAATCTGGGTAGGTATTGAGATTCTTTCAAAAATCTATGAAATTTGCGAATCTTTCCTTGTGGCTAACATTGAATCAAATGTCAAGTTCAGAAATTTCGTAAACTTGAACAAAATATAAAATTTGAACAAGCTTTTGATTTTTTTCTCAGGCCGAAAAAGTTCAGATTACCTCTTTTTATTATATTTGAAATAAACAATTTCTCGAGAAAAAAATCACAAGTACGTTGAAATTGTATTTTTCAGCCGTAGTTTTTCGATTTTTGTTATTTCAATTCAATTTCTTCCAAAAGGAACGTGAAATTAACGGAATGTTACTTTTCTAAGTGGTTATGGTAACGAGCTACTATTCCTTCTTAAGTGACGATAACGTAACGGATTACTTTTTTCACCTTTGTAACGGTAACATAACGCGTTACATTATTTTAGGTAACAAGTGATGAACCGTTTTGACATTTTAAATTGTTTGAACGATTTGTCACTGATATAATAGTTTTCAACGAGTTTTGAAAGTTTTACATTACTCAAAACTTTTTACTTTTGTACTGTCCCATTAAAAGTTTTTACAATTGTTTTGAACAGTTTTTATAGTCTTATAAGTTATGGCATGACATTGTAAAATACTCATTAGTTTGCAGAGGCGCACCCGAAAAAATTTTCAGGAGGGGTTTTCCAGGAAAACATTTGTTTATTTTAAAATATTTTAAATATTTGAATCATCAAATTTTCACTTCATTAATTACGAATCCTCAATTTTGTGTCTTGAATTCAAGAGAATATCAAGTTGTGTTATTTAATCTTAGATTTCAGGGTTGCTCTTCTTCAATTTCGATACTTTTTTTTTATAAACACTTTTGAACTTCAAAGAAGTATTTTGGTATCGATAAGTTCTTTAATTATAAATTTACTCCTCATAGAATTTACGAAAATTCAGCAAAATCTCAATGTTCAAGCTATTGGATTCTTTGAATTCCAATTTACAAACGGTAATTATTCTATAAAAAAAAATTTTTTCAGACTAAACGTTCATGTTGCGTAAATTTTCTAGACTGATAAAGCCTTGCAAATTTATCAAGGATTAAATTTTATTCAAAAAGTTATAAATATCAGTTTTATGACTTCTATTTATCATGTTTCAATTTATTTCATCCTGGTTTGATTATAAACTATTTTAAAATCATTCTATATCCAACAGAAAGCTTATTTTGCAATATTTTCATTTTTGAAATGAACGGTTACATACACTGAACTTTTACTATATCGAATGGCAAATCTTTTACATTTCTCAGGTTTCTATTTTTCGCTTTTTTGATTTTAAATGCTTAGCTTACTTTTTAAAAAAAAGTCTCCATTTTTCCATATTTTCACTTATAAGTTCCTCATTTTCAAGACTTACATTAAATTGATAAAAAAAATAAGATCGAAAGCAATAAATCCTTTAGATTTCAAAATACTTTAATTTGATTTTTTCGTTATATCGAAATTCTTCCCTATTTCAAATTAAAATAAACTTTTACATGCTTGAAACATCCACCTTTTAAAAATTACAATACACCATCGGAGTTTTTAAATATAGAATAATTACTGTCTCTGATATCTACGTGTAATTTTTTTATTTTTTCCATATTTAAGAATAACAATTGGAAGTTGATATTTGCTTTTTTGCCTAACATTTTAGCTATCGAAACTCATCATTTTAGAGTTTGATTTCATTGAATTTTATCATAAAGATACCTCTTGAAGTTTGAAATTTGTCACTGTGGAATTTCTCTGATTCTACAGTAGAAATTACGCATTAAAAAAGTCGATAGCTAGTTGTTTAATATTATTCACTCATTGAAAAGATCATTAAAAAAAACTTCGACTTACGAAATAAAACATAGATTTGGTAGTTAATTTTGATTTTTGGCGTATATTTTTCGAATTTCTGGGTTCGCCACTGAGTACTCGATTTAAAGTGAATCTTGGGGTTTCCGAAAATTAGGTTCAGAATTTTAGATTCTGAAGTGATTGAATTATTTGGGTTAGTAAATTTAAACTTATGTTTGTTAGAGTTTGGTAGCTTATAGAATCACAATTTTCATTTCTTTTCAAGTCCAAAATGCTCAAACTTTCTAGAATTTCTACGTTTAATTTCCACGTTTCAGGGTTTTCAACTTTTTAGATTTTATTACTTGAGAATACTTTGTAATTTTCATTAGTTTAATTTTAAATATTTTATTTAGTTCACGCAGAAGTGATAAACTGTTTTCAACAATTTTTAAAACCTTCTATTTCTTAGAAGTTTTTACTTTCAAACTGTTTTATTCGAAGTTTTCAGTTACATATTTTTCACAACTTTTACAGTCTTGAAGTCAAGTAGTTATGACATAACATTATGAAATATTCATTCGTTTTTTATTGAAACTGAATCTTGGGGTTTCAGAAAAATCAGGTTTGGAGTTTTTGATTTCGAAAGATTCAATTATTCGATTCAACAAACTAAAGATTTTTTTTGTTTGGTTTGAGTTCAATAGCTTATAACAATTTTTAAAATTTCAAAGGTCTTAAATGCTTAAACTTTTGATACTTTTCGAGATTTTTGTTTTTGTAGTTTCCTTGAGGTATATTTCAGGGTTTTGAATTTTTCAGATTTTTTGGATTCAGAGTGTGATAGACACTTCTAACAGTAACAACAATTTCGACTATCATAAATAATTCTATCATTTATAGTCAATTGTGTCAAAATTTTCAGAAGTCCAATGAACTTTTTACGTGTAAAAACTATCATAACTATGAAATTCAAAAACTCTCAAAAAATAAAAAATTCATACAGTTTCTGGCTATATTATAATAACAAAACTAAGAAACATATTTGAGTATTTGACATTATTTTCATTGCTTCATCGTTAGACTGTCTTCAACAGTTCTTAATTGTATTGAAATCGTTTCTAGCTTATTCTCACTTATATTCACAAATGTATCCTTGATTACCTCACGAACGTTAAATAAACACTTTTTTCCAAATTTTAAAACAATATGAAACAGTTAAAAAATTGTACATACATAAAGGTCATGCCTCGAATCACTGTTTCCATTAAAAAAATATACCAAACATTTATCAATAATGTGTATTCAACTTTTCTTGAACAATCAAGAAGATATCTGTGACTGTAATCGAAAAATAGTTACAATCCATTTTCGTAAAAATACTTTTAGAAAAAGTTGTCTTGCAAAATCACTCTGATTCTATTTCCAAGTAAATGGAAAATAAAATTATTCCCCACTGCTCCAAGTACAGAACCACAATTTTCCAAATACCAATCAGCTCAAGTGATGACCTTGAATATTCTATTCCAAGGCTACCCAGAAGTTGGGGGTAGCCCTCAAAATTCAGTCACCCCAATAAAAACAGTGCTAAAAATGCGTTCAACTGCGAATTTTTCCAGGGGCAAACTAGGAAAAATTGGGAATTTTCCTGAGGTAGAAGTAAAGTTCGACTAATTCTACTTCCTCGAAAATCAAATGGGAACAAAGTGCGATCGTTTTACTCTGACCATAGCAAAGTTGTGAAATGAACCCGTCGCAAAGCTAAGGCGCAAGCGCCTGTAAAAAGAGCCAAGAGCAGCAGCAATTCCTGACTTGAGATTCCACCAGTTTACACAGTTTCCCTGCCATGTCAGGAAAATGATGAAGCTGGTCTTAGCTGCGCGTCAGCTCGTTCGCCAACTCGCTGAAGCGCCGGAACGCGAATTTTCGCGTGTCATTCAACAGGTATTTACACGCCGACGCGCGTTTTGCTGCATGAATTATTACTCAGCTCATTACTCAAAGTACATGTGAACGCAAGTTTTTATCGAACGCAATGAATATATTCACCCGTTTCTTATCACCACTCGGGCTTACTCGAACTCTTACGGAATAAACGCGGTCGTTCGGCACAACAAAGACAACTAGTTTTCGACATTGTTAATTTCTTCTGAAGGAATTTTATTTATTTGGAGTAGAAATGAGTCTAAATGAGAGAATTTTCACATTTTTATATGGTGAAGCATTACTTCCCTGCTGAAAAAATTGTGTGTGCCAATTGGTTTTGCCAATAGCCCGACCGATTGGTAAAAATGGCAAAACCAATCGGCACATTGGCATTTTGCCAATTGGCCCGATCATTTGGGATTGCCAGTTGGTCCGACGATGATCCGACCAATTGGAAAACTTAATGTTCTGTCCGATCATTTGGAATTGCCAATTGGCCCGACGATGGTCCGACCGATTGGCAAACTTAATGTTCTGTCCGATCATTTGGAATTGCCAATTGGCCCGACGATGGTCCGATCAATTGGCAAACTTAATGTTATGTCCGATTGGCAATCATAATCGTCGGACCAATTGGCAAATTGGCATTTTGCCAATTGGTCCAATCATTTGGAGTTGCCAATTGGCCCGACGATGGTCCAACCGATTGGCAAACTTAATGTTCTGTCCGATCATTTGGAATTGCCAATTGGCCCGACGATGATCCGACCAATTGGCAAACTTAATGTTATGTCCGATTGGCAATCATAATCATCGTACCAATTGGCAAATTGGCATTTTGCTTATTGATCCGATCATTTGGAATTGCCAATTGGCCCGACGATGGTCCGATCAATTGGCAAACTTAATGTTCTGTCCGATTGGCAATCATTCACTCTGAGAAAATTTATGAATTTCTTTAAAGGAAATTTTTATTCATTAGAGTTATATTACTATTGAAGTTTTACTCTAAAGAAGTCAAATTTTACTCAATGCCAGATTACACTTAAAAAATTGAGCAAATTTTAACTCATTTAATTTTTTGTGAAGCATCATTGCACAGTTTTTGGCACAAAAGAAGTTTCAGTCATTTTTGGAGTGGAATTTTCACTCCTTAGAATTCTAAGTAAAAATTCACTCGAAGAAATTGAAAGCATACATGATAGCAAAAATTTAAGAATCAATGATTGACATTATTTAACCTTGGTAACATAAGGAACTTTAAGAACTCACTAAAAAAATATGTTCATAAAAATTCCCAATTATGCAAACTGAGGCCTCAAATTCATGACGTGACCTCGGGGGCATAAAATACGATTTCGCACTGTCTTCAAGCCCAAAATAAAAATATGATGCGCTACGAGTTGAAAAAGTGATGAATTTCGAATGAGTGTGAAATCAGATGTTCGGATCGTAGCGAGGGCAGTACTTTTTCTACAATCCTTATAAAAAATACAATCCTTAAAAAAAAAAAAAACTTTTCCTACTTTCTAGAGCATGAAAGTAATCAAGAATGAAAAAAATTAGCACTCTTTTATAGAATTATAAAAATGTATTTTCTTTCTACAAGCCTAAAGAAAGTCTATTCAGACGAAGGCTAGATTTGAAGCCCAAGTGTAATTCAATAAAAAATTCAAATTGAAAATATGGAGATAGAAGTTGTAATTTATCTAGTTACTGAAATTCTGAACTTTTGATAAATATTTTTAACTGAAACTTGGTAGCACAAATGAAAAAATTTCTTGCAAATTAAAAAAATATATATACTTATGAATTTATAAACAATCAATCAAACAATAGTTTCAAAAACATTAATCCTATCATAACTCATGATTTTACTCGATACCTAATATCCCAATTTCTCGAGTATGGAAAGTAGGAGATTTAGATCATTAGTTTGAGTTCGGCTTGAATAACTCCTATTTATAACTTTGGTCGCGTAAAATGCATGAAAGAACCATAACATGTATTTCATTTCGTGCAGCGCGTACAAAATTACGACTTTCTTCATTGAAAAGATATACTAAAATAAGACGTAAGCTTTTATGACTTTTCTGTATGAATATAAACGACATGATTATTTTGAAATCATAAAATCAGTTTTCTCAAGTTACTCTGTTTTCTGAAAACTTATTGATCTTGCATTTCGGCAATTTTTTAAAGAAATCTTTTAAAAATTGAGAATCAGAATAAAAATGACCCAACTTCATTTTTCATCAGATTTGTACTATTTTGATACAATTATCTATTCATTCTTCAGTTTAATTTTTTTTTGCAAAATAGATCAAATATCGTACATTCTGTTTGTTAAAATTTTTCGAATTTGTTATTAGAAAACATAAAACAAAATACTGTCGACTTTGTTATCATTGCCTTTCAAAATGTTTTAAAAATTTACTCGAAACACGTCATTGTAACATTTGTCTTCCATTTCTTGAAATTCGAGCTGATTGAAAAAAAGAAAAAAAAAAAACTTATCTTTTTTCAGTCATCACCCAAAAAAATCTGGAATACTCCGTGGAATAGCCGAGGGCAGTTAACGATAAAGTCCAGTTTTAGCGAAGTTTTGAACCGCATTTTGGCAAGTCTTTCTTCCACAAAGGTAAGGAAAAAAAAGCTCTAATACAAATAATATTTATCATTTTATAGAATATGTTTAGCAATTACACTCATAAGATTGTTTATTTATTTTGAAAGTTTTTTAAAGAAGATTGTCATAGTTATAATATTGCACATTTTAGGAAACTCAAGACTTCTTGGTCATATATGCGCTGACGTCATATTAATTAACAAATAGTAAATTGTTGATGAAAGCTCGAAATGTAGCGAACATACGAACTTCAAGATAAAATTGAAAACACGGATGCAAAAAGCATTATTGTAATTTTTCACCATTTCCAGTTTTTTTGTGGTTTTTGGAATCCTTTTGTAATTATCTTGACCTTGCTGGAAAAGATCTATTGAAAACCATTCATGAACGATTCAATGATTCCAATCGTTTATTTATTTAGGGTAAAACACTGTTGATGACTATTGACGAAAGGATCCAGGTTTCGAAACCAACACATGAGTGGGCAAACCCACCATTGACCAATAGGAATTTTATAGTTCTAATTCAAGTGTATATTCATTAAAGGTTTTCTATAGTGCGTCTGCGATGAGGACTTAGAGTTGTTGATATAATATCGATACATCAAAATATCGATATTTAAATTAGCAATATCGATATTATCAAAGCGATAGTTTGGGATCCGATATTATCGATATTCGACATTGAAATAGCGATATGGGATATCGATATCGTTTTACAAAAAAACTCTAACTTGCAATACAAAATGCACAAATCAGCAATTGAATCATCAAAGAAAACCATTTTATTAAATCTAAAATATCGATATATCGATAATATCGTTGGCCAATAAATAATTATCGATGTATCGGATTATCGATAAATTTTTTTCATACATCAATACGCGATATCGATATTGAAAAAATATCGATAAATATCAAATCCGATATTTTCAAAAAAATCAACAACACTAATCGTCGGGCCAATTGGCAATGCCATTGGTCGGACCAAATGGCAAAATGCCAATTTATTTTGCCAATTAATGTGAATTTTGTTTATTATAGATTAATTATGCATTTATAAATTTAATTTTTTCACCCTCGGTAGTATTGGGAAAATAGTGCCCAATTTCATAAAATAATTATGAAACGACATCACGTTTCCGCACGAAACTAATAATTATGCATTATACTTAATGTATCAGTGCTAAACTTGTAAAATGAGAAAAAAAATTGACTTCCATCTCATGGATCTCGCATGACGACGTTTTACAATTTATGATAAAAATAAGCAGAACTATCCCAAATTCCATCCAGAGTGATAAATTAAATAATTGATCTATAATAAACATTATCCACATTTGTTGGCAAATTGGCATTTTGCCAATTGGTCCGACGCAAGGCTAGGAAAATCGGTAAGGAAACGAAATCGATAAAATCGATTTTTTCAGAAGTGTTACCGATGAAAATCGGTAATTTCCCCCTCCACTTACCTAAAGCGAGAAATTCAAATTGCGCTAATGAATCAAAATGATACCATACCTGCAAAAGTTTAGGGTACAAATCATTTTCACGTTAAAAATTGTTACTTGTTTACTGGGACCTGCAGTATTGGCATCGAAATTCAATATGTTGGTAACTGGTAGAGCTTATCGATACCGATTATAAATCGATAACAAAAAATTTATCGATTCTTACCGATTTTAAAGTTTATCGATAACTTATCGATACTTACCGATTTTTTCCCAGCCCTAGTCCGACCATTTGGAATTGCTAATTGGCCCGACCATTATGATTGCCATTGGACAGAACATTAAGTTTGCCAATTGGTCGGACCATCGTCGGACCAATTGGCAATTCCAAATGGTCGGACCATCGTCGTCGGGCCAATCGGCAATTCCAAATGGTCGGACCGATTGGGCGGGCTATTGGCAAAACCAATTGGATTTTTTCAGCTGGGATGTAACAAACGTTATCTATTGATATCAAGTCTAACGAATAAAAATGTAATAACTCTTAATGTAACATTGATATGAGCAATAAGTTATGTAACAAATATTAGTTAGAGGTGGAATTTAATGATTGTTTTCTTGAAATTTAAGTTTAAATGATATAGTAATATTTCACACAGCTTAGGGAAATAGACTGCATTTTATTTCCCCTCTGAATTTCTCGAAGCTCAAAGTTTTTCTGTGATTTAGGTATGCAGTTTTTTTTATCTTGTCGTATAATTCGATGTATATTGTTCTTAGTATTTTGTGTATTCTAATATTTTTTTCGACTTTGAGCTAGAACGTGATTTTTCACATTATTCTTGTATTTTATAATTTTTTTTTATCTTGATTTGTACTCCTGTATTTTGTTTGCAACGTTTATTTAAATTTTTGTTGCTATTCAAAAATATTGAGAAAATCATTCATTTTGTATGTAGGCGTAACGTAATCTTAATTAATAAACATTTGGTATTGAAATTAGAAACAATCAACAGAAAATTAATGTTGGTTTTCAGGTAAGGCAATTTTTTATACTTTATTGCACATTCTTCACGTCTCCCAAAAAGATGATATTCAACTCTAAACTGGCTTTTGATGATTTCTCAACCAAGAATTTCCCTCGTGACACTTCCCGCTCACGCCGCTGTATCAAATACTTTCACTGGTACAGATGTTATTCCCATTACAGAAACCGCAGTACATTGGTCGTTTAAAAACTCATTTTCCCCATTTTCCGCAATTACAACCTAACGAAAGAGGCTGTCATCTTACGAAGTAGATGAATTGATTCAATGACGCTAAATTTTAATTAATCCTGAAATATCGACAATTTTCCTTGCCGAGAAAATCTTTAATTACAAGTTATTCGTTGTGTAATCTTGCGGGATTTTAATTGTTAAATTTTACAAAAAAGAGTTTTTCATGTGCATTATTTCTATTAGGTTTCAACGTTTTGGTCAAGCTGTTAGTATACTTTAAATTTAACGCCCCCCCCCCCCGAAAAATTTTGTTGCGTCGTCCCTGCTGAACAAATTAACATCTGTCCTAGAATTAATTGTATTTGAAGATATTTTCTTAGAGTGATTCATAATTAATTATAGTAAAATGATCCCTGGCGGAAAAAAGAGGACGAAAGATAGTCCTCTCTATAGTCCTCCGAAATAGACTATTATTTAAAGTCTAATTCTAGCAAAATACTGTCATTTTAATATTGAAAAATTATTTCCATGTGTGAATAATTACCCGCTTTGCAAAATTGAAGTAACAAAAGTTCATATTTACATCCCATTATTATTAATTATTCATTAAATAAATCACAGTCGAAAGTTTCACTGTCAATCCTGTTTCGTCTGCTCGAATGTGCTGAGGCGCGGGAAATTCAAAAATAAAAACGTTTCGATTTTGTTGACTTATTTACGTACAGGCAACATTTTGAAATAAAAGTATAATATAATATATGTGATATAGTATAATATAATATAATAGTATACAATATGATTAATATAATATAATATAATATAATATAATATAAAATGATATAATATAATATATAATATTGTATCATATCACATCATTTTGTATTACATTATATATTATATCTTATAGTATTATATCATATTTTAATATATCGTACTTCTACAAATTATACTATATTATATTACTTTACATAATAATATATTTTTTTATATTTTATTACATGTTAGTATATTATAAAATAATACTATATTGTCTTACGCCATATTTTTTATATTATATTTTTATTTATACTATTTTAAAGGATCGATGAATAATAGAAACTTGTAGATAATCATGATGTGTATAGTTATAAATTTATCATAATATAATCTAATCATAACACACATTATAAGTATATTTCAAATTTCCCGGGTATTTTTCGATTGTCCCAGCAGGCCCAGCAGCTGGCTCATCACATATGATCACATATCACACAGTCCTCCTACTGTCCTGCCTTTTCCGCCAGGGGATTTTACATCTTATGAATTTGGAAAATTGAAATATTTACATCCATTAATCATTTTTGAGCATTTTCAGAAATAAACTATTAACCCACCAGCGTAAATGTGTAATTTGGTGCAGTTTGCATATCAATTTTTGCCACCTTGGTCATAGCTCGTTGCGAAACGCGTACACCCTCAAACAGAGCGTGAACCTCAAAAGTAACGGGTTCGATTCCCGGGGGCGATATTTTTATTTACATTCGTAATCAAAGCCCTATCGATTTTATAATTCTTTAGACTTTAAAACCGGCATTTTACGATCTTTCAATTTATTCCTCGCGAATTCACATCGACAACGCGATTTAGAAAGGAACGCACAAAATAATGATCGCACAATCTCGATCGTAAGTTGACCTAATCTCGTCTGTACTTTCTCACCTCGGGTCATTTAGCGTTTTTTCTGGGTATGAATCTTGTTTTATTTAATTTTTTAATTTTCTTTCTAATAATTCAAAGATAAATGACGAAATTCGAATCTTTTGATTAGGGGCGCGCCTAGAAAAAATTTTCGGGGGATGGGGGTTGTCAGAAAAACATATATATATATATATATCTTCTTAAATATTTTGAATATTTAAATTTTCGAATTTTTACTTTATTGATGACCAATCTTACATTTTCTGTCTTGAATTCTATTGAATTTCAAATTTTTTGATTTTATGTTAGATTTCAGGGTTGCTCATGTTGGATTCAGATCCTTTTCATTGACATTTGTATTTCAAATAAGTTTCATGCGTCAAAATTGGAAATTTTATCAATTTTCTTCTCGTTAAATTTTGAATAAATTTAGGAAATATTCCAAGTTCAAGCCATTTGATTCTTTGAATTCTAAACTGCAAATGGTAATTATTCTATAGAAAAAATGTTTTTCAGTCGAAAAATTTACATTGCTCAACTTTTCGAGACTGATAAAAACTTTGCAAATTTACAAAGAGTTATTTCATTCAAAAAGTTAGAAATATCAGTTTTATGACTTAGTATAATGTTTCAATTTATTTTGTCATGGTATGGTTGAACAAATTAAAATATCATTTTTTTATATCCAACATAAAGTTTATTGAACAATTTTTTCATTTTCGAAATGAACGGTAATATACACTGAATTTTTACTATTTTAAATCGCAAATTTTTGACAATTTTCCGATTTTTATTTTTCGCTTTTTTGATTTTGAATGCCAGGCTTACTTTTTCAACAGAATAAGTCTTCTTTTGTGCATATTTTTGCTTATGAGTTCCTCGTCTTCAAGACTCACTTCAAATTGTAAAAAAATTAGGTCGAAAACTTTCAAAATTGAAAATACCTTGTTTTATTGTTTTCTTATCGAAATTGTTCCCTATATTAAATCGAAACTTATCATTCAAAAGCTTAATTTTATCGAATTTCGTTATATACGAACCTGTTCAAATTTGAAAGTTGACACTGTTGAACCCCTCTCAATCTACAGTTAAAACTGTGCATTTTTTACTAAAAAAAAGTCAATGACCACTTGTTTTACATTTTGTTGATCCATTTAAACGATCATAAAAAAAATTAAATTGTTGACTTACGAAATAAAATATAGATTTGGTAGTTAATTTTCATTTTTGGCAAATATTTCTCGAATTTTGAAAGGGTTTTGACCCCCAAAACCCCTCTTCTGCGTTCGTCTCTGCTTTTGATTTTTTTCGTCGACCTTAGTTAGAATTAATTCAAAAAAGTTTTTGACAAATTTTGATATAACTTTGCGAGAAAAATCTTGAAAGACCTAGTAGTGCTTACGCAAAATCTCATTAAAATCGACCGTTTAGTTTTAGAGAAAAAAAATTTTGAATATGCCTTGTATCTTGCATCTCATTGGCACTTGTACTTTTTCCTCTGTATAATTAAAATGAGTCAATAAATTTTCCTACAAAAGCACATGATCAACGGATGCTATTTTAAAAAAGACGATGAATTTTGAAAAACGGATTTTTATTGTCAATTTTGGTAGAAAACACAATAAAAAATCCCGAGGTGAAGGTGAAGTGTGAAATATGAAAACTTGGCAACATCGCACTCGACTGTAATAAAGGATCTATATCTATTTCTATATTTATCTATACATATAGTTTCATGTAGTCAACTGTGACATTGCAACTTTGCCAAATAACCGAATTTAATCTTCATTAGCGACAACTTCAGCTAATATCGCGCAAAAAAAGCGCTTTCTTTGAATTTTAAAAACTTGGCGCTTTTTTTGTCCTATCACAGTGTCCTCTACCGAAGAAATTCGCACTACGTATATCTTTTTTCTCTCGTTAACGCGAATATTAGAAAGAGTGAGAAAAAGCAGTTTGAGAACTCGCGGAATCGAAAGCGTCTTTCCCGAAAAAATACCAAACAAAACCTCAAAAATTACCAGAATTTAATAAATTGACATTTTTCCGGTTCGCAAAATTACGGGTGTTTTCATATTCGATTAAATGTGAGCAACTATGATTTTTACCTTTTTCAAATTTATATACGGTGGCATTGGGAATTTATTCAACAATTGGGTCGCAGAAAGGGTAATTAAATTCCCTTCCTTTCTACTACTTTCACCCAATAATCTCATTAAACAAACGTTTTGATTAATGAAACATACATTGTTGTTGAAAACTATGCCTATTTGCAATGCTCCTCACAGAAAAAAATGGTTAGAAATTCAGTAAAATTCGGCATTTTGTTGTATTGAATTTTCAGCTGTTAAGAGGGGCAAAGGGAATGGAATGGGGGGATGTTTATTTTGGAAAAAATTTATTTCCGAGTGTTTGACAATCAGAAAACCAATAATGTCAACACTGCTTTTCTATCGATCGGTTTTACCGGTGGGAATTGAGAATCCTTTAGTGTCTTAAATTAAATTCCCCGCCGTTTTTGTAGCTCGGAAAAAGGTCATAAATAAACGTAAAAAATACCGAAAATACCTTCATTTTGTTGCGTTGTTGTTTTTAATTTCAGCCGGCATCTCCAGTATCCCAGGAAATTGTTGAACGCCCATTGATGGAACCGCCAAAAACCCGGGGAACTCAAATTTACAGTCGGCAAGGTAACACGCGCAAAAGAGTTACCGACTGCGACGTTGCCAACTCTCGCAACAGCAACGCCGCCGCAGCTGGTCAATCGATCGACTCTCTCACAAACACGCTGAAACGCGTTAAAGCCCAGCAAAAGACTACTACGCAGGAGTCTCGAGCGAAAAATCCTCCCGACGAGTTTCAGCCTAAAAACGTAAGTACTCATGGAAATAATTGTTTTTACGCGAGCGAGGAATTCTTTCCCGAAATTTCATGTCGTGAAAACAAAGATCGCGCGCGTGCATTTTGATTTTGCAATCTGGAACTTGAATGCCCAGCGTAAATTCCAAGATGGCGGACGCGTCGAGAGGGCCTTATGGCACATGAAATTGCATGGAATGATGCAAGGCTGACAGCGGAAATTTCCTAGATTTTCCAGGGATGATTTGGCTTGGTTTTCGATTTGTTTTGGGTTTTTTTTTTTGGGTGGTGGTGGTTTTATTCGGGTAAACAGGATTTTTGAGAGTTCTTGGACAGGTGGAATTGTTGTTTTGGGGATATATCTACGTTTCCTTTGTTTTTTCAAAACAATGATGAAGTTTGGTTAAATGAGTCGGACAAGAAATGACAATGAGTTTTTCAAGGTTTATGGACTTTCGAAACGCGGTTTCCGAGTTTGCGGAAGTATGTGCATTGAATCTGTCATTTTCCTTAAGGTGTGTTCGCAATGGTGAAAGACCTTCGAGTGTGTGAGTCTAGAAAGTGAGATTTGAAGTAGATGCAGAAGAGGGTTTTTTTATTCAATTTAATTATTTTTTATACTAATGAATAAATGTCAATTTGTTTTATATTATCGTAATTAATTGATTTTATTAGTTACAAATGTTATATATGATGATTAATAATTAATGAACATGATTATTGTAGTATGTATATTACGCATTTAAAAATTATTCAAATTGTTGACTCCCCCGAAACACTCATTGTGGTGGTCCGCAATATTCAGTATGATTGTCCCTATTTTTTGAATTTCACGCTCCGCGATACTCAAAATAGTGTTTTGAGGAGCAAAAATCATCAAGGCATCCAGTAATAATTATGAATGAAAATTAGTGATCTATTTTATTTGTTCAAATATTTGACAGGACTGTGATAATATTTTTAAGGCTAAACTAATAAAAATTTTACTTAAAGTCAATTCTTTTCAAATCGACCTAATGAAAATCTTATAAATATGTTTAACTTTATAGAATTCCATCTAAATTTTATATGAATATGAACTTACCTTATAAATATTTACAAAAACTTCATGCGACTTTTTGTTTGTCAAAGACTTTTGACAAACTTTGCTTATAGCAAATGTACAACGTTTGAAACTGAGATTATAAGAACACACTATGGGGTATCTGATCCACGACCATCATTCACTGTCACAAAACAATGTTCAAATTCCTTGTTACAAGTATTAAGGCTACTCGGGAGCCAGGAAAAACTTCGAACGAAACCCCGACCAAAAGTGAAAGGCATGTTCTCTGCTTAATTGGTAAAAAATTTCATTTTATACATTTCTTGAAAGATTCATGTTATGTTTTTTTGTTAATATATAATAAACAATATTCTTATTTTGAGAATATTCTATTTTACTAATTTCTTATTAGAGGGAACTTTTAAGAGGTTTGAATAAGTTCAGTCTTAGATGAATCCTCAATTCTTGTAACATTTTTTATATGTAGTTTTTATAAAAACAGTTTCAAATGAATTTTTTAAGATCATTAAACCTCGTGATTTGTATACAAAGAGTGGAAAAAAATTTACTTTCATGATTCAATGAAATAGATCAATATTTCCTTGTAACATCAAACTTATTGAAAAACATTCAAACCTGTATTTAAATCAACCGTGAAAAACCCTTTTGAAACTGTTTTTATGAGACCGACACTCGATGAATTTAATAAGAATTAAGAATTCTTTTAAGACTGACCACATTAAAACAATCAAAAAATGTATTCTAATGAAAAATTATTGGAATAAAATTACTTATCCAAGGAATCGGTAGTTAATTAACAGATTTAGAATAAAATATTTGCAAGATTAGAATATTATTTATTTTATTTTAACAAAAAATAAATATAAGTCCTATGTAAGGTGAGTTCATATTCGTATAAAATTTAGATAGAATTCTATGAAGTGAACATATTTATAAGATTTTCGTTAGGTCGATTTAAAAATGATTGTTTTTGTAAAATTTTGATTAGGTTAGACTTGTAAATGTTATCACAATCCTGTCAAATATTTGAACGAATAAAAAAGATCATTAATTTTCATTCACGCGTACTCATAATTATTGCTGGAGGCCTCGATGATTTTTGCTCGTCAAAACACTGTTTTGAGTGGCGCGGAGCGTGAAATTCGAAAACTAGGGCCAATCATACTGAATATTGCGGAATGAAATAATCCGTGCGGCGGGCACAACACTGATTATTTCGGAGAGCCAGTTTTTCATCAAAATTCCTATCTGCCACAACTATTATTGCGGACCAAGATAATCAGTGTTGCGTTTTTCTCTCAGTGTAAGAGAACACATTGAATTAGATTGAATGTATTGTTTTCAATACACAGTTACTCCCCCGAAAGCATTTCCGGGGCACATCTCCTCGGCTGCTACCCTAGGAGCAGTTGCTGCTGAGAGAATCCAAAGAACTTATGCCCTAGTTCTTGCTTAAACCGTTAATGATGATAACGTAACGGTTTGCTTTTGTCACGTTACTATTGCGGCATATAGAGACTGGACCCAAAAGCCAATGTTGACTGGACTTGGCAATAGATAGCAGGCATCGTAGGAATAAAAGTATAAGGCTAAGTTGAAAGTAATCAACGGCAACTATGGGTGGTTCGAAACCCACCTAAAATTCAGACACTCTCACAGTTGTTGTGCGTGCTGGGAATATATATGTATAAGGCTTTGGGAAGACAAAAGTTGCTTTGGATGTAAATCCGCCGATATACCCTATGGGCCAGGAGCGGTGGGGAGACACGGAGCTGTGTCGTGATGACCCTCAGAACTTCGTGCTTAAACCATCCCGGCA
Source organism: Platygaster robiniae (assembly GCA_028476575.1). Taxonomy (NCBI): domain Eukaryota; kingdom Metazoa; phylum Arthropoda; class Insecta; order Hymenoptera; family Platygastridae; genus Platygaster; species Platygaster robiniae. Next base: position 19,638,436 of record CM052027.1, read on the forward strand.
CATCGCTTGGGCGCTGCCGTGGATGCAGCGACGACTGGCACGAAGATAGTTCGAGCAAGTGCTGGGGCAGTCGTTTCTTGGATTCTCGGAGCAGCAACTGCTCCTGGCGTCGCAGACAAGGAGATATGCTCCGAAAATGCTGTTAGGGGAACAACTTTAGGTTGAAAACAATACCAGTGTCGATACAGTGAAACCTCGTTTATCGCAAATCGAGAGGGGCCCCCGACATAGCAGCCTTGGGCCAATAAGCTTAAGGGTGACCGTGCATAATGGAATAAACCTGCCCAATCTAGTGTGATTAGTTGAGCAAGTGGCGTGATATTTCAAGGTGGGGCCGAGGAGAAGTCAAAAAGTTTGTAATAAGTCAGTGAATTCTGCTGCAGTATATGAGACTTGCAATAAATGTGGTTTGACTGTATTGATAATGATACAAAATTATTAGAAAATTATAATTCTAGATACAGAATTGAAGAAAATCATTTAAACCTTTAATATGATATGATGAATCACGATTAAAAAAATCCGAAATGTTGAAAAATTTTTTTTGTAAAACCCCATATTTTTTCCGATTTAGGAAAATGGTTTACAAATTATACAATGATGATTTACATATTTTCGAATTTGAATTTTTTTAATGCATTTAACACATGTACAGGGTGCGCCATTTCTTATGTCGGTATTGTAACATTGAATAACTTAAACATTTGACAACCGATTTACTTGACTTCACTTGTTTTGGAAACGTCAATTCAGTACAATTTCAACCATGTATCGCTTCACACCAAAAGAACGCGCTGAAATAGTTACTTTGTACATTGAAAATAGTCGTTCAGTTGTGTTAACTCAACGAGCATATCGTCGAAAATATCTTGGCAAACAGGCACCATCTGACAACACTATTCGTCGTTTGGTGTCGAATTTTTGTGACCACGGGACAATGAAAGATCGCGAACAACCCGTTCATCAACGACCAAGACGTTCAAATGAACTGATTGAAGCTGTCAGAGAGAGCGTTGCCCAAAACCCAAAAGTTTCATATCGTCACCGCGCTCAGCATCTCGGCATCAGTGGAACCACTCTACGGCGCATTTTGAAAGATGATTTGCATTTGTTTCCGTACAAAATGCAATTAACACAAAGAATATTGCCTACAGATCATCCACGTCGCTTGGAATATGGACAAACAATCGCTCGAATAGTTGATACTGAACCTGATTTTTGGAAGCGAATTTTAATGACCGACGAGGCACATTTCAAACTTTCTGGAGGCGTTAATAAGCAAAATTGCCGCATTTGGGGAACGCAGAATCCACACGAGATCCATGAAACGCCATTGCATGACCAAAAAGTTACTGTTTGGGCCGGCGTTTGCGCCAAAACCATCATTGGTCCTTATTTTTTCAAAGAGAACCAAACGATCGATGGAAACCGATATCGGTGGATGTTGGCTCACTATGTCTGCCCACAAATGCGTGAAAAAGGTCTTGAAGATTACTGGTTTCAACAAGATGGTGCGACCTGCCACACTGCGAATCAAACAATCCAGTTTCTGCAACGAAAATTCCCTGGACGTCTGATGTCAAAAAGAGGCGACATTGAATGGCCACCCAGATCTCCAGATTTGACCCCTCCAGACTTGTTTTTGTGGGGTTATTTGAAAAGTAAAGTGTACGCCAGCAAGCCGCAGACCATTGAAGAGCTTAAGGAAAATATTCGTGCCGAAATCATTGCTATACCACCCGAGATGCTCGAAAAGGTAATGGAAAACGCCGCAAAAAGGGCATATTTTGCTGTGAACAATAAGGGCGGCCACTTGATTGATGTTGTGTTCAAAAACTAGTCTAAATAAATTGTAAAGGACCAAACTAAATAAAAATACCTCATTTACAGAAATCGGTTGTTTTTTTTTCAAGTTATTCAATGTTTACATGCCGACATAAGAAATGGCGCACCCTGTATTTTTCTGGTATTACAAATTATTATTGAAGCGCAATCATTACTTGAACAACTTTTCCAACTTGAAACACTCGCAATAAAAATCACAAGTCCTTAGAATTTCAATGACATTAAATCTTAAGAATGTTGGATTATATCCTTGAAAGAAAGGAAATACTATGTTGGCATTTTACTAGGTTTTGTATTTAGGTCGTTCATTTTTGCTTCTAGTGTCAAATTGCCAAAAATAAAAAATGCACAACATTCATAGACATAGCCAAGTTGATTGAAAAGCAATAAATACAAATATTTATAAAATACAATGTCATTTGGGTTTATCATTCAATTTCTATTCTTTATAAAAAAATAAAAAAAAAGCACAGAACGTTTTATAGTCGAACAATTAAAAATTAACACATTTTGTTAAAAATAGTTGAAAATGATTACACTATTCTGCTTCTTTACGAATTTCTTTAGCCCCATTCTCTTCTGAGGTTACGAGTGGTGACCTGGTTTCTGAAAAAAAAAATTCCTAGTTTTTATTTTGTAAGTTGGTAATTGGTATGAATCAAATTCCGTGGTTTGAATAAAAAAACCTAACTTAAAATCTTCAACTTGATTTATATATTGTTTCTGTGTTTGAAAAGTTTCTATTATACTTGTCTTTCTCCAAGGTTTAGTATGTGTGTTGAGTCAGTCATTTTCTTTAAGGCTTGTTCACAATGGTGAAAGACCTTTAAGTGTGTTGATTCATGAGAGTGAGATTTAAAATTGTTGCAGAAAAATTTTTTCCTATTGAATTAGTTTCTATAAAATTCACAATTTGTGTAATATTATTGTAATTACTTGATACTAATAGTTATATACATATATCACATACAATAATAATTTATGAATACAATTATAACATAATGATTGTGTAATGAATATTACGCTTCTAAAAATAATTACACTGTAGAACACAAAAAATTGAACCTATATGAAATCAGACTATATTCGATATTGAATTTCTCTTTGATTGAGCTGCCCAAAGTTTTCGTAATCTTAGCTAATTTTGTTAATTTATTTGCAACTTAACAAATTTATTGACAACTTGTTCAATGTTTTTCACATTTTTCTGAGTCGAAAAGCCCTTTTCTGCCACTTTTTACAAAACTCGAAATCGAAAATGATTTTTGAGCATGGGATCTAAGAAATTTTATCGGTCAAAATTTGTGACCCGAACATTTTTTTTTTATTTTGATTTTTTTGAAAAGTGGCAAAGGATTTGTCAACTCATAAAATATATTGTTGAATATTCAAATGTATCTTATATTCATACATAATCAGAATAAAAGTGGCAAAATTACGTTACAAAAATATTTATCTGTCTGGAAAGAAAGTTCATATTGATATAATATTGAGTTTGTAAATCACTCGGTACTGAAAGTTGACGTTTGAGAAAAAATATCCTTTAAAACTTTATATCAAAAATTTTATTGTTAAAAAAATTTTAGTTATTTTCTTCATAATTTAGAATCAAATACATTATCAGAGTGTCTACTGCATTATAAAACCGGAAATTTCACATTAATTTGTTACTGTAAAAATTACACTTATCATCATATGATGAACTTTTTAGTATTTCAGATTGTATAAAAGCTTGACAAAAATTTTCTACAATCAAATTCATCTTTTTATGAAACGAATGGTAAAATTGTATTAAAAAACCAAATTGAATGCATTTTTAAAAAAGTTGCAAAAAAGAAACTTTTAAATGTTATGATTTCTGAATTGACAAGTTTATCACAAAATTTGTGAACAGTTCATGATTTTTAATTATATTTTAACGATTCAAAATTTAATATAATATTTCTCCTTGATATTAAATCAGATGAATTATTTCAATTTGTGAATACTTACTAATTTTTATAGCAATTCTTTTACTCACTTTACTACAAAATATCATCATAAGATTTTTTACAAAAAAAACTCAGTTTTTATTATTTTTCTTAACAATAGTACATTATGCTCCCTTTTAAGTCAATTAAATAGATAGCTTAGTTCATTTTTGAGAAAAGATGTAACTGAATTTGAAGGATTGATTTTAAGATAAATCAGTAATGATAGTACTGATTTCCGATACAAGTCATTCGATGAGCACAAGCGACTCGCGTAAATGCTGCAAACTTGGCTACGAAATGTTCGATGTAGAAGCAGCATCCTGAGAAACAGCCAATTTCGCAAACCTGCTGCACAATTGCAAGTGCTTGTTGCAACGGACTTGACCTTGCTCACTTTAATTGTGCAACGAGCCGAGTCCTTCGAATCTATTTCCCCAGGTAGCGCTTTTAAAGATGTGAAGTTGATCACTTAAATATCAAAATTCTAGAAAAGCATATTTCAATTTGACGAAAATTTTCAGACACCAATTTAAGATGCGATGAATAATCGAAATTTTAGGGATTCATAAAAAATTATAAATCCAAAGTATTTTAATAAAGAAAGAATTTTTAACATTTATAATTTATTCCCACAGTTTGTTTTATCCATTTCGAATTCAGAAATTCGAAAGCCCTGCTTTGCTTTCCATTTTGAAAGATGTTGTTTTTGCCATTTGAAAATTGCACGGTGATTGCATGCATGCTAGAGCATATTTTGGGTACTACAGAATGCACGAAATCCAAAATACTCGCATGGAACTCACATTTTGCAGAGTTGTATAATCAGATGTCATCATCGGCATTAAAGAAATACAATCAAGTAGTTCTATGGGAAACGTCGACTTCGTTTTCCTGGATTGCGTCAATCTTCAATTTCTTTCGGGGTCAAGTGAGCCTCTTGCAACTTGAAAATGTGAGTACATCTGCCTTTGAATGAAATAACCATGTCATGTATCCATCTGGTGATAAAAAAAGCTATTAACAGGCTGAATATACTAACCCAGGTATATTTGGATAAATTATTCACTAGGTATATTCAAAATTTGTTGATTTACTGAATATGGGCTTGACATAGTTCTTTTACTCTCTAGCAGATTTTGATTTTGGTCTTGAACTCAATCTCATCATGTTTCTTTCATTTTGTGCTTGTCTTTGCTCTGCTTTTTGTGTGATTTTTGTTCTTCTAATTCCTCGCTCGCGTACATGATACCTGTGATTTTTTACAGTGAAAACATTGTGATAGTTGCTAAGTAAAGGTATGATTTTTTCCTTTTGCTTTTATTGTATTTTCTATGTTTTGTTTCAGATGCCACGAATCAGAAGAAGAGCACGTTCTCCGAACTGTTCGGATTCAACTTCCAAGTTCATGAATTCGCCGCCAGGTGATACCAAGCGAAGAAAGGTAGAAAGTCCATTGACCAAGGGAACGTATAGGTAAGGATTTGATGATTTGTAATTTTTTGAAATTTCTCAAATCAGCCATCGTGCGAAGAATCATTTTTTTTTAAACATTAAAACGATTGGTAGGTTCAAGGAAATGATTTACTATCGGAAACCATATTTTTTGAAATAGCTGTTGTGAGTTTTCAAGGAATTTATCTATATATATAAAGCAGAATGTATGTTTGTATGTCGCCGCATCACGTGAAAACGTGATAATTTCAAATTCTCAGTTATAAGGTTGAATAACTAGGAAGTGAAGGAATATGACACATACGTAGGCATTGTCACAATATGTTGAACAATTACAAATATCAAATATGTGACATATACTTAATAAATATTGAAAATATAATACTAAATGTTTTTCATTTCCAAAAGCTTTCATTACGTATAAAATTACTTGATGTTGAAACCTTTTGTAAAAAGTGAAGAGAATGATCAAAAATTGTAAATTTTATGAATAAATATTTGCCCGTTTCGGCACTTCCTAATGATTTCTTAAGGACAATGTAAAATGCGTTTTATGGAAGTTTGTGAAATCGTTTGTTATAGAACAAACCTATTGTCATGCCCATGCGTAATTACTATCATTGATTGCATTGTAAATAAAACATAATTGATGCATAAACTAAAAATTCAATATTGTATGCAAAACACTTTGCATCCTAATGGCCTGTATATCAATATCGATGCTGACGCTGAGTCATTGAAATTTATTTACGTCTTGTTTTTTCCGAAAATATTTATTATAATATATTTTCAAGATATTTTTCTCTTAAAAAATTACAATAAAAAATAATCTTGAAATAATTTTCAGCTTCTTATCATTGCTCGAAATATTATGGTATCATTTTATATATTCATCTTAATTTTTCGTGCATAAAAAACATTTGTTGTTTCACTTTCATGATTAACTAGATTTTTATTTGTAAACTGGATTCTATTTGTTCAGTCTTTTATAATTAACGATTCGCCTCCCACCATTGATTAAATCTAATGTCGAGGAAACGTTTGTCATTTCATTTCCCCCACTACAAAAAAAGCTCGTCGAGTTCTCCACGAGTTCTCGATGGGCTTCCTTCGAAGTCGGTTCTCTCGTTTACGCCGCAAAATTTCCGTTGTGTTTCAAATTTTCCAAAGGCGTGTTTCCTCAAGGTAAAAAATTAGGGTTGAGAAATTTGATTTAATAAAATACTGTCGTGCAAGTATTCGAATCTTCAAAATTAAGGCACGTATCTTGTATAATTTAATAAAAAATCTTCTGAGGAAATTTAAAATTGTGATAATTAATTCTGAGGATTTTGTAGGTATAGAAAATATTTAATGCTGATGCGATATAAAGATAAAATTTCATTTGGAAAATTGCTTGTTTCCAGTCACTTTTCAATGACACAAGACATGAATAATCTAATCTTACTCGCGTTCGTTATATTTCAATTACTCTTGGTCATTACGTCAATGGATTGTTTTTTCTTGCAGTCTTTTAAGTGTAGTTTGAATTTTATGATGTATGAAATTTCAACTATATTTTAGATTATTTTTAGATTCGATTAGTATTTAAACAATTTTTTCCCCTAATATCATTTGATTGAAGAATATGTTGGATTTGATTTTTTATTATTCTGTAGTTTATTATTACAATAATTTTTTATATTCCCTTTGATTTTTTTCTATACACATCTGTAACAATCCATGTTTTCGATTTCGCTTGTTACGTCCTTGAGTTCTTTAACTTTGACCTATTTTTATACTCGAAATGCGAGAAATGAACAATTTCATCATTTAGTTATACCCGAAGTAAATATTATCAACTGATTAGAAATCGATAATTTTTTTATTTTAAAATTGAAAAAAAATGGAATTCTAATAGTTTGATTAAAATTTTTGATGGTTTATGTGTAAGTAATTTAAAAAATGAGTTTGTATAATTCTTTTATTATTCTCTCAAATTTGAATTTTGTCTTATACACTGTAAAATATAAAAAATAAAAAATGTCTTGTTTCTTATCCTGATTAAAATCACAAAAAAAAAAAAAAATAATTGCAAAATCTAAAAGACTTTACTTTCAAGGAGTCCTCGGTATCTTGATTCAAGTATTTTTGGACAGAAACTCTTAAATAAAAATAAATCGTCCTTTTACAGTGGGGAGAGAGTCTTGAGGTCGAGGCAACATGAACGCGGAAGTAGCACAGAGCGTCGCTACAAGCGCAGCAACCGGAGATCGCCTAGTAGCGGGAGGAAGCAGCAACATCGAAACCGCGTAGAGGCAACGACAACAACATCGTCGTCGAGGCGTCCTAGAACACACCGGCATCACGTCTCGCCCACGCCTCCGCCACCAAGCCAGGAACGCCATCGTCATCGCTCGCCAAGCAACCGCAGTCCGGTAAGTTCTTGGGTTCCTTAACGCTTTTTCTTTTCGTTTTTAGGGAAAACTCGCATCACGCTCCACTTTCTCCTATAATTATCCTGAATTCATGTCGAAATTGGCAATCGCGGCGACCCTTATTCGCTTTATTTCAGTCAAATCATGTGGTTAGGCCTGACTATTTTTGTCGATTCCTTTAATTTTGTGGCTACCATTTTATATATAAAACAGTGAAGAAAAGTGATTTTTTTACCCAGACATCATACTTGTATTATTTATTGAATTTGATATGTGTGACCTGCAACGAGGAAAGGGACCTAAGGATTAAATTAACGAGGCGGATTCTATCGTTTACTCATGATAATAAAAAGGCCGAGCTGTTTTTGTTTTTAGGCCCCTTTTCACGTTCCAGGTCATTTATATTACACTCATATAATTTAGTTTTATATTGAATACTGTGATAATATTTATAGAAGCTACTTTTATGGTTTTTTTTTTTAGTATACTTGTATTTTTTGTTTTTATCAAATTCCATAAGTCTTTCTTGTATTTTCATGGTACTGTTTCAGTACTGTCGTGACTATTTTACCGTACCGCTTTACGGTACGAAAACGTCGTTGCCGTACTCGCACAGTAAGATACATCGTACATTACTTGGACGTAACATTATTTTCTCACTCGTGTGATTGTAGTCCTCAGCTTTGCATCGGACAACAATCCTCACACTAGTGGAAAATGATTTTATCGCCCTAGTAGTGTAATATACTACTATTTTAGAAGAAGCCTGAATTTTGCGTCGAAAGTATCGTAATGTGGAATAAAAACTAATAATCGACAAGGATTAGTTACACTCTGTTATACCTCCAAAGTTTTTGAGAATTTTGTGTGCATTTTGATTTTTTTGGCGATCTGCAAAACTCTACAATTAATTGGTTTTACATATTTGAATAAATATTAAATATATTCCTTACAATTGTAGAAATTATTGTAGGACTCTTGAGAAATCGTAGAAATTAAATGTATTATAATCAATATTTCAGAAAAAAGGAATAAATTTCGAATAGTTACAATAAGCGCAATCCTGTAATGTTATAAAAATTACTGCGAGGCGCGGAGAAGGGTCTTTGTCAAAGACTGTCGAAGGAATTTTTTTCGAGTTCTCGGCGAGAAATTTCCGTGACTTGAGCTTTTTCTTGAAGAAATGCGTTCTTGATTTAACAAACAGTCATGTGTTTCGTCAAATAAAGAACGTCATTTCTTCAAGAAAAAGTTCAAGTTGTTGACGTTTCTCGTCGTAAACTTGAAAAAAAAAAAATTTTAATGTCTCGAAATTCCTGCAATTGTATTTTGGAAAATAGGCTGTCCTATTTAGGTCATGTAATTTTTTTAAAGGTAAAAAAGTTAATGTCAAAAAAAATATTGGCCTAAATGCTGAATGTTTGAATGAATTAAAGTAATATATTAATTTTTTCTCGTATAAAAAGCTTGATGTATCATTAAATATCGCAACCGTGCCTACGACAATTTGCGTTACGTCTTGTAAGAAATGTAGTTCCTAATGTTCCACTATCGCTTACGAATTAGTGAAGGCGCCACAGTCGTGGCAACTTCACACACGCATAAAAAATATGATCACATAGGAAATATTTGGTGGTGTTGCCTTTGCTACTAGCGCCTCCCAGATTTTTGAGTCTTTAAATTTCACAGCGGAACTACGAATTGTCATAAGGGTGATTGCAACGGAAATATTTATATAATTCTGATCCCCAAAAAAAAAAACATTTCCAATGTAAAACTTTGTAGGTGAAGGGTCGCGTCTAAAAAGCATACCAAAAAAAAAACCAATTCTTCTCTATACGCTCAGTAAGGGCTAATATCCATTAGAGTGAGTCAAGTGATGTGGTTTCGCATAACAATTTTTCTTTAAGGTTTCTTACATTGAAATTATAACATGATCATATGTGGCAAATTTCATTTTCAGAAAATCTAGACTCGAGCATTTCCAGTCACTCACCTGTCCGCTTTTGTGACTTGTAAATGCAATGAACACTAGTTCCTTGATCTACTGTATTGTCATCTCGGATAAATCTTTAGCATAAATTTTGATTAATTTAGAAGTGCCACCCCATTCCTTCCTTTTCTTCTGCATTATAGTGTGATACACTATTTATTATCACAATTACAAATACTTAATTTTGAATCACCATTCTATTTCTCTCTCGCTCCTTGTCAAAGACAATAAAAAATACAATAATGTTTTTATGACTATAATTTTTGGAAAATTCACAAGCACCGCCAAATTCGTCCCCCTACTTTTAGTTCACAATAGTTTAGAATAAAATATTATTGCTATCTGAGTGATTAGTGTACATGCTAATCAACTTTTTATGCTTCCCCTTGTTTCTGAATTTAACATTGAAAAAACTCAAAATGGCAAATCCAATTTTTATACGTATTTACAAGTTATTAAAGAAAAAACAACAAAGTTTGAAGGTTACGATTTGTCAGGAAAAGCGGGCAGGTGAATGACTAGAAATGTTCGAGTCCAGATTTTCTGAAAATGAAATTTGCCACGTATGATCATGTTATAATTTCAATTTAAGAAACCTCGAAAAAAAATTTTTATGCGAAACCACATCACTTTACTCACTCTTTTGGATATTAGCCCTTACTGAGCGTATAGGGAAGATTTGGTTTTTTTTTTTGGTATGCTTTTTAGACGCGACCCCTCACCTCCGAAGTTTTAAATTGGAAATATTTTTTTTTTTTTTTTTTTTTTTGGATATGGATATTTTTTGATAAATCACTGTCAACTGCTACTGATTTACTTTAATTTAGAAGTTACTTAGCATTAATCCTTTCATCTTACAAAATCTTTTTTTTTTTTTTAACTTTTATAATTTCTGTTTTATAAATTTCTTTTTCTTCTAAAATACGTATTTACTATTGTGAAACCAACTAATATATTACCTTTTTTTTTAAAGAAACATTTTTTAAATCAAATTCATCTGATTAATCAATTTTATTGAACTTGAAATTTTATTAAAATTGAATGAATAATTCTGAATAATCTGTAAAAAAAAGTTTTTCATTTTATGAATTATCAATTTTTATTTATCATAAACACAAATTAATTTGTTTTAGTTTATACACCTATAAAAATTGATTACACATTTTATTCATCGTCTATTTTGACGATACATTTTTATTGTAAGTGCCAAAATGGCAGACATGTAATTTCGTTAATTTTATTCATCAAATAAGGTTTTTCATTATTATAAGATTATTATTAAATTATTCAGAAAATTTTTGAAATTTGAGATTTCAAACAATGTCGACTGACAGTCGAACAATGAAGTACGAGAATTATATTAAAGTTATAAAATATGAAATATATATACATGCCGATTTCATAGAAAAAGTTTTAAATACAACATTTTAAAACTTATTCACATCTGTTTATATTAAAAAACTTTCAGTTGTTTTAAAAATTGAACAGCTTTACCACTTATTTAACATCAGTGTGTACGTTGAAATTTGGAGTCACGAAAGGAAAAAATATCATTAACCACACTTAAAGCATAGATTTTGTAAAGTCCAACAAATTTGTTGAGTAATGTAAGTATCGATCGAACTTTGTAAAAATTAATGCACTGCACAAAATTCATGACAACTCATATTTCAAATTCAATTTGAAATCATCATTTCAACTTGAATAATCAATTTTGCACTTCAGTATATTTATTGTTCACGTTTATGTAAACATAACCCATATGTCAAAACAAAGCAAAAAAATGTATTCACAGTTGTTAGTAAGATAGGTATTTGCGAACTGCAAATACCTGTTTTACCATACGCCAGTCATTTCTTAATAAAATCCATACTTATAAACTCGTGAAATCCGTGGGTTAAATTTTTCAACGATCGAATATGAATAATTGGCGGCTTTGCAAGTCGCCGAAAAATGTATTTTTGATGCATTGTTCATGTGGGAACTACCTGCAAAAAGAAATTTGTCAAATCTTGACCTTATTAAAAAGATAAAAGGAAAAGATGAATCTGCGACAATTCAAAACCAAGTGTTTTTTGTAAATATTACTGCTCGATGCGAGAGTGTGGGGTAGTGTTCACTAAAAATTGATTTTCATTTGATGTTAACACATCGATGTAGGGAAAAACAGTTAAATTTAAAATGTAACCATCAACCGTCATTCAAATTACTTATTGCCGTAAATCATTCCATAAATGAATTGTTCCCAACAATTCTACTACAACTATAAAAAATTCTGAACATTTACAGCATTTTTGATAAAAATTTTGTAATTAAAGTTAAAATTTTACAATGAGCGATACATTGAAATTATATAGTAAAATCAATTTTGAAGTTGCTTGAATAATTACATAATATTAAAAAATAGAAATTTCTATGTACTTGATTTTTTTAAGAAAAAATGGCAGCTCAACTGAAAACATTGATCAAATTATAATCGGCAGCATCGATTATAATCGGAAAAATCGATAACATTGATTAATAATCGGTCGCGCCGATTAAAACATCGATTATCATCGATGTTTTAAAAATCGATTTTTAGTGAACACTAGTGTGGGGAAACCCCTCACCTCTCGCTGACTACCGCCAGCAATGATATATCGTACAGAAATACAGTACAACCTCTGGATAGGGCGTCATTCTGTCTTTACTCATGCTCAACAGGCGTTAATGGAAATAGAAAAAGAAAACCGATGCCCTATCCAGAGGTTGTACTAAAATATCAATATGTATTGTCCATCCCTAGTTCATAGTGTAGCGGTTAAGAGAAAAAAGGAAATACCCTTTCTTCTTGTTTTTTTTGACTGATCTCTCAAGGTTTCAGGCCTCGGAAGTACCTACTTATGATTGTGAAAATAAAAAAAACCTCCGTCACATGGATAACAGAACTATGCTTGAGCCGCGCCCACCGCGACGTGCGTCCAAGTTCATCCTTTAGACGAATCCTACGCTCCGCGAGAGCGGCGTTCATTATCGCGACGATAAAAGCGGCTCGAGTGGGTTAATCGAGGGCGATTCCTACACGCGCGAGATTATTGCATCGCGGGAAAATGCCAGTTGCGCGCGACTCGCGTGCCCGACGCGCTTTTCCTGGAGACGCTATTTCGAGGAGCGACTATTTTCGAGGGGAACCAGTCACCCGGTGGCGCTCGCGAGATTAGCAGTCTTTTGCCCGAGTGCTTTGAACCCTATTTCTTTTTCTGTGGGGGTGGACCCCCCTTATTTTTCTATCTAAGGTGGGGGGGTATGATTTTTTTTTTTTTTTTTTTTCATTGATAAATGTAATGGAGCTAATTCGCCGGGTTCGAGAAGGTTGAAGTGATAAAGACGAATGAGGAGGAACAGGAGGAAAAGGGATAATGTACAAAAGCCGGCAGGATTTTTGTGTTTTCACGGGCAAGGAACAGAGGAACGGTTGTTGGGGTGGATGGTTGCGGCAGGTCATCGCCGAACGCGAAATCGAGAGGAAGCTCGAGCCGTTGTACGAGGTAGCGAGCGGTGACCTGCTTTTGAAACTTTTATTTTTTTATTTTGTTGGTCTTTTGTTACCAAGTAGATGATTTATAATTGTTTGCATTTATTTTGTTACGAATTTTAGATTTTTAACTTTGTTTAATTTTTTTTTTTTTTTATTATTATTATTGCTTATTAAATGAACCTGTTGTCGATGCTTTGGATATTCAAGAAGTTGAGAAATATGGAGAGTGGGCAGTCAGAGAGAGGTGACTGTATAGTAATTAGAAATTTTGAAAGTGGTCAGTGTTTGAAATTGGAGGAATTCGTTTATAGAGTTTTTGATTTTTATTGTGACTAATATGGGTGTTTGATATGATAGGAGATGATTTAACAAGATTGGAAATTTGTATGAAAGTTTAGAATTTTGGATTGGGAAAGTTCAAGATTGAATTCCAGAAACACTTGAAGGTTTTCCTTGCTTTTGAGGAATTGAAATTCGAATGAAAAAGGAATTCTTAGATGATTTTTTACATTTTGAATGTAAAAATTGTTTGATTTGTACACGCATATATATTTATTTATATGTATGAACAGACGAAGTATTTAATTGTTATGTTATTTTCAAACGGCTAGTAGTAGTATTTTGAATATAAATAAAATCCCAATTCTGTAGAGACAACAAAACCGAAACGTCAATAAATCGTAGCAAAAACAGGACCAGAATTTATCATATGATCCGTCATTATACTTGACTGATAAAAGAAACCAAACGACAGATTTCAAAACATCAGTTTTTTAAAATTTTGTGGAAATCTAATAGTCTCAGAAGTAAAAGTAGGTAAAAAATAATTCGTGGGCTGCTGTCAAGATTGATGAAAATTACTGTTGTTTATGCAAAATAATAGATGCGTAGTGTTGCAACAGTTGCTATTGTATTTTGTTTTTACTCTACAGGTGTTTCTTTTTCCTCTTTTCTTTTATCTACTTCATTATAATAAAAAGTTCTAACTTTGATGAATGTGACACACGACTACTTAAAAATGAAGTAGAAAATAATTATTTAGGAACAACACTCGGTTACTAAATCAGTATTGTGCAAACTGAATCTCATTCCTTCATCATTAATCTGACAATCGATGCATAAATTTTCAAGTTTTTGACACAATGGTGAGCTTCAAATATTGAACATGGCCATTAGGAGAACACATTTAATTAGATTGAATGTATTGTTTTCAATCCACTCGATTTTAAAAATAAATCTTGACGAAATTTTCAAGTTTGCAATGGCAGCTATAGAATCCAAAAAATTGTAAATTGAAAACTTGAAATTTCTAGCATTTTTGAGAATCATAACTGAAGAACTTGAATCCAAAAATTGTATGCATCGTATAATGCTGCATTATGATTTTTCGTGTTCTTCGGCGTATATTTGTAAAATGGTGTTGGTAACGAGCAGAGTATTTATATACCAAGTCCAGATGGCGAGGATTTCTTTGCTTTCGTGCTTTTGTTAACTGGAGCAAATTTTCAGAACTTAGCTAATTTTTTCTTTACGAATTCGGAAAACCCTGTACATTTCCAGTGTCGAGTCATTTTTTAGAGCAAATTTTTGAAATTTAATATTCTGTAGCAAAGAAATATCGGTTTGAAAATTTTGTAAGATCTAGAGGAAATTGAATTTTTTTTTATTACAGCACACTTAAACGATTTGTGCTGTATTATTTAATTTAAACAAACGAAGTTACAAAGTTTTCTACGTTCTAGAGAAATGTCATTCAATCTTCTCATATATGTTTTCATCACTTCTCTTGAAATTAAAGATTTTTCGCAACATAAATCCTGTGTTTTTCATTTTTGATAGCATATATTTGCAATACATTCATTTTTTTTTTGTCCTGAATTTTCTCTTGCCAAAATTTATAAAATACCTCTTATTTCAATTGTGTATGTCATCATCAAATAAGACTATCAAGTGAATTAACTTCATATACACTTTAAGTAACGCTCTCTAAATACACTAAGTGGCAATATTTTATTTATTTGTTAGTTTTTATTTTATTTTCTGAGTTCTTATTGAGTTTATAAGTTCTTTAAATCAAATTCTACAGGATGGAATCTTAAATATTAGTTTTTTTCTGATACTTAATTTTATGTCACAGTCTGAAAACGGTGAATATTCAGTTTTGACATATGTTGGAACCAAAATTTTTTGCAGTTATCGCTGAATGGCATTGATATTTTGGAATTCTGTTGACGTAATTTTTTTTTATCAGATATCTTCAGCTTTAATTTGCAATAACTTTTTTGACAAGTATTGACAAAGTTACAAGTTTCCAAGGTGAAAAAATGTGAAGTTAAAACTGAAAAATAAAGTTTTTAATATTTTTGTATATTTTTGTGGGAAAAGATGATTAGTATTTTTTAGAGTTCACATTTGTAATTTTTTATGGTTCACAAATGAGGTTAATCAACCAAATTTCGGAACTTTGTTCACTGAAAGCGTCCTCTCTCGACTAATATTCGAGTTCTGGCCAACTTTCAAAATTTTACTTCACCCAGATACTATTTTCGAACTACCAAACGCTGTCGACAACATGGTTATCTGTGATATCTGTAATTTTTGTTTATGTCGATTAATAGACAAATTTTACTAGATTTCCCAACTTATGGTATATAACATAATTTTTAGTCGTGCCAATATTGATTTTGTCTAAAAAATTATCATCTTGTATCAAAGATTTGTTTTATTATTATTATTATTTATTATTATTTATCAGAAGGTATAAAAAATGAAAAGCTCTGCAAATCTCTGCAAAAAAAGATTGAAAGGTTTACTGAATTTATTTGTTTTGGATTTTCTACTTTGAAAATTTTTACCTAAATTTTACTGTTTGAAACGCTATAATAATAATAAAATGATAAAAAATTCTGATGTTTTATAAAGAAAAATGTCACAAGGTTGGCATTCACTGACGTTAATTTTTGTTTTAATATTTTCTATCATTACTCAAATATTTAGCATTCAAGTCAATGATTTCTGAAGACATCAATAATTTTAAACTTCTCAAATCTTATAGTTCCATGGTCCAAATGTAAGATAGTTTGTCGTTGTCAATTTTAAAAATATAATTGCATGAATTTTCCTCAGACTCCGCAATTCTGTTATAGTGACATTCTCAAGGTTTCCTTTTCAGAGAATTAATATAAGCTCGGATCAATATGATGAATTTATTCCATAACAATTTTTTAAAATATTCAAGATTGAAAAATCTTTAAAATACTTGAATTCTGTATAAAGTAAGTGTTCAACGATTTAAAAATGTGTTTAGATTCAAAAGCATCAAATTCTAAAAATCTGTAAATTACATGTCATTGGATCAACTTCTGTATATCTATGTACAGTACAACCTCTGGATAGGGCGTCGGTCTTCTTTTTCTATTTCCATTAACGCCTTATGAGTGTGAGTAAAGACATAATGGCGTCCTATCCAGAGGCTGTACTGTATAAACACGTAAGAATACAAGGAAATCTTTTGAATTGTGTAGGTACTGAAAGAATACAAATAATATTTGAAGTAGTATGAATCCACGAACGGAATATATCCTGAAACATTCGTCAACATCTATGAGATACATCCATGCAGAGAAAAGAATGGATAATACGTCCATAAAAATGGGCAATTTTAGACAATCCTTAAAAAAGAATGTCTCATCTATTAGAAAAAACTACCACACAGTTGAATTTCACGGTAGAAACATAAATATTGTTGTAGTGATAAGCTGTAATTGCACTTCATCCTCAAAATGGACATGACATCCTTTTGTTAAGGATTGTCCATTTGCATTCTTTTTTCTGCGTGTCGGAATATTACTATTTTCTTTCTGACATATCAATATTGAATGTCGGTTAATCTAATATCGATATTTTTCGTTTCGATTCTCATTCCTACTGTCGGCCTATAAGAAACTACGAAATTTCGTTTAAAAAACTATCAACTTGGCAAACCTCCGGACCTAGGTTACAGCGCGAGTTGAATGGAATGTTCGAGATGTCGCCGCGGTCGGCGTAGCAAGTGAACCGAATGCGCGATGACGATGGGTCTCTTCGGGGGCGCTGCGCAATTAGAGGAAATTCGGTCGTCGCGGATATATTTATACTTGCTGATATTCGAATTTGAGGAAACTCATCGACGACGGCGTTCACGACGTTTCCCATTCTTACGATGCGCGACCTTGCCGGAATCTCTCTAGCTTTTATTAATAGAGCCCGCGAATACGCCCACTTACCGACGCTCCGCTGTAGCTGTTTCTACAGCTGCTGCTGACCGTTACAGATCGAATCTTCGCCTCGAAATATGTACTACGCGATCGAATAACCATCGAAGCGAAATCTCGACGGGATTTTCATTTCGCGCTTTGGAGATTTTCATTGCTTTTATTCTGGAAAATTTTAGAAGCTTTGGCACGATTTCCTCGTGACGCTCTGGAAGGTTTTCAGATTAGGTTTATGTGATGCGCATTTGTATATGGAATTGACTTTGGCAATTCCGTATACACAGGGTTTTCGAAAGTTACCTAAAAAATGTAATTCGTTACCGTTACCACTTAGAAAAGTAACGTTCCGTTAATTTCACGTTACTTTTTGGAAGAAATTGAATTGAAATAACAAAAATCGAAAAACTAAGGCTGAAAAATACAATTTCAACGTACTCGTGATTTTTTTCTCTAGAAATTGTTTATTTCAGATATGATAAAAAATGTTAATCTGAACTTTTTCACCCTAAGAAAAAAATCAAAAAGTTAATTCAAATTTTATATTTTGTTCAAGTTCACGAAATTTCTGAACCTAAAATTTGATTCAATGTTAGCTACAAGGAAACATTCGCAAATTTTATAGATTTTTAAAAGAATCTCAATACCTACGCAGATTTTCAGAATTCTTAAATCTTTTTGTACTCTTTAGTACGTATAAAATGTTGCAGGATTTTCTAGAATTTTTATAAATTTCTATGTTTCTGTACATTGATACATAGATTTCAAGAATTTCATGCTCTAGAATGAAAAGTTTATCGAATTATTGGTATTTGAGAGGATTTTTCAGCAAAAAATTTCTAAGAACATTTTTATTTCATGTATTTTCTTTAAACTTTCTTAATTTTTCTACGATTTGAAGGATTGTTCGGTATGTTTGAAACCATTCGTATTTTTCAGTATGATAGAATATTGCAGAATTTCCCACTATTTTAACATGGTTTTAGTACTTTTACGATAATAATTGTTCTATACCTTTCAAGAATTTCGAACTCTAGAATTTGAATATAATGAAACATTACGTGTTTTACAGGATTTTACACAAAACAGTGTCTCGATAGATTTTCAATCATTAAAGTACTTTTTGTATTTCTTTAGTTTTTCTATGATTTCAAGGATCGTTCATTATTTTTATATATTGCTGTATGAATTTCTAGAAATCGAAAGATTTTTAATGTTCTATATATTTGCTCGTATTTTCCTTCTGCATTTTCGAGTATTTTAAGAATGTAGAATTTTTAGTTTTTTTAAAGACGTCTCTTTAAATTTCCAGAATGAAATAAAATTGGAGTTTCGAAATTTCTGGAGTATATTTCAATCGATTTTGCAGAAAACAGTTTCTTTATATATTCAAAGGGCCCTCGGAATTTTTTGTATTTTTCAGAGAGTTATTATAATATAAACATTGCATGTCATCTTATGGACTTCAATTAACATGAATTTTTTAGAATTTAAACTCAAGAAACTGAAGTTTTTTGGTTCCATGAATTACATATATTTTTTAAAAATCAAGTAACAAAACTTAATAAAACCTAGTCTTTTTCGTATTTCTCGTATTCTTTTTTTTTTTTTACTTCTTTTTTGTATTCATTATTATTCCGTAAAATTTTCTAGCAGGATCTTTAAATCTTACAAATCCTGCTATACATTTTGCAATCTATAGATTTGAAGTATTGTTATATCTTTTCATGCGAATTTCTAAAATTCAACGCTTTGAGTCATGAAAGTTTCAAATAAAAAATAAAAAAATCTTCGTCAAGATTTTTGCTAAACTTTCGATTTTTCCACATAGTGTCATGAAAAATTAATAATATAGAATTGCATATCTCAAAATGAGAAAGTTAAAAATTACTAAGATCTCAGTTTCAGAAGATTTTTTAAAAAGTCCTAAATTGTGCTGAAAACTTGATGGGACAAATAAAAGCAATGTAAAATAACGGGATTTTCGTCGTTACTCGTTACCGAAAAAAAGTGATTCGTTCCCATTACCGTTACTTGTTAATTAATGTAACGCGTTACGTTATCGTTACAGTAGAAAATGTAACGTTTTAGAGTAACGCGTTACTTCCAAACGCTGCATATACAAATTAATTTTAAGTACACTGAGAAAAATACATAGCACGAATCACGATATTTGTGAATTTATATGATAAAAATTACTAAAATATAGCATTAATTACTATATTTTAGAAAGTATTGCTCGAAAAATAACAATATTTACTTGATAGTATAGCAATAAGTATCATTTAGACGATGTTGCTAGCCTTGTGTAGTAACAACTGCCGTTTGAGTCCAGCAAATGCAGCTTTATAATAATAATAAAATTTGCTGAATGCTATGTAGTGATAATCACCAGCCGTTAATAGCAAACATCACACAGCTATCTATGGTGATATTCAGTACAATTCATAATCGCTATTCTAAGATTCGTGGTTCTACCATTCCAGTATAGTAATAAGTGTTGCGAGAGATAAGTGCAACTGCTTTTTTCATGTGATATAATTTGCGAGAAACCGCTTTATAAAGTTAGTTGTCTGTATACAGTTGTTTTTATAATCTGTGAGAAAAGCACAGAGAAATAAAAAAAATCATCTAGATACATTTTTTAATCCCGGTGTTGCCAGAACTAGCGGAAAAAAATTACGTCTGGCGGCTAGCATAATCCTTCTATCTTGATGTATTTTTACAAATTCGGTGATACAATTTTTCCGCCTTCATCTTTTTACGTCAATAATTTTTTCTCTTTATGAGTGCATTAGAAAAGGACGCCGAAAATTGAAGTTCCAGAGATGCCAAGTACAGTTATACTCCACATTATGAAACTAGATGATGGATCGATCATGGGTGCGTTCCACGCATAAAATTATCGCTAAACGAGGACGAACGGAATTTTTGGATTTAAATGTTAAAATAGTTCTTTAGTACGTGATGAATTTTATAAGCATTTAAAAATCTGGCGGAATTTGGCGGAGTTTCACTAGTGCCTCTAGCGGAAGAATTTTTTTTCTCACTGGCAACACCATAATCCAGCATTGGATCCAGAGTTATTATGGTTTAAAAGAGGAAGATATATAAGTGTTGGCTGATGAAGATAATATAATTATTGAGGAAGGTTAGTTTTTAAAATCAAATGAGTTACATTAATGGCCAATTTATTTAATTTTGACAGTACGGTTTTAATGATTGTTTAATTTTAAGATTTGCTATTGTTTGTAACATTATCAGTTCGTTGTCTGTGTGGTTCCTGATGAAGGCTTCATAAAAAGCCGAATAATAAAATGATCTCGTTCAATTTTTACATTATAGTATCAACATACAAATCAAAATGTCGTATTGTAAGAAGCTTCACTATATATGCCTAACTGCAAACTTCATCAGAGCAATTTCAAAGTGTTACATCGAACGAGCAACATTGCCAAATCATTTCCGTTTCATCTTGGATGAATCTCATCGAGAGTGTCGATTAGGGATACAAAAATATGAGTTTCAATGTCGTATTATCCCTGAGGCTTCCCCTTTTGAAATTTACGTAACGGAAGCCAAAACATCTCCTCCGGATCGTTTGTCTTTTTTGTTTGAGTGAAAAAAAAAAAAGATAAAGAGCGCCGAAGCGGCCCAAGCCATCGGTATTTTTAGAGGCCCGCCGCGTTAGTGGTAGTCTCGTTGGTCGGACGTCGCGGGCGTCGCGGCGCGTCGTCCCGCGACGCGTTTATTCCCTAGCGTATTATGCCCGGTTGTTCCTTGAGGCTAACCCTTTTCTCAGTGTATCGCGAGCGATGTTCATCTTCACCGGGCGCGACAGCGCGTCGGCGGCGCGCCAACAACCCCATCACCAGCAGCAACAGCACCGAACCCCGAAGACCCGAAATCGTTACACGCGTTCCTCAACCACGAGCGTCACCCAACTCTTGAGCAACTCGTGCTCGAGCCTTTTCCAAAAGCTCGGCCTCGGCTTTCCCTCTGCCAATGCCGCTGCCGACGGCACCGCTCCCAAGTAGGGTCGTTGATGATGATGATGATGATGATGATGATGATGATGATCATGATGGATTCATTCAGTATATTAGTCGACATTCGCATTCAGAGAATATGACTGTGTGATGAACGTAACTTTTGTTTCTCATTTTCACAAAAACCTATCAAAATGTCAAGTACACCGTGCGACAGATTTCAGATGAAATTTTAATCTGGGAAAGTATTAATGAACATGGGATCTACACTGAATTGGAAGACATGCGTGTTCCAGGGTTTCGCTGGATAAGGTCAGAAAAGCTTTCCATTTAAACCTTGAGGTGCGAGAAGGACACGCCTACTAAATTGACGCGCTAGAAAGAGATGAAAGATGGAACAAATTGTCAAATATGCCAATTTTGCGACCTAACTTATACAGATCATAAGACACGTGTATCCTCATATTTGGTGTAGATTTCATTTTTGCTTTTATTTTCCGAGATCAAAATTTGTGTTGCACAGTGTTATCATTTGGGGGTAATACAAGTTTTACAATATTGAGCCAAGGGTTTTAGCTATGGAATGGGAACAAATGCATTTTTCAAAACGGAAAGGGAAGATTTAAAAAAATTCCTGAATGGAAATTCGGCCAACATGCCCCATGCTCTTCTACAGATCAGAATGTTGAATTGTAGAATGATGATCGTGATGGATTCATTCAGTATATTAATTGACATTCGCGTTCAGAGAATATCACTGTGTGATGAACGTAACTTTTGTTTCTCATTTTAACAAGAACCTGTCAAAAACGTTGGATTGTCCCCTGAATGCTGCTCCATAGGGTTCAAGTTGGTTCTTGTTTTTGAGGCAATGAATAAGCGGGGATTTTCATAAATATGTTCTTGATTGCTGGTATTGTTGGTTTATCAAAAAATATTAGACACGTGTTTTTTCGGGTTGTTATATTTTGAAAGTTGACGAAAATACATTTGATTCATAAAATGTGTGAAAGTGATGTCATTCCAATGAAATGACGTCATTTATCTGCTTGATATATATCTGTACATGAGAAATTAAAAATCCATATATGATTTTTTTTCAAAAATAATTGATACATGTGTTGCAAAATGTCAGAGGGCCAAAAATTTCAGCACGTAAACAATGAAAAAGACTATTAGTTAAGAAAAAATCTTAATTCTTTCACGAATCCAACAGATATGAAATCTGCAAGAAAAAACATTGATAGTGTCAGATGATTTCCGGTAGTCAGGAATCACAAATTCACGTTTTACTCGTCATTAACGGATAAAATACACTACGGTACGTTTCGTCATAACCGATATTTGCCAAAAAGCACACTAGTGTACTATTTTCTGCTACATTATTTGAAAACGAGCGGGAAAGGAATACTTTGGAAGAGAAAAACGACGGAATAATGATTCACTTTCTGGGAGATTTCAGAAAATAGTACATATTCTAAAATCTAGAGAGTGAATCATTACTGAACATGATATATAATAATATATGATGATTATTTTATTTATAAATATTGTATTATACATTACTTGAAAGGATTTTTCTGAAATCCCTCAGAAAAGTGGATCAAAATTTTTTTTATTTTTCTGCTGCATTATTTAAAAAAAAAAAAACAGAAAAAAATGATTTCAAACTGAAAAATGAAGGAATAATGATTCTCTTTCTGTATGATTTCATAAAATGGTACAAGACTTGATAATTTGCAGTAATGAAAATGGCAATTGCCATCTTTGAGAAAAGAATATCCTGTTATTAACAATATTGTAAGTTCACCAGAATTCCGGAGGTTATAAGAAATAATATTTGTTAAATATCTTAATAATAAAAGTTTATTTAAAAAAATCTTCGTAGGAGCATTCAGGGGACTACAATCATATCATTTTTAATATGTTTTGTTAAAATGAGAATTTGACAATCACACATCATTTACTTTGATACACTTGCTTTATATAAGTAGAATGGGAATTTGAATCATCAAATTTGGGGTGTGTTAGTGTTTCTTGGAAATTTGTGTGTTCCTAAAGAAAGATTGAAGAATAGATAGTGTGTCCTTGTGATGTGAGCAAAGTTCGTAACTTACACTGTGTGGGTCGTGTCTACCTTTGCTAGAGATACCAATTCATTCTTGCATTTAATGTAGTAATTGCTTTTGAAAAATATGTTTTTTGCATGTTTCTGGGATTCCAAACGTTCAAAAATAAAATAAAACATAAAAGTGCAACCATCATTTTTTTAAGCTTGAAGGGATAGGAATATATTTCAATTATATATTAAACAAAAAAAAGTATTATATTTCAATATCAATATCAACGACCCTAAATACTTGGATGAATGATTTTGTTAATTCAAGAGAATTATGATTTTGCTGATTATACAAAATGTTCTGTGCAACGAAACATATAAGGCCCAAACGAATGTCTGTTAAAAAGAAAACTGGATGATACATAGTTGAATCTTGAGGTCGTAAATGTCTAAAGTTGTCATTACTT
Source organism: Platygaster robiniae (assembly GCA_028476575.1). Classification (NCBI taxonomy): domain Eukaryota; kingdom Metazoa; phylum Arthropoda; class Insecta; order Hymenoptera; family Platygastridae; genus Platygaster; species Platygaster robiniae. The sequence continues at coordinate 19,662,398 of CM052027.1, forward strand.
GGTCGGTTGAAGTACGTAGATCAGATATATTTTTTGGAATAAGGAAATTATGACCTTGTGGGAAAATGTTGGTTGAATTGATGAAGAAGTCCAAATTAATGTTGCCAATTGAATAGTTTTCATACTAAATCTGGCAGCTTTTTGTTTTAATAAAAGCTTTTCACATTTTTTTGAAAAATAGTAATAATTTGATTTCGTTTGACAAAATTATTTGTTCATTCCATATAGCTTTCTCAACAAATTTTTTTCATATTAAACGTTTCATCCTTATTATTCAAAAAAAAAGAATAATCTAAATTTCACAATTTCTGGATTGGAAACTTGATAACAAAATGCGTGAATAGTTAAGATACTTGAAATTTTTACTGGATGGCTTGAAAATTACACAATTTGAAAATAAATGTTTGAGTAAAGAAATTGTGACTTGGACATGAAAATAAAATATACAGCTCAATAATATCAATCGAATGAATATTAGTTATTTCAAATTTCAAAACTCATTAATTCTTTAAGGCAATTTTTTTTTATTGAATTTACTAAAGAATTAAAGTTTGAAAAAAGCCGGGAATAAAAAAAATAACGATGGTTAAGATCAGTTAAGATAGTAAATTTTTGTATTATAAGAGAGAATTTCCAAATCAGGAAAATTTATAATTTTTATATTTTAGATTACATATTTTGAAAATTGTAAATATTTATCCATCCGAAAACCAAAGTGACTAAATTTTCATAAGTTTTACTCAATATATGAAGAAATTATTTATTATTACTAAGATTTGAGTTTATTTTATCAAATTCACTGCAAAGTAAAAAAGTTTGAAAAAATTTAATTACAAATAAATAAAAAGTACTTATAGGTAAATATTCAGTTAATAAATAATAATAATGTTGAATTCAAGTAGATGAGTGATATTGATTTTTTGGATGGGAAATTTTCAGAGTTTTTTATACTCTTGTGATTAGAATAAATGATGAATTTGCTATGATGAATAGAATTAACTGCATTCTGAGGTAGTTACAATTTTAAAACATAGAATTTTGTTATCATTCAAGTTCTGGATTGGGACTTAACTGCAAAGTGTGCAGATAATTTAAAAATAGTAAATTTACGCTTGAATTACTAAAAAATATAAAGAAAAACATTCTCTCTAGTAAAAAATATATGATTTAGATATTTTAACTTGAAAAATCATTCAATTAAAGTCATCTAAGAAAATGATGAATGATAAAGAAAATTGTTGTTGATGAATTGAAAATTCCAATCGATCACAATGTTAATCATAACGAAATTTACCCAAAAATTCAAAATAGCATTTTTATGATGTTCAAATTTTTGTTTTTCATTCATTACTTAATTATTTGCATGGATATAATCATTATTGTTTTTTTCTGGTTCTTATTTTGTATATTCTATTAAAAATTAGTATTCAAAATTCATGCGAAACGTGATTTAAAATGATTGATTTTCAATTGAATTCATAGACGTTTCTCAGCTTTCCAATATGAATTCATCTACTTTTTTTATATTTTCAAATTTTATAGAATAAAACTGATGTAAAATATCTTGGTCGATTTTTATACTCTGAATTAGGCCTTATTCGCATTCAATTGCACTATACAGGATGATCCAAACTAACCTGGACACCCGAAAAATATAGATTCCTCATGAAATTATAAGACTTTTTTATCCTTTGATATTTTCCAAAAAACTCAGAATTTAAAAAGTTACTCAAGCTTGAAATTTAAACAATAAAAGCCCTCTCCCGACAAGTAGGGGTCAAATTCACCGAAACAAATTTTTCCTAAATTTTCTTCATATTTTTCTGAATAAAAAAGTCCTTTGCCACTTTTTACAAAACTCAAAATCAAAAAAGTTATTCAGGTTACAAGTTTTAACCAATCAGATTTCTTAGATTTTATGCTCAAATAACTTTTTTGATTTTTAGTTCTGTAAAGTGGCAAAGGACTTTTTTACTCAGAAAAATAAGAACATTTGGGAAAAATTGGTTTCGGTGAATTTGACCCCCACTCGTTGGAAGAGGGCTTTTATTGTTTAAATTTTAAGCTTGAATGACTTTAAATTTTGAGGTTTTTGGAAAATATCAAAGGATAAAAAAGTCTTATAATTTCATGAGGAATCTATATTTTCCGGTATCCACGTTAGTTTGGATCACCCTGTATAATTTTCTCAAATCAGCAAGTTCGCTATGGATATTTTCTTGGCGCATCAAAACATTCTGTTGAGGTTAAAAAAAAAATCCAATTCAATGAAAGAAACCCTTTTTACCTGGGCTTAGCCACAAATGCGAGGAGAAAAAATTAGCGCCGGAATTGAAAAAAAGCAACTCGTTGCTACTCGGGGAAAAAGCGTATCCTTACGTGAGCGCCGGTGGCGCCTCGTCAACGACGATCGCGAGGAAAGCTCGAAAAATCGAGCGCAGCGCCTCCTCCTCCCGCGCGGCTGGGAATAATGGCGCGAGGGAGAAGGAGGACACGGACCCGGCAATCGCGGAGCGCGAGGCCAAGCGCAAAGAAATCCAGGGTTTGATCATGAAATACACGGGCCTCGAGGACGCGCGACGACGCGGCTCCGTCAAGGCCAGCGCCGCCGACGCCATCGCCAGCAAGTACCGCAAGAACCGGCTTAAGCTTGCCCCCCCTTCGAACGCGGCTGTGAGTTGGTTTTACAAAGTTTTCATGTAAAACGGTCCCCCCTCGGACCCAAAGTGACAATTAGGGATGGACGATGCGATATCAGTTGTTACCCTATGAAGTATCTTGTAATTCATGAATTACAGACTATTACAACCGGCAGGGTAAATTCCTATTGTATCGGCTGATCATCCAGATAATGTCGTTTGAATAATTACCAAAATCACAGTGTTGGAGTCGAAGTTTTACATGGATCTTTCATGATTGTAATCACTGAAATTACATTTAATAAGTTAGATGCCAGAAAAATATAAATTATATATTTTAGGTTGATCAGCTGGTAAAATAGGGATCCACCCTGCCGGTTGTAATAGTTTTGTAATTCTTGAATTACAGATTATTACAAGATTTCGCATAGGGTACACAGGGTCAAAGAAGGCTGCGATGTCACAGACAATGTTTTTTATGTAGGTAATGACGTCACAGAGTTCTTTGAACCTTTGTATTTCCTAACGTTTTTAATTTATGAAAGAGAAAATGTCGATCGATTTTCAGACGTGGCTTAATTGTAAGTTTTATACGCCAATTTGCGATATTTCTACAGCTCCAGAGCATTATTCGTGACTTGAAATGAGAAAAAGGACCTATGGTTACAAAAATGGTTTTTGAGTCTCTACGATCATTAATGGCCATGGAATAGATTTTTGAAAAATATGACCAAGCTGATGAATAGAGAAAGGCTTCTCTTCATTTTCTCGAGATTCTCGTTTGTGACCCCCCAGTAATCATTCATGATCATTCGTGATCGTGATGTCATGTACGCAGACACATGCTTCCGCATATGTCTGTCATCATGATGTGACGGCATGTCATGACATCATATGACAGCATTATGATGCCATGGCATGACTTGACATCTTTATGCCGTCATCATGATGTCATGTCATGCCGTGACATTATGATGACAGACATATGCGGAAGCATGTGTCTGCGTACATGACATCACGATCAGGAATGTTTACTGGGCCTTTTATTATTCCAAGCCACATTTGTCTTCTTATGAAAGAATTCCTAATTGAAAGTCGTGAATTGTAGAAGAAAATTAAAAATGACAATTTCACTTTTTCCAAGTAGATGGCGCCACCTTCCCCTTAACCAGACCTACAACCGGTAATAGGTCATTTGAAAAGTATTAGTTGTAATCATAATTGCTTTTTACTGAAGAATAATGAATTCGACATGCCAGAGGCACATTTTAAATTTTAAAAAGCACATCGAGTAAAATGAAACAAAATTTTGCACTCTAAAACAGGGATCGGCAAAAATGGTCCCTCGGGAATCGCCTTAAACTTGGTTACCGACCCCGTTTCGTTCGTTATATTAAGAAACTCTTTCGAATCGTCGTTCCCAATGCCCGATTTAAAACTTAACCTTGAAATGTAGATTAATCGCGCGCGATTGCCAAATGATTTTTTCATCTCCCTATCTATAACCCCGCATCATCCCCTACCTCAAAAAAACAGCTGATGCGAGTAGTCCCCCATAGGAAGGCAAAGTATTATTCACATACATTATAAAGACGCGTGCACCATTTGAAAATCTAAAATATGTGTGTGTGTGTATATATATGTGTATATATATATATATATATATATATATATATATATATATATATATATATATATATACATATATATATATATGAAAATCAGGCAATTAGCGTTATTTTATGCCGATTGGCATTAAAAGCTGTAAACAAACAAAATAACGATCGAAAAAAAAGCAACTCTTTGACTTGGCAAACTATTTTGCCCTCTCCCCTTTCTCTCTGATTGTTGGGTTACCATCTCCCTTGGTAATGGAATGGCTCCGCGATTATGGTGGCTTTGTTCGCAACACTCGATTGGATTTTTTCATCTGGACACACGCACACACACGAACATTGAAAATGTGAATGTACATCGCGCGCGTGTTGTATGATGATGGTGATGCATTCCCCTGTCATGATGATGACGATGATGACGGTCATGTTGATGATGATGGATGACCCTTTCCACTGTGATGTTGTGGATGTGGATGATGATGGTAATGATGACGATTACGGTCGTGATGATGATGGCCATTCTTGTGCCGAAATACAGAGCCCGCGGCTACCATCTGTCGAGGACGACGAAGACGGACACCTTGTTTATCAATCCGGCGACGTCCTGGAAAATAGATGTTCGTGAATACGTGATTACAAATCATTGTTGTAGATTTTAAGCAAGCACGAGATGCCTTTCTGGTGAAAAAAACACCACCGAGGGCCTCGCTCGTCTTTTTTGTTTCACCTTTCTTTTTTGAATTGTATTTCTTTTCTTTTTTTCTTTTTTACATTTTTGTTTCTTCCTCTCTAATTGGTGATTCCTGTATGTTATTTTATTATTATTTTTTTTTTTTTTATTGAGTCCATTTAACCTCAGCTCCTTTCTATGAGATCCTCATATCCTCAGAGACATTTAGGAGTGGTATTAGTGGGAAGAGTTTGCAAATGTTTAGGGGGGGGGGGGGGGTAAGGGGTTTTTTTTCCTTTGGTAACGGCAAGTGCTGTTTTGCAGGGGTGGGAATTGTCCGTCAATTTGGCAGGACCTTTTTTTTAGACAGGCCAAGCGTCGAGAAAAACTGCTGGTTTTATTTGCACTGTAGGTGGTAGGAGACTGTTTTTCCCTAGATTTCCAGTGGTCATTGGATTTTGTATATATGTAGAGAATTTTGATTGAAGTAAAAAAAAAAGAATTCAAATTCAAAAATCTAACCTAGAAATTACCTGACAACATTTACATCGTACGAATAACTTTGTAAGCACAATCAATGTTCGTTATGAAAATGGAATGAAATTCCTCATTTCGCCTAGATGCAAATGGTTTATTATTAAATATTGGGAAATGTTGATAAATTGCATGGCCCAATCTCGGTGCTGTTGTTAACTGGCGGTTTTTCGCGATCGCAAGGCCCATACTTGCAACTCCTACTCATCTAATGTTTTCGTTTGCAGATAAAATTCTGGCCACCCTAGGCGAAGGTACCTTTGGAAAAGTGGTCAAAGTAAAGGACCTTAAAATGTGAGTAAGCTCTTGAGACTGAATCTTTATACGCCTACGGGAGAGCACTTGAAATAGCTGCCAACGGGCCGTCATAAAATACAAGCTCTCTCTATCTCTCTCTTTACTTACGCGCTCGCGAGTCGTTGCAATTATAGGACGACCTTGTGCTCTGTTTCCCGAAACACGCGTGCCCTTGGCCTTGATATCTGTGAATTTTGGAAAATTTTTAGTATGAAATTTTGATACAATAAGTAATTTTTTTTTTTTTTTTTTTTTTTTTTTTCAGTTTGCAAGTTATTTATTTATTTGTAATGTTGTATGGTGAAGTTTACTGAAATTCATTGATGTCTTATGACAGTTATGTCAATTTCAAGGTCAAGTGTCTTAGACACCATGAATTCAATGGCGTAGATAATTATTGAAAAAAAAAAAAAATTTCGGTATTTCAGGGACCACACAATGGCACTCAAGATCATCAAAAATGTTGAGAAATATCGCGAAGCTGCAAGATTAGAAATCAATGCTTTGGAAAAAATTGCGAACCGAGATCCTGATGGACAACAGTGAGCATTTTTGGCATTTTTTTAATTAATATGCAGTGACTTTCGTTTTGTTTGATGGATTTTTTTGCTGTAAGATAGTTTTAAACTGTGTTGAATTTCCATTGCAGTTTGTGTGTAAAAATGCTGGATTGGTTCAATTACCGCGGTCACATGTGCATCGCGTTTGAAATGCTCGGTTTGAGCGTCTTTGACTTTTTGGTGAGTAGGAGTGATGTGGAGGTTTTCTCATTGTTTTTGTATCCGTTTTCCTTGGCACTTATTTTTTTCGAGTTTTTTTTTCTAAGACGGAAAACGAAACGAATATTCTGAAGCAACAAGTATCTAATGTTTGTTTTTGGATAGTGTCAATTGATTTTTCAATTTTAAAAAAATGAACGTTCACAAGCATAATTTTTTCGAATAAGGTTGCATGTTTTTAGAAAAATAAAAATAAATTTGAAACAAAAACTTTATTTTTAAGCCATTATTGACAAAAGAAGTGTTTTTAACTATTCGGCAAAAAGAAAAAAAGTATTTCTTACAATACTTATAGACAAATGTACGTTATGAATTTTTGGTCTTTGAAGTTATTCGAATTTTATTCTTGAATTGAAGACACGTCAATAATTAGTGAACGAGAGAAAGTCTTTGTGTTTTTATATTTATATAGTCAAATTTTACCAGTTGTAGATTTTTAAATTATTGCATTGAGTAGTTCATATGTTTATCATTAATTTATACAGCGGGACAACAATTACCAACCCTACCCATTGGATCACGTTAGACACGTGGGCTATCAGTTATGTTACTCCGTGAAATTTCTCCACGATAATAAACTCACTCACACGGATTTGAAGCCTGAAAATATACTCTTCGTGGATTCTGATTACGAGACCACGTATAACAATAAAAAGGTATACATGTTTCTCTGTTACGTTCATGTTGCAGAAAAAAAAAAGGAATAATTTTTTGGAGAACGTTTTGCTAGTACATCAGAGTATGTTGTGACAACTTTTTTTATTACGATTTCCAGAGGAAAGATGTGAAACGCGTGAAAAGGACAGACATAAGGCTCATCGACTTTGGAAGTGCGACTTTCGACCACGAGCATCACAGCACAATCGTCAGCACGAGGCACTACAGAGCACCAGAAGTCATTTTAGGCAAGTTATGGCTATTTTTAGACGCTTTCTGGCACCGATCACATCCTCAGATCGCGCTTCATTTCAATTTTGAGAAAAGCTGAGGCAATTATTGCCATTTGATTTGCATCTTTTTTTTTTCATAATTGAAACTTGTATAATAAGAAATATTTCAACTTTTACAAAATTTGTTACTATTTCAGGTTATCTTTTTCTACTTTGTTTCCAATTAGGAAATGTCATTTTCCAAAGCAAAAAGAAGACACCGTCCTTTTTTTATTCCCATACCCAAACTTTCACTTCATTTTTTGAGGAGGGGGGAGGTGGTGGGGAGGGGGGTTAATAATTGTAATATTGAATATGCTTTTGCTATATTTTGCGTCTGTTTTGATGCTATTTTTGGAATTGGCAAAATTATAAAATCGCACGTGTTTTGACGGCATATTTGTATTTTCAGAATTGGGTTGGTCCCAACCTTGCGACGTGTGGTCCATCGGCTGCATACTTTTCGAACTTTACCTTGGCATCACGCTGTTTCAAACCCATGACAACCGAGAGCACCTCGCAATGATGGAACGCATCCTGGGGGTCATACCCAGCCGCATGGCTCGTAGAACGAAAACCAAGTATTTTTACCACGGCAAACTGGATTGGGACGAGAAAACGTCTTCAGGGAGATACGTTCGTGAGAATTGCAAACCCCTGCATGTGAGTTGATTTGATAATTTATGACGATAAGTTGAAATTAATTCTTTAATGATGTTTTACAATTTATAATTAATTTATTGATGAGAAATACAAGTAGATATAATATGTTGGGTTTTCACAGATTTTATTGATAATTAATGAAAATAAATTCACTAATCATTGTTGTATGAAAAACTATTTATACCATGTAATAGATATTATGTAATTATTTACTATAATATACCCTAGAAATGAATTACCATAAATTTTATTAACTTGAATTTGATAATTAATGATACATATATATAACTATATTTCGATTATTAATAATCACACTTCATAATTATACTTCATAATAATTAGTTTTTGATGTTTAAATTTGTAATGAATTAAAACTGTCTATTATAGATGTAAATAATTTACTGAATACAATTATATTCATATTTATATAATAAAGAAGAATATATTATACATCATTCCATACACATATGTAACACAAATAATGACTATAATCTTCAATTATATTTATATAATTTGAATTATATATAGGCATGGTTTTATACTAAATTAAAATTTAATAGTTTTCAATAACTATGCATAACTTTGTTACAATCAATTTGATAATGACCATTTATAATTATTTTAGAATAATATGTTACAGTATGAACAGTGCCTTTGACGCTACACTACGCTGTGTTAAAAATGTTACACTTGTCATTTTATTGGAAAAACATTTAGCGTTGTTCAAATGTTAAGTTTTAGAAGTGAGGATGTTATAATTATCATTGAAAAAATGGTATTGAAAATGGTCGCGCATCAGTGACCGAAACGTTGACCGAAATAAAGAAAAATTCTGACTGGGAGAACGAGCAATTGGTTTTGAAGTTTCTAATATGTTACAGTAAATTGCATTATATGGAAATAGTTTTTGTCAATAATTGTATCCGCATTTATAAAAACTCAACTATATGATAGGAACTATAAATAGTTATAATATGTTAGGTTTTCACAGATTTTATTGATAAGTAATGAAAATGAATTTACTAATTAATTGTTATAATAAAAATTATTTATACCATGTAATAGATATGATGTAATTATTTACTATAATATATCCTAGAAATAAATTACCATAAATTTTAATAACTTGAATGTAATAATTGATGATAAAATATGTAACTTTATTTCGATTATTAATAATCACAATTCATAATTATTAGTTTTCAATAACTTTTAATAAACATGTTATATACATATATATTTTGATGATTGAATTTGTAATGAATTAAAACTGTCTATTATAGATATAAATAATTTACTGAAGGCAATTATATTCATTATTATTTATATAATAAAAAAGAATATATTATACGCTATTTCATACACATATGTAACACAAATAATGACTATAATCTTCAATTATTATATTTATATAATTTGAATTATATATAGTCATGGTTTTATACTAAATTAAAATTTAATAGTTTTCAATAACTATGCATAACTTTGTTATAATCAATTTCATTATGACATTTTATAATGACAGTTCATAATTATTTTAGAATAATTTGTTACCGTAAATTATTTTTATTAATCTATGATAATTATGAATACCAATTGCATCATATATAAATAGTTTTTGTCGATAATTGTATCCGTATCTATAAAAACTCAACTATATGATAAGAACTATAAATAGTTATTATATGTTGGGTTTCTGAAAATTATATTTATAAACAATAAAGATTTACTAACTACTGCTATATTAAAAACTATTTATACCACATAATAAATATGTGGCTTCCAGCCATAACCGAGAAAGTCACACATGCCGTAACGTTCAAAATTTAACAGAATATCATGTAAACTGAGCCTAATGGCACAAGTGACTTTTTCGATTATGGCGGGAAGCCACAGAAATATTATAATGTTATATAATTGGTTACTATAGTATATCCCAGTTATTATTTATTGTAAATCTTGTATACTATAATGTAATAATTAATGATAAATATAAATAACTTCATTGTTGTAATTTAATTTGATTACCAATAATCACGGTATGCAATTAATTCATAATTATCTATTAGTTTTTAATTTCTCAAATTTTAATGTTACATGCAAATAGTTTATAATGATTAAATACGTAATGAAAAATAACTGTCAATTATTAATATGAATAAGTTATCAAATACGATTATATTCATTACTATTTCTATAATGAAAAAAAGCACAGATTATACATTGTTTCATATATAGTATCAATAATTTTTATTACTCATATTCATATAATTTAAAGTATGGATAGACAATATTTAAACTGAATTAAAATTAAATAGTTTTCTATAAATATACATAACTTCAATATAATCAATTTCATTTTGGTATGTTATAACAACAGTTCAAAATAATTCGGAATAATATTATCATGAGAAATGCAAGTATGGTTTCTCGGAGCCAAAGGAGTGGGAGACCCCTCTCATTGAATTCATATTTGAGAAAAAAATCCGTAATTTCTCATGCTAATTGAATTGTAGGGAGTGATATATCTTAAGAGTAATATGATATGATGAATAATTTAATAATCCATAATAGTTATGAAGAGTTATGTCATATCAAAATAGTTGTCAATTATATTCATATTTAAGAAAAATCAATTATGAATGTAAATGAAAAACTAATTACTAATTTTCAGATATAATTAAAACAATATAATCTTTATATATTCCAATCATATTTTATTGAACACAGATAATTTTTATAATTATCATTTTAACTATGTATAAATTTTTATTACGTATGGGTTACTACATTTTGAGTAGATTATTTTTATATTTGATAAGAAATTTGAATGTAATAATTTATAACAACCATCAATTTTTTTGTAATGTTACATAAAAATAGTTTTGATAAATTATAATAATTGATGAAAACTATGATTCATAAATATAGTCAATTTACTGATTAATATTTTGTAAATAATAATTAACATACTGCTATAGTTTTTTTTATAGGTAATACTGTATACATTATATTATTGTTTTTTTAATTTATTAATAATTTTATCTATAAATATTAAAATGAATTTCAATTTAATGATTCATAATATCAAGTCATGATTAATTTATGACATCCTGAAATTATTAATCAATACTTTATGGTTTTCGAGGTGGTACGATTGCGGGATCACTTTGATATGAGTCTGTAAATTTTATTTTATAATTGGATATTAAGAACCCGAAATTTTTGAAATTGAAAATTCTAGAATGAACAGTTCAGAAATTTTAAAACCATGAAAATTTAAAATTTTGCTTAATTTTTAGTCTGTTCAAAGTTTGAAATATTGAACAATTTTGAGTTTCACAGTAAATTTTTGGATGTTAAGGAATAGAGGAAATAAGGAATGAAAGTTTTGTAAATTTTTTCATTGAACTTCTAGACATTTTGACTTTTTTTCATGGGGAAGAAATTATAAAAAAAATCGTTTTTTTACAGTATTTTTTATTTCTTGAATCAAAAATTATATTTCTATTTTTTCTCTGATTAGAAGAAACATATTTTCAAATGTTCAAAAAAAAAAAAAAAAGTTAATGTTTCAGAATCCAAAACTTTTGTTTCTGCCATTTCTTTAGTTTCAGGGAACTTTATTTTACAATGCTTTATAATTTTCCCAGTTCTTGTTTGTGAGGCGATAAATTTTAATTCTGTTATTCCATGTTAGAAATTGAAAGTTTTCTGAATTAAATTTCTAAAAATAATAAATTAAGAGTCTCGAAAACCCTAACAATTTCGAATAAAAAGAATCAAAATATTATGAAAAAAAATTAAATTTTCCAGGATAGAAACTTCGATCAACGAATTTGTAATTCTGCTCAAATAAAATTTGCAATGTGTTCAAAATTTCAGTAATTCAAAAATTTTCAATTTCATATTACATTATTGGATCTTGAAAAGTAAAGGGAATAGGAAAACGAAAATTTTGAAAATTGTTTATCAGAATTCTAAACATTTTGGCAGTTATTTTTTCAGATTTGTATCAAATTTTGTGAGAAGGAAATTATTACAGAAAATAGTTCATTAGTTATTAAATATTTAAGAATTTAAAACCTTGGTTTCTGTTCTCCCTCCAACTTGAGAGAACTATGTTTTTCAATGTCTAATTTTTTGCAAAGAAATAAGAATGAAACGTAAACATTCTACAAATTGGTTTATTGTTCATTATATTATTTATTGTTATTTGTTTATTGTGTTATTTTATGAAAAAATCGTTTCCTATTAATTGATTTCCTGTATTTATTTATTATTGCAATAAATAATACTTTTTCACCAATATTCTTGGTGAAAAAGTGTATTTCCAGTGTTATTACTCAAAAAATGTTGAACAAATTTCTAAAACCAAAATTTGTTCGAAGGAAAGACCAGAATATAAATTTTAAAAAATACAGTAGTTTCATATAAATAAAATCAAGAAACTTAATTCAAAAAATTCATTTAATCAATTTTCCACAAATATATATATATATAATAATATAATTTAACAATAAATATTTAATAAAATAATCAGTTATTAAATAAATAACGATTTGTCGTACTTGATTCTGTACTTAGTTTTTAGCGTTATTAATCAAAAAAATTTTTATGAAATCCTAAAGCCAAAATTTCTTTCAATTGAAAGACTGAAATATAAACTTTTCAAAAGTAAAGTAGAATTGTATATAAATAAAGTAAATAAGCGCAATTCATAAAATTTGCATTATAAATAATTATCCAAAAAAATTATATATGACATGAAATCATTAAATAAATTGTTGATAAATTTTAAAAAAATGTAATGAAATACTCAGTAAGTGAGTAATTAACAATATTTTGTCAATAATTTTAATATAAATAAATAATTAAGCATGAACATGTGAAAAATGTATTCTTTAGTGTTAAAAAAATGGAATAGTGTAATAACATTCAAAACTTTAGTTTCTTAAAAATTAAAGACTGTAATATAAATTGTTAAAAAATATAGGAAAATTTTGTATGAAAATAAAGAAACTCAATTCACAAGTCATTAAATAAATTGTTGAGAAATAGAATATATGTTTAATAAAATCAACAATTAAAAAATTATCAACACTTTTTTGTATGTATTACTTTATTTATTCCTGCAGAGATATCTTTTGTGCGACGACGACGAGCACCGACAGTTGTTTCACCTGATCGAGAGGATGCTGGAATACGAGCCCTCCCAGAGAGTGACCTTGAAAGATGCCCTTGCACATCCCTTCTTCGAAGCCCTGCCCGACCACCAGAGACTAACGGATCCCAGAGCGGCCGGTGACTCCCAGCAGTCGCACGAACGTTCCCATTCGCTCTCCCGATGAAGCTAGGATTGGGACCGAGCATCTCTTCCTTGGGCAAATTCCACCGCAACAAATATGCCACTTGATGTACACTTTACCAGCGAATGCAAAGGTTACTCCAACAATGCCTTTCTGTGGCAGCAATGAAGACAAGAAAGTGGCATCCAGGGAGAGAAAAATGATCGTGTCCCACTTTACAACATTCATAAGTCAAGATTTTTGTACATTACTTTTCTTTCGCCAGGTCTTTATAACATCACGAAAATATGACCTACGTAACAATTGATTCGCGCATTAAAGAACAGTTGTATTTGTAAATTTGTCGTGCTTGGTTTTTATTTTTGGGTGGTATTAATCTGGACGAGAAGGTAACTTGCGCAAATTTTTTGGTTCCGGTGCTTCAGACACTTTTGTTGTTGAGTGTAATTTATGATTCTAGCACATTAAAGCTGTTGTATTTTTGGTATGAAATTTGTGTATTCAATTCGTGAAATTGACAAAATATGTGACTTGAATCTAAAAGTGTGCATTGGAGATTAATTTTGCAATGTCAACAACGAAATTACAGCTGCAACGTAACCGATAAAATAGCTGCGATTTTCCATCTTGAGAAAATGGGTACAAAAATGAAATCTGGCAGGTTTTATTTTTCAAGTTAGTATCAAGTGATTGTAGGTTGACGATGGAGGGCTGTAAATAATGTAGATTCACGAACGAGTCGTGAACGCGGCTTTTTGTAAGATGTACAATATCCTGAGTTTCCGAAGTTGAGAATACCAGTTTAGTCACTTTGGAAGCGCCAATTGTTGAGAAAATACACGAAGCAATGGGTGTAAGTGTGTTTTCACAATAATCGTCATTTTAATTTCTGTCCACTCAGGAGTGGTGTTTTTATTATTTACTCCTTATGATTAATCACAGCTCAGTTTTGCAGCGTAAACTGTATATACATCTTTTTCTTTTTTTTTTTCTTTTTTTTTCCTCGTGACACTAAGGAATCGAAAGGTTCGTTTTATTATAAGTTTAAGACATTAGATTATATTTAAAGGTTTTAGTTTGGTTAATAAATGAGGAAGAATTAATTTTTTGGGAGTTTTGATTTTTTGCCCTTTGCCGGTGCCTCCAACTGGATTTTTTCGGTGGAATTTGCATACTTGAAAAAAAGACAAAGGGAATATTTTGGTAAGTATGTGGTGATGAATACAAAAAGATTTGATTCAAAATTCCGTCTCTGACGGATGGACGTTGTACTACATTGATATTCCTGAATAAGGTCACGGTCGGTGACAAAAAGCTTGGAAAAAATATACATTTTGCAAAATTTCTACTTGATGAGTTGATATATTTCCACTCCTTTGACTCCGAGAAACCATTACACTTCTGAAGAAATATGAAGTGATAATTTTCCAGTATGAAAATTGTGATGATTGAATTTACATAATTTTTATTTATTTGATTATTACTAACAATAAGAATAATTCAAATTTGACTGGGAAATCAAAATTATTATAATACATCACCCAGGACAATTATACCGATTAATTATCACCGGTTTTCTTTTTGTGAGATTGAAAATTATGAAAATTTATATATTATTTCAGATACAAATGTATTGTGTCATGCTTTCAGTTTATTAATTATTTGATAGAAATATATTTTGGGAAAAGATGGGTCGAAATTAACACATTTCATGTGTTAATGGACAAGAAATTCTGACCGAATTTCGCGATAAATTTACAATTTAAGTTGGCTGCCCTGAAGTGTAATGTTTTGATTATTTTCGATTTTGTGCAATTTTAATTACAGTAAATTTTTGCGAAATGGCTGATAAAGTGACAGCGAAAATCGGGCCCTCGATTTTGAACGCGGATTTGTGTCAATTATATGACGAATCTCAGCGTCTTCTTGACAGCGGAGCAGATTATTTACATTTGGATGTTATGGATGGTCATTTCGTTCCTAACCTCACTTTTGGACATCCCATTGTCAAATGCTTGAGAAATAAAATCAAAGATGCATTTTTCGAAACGCATATGATGGTTTCGAAACCGGAACAAGTATAAATAATAAAATTAAATTGTTTTTTGATTTCTGAACATTTTTGTATTTATTTCGCGATAGTGATTTTGAATTCAAATTCAAATGTTGCTCTGAAAAACGGTTGAAAATTTTAAAAAATTCGCAAAATTTCGGCGACTTTCGAAAATTCGTATATAAGAAAATGATGATTAATAAAATTAATATGCAATGACTTTTTAATTATATAGTAATAAACTATATTACCATAAGAAATTGTTAACATTTTTTACATGATTGTAATACATACACATAATTCAAAATAATTTTAATCAATTCGTTAAATTTAGGCGATTTTTGAAAATTCTTACCTGAACATTTTAAATCCTAAATTTTTTGAAAAAACAAACACTAAAAGGAGAATTTAAAAAATCATAATTCAATTACATATGACAATGAAGAATAATTGACTTAATAAAATAAATTGTTAATGAATCAAATTAAATTATTTGAATAATTATACATAATTTCTTCTTTATTTAACCGAATATATAACGATAAAAAATGAATGTATTCTTACATAATTAAAATATAGATAAATAATGATATTTAAACGTGTAAAAAATATATTTTTCAAAGCGCTATTAAATTATCAAAAATATTTTCATAGAATTCTAAACCCAAAATTACTCAAAATTGAAAGACTGGAATCTAAAATTTCATAAAAAACAGTCAAATTTTATGTAAAAATGAATAAACTCAATAAAATTGACAAAATAATAAGTTAAGAATTTTAATTAATCAACAAAATAATAAATAATCAACTTTTATACACGATTTTATTTTGAATAAATAATTAAGTACAAAGGTGTGAAAAATATATTTTTCAGCGTTACTGAATTATTTTCATAAATGTTGAGAAAATTCTGAAACCAGAATTTCTTGAAATGCAAAGACTAACATTTTGATTGTTCAAAAATGCAGGGAAATTTTTTATAAATGAAAGTGAATGAACTTGGTTCATAAAATTCATGAAATAAATTAAATAATAGTATATTACGTACCGAGGGCTGGAAAACGAGTTTAGAGGTTTTGAACTGGACGAGAAATGAGTTTTCTATGCCAGAGGTACGTAAATATATAATTGAATGACTAGTAAATCAATTAATTTAATAAAAAATTCATTTTTCAGCTCTTAAACAAAAATGTCGAATGACATTCTCGAACCTGAGTTCCTTAAATGTGAAAGACTAAAATATAAATTATTCGAAAATATTACAAAATGTTATACAAAAATGTACAAACTTAATTTACGAAATTATTTAAATAAACTGTCAATAAATAAACAAATATTTAATAAAGTATTCAATTAGTATATTGATAAAACTTTTCTATATGTATTTTTATATATTCTTCAATAATCGAGTATAAACAAGTAAAAAGTGTACTTTTCAGTGTTATTAATCAAAAAATGTTAAATACAATTCTAAAACCAAAATTTGTTCGAAGGAAAGACCAGAATATAAATTTTAAAAAATACAGTAGTTTCATATAAATAAAATCAAGAAACTTAATTCAAAAAATTCATTTAATCAATTTTCCACAAATATATATATATATAATAATATAATTTAACAATAAATATTTAATAAAATAATCAGTTATTAAATAAATAACGATTTGTCGTACTTGATTCTGTACTTAGTTTTTAGCGTTATTAATCAAAAAAATTTTTATGAAATCCTAAAGCCAAAATTTCTTTCAATTGAAAGACTGAAATATAAACTTTTCAAAAGTAAAGTAGAATTGTATATAAATAAAGTAAACAAACGCAATTCACAAAATTCGCAATATAAATAATTATCCAAAAAAATTACATATGACATGAAATCATTGAATAAATTGTTAATAAATTTTAAAAAAATGTAATGAAATACTCAGTAAGTGAGTAATTAACAATATTTTGTCAATAATTTTAATATAAATAAATAATTAAGCATGAACATGTGAAAAATGTATTCTTTAGTGTTTAAAAAATGGAATAGTGTAATAACATTCAAAACCTGTTTCTTAAAAATTAAAGACTGTAATATAAAAATTGTTAAAAAATATAGGAAAATTTTGTATGAAAATAAAGAAACTCAATTCACAAGTCATTAAATAAATTGTTGAGAAATAGAATATATGTTTAATAAAATCAATGATTGAAAAATTATTAACACTTTTTTATATTACTTTTACTATAAATTTATGGTAAATTAACTAATAGTAATTAGTCATTAATAAATGAATAATTCAGTGTAAACGTGTAAAACAATTTACTTTCAGCATTATTTTGGAAAAAACGTTTGAAAATATTCTGAAAACTGAGTTTCTTATATCAAAATGGAAGAAATATAAATTATTCAAAAATATAGGAAAATTTGATATAAAATTAAATAAATGACAAATTTCTTGAAAATGAAAGACTTAAACATAAATATTCAAAATTATGTAAAATTTTTCATAAAAAATGAAAATCATATCTCATGAAATAAATTGTACGTAAATTCAATGTATATTTAATAAAAAATAACTATTCACTAAGATAATAAGATATTTTCTACAAAATCAAAATAATAATAACTATAAAAAAATTGTTCAATAACATTCTAAAACCTAAGTTCCTTCAAGATTAAAGACTGGAATGTATTTTTTCAAATATAGGGCAATTTTATATAAAAATTAATGAACTCAATCGATAAATTTATGAAATAGTTTGTTAATAAATTTAATATGTAATAAAATAATGAATTCGGAATGGGATAACATTTTTTTATGCAATTATAATACACATAGAAACAAAGTATAAGTGTGTGAAACAATTATTTTTCAGCCTTATTATATTTAAACGTTTCATCATCTAATGCGTTATTTTTCACTAATTACTATTGTCGTTCATTAATATTAATGACAACAAAGTAACTTTTTGCCATTTACTTCAAGGCATATTTTTCTTTAATTCAAATGAGGTTTTAGTGGATCGAACCCATGGCAGATGCTGGAGTTGACCAATACACTTTCCATGTCGAACCTGTTGAAGACGTGCCTTTGATATGCAGAAAAGTCAAAGAAGCAGGAATGAAAGTAATTCTATTTCTGAATTTTTCAAAAAATAATGCTTATACTTATTTCCAAGAGTATTTCACTCTGATGATTTCTTCAACATTATATTTGAATATTCTTAAACTAAATTTATGGATTCACAAAAAAATATTTATAATTCGTCAACTAATTTCAAAACAGCAATAAGTCAAGAATCAATCTATTCTGCTACAAAAATTTAATTTTCTTGCAATATTTCATAGGTTGGCGTCGCATTAAAGCCAGGTACTCCAGTTGATGTTGTAGCAAATTACATTGATTCAGCCGACATGGTTTTGGTGATGACAGTGGAACCAGGATTCGGAGGGCAAAAATTCATGGATTCCATGATGAAAAAAGTTGAATGGTTGCGAAAAAATTACCCAAATTTGGACATTGAAGTCGATGGGGGCGTTGGATTAAACACAATACAAGCTTGTGCAGATGTAATATCAAATTCCATTGAAATTAAGACAAATTACGAATACTTTTATATTCCTTATTTAAGTAACAAAAAACCTATTGCTTTATTTATATTGACAGAATTTTTTAAACATTTTTTTTTAGGCTGGCGCCAATATGATTGTATCTGGTACCGCAATTATAGGCTCAAGCGACCCTGCGAAAGTGATACATAAACTCAAAGAAACAGTCAGCAATTCTCTGGACAGTAAAATTTAATAATTCTATTGTATAGATCTCAAGTCCATAATTTTATGTACAAAATTTGTTCAATATTCTATCAAGAATACAAAAATCAAAAATGTTATAATAAAACTGGAAATCGTTCATTACAATTTTTTTACAACTTAAAAAATTCCATGATTCTTTTCAAATTCAAACAATATCTGTCAATATTTTCCTCATCCTGGAAATTTCCCAAATAATTGCAGTCACAGTCATTTCCAAAAAGCGGCTCTTCAACTTTCTTCTTCTGCGTCCGATTCTTTCCTAACTGCCAAATCCTTAAACTGACAGGCTCGAAATGGGGAATATTTTGGTTTCAGTTTCTTCCTAAGTTCCGCCAAAGTAACCAGAATGGCTTCTTCGGTTCGAATGGTCCTCGAACCCTGTGAGGGACAAGTATTCAAATAATGAGTGAAAAGCAGAGAAGGATCCTGAATATCAAGTTTTTCGTCGGCTTCAAGAGCAGCTTCCAAGCCAGCCAGACCCCCGAAAACTACGAGCGCGTGTCGATGCTTGAGACTCTTGTCAGGTACATCGTCTATCGGAACACCTTTGTCCGATGTCCCAATAATCAAATCATATCCGTCCTTGAACTTGCACTGGGCAAAAATGTCGCTCAGACTTTTTGCCAAGGTCACCGAGTAGCCCCAGTACATTCCCTCCTCGGCCTGAGGAGTGCTCTGGAAAACAATGGTGCCTTGAAGTTTTTTCGCCTCCTCTTGACCTGGAGGGATTTTCACTGTCACTCGAACTCCAGGCTCTATGACTTTGTCCACGTGGACGTCTTTGAGGAGGCCGGCGTTGACCATGGAACCTCGACCTGGTTTCAAGGGTTTGTTCTGTACGACGCCTTCGCGGAACAGGGAAACGTCGTTTTGGCGAAGGTGGTGAGGGGCGTCCAGTGGGTTCAGTAAGCCAGCGTACTGTGGATAATAGTAGATTGTTTTGTGGTGAGAGGGAATAATTTATTTTTGAGCGTTTTGGCCTGAGCAGGCAGAAATCAGTTGGCGCCTGATGAATTTCAAGTGAATGCGTTTCAGAATATTTATTTGACATTTAAAAAATAATGAGTTGATTATAAATTAACATAAATTTATAGTTGTTTAACCTTATAAAAATAATTATAATTCGTTTCATTCATATTATTGTCATTTAATCGTTTACTCTATTGTTTACAAACCTTAAGTTGTTTGAAAAAATGTTACAATTATGAATTAAAAGAATATTTGTCAATATAATAATTTATTAATATTGTGCTATAAATATATAATAATAAATATAACTTGTTATTCAAAATAAACAATTGTACAGAATGTGGATAACTATAATTAGATAATTAGTTAGTATTTCATCAATTTTTGTTGTACAAGGACCAATTTTCAACATCTTTGAAGAAAAGAGTAACGGATTTCGAGCAAATTAATATTTAAAAATTTTGTTTGATATTACAATTATAAATACATAAGAATTCATATTAACTCAATGTGAAAAATATACATATTATAATTAATAATATTATTAAAGTGCATAGTAGTGAGATGATTTCACATTCACTTTTATATACATTTAATGAATAAATTATTTTACAGAATGTAAAATTATTATTGTTCGTTGATTTTTTTCAATTATTTTGTTAGATATTTGTAACTTAAAATAAAATTGGATTTATTAATATCCCATCCACTTTTATTGCATAAGGAGAAAATTTTCAACGTTTTTGAACAAAATTTTTTTAACGTAGCAAAGTTATTATCAATGATGAATTTAACTCAAATAAAAATTTCTACGATTTATTTAATTCAATAAACATAGTTCACAATTATTAATATATTCTAAAATTAAAAAATATTTTTTGATTTTATCAAAATTTCTATAATACATTAACTATCAAATAAAATAAACTATTCAATACATAAATAATTTATTCAAATAGACATAAAGAATAAATTGAGGAAGATATAATAACAATATGAAATGAAAATAACTCGATTTTAATTTTCAGAAAGTTCTCTCGGAGTGAAGTGTTCATTGATACACAAGGGAATTCATTTTTTCATTAAAAAAGTTCTTTTATTTGTTCAAGCTTTTGACCCAATTTTAAAGTTTCTCATCAGGAATATATTACAATTTAATTATCAATTTTAAAACCAGGTCATATGAAAATCACAAACAAAATATTCACGAAAACACTACCTGTATGTAAAAACCATTTTCTTTCAAAAACATCCATATTTCCAATAGAAAGTCTTCATGATTGTGGATGAGTCAATTCGTATAAAATATATACACAGACTTAGTTTCCTTATCTATTCATCCTTGCAACTGAGAATACTAATATTCCAATAAAAACCTTTCCAAGACGCCATCTTCTACTCATTTTAATTTCTATTTTCTTATTCTCAACAGCATCAGTAACGACGTACATCCATCTCTTTTAATGGACACCCAGAAAATAACTCTATTTGATTATAAATAACGTGGCATACTTGATTTGCAAACAAATTTGCAATAATTGCAGTATAATTGACTTTCATATATAATTAATTTTATATTATTCTCCTATTAAAAGTTATATTTATAAGACGTCAGTAAAATAATAATTATCAATAATACATACATAACCTACAAATTTTATGAAAAACAAAAAATTTTAATCCTGATTTTATTATTGATAATGATTTTTATATGTTTAATAACATTTTTGTTTTTAAGATATACAAAGTTTTGTTCTTGTATGAAATTACTGGATAAAATATTCAATCTTTATTATATATTTATAACATAATATTGTTACATTGTTATATTCAAAAATATGTTATGATTAATAATTATATTTCTACTTGATAATTGCAAGTTATAAGCATGGAAAGAAAGAAATAAAATAACAATAATATAAATGGAAGTTATATTAATTCAAAAATAATTTCTTTCAAATGAAATATACTGATGAACAATTTTAATTTCAAACAGTGTAAAATATTAATTTTTTATGTATATAGGAATTAATGCGGAATGAATATGATATAATTCTAACACGGAGAGAAATGCTTTAGATGACATATCAATGTCACAATTGATGTCACCACATTCGATATAATATACATTTACATTTGATCCATGAAAAAACGTAATTAATATGTCTTCAAAATCGAGATGATCCTTTAGCAATATGACATTGATGCAGCATTAATTTATATCATTTCCATTATATGGACATGGCAAATATAACATTTGTTATGACAAATATGACAATTGTTATGACAAATATGACAATTGTTATGACAAATATGATAATTGTTATGACAAATATAACAATTGTCATGTTAACAACAGTTGACTATCAAACCTATATGGACGTCACATCCATTTTTATTGATACGCCAGGATTATCACTTTTGTATTGACGGAGTATCCATATTTGTGTATGCGACATCAACAAATTTCTCTCCCTGAACTATTAATTTTCGAAAAACACCATAAATTATCATACATATGTGATGTTGCAGAATATTTACCTTATAATTTGTCATCATCAAATTATTATTTAAAATATACATATAATTAAAATTGATCATTGATAATGAGTTTGATGTGTTCAAAAATTTTCGTTCAAAAAATTTCCTTGTAAGAAAAAAATTTATGTCCACCAACTATTTGTTATAGTTATCAATAAATACTAATTTTCTTATCAATTTTGATATTTTCCTAGGTAATTATATAAGACCTAATGATTATAATTATGGTATCACACTGCTAATTACTTTATTATTATTTATTTTAATAGTACATTTTGCATCTAGTGCGAAACGATTTTTTTTATCGCAGCAGAAGAAAAAGCCGAAAAAAGGAGGCTTTTTAGACCGCTATGATAAAAATAATTTCAAGTTGTAAATGAAGAGAGAAATAAAAGAAAATATATTTGAAAGAAAATAATTGTAGTTGGAAAAATTACAACCATTATGTTATTATAAAATGTTGTTAACTAATTTACTCATTTATTCATAAACATATAAATGAACGTGAAATTAATTTACTAAAATTATAAATGCACAATAAATTTAAAAAAAATTATAACCTGGATTATAAATTTATATACATTTGTAATTAATTTCTTTTTCCTATTATATAAAATTATTTTTTTGTGATAATTTAAATATATAAAAAAATTTTGTTCAGAGATGTTGAAAATTTCGTCTATGTTCAACAAAAGTGGATGAAATAAAATACTCACCAGTTATCAACATTCACTATTTTTTGAAAATTATCAATAATTTATTTGAAGAAATGTTTTATCGATAGTAATTTTTTTTAAAATAACAGTTTTATGGTCCAAATCAGTTATAATTGGGATGTAATTATAATCGTACAATAAATTATAATATACGAAGTATACGAAAAATGAAACATGTACTTCATGTAACATGAAGTACACAAACGGTGCGAATAAGCACTGCATATTTATTACAATGGCCCTGTCAAAGGCTGAGAGATGGAGTTCCGTGCTTTTTGCATGCTCTTTCCGTCCTTTTTCCGTTCCATGCTGTTTTCTTAACAATTATTATCAAAATCCCATACATTTTTCCCGGAAATTGCTTTTTGGAGTGTTATGTTCTTAAAAAATCAATTTCGACTTAACTATTTATATATAATTTAATTTTTGATGCCAAAATGACTTCAGACAAATTCATCCGAAATATTCCTTACGGACTTTTTTGTTTGACAGTTATCATGCGATCCCGGATTTAATTTTTCGACTTTTTTAATTAATACATGTAAAAATTCAATTATCAACGTAATCCTTTCAAAACGCTCTTTTATCCATAATAATGTCAAAAACGATCTTTGGGAGCTAATTAATTGGTAAAATCGAATTTTACCAAATCATTAATTCTTTCTTTAAGCTTTCTGCTCTTTATTTGAGCCCTCTTCAGGAAAAATTTAAATCGAATTTTTCGTCTAATTCCTTATGTCATTTCCTCTTAGTAATTTGAAACTCACGTATGTGTGTCGAAATTACAATAGAAACCAAACCAAATTATTAAGAAGAAATTACATCAGGAATTAGACAAAAAATTCTCTGTAAATTTTTCCTGAAGAGGGCTCAAATGAAGAGCAGAAACTTGAAGAAAAAATTAATGATTTGGTGAAATTCGATTTCATCAATTAATTAGCTCCCAGAGATCGTTTTTGACATTATTTACAATTATCAACTATATAATATCGGGGAAATTGACTTTATTTATTACATGCAATCAAAAACAAGACATTTCAGCTTGAAATTTATGAGAATTTATCAAAGGACGAAAAAGGCACCGAGTTGGAACGCAATGAGCACAGAGTTTCGTGCTTTTTGCGTTCACTAGCCTCTGCAAGGGGAATAATGATATCATTTCTTTTCATTTTTGTTATATTTCTGAGGAAAAAGAGGTTAAAGTAAAAAATTATAATTTTCATTTTCAAAAATTGAAAGAAAATGTTTTACCTTCAAATCATTGTGCAAGGGGAAAAAGAATTTCCTCAAATATTGCGGACACTCTAAGTATTGCAAAATTCTACCAAGTTGTTCACAACTTGCCCTCACGTAACCATCGTGATTGTATCTGACTTTGTGTTTGTCCTTGCCTTCCGTGTCCCCGATGTCGTCGAAAACTATCACTTCATCGACTTTGTAAATACAGGCAGCGCGCGCTATTTGACCCGCTAAATAAGTTCGCAATTCCAAACTCTGAGCGTTTTCCAAAATCGAACCCGGCACCGCGATACTCAGGGTCGAGATATTTTCCGACTTTACCAAAATATCATTTTCC
Source organism: Platygaster robiniae (assembly GCA_028476575.1). NCBI lineage: Eukaryota > Metazoa > Arthropoda > Insecta > Hymenoptera > Platygastridae > Platygaster > Platygaster robiniae. The sequence continues at coordinate 19,687,488 of CM052027.1, forward strand.
ACCTCGGATTGTGCTTTTTCCTTCTTGTCCAATTTCAATTTTTTTATCGCCTCCTGGTAATTCCTTTTTTTCTTCTCATTTTTGGTTTTTTCGTTGTATTCCTGCCAACTCATGTTGCGGGGTTTATTTGTAGGCATTTTCCTTTTTTCACTCATTTTGAATAGATTTTGAAATTAACGTGAGAATATTTGTTGACGTTTTTTTGGAATAAAAACAGTGCGTAAGATTTGAGGTTATGTTTGGTATTTGTCGAACCTAACTTAACCCGTGAGTCATGAGGTAACCGTTAAATGTGAATTTGAAATTCTGCCAGGCAATGAAAATAAACTTACTAGTGGAAGTTTTTTAATTGCAATATTGATTATTATGCTGTAAATTAATTCCTTAACGCTATTTATTCAAAATTATATAATATTCTGAATAACTTAAGCATAAAAACAATGTAATGAGTTAATATTTGTGGATATTTATCTAACTTAATGTAACATTTGAGTTATGAATTAACCGTTAAGTTCGAGCGAGAAATTTGAATTTTAAATTCTGCCAGGCGATGAAAATGAACTATTTGGGGGAAGTTTTTTTCTTTACAATGGTAATTATTTATTGTGAAATTATTCTTTATCGCTGTTTACTTAATAATATATAAAATTCTCAATAAATTGAGAATAAAAACGATAAATATGTCGAATTTTGAGGTTATGTTTGGTATGTTCCCTACCTAACCTAACCTAACCTGTCAGTGACGAAAAACCGTTAAATTTGAATTTTCAATTCTGTTAGACAGTGAAATTAAACTTTTTGGTGAAAGTTTTTTATTTACAATGTTGATAATTATTGTGTCAATCAATTCTACATTGATTTATTTTCAATGTTATTGCCGAAGAATACTGTCTTTTTTCCCAGGTGAAACAAGAAAGATATTCATAAATATTTTACATTGAGTAGTTTTATTATATTTTAAATGATAATGTATAAACAAACACCGTTGAATTGAGTTAAAATATTCAAAAAATAATGAAACAATAATTAATAATGTAATTTCAAAAATTGACGATTCCTTTTTTGTGTTTTCGACGAACAAGCATTTGCATTGAAATTATAAACATTTTAAATTTACAAAAGACTAACGATTTCTTTAGAAACTTAAATATGAGATTAGAAATTAAGTCATCTCGACGAAATTTTTATACCACATGGAAAATTCCGTAAGAAAATTAAATTTTTGCGCGATAACGTAAGGCTTTTAGAAAAGTGAAAACGCATGAAAAGTTCTCTTTGTAAATTTTCCTATAAAAACATGCATGAACGATATTTGTTCGTTACGCTCTCGAAACTGCAGGAAATATTACGAAAGAAAGTTCATTATAAAATATGATACATCATACAGAATTTTCACAAACATCTTTTGTCACCATTATAATTTTCCGATATTGTGTAATTCGTCAATATTGCGAAATTCAGTATTTTATAAAAACGTAGAGCAATTATTTTTTTGTTATTGTGAGGAATATTTCTCCCACATTAGTAAATTTGTTGTCTAAGATGAAATTTGAACATGTTTATTTTGAAAAAGTAATATTTTGAAAATCGATATTCGTTTGAAGAGAACGAAATGAATTTTATTTAGTCATATGCTCATTGAAAATATAAACTTATTCTTAAATTTTAGAATTTGGAAAGTTTTTTTAATAGAGGTTGCTTTTTTAGTTATGGTCAAAAATTTTTCTATTTTGGAATCATCAAATTTCCAGGTTACGAATATTTGACAAAATTGCACAACTTTGACTTCGAAACTAACTTTCTCTGCTTTCAAAAACTAGGCAAATGGAATTAATTCCTACAAGTCACTGATCTATCGATTTTCATACTTATTATGTAACGAAAGTAAAGAAATTGAAAATTTAACTAACCCAGTCGACACGTAATATTTTAGAACCATTTAAAATCTTTTCACAACATTTCCGAAGAATTATTGCCTCCTGGAAATAAATTCTCTGAGAATGAAAAAAAATTCGAGTCACGAAAATTTTCTATGATGCCGATACCAATGATTGCCAACAATTACGGTCCTTAAAAATAGAAACACATTTGATAGTGGAGGGGATTGGGCCTTACTTTCAAATAACAGGAATATTCCATGAAAGTCGAACCGTTATACATAGGTTCACATCATTTTCTTTTCAATTCGTTTCAGTATTCGCAAGCTAATACACAACACGTTGCAAAACAAACATTATTTTTCTCGATTCATTAAATCTAATCTGGATTCAATCAGTGATTCAAATTTATATTATATTTTAATATATTATATATTTATATTTATTTATATTAACGACTGTCTCAATCTTTACATATGAAATTCATTCATTATGGGCTCGAATTACTCCAAAAATGCCGACCAAAAACAGCAAAAGACATCAAAGTCGTAAGTTATTTTCAGTAAATAATTGTTTCGGGCATTTAAATTCGTTGAAAATGTGATACTAGGGAATTTCGATTTTTCGATTTTGAATGGCAGGCTTACTTTTTCAACAAAATTCTTCATTTGTCAATATTTTTATTTATGAGTTCCTCATTTTCAATAGTCACATTGAAATGAACAAATTAAAAATAACCAGGGTTTGGAAGTAACGCGTTACTCTGAAACGTTACGTTTTTTACTGTATCCATTATCCATTACGTAATTTTTGAATAACACATTCTATATTCATAATTTTTATTGAAACAATGTTGAGTATTAGTAATTTGTGTAAAAATATTGACGAAGAATATGCTTTTTTACTTCTTATTAGAAACTTTCACAATTCAAAGTGTTGAATTTTCGAAATCCGCAAAAAACATATGAAAATACTCAAAATCTATACGACGATCTGTAAGATTTAGAGATCCTGCTGGAAAATCTTATGAAATATTATGAATAAAAAAAAAAAAAAAAAAAAACTACAAAAAATACTCGAAATGCTAAATTTTCATCAGTTTCATGTTATTCGATTCTTTATAAATTTGTGTAATTCCAGGAATCGAAAAACTTCAATTTCTCGAGCTTTGAATTCTAATAATTTATGTTTATAGAAATCTATAAGATGATAAGAAAATTTTTATGTTGTATAACTCTGTGAAAAATACAAAAAATATTGAGGGCACTCTAAATATAAATAAAGAAACTGTTTTCTGCAAAATCGATCGAAATACTTCAGAAATTTCGAACTTTCAATTTTATCTCATTCTGGAAATTCAAAGAAATAACTTTAAGAAAACTCGAAAATTCCACAACTTTCTATAAATACTTAGAAATACGTAAAGAAAATACGTTATGAAAAATACGTGTAAATATGTGAAACATTGAAAATCTTTCGAATTCCAGAAATATATAAATATAAAATATATAAAAATAATGAACGATCCTAGAAATCATAAAAAAACTGGAGTAATACGAAAAGTACTGGAATAAGTAAAAATTTCACGAGACACTGTTTTCTGCAAAATTTTGCAAAACACGGAAAATTTTATTATGTTCAAATTCTAGAGTTCGAAATTCTTAAAATGTATATATCAATTTATATTATAAAAATACTAGGAAATTCTGCAACATTATATCATCCTGAAAAATGCGAATAGTTTCAGAAATACTGAACAATCCTTCAAATCGCAGTAGAAAAATTGAAAAAGTATCGAAAAAATCAAGGGAAAAGAAAATTTTCATAGACACTATTTGCTGAAAAATCCTCTCAAATACAAATAATATAATGAACGCTGAATTCTAGAGGATGAAATTTTTGAAATCTATATGTCAATGTACAGAAAAATAGTACAAATTTATAAAAATACTAGAAAATCCTGCAACATTTTCTACATACCGAAAAAAAAAAAAAATTCTGAAAATCTGGGTAGGTATTAAGATTCTTTCAAAAACCTATTAAATTTTCGAATGTTTCCTTGTGGATTGACATTGAATCAAATGTCATATTCAGAAATTTTGTGAACTTGAAAAAAATATAAAAATTTGAACAAGCAGATTGATTTTTTTTTTCAGGGTGAAAAAGTACAGATAAACATTTATTAATATATCTAAAATAAACAATGTCTATAGAAAAAAACCACGAGTACGTTGATATTCTTTTTTTTCAGCCTCAATTTTTCGATGTCTTGTTATTTACATTCAATTTATTCCAAAAAGTAACGTGAAAGTAACGGGACGTTACTTTTCTAAGCGGTAACGACAACGAGTTACTGTTTTTTTCAAGTAACAGTAACGAATTACTTTTTTCACCTTTGTAACTTGTAAATTGTTAGGGGAAAATGTAAAAGCTTTTCATTCTCTGGAAAATCCGTTCTGTCAAAAGAAGCAACATCCAAAATTAACAATATTACATTTTATTCATAATTTTTGCTAATAATTCAAATAAAAAGCTCCTGGTTATCATCAAATCATAAATATCGTATTTTTCTATATTACACCTAATCAATGTAACGTTTATTCAAAATTCTCATTAAACACATTCAAAATTTGCGCATGCGCTCTTTCCGCGATAAAAACGCGCATAGAACTTGGTCGAACGATCTAATTGTGCGTCATCATACGCAAAACAAATCATAAAAATGAGAAACTCGCGTAGATTTCATTCGTGTCAAGTGCAACGTTTTCTCGCGCAGTTACTTTCCCATTTTCCTCGGAAAATGACATGTGTTTAATGTACTTTTTTTTGTGTGCAATTACGCGCGCGGTGAAAAAGTGATGCAATAGAACATCGCGAAAAATGAGACGCATCAGGGACTTGAAGTGCGATCTAAATGCGTAAGAAAAATTGTACATTGTTTTGACGCTTAACGGGTAAAAGAATTTTTGTTTTTCTGATATCGCGTTATTTTTATCGCGGTTTACCGGTATTTGTTCGGGTTAAAGAAACAGGAAGCTAGTGGTTTCCGATTGTATATCTCTATTTTTTTATGATAGTTTTTTGCAAGTTTTTGCTATTTTGAGGGTTTTTTTTTCCAGAGAATTCGGAATTTGAATATTTTAAGTTTGTTATAACATAATGAAGTTTATCAATAATAAAACTTCAGAGTTGGTGAATTTGGAGGGGGATTGGAAGAATTTAAATGATTGACGAAATTTGAATGAAAAACGTTGAAATTTTGAAGAAGAGAATCGGGATATCAAAGTTGGTAAAAAATAACTTTGAGAAACTTGAAATTTACTCGAGAATGTTTTATAATTTCGTAATTTTAGGTTTTTTATGTATGCAGTCTCAAAATTTTGTTGAAAAGGTGAAAAAAATAGATTGACGAAGAAATTTAGATTTCTCAATTGTTATATTTTTTAAAAATATTACGTTATTTGTAGTTTGGCTAATCAGTATAAATTGTCTAGTAGAGTGGAGTTTAAAAAAACAGGAAGCATGCAGTCACTTGATTTTTTTTTGTGGTTTCTTTATAACTGGAGTTCTAATCTCGACATTGGAAAACTCTGGATTTTTTTATATTATTGCACTTTGAGCTGTATTGATTAATCGAAACACGTAAAAATTGTAAGATGAGTACTAAATTGCGAAACTTTGTGAGAATTTTATAATGCTCGGGTCACCTTATAAGATGAAAATTCCTACGAGAATTCCATTTCTTCAGGTTTCCATAAGAATCAAAATCACAAGTTGATTCATTACTTGTAAAACATTTATAAAAAAACTTCATATAAAACACTGTATAAGAAGTATTATTTTCTTATATTTTTATGAAAATCTGTATTTCTTATAAAGTGCACCTATTAAATTTCTTATAAAGTGACCTAATAGAAATTTTTCGATCAATTTTATAAGAAATTTCAGTTTCTTATAAGGTTTTTATAAGGATCACAATTACTAGGGTGGCTATAAAAAAGTATCGAAATTTATTATGAACAACTTTGGAATCTAAAATAAAACCAACAATTTTCAAAATTCGATAGAATCCAAGACACGAAACTACCGTAGCAATTTTGATCCTTATAAATACCTTAAAAGAAAATCAAACTTCTTATAAGAATTCAATTTCTTATAAGGTGTACCTTATAAAAACCTTATAAGAAACTGAAATTTCTAATAAGAATGTTTGATGAAATGTTAGAAGAAAATAAACTGATAAAATTTTTTCGATCAATTCTATAAGAAATTTCAGTTTCTCATAAGGTTTTTATAAGGTCATTTTGTAAGACATTGAATTCTTATAAGGTTTTTATAAGGTGCGCCCTGAAAGAAATTAAATTCTTAGAAGAAATTTGATCTTCTTCCAAGGTTTCTATAAGGATCAAAATTACTAAGGTGTCTATGAAAACTATCGAAATTTTATATAAGTGACTCTAAAATCTAAAATTAAATCAAAAATTTGCAAAATTCAATAGAATTCAAGACACGAAATCACCGTGGTAATTTTAATCCTTATAAAAACCTTACATGAGAATAAAATTTCTTAGAAGAATTCAATTTCTTATAAAGCGCACCTTTTAAAAACCTTATAAAAATTGGAATTTCTTATAAGGTGACCTTATAAGAACCTTATAAGAAACTGATATTTCTAATAATCATGTTTATGATGAAATCTTATAAGGAAAAAACCTTATAAAAATTTGTCCATTAATTCTATAATAAATTACAGTTTCTTTTAAGGTTTTTGTAAGGTGCACCTTAGGAGAAATTGAATTCTTACAAGAAAAGAAATCTTCATACAAGGTTTTTAAAAGCATCAAAATCACTAGTATCGGAATTTAATATGAGCGACTTCAGAATCTAGAATTAAAAAAAAAATTTCAAAATTTAATAGAATTCAGAACATAAAATTACACTAGTAATTTTTATCCTTAAAAACCTTATGAGAAAATTAGGTTTCTTATAGGAATTCAATTTTTTATGAGGTGCGCCTTATAAAAACCTTATAATAATTTAATTTCCTATAAGGTCAGCTGGTAAGAACCTTTTATAAGAAATTGAAATTACTAATAAGAATGTTTAATGAAATGTTATAAGAAAAAACCTTATAAAAATTTTTCGATCAAGTCTATAAATTCCAGTTTCTCATAAAGTTTTTATAAGATCACTTAGTAAGAAATTGAATTATTTTTTTAAGAAATTTCATTTTCAAACAAGGTTTCATAAGGATAAAAATTATTAGAATGTCTGTAAAAAAGTATCAAAATTTTATGTGAGCGACTCTAAAATCTAAAATAAAATCGAAAATATTAGACATTCTATAGAATGCAAGACACGAAATTACCCTAGTAATTTTGATTCTCATTAATACCTTATAAGAAAATGGAGTTTTTTAAAAGAATTCAATTTCTTGTAAAAGGCGCACCTAATAAAAACCTTATAAGAATTCGATTTCTTGTAAAGTGACCTTATAAAAACCGTATAAAAATTCAATTTTTTTTGAGGTGACCTTATAATAAACTTAAATTTGTTAAAAGAATGTATTTGATAAAATTCCTTGATAAAAAAATCGTTCGCACCAAGGGAAAGAATGAATTTCTCCCGAGGGTGTAAGTCATATCCCGAGCCGAAGGCGAGGGATATATTCAGCCGAGGACGCGAAATGTACTATCAGATGCGAAATGTAGTGTTAAAAATTTTTCGATCAGTTCTTTGTAAGAAATTTCAGTTTCCTATGAGATTTTTATAAGGTCACCTTATAAGAAATTTCAGTTTTTTATAAGGTTTTTAAGAGGTCACCTTATAAGAAATTAAAATCTTATAAGAAATTTTGTTTTCTTGTAAGGTTATTTTAAAGATTAAAATTACTAGGGTGTCTGTAAAAAATTATATCGAAATTTCATGTAAGCAACTGTGAAATCTAAAATAAAATCAAAAATTTTAGAAATCCTATAAAATTCAAGACACGAAATTACCCTAGTAATGTTGATTCTCATAAATACCTTATAAGAAAATAAAGTTTATTTAAAGAATTTAATTTCTTATAAAAGGCGCACCTAATAAAAACCTTATAAGAATTCGATTTCTTGTAAAGTGACCTTATAAAAACCGTATAAAAATTCAATTTTTTTTGAGGTGACCTTATAATAAACTTAAATTTGTTAAAAGAATGTATTTGATAAAATTCCTTGATAAAAAAATCGTTCGCACCAAGGGAAAGAATGAATTTCTCCCGAGGGTGTAAGTCATATCCCGAGCCGAAGGCGAGGGATATATTCAGCCGAGGACGCGAAATGTACTATCAGATGCGAAATGTAGTGTTAAAAATTTTTCGATCAGTTCTTTGTAAGAAATTTCAGTTTCCTATGAGATTTTTATAAGGTCACCTTATAAGAAATTTCAGTTTTTTATAAGGTTTTTAAGAGGTCACCTTATAAGAAATTAAAATCTTATAAGAAATTTTGTTTTCTTGTAAGGTTATTTTAAAGATTAAAATTACTAGGGTGTCTGTAAAAAATTATATCGAAATTTCATGTAAGCAACTGTGAAATCTAAAATAAAATCAAAAATTTTAGAAATCCTATAAAATTCAAGACACGAAATTACCCTAGTAATGTTGATTCTCATAAATACCTTATAAGAAAATAAAGTTTATTTAAAGAATTTAATTTCTTATAAAAGGCGCACCTAATAAAAACCTTATAAGAATTCGATTTCTTGTAAAGTGACCTTATAAAAACCGTATAAAAATTCAATTTTTTTTGAGGTGACCTTATAATAAACTTAAATTTGTTAAAAGAATGTATTTGATAAAATTCCTTGATAAAAAAATCGTTCGCACCAAGGGAAAGAATGAATTTCTCCCGAGGGTGTAAGTCATATCCCGAGCCGAAGGCGAGGGATATATTCAGCCGAGGACGCGAAATGTACTATCAGATGCGAAATGTAGTGTTAAAAATTTTTCGATCAGTTCTTTGTAAGAAATTTCAGTTTCCTATGAGATTTTTATAAGGTCACCTTATAAGAAATTTCAGTTTTTTATAAGGTTTTTAAGAGGTCACCTTATAAGAAATTAAAATCTTATAAGAAATTTTGTTTTCTTGTAAGGTTATTTTAAAGATTAAAATTACTAGGGTGTCTGTAAAAAATTATATCGAAATTTCATGTAAGCAACTGTGAAATCTAAAATAAAATCAAAAATTTTAGAAATCCTATAAAATTCAAGACACGAAATTACCCTAGTAATGTTGATTCTCATAAATACCTTATAAGAAAATAAAGTTTATTTAAAGAATTTAATTTCTTATAAAAGGCGCACCTAATAAAAACCTTATAAGAATTCGATTTCTTGTAAAGTGACCTTATAAAAACCGTATAAAAATTCAATTTTTTTTGAGGTGACCTTATAATAAACTTAAATTTGTTAAAAGAATGTATTTGATAAAATTCCTTGATAAAAAAATCGTTCGCACCAAGGGAAAGAATGAATTTCTCCCGAGGGTGTAAGTCATATCCCGAGCCGAAGGCGAGGGATATATTCAGCCGAGGACGCGAAATGTACTATCAGATGCGAAATGTAGTGTTAAAAATTTTTCGATCAGTTCTTTGTAAGAAATTTCAGTTTCCTATGAGATTTTTATAAGGTCACCTTATAAGAAATTTCAGTTTTTTATAAGGTTTTTAAGAGGTCACCTTATAAGAAATTAAAATCTTATAAGAAATTTTGTTTTCTTGTAAGGTTATTTTAAAGATTAAAATTACTAGGGTGTCTGTAAAAAATTATATCGAAATTTCATGTAAGCAACTGTGAAATCTAAAATAAAATCAAAAATTTTAGAAATCCTATAAAATTCAAGACACGAAATTACCCTAGTAATGTTGATTCTCATAAATACCTTATAAGAAAATAAAGTTTATTTAAAGAATTTAATTTCTTATAAAAGGCGCACCTTATAAAAACCGTATAAGAATCCAATTTCTTATAAGGTGACCTTATAAAGAACTGAAATTTCTTTTAACAATGTATTTGATGAAATTTCTTAATAAAAGAAACGTTTGAAATTTGTTCGATTAATAATTGATCGAAAAAATTTTGAAAGAATTATACTTCATAAGAAGTTTCAGTTTCTCGTAAGGTTTTGATGAGGTCACCTTATAAGAAATTGAAATCTTATAAGAAATTTTGTTTTTTTGTAAGGTTTTTATAAGGATTAAAATTACTAGGGTGTCTGTACAAAAAGTATTAACATTTTATATGAGCAACTCTGATATCTAAAATAAAATTAAAAATTTTAGAAATCCAATAGAATTCAAGACACAAAATTACCGTAGTAATTTTGATTCTCACAAATACTTTATAAAAAAATGAAGTTCCTTGAAAGGATTCAATTTTTTATAAAAAGCGCACCTAATAAAAACCTTGTAAAAATTCGATTTCTTATAAGGTGACCTTCTAAAAACAGTATAAAAATTCGATTTTCTATAAGGTTACCTTATAAGAAACTGAAATTTCTTATAAGAATCTATTTGATTAAATTTCATAAAAAAAAAACAACTTTTAAAATTTTTACAATCAATTTTTATAACAAATTTTAGTTTCTTATGAGGTTTTAATAAGGTCAACTTATAATAAATTTCATTTCTTTGTAAGGTTTTTATTAGGAATAAAATTACTAGGATGTCTGTACAAAAAGTATTGGCATTTTATATAAGCAACTCGGAAATCCAAAATAAAATCAAAAATTTGAGAAATCCCTGATAAAATTTAAGACACGAAATTGCCCTAGTAATATTGATTCTCATAAATACCTTAAGTTATTACCTAACCGAGGTAATGCCTTATGAAAGTTTCTTGAAATAATTCAATTTCTTATAAAAGGCGCACCTAATAAAAACCCTCTAAGAGTTATAAGGTGACCTCACAAAAACCTTATAAAAATTGGATTTCTTATAAGGAGACCTTATAAGAAACTAAAATAAAAATAATATGTAATAATAATAATCAAATAACAATGTATTTGATAAAATTTCTTAATAAAGGGAACTTTCAAAATTTTTTCGATCATTTTTTTATGAGAAATTTCAGTTTCTCGTTAGGTTTTTATGAGGTCACCTTATAAGAAATTGAAATCTTATAAGAAATTTTGTTTCCTTGTAAGGTTTTCATAAGGAATAAAATTACTACGATGTCTGTACAAAAAGTATTGACATTTTATATAAGCAACTCTGAAATTCAAAATAAAATCAAAAATTTCAGAAATCCCCGATAAAATTCAAGACCAGAAATTGCCCTAGTAATTTCGATTCTCATAAATACCATAAGGTATTACCTAAATAAGGTAATACCTCAATAAAGTTTCTTAAAAGAATTCAATTTCTTATAAAAGGCGCACCTAATAAAAACCCTATAAGAATTCGATTTCTTATAAGGTGACTTTCTAAAAACATTTTAAAAATTGGATTTCTTATAAGGTGACCTTATAAGAAACTGAAATGTCTTATAACAATGTATTTGATGAAATTTCTTAATAAAGGGAACTTTCAAAATTTTTTCGATCATTTTTTTATGAGAAATTTCAGTTTCTCGTTAGGTTTTTATGAGGTCACCTTATAAGAAATTGAAATCTTATAAGAAATTTTGTTTCCTTGTAAGGTTTTCATAAGGAATAAAATTACTAGGATGTCTGTACAAAAAGTATTGACATTTTATATAAGCAACTCTGAAATTCAAAATAAAATCAAAAATTTCAGAAATCCCCGATAAAATTCAAGACCAGAAATTGCCCTAGTAATTTCGATTCTCATAAATACCATAAGGTATTACCTAAATAAGGTAATACCTCAATAAAGTTTCTTAAAAGAATTCAATTTCTTATAAAAGGCGCACCTAATAAAAACCCTATAAGAATTCGATTTCTTATAAGGTGACTTTCTAAAAACATTTTAAAAATTGGATTTCTTATAAGGTGACCTTATAAGAAACTGAAATTTCATATAACAATGTATCCTATAAAATTTCTTAGTAAAAAAAACTAAAAATTTTTTCGATCAATTCTTTATAAGAAATTTCAGTTTCTCGTAAGGTTTTCATGAGGTCATCTTTTAAGAAATCGAATTCTTCCAAAGAATCCCGTTTTCCCACAAGGTTTTCATGAGGATTAAAATTACTAGGGCACTCGGGAAATGATCTCGAAGCAGGGAAACCCGCCACAATAACATTCCCACCGTGTCAGCACCTGACACGTTGGCTGACAGCCGATGACAGGTGCCGATATATAGCACAAACGAAAAATATAGGTAGACGATCCGAGGTGACAGCAGCGACCAACGACGAGGAGGAGGCACCTCGTTCACGCGTGCGCCCGCGGTATCGGCTAGTTGCTGATAAATACCCCGGTTTCGGCGACCACCTCCACCTTCACTTTTTCCCTTCTTCTTCCTCTCGCGACCGCTGCCGTCAGCCTATATAATCATCCGCGACAGCACTTCCCCGTGGAAACCTTTCCTCGTCATTCAGTCTTTATCTCGAGCTCTTCGCCGGCGGCGCTCAGTCCCACGTTTTTCCCTCGCGCTTTTCCAAAGTACCGCGATAATTTTCCCAAATTTTCCCGTTTGGTTGGCCAGGATCCGCGGCTTCACCCGAGCGAAAATCACCTCCAGAGCTGCCATGGACAACAACAATTTTTACGTCCACGAACGCGACCAACTCGGCCAACGGGGACCAGGAAACGACCTCACCCCCAACCTGGTGCGAGGCCTTGACCACCTGCGAAATCCCGGGCTCAACAAGGTACGGCAAGAATTTTTTTTTTCCTCTCGATTTGGAACTTTTCACGCCACAGGTGCGTAATTTCCGGTTCTGCCGCCTCGTGCGCGGGGGGAAAGAGCGCGTTTTTGGCCCCCCGGAGGGAAAATTCTGGAATGGCACTAGATCATGTGCGAGATATTCCAGACGTTGATGAAATAAATGGAAACGAAGAAACTCGAGATTAAAGTATACAGTTAGTAATGTTGGATAATTGTTTTTCAATATCAAGAGCTTTTTATTACTCTAATTATGAGAGATATTGGAGAACAATTTTATTTCGTTTTCGTTCTTTTTTAGACGTTTGAAATTTCAGAAACGTATCAGACTTGGTTTTATTTGTATACTGGTGTTTTTGTAGGAAAATTTTTGCATGTTTTTAGGTAAAATCTGTGTTGTACGATGGAAAATAGTGTGCTTCTTTATCTTGAAAATTTTATCAAAGGAACAGATTTTCAGTGGAAACATGATACAATTTTTCCTGGATGTTTGTGTACTTTGATGCAAAAGACGATATATATTGTGATTAGATCATTATAGATAAAATAAAACGGATGTAGAAAAGATTGCAGGATTCCAGTCATGTGGGAGAAACTCATATTTCTCATGGAGTTGAAGGAAAATCTAACAATAAAAAGAAGTAAATTGAAAGAATAGAAATAATAGTAGAGTATGTATACAATATTTAAAAGATATAAATTTAATAGAATATTTATTGGAGCATTAAAACATATTTATATCAAATTATCTATATCATATAATATTTTTCATATAAATTATCTATTGCATAGATTTTGTTAAATATTTTATAGATAATTATCATATGATAATATTATACATATTATCCATTGTATACATAGATTTAATAGAATATTTAATAGATGAACATAATATACTTATATTATAATTATTTATATTATATTATTATTGATTCGTACTTTTCATGCATATATATTATGCACATAAATCCAATAGAATGTATAATAGATAAATATATTATATTTATATTTTATTCATTTATATTATATACTACTGTCATATTCATACATATAATATTTTTCATATGAATTATCAATTTTATAGATTTTATAGCATATTTTATGGATAATTATCATTTGATTATATTAAAATTATCTATATTATACATAATCTATTACAAATATATTGTACCTATTGTTTATTATTGATTGTTATTGTATATTTTATATTATTACAAAGGTTATTTATTGTATATACATTATAGATATATTATACATATGCATAGATTCATTAGAAAATTTAATAGGCAAATATAATATATTCAGATCATGATATTCTATATATTAATATATACTTTATATTATTCATATTATCCATTGTTTACATAGATTTAATAGAATATTTAATAGATGAACATAATATACTTATATTATAATTATTTATATTATATTATTATTGATTCGTACTTTTCATGCATATATATTATGCACATAAATCCAATAGAATGTATAATAGATAAATATATTATATTTATATTTTATTCATTTATATTATATACTACCGTCATATTCATAAATATAATATTTTTCATATAAATTATCAATTGTATAGATTTTATAGAATATTTTATGGATAATTATCATTTGATTATATTATAATTATCTATATTATACATAATCTATTACAAATATACTGTACCTATTGTTTATTATTGATTGTTATTGTATATTTTATATTATTACAAAGGTTATTTATTGCATATACATTATACATATATTATACATATCCATAGATTCATTAGAAAATTCAATAGACAAATATAATATATTTAGATCATGATTATTTATATATTAATATATACTATCATATATACTCTCATGTAATATATACGTATTATCTATTGTATACATAGATTTAATAGAATATATAATAGGTAAATATAGTATATTTATATTATAATCATTTATATTATATACTACTATCATATTTATATGTTATGTATTGCATAGAGAATATATTGTAAACATTATACATATGTTGTACATATAGTTATAATAGAATATTAATTATATGAATATTATATATTTATATTATATTTATCTATATTATATATTATCTGTATTATATTGGATATTATTATTTATTAGTTCCAATATGCATATATTTTTATACATATCGATTATATAATATTGTATATTTCATGCATATAACATTCATATAAATTCATAGAATATTTAATAGATAAATATAATGTGTTTATTTCATACATCTATTGTGTTAGATTATTATTCGTTACATAGATGATCTATTGTATACATCATATTTATATTTATACATACAGATTTTATAGAATATTTAGTAGATAATTATAATATATTTTTATCATCATCATCTATGATATTATATACTATTGTTAACTATAATTAGATATATAGATATTTATAAATATATATCTATTATGTATGTAAATATAGATAATAGATAATTATCCATCATACAATATCAAATATTACGTATTATCTATATAGAATATATTTATAATATATTATAATAATTTGATAGATGAGTATATGTTCAATTAGATGTATGCATATATGTATATTTTTTTTTCATAGAACACTTACATGTATAAATATTTAGTGCATATTTAGATAATATTAAATAAGTTAAAATATCGACTATTTATTTATATAAATATAAATAGAAGGAAATAACTTTATAAAAATCTAGTACAAACAAGTTTTAGATTCGGGAAAAAACTTTTCCACAGCAGTTTAGATATGTAGTATTCAGACTTTTTTTTTCTTTCAATCTGAATCTACAGTTATTGTCATGTAATAATAGGTGATAAGTGTTGATTAGCAGCTCCGATTTAGAATTATATGAATCTTTGAAAAAGTGCTTATGAATAGGCAGAGTAAGATAGTACAATTTCGTGATATTTTTAGAGTAGTTACTTGCTTCTTCTTCTAACCTTATTGATCTATAAAAAAATTTGATAAGGTAGTTTTTAAGACGTATGAAAAATTTGTTAATAAGTTTTCTGGGGACACGAAATATACGAAAATTAACTTGCTTTTTTTATAATAAATATAAAATACACATAACGTTTTTTTTTTAAACATTTCCAGAACTTGCTAGAAAAAATGGCTAAATTAACCTGATGATTATAAATCTAGTTATTTATAACGATAAATTCTCAAGATCAATTAATTTTGAAGTTCTCTTTCGATACTGCCAATTTTTCTGATCTTCGATTTCTTCGATACTTTTTGAATTGGGATTTCATACCTTTTTTTTCCAGTTCGTTATGAATCAACAATTCATGAGAAATTTTTAGAGAAAATGTTTTTCTTCTCAAGCTTATAAAAAATTGACGAAAATTGAAAGTAAAGGAGAAATGCACGATTTTTCTGCAAGAAATGAAATATTTCTGTCATTTTTTTTTGAAATATTCCAGTAATTATTGCCAGGGCCTAAAAAATGATGAAAAATAAACTCATGATTTTTCTAATTCGTACATTTTTTTTATTTCTGAGTGACTTGAATGCAGTACATTTTATACAGTAAAGTTTTAAATGTTGAAAAATGAAAAATAATACTCATAATCGGAGAATTTTTCAAACTTTCGAGGTGTGAAACATGTTTTCAAATAGAAAAATTAATCGTGTTAAATTACTAGAGTACAACATAAAAGTCTGGTTTTGAATACTAAAAAAATTTGGAAATGTTCAATGATTTTTTTTTTCTTGTTAGAAAGTACTTTTAATATTCAACTAGTGTATGAATTAAAAAAAATTATCGACAGCTCACAGCACATTTTTCAGATAAAAAAAATTATTAATTAGTCATTTTTAATTACCAATGACATACCTTGTACAATTAGCTTTTAAATTCTCGACTGTTCTAGGAAAAAAAAATTAAACTCTATTTGTAGTTTTAATAATTTTTTTTTTTTTTTGCAACTTACACTCAGCAAGTGAAAACTTTATCACATCTTTTGCTCTTGCAAATAACTTTTTATTACCACCATGCAATAAAACGTGTTTTATGGCTCTGCAAAATGAAGCTTGTAAAGTGCAATTTTAGCCTCGTGGTATTAAAAATACGGAATCGTGCGCTTTTTTTCTTTTTACTTGAATGTCTTTTTTTATGCTTTCAAAACAGTAGCTTTTATTGCAAAAAAGGTATTAGCCAATGACAAAAAGTAAATAACATTTTTTTGATATAGAAATTTTCAGGTAGAAGTTTCTCGGAAAATATTTCAAATATGAAAACAAACAGAAACCTACTTTCTATTTCTTTCAATAATTTTTTTCATCCAGAGTTCGAAAATAATGATAAAAAAAATTCTCAAGTGATTTCGGAATAAAAAAAAAGCGAAAAAAAGTTCCTGAGTTTCTAAGATAAAAGCAGTAATTTTTCTCAATGGAAATTTATTATATCATTCATAAACTTTAGGTAAAGTCGAACAAAAGAATTTCAAAAAAATTTTGTATTTGAAGAACCTCGTATTTTTCGAAATTTTAAATGTCAATCGGAACCAAAAAAAGGATTTTTTATTCTTTATTTTATTGTTTCCCGAAAAATTTGGAAATAGATATTTCACTCACGAATTTAAAACATGAAAACTATGATTTCCAACACTCTTCCGAAGGAAAATCATTTTCCAACAAAATTTGATGATATTTTGGATCCAAAATACGCATTCGAATTTTCGAATATCCACTGTTGCTCTGATTAGATTTCATTATCACAGTGAATCTACGCAGTTTATACCGGAAATTCGATTATTTCTCGTTATAGTTCGTCATGCTCACAGTTGTAATTTCAATGCGTGAATAATCGAATTCATTCTCACCCTCGAAACTTGGGTATACGTAGCTCTGCTGAATAGAACTGAGCTCGAATAATCAACTCTTTATTTTTTAAATCATCATAGAAATAAATGGGTTGCCTTCTAAATCTTATAAATTTTTTCATAGAGTAAATAAAAAAAAAGAGAAATTTTTCTATGAAAATTCAGAACATTCAATACATATTACTTTCTTAAAATTTAGTTGCTTTGACATGCCTAAATACTCAGTTATTTTCTGTGTCGAGGTTGTAAAAATTTTTCCAAATTAAATGTATCGGAAAACTTGAATTTTGGTGTAAAAGTCGAATATCTCAGAAATTAAAAAATACGGAAAACCATTAAGTGAATGCATGTTTAGGATATGTCTAAAATTAGCCATGTCTGAATAGTCAGTTATTTTCTGCTTCAAGTTCATGTAAATTTTTCAAAATAGAAAATAGATCGAAAAGCTTGACTTTTGGTAAAAAAGTCAAATATCTCATAAATGCAAAAATACGGAAAACCATTTAGTGACTAAATATTTAGAATATAATGTCTATAATTAGCCATGTCTAAATATTCAGTTATTTTCTGTGTCAAGTTCATACAAATTTTTCGAGATAAAAAATAGATCGAAAAGCTTGACTTTTGGTGAAAGTGTCAAATATCTCTCAGAAATTCAAAAACACGGAAAACCATTAACTAACTAAATTTTTAGGATGTTATGTCTGAAATTAGCCATGTCTAAACATTCGGTTATTTTCAGTATCAAGTTCAAATAAATCTTTCAAAATAGAAAATAGATCGAAAAGCTTGACTTTTCGTGAAAAATTCAAATGTCTCAAAAATTCAAAAACACGGAAAACCGTCAAGGTACTTGATATTTAGGATATTATGTCTAAAATTAGTCATGTCTAAATATTCAGTCATTCGCTGTGTCAAGTTCATATAAATTTTGGTCAAGGTCAAGGTAAAAGCTCGACTTTTGGTAAAAAAGTCGAATACATCACAGAAATTCAAAAATACGAAAAATCATTAAGTATATGAATTTTTAGAATATGTCTAAAATTAGCCATGTATAAATATTCAGTTATTTTCTGTGTCAATTTTATGTAAATTTTTAAACAGAAGAAATAGATACAAAAACTTGACTTTTGGTAAAGAAGTCAAATATCTCAGAAATTCAAAAATACTAATAATCATTAAGTGACTAAATTTTTAGGATATTATGTCTGAAATTGGCCATGTCTAAACATTCGGTTATTTTCAGTGTCAAGTTCATATAAATCTTTCAAAATAGAAAAGAAATCGAAAAGCTGGACTTTTGGCAAAAAAGTCAAAAATATCTCAGAAATTCAAAAATACGAAAAATCATTAAGAGACTAAATTTTTAGGATATGTCTAAAATTAGCCATGTGTAAATAGTCGGTTATTTTGTGTCAAGTTCATATAAATTTTTCATCATGAAAAAAAGATCGCAAAGCTTGACTTTTGGTAAAGGAGTCAAAAATCTCAGAAATTCAAGAATACAAAAAATCATTAAGTGACTAAGTACTTGGGATATGTCTAAAATTAGCCATGTCTAAATATTCAATTATTTTCTGTGTCAATTTCATATAAATTTTTAAACATAAAAAATAGATAGAAAAACTGGACTTTTGGTAAAGAAGTCAAATATCTCAGAAAATCAAAAATACTAATTATCATTAAGTGACTAAATTTTTAAGACATTATGTCTGGAATTAGCCATGTCTGAACATTCAGATATTTTCAGTGTCACGTTCATATAAATCTTTCAAATAGAAAATATATCAGAAAGCTTGAATTTTCGTGAAAAATTCAAAAACACGGAAAACCATCAAGGTACTTGATATTTAGGATATTATGTCTAATATGTCTAAAATTAGTCATATCCAAATATTCAGTCATTAGCTATGTCAAGTTCATATAAATTTTGGTCAAGGTCAAGGTAAAAGCTCGACTTTTGGTAAAAAATTCAAACACATCTCGGAAATTCAAAAATACGAAAAATCATCAACTGAATGAGTTGTTAGGATATTATGTCTAAAATTAGACATGTCTAAATATTTAGTCATTCACTGTGTCAAGTTTCATCTCATCAAATCTTTCAAAATAGAAAATAGATCGAAAAGCTTGACTTTTGGCAAAAAAGTCAAAAATATCTCAGAAATTCAAAAACACCGAAAACCATTAAGGTACTTGATATTTAGGATATTATGTCTAAAATTAGTAATGTCTAAATATTTAGTCATTCGCTCTGTCAAGTTCATATAAATTTTGGTCAAGGTCAAGGCAAAAGCTCGACTTTTGGTGAGTGAATCAATTTTCAGGATATGTCTTAAATTAGCCATGTCTAAATATTCAGGTATTATTGTGGCAAGTTCATATAAATTTTTCAGAATAAAAATTAGATCGAAAAGGCTGACCTTCATTACGAAAGTCAAATATTATAGAAACTCCACAAACTCAAGCACGAGAAAAATAATTGAGTGATTGAATTTTTTAGAGAAATCTTGAATATCAAAATAAGTTGCTTTATATTTTTGCAAAAGTCGCGCTACGTCGATTTATAACACTCACAGTCAAGGTCATGAATCGCGCGTTTCAATGACAATGACGTACTTGCGGTCAATTAAAAGTTGATGATTCGAGCTGACGAAACGTCCGTGAATTTTTCGGGACCTGGTCCAAAGCGTTTTTTATTCAAATTTTTTGGAAATATTTTTATTTTGATATTTTTCAATTTACATAAGTGAAAATGAGTCGTATTTCCTACAACTAAGTAAATATTACGAAATTACTTATTTTTGAAACAGTTATCTAATTTAAAACCTGTAAGAATATGTAAAATTTGCATATGTTGAAACTTTTTGTAATTGTCGAAACTGTTGAAAAGTTATTGAAAATGGTATTAATAATCGAAGTTTCGAGACTGTCAAAAATATCGAATGGCAAAGTGCCAATCATAATATTATCAAATGATGCAGAATGATTATTATAAGATAATATTCTTTACTTTATTTTTATTGAGAACTTGCTACACAAATGATTAAATATAAGAAATAATGAATCTTAGAATTTATCATGATATACATATGGAAAATTTAGAAAGATCCTATTCATCTCTATTAATAATCGATGTATTCGGGACATGATTTTATTTTCAACGAAAATAAAATATATTGCTTCATAATCGAAATAATGAGACACTTTTTTTGGCAGGAAGAAATTGTTTTCCATTTTCAAGTAGATTGTTTACATCCTTAAAAATTGATGTTTTTCGGTTTTAGTACATGACAAAGTCCAGAATTAAATTTTTCCCATTTGACTAATTATTACTATAATTTCCGAAAATGATATTACTATAATATCAATAAAAAAAATTAAGGGATACAAAAAAGAAAAAAAAGTCGCAGCCTTTTGATTAAAATTAT
The DNA here is from genome assembly GCA_028476575.1 of Platygaster robiniae. Taxonomy (NCBI): domain Eukaryota; kingdom Metazoa; phylum Arthropoda; class Insecta; order Hymenoptera; family Platygastridae; genus Platygaster; species Platygaster robiniae. Next base: position 19,708,464 of record CM052027.1, read on the forward strand.
GAAAATTATATTCTGGACTTTGTGTCATGTACTGAATCTTTGTCAAATATTAAAAATTCATATGCATGGTTGAAAAAAAATATTGATAATTACGTGAAGTAAAATTAAAAAAAATGGAAATAAAGAAATTTTAGATGGAGTTCGTAATAAATGGAATTTTCAAATGGAAAATTTAAATGCGATTTGTTGACGTTTTCGTTTTAGATAAAATAAAATAAAAAAACATACATTTCTGAATCAAAATCTCATTCGATGTTGTACGTTTTTATACTATTCAATTTGACTCGAATATAACAATTTTTATTATACGATATTGTGATAAGTAAATTGAGAATTACTAATTTTGAACCTCTATTGTACGACCGGCAATATTATTGTAAAATTTACAATATTCTAGTATTTTTTACCAAATGTATGCCAAAAAGTGCTAGATTTTTTTCTCAGTGCATTTCAGTTTCGTTGACAAAAAAATCACGTTCCAAACACAACTATTTAATTCAAATAGAAATTATCATCTATCCAATTCTTCTAATATGAAGAATGGATATTCAAAGTCGTATAACCGCCAATTAAAAAAATTTTTTTTTTTTTTTTCATTGAAACTAAGCTGATGTCGCCATTTTTGCGATAAAAGCGAGTCAAAATTCGCAATAGTTCTATTGTAAGAATTTTTCAAACATTGCATTTTGGTAACTCAAATCGGAAATTCAAAGTCGTACAACAACCAATGGAAACTTGTGAAATTTTATAAATAAAAAGTAATTTAATTTTGAAAACAGTCGAACCGTGCGTTTGATAATATTGTTACATACATTTACAAACATTTTGGTTCAAGAAGCCATGTTATCAACAATGTTGTTGACAATAAAAACTATGGATAAAAATAGAAAACGAAATTAATCAATAAATTTCTATTGACAATCCCAAATATTGACAACAATAAACAAAAAGAGAAAATATATTAAAGTATTTTGGTTATAGAATTGCCGAAAACGTTATAAAACCTTGTTTCTCTTACTTTTATTTAGTAAGGCTAATGGTTGATATACGACTTTGAAGTGCCAGGCCCCCTCGACTTATACGTGGCAAAATTTCAAGTGGTCGTACGAGGGGGGACCCAAAAGTAACGGGAATTGTGTTAAAACTTTTTTATTGACAAATTTTTTCACACACAATTTTTATCACCTTCAAAGTAACCCCCATTGACTGTAATACACTTGTTCAATCTTTTTTTCCAGTGTTCAAAACAGTTCTGAAATTCATTTTTTTCAATGTTTTTTAAACCTTCCAGCGATTTTTGTTTCACCTCTTCTACAGTCCCAAGACGTTTTCCTTTCATGTCCCTTTTGAGTCTAGGGAACAAAAAAAAGTCACAGGGGGCAAGGTCCGGTGAATAGGGGGGGTGAACAATCGATGTCATGCCGTTTTTGGTCAAAAATTTCTTCACAGACAGCGCTGTGTGGGCAGGTGCATTGTCGTGGTGGAAGAACCAATCTCCTGTGCGCCAAAGATCCGCTCTTTTCTTCCGGATGTTCTCCCTCAACCTTTTCAAAACCTCCAAGTAGAAGTGTTGGTTGACCGTTTGGCCTGGAGGAACAAATTCTGCGTGCACAATACCTCTGCAATCGAAGAAACAAATGAGCAATGTCTTGATGTTGGACTTCACTTGGCGTGCCTTTTTTGGACGAGGCGAGAGAGGTGTCTTCCATTGGCTTGATTGCTGCTTTGTTTCGGGGTCGTAGCCATAGCACCATGATTCATCGCCAGTTATAACCTTGAGAAAAAAATCTGGGTCTTCATCCAACCGATTTTGCAGCTCAAGACAGGCCTGAAGTCGACGCTCCTTTTGATCGTCGGAGAGAAGGCGAGGAACAAATTTGGCTGCAATCCTCCTCATGCTCAAATCTTCAGTTAAAATCCTCTGAATTGAACTCCATGACAATCCAGACATCTCATAAAGTTGATCGATGGTTCGGCGACGGTCTTCATGAACAAGAGTGTTGATTTTTTCAATGTTTTCGTCCGTTCTTGAAGTCGAGGGGAGCCCAGAACGAGGTTGGTCTTCTATTGACATCTCTTCATTCTTGAAAAGCGAAAACCAGTCGTACACACGCGTTTTACTCAAAGCATTATCCCCATAAGCTGTTTTCAGCATCACAAGGGCTTCCGCGGGTGTTTTTCCTAACAAAAAACAAAATTTTACAGCCGCGCGTTGCTCTCCGCACTCAGGCATTTCACGTTTTCGCCGAAACGGAAAAAGTCGTTTCACTAGAAAAATTCTTACGGACAAACGAATGCACTCACAGCAAATGAACTTTGCACACTGACTTGGGAGAGTAGCAGCTTGGAAGAGAACCAGTGGAGAACCCGATCCCCCCCTCCGCGGTCCCCCCACCACCTAATTCCCGTTACTTTTGGGTCCCCCCTCGTATTCTCCTCAATTTTAATCGAAATCCTTTCAAACTTGGTAAAGTCACGTATTACCTCATAATGAACAAACGATCGTGAGTTTTTCAACAAATTCTAAAATTTAAAAAAATACGAGCCTTTTTCCGCCCTCCTGTAAAAAATGGGAAATGACGCTTATACGACTTTGAATATCCACCCTTCATATAGTATAATCTTGTAAGTGCTACCGTGTTCTGGGTATCACGTAAAATGGTCGACTAGAAGACGGTAAGGTTCCACCTGGGGAGGCAAACTTTTCTTGGGGGCAAGTATCGATCGAGGCCGACTGCTCCGAAGGCTTCGAAGATCCACGGCAACCGCGGCGATTGTTTGCGCACGAGCCGTCGCACGAGCAACGTCAATTTTCGCGAGTCGCTCTCTTTAGTTTCGCGTTTCCCGGTCCAGCAAACTCAGTTTTCATTTTTAATAATGAACTCTGTCGTGGAGCGCGACTGGTGGAACTTTGGACGACGCGTCGACAGCATCCCCGCGGCGCTTCTCGCCGCAGATGGGCCGGTATTATTGATAACAATGGAAATATTTGAATAAGTGTTAATACTCTGAATGGCAAAAATCAGCAAAGATTGATGATAAACAATAAAACCACGGATATTACATAGAATTAGTTGTAAAATGTTAACGATAACTTGTGAATGATATTTCCGAGGATCTAAGAATATACAAAAAAAACTTCTGATACTACGATAGTAATGAAAATTGAAATATTCAAACTACATAGTGTAGACATTCTGAATAATGATGATAATCAAGAAAACAAGTAACTTACTTGCTCTGGTGAATATTATCAAAAATGGAAAAATTTCTTATATGGAACGGTAAACAAAAAAGAAAAGAGGAAGGTATTAACGAAATTTACAATATAAAAGCTACACGAATGACTTAAACTTACATGAGTTGGGAAGAAGGAAATTAATTCAACGCACTTTTTGATGAGGAAGTGAATTGACACGTTCCTTGAAAATTTTCCTGAAGAGGACCTGGAATTACAGGGTCGAAAGCTCGAAAAAAGAAGGGATTACAATAAAGAAATATTGAAGAAAGGAAAATGTTAAACTAATTCAAACTTCAACTGATTCATCGTCAAGCTTCTTCGTTTACATTATTGGCTCCAAGGATCGATTTCACAAGCATCCAATAATCAAGAAATAAGATTGATAATTATTAGTTCAATTTTATCAATATTAGATTGAATCAATTATTCTACATCAGTAGTGAACGCAGACGTGAGAGTTTTAGGGTTCAAAACCCCTTCTCGAAATTTGAATAGTACATGCCAAAAATGAAAATTAACAACCAAATCTATGTTTTATTTCGTAAGTCAACATTTTTTTTAAGATCGTTTGAATGGATAAACAATGTTAAACAACTGGCCATAGACTTTTTTTATTAAAAATGTGACAATTTTTAAACTTAAACTAATATAATAAAATTCAAAAAGTCAAACTCTCGAATTTTAAGTTCCGATAGATAAAATATTGGTTGAAAAGTAAATACCAATTTCTAATTTTTATCTTTATACACGTAGAAAATGGAAAAATTATTCTGCAATTTTTGGAAGGTGGATTTTTCAAATAACAGTTTATTGTATGAAACAGTGGAGAATTTCGATTAAAAAAAAGTACATAAAGTTATTTTCAAATTTTACAAATTCAAAGTTTTAGATCTTATTTTTTTAACGATTTGATGTGAATCTTGAAGACGAGGAACTTATAAGTAAAAATGTGGAAAAATGAAGACTTTTGTTGAAAAAATAAGCTCGGCAGTCAAACTCAAAAAAGTGAAAAATAGAAACCTAAGAAATGTAAAAAATTCGCCATTTTGAAATTACGGTTCATTTTGAAAATGAAAAAATTGCAAAAAAAGCTTTTTGTTGGATAAAGAATGATTTTTAAATAATTTTAATCAAACCACGACGAAATAAATTGAAATATGATGCTTGGAAATCATAGAACTAATATTCCTAACTTTTCGAATCAAAGAGTTCTTGGCAAATTTGCAAGATTTTTATCAGTCTAGAAAAGTTAAGCAACATAAATTTTTAGACTAGAAAACATTTTTTCTTTGAATTTTCCTTAAAAAAAATTGATAATTGCAAATTTAGACGCACGAAAAATAAGAGAACTTATCAATACCAAAATACTGTTTCCAATTTCGAATAAGTTTATTAAAAAGTATCGAAATTCAACATAAACAACCCTGGAATCTAACATAAAATTGTACGATTAAATGAACTTACCCTAAGTGAAGTTCGATCGTAATTATACGATCTGTCTCGTCCGAAGAGATCAACGATTACTTGTAGTAGCGCCAGCTGCTCGATCCAATCCCAACAATTCACAAATAAAAATTCAAAAAGAAAAAGGAATGCGCGCCTGTGTTCCTAAAGCCCTCTATGTCCTTGTCTATTCCGTCCGCCATCTTCATTACTTTACGAAATCATATTCAAACTGTTTCAAGGGGTAGGATGAGGGTGGGTTTGATCTCTTCGGACGAGACAGATCGTATAATTACGATCGAACTTCACTTAGGGTAAGTTCGTTTAATCATACAATTATACTCTCTGTCTCGTCCTCAAGATCAACGATTACTTGTAGCTGTTTACAAACTCTGAAACAGTTTGACACTGTTCCATGAATAAGAAAACAATGGTTCAAATCAAGACCATTTATTTATCAAAACCATCGTAGCAAATACAAAAAACGATGACAAAAAAGAACCCTGTAAAGGTTACAATCTGTAAATGCAATCCGCAAAAGAATCTACATTCCTCAAGGGGCGATTATAAAACTGGGCGAATACTTTTGACCTCTCTGACCATCCGGCCGCTTTGCGAATGGTGTCCCAAGACATACCGTTACGCCCTGCTGCTGAGGTACTAGTATGTCTAGTGCTATGTCCTGAAAATATATTTATATCCATCCCGCTGGCCTCTAAGGTCTGTTTTAACCAGCGACCAAGTGTTTGTGCAGTGGCTGCCTTACTTGGTTTCCTGAATGTCAGGAATAGGAATTCTCCCTCACGAATCCCCCTCGTCCTTTCCAAATAAGCCTCCAAGGTGGCCAGTGCACAAACTCTTGGCCTCTCTTCGAATAGAGGTATTCTCAGTACGGGCTGGTCTTGACCCGTCCTCGAAGTTTTGATTCTGTCTGAAATCCTTATAGAGGCCTCGTTCTGGGAACGTATAATATTCTTAACCCTAATTAAAGATAGAGTCTGGACCCTCTGAGCTGTGATTAATGCTAACATGGTTATAAGCTTCTTCGATAAAAGTTCCAGACTCGGGGACTCATTTGGAAATAAGGAACCTAAATAATTCAAAACAATTGCTGGGTCCCAAGTAGTGTCGTATCTGGGTGCCTGGGGTTTCTGATTAGCGGCCCCCTTACAGAAACGCTTGATCAACGGATCTGAACCCACTTGTTCTGTCGACACTAAAGAAATAGCCGACCTATAAGTATTAAGGGTGCTATAAGTGTTACATCTCTCGAAAACACCCGATAAAAATTCCATCACTTGAGACACGGACGCATCAAATGGTGAAATTTTTCTCTCGTCGCAAAACGACCACTATTGAGTTAGCGGCCCATTATACTGTTTCCAAGAGCTGTCTGATAGGGAGGCCAAAATCTGTGTTAATGCCCCTGGCGATGCTCCCTTGTGGACGAACGCCTTGGCGACAATCTCACTACCACTAGGGAAATCGAGCGCCACTCCTGATGATGTGGTCTGAAAGGGGAGGATAGCAAATCTTTATGAGGTTCCAGAACAATAAAGTCGGATGTTAAATATTTAAGAAATAGGGGGAACCAAGGCTGTGTTCTCCAGAAAGGGGCGACGAGGACGCCTTCTGCTCCGTCGTTGATGATTTTTCTGATCGTTCGGAGGACCAAGGCGAAGGGTGGAAAAGCATAAAAGTAAAAATCCGACCAATCAATAGTAAAGGCATCAACAAATTCGGAATCGGGGTCTGGGAACCGGGAAACAAAACGAGGGCATTTATTGTTTATCCCCGTGGCGAACAGGTCAATTTCAAATTCGCCAAATTCTCGTTCAATTCTCTGAAAAAATTCATCTTTCAGGTTCCATTCCGTCTCTTCTGAAAGTACCCTAGACTCCATATCAGCGACTACATTGTTGGAGGATTCTATGTAAGAAGCTGAAATCCAAATATCTCTTGCCTCGCACCACTGCCAAATTTCCCTGCTCAGATCTGATAGTTTCGGGTATTGAATACTCCCCATTTTATTTATATAGCTAATCGCAGTAGTATTATCAATTTTGAGTAATATATCACATGAACTCTGGTTCGGAGCAAAACATTTTAACCCGTAGAATGCTGCCTTCAATTCAAGAAAATTGATATGCTCCCGCTTTTGCTCCTTGGTCCACCAACCATGTGATTTGACGCCATTGGCTGCAATTCCCCAACCTGAAAGTGAAGCATCTGAGTAGATAATAAGCCTGTATCGCCCACTCCTGACAGGGTTGAGTGCTGAAAGAATATTCCTTTTCCACCACGTCAAATCTTCCTTGGCCCTCTCCGATAGGACAATTTTCCGGCTAAAATCATCATTGAATCTCTGAAGAGCTAAAAATTTTTCTCTTTCCAACCTTTTAGTATACAATGGCCCATATCTGACTGCCGGGCAAGCAGAAACAAGATATCCAATGAACTGAGCCAATTCTCTAATCTGGATCAATGGTTTCTTCTCCAGCTCCTTTACATGATCAAGAATTCTCTGACCCTTCTCTACAGGTAAGGTTATGGTAAAATCAGCTGAGACAATGATAAACCCCAAAAATTTACAAATTCTGGACGGCACTAGTTGACACTTTTTCTCGTTACAAGTGAAGCCCAGGGATTGAAGCAGGCTCCTCGTCTCCGTAACGTTAAAAAAATCATCCAAATAGTTGACCGAAATCCACCCCTTTTCTCGCAATAGCTGAGTGATAGGTTTCATTATTCTAGTAAAAATGAAAGGAGCCGACGAAAGACCAAATGGTAGGCAATTAAATTCGTATAATTTACCATTAAAATAAAAACGCAAATATTTCCTAAATTCCTGGTCAATTGGTATAGAAAAATATGCATCTTCCAAATCCACAGTCGCTAAAAAACAATTTTCAGACATCACTCGAATTACAGTTTTCCAATCCTCCAACTTGAAATGGGGAGGGTCCAGAAAAGTATTCAATCGCTTAAGGTTCAAAATGAAACGCCTGCCACCACTAGGTTTGTCAACCAAAAAGAATGTCGAAATAAACTGACCCTCCACCGGATCACTCTCTGAAATAGCTCCCTTTTCGATAAGTGTATCTATCTCAAGGGAGCAAAGCTGAAAATCAATATCGGACAACTTCGGCTCACGGGGGCATTCTGTCTGGTAGACTCCAGATATAAATGGCAATTTGTAACCCGAAATTATACTTATTATGAAAGGGTCGGAAGTCATTTTCTTCCAATTTTCGACAAAGACTAATAGTCGCTCAGCAGGTTTCGTTACCACTAATTCCGGCGCTAGTTGCCGCGATGGTGCTGCTGAGTCAAATGATGGTGGGTTGCGTTCCGAGGCTTCTTCTCCCCTTGACGATAAGGAAATCTCGGCGTGATTTTCTTCGTCTGGGGCCTGAAGTTTTTTGACCCTTGGCTCGTCGTGAGTTGAGATCTGCGGCTGTTGGAGTTGGAGTTAGGTTTGGGTTTGACAAAGTCTTTCCCTGATTTTTCTAAAGTCTGGACATTCTTGAATTTCTCCGACAAATTCTCCCCAAACAGGAAAGAATCGATAAGCGACGACTTCGCCACATCCTTCGCCAAACCTTGCAGGTTCCCTTGAATAAAAAATCTTCTTGAGATAGAAATCTCATTATGGACGCCCGCCAAAATTCTTCCAGCATCTCCCAATGCTCGATTTATCTTTTTTCCATCTTCGGATTGGTCCTGGGTGAGGGATAAGGAAAAAGCTGCGCCCATTGCTGACAGGGCGACACCGGTGCCATTTTGGAATGAGGCAGATACCCATCTCTCGAAACTGTTGTCGGCGAGGAATTCAATTTGATTTCCTGGTTGAGCTGAGGAGGCCCAAACAATTACCCGGGGTTGGGTACCTTTTGACGATTTCAGCTTTCGTGTCCTTCGATAAACCTGATATCAAAATGGATGTCCAATTTTCAGCAATTTTTGGAAATAAATCTTTTCCTGGAAGTTCTTTCTTCTTGTCCTCCCCAATGAACTCGGAGAAATCAGGGCCTTTCTCCGGAGGTTTTGGAGCTTCTGTGGGTTTGGGGTCGACCTGCACCGTTTTCTCTGAAAAAATTCCGAATATTTTTGCAATCTTCTCTCTTTTCCTCTTTTTTTTTTTTTTTTTTTTTTTATGACTGCTGCAGTCGAAAAGAAAAAAGGCAAAGTTGAGGTTAGGTCGAAGGCCTCAAACAAAAATTTTCACGGTTTAAAGCTGTGCCCCATATTGCCGTGAAATGATTTTTGATCAATTTTTCATGTCAACCCACTCTATTGGTGGGTATATTTAACAATTGTCGTGGCCCAAGGTCCACGCCCTTAGAATGACCTTGAAAGTGTCAGTTGACAGTTGTCACGACTCAAAGTTCGTGCTCTCAAAGTGTCACATTCGTGTACCGAATAAACTTTCACATGAAAAATTTGACAGTTGTTACGCCTCAAAGTTCGCACTCTTGAACTGTCATAAAAAAAAGGCAAGTCGATCTGTCGTGTCTCTGAGTACACGCTCTTTTAGATCGTTTTTCGCTCTTACCGGCGCATATTTCCTGCGAAGGACTTCGGGACCTGGAGCTGTCATTGGAGTGGCGATTGTCAGGAGATCGCGAACTTTGACGACTGTCGCGGCGAATTGGACTACGAGAGCGACCCTCACTCGGAGCGTGGCGACGCCTCGGGCTGCGAGAGTGGTGACATCGATGAGAGCGGTGACGGTGATGAGAGCGATGACGTCGTGAACGGGACGACCGAGAGCGGCTGCGGGAGCGGCTTCGAGATGATTCGGAATCACTTGGTCGCAAGGAACTCGATCGTGTTCTCGAGCGGCCATTTCGTTCATTCAACTTTTTCACTTCGCTCGTCAAGGACGACAAAACTTGTAAAAGTTGCGTACTCGGAGGTATATCCTTTCCGCCTTCCCGCACTTTCGACTTCTCTGATTCCATTGGAATCGAAATTCGATATGAATTCTTCAAACTACGCGAATCTTTATTACCAAATTTACGAAAAAACAAGCGCGCGATGCGTGTTGGATCGCACAACAAAACGTAATGAAGATGGCGGACGGAATAGACAAGGACATAGAGGAGGGCTTTAGGAACACAGGCGCGCATTCCTTTTTCTTTTTGAATTTTTATTTGTGAATTGTTGTGATTGGATCGAGCAGCTGGCGCTACTACAAGTAATCGTTGATCTTGAGGACGAGACAGAGAGTATAATCAAAAAAATTTGAAATTCGACAGAATTCAAGACACAAAATCGAGGATTCGTCATAAATGAAATAAACTTTTGATTTTTTTAATATTTAAAATATTTCAGAAAAAATAATGTTTTCCTGAAAAACCTCTCCACAAAATTTTTTTTAAGTACACCCTTGTTTTACGTAGACTTGAATTTACGCGTGAATGATAATTTATTTCTGAATGAAAATTGGTAAATATATATGGGTCATTCCACCGAAGATTTACAATTAAAAATTTTTTTTCCACGAAATATTTGTTTTTGTATTTTTTAGTTGAAAATGTTCGACACGTGTTTTTTTTTCTGACGAAATATGAAAAACCTATTATTCATGATTTTTGCGTAATAACAAATAAACTTTTTATTTATAAATGAATTGTCAACTTTATAAACAAATTGATGTATCTAAAAAAAGAAGCGTTTTTTCTCACCAAATTTTTTATTTATGGTCTCGAAGTATTTATGCAAATACTAAAAAATTTTTGGAATGGTACTCTCAAAAGTTTGTCTTACAGAATTTTTCAAAATCCAAATATGATTGTTAATCTATTTCAGAATAAAAATTAACAAAAATCTAGATAAATATGAAAAAATTTTCATATGATTGATCACAATAGCAATAAAAAGGTAAATATATAAATAAGCGTCAATATTTTTGATAATAATAATTAAGAAAGATCGATGTAAGCAATAAAATTTTTAATATGAGATTGAATTAACTACTTTGCAGAAATGATAACAATACAGATAAATAGCGAGAGAGGTTAATAGAATTGAAATATTGAGATCTATTAAGAAAAGTAATATATGTAGATCATATATCAAAAAATGTTGAAAAAATAAAATATATTATGTGCATACATGTATTACGTGAAAATTGGAGGAAAAAAACTAATTTTTCGAAAATGAAAGCAGACATCGCTCATAAAAATAATCAAATTACTATGAATATCGTACTATTATACCATTAGGTTGATGAAAATGAAAAATTTAGATAATCCTAAGCATGCAGAAGTTTCTAATCAGTTGATTGGCATAATGGGCAATTTTTTGAGTACTTGCTAATGATGATCATTTCGATGACTTGTTACTTCGTGGGTATATACTTGATCGAGATCGTCATTTTTTAATTCTTCTATTGATAAAAAATTCCTAATTATATTATCGTAAATATTATGGCACGTTTGTTATAAAAAAAATCTGTTTCTTACGGAAAAATTATACCTGTTTCAACATGTCAATAAAATGCTGTGTTTTTTCGGAATAATTAGATACTCTCGGAAAACATTTTTCGCCGTTTTTAAAAAATTTTGTTCGAATCGTGTACGAAATTTTTCTAGTACATACAAAGAAATAAAAATGAATAAATTTTCTGAGCGATAGTTTTGTAATCATTGCATCATTTTGTTCCTGAAAAAAATTAAAATCATTAGAAATTGTAAAATGGATCATTCATAAATTTTTCCTTACAGTATCTCATATCAAAAACGCCGACCATCAATTCAATAAATAATACAAAAAATTGCTAAGCCATATTTTTGAAACTTTAAACAAGACTGATTGATAAAAAAAAAAGTTCATGCTTCTCTTTATATTATCTGATAAGTGATAAGACTTGAGTCAGATAAAATATTTTGCTGGGAAAAATGTTTCCCAAGTATGAAAATTCTAATTCTAGAAACTTAATTAATATTTGCATTGGTTAATAAAAAAAAATATGCTTTAAAATACTTGGAAAAAATTGTAAATGCACGTTCACGAGTGTTCCAATGGAATTTCTTCCGTTTACATTTTTACACTCGATAAACAAATAAACTTTCCCCTTGAAAGAATTTGCAGAAAAAATTGCTTAGCCATTATCGCGTGTCTCACAAAATTTCTTATTCACCGCGCACGTCATCGCATTGACACCCTGCGAGCGATCAATTGTTATCCAACTTATGACAAAAAAATTCTTTTTATTTCTGTCTCAAGAATAGAAACGTTTTTCTAGAGGTTCAATATTGAGCAGTTAAAATATTAAGTGCATGTGTCACCTTTCTGACAAGTTTCATTTGTAATTGACGTTTTTGATTATGTTTTCTCGACTGACTTTGAATTTGAATTTTGAAATATCGGAATAGTAGTGATTGATATACATACATGTGTCTTTGAAATTGGTTATTTTTTTCCTTTTTAATGAGACGTATGATCACTTATAATAAAAATTACGTGGTACAATTTAGAAGTAGAGGTTTACTAATTTCTTTTCTTGTCATTGATAAATTTTTATGCATGAGGTTCTTTGTGATATTGTAATATCACTGGAGAGGGCCAAATCAGTGGCTGAAGTATAGAAAGATGTTGTTACACACTATTTGATGGAGTTTCTGAGAGGACAACCTTCATTTCTTTTAGCTCTGAGAGTTCAAGATTGGATGGTTTTTACATTATGGAAATTAGCAGAGTTAAACATTCTATTGTCTGACTCTATTGTTAAATATTAAACTTTAAATTTGCAGTCTGAGCATTTTTTTACCTTATTATTCATTCGTGTTGACACGAGATTGATTCGTCATCGACTGAAATTTCTTTGTGATTATTCATGTTTAAACTTTTGTTTTAGTTTAATTTACATTGAAATTGTTATCACAACTTTCTCTACCTCGAGAATTCACAGAACTTAATTCATTAAGCAAGAATCTCACTATCTTATAACTTTATAGTTTTTACTAGACCTATAGGGACACTCGGACGTCGAGCTATTGGAAGTCGAGATATTGGGCATCTTAACAAGCGTGAAGAAAATTCAAATTGGGTTCCCGACATTTCGGGAGATTTAATCCTGCTCGCCGGAAATCTCAAGTCACGATCTAGTCATTAGCAGGGTAACCAACAATATTTACGATAAAATGCAAAGTATTTATTTATTCATGCACGAAAAAACAGCGGAATATTGACGATATGCTATTGATATGCAAGAAATATTTATGATCAAATTAAAGCAAATGTAATGTTTTTTGTATATTTGTTTACATTTTCGGCTCCAAATCAAAGTTGTTACAGAAAATGACCGTACGACGTAATGTAAACAGATGATTAATCTGTAGTCATGTCGAATAATTTCTCGGTAATTTTCAAACTGCACATTGAAGAAAATGACCAATATTTCATGGCGAAACATGTATAAGAAGTACAATATTTTTTATGGTCAAAAATACTTGGCAATATTTGGGATTAAACATGAAAAACCTTGAATTTTTTACGAAAAATCCAAAAGTGGCCAAATATTTATGTTCCGCCAAAAACTGCCGAAATATTTATTTAAATATTTTTTGTTTAAATAAATATTTTTGGTTGCCCTGGTCATTGGGTCATTTTTGTGCTAATATTCTGACACTAGTTGTATGAAGGGCGGATATTCAAAGTCGTATAAGCGTCATTTCCCATTTTTTACAGGAGGGCGGAAAAAGGCTCGTATTTTTTTAAATTTTAGAATTTGTTGAAAAACTCACGATCGTTTGTTCATTATGAGGTAATACGTGACTTATTCAAGTTTGAAAGGATTTCGATTAAAATTGAGGAAAATACGACCACTTGAAATTTTGCCACGTATAAGTCGAGGGGGCCTGGCACTTCAAAGTCGTATATCAACCATTAGCCTTACTAAATAAAAGTAAGAGAAACAAGGTTTTATAACGTTTTCGGCAATTCTATAACCAAAATACTTTAATATATTTTCTCTTTTTGTTTATTGTTGTCAATATTTGGGATTGTCAATAGAAATTTATTGATTAATTTCGTTTTCTATTTTTATTCATAGTTTTTATTGTCAACAACATTGTTGATAACATGGCTTCTTGAACCAAAATGTTTGTAAATGTATGTAACAATATTATCAAACGCACGGTTTGACTGTTATCAACATTAAATTGCTTTTTTTTTATATAATTTCACAAGTTTCCATTGGTTGTTGTACGACTTTGAATTTCCGACTTGAGTTACCAAAATGCAATGTTTTAAAAATTCTCACAATTGAACTTTTGCGAATTTTGACTCGCCTTTATCGCAAAAATGGCGGCATCAGCTTAGTTTCAATGAAAAAAAAAAAAAATTTTTTTAAGTTGGCGGTTATACGACTTTGAATATCCACCCTTCATATTAGAAGAATTGGATAGGTGATAATTTCTATTCGAATTAAATAGTTGTGTTTGGAACGTGATTTTATTTTCCAACGAAACTGAAAAAATATAAAATGAAAAAAAAAGAAAAAAAACATTGGATTCATAAATTTCCATCAAACCATTAGCTTGACTAAATAAAAGTTAGAAAAACAAGTTTCGTGAAGGTTTTATTACGTTTTGGGCAATTCTATAACCGAAATATTTCAATAAATTTTCACTTTTTGTTTATTGTTGTCATTATTTGGGATTGTAAACAGAAATTTATTGATCAATTTCGTTTTCTATTTTCATTCATAGTTTTTGTTGTCAACAACATTGTTGATAACATGGCTTCATGAACAAAAATGTTTGTAAATGTATGTAACAGTATTATCAAACGCACGGTTTGACTGTTTTCAACATTAAATTGCTTTTTTTTATCAAAATTACATAAGTTTCCATTGGTTGTTGTACGACTTTGAATTTCCGATTTGAGTTACCAAAATGCAATGTTTGAAAAATTCTCACAATAGAACTATTGCGAATTTTGACTTGCTTTTATCGCAGAAATGACGGCATCAGATTAGAGTTTCGATAACAAAAAAAATTTTGAAAAATTGGTGGTTATACGACTTTGAATATCCACCTTTCATATATCGTAAGGCATTGTGACGCATCATTTAAATTTCTCTCACTGTGTCCCTGGAAAGGGGCCGATATATTGGACTGCTTCGTCATTGTTTGTTCAAGTTCCCCGATCAGTCCAAAAGCTCGATGTCCGAGTGTATTCGATTCAATTTTGTTTTTTTGTTCATTGAGAAAAGAAAGCAACCTAAACACATTTGTTAAATAAATAATATGGAATAAATCTGTAAATTTTGACAAATTATAGTATTTAAAAGACCCGCTACAGACTTTTTATAATAATTTGTATTTATATTTCGATGACTTTATAATTTCCCGATTGAATTGTTCTGCATATATATATATATATATATATATATATATATATATATATATATATATATATATATATATCACTTCTTGATATTATTTATTCTATATTTGTCAGAAGAAGAAATTAATGAATATTTCAAGCATGATAAGAACTTAAAAAAATTGTTTAAATGTTTCTGATTATTTGCATAAACCATTTCTCTTGTTTATCCAAGATCTATATCAGAATATTCGATATGTACTCATTTACTTGTCATTGATAAAAAAATATTTTGCAAATCATTTTCATTTAAAAAATATTATATTTCTCCTCCAGTTGGAGGTTTGGTCGATGATGACCAACTCACGGAAAATCGTGTTATATATTTGACGACAGGCAATTGCATTCGATGAATAAATTCTGTTGTATTCAGTGAATCAGTATTCAAGTAAATAGAGATAATACTTGTGCTACCTCGGGAATCGGAACAACGGTCGGTTGTATTATTCCACCGGACGAACCGTCGCCGGCTCTTGAAAATCATGTTACAAAATAAACTGGAAATTGTGGCTTACGAAAAACAATGTGGACGTTTATTAAATTCCTTATCGCGTTAATGAGCAAAACGAATTATCTATAAACACAAAATTTCAAGGATAAAACAGAATATGGTCATCGTAGCTATATAAATAGTAAGATCTGCCAAAATTGTTTACGTCTGTGATAGGTACAACTGAATTTTAATTTAAACCGGAATATCTCCCAGAATATGGAATTTTCTTGGTTCATAGATTTTTGTATCAAATATTCTAGAATCTCAAATTCTACAATGCAGAGTCTTACGATTCTGATACCTAGAATTTTAAATCAAATAACGTAGAATCATCGAATTTTGAATCCTAGAGTTAAAATTTTAAAGAATCTATATTGCAAAGTCTAGAATTGAAAGATTTTAATTTTTACAGTATTCTTTTAGAATTAAAGAATGTAAAATACATCTGGAGAATTCTTAATTTTATTAAACTGGAGTTACAAATTCTAGAAGATAGTATTCCAGTACTCAAAATTCTGGAATATAAATTCATCGAATCTTCAATAATTTTCATATGAAATTCTCTCTCTCAGATCAAATTAGTCAAAGTTAATTATTTTATAGTAATTTTTAACTATAGTTACAAATTACTAATTCGAATAGCGAAACCAGCTCACTATCTGAAATAGTAGGAAAGGATAAATCCATCAGTAGTTTTTCACCTGAATCATTAGTCAAACATAAATTATTCTTTAGTAAATGTTGTGCGTGTAAGAGACAAAAATGACTAATCCAGTAGTCAATTTTTACCAATGATTTAGTCATTGTATGACTATTCTAATATTAAAAAATGACTATCAAATTAGTGATCGGATTCAGATGGGTTTTTACGAAATCGATTACCAACAAATTTTTTTTCTATTTTATTTTTTCAAAACGGAGTACATATCAAGTTCATAACTTAAAATTTTAATTATTATACTTACATCCTAAATCCTTCATTCAAGATTTTTTATTTAAATTTTTTCTTCGACTTGTACAAGCCGTATCTATACTACCCGACAAGTAAGTAATAAAAGTAATATAAACCAATTACTGTTGCTGCTGCCTCCTCGTCGAGATAAATTGACTTGTCCTTTTTGAGGAAATTAGCTAGTTCTGTTGCACTAAGTCCGTCACTGTCCATCCACCAATCCGTGTCCATGACAAAAATTGTGTAACCTGTTCAGAAACATGTGTAATAAAACACCATTTATGTACCTCTGGCATAGAAAACGCGTTTCTATGCCAGCTTGAGATCTCTAAACGCGTTTTATATGCCCTCGGTACATAAAATATCGTTCGTAACAGGCACGGATGTGCGAATTTGGCGAAACGGGGAAATTACGGTCCGAGGCGAAGCCGAGGACTGTAACCCGTTTTGCCTATGAGCAAAACGAAAATCATGACTCAGCTCACTAGTAAACTGAATATAGCTGTTTTTTTATGGCTTTGAGGTTTTAGATTTTTGAATTTTTTTTTTCAAAACTTGAGTAATAAACAAAATGTATAGGAAGGATATTATCAAGCACTTTATAAAGAAGCTTCATAAAACTCCAATATTTTTGAAGTAAAGAGTAAAATAAATATTAAAAAAATTTTTTAATAATAATAAATGAGTTTTATGCAAATTAACTTGAATAAATGAAAATAATTTTTTTTCATTGAATTATATAAATTTAAATGAATATTATTTAAATTGAATTTAAATGAATATTATTTAAATTAAATTTAATCAATTTGAATGAATTTTATTTTAATTATATATAAACAATTTAATGAATTTTAGTTTAATTGTATTTATTAAATTTAAATGAATTCAATTTAAATTGAATTCAATAAATATAAATGAATTTCATTTAAATTAACTTCATTAATAAAATTAATCTTATTCCAATCTAATTGAAGAAATTTAAATGAACCATATTCATATTTACTTCAATAAATTTAAATGAATTTCATTTGAATTGAAGATAATAAATTTAAATAAATTTTATCAAGTAAAAATAATAGATTTAACTGAATTTCATCAATTGAATTGATAAATATTAATTAACCCTAGCAAACACCCCGGTACCTAATCGGTACTTAAGCGGTACCTTATAAGGTACCAAAATTAGGTACCCCTTAGGTACCAGTTAAGTACTTTCCCAAATATCTACTCCTTTTCATTGAAAATTCGTAAAACTTTTTTTTATCTTGTAAATGAAGTGTTTTTCTTCATTTTCCAGTGGGCAAACATCCGAAAAAATAGTGCATTAATTTTAAAAAACGAAAATTAGAAACACTAATTGTCAGATAAGTGTAGATAGCGCACTTGTCATGCGGTAGATAACATTCAGATAATGCGCTACGCGGGAAATTTGAAATGCGCCATCAACTCAGTTGTTCTCACAGGGGCGTACGTAGTCGGGGCACATCAGTCCGCGATTATTATTTTTTTGGATAGTTCTATTGCATTTCGAGTATTTCCAGCGTTTTCGAACTTCGCCATAATGATGTAATAATAGTTAACATTCGGAAAATTTTTGCTTAAGTTTCCTCGAACTTTATACACGATGAACATCGAAATTTTGTGTTGAGAGTTTTTACGACTAATTTTACCTTTAAATTATTCAAATTCATTGAGAATTTTTCGATTGCTAGAAATGTCACAGGTATAAAAAAGTACGGTGTAAAATATTTCTGTTTTTTATTCACGATTATCATCGACATTTTGCGGTAACGGTTTAACATCTGATTTTACCTTGAAATTATTTGAATCCAATTTCGATGTACATCGTGTATAAAGTTTGAAAACTCTGGGAATACTCGAAATGCAATAGAACTACCCGAAAAAAAAAAATAATCGCGGACTGATGTGCCCCGACTACGTACGCCCCTGTGAGGACAACTGAGTTGATGGCGCATTTCAAATTTCCCGCGTAGTGCATTATCTGAATGTTATCTACCGCATGACAAGTGTGTTATCTATACTTATCTGACAATTAGTGTTTCTAATTTTCGTTTTTTAAAATTAATGCACTATTTTTTCGGATGTTTGCCCACTGGAAAATGAAGAAAAACGCTTCATTTACAAGATAAAAAAAAAGTTTTACCTATTTTCAATGAAAAGGAGTAGATATTTGGGAAAGTACTTAACTGGTACCTAACGGGTACCTAACTGGTACCTTATAAGATACCGCCGCGTTTGCTAGGGAATCTCATTTTAATTTTATTCAAAGAATTTCAATGAATTTTATTTAAATTGAATTGAATAAATTTAAATGAATTCCATTCAAATTTAATTAATTTGATTTAGATGAATCTTATTTTAATTTAATTTAGTAAATTTAAATGAATCTTATTTCAAAATCCCTTTTATAACAGTTTTTTTGTAGAATCATCATCTTTCTTGAAACGATTTATTTGGTAATATATAATAAAAAATAGAGACATTAATGTCTGGATGAAAATAGGAAAGGTCACAAAACATTTAAAACAAATATGAGTTGTGATTCGGAAACAAATTAATTCATTTGGTATGTATGTAGAACTATAATTTAGTAATTAGAGCCAAATTACTTTATTTTCGTTTATTTATCAAATAAATCTAATAATCAAATTCAAAATCGAAGTAATAACTGATTATTATTAACCAATTACTAATATTATTGATGAATCTTCTTCCAATGTGGTACAAAAATTTTTTTGAACATGTGTAATATATATTTTTTGTTGGGATTTTTGACAAATAGGTCTGATAGATAAATTTTGCTGGCTAATCCGAAAAAAATTGTGAGGATTTCTCTTTTTCTCGAGTTGATATCTGTCTGACAAAATTTGTTTCATGAAAAAAATGAAAAATGATGGAATGCAATTTGGAAACTACTAAGGTACGTTTTTTTCACTTTTCTTCACCCACATATATCTTATTTCGCCTATAACTAACCAAAACAGTAACGTCTTTTCAGTGGTCATTTTTCAATGTTTTTCAT
This sequence comes from Platygaster robiniae, assembly GCA_028476575.1. Lineage (NCBI taxonomy): Eukaryota > Metazoa > Arthropoda > Insecta > Hymenoptera > Platygastridae > Platygaster > Platygaster robiniae. The sequence continues at coordinate 19,728,034 of CM052027.1, forward strand.
TATTTATTTAAAAAAAATGACACTTTTCGCCGATAAATTCATGTTCTCTATAATTATAGCGATTTTTGGGAAAAACACCATTTTTTTTAGGCCATTTTCGGAAGGTTCACCTAAACTCCATAAATACCGAATATCATGTAAACTGAGCCTCATGGCACAAGTGACTTTCTCGATTATGGCGGGAAGCCACATACGTACAGGGTGCGCCATTTCTTATGTCGGTATTGTAACATTGAATAACTTAAACATTTGACAACCGATTTACTTGACTTCACTTGTTTTGGAAACGTCAATTCAGTACAATTTCAACCATGTATCGCTTCACACCAAAAGAACGCGCTGAAATAGTTACTTTGTACATTGAAAATAGTCGTTCAGTTGTGTTAACTCAACGAGCATATCGTCGAAAATATCTTGGCAAACAGGCACCATCTGACAACACTATTCGTCGTTTGGTGTCGAATTTTTGTGACCACGGGACAGTGAAAGATCGCGAACAACCCGTTCATCAACGACCAAGACGTTCAAATGAACTGATTGAAGCTGTCAGAGAGAGCGTTGCCCAAAACCCAAAAGTTTCATATCGTCACCGCGCTCAGCATCTCGGCATCAGTGGAACCACTCTACGGCGCATTTTGAAAGATGATTTGCATTTGTTTCCGTACAAAATGCAATTAACACAAAGAATATTGCCTACAGATCATCCACGTCGCTTGGAATATGGACAAACAATCGCTCGAATAGTTGATACTGAACCTGATTTTTGGAAGCGAATTTTAATGACCGACGAGGCACATTTCAAACTTTCTGGAGGCGTTAATAAGCAAAATTGCCGCATTTGGGGAACGCAGAATCCACACGAGATCCATGAAACGCCATCGCATGACCAAAAAGTTACTGTTTGGGCCGGCGTTTGCGCCAAAACCATCATTGGTCCTTATTTTTTCAAAGAGAACCAAACGATCGATGGAAACCGATATCGGTGGATGTTGGCTCACTATGTCTGCCCACAAATGCGTGAAAAAGGTCTTGAAGATTACTGGTTTCAACAAGATGGTGCGACCTGCCACACTGCGAATCAAACAATCCAGTTTCTGCAACGAAAATTCCCTGGACGTCTGATGTCAAAAAGAGGCGACATTGAATGGCCACCCAGATCTCCAGATTTGACCCCTCCAGACTTCTTTTTGTGGGGTTATTTGAAAAGTAAAGTGTACGCCAGCAAGCCGCAGACCATTGAAGAGCTTAAGGAAAATATTCGTGCCGAAATCATTGCTATACCACCCGAGATGCTCGAAAAGGTAATGGAAAACGCCGCAAAAAGGGCATATTTTGCTGTGAACAATAAGGGCGGCCACTTGATTGATGTTGTGTTCAAAAACTAGTCTAAATAAATTGTAAAGGACCAAACTAAATAAAAATACCTCATTTACAGAAATCGGTTGTTTTTTTTTCAAGTTATTCAATGTTTACATGCCGACATAAGAAATGGCGCACCCTGTATATATATATTAATTATTTAGCATTCAAGATAATAAAAAAAAGTTTCATTGTATTTCAACATTTTTTGTAACCTCGAATTGTAAAACTATCAAAATATCAAATATAAACAATATTTTCAATTCCAAAATCAGCAATACCGAGAATTTCTCCGAATTATTTAATTCAAACGTTCAATTTCTTGGATTACGTATATATTGCTGAAAAAGGATATCGATCGATAATATTTCATTGATCAAAACAAAAATAATCATTGCCTGTGACAATTTATGTTGACGATCACCTTGAACCAAACAATTTTATCAATATGAAATGCCATATTTACCTTCTTGTCACTTGCGAGTTATCCTCTTCATTAATGAAAATTAACACCAATTTAGCTTTTTTTCCGCCGATAATAAACAATAATGCATATCTCCGCAAAATGCAGTGCATCCGCAGAGTCACTTAGAGTTGTTGATATAATATCGATGTATCAAAATATCGATATTTGAATTACCAATATCGATATTATGAAAGCGATATTTGAGGATCCGATATTGAAATGACGATATCGGATATCGATATCGTTTCACAAAAAACTCTAACTTGCAATACAAAATGCACAAATCAGCAATTGAATCATGAAAGAAAACCATTTTTTAAATCTAAAATATCGATATATCGATAATATCGTTGGGCAATAAATAATTATCGATATATCGGATTATCGATGGATTATTATTGATGTATCAAAACGTGATATCGATATTGAAAAAATATCGATAAATATCGAATCTGATATTTTCAAAAATATCAACAACACTAGAGTCACTTGGAGTGTATAAAGTTATGTGCCGAACAGTGCCGAAATATAACTCATCAAATAGTCAGAGACGACTATTAGATTAGTAAAAAAATTTCGACTAAGAAAACAGTAAAATAGCGTGACTATGAAATAATGAAAATGTACGATTATTTTGAATTAGTGAAAAATTCAACTATTTCGATGTCAAATTTTTACTAATTACATAGTCAAATCTACAAAAATGACTATTTTGTAAGTAACAACACGTGTCTATTTCAAATAGTAAAAATTTGACTAGTTCTATCTGAGAGAGCTAGAATGGTAAATTCTATAATTCCAAATTCTATAAATACGTATTCAATTTTTATAACTATCGATTATCTATGATATTTTTCAAGTTTCGACTTTGAATCTATGAAAACCACCTCAAGAAATATAGGGACTGATTTTTTATAGATTTTTTTAATGATTCGCGGAGCGATTAGGTCGGGGCAAAAATTGCGAATGATTTGTAATGTATCATTGAAACCGTCAATCACACGCGCGATCTCTTTCTACCCTTGGACTGATTTCTAGCTCGAGCGCTCAAAATCTCTTCTGACGAGTATTTTTTTCCTTCGTCGTTAAGAAGAATATCACAAATAAATAGGTTTTGTTCGGAATGAACAGAAATTCAAAAATTCTTTGAGAAAACTTCAGATTACTTTCCAATTAAATTACTTTCCAAAATCTCTGATTTCTTTGAAGAAAATCAAAAAATTTATTTACCTTTAGAAAATTAGTCTAGTCTGAAATAAAAATTACAATTTAATGTCGCCTGAGGCATTTTCAAGATTGACTGTAAAATTAATGATACGTTACAATCGAGCAACATTTCAAGGATTCGTTAAAGTTTCACAACGATGTTTTATTATTTCAGGGAATGGCCTTTTCGATAGAAGAACGACAAACTCTGGGCATCCATGGTCTTCTTCCAGCTGCAGTAAAAACCCAGGAAGAACAACTAGAACTCTGTCGATTAAATCTCGATCATTACAAAGACGATCTCTCCAAATACATTTACCTCACTGGACTACTCGTAAGAATTTTAATTTTCAATTAATCACCGATTAAAAATATGTGGTCATCATTAACATCATCATCCTAAATTATCTCTGGCATGAGTCGAAATTGATAAGAAATTCAGAGATAAAATAAATTTTGAAGTGTAACTTCTAATGGCTCGTTGGGAGTAAAATCCGTTCGAGAGTGCAACGAGTGAAACCAAGCTCCACTTTCGTGTGCTGTCGGGATCGTTCGTGATTGGTCGGCATGGCGCGCATGGGAGCAGAATATCAACAACTGTGAAAATGTTTTCATGAAAAGTTGTTATTATTTTAAATTGACGGATTTTGGAATTTACAATGATTGTAACAGCTTCTAGTCATTGATTCATTAGTTTGACATCGGATCTACATTATGAGTGATAGTATTTTCGACTGAATTTAATATATTCTTGAAAAGGTTGACGAAACGTCAGAAAATTTGGATAAACTTTTGACTGGTACTGTCGTATTTATTCGATTATTGATCAAACCAGTGAACAAATATGGACATAAATTTTTATTTAACAATCGTGCTTAACTTCTTGGACTTTTTTTCGAAAAAAATATGCTGGTGTCGAGTTTTTACAGAAATATTGCAAAGGAAAAGGATACGTTGATTCAGTTTGTATATTGTCATGGAATTTATTTAAACAAAATTATATTACCTTGATTAATAATTCGTAAATGCAATATATTCAATTAAACAATGTGAAATTACTCGGTCCGTATAATCTCACTGTCAGGTATTTGATTCACGATAGGGACGCTAAGAATTTTCTTCATTTACGATCTACTTTCATGAAATTTTTAGGACTATTGACAATTAGAAAATTTTTAAATCTTTTTTAATTTATTGCAAATTGAGCAAATTTCAAAATTCTTTCAAATTATATGCAACTTTACAAATGCTATGAAAATTTGTTCAAGTCGTTTAGATTTTCGTAATGTTTGATACTTGTCAAGTTTTTGTTCAAATATGAAAAAAAAACATGCATATTTTGAGTAAGCATGATAATAGACAAAATATTCACAAAATTCATAAATATTTTCGGAAATTACACAAATTTGTTGAATTTCTCAGGATTATTCACAATCTTTAGAATTTTCATCGTTTTTTCATTTTTTCGAAATTCGGAAAATTCCGTACGTTATATGTCTACTATTCAGAACTTTTCATATTTCGCTAAAATTCGTTTGATTGTTTATAATTTTTTGATATCAAGTTATTCAGATACAAGAAAACCATTAACATTCATATTTCAAAGAAATATGATAAAGAACACAAATCTACAAAATTTATTTAAATTTCTGAAACAAAAATTTTTCGAATATTTGGAAATATTGACGATTTGAAAAATTTTTCAAGTTTTTATTAATTCATCGTAATTTTATAAATTTCAAATGTAATTCAAATTATTTAAAAATTTTGAAGTTTTATAAAAATTTGTCCAACTGTCGTTCTGATATTTCGATATTTCCTAATACTTTTAGTATTAGGATATAAGTATAGAATGTTTTTCAATATTAAAAAAAAAAAACATTGTCATGCGAATTTCAAAGAAGCATGATAATGGACAAAATATACTAAATTCATGTAAATTTTCCAAAGTTATACTGATTTGTGGAATTTCTTACAATTATTTGAGATTGTTAGAATTTCCGTCAATTTTTAATTGTTCGCAATTTTTCAGATATATATGTAAAATAGAAAACGATTATCATGCATATTTCAAAGAAATGCAATAAAGAAAACAATCTACAAAATTTACGAATTTTCCGAAACTGGACATATTTTTCGAATGTTCCAAAATTTTTTCATTTTTTATTTAGTTTTTCAAAATCCACGAAATTTTGAACCCAATGCAAATTATTCACGAACTTCCGAATTCAAATAAAATTTGTCCAAAGCAACAATTTTTTTCGTAATTTTTTAATACTTTTCAATTTTTCCGGATTTTTGTATAAAGAGAAAGACGCTCTCACTTATATTAAAAAAAAAAAAAAAAAAAAAAAAAAAATGATAATTTACATAATTTGCAAAACGTATCAACATTTTCTGTAATTCTACACATTTTTCGAATTATTCAGAATACTTGACAAACTTTAAAATTTTCGATGTTTATTTAATTTTTCGAAATTTTAAAGAATTCGTGTACATAAGATTTCTCGTAATTTTCAAATACGTTTTTATAGAAAATAAAAGATTGTCACATATATATTTCAAAAAAGTACAATAAAAAACGAAATGATTGAAAATTTTTGAAATTTTCTAGAACTTCAAAATTTTCGAAAACTGGAACAAAATTTCAACTATCCAAAACTTCACAAATATATGTAACTGATCGAAATTTTTCGTAATTTTGTGATGCTTGTCGAATATATGAAATTTTTTGAAAAAACGAATATAATTTATGAAATTCGCAACCTTTTCCTGTTATTTCTCAAATTTTTAGAATTTACTAGAAAAATCTGTATGGGTAAAATATCTAACAATATTTACGCAAAAATGCAATACTTCATAAATTGTACTTTTATCGACTTGTTAAGCTTTTTACAACTTACAGAATATATTAAAATTGTCTGAAATTGTAGATTTTCATTAAAAACTTTTCAATGTATTGTAAAAATCTTTGTAATTACACACTGTTTCTGTAGTTCCAAAGCATTTTCAAAATTTTCTACAATCTACAAAATTTATGTACATTTTCTGAAATTCTACAAACTTTTCGAATTTTTCAGAATGACTGAATAAGAATGATATTCTTTACAATTTCCTACATTTTCTGGTTTTCACAATTTCTTGAAATTTTAAAACTATTATACTATTACATTTCTCAGAATTTATGAAAATGTGTCTAACACGTGCAAGATTTTCCTTAATTTTTAAATACTTTTTGAAGTATTCCAAATTTTCTTGAAAAAATAAAATTAAGATATCATTATTCGTATTTCGGAGAATGATGGTGAACACAATTTACAAAATTAATGAACATATTCTGAAATTCTAGGAAACTTTCGATTTTTATAGAAATATTGACAATCATCAAAATTTCTTAAGTGTTCTCATTTTTCGGAATTTTAAAGATTCTCAACATCACATCAACTATCAAAAACTTGAGAATTTTTCTAAAAATTTGTCTAACTAGTGAAGTTTTTTTGAGATTTTTTAACATTTTTCGAGTTTTCTAGTTTTTTATTAGACAATTTGAAAAACTTTATCATGCATATTTTAAAGAAATGATAAATAAGACGGTGAACACAATATATATCAAATTCATTAACATTTTCTGATTTTTGAAAATTGAAAGGTAATTGCCGACTTTTCAAAATTTTTAGAAAAAGCAAATTTTTCCAATCAAGATTTTTCCAAATTATACAATAGTTTTTATAAGTAGTGCAAATTTTCATGCAAAAATTAGGAAAAAAAATATTTTTATGAATATTTTGTATTAATATAATAAAATGAACATAATTTACAAAACTAGTGAACTTTTTCTGAAATTCTACAACAGATTTGATTTTTTTATAATAATTAACGGTTTTAAAAATTTGTAATGAGGTATAATTTTTGGAAATTTTTAATGTCAAACCAGCTAACTTGAAAAATTTCATCAAAATTTGTACAACTTGGAAAGTTTTTTTGTGATTTTCAAATACTTATGTATTTTAAATTTTCGTTACAAATATAAAAAATATTACAATGCATATTTTGTAGAAATATAATAATGAAAACAATTGATTAGATTATTAACATTTTCTGAAAATCTACAAATAACATTTTTTTAACATTTGCAATTTTTTGAAATTTCTTACATCGTACCAACTAGTGTTCACTAAAAATCGATTTTTAAAACGTCGATGGTAATCGATGTTTTAATCGGTGCAACCGATTATTAATCGATGTTGTCGATGTTGCAGATTATTAATCGATGTTGCCAATTATTAATTAATTAATGTTATAGTTGAGTTGCCAATTTTTTTAAAGAAAATCAAGTACATCGAAATTTTCACTTTTCCATATTATGTATTCATTTTAGCACTCGAATATATCGCTCATTGAAAAATTTTGACTTTCATCACAAATTTTTCATCAAAAATGCTTTAAATGTCTAGAATTTTTCATAGTTGTCGTACGATTGTTAGGAAAAATTTATTTATGGAATAATCTACGTCAATAAGTAATTTGAATGACGGTTTACGGTTACATTTTAAATTTAACGGTTTTTCTCTACATCGATGTTAACATCCAATGAAAATCGATTTTTAGTGAACACTAGTACCAACTACTTGGATTTCCAATGTTTTATAAAATTTGTCCATCTTATTAGAATTTCTTTTGATTCATTATAAATACCTATCGAGTATTCCAATTTTTTTTTAATTTGAAAAAAAAAACATTATCGTGCATATTTATAAAAAACATATTTCCAAACTCTATATACAAAACGTTTTCTGGAATTTTTTAAAATTATTTACAATTCAGGAAATTTTTCATGTTTTTTGATTTTCAGAAATGTGAAACATATTAAAAGCCCCTAAAAAGTTTCCAAAAATTATAAAAATTTGTCCAATATTTAGGAATTTTCGTAATTTTCTAATGTTTTTCGAGTTTCTAATTTTGTTATCTAAAAATCTAAAAACATCATGTGTATTTCAAAGAAATACGATCCCAGTAAACATTCGTGATCGCGTGTTGAAATCACTTCGATCTCACGTTGTGATTTAGTGATATCACTGACGCATACATTCTCTGCCTCATTATGAAGTCACTGGGATATCACATCGTGAGATCAAAACAATATACAGTATAGTGCGCATGCGCAGATATTTATGGCGGGAAAACGGATCGATTTCAAATATGTTTTATTTCGACGTTATGGCGGGTTAATTCAAAAAGTTTTGTCTTACTTACGAAACAAGGGAGAGTAAAAATCATACTTTCACATGGCACATTTCTTTGTTAATCGATACGTACAATAAAATCAAATTTTTTTTTTATTTCTTAGCCGATTTCTTTAGCTAACATAAAATTGTTCTAATTTCCCATGAAATCCACAAAATATATCAATATTTCACTAAGTTCTAAAATTTATATTTTGTATGATTTTGTCATTTACCATTCACCCGAAAAAAACCACATTCCAACACCCCTACACCTATCATACTATATATCTTTTAAATATCAACAATTAAAATTCATTTTTCCTTAAATATTCCAGGATCGCAACGAAAAATTGTTTTACCGACTTTTGAGTGAAGATGTGGAAAAAATGATGCCTTTGGTGTACACGCCAACTGTGGGCGAAGCGTGCCAAAAATTCGGCTTCGTGTACAGGAGGCCCCGAGGTCTATTTATCAGTATCCATGACGAAGGACACGTTTACGAGGTCCTTAAGAATTGGCCGGAACACGACGTGAGAGCCATCGTCGTCACCGATGGAGAACGTATTCTGGGTTTGGGTGACTTGGGAGCTAATGGCATGGGAATCCCCATAGGAAAACTCTGTCTTTACACAGCTTTGGCTGGTATCAAGCCCCATCAATGCCTGCCTATTACCTTGGACGTTGGCACCAATAATCAGGTACATTCAAGAATTATTTAAAGTTTATTTGTAAATAATGTATGTATTTTTTTTTGAGCTTGCATTTTTAAAATAATATCTATATCCATCCACCTGCCACAACTAATCTACCAAAATTTGCATACAGCTTTGTTTTGATTGCATGATGAAACTAGAAGCCATCCGAATCGTTTATTTATTGCCGTTTGTTCATAATAAATAATTAATAGTTTACACTGCTGATATACCTATATACATATCAGGTAACAGCTGGTATATCTATATATACATATCAGCTGACTGGATCAGATGATCGCAGACCCAGTGGGACAGTAGCGTAACTATTAATAAAAGGGCCCCGGACAAAAATTTTTTGAGAGTTCAGCGTTCAGAATTTATAGTTCCTTTTATTTTAATTTCATTGTAAGTTTAATTTGTTTATTTTTCTATGTGAATTTTTGTAGGATGTATGCGCGATATATATATGTGTGTGTGTGACAGATATAATGAAATAGATTCATGTTAATTTGTGCAAACGTTTTTCTTGTTTCCAGAGTCTTCTGGAAGATCCCCTTTACGTTGGCCACAGGCACAAACGCGTCACAGGCCAGAGATACGACGATTTAGTGGACGAATTGATGAAAGCCATTGTGCGTCGTTATGGCCAAAACACTTTGATCCAATTTGAAGATTTTGGCAACGCAAATGCCTTCCGATTACTTTCCAAATACCGAGATCATTACTGCACTTTTAATGATGACATCCAAGGCACAGCTTCAGTCGCTGTAGCCGGTTTGCTTACCTCACTTCGTATCACCAAAAACAAACTTTCGGATAATACCATTGTTTTCCAAGGAGCTGGAGAGGTAAGTGATCATTTCTTTTTTATTTTTGCATGGCAAATAAATTGAGTCAGGAGTGTGATAGATGAACAAACTGACAAATGTAAAAATTATACGTAACGAGCAGCTGTAATCGAAAGGTCTTCAAGGGGCATGGAAACAAAGACTTCTATATAATAATTATTCATTTATTTTATAATTCAATTTAATTTTATTGTATTTCTGCAACAGGCCGCATTAGGTATCGCATGGCTGTGCGTGATGGCAATGCAGAAGGACGGCATAAGCGAAGAAGAAGCGAAGAAAAAAATTTGGATGGTTGACTCGAAAGGACTCATAGTGAAAAACCGCCCTAAAGGTGGTCTGACGGAACACAAAATGAACTTTGCCCGCGACGACGAGCCAATTGACACGCTCAGCGATGTCGTCAAAAAGGCCAAACCCTCGGTTCTCATCGGCGCAGCCGCGGTTCGCGGCGCCTTCACCAGAGAAATCCTCGAAGAGATGGCCAAAAATAATGATAGGCCAGTCATTTTCGCTTTGAGCAACCCCACGAGTAAGGCCGAATGCACCGCTGAAGAGGCTTACAATGCAACTCAGGTAAATGAATTTACTTTGAAATTTGTTGAGCAAGAAATGAATCAACATATTTTACATTCAGTATGGTATTTTCAATAATGTATACACTTTATTATTTTAAATTTATTCACTATGCATCTAATATATTATAATATATTGGAAATATGACATATAATAACATAAAATATAATATATTTGTCATATATATATGTCAGAAGGTTGGGTAACCAGGAAGTGAAGGAATATGACACACACATACACACAATGTCACAAAATCACAAGATATCACAAAATTTCACAAAATTATTTGATGATTTACATTTCTTCGAACATTAGTATTTCCATATAAATTTGGGTCGAATTTTTTGTGTTTTCAGGGCAAAGCTGTTTTCGCGAGCGGCTCGCCTTTCCCTCCGGTGACCTACGGAGGAAAAACCTACATCCCTGGACAAGGCAACAACAGTTACATTTTCCCGGGCGTCGCTTTGGGCGCCATTTGCGCCGGTATGCGAACCATCCCCGAGGAAACTTTCCTTATCGCAGCCGAGAGCCTCGCCAGCCTCGTATCCGAAAATGACTTGGAAACTGCGAGCCTGTACCCGCCCCTGAAGGACATTCAAAAATGTTCCTTAGAAATCGCCACCAAAGTTATGAAATACGCTTACGAGAAATGTAAGTTTTTTAAATTGAAATAAAATTATTATTTCAAATTAGTAATAAATATATGCAAAATCATGATTATAGAAGTATAAAATTTTGAAATAAAAATAAATCTCAATGTGAAAAACATAAACGTAAACGACATATTATGACATACATACGAATTATGAATGCCATTAATGACATACATTATATAACTGACATATATTACATAGCGTAGGACATCTATATATGACATATATATGTCGTTTATGTCATATATTCTAAGAATAGGTCACTCTTTCCTAATAGAAACACAAATAATCAAAATTTGTTGTGGATAATTAATCAAATAACACACATTTCTCATGTTTCCAGCTTTAGCAACGGTTCACCCCGGGCCACAAAACTACGAAGAATTCATCCGAGCGCAATTATACGACCCAACGTACAAATCTTCGGTTCCATCGGTATATCCATGGCCGAAAATGTAATGCCTTTCATGCAAGCTTTAGGGAAAAATGTCTTAATCAATAAATACGATCGAAATAAAATTTTGAAGAACATTCTACGTGATAAATGTGAAAGATATACATGTCCAGATTGATTCAACAAGATTCCTAATTCATCTCTAATTAATGTTTCAAATCGTGCATGGGAACAAAGAAAAAGAAAAACAAATGCATTTACTATTTAGTCATCAATTCTAGTGCAAACGCATTTTCCAAAGTCGTTGGATCGTTGAGTTTGTGAAAACCGCAAATAATTGTGTATTTTGTTGGTATTTCAAATAGACTATACTTGTTATTGCAACAAATCTAGAATTTGCAAATTTCAAATTGTATGAATCTTTGAACTGAAGAATTTTTCTTGTGTATCATCGTCCTCTTTTGTGAAAGTAGAAGAAGATATATTTTATTACAAGTCGCAACCCATCAACGTCACAACGAAATTTTGTATGCAGAACAAAGTATGTTGGAAAACATCAAAGCCATAGCTTGTGAAATTAATGTATTTTAATAAAAATCTGACCAATTTACCAATAGAACAAGTGAAATGTTGTTTCTGAAGTGAAACTTCTTTAGACACATGATTTCCCCAACTGTTAATTCAATTTCAATAAAATATTTTATTTATCCAATTACATACAAAGTTAACCACTGAAGGGAAAAATATTCCCTAAAAAGCATATTACACATGGTAGGACAGTGTAAAAGTTCTGACTCTGAACTTTCCGAATCGACTGGAATTTGTCTCATTTCCTGTAAATTATCGGCGACGGAAAATTCGCAAGCTGTGCTGCTTACGATATCACTAATGTCGACTTTACCAATTATCATTCGATGTTCGATTAGAACCCTACGATTATGTCCCATAACTATCTATGAATGGGCAGGAAATGTTTTAAGTGCCTTGTCACCTTTTGTATTTGAAAATTCGGGACAAAACCATCTCGGGATTCGAAAGAGTCACGTAAAACTTTGCTGGGTCAGAGTGGATGGACAGGAATTCCCATCATTTTTTCTGTCCGGTTTTCAAATGATTGGGTTGCCCAATAACTTCGGGTTAAGGGTTTTTTTCGGGTAGTTCGGGTTTGTTGGGGCCCGATGCAGACCTCTTCACGATTAGCTTCAAGAATTTCTTGAAGCTAATCCGACGTTGATTTGGAAAATCATTCAAAATGATTCCGGTAGTTTAAGACTCTATTTTTTTGCATAGGAATAATATATTTTCGAAATATTCCAGTCTAGAAATGCAAAAAAGTAAGAAACTAATCGGAAGAATCATTCCGTTTGCTTTCTTTTTGTATTTTAATAATTTCACAAATAATGCATCAACAAAATACAAAAAAGAACAATTTATTAACCACATAATTACAATATAATATTCCTCACGTGGAAAGCATCATTCCTCGAAGAACGAGTTCGTTTACAATTCATTCACATGCCCGTTGCGACGTTTTCTCTGTCGCTCACTTTTTCAAAAATCGCAATCATCCTTCCTCAAATTCCACACAAAAATTTAAGCAACTTTCCATTCCACGCAAAAAGTGAATTCGAGTTTCTTCTCAATTTTCTAATAATGGTACTAGAGCATCTGAAAATTATTTTTACATTATTTAGAACAAGTCTACCGAATGAAGAGTCATTCCTTTTTGGAAAACAAAAAAAAAATTCTGTCTGGGAATGAAACATCAATTTATCATTCGCGATTTTATAATCTACTCAAACAAAGAATACCCTAATTTTTTCATTTTTCAGTATATAATTACATAGATTTTTATTACATCTCTTCTCGAAATTCGAAAACGGAATATTTATATCATTGCACAATAGAAAATACGTTTAGTAAAAACGAAAACAGTTTAATTCTACTCGATCCATTTCCTTAAACTTCAAACATCTTTCAATTTTCTGCACTCCGTATGAGAATAACTCTATTTTCGGTATAATGCTTTTTTTTAGTTTTTATGCTTGCGAGTTTAGATAAATATTTACATAGGTTTTTTTTGCGTGATAGTGTGATTTTTATGGACTTGGTATTTTTCATGATTGTTTAAAAAGTAATGAGGGTTTCACGATTTGTTAGGAAGGAGAGTAAAATTCGATTTTTCGCAAAAAAGCACGAAATAAAGTATTTTAAAATATAAATTGAATCATCAAGGGGGGCACTTCTTCCAGCGCGTCAAAAAATAATGGTTATTCTATGGGAAATCTTGTAATAGTCTGTAATTCATGAATTACAAAACTATTACAACCGACAGGGTAGATTCCGATTCTACCAGCTGATCATCTAGATCATTTTTTCGCGCGGAATTCGATTTCGAAAATTCCCTTATGTATTCATTTGAATAATTACCAGAATCGCATTGTTAGAGTTCAAGTTTGTTATGAATTTTTCGTAATTGTTATCACTGAAAGTACATTTAATAATTAAGGTGTCAGAAAAATATAAATTATGTATTTCGCGCTAAGAAATAATCGGGTTGAGCAGTTGGTAGAGTAGGGATCTAACCTGCCGGTTGTAATAGTTTTGTAATTCATGAATTACAGACTATTACAAGATTTTCCATAGGATATTTGGCGATTTTTTTCCACTCGAAAAAAGCGACATACGTGAATCATCTTTTGCACATTTTTAGGTACATGCTTCAAGTGAAGAAAAAATTTTTTTTTAGGAACAAATAATTGAAAATTCAGGATTTTTTCAAAGTCCTGTATGCCAGTTTAGATTTTTGCGCGGTACGCCCCAGTAAACCACCTGGACGAAAATTGATCAAGTTCCTTGAAGAAACTTTGGTCGAATTTTGTTCATATTTGTGATCGTTTTCAGTATCAATTCTGTATCAAGATTTGGACTAAATCTTGAACAAGACTCGCGATCAAGATTTTGTCAATTGTAGCTCAAGATCGTCGATGTATTTTTCCTTGCTGAATGTGACCAAGATTTTATCAATTCTAGCTCAAGATCATTTATGTTTTTTTGTAGAAGCTTGTTTCAGACTTAATCAATTCTAGTTCAAGATTACCCAGTTAATTATTGAATTTAAATGTTTTTAGAAATAAAGAAGAGTGATAGTAAAGATGAACACAGCAGTAACAACAATATCCTTTTGTTTTCCCAATGTATACAAATTTTACATCAATTTTTTGCCAAGTTATAGCTTGAATGGATATTTCCAAGACACATGCTCAGGAATTGATAAAAAATTGAGCAACGCGGCATTCAAAACAATTGGTCTCGAATGTATCAAGTCTGGAACAACCCTATGGGAAATCTTGTAATAGTCTGTAACTCATGAATTACAAAACTATCACAACCGGCAGGGTAGATTCCGATTCTACCAGCTGATCATCTAGATCATTTCTTCGCGCGGAATTCGATTTCGAAAATTCCCTTATGTATTCATTTGAATAATTACCAGAATCGCATTGTTGGAGTTCAAGTTTGTTATGAATTTTTCGTAGTTATTATCACTGAAAGTACATTCAATAATTAAGATGTCAGAAAAATATAAATTATATATTCCGCCTTAAGAAATAATCGGGTTGAGCAGTTGGTAGAATAGGGATCTAACCTGCCGGTCGTATTAGTTTTGTAATTCATGAATTACAGAATATTACAAGATTTCTTCTTAGGGCACTAGCACAGGACATTGATAAAGATTTTGTATTTTCTGTGACCGAAAAAAGGTATCTTACCCTATCGGGCATCTTCTAATATTCGAAGTATTAGAAATATTGAAATTGCCGGTAAAGTAGAGCATTCACAAAATGTGAATCCTCTGAATGGTTATTTTTATGCAGAGGCACGTTTGCTGACGCACTTATATATATTTATTTTTAATATATAATAAATTATTAGGTTTATATAAAAATAAATATTTATTTATAATAATACGTACCAATTCTGTTAACAAAATGGCGTAGAGTAAAATTACATCATTTTACATATTAATGACAATCAAATGAAATTAATCAATTATTTTTACTATATCAGTGGTTGACTTTAGTTATGATCATATTAAACAAATTTTTTTTAATAATATTATAATCATTATCAGTTACAATACTGCATATGTAAGAGTAAATACCATCATTTTGAAAATACTTTACGAAACTTCGCTTTTTAATTTACTTTGTAATTTTTATAAGCGTTTTTTTGGTACGATGTAGAAAAAAATTATTTAAAATATGAGTCATTGAGAATGTTACAAATGTATATTCAATTTTTCGAATCAAATCTATAATATTTACTTATTGGCTTCAATCAACACAACTAGGGAAAATTGTAATAAATTAAAACTTTCGTTTTGTAAAGTATTTTCAAAATGATATCCCCCGGACGGTCCAGAGGAGTCCCAAAGGGTGCCAAAAGGGGTCCACGGTGGACCCCTTTTGGATCCCTAAGAAATCCAAAAGGAGTCCAAATGCGTGTATGTGAGAATTGAAGTGTTGCATTCAATAAAGATTCTAATAAATGTGAATTTTCGAAGATTTCTTCAGCACAGTTGCGAAATGAATTAAAGTAGATTTTTTGTTTTGAAAAAAGGCAGTATTTCCCATGAAGAATGACATTGCATTTGCACGTGACTATTTTTATATTTTTACAGTTTTTTACGATATTTATGTAAAATGTTTATGAACAAAAATATTCCCGATGTGTTTGCGATGATTATTTGTGCAAAGTATTGGGCTAAAATACATGAAATTTTACAAAATCATAAGGAGTCCAAAAGAGAGCCAAAAGAAATCCATAGTGGCTCTCTCGGGATCGCCAGAGCCAGTATTTAATTTTACATATGCAATATTGTAACTAATAATGATTATAAAATTATTGAAAATAATTTGTTTAATACGATCATAACTAAAGTCAACTACTGATAGAGTGAAAATAATTGATAAATTTCATTTAATTGTCATATTAATATGGAAAATGATGTTCTTTTATTCTACGCCATTTTTGTAACAGAAGTAGTACATATTATTATAAATAAATAAATAAATAAATAAATATTGATTTACTTAAATAGACCTAATAATTTATTATTAATATTATTAAAAATAAAATCTATATAAGTGAGTCAGCGAACGTGCCACTGCGTAAAAATACCCATCCAGAGGATTAACATTTTGTGAATGCTCTACTTTACCGGCAATTTCAATAGTTCTAATACTTCGAATATTAGAAGTTGCCCGATAGGGTTTCTGGATTAACGTCGTTGACTTTATCTGGGGTTAAAATTGACAAAGTTTTGATCAAATCTTGAAGAAGATTCTGGGATTCGATTTGAAATGTATGCGCCTGAACAAATCATGACCCAGATTCGCCAAAGTGTCTGGATCCCAGGTCCTGGAATAAATCTGGAATTCCCCACTGCAAAAAATGGTGTCTTGCCACGAGACACTTTTTGACGCCATTTTTAAGACGTTTGAAGATGTCTTTAAAACACATCTTTTTGACACATAAAAGTAGGACACTTAATGACTGAAGACATGGATTTCGCGTCTTCGTGTCTTCTACGGAGACATGTCTCATATATATTTTTTTGCAGTGCAGGTCTGGTTTACTGGGTAGTTCGTATCTGAAACATACAATATTTTTAGTGCATGAATATTGATAAAAAAAAATTTTATTCAAGTTTTTGGCGAAAGCGCTGAAAGGAGTACTCCCCTTAGAAGTTATAAATTCAGCAAACAAAGACAATCGTTCAGAATGCATTTAAATAACTGTGACCATAACTTTTAGTTTCCCTACTTTTTGCGAAAAATCGATTCCCCCTCCAACCGACGAAAAAAAGACGCATTCGAACAGGGCACCGGAAACTGCAGCAGTATCGAAGGCATCTCGTGGCTATTGTTTGTTCGTTAAATAAATAAATCTCGAGATCGCGATTTGCACAACGATTGACATGGACGTGACTGCATTTTACACCTACAATTATAAATAAATAATCAGCGCATGCAAGTGTACAGTACTTGTTTCCGCGAAAAATGGACGCCCTAAGAATCCGTTACTGCGTCTACTCTTTTTTCAATTTTTTTTCCAAACTTTACACTTTCTCCTAAGGTTGCTGCGGAAAATATATAGTCGAGACTCTCTTTTTATAATTTTATCGTATCGCTAATTGCGCTTTTCAGAATAATTTCTTCTATACACGTCTATTGTTTCTTTCTCCTTGATTCCATTCGTAGTTCTAGTATCACATCGTGATACGTTTCGAGTGTGTACGTCGTCGAAATGGTTACTTTCTTAATTTATGGGGAATCTTCTTTAACAAGCTTTCACACTCGAGAAATAAATTTTGTCAAGAGAAAAAAATTCTGAAAAATCCAGTACTTTTCCCTCAATTTTCAATCATCCTTAACTTTGGGGTAGAATTTCTTGAAACTATTGATTTTTTACATAATGTCCAGAAATAAATTGTTATATCAACAAAATGTTTTCTGTAACAAAATTTTTCCTCGAGTTTCATTGACGCGGAATTCACGTAAATCGATGATCGAAGGACAATGCGGGTTTTTAAAATTATTTTTATTACATTAGGTACTTGAGTGAAACTCGTTTATTTTACAATTGTTATTATAACTATTTGTTATTGTTACGATTAACGTCACGGTGCCCTTTTTTTGTTCGCGTATGCAGTTTGGAATTGTCCCATTATATTTTTCAGTCTTCCGTTGAACAAAGCTTTTTTCCCAAAACATTTTTGCACGTGTTCATGGTTTATGGCGTTTTTTATTTGAGATTGAAAAATACGAGTCATGTCGCTAAAAGAATGCAAATTTTTTATTACATTATAGGAAGATTCGTTTTTTTTTTTTTAATTTTATTCTTTGGACTGTGCAACCAGAATTTTCAGGTAAATTCGATGAATATTCAAAAAATTTGAATGAACTTAGAATTAGCTGAGACTTCGTAATTCCTGTGTATTAATATTTTGAAAATTTTTAAATATTGAGGAAATCATTATTGGAATTGAACAATTTATTGAAACAGAAAAAAATACTAAAACAAAATTATTCTCTTAAAATGAGAAACTTTACAAAAAAATTAGTAGTGTAAAATAAACATGGATTTTTGTTTTTCTTAACCACTTTGAAAATTTTGAAAGTTAGATACAAAACTTACTGAAAAATAAATAAATAAATGCAGCAAGCCTTAAAAATACTAACAAAGTTTCTAAATTTTTCTAATTTTCAAAAATCTTCGACTGATGAAGGTGTACAAGAAATCTTCAGAAAATTTAGATTTTACGAAAAAATTGCTGACACTTCGTAATTCCTGGTATTGTAAAATTTTGGAAATTTCAAATAACTAAAGAGAATATCGATGGAATTAAACAATTCATCTAAATAAAAAAAATACTGAAAAAAATATTATCTTAAAATGAGAAACTTGACAAAAAACTAATAGTTTGAAAAAAACATAAATTTTGGTTTTTTTCGTAACCACATCGAAAATTTCGAAAAATTTGGTAAAGGTTCGCCTGGAATTAATTTTTTTTTTCTTTTTCGAAAGTGAAGTCACAAAATTTACGGAAAAAAAGCAATTAGATTAAATATTTGAAAAATTAACAAATCATCTAAATTTTTCTAATTTTCAAAAATCTTCGATTGATTCAGATTTTAAGAAATCTTTGGAAATCTCGTACCTTCAGAAAATTATAAACTTCCTTAAGAGTGGTGAATTTTAAAATTATTTAGAAAAACTTTTCTCAAAATGTATGTAATTTAAATAAATTGCCCTATTATTTTTTATGGACTTTAAATTTTTGTAACGTCCAAAAATGACCGAAATGATTCAAAATATTTCACTCTAGAATTTCTAAATTCAGTAAATTCACAAAATGTAAAGAAAATAAATTTTCTAAAAACTATTATTCGATTTTATAGATTTTTAAAAAACTGAAATTTATCAATTTTTTCGTAAATTTTTCGAAAAGTTCGGGTCGATGGAAAAAAAATGAGTTTTCAAAATTATTTCAGAAAACATTCTATAAAAAAATTTGAAATTTTCAAAAAATTTACCAATAATTTGGAATTTTTTCGTCATAAATTCCATAATCAAATGAATTTTTGAATTACTCGTTTTCAAAAAATTGCGATTGCCCAAAATTGCTAAAAATTACCGATCGTAAAAATTTATATTTACGAAAATAAAAAAGTCGCGAAAATTTCACAAACATTGTAAATTTTTACACTGTGCGTTTTTTCAATATTTTTCATTATAATTCATAATGAAAAATCAAAGTCAATCATCATTCATAATTGTTGGATATAATCGAAATTGCTAAAATACGATCAATTTCAAAATAAATGAAAAATATCCATATTTACCAAATTTTCAAAATACTTACCAATTTTGGAGTCTCGTAAATTGTGAAAAACATCCTTCCTGAAAGAAACAACTATGAAAAACTTTTTTTTTCAAACATTCAAGTTTTTCAAGAAATTTCCGGAAAATCCGTAAAACACAATAACACCCCAAAATTTTCCATATCAGCACAATTCAGAAAAATATTTCATAAAAATAAAAAAAAGTAATCATATCAAATTCAAAATACACTGCAAATTTTAATAATAATACAAATCGATCCCTTTCTTTTCCACAAAAATTAAAAACCTTTTCAAAAATGCAAATATATTATTTTAAATTTTCTTCATAAATCATAAATAAAACTAAAAGACAATGTACACCCACTAAAAAAAATAAATTTCCACATCAAGAAAACCCCGAACAAAAAAATTCATAAAATAAATAACAAAAATGATTTATTTTCATACAGCAACATTCTATCGATCCAAAAAAATATCCAATAGACAAACAAAACCAATTTCCTCTCCAAAAAAAATCTTCCCTCAGCGACACGACCCACAAAAAACAACCCCAATTTTCGCCACATTGCAAAAAGCACGCTTTATGTTTGTTTAGGAACCTCTATAAGGCAACAAAGAAGCCCTGATTATCTATTACTTTATCAGCATCGCCAAAATTTCATTCATGAAAAAAACTTTTTCGAAACCACAAACTCGCTCTCATCGCCTAAATCACAATCTCCTCATCCAAATACCGACAACCCCACAAACAACGCACTTTCAATGACCGTCAATAATAAACAAATCCTCACCAACTGACTCACAAAATTTGCCTAAACAAAAAAACCACGCGTGAAAATGTCTCCTACCAATGATTCAATCGAATAAAACGAGACCCCAAGGTTCCTCTACTCGAAAAAGCGACGACAAAAAATAAATAATCCAACAAAATAAAAAAAAAAGACATCAATAACGGTGGAAAAACAACACTCGATTCTCAAGTACAAAAACAAAAAACTAAGAGCAAGATGAATTCCAAAATACAAGAGTAAAAAAAATGCCAATGATTGCGACCGAGGGTAGTGCTACAAAAAAAATTATCTCTTATTCATATTTCAATAAGGCCCATTCTCCTATTAGGCATTTTTTTCGTAACACTTAAAAAGAACAAATAAAAATTGTATGATTGGTGAGTTTTAAGGAGCGAATTGAGGTGATAAGAACCGCGGTAATTATGGTTTACAGAGTGGGAGGGAGGGAGGGGAGGGGGGGGGGGTGAAACGAAGAATAATTATTATAAAAAATAAATGTGGGGAGAGAGCTGAGGTGTTGATGATGGTGTGAATACAAGCCTGATGAGGAATCCAAGTTAACGCGAGGGGGACGAGGAGGGGGAGGAAGAGGGCGACGGCAGCGTTGTTGCGAAATTCGCATGGGCAGGAATGAACTGCTTGTTCACGTGCTATTTCTTGGTGGGGGTTCCTCGTTGCGTCAGGCCCTCGAACCTCTTGAACGTGTAATTTATAAAAACCCAATCCTTGTAGATGACCTCGCCGTCCTGGGGCATCGGTGCTGAGGCTGAAACACGCGGAACACATAAATCATTAATTTTGTCAGCTGACACCAGCAATCGAACGATTATCTGTAAATTTTTCAGAAATTTTTATGTATATGTATTTATGTATATATATTAATTTTATATAATTATTATTATATGTATAAATATAAATTTTTATATTAATTTGTATAAGTATAAGATAGCCAGAAAGATAAGATAAGATAAGATGATGTTCACAGAGAAAATAATAAAAAAGGTAATCATGTAAAAATAAGTAAAATAATTCTTGAAACTGGATAAAGGTAAAAGGAAAAAGGTAAAAGATAAGATACTAAACCATTAGATAAGATAAGACAAGATGAGATAATATAACAAGATAAGGTAATTAGATAAAATTATAAAAAAGGTAATGACGTAAAAATGATTAAAATAATTTTTGAAACTATATAAAGGTAAAAGTGAAAAGATAAAAGGTGAGGTACGAAACCATTAGAAAAGATAAGATGAGATAGTATAATACAACAAGATAAGGTCATCAGATAAAATAATAAAAAAGTTAGTCATATTAAGATACTTAAAATAACTTTTGAAACTCGATAAAAGTAAAAGTAAAAAAGATAAAAGATAAGATATGAAGCTATAAGATAAGATAAGATAACAATATAAATTATCTGATAAATCAATAAAATAAGATGAACATGTAAAGTTAAACAAAATAATTTTTGAAACTAGATAAATGTAAAACTAAAAAGATAAAAGATGAGATATGAAACCATTATATCAGATAAGATAAGATGAGATAACACAAAAGACAAAGTAATTAGATTAAATAATAGAAAACGTAATGATGTAAAAATAATTAACATATTTATGATATTTTGGAGTTCTTGTTATTTGGTAGCATTGTAATTATTGTGATCTTTTTATGTTGGGTATATTGTGACATTCTGTGATCATTGTGATAATGGCAATATTTTGTAGTTTTGTGATGTATCAAAATTCTTTCGATTTTTTTGATCATAGTAATCATCATGACGTACCTGATGTTTTGTGTGTATTGTGGCATTTTGTGAACTTTGAGATTATATCAATATTTTGTCGTTTTTCAATAATATTTGTGTTTATTATAATATTATAAAATACTTTCGATGTTTTGTGATCAGTATAATTTTTGTAATTTCTATTATATTTCGTGTATATTGTGACATGAGGTTATCATTGTAATCATAAAAATATATTTTTTTTTAAATATTTTGCTATTATGTTACAGATTTTTTCAATATTCTATAATAATCGTTATTATTTTACTCTATGTCATAGTGAAATTTTGTAATCATTTCGACCATAGCATTATTTTGTCCTTTTTTTTTATTTCTAGTCGTTATTATATTTGAGATTTTTTGTGAAATATTGTGATCATTGTAATCATTATGATGTTCATGATATTTTGTGTAGGTTGTAACATTTTGTTATCATTGTAATCATAGAAAAAATTTGTATTTTTTTTATGTTCCGTGATCATCATATTTTAGAATCCTTTCGATATTTTGTGACTATGGTGAATATTGTGATCTTCACGATATTAGTATAGATTGTGACGTTGTTATTATTGCGATCATAAAAATATTTTGTTGTTTCTTGATACTTCGGAACTCATTATATTTTAGGATCCTTTCAATAGTTCGTCATCATTAAAATTATTGTGATCTTTATGACATTTTGTGTATATTGTGGCATTCTATTACTATTGTGATTATAGGCAAATTCTATGGCTTTTATAGACTTTGTGAATAATATATTCCGAGATTCCTCCGATTTTTGTGATCTTGATGATATTTTGAGTATATTGTGAAATTCTGTTATGATTGTGATCATAGAAATGATTATTTTTGTTAAATGTTTAGTTATTAATATGATTTTCGATTATTTTTACAATATCTTGATATACTTGTGATATTGTAGTTTGTATGATATTTCGTAAATGTAGTGAGATTCCATTCATTATGAGGATCATAATGATATTTTGAAAATTTTTTCCATAATTAGTGATAATCATTATTATTTTTTAGTTGTTTCGATATCAACTAATAATTGTGTACATTGCCACATTCTGCTACCATTGTGATCATAGAAATATTCTTTTGCTTTTTAATATTTTGTGATTATCATATTTTTTCAAAGTTTTTCCAATATTTTGCTATAATTCTAATTCTTATCATCTGGATATCATGCAGATATAGTGAGATTCCGTTATCATTGCGAACATAACAATATTTTTTGATCATTGTAGTAAGTGTGATGTTTACGATAATTTTTGTACAGTAACATTTTGTTATCACCGTGGTTATAGAAATTATTTGTAGTTTTGAATATTTTGTGATGATCATATTTTAGAGTACTCTTAATATTTTGTTGCAATTATAAATATTGTGTTTTTTATGATATGAGTGTGAATTTTGACTTTTTGTTATCAATGTGTTCATATTGTGTTTTTCGATATTTTGTGGTTATTATATTTTGAGATCCTTTCAAAATTGTGTTATCATTGTAATCATTGAGATCTTTATGGTACTTTGTGCATATCATAACATTCTGCACCATTGTGATCATAGCAATATTTTGTGGCTTTTTGATATTTTGTGACTATTGATATTTTTTGGGCATATTGTGACACTCTGTTACTGTGATCATAGAAATGATTTGTTGTTTTCTGATACATTGTGATTATTATGATATTTTCTAAATGCAGTGAGATTCCGTTATTGTAATCACAGCAATATATTGTTGTTTTTTGATACTGCGTAATTATTATATTTTTGTATTCTTTCAATAAATTATGATCATTGTGATTATTGTGATCTCTATGGTATTTCGTGCATATTGTGACATTCTGTTACCATTATGATATTAGAAATATCTTGTGACCTTCCGATATCTTGTGATTATCATATATTTCAGAATTCTTTCGATTTTTTGTAATCATTGCAATTTTTGTGATCTTTATAATATTTTGTGTGTATTATGATATTCTTCTATCATTGGGATCATAATAGTATTTTCAGGTTTTCTTTTCAATAATTAATAGAATCATGATAGTCTACAGTTCTTTCGATATTTAGTGATATTTTTGTACATTGACACATTCTGTTACCATTGTGATCATAGCAATATTTTGTAGTTTCTTGATATTTTGTGACTATTGTATTTTGGAGATCTATTGATACCTATTTTGTAATAATTACAGCATTATGATCTTTATATTTTGTGTCACATTGTGAAATTCTAGTATCATTGTCATTGTAGCAATACTTTGTGATTATTGTGATATTTGTGATCAGTATATAGCGGAATTCTTTCAATATTTCGCGACCATTTTCATTATTACGATCTTTATATTTTGTCAATATTGTGGCATTCTGTTACCATTGTGATCATAGAAATATTTTCTTGTTATTTTGTGATCTTTGTGATTTTTTGTGATTGTTGTGATATTTTGTGAAAGAATCTGATTAGAAGGGGCATTTTAATACATGTCTGGAACAAAAGGTTTTTTTTATAACATATCCAAATAAAAAAACAATCTAATTTTGATCTCATCAATATACGAACTGTAAAAATAAACAAATTCTTTCCATCATTTTATCATTTCTTCTTTTAGACATGAATCTGCTGTGTACTTTATTTCGAAAAATTCCTTTAGGCTCCTGTAACATATTGTATAAAATTACTGAATTCTAGAAACATGAACATTTCTTTTACGGTGTTTAATATTGAATTAAACTCACGTATTTCGAGTTTGACGTCGGGGAATTCGTCGAAATTGGAGGTGTCGTCAATCGAACGAACTTCAACGGGAATCGCGGACGGTCGTTCCCGAATGTGCTCCCAATCAACTCCACGGAAGAATGGCGCTAATTTCAGTTCCTCGATTCCTCGTTGCGAACCTAACGAAAATTAAATTACACCAATTCACATCACTCTGAGAGGATCGTGTAAATTATTACTCAAACAATCATCGAAAATAATTCTTCGAATTGTGCACGTGAAACAGAAAATTATAAAAATTAAAAATACAAATTGTAGAAACTAGAATTCTCATAACAGTGTTTTTTCTGCATTTATTGATGATGTAAAAAAGAAGTTTGAGGAATTGGAATAAAAATACGAGAAGGCTGAAGATTGTTTTTAAAGATAATATTTATTTACCCAATCTTCTATCGGCCTCGCAACAAAATTTCACAATCGTGTCCTTGGCTTCTTCGCTTATTGGCACCTCAGGTGGAAAAACCAAAGTTTCCCTCCAATTCATGACTTTTCTATAAGTTTCTTGAGGATTTTCACTGCAAAATGGAGGGTACCCTGAGAAAATAACAAGAAAAATGACTTTCTTTTAGTACATTTTCGGCAAACAGAACATTAAAGAAAAGAAAAATTTTGAACATGGAAATGTTGGTTCAAAATTTGAGCATAAAACTGTCTAATTATTTTTTGTGCCATTTTTGAATCACCTGTAGAACTTAAAAAAATGTAGAAAAAGTGGTTAGAAACAAATTTTACCTATTAGCATTTCATACATAATAACGCCTAAGGACCAGCAATCGCAGGCTGGGCCATATCCGGTTTGAAGGAAGACTTCCGGTGCTATGTAATCAGGTGTGCCAACCGTGCTATACGCCAATGCCCTTCGGTTCCTTTTCCAACTTTCTGCCCTTCTTTTACTGTCCATTGCACTGCCACTTCCGCTTCCACAAGACGCCACTGTAAAACAGTTGTTTATATATCTCAACCATGTAAATTAAAAACACTAAACTTTAAAACACATTAAATATTCTTTAAAATTCGTTTCTATTCTTTTGTTACAGTTTCATAGACATTTTACATTTTCTAATTATACCTTTCAAATCGTAGAAGTCTAAAAAATATGCAAAATACTGAAAGTACTTGAAATCTATGTTTTTTACAAAATTTATTGAAACAATCGAAATATTTTAAATTTCGAACTTTGGGAAATTGCATTCTTCTAGGAATCAAAGAAGACATACTTACGAAAATTAGGAAATCCTGCATTTCATAAAATATTTAAAATCTTAAATATTAGGAATTTACAAAATTCATATACATAATGATTCATTTAATAAGAAAATCTATGCGTATTTCTCGATATTAAGAAAACCTTTATTCTTAGAGTATAATATTTTAGAAATCTATAATAAAGTCTAGAAAAAAATTGAAAAACTCTGAATCTTTATGGATTCTTACGGAACCGGATTTATACACAAAACAACGAAAAATAATAAAAATTTCTTGCAAACCTATTAATGCTAATTGAATTTTTTCAGGATTCTGTAAAAATCTGGAAATTAAAACTTTCGATTCCTAGAGTATCAAATTCTAAAAATCTCAATGAAGATTTACAAAAATATTAGAAATCCCTTTAAATTGTACAGGTCTCTAAAATATACGCAGAATACTAAAAGTACTTAAAATCTATGTTTTATGCAAAATTTATCGAAACAATTAAAATATTTCAAATTTCGACTTCAAGGAAATCGCATTCTAGAAATCTAAAAAGACGTTTTTAAAAAAATGATGAAATCCTACATTTTATATTCATGAATACAAAATAATAAAAATGAATAAGATACTTATAAGTGGTGAATGATTTTTCGAAAAATCTCTAAAAATATTGAAAATCTCTTAAAACCGAGAAATACGGAACTCAATTATTAGAAAAAATAAAAAAAACGAAAAAAACTTGAATTTTTTTACACACCTGAATATAAATCCTCATTCAATTTGTTCAGAATTCAATAAAAATCTGGAAATTAAAACTTTGACTTCTAGAGCGTAGATCTCTAAAAATCTATATAGAAATCCATAAAAATACCAGAAAATCATTCAAATAATAAGTCTTCGAAAAATGCGCAAAAAACTATAAGTAATTAAAGTCTATGTTTTCTGAAAAATTTACCGAAACAATTTAAATGTTTCAAACTACGAACTCTAGGGAAATGCATTCTAGAAATACAAGCAAACAATTTAAAAAAATGATGAAATCCTACATTTCATAAATACTTAACATCATAGAATATTAAAAAATAAAAATAGACTTATAGATGGTGAAAATTTTTTCAAAAAATCTACTGAAATTGACAAAAATTCAATTCCTTGAATATAGAGTTCAAAAAATCTATATAAAAACCTGTGAAAAGTACTGAAAAACTATAAATCATAAAATAAATATTAAGAACTCGATTAATTTAAAGAACAATAAAAAAATAATTAAAATACTACAATTTTCTGAGATACTTATAAATAATGCTGATAGCATTTTTTTCAAAATGAATGAAAAATGTAAAAATTGAAACTTTGATTCCTAGATCATCGAGTTCTCAAAATCTACATAAAAATCCATATGAGTACAAAAAAATCCTCTAAATCGTAAGAGTCTTTAAAAAGTTCACAAAATACCAAAAGTACTTAAAATCTATGATGTTTTCTGTAAAATTTATTGAAAAGATTGAGAGATTGCGAATTTTGAATTCTCAGAAATTTAATTCCAAGAATCCAAGAAGACATCCTTAAAAATTAAAAAATCGTACATTTTAAATGCTAAACATTACAAAATAATAAAAAATTTTCACAAATGCTGACTTATTAAAAAAAAAAAAAATCTATAAATATTGACAAAACTATGATTTGTAAAGTATTAAATTTGAGGAATCTATATAAAAATGTATAAAAGTACTAAAAAACTCTAAATCTTAGGGGATATCTGTCGAAACTAGATAAATACAAAAAATACTCAAATTTTATTAGATACTGATAAATCCTGATGAAATTTTTTCATAAACTCAATATGAAAAATCTAGAAATTAAAACTTTTATTCCCAGAATATAAATCCTGAAAATCTTAAAAAATACTAGAATATGCTTAAAATCTTAAAAATCTTTAAAAAATACACAAAACGCTAAAAGTATTTGAAATCAATGATGTTTTTGGCAAAATTTATCAAGATAAATTCTAAGGATACATCTTACAAAAAATTAAGAAATCCTACATGTTATAATAGTTGAAAAATATAAAATTTTATAAAAGTAAAAAATGTTAAAAAGTGCTGACTAACTTGTTTAAAAAAATGTATACGAATTTTCGAAATTAATAAAACTTAGATTTCTCGAGCATTAAATTTTGGTTATCTATAAAAAAATCTATAAAAATACTAAAAATTTCTTTATGTTCAAGGAAATCTGAAGAAACTCGATTGATACAAAAAACGACGAAAAATACGAAAAAATTCTTGAGATTTATTAGATGCTTCTAAATACTGAATCAATTTTTTCAAAATTCGATGAAAAATTTGGAAATAAAAACTTAGATTCCTTATGCATCGAGTCTGGAAGTTGAAACATAAAATCATAAGAATATTGGAAAATTTTTCAACTTGTATGACTTATTTGAAAATAAGCAATTTACCAAAAGTTCTTGAAATCTATGTTTTCTGTAAAATTTATTGAAACGATTGAAATATTTTAAATTTTAGAAAATTGCATTCTAGAAATATGAGGAGACTTTTTTCAAAAATTAGGAAATCCCACATTTTATAAATACTAAAAAATATTTACATTATAAAGTAATAGAAATGTATCAATAACTAAAAACCTACAAAACTTCAATAATTTAACTAAATCATCGAATTCTTGAAATCTATATAAAATATTGACAAGAATACTGAAATATCCTGCAAATCTTGAAAATATGGCAAAAATACGAAATAAACTAAAAGAAATATAAATCTCCGAGCATACTTCAGCTATTAAAAAATCCCTAAAAAAAAACCAGAAATCTATAGAAACACTACAAAATCCAATAAAATATAAATAATACGAAACGAAAAATTTTAAAAACACCGAAACTAAAAAATTTTTAAAATTCAAAACCTGCTTGATAAAATTCTATACATCTATGTAGAATTCCATAAAAATACTATAAAATTCTCCAAATACTATTAGTACTGAAAAAACACGAAAAATATTCAAAGTATAGATAAATAAACTTTTTTTCCTTAAAAATCTATTAAAATCTATGCAATACATCGTCACGTCGATATTTTTCGTTTCGATTCCCTTTCATCCATGACTCACCCTGCATAAATTTATATAAAAATGATGTTAAATAAATGAGTGCTAGAAGTTAACAATTTAAGGCCAGATTCGTTAGAAACATTTGGACAAAATGAAAATAAATAATTATACATACAAAATTGTGACAAAAATAAAATTATAAAAACTTACTGAAATCGGAGGGCTTCGCTTGACTGAGATCCCGGTAAAAATCGGTCCGGTGAGATTTCTTTAACCCTGTGCAGAGTCCGAAGTCCGAAAGTTTTATGTGGCCCCGCGCGTCCAGCAACAGGTTGTCCGGTTTAATATCCCTTTAAAAGCCCATTTTTTAAATTCTCTTTCCCATTTTTCGTTTATTTCTCAATGTCAGAATCAGAAAAATCCCAAAAACTCGGCTTTGAATAAATAAAAAACAAATAAAGAATACAATTATTTGTGCAAGTAATTAATTGGGAACCACTTTTAAGAATTACACAAAAAAAACAATAATATATAATATCAACTCGTGAATGAACAAATTTTTATCGTTTAATTAGTCACGTGATTTCGATTTTGCCAAATTTAATTCGAATTATGATAAAAAAGAATTTTTTTACTTGGAATGCATTTTACAACAAAAGGAAATTTTCTGATGAGATAAATCATCAATTTTTGTTATGATTATTTATTTATCAACTCACCTATGAATGAAACCTAACTTATGTATGGAGTCTATGGCTAACGCCGTTTCCGATATATAAAATTGCGTACATTCCTCCGAGAGCGTATCTTTTTTCATTAAAAGTGTCATCATGTCACCTGAAAACAATAAAAAAAAATTTTACATTAACACATTAAACGAATAAAATAGAAAAGCAAAAAAATTTAGATGATTTTGCATATGTTGAATCTACGGCAAAATTGTAATAATTACATGTAATTAAAAATCCACAAAATTTCTTCGAATTTTTTATTATTACAATCTGAAAATTAAAAAACAGAAATTTTGAAGGATTATTTGAATGTTTAAACGTGATTTGATGGAAATTTCTGGCTTCTAAATGTGTTTAAATCTTTAATTTTCTAATTTTTCGTAAATTTTTGTAAAATTTATAATAAAACAGGAACTTGCCTCCAGGTAGAAATTCCATGATAAGGTAAAGGTTAATTGGATCCTGAAAGCTATAATACATTTTCACGACCCATTGGTGATCAGCCTCGACAAGAACGTCACGTTCGGCCCTAACATGAGCCACTTGTTCTTTTTCGAGCATGTCGGCTTTTCTTAATATTTTCATCGCATATACGTGGCCTGTGTCTTTTTTCTGCACCAGTCTCACCTGCATGACAAAAATATTACACTTCTTACTTATACACTTATAACTTCTCAAGCAATGTTCTGGAACTGAGATATAAGTTGTTTTGAATTTCCTTAGTTGTGAATGCAAAATACTATATTTATAATTTGAAAGGTATCACCTCCATGAATGAATATAGTTGCAAAGTAAATTGGTTTTTGCTAATTTCAGATCATGGCATTATTTTTGAATTCGGCAACGTTGCATTGTGCCGTCTTTTCTATTGAATTTTCTATCTGAAAATTTCCAATTAGTATTCCCATTGGCTTTCCATTAAAAAATGGGACTTGAATTGTAAACATTGTGAACCTCAAAAACAATTATGAATCACAGAACAATTCTGAACTCGCAGCTAACTTCAGAGAGTTACACAAGATGGCCGGCACCATGACGTCATCTCCTTTTTCTATTTAGGATTATACAGTTTTATTATTATTTCAGAAATAATCATAATAAAATACGTGCGTGATAAGACACCAAAAAAATGCGATCTTGATATTTATTTTGCTTCAGTCGCATTAATAATAAACTACCACTGATCTGCGTAAACTACCGAAGAAAACTGGGTTATATGTTCTAATTTTAATTTCCCGCGCTGCTGACCACTTCATCAAAATTTCTGCCCATACAGATTACTATTGATTTTACTGTTGATAATTGATAATACACATCATCAATTGTTCTTTATGTCAATGCTAAAGAGATTTGGCTAGCTAAATTCTTTCCATACGGGTTACTATTTATATACGGCATCAATTTTTCTTAATGTCAATGCTAATGAGAATAAAAAATATTGCTAACTAAATTTAAACGCCTCGCAGCCAGATTCACAGCCTACTCAATACTTAATACTTAAGATGTGCATCAAAATGGCTGCCTCCATAGATCAAGATGGCTACCCTCCATGAAGCCATCTCCTTTTTCTCTTTAGAAATTTACAAAAAAACTGTTAGAAACGCCAACGAAGTTAATACACTTAAATATTGGTGAAAATCATACAGAATACACTGTTGCCAAGTTGATTGATTCGATGCAGAAAGTGTCAAATTTTTTTCATTTTTATTTATTTTTTTTTTTTCTCAAAACGGTACAGTAAATCTTCGTTCTGTTTCAATCATTTCATAAAGTAAGTTATTATTTGCCAACGAAAAAAATTTTACCGAAATCCTAAGTGTCATATAGTTGAAAATTCTAAAAAACTGCTTCCGCCCGTAGGACTAACAATAAATGTTTAATTCGATAATTTTTTATTAAAAAACGGTACGGTAAAACGAGTTGTAATTTTGCATATGTGATAAGGACGCTAACACCTTTCAAATATATTTTTTTCATAAAAATCCCAAGTCAAATTTCAATTATCGAGGTGATTTTGACACTATACTCCATAGTGTCAAAACGTCTGCCATCCCGCGTGGAAAAAATTTGTTCGGCAATAGTTTGGCAACTGTTCAGATAGTAAACGTTTCCCGATCATTGGCAAACAGTTTGGCAAAAAAGTTCGGCAAGCTCATATTAGGTTGAAATTTTTTCGACAAAAACAAGTGGTTCGGAAAAAAAAACCTCGGGACAAGTTTGCTTCAAGCTTGAAACAAATTTGCGCCAAACTTTTTTTTTGGCCGAACTCTTCCCGAACAACATTTTAGCAAAGGGTATACCCTTTCAAAAATTTGAGCATGCCGAACTTTCGCCGAACTCATATCGAAAAAAATTTTGCCCAACTTTTTGCCAATTATCGGGAAACGTTTGCTATCCGAACAGTTGCCGAACAACATCCAAATATTTCTTAAGCTTAGCCAAAACAGGTGCCGAACATTGCCGAACAAATTTTTTCCACGCTCAAAGGACGCTTATACCTTTCATACACAAATTTTTTCATGAAAATCCTACACTGAAAAGTGTAAATCGTCACGATGACAATACGTTTTAAATTTCTATTCAACACCTGACATAAAAACACATCTGCCTGTTAAAAAGATATGTATTCGTATCGGAACGAAATCATATTGTCTTGTAGGTATCATATTGTACTGGTAGGTAAAGTCCCTGTAAATGAAAGCCTGGACACGAGGTGGCAACTTTTTGATTGGTGCTGGCAGGCGCCGTCCATTGGCGCGCAATAAATGGCGACACCAATGAAAAAAAAGCGGGAATATGAAGTTTATTCAAATAGTACAGGGTGCGCCATTTCTTATGTCGGCATGTAAACATTGAATAACTTGAAAAAAAAACAACCGATTTCTGTAAATGAGGTATTTTTATTTAGTTTGGTCCTTTACAATTTATTTAGACTAGTTTTTGAACACAACATCAATCAAGTGGCCGCCCTTATTGTTCACAGCAAAATATGCCCTTTTTGCGGCGTTTTCCATTACCTTTTCGAGCATCTCGGGTGGTATAGCAATGATTTCGGCACGAATATTTTCCTTAAGCTCTTCAATGGTCTGCGGCTTGCTGGCGTACACTTTACTTTTCAAATAACCCCACAATAAGAAGTCTGGAGGGGTCAAATCTGGAGATCTGGGTGGCCATTCAATGTCGCCTCTTTTTGACATCAGACGTCCAGGGAATTTTCGTTGCAGAAACTGGATTGTTTGATTCGCAGTGTGGCAGGTCGCACCATCTTGTTGAAACCAGTAATCTTCAAGACCTTTTTCACGCATTTGTGGGCAGACATAGTGAGCCAACATCCACCGATATCGGTTTCCATCGATCGTTTGGTTCTCTTTGAAAAAATAAGGACCAATGATGGTTTTGGCGCAAACGCCGGCCCAAACAGTAACTTTTTGGTCATGCAATGGCGTTTCATGGATCTCGTGTGGATTCTGCGTTCCCCAAATGCGGCAATTTTGCTTATTAACGCCTCCAGAAAGTTTGAAATGTGCCTCGTCGGTCATTAAAATTCGCTTCCAAAAATCAGGTTCAGTATCAACTATTCGAGCGATTGTTTGTCCATATTCCAAGCGACGTGGATGATCTGTAGGCAATATTCTTTGTGTTTATTGCATTTTGTACGGAAACAAATGCAAATCATCTTTCAAAATGCGCCGTAGAGTGGTTCCACTGATGCCGAGATGCTGAGCGCGGTGACGATATGAAACTTTTGGGTTTTGGGCAACGCTCTCTCTGACAGCTTCAATCAGTTCATTTGAACGTCTTGGTCGTTGATGAACGGGTTGTTCGCGATCTTTCACTGTCCCGTGGTCACAAAAATTCGACACCAAACGACGAATAGTGTTGTCAGATGGTGCCTGTTTGCCAAGATATTTTCGACGATATGCTCGTTGAGTTAACACAACTGAACGACTATTTTCAATGTACAAAGTAACTATTTCAGCGCGTTCTTTTGGTGTGAAGCGATACATGGTTGAAATTGTACTGAATTGACGTTTCCAAAACAAGTGAAGTCAAGTAAATCGGTTGTCAAATGTTTAAGTTATTCAATGTTACAATACCGACATAAGAAATGGCGCACCCTGTAGAAATTTATCTTGTTGCAGAAATTTTCGAATTTCATACGAAAACTCTTTACTAAATATTTATTTATTTAGAAAAATACAGACACCATTACATTGTTTTATCAAAGTAAGCATGGCCATCGATTTGCTGTCAAGGACCTTTTTTTTGCCTTTCTGCGTCCTAAAACAAATAAAATGTTGTTTTAATGCTCACAGGAAGTAGCAATTTTCACGACATTTTTTAGTTATAAAGACAATAACAGATATTTACCTCGCAGACGAATGATTTTTTTGACGGTGTCTGACATTGTTTTCCCAGATATTCAATCCACACTTGCCTCCGTGGTTCATCGGATGGAAGCACAGCCATGTAGATTTTTTCTCTTCGATTGTTCCTCTTGCATTCATTGTAACAGCAAGACGGCATTTCGAAATATTTTTCATTTATTTTGCATGCACTCACATACATACGTTGATACCGCTTATATATTTGTTTACGTTTGCCAAAACATATGATTGTATCTATGACGTCACAACGCCGCCATTTATTTTTCGAAAAGAGAGGAAAGTAAAGAATAGAGCAGGAGTGAGCAGGATAGAGAGCTCTCCCTTGCACTTACAGGCGTAAATGCTCGTGTCCAGACTTTCATTTACAAGGACTTTACTGGTAGGTACGAGGGTTGCTATTTATATTTCGGGAATAGAGAATACAAACAAATTTTTTTCATCGAGAATGTTTTTCAAAGTATTGTCCATGGTGATCAATACATTTTTGCATGCGTTTGAACCAATTTTCAAAGCATTTTTTCTGCTCTGATTGAGGAATCTCTAAAACATGTGTTTTGAACGCATCGACGGCTTCTTCAGGCGCCGAAAAACGTTGACCACGTAATTTGTTTTTAATGTGCGGGTAAAAAGAAATCATTAGGTGCCAGATCAGGGCTGTAAGGTGAATGACCCATCAATTCGACGTTTTGTCCGGTCAAATAGGCAGTTGTTTGAGCCGATGTATGAGAGCTCGCATTGTCATGATACAGAATCATCCTTCGTTGGCGCTTCTTTTTGCGTATTTCACTGATGACTTCTGATAAACAAATGGTTTTGTACCATTCAGAATTGACCGTTCTACGATGCTCTAGCGGTACAGTTGCCACATGTCCAGTAATTCCGTAGAAACAGGCGACCATTTGCTTCGAAGTGCTTCTTGCGCGAACAACTTTTGTCGGATTTGGCTCATCTTGGAAGACCCGTACAGTGGACTACTGTTTTGCTTCGGGCTCATACGCCATTGATCCAAGATTCGTCACCTGCACAGATATTATAAACAGCTTTCGAGGCACCGCGATCGAACTTCTTGAGCTTTTGTTTGCACCAATCGACGCGAGTCTTTTTTGAGCTTCTGTCAAATTATGCGGGATCCAACGCGAACAAATCTTCTTCACGGCTGAATGTTCATGCAATATCTTATTGATGCTGGTCATACTAATACCTAGGGTTGTCTCGTTCTCACGATAGGTCACATGACGATCTTGCGACATCAGTTCCCGGACAGCGTTAATGTTTTCTGGCACAACAACCGATTTTGGACGACCTGCACGAAATTCGTCCGTGAGCGAACTACGGCCTCTACTGAATTCTGTATACCACCGATATACAGAGGTTTTTGATGGTGCTTCATCACCGAAAGTCGAATCAAGTTCATCAATACACTGTTGCTGATAGTCCACGTCGAAAGTTGTAAAAAATTATCGCACGAATGTGTTCACGAGTCAAATCCATTCGTGGGGAAAGATGAATTTTTGAAGTCACTGTAAACAACACAAATATTGCTCGTAAGTCAAAATCATCTGAGTACTTTCTTCTTGAAAAAAGTCAAACTTTAGGTGGCCAATGGCAGATTTGAAGTGAAAAGACTAGGGTTGCCCATTCCTGAAATATAAATAGCAACCCTCGTATCTGATATCGTTCCTTGCAGCATCTGCCTAGATTTCTAGGGCAACTAAAAAGTATTATCCCTCGCAGTATCTTATCGTCACCATGACAATTTCAAATCACAGTGTAAGTCAAATGTCAATTATGGAGGTGATACCTTAACTATAAACCCCATAGTATCAAAACGTCTGCTGTGATACGCTCTTAAGGTGAAAAAAATGAAACGAAGAGAAAGAAAAAGAAAAAAAGGAAATAAGGAAGTAAATGGAGACCTCGCCGAAAGCTCCCCTGCCGATGACCTTGAGGGGCTCAAAGTCCTCGACGCCCAGCCTGGAGCGTTTGAGCCGAAGGAACTCGGTTTCTTTTTGTGCATGCTGCAGCCTCTTCTCCTGCTTCTGTTGCTCCGAGAGGCCCTCGTCCTTCAAGGACTCCTCGAGTTTGGCGAGCCTCTGCTTGCGCTCTATGTGCTGGGCTATTAAATTGCTGTAGTAATTCTCCAGCGTAACCTGCCGGAAAAACAAGAGGAAAAAAAAGATGAAGAAGCACGCGTGAGACACTTGGCAACGCCTTTGACGAGCTTTTTTTCCCCCCGGAGAGGGCAAAGCAAAGATGGGCTTTTATTTCCGTGGGCGTCTCGCGGAACGACTCGAGGGCCCCTGAAACACGTGTACTTGGCTTTTGGGGCGACACACGGGGGTTGTTGTGCTTTTATTAGCTTGCGGGTTTTCCGGGATTTTTGCGATTTTACGAGATTAGGAGTTGCGGTTTACAGGTGACTTGATGATAGTTTAAGAGAAAAAAATTAAGTCCTTTTTTACATATAGTTTTACATATAGTCAAAAGAACTAGAATATTATAAGCTTTACAATAATTTTACAGGTTTCACAATTTTATTGCAAATTTTATGATTTTTATTTTACTTTTTACTCTCTCAGTTTGAATTGATAAAAAACTACTAATTAATATTACAATTGCACTAATTGAAAAAGTGAAAAGAGAGCAACTAAAGTTTTAGTACAATTTTATTAATTGAATTAGTGATATAACTTACTGATGAAATTAGTAACGTTTGACTGAAAAAAGTGAATAACTGTCTTTAAACTTCAGTGGTAATCCACTTATATAGTGAGTAGGTTTTGATTAGTCTTATTCGTGCATTATGACTAAAAGATAAGTATGGTTTAACTAATGAAAAAGTCAATTTTTACTAATACTTTGGTAAATAGTTACTGTTAATAATAATGAATATTTACCACTGTAATTATTGATTATCTAAATAGCATTCAAATGCTACTAATGCATTATCGTTTTATAGTAAAAAATCGAACAATAATAATAGATATTTATTAAAATACTTATTCCTTGAAATATCAAGCTTTCAACTATGTTTTTTTTCATGAACTTTTTTTCACAACATATGATATACAATTTAGTATAATTCGACTATTTTTTTAGTCAACTTGTGGAATTCTATTAATTTATTAGTATACCTCTGACTACTATCTCTGACCTACTAATTCGACCTAAGAGAGTATACAATGTTGTATAGTATAAATTATAATATTGATGATAGTTTTTACTAAATATAATTTCGGAAAATTTTAAATCCACAAAATGCAAATTGTACTATATAAATTTTGATTTTCAATATACTAGAACAAAGGATTAAATATCCGTGTACAGTGAAACATCGAATAAAGTTTTTACCTATCATAATTTGTTTTTCAGTTCGTAAAATTTTATACTGCATAAGTTTAGATAAAATATTGTAAATGTAAGTATATGCATCGCAAAAATTCGTATCATCACATTATAAAATCTACAATTTATTTTTGACTTTTTTCAATATTGTATAGTTTACAATTTGACGTACTGGAAAGTACACATTAATATAGCAAGCAGATGAGAATTTTTAAAAATTAACTATTAGTTTTCAAATTGAAGGCTGAGCATACCGCAAAATTTTATTAATTTTATCATAAATTTTTAATAATATAGTATTGGACTGAAAAAAGTTCTAGTATTTTCCGGCATTGTAAAAAGTACTAGAATATTGTAATTTTCACTACAAAATTGCAAGTTTTACAATAATATTGCAATTTTTACAACATTATTGCAAATCTTGTCATTGTTATTTTACTTATTAATATTGTAGGTTATCAATCTTTCTATTGTTCGAATTACAATATATATGCTAGTTTTTACAAGATACTTTCGAAAAATTTTAAATCTACAGAATGAAAATTTTACAATCTAAATTTTAACTTTTTCTATACTAGTATACAGGATTTAATATCCGTGTATAGTGAAACATCAAATATTATAATACCTTTGATAATTTGTTTTTCAATTCGTAAAATATGATATTTTATGTACTGAGAGAAAATTTTTTACGTGTAAGTATATGCATTACAAAAATCCATGTCATACTGTAAAATCTACAATATATTTTTGACCTTTTTTTTAATTGTATCAATTACAATATGATATACTAGAAGGAACACAAAAATATAGCAAAAAGAACTAAACAGATCTGAATACTGGCAAAACTTTATGGCATTTTAGAAAAAACCTGGATTAGTAGGAATTACAATACGATATAAAATTGTTTAAAAACTAAGTAAATCTTTTTTGCAAGGTTCAGAATGACGCATTTAAAATTTTTTAATGAAAAAAATTAATAAATTTTTATTTATTTACAAAAATTCAGTAAAGCTCCTACATGTTGAGTATCATCCAAATTGTAATCCTGAGAATTTCAGTAAGACATAAATCAAGCATTTTTATCGATCTTAAAACTGTCTTCGTCTCATTCTTTTCATTTCACAATTTACTAAACGAAATTTATTTCAAAATCATTTGGGAAAATTAATGGAAAAGGAAAATTCGTAATACATTTTTCAATGCAGCAAAAATATTAAAAACTGTTTCGTGATATTTTTATAATACTTTAACTTTTTCGATACTTTTTTACAAATGAATTAAGTAGTACCAAATTCAAACAATGATTACCAAAAAAAAAAAAAACTTTTGTGATACATACACGAAATCAACAGTTCGAAAATTGGATATTAAGCAAAAACATAATTTGTTAGTATTGTTTTTCGATGTCAAAATAGGTGAACCAAATTTTTTACGTTACCTAAATTACGAAAAATTAACAGTAACGAATAAATTTCTTTTTTCAAGTTTCCAAACTATGCTTACCGAACAAAATTTTTTCCATTACTCGAGTAACAGAAATGTAACAATAAAAAGTTACAATAACTTTTTCAACTTTCCTTTCTCACGTAGCCATTAAATACAAGAATAAAAACTGTACAATATTTACTATTGTAAGATAATATTACGGAGATATCGAACGAACCTACTTCATTATTTAAACAATGTGCACTATTATTCCTTATTTTAAGCAGAAATAATTCTATGCCAAAACCTTACATGTTTTAACTCTTCCAAGAAAATACGCAAATGTATAAACATTGACCATAAACAATAGCTTGATGAAAAAATACGTATTGTATTTTTTGCGATACACTGTATTTCTTGCGATATTATTTTAAAATGGTATACAGTAAAACCGCTATCAATGTAAAAATTACAATATGTATGCCAGTTTTTACTACATAATTTCGAAAAATTAAAAACCTTGAAATGCAAACTTCACTATACAAACTGTAATTTTTACCATATATGGCGAAAAAAATGAACTACATTACTTTCATCCAGCTTTTTCGAAAACTGTACCATATTACAATATGATGCACTTGAAACCTAGAAAGTATACAAAAATATTGCAAAAAGAACCTATACAGATCTGCATACTGAAAAAGCTGTATAAAATTTTCAATAATCTGGATTAATAGCAATTACAATATGATACTGCAAAAAGTACAAGAAGTATAGTAGAAAACGAAATATGTATAGGAGTTTTTACAACAAAATATATCTATAACTACAATATCATTTGTCAATATTTACAATATGTTATTTCAAAAATTGATATATTATCTAGCAAAAAGTACAATATGTCAGAGTGATTCCCGTTTACTATGCAGTATTGTAATAATTACTATATTTTGTTCTCAATGTGGATTACAAAAAAAATAATGAAGAAATAATTGAATAAGAAAATTACCTTTGCTTTTGTCGCTTTATCTATGGTATGGCCGCTAAACCTGATTGTACTTTCGGTGGCGGCCATGTCCAATACCCCTGCAACACGAAAAAAAAGGCAAAATTAACGTCTATATCCATAGCTCGCGTCACTCGGATTATTCCCAGTTTTTCGCCATCGGCGCGTTTCATCTTTGTCACGCGCTGATTTGGAAAACGGCAATCACACGGATTGACTGTTGATAATTTCAGAACGCTCCATGCGCAGTTATATCTACCTACATAGTACACATATCATGTGCACGTATAAATAGAATCGCGGGAGTCGGCGATTCCAAGGAGAAATGTGGCATTTATGTAACTGGAAAAGTTGACCGTAACATTTAATAAATCTACTCGGGGGAATTTTTTCCCCCTAGAATTTGCCGTAGGCAGACAAAAAAAATAGATGTCACGTCCATGAAAATGCATCATACTGATGTTTCTGAAGTTTCAAATGTCAAAAAAATTATGTACAGTTTGAGTCATGAATAATTATTGATATTTAACGAATATGATAAAATGTTACTAACTTTTTCTTACCTCAATTTTGGATGGAAACTATAAACTTTTTTTTCAATTAATTTTCTAAACGTTTGCAACTTCGGGCATATTAATTTTGAGAATCCTCGAAAAAGGATGTCTGATCCATTCAATATAGCAAAATTTTCATTTTGGTGTTGTGATAAGCTCGAAATGGACACCATGTCCTTTTCTAATGGATTGTCCAAAATTATCTTCTCTTATAGATGTGACATTCATTTGTTCTAAAAATAAAGGGAATTTTTGAAATTAATCCAAGTTAGGTAATAATAAATATAAATATTACTAACAATAACAATAAAAATAATAATAACCATAATCATAATCAAAATTATTTTACATAAAATCTAACGAAATTTTAGAAACAATCAAAACAAAAAGGAATAATATTATTATTAAATTATTATAACCCCACTTCTTGGGATACACGATCGGTTGAACTAAAATTATATTTTTTTTGCTCATCAATTCGATCAAAACATTTTTCTTTTTTCTTAAAATTCATTTATTCATTGTTTTTTCACTCTAGAAAAAGAAGTGAAAAAACAATGAATAAATGAATTTTCAGAAAAAAACATGTTTTGATCGGATTGATGAGAAAAAATAATATTATTATTAAAAATAGAACATAATAGAAATTAGAAAAAAATTCCGAAAAACGATAAAGAACTTGAAAAAATATGTTACCAATGAGCATTTTAATGTCTTTACATTTACATCAATCTTGACAGTTTTTTCAATACTTCAAATTGTTGGTTTTGGCATTTTAGTAGTATTGAGTTTATGATATTAATGACAATAACAATAACAACAAAACCAATAATAATAGTTATAATAATGATAACCATAATCATACTAAAAACGATTTTTGGAAAAATCGAACTAAATAAAAAAAAAAAAAAAATCGAAACAATAAGGGAAAATATTATTATTAAAACTTAAACATAATGAAAATAAGGAGCAAAAAATTTTAAAAATGATTAAGAACTTCAAAGAATATGTTAATAAGATTATTTTGAAGTCTTTACATTGATATCAATCTTGGCAGTTTTTTTAATATTTTAAAATTGCTGGTTTTAGCATCTAAGCAGTTGTGATGGTTTTGACAGTTTTTGATTTAATTGAAAACAATATAATCAAAACTGTTTAAAAATGTTAAAAGAGAACGATAGTAAATAATATTTTTATCAAGAAAAAAGCAAATCAAAATTAAAATTACTGAATAAGCACCTAAAAAAATTAACAACAATAGAAATAATAAAAATAATTATCATTTTAATGTCTTTACATTTACATCAATTTTGACAGTTATCATTTCAAATTAAAAAAGATAGTTAATAAGGGAATAATAATGAATAATATATAGATGATGAAAACGAAGGAAATTATATTGACAAAAAAATTATTTTTAAAAATTGACTAGAACTACAAAAATATGAACAATAATGATCATAATTTTATTATGTCTTCATTTACATTTGAATCAATTTCGACATTTTTTTTTTAATTTAGAAAACTTTTTTCGACTTGAAATTTAGGCAGATGTGATAGTTTTGACGGTTTTTGATTTTATTGAAAAACTGCTAAAATTATCAAAACTGTTAAAAAAAGTTGATAAGAAATAATCATTGATAATACAATTAATCAAAAGGAGGAAACTAAATTAGAAAAAAAAATTATGGGCGAAAATGAATAAGAACTATTAACATCATAACAATAATAATCATAATAAAACACCTTTATATGAACATTTATCTTCACAGTTCTTTCAACATTTAAAAACTTGTTAGTTTTAGCATTTTCGCAGTTATGATGATTTCGACAGTTTTTGATTTGATTGAAAAACTGCCAGAATTGTCGAGATTGTTTAAAAATAGTTAGAAAGAAATAACAATCAATGATATTCATAAAAAAATTAGAGAAAATTTAAATTCGAAACAAAATTATTTTAAAAATTTAGAAGAACTGTGAAAATAATAACAATAATTATCATCATAATGTCTTTATATTTAAATAAATCTTGAGAGTTCTTCACATATTCATAAACTTGTTCGTTTTGGCATTTCAGCAGTTGTGATAATTTTGAAAATTTTTGATTTGATTAAAAAAATTATCTAAACTATCAAAAAATAGTTATTGAAGGATGATAATAAATAATAAAAATAGAGGAAATTAAATCGTAAAAATAAGCATTATTTAAAAAAATTTACAAGAGCTATGAAAATATAAACAATAATGAACATAATCATATCTTTATGTGGGTTTACATCTATTTTGACAGTTCTTTTAACATTAAAAAAAAATTAGTTTTGACATGAAAGCAGTTGTAATAGTTTTGACTTGACTGAAAAATTGCAAAAATTATCAAAACTGTCAAAAAACAGTTTGAGTTGTCAAGAATGTCATAAATCATCAAACTTTCAAAGCTGCCCAAAAAAAAAATTGTCAAATTTTCAGTCAGTACATGAAGCACAATCTATGATCTTATAGGACAAGATTATTTATTTTATTCATTAAAAAACTGTTACATAATAAAAAAACTCTTAAAAATTTCGGGATGCAAAGTTTGTCGTCAAAATCAGCATTGTTAAAATGTGTAAAAAATATGTTTTTCACCTTGTTTCTATCTTAAAATTCCATCCAAAAGTATTACCAATTTTCGTATAGTTCTATCTCAATCAGAAACTAAAAAATTTTTTTTTCGGAAAAATTAACTTCCCTACAACTAATTTCAAGA
Source organism: Platygaster robiniae (assembly GCA_028476575.1). NCBI lineage: Eukaryota > Metazoa > Arthropoda > Insecta > Hymenoptera > Platygastridae > Platygaster > Platygaster robiniae. Next base: position 19,771,687 of record CM052027.1, read on the forward strand.
AAATTTCTAATTACAAACTTTGCCTATGATATCAATCAATGACTGTAAAAAAATGATAATGAATTTGAAAAAACTTTGTATAATTGATTTATAGTCAAATTTTTTTATAAATGTGTAAAATAAATAATAATTCGAAGCCCATGTTTTTCAAATTTATGCTTCTAAATCTCGAAGTAGAAAAAGATAATTTGAAATATTGAAAAATATATACTCTGAAAAATTATTTACTCCCTAACGAAAACGTAGGAAAAAAAAGAAGTCGTTTTTACCCCCTCAAGAAGTAACCTTCAAATCTCTAAAAATTAAGGGGTTACACCACTGTAGAGCACGGAGAAATAGACATTTTTCGGGCATTTTTTTTTGGCGCAATGAAGTAACAAATCAAAATGCCGTTAACTGGGATTTATTTTACATATCGTAAAGAAAAAAATGCAATTTATTTCAAGTAATTATATCAAAAAACAACGTCTGTGCAGCATTTCCCCTCCGAAGCTTTTTTTTCGAAAGGGTCCACGGCCGGAAACGTAGCTGCCGCAATTTTTGATCTGGAATCAAAAACCAAAATTTGTTCCAATCTATAGAACAATAGCAAGATCCGTACGTAGGATTTTTTTGATATATTGATTTTCCGCAAAATGGCGTGCTACTGAACGAAAAACATGCAATCTCACGTTCGAAATCGTCACTATATTGTTTATAAAAAAAAAGTATGCAAAATAAAAAAAAAAAATCCTACGTACGGACCTAGGGAAAACGATTCTGAATATGATGTCCAAAACTTCTATGATGTCCAAAACTTCAAATTGATCGATAAAAATTTGTACGAGATATGTTTCCGGCCCGTTTGAAAAAAGTGGTTTTGAGAAAAACGCGTTCAAAGTTTTTAGTACTGTAAAATTCTATTTTTTTTTATGTACCTTCAATCTGCGATGCCCGAACCACACAATTGTCCTTCTGCGTCGACATCTTCTTCTTGTTTGGTCAATCTTATGTTTTTCAAATTTATTCGAGCCTGTTTTGCGCCTTCACTTAACGATCGCTCTGCTATCTTTATGCGCTCTGCGTCCATCTCCATGCAAAAATTGTAGCTTTCGGGCATTAAATCTGGGCATTTAAACATTTTTGACACCTTCCCATCTTTTAATATATTATTTTTAATACCCTAAAGCACATTTCAAGCCGAAAGAAAATTCAATTTTTTGAAAATCCTACAGTGGTGTAACCCCATAATAATAAATTTATTCAATTATTATTATCCTCAAACTTATATATAATAATTAAGTAAACATTATATCATAAAGTAAATATTGAAAAATATTAAAAAAATATCAACTTAGAATCAATTCAAAGCATTTTATTGACTTAATTTAAAATTACCCAAAGAGTGAACAAATCGACTAAAAATTATGAACCTAAATCAACTTCTTAATTAAATTTTCAATAAAGGTGACAAAATATTGAATTTCAGCTAAAATTTTTTTTTATTTCTCACAAAAACGATAAAATCTGAAGAGATGGGGTTTAGTGAGTTTAGAAATCGCTGAGATTTCTATTTTTCTTTTCCAATCATGGTTTCTTTTTTTTTTGGCAAGTAATCGAAAAAAGAGTTATACATAAGTGCAAGGACGTGGAGAAAAGTGCTCACGATTACGCCACGGCCGAGGTTCGACCTTCGCAACTTATTAAATAACCACACACCGCCTTTTTTTTCCGCGTATACGAAACCCTCGTTGTCAATCACACAGGCACGTTGCTCCACTTTTTCATTCACTTAGAAAGGCTGTAACGTCATTTTTTTTTTCGTCAAGGCATAACATTACGAAAAATTCGCGAATGACAATAGCTGACAACACACATCTATTGAGATGTAAAATTTTTGAATGTATATACTTTATCAGTGATGAATATTCATGATTTCGAGAATTTCAAAAAGTATGTGCAGATATTGTTAAACCAGAGATTGCATGAATTCTATTTTTATTTTTTCAAGTTGCATGATTCTTGGTGGATCATCAAGAGTATTTTGCGTTCTGGGGAGTTTCATGAAAATTGCATTACAATCATGTTTTTTGAAGTAAAATAGAGCTAACTCAAAAAAAAGGAACAAAAACAGTTAATTTTAAATATTTATTATATTTATTAGGAACTGACTGTCTGTTGTGGTCCTTTTAAAGAAATCAAGAAAGTTACAATGTATGAAAAATTATAATTTTTTTATAAATTAAAAAAACAAAATTCTTTTCAGAGAATTTCAAATACATTTATTGTCCTTAGTGTAAAATTTTCTTTTGTTATTCTTCATGAGAATAAAAATATAAGAGAAACAGTTATTAATAGTTTATTTAATTAGACCACAACATTAAGATTCCAGTCAAAACAATAATTAAAATATTGCATTTTGAAGTATAAACAGTGTCTACATACATACTAAAACAATTAATTTTCTCTGTTTGTATTATTACGTATAAACCACAATCATTAGGTTCCAAAAAATTACATATATATTCGAGAATTTTGGTTGCATTGCATATCGCATAAAATCACGTGGCAAACAAAAATGTTCGATTTTAAAGTATTTTTAAAAAAATATTTTACCTTGATTTTATCTGAGATATGAATCAGATAATATATTATCAAGTTATGAACTCTTGATTATCAAACACTAGAAATCTGTACATAGAATTCTCGAATTTCAATTTTTACCAGGTATAATTTTAAAAATGTAAAATATAAACATTTATAAAGTTTTTATTTCTAGGAAACAGGTGTTTCAAATTTTACAAAACAGCATTCTGGAACGGCGAGTTTATGAAAATTAATTGATAGGATCTTCAAATAACGAATAAATTTATTTATTCAACATAAACATAGAGAATACGAAATTATAAAGCTAGAAAATTCAGACTAAGGTTATAAAAAGTATAATTTTAGAGTTTGAAATTTCCGAGTCTGAAATTCTGGCATTTAAAATTCTGGAATGTGAAGTTCTTCGATTTTCACATCTGCATTATAAATTTGATAAAACAAAATTATAAAATATTAAACTCCTAAATAAATCCATATTGTATGAAATTCAAGATTTTATTTTTTTCTTGCCATAGAATTCTAGAGATAGAAAATGTTAAAACATACTTCTAGAATTTTTAATTCTTAAAAAAAAAGACTTTACAGCAATTCTAAGTGATAAAGTTCTAGCAAGTTCTAAAATATTAAATTCTGGAATTTCAAATTAACAAATATGGAATTATACAATGAAATATAAAAGTTACAATAAAATAAGAAAAATTAAATAATTTTATTGAAAATAATATATAAAAAACTTTCAATCAATAATAATCAAATATAATGTAAATAATGATAGAATAAAAAACATTTATAATAGTAGCATATTAAAAATAGTAATATGTTATATGAAATTGTAAGAAATAATAATACATTATAAACTATACTTGAAATTATAATAAATTTAAATCATCACAATTTATAGTATTGAAAATTCTCAACCCCAGCATTTCAATATCATAAATTCTGATCGCAGAACTTTTTAGTTCCTGGGTATAAAATTTATTATTAAATTTAAAATTCTACAAATTGAAGTTCTTTAACCCTGAATTCCACAACTATCTAGTATATGACATTATTATTATTATTATTATTATTATTATTATTATTATTATTATTATTATTATTATTATTATTATTATTATTATTATTATTATAATAATTACCTGTATTCACCTCTTTCCACGTTACAATTAAAAATAAAAAACTTTTATACTGTAACACAGTCTCGTCTGACCTCCCCCCCCCCCTCCAATTACTGGAACATGATTTTTAAAAATCAATTTTCATGAATTTGAAAAACAAACTTTTATGTTTTCAAAATATCGAACAATTTGATTGTTGACAGATTTTGTACAAATTTTAGAAGACACTTCGATTTTCGTATGTAAAAAAAAGAATACAGACAATTGATGAAGGTTTTATAAATATGGTTATTATAATTGATTGAATTTGAAGAAAAGAAAAAATAAATTTTTAGCAATCAATTTCAAGAATCCTAACGGATGAAACTGTTTTCAAATTTTGTAAATAAAATTTTTCAATGAAAATTTTAAGTTGTATACCAGCCTCTTGAAAATGTTTGGAAAATATATAAGAATTATCAGAATTGAAACCTTTTTTTGTTCAATTTTCGTAGGAGTTTAGTCAAATTCTTGAAAATTTTGAAAAATTCAGTCTCTACCTATATTTATAAACTTCACATTTTTTCGAAATTTCTCAAACTTTATGATTTTTATTGACTATATATTTCTCAAACTCGTATGATTTCTAAGCAAATTCAGAATTTCCATATAATTAAGAATATATAACGTTGGTTTTTCCAAACTAATTTCAGAAGTTTTTTTTGATTCCCCAATAACACAAAGAATGTCGTTCATTTGCTGAATTTTTCAAATTTGTTTCAAATCGGTATAAACTTTGAAAAACATTGTTTCATTTTCCATTCACGTTCTGACACATCAAGTTCTTTAAAGAATCAATTTGAATTTTAAAAGACCCTAAAAACATGTGTAAAAATAACACAATAAATTTTTCCAAATAAAACTGCAATAGTAATTTTTATGTAAAATTTTATAAGCTTTCGAAAATTCGCAGTAATTTCTATCATTTTTGAAAAAATTTCGACTCATTATATATTGTATCAAATTTATTGAGAAAGCATGTTCGAAAAATTCATGTTTATTTTCACAACTAAACAAATTATTATTATATTCAAAAAAGGCCAAACGTTTATTAATTTTTTTCAAGTTATAAATTTCCAATACTTTCAATTTCAGTTTGTGTAACACACTTAAAAAAAATTTTCAAATTTATTGCGAAAATTTATACGCTTCTCTCAGTTTCCCGAATTTCATGTGCTTGAAGTTTCAAACGTTTAAAATTATACGAAAAAACTTTTTCCAGCATCTTTCGAACACTTTTTGATCGTAACACCAAACTTCATTTTCGTTTAATTTTAAACGTTTGAAACTTCAGGTACATCAAATTTCCAAAAAATATCGCTTCTTTTAAACTTCAAAAATATATTTCAAAAATTCATATAAAAATCTCTCTCTCCCTATCAAAAAAAAAGTACTCCAACCCGTTACTATTTTGTGTACAGAAGATTCATAAACATATTTATTGATTTATTTCGTTCCGATTGCAATTTCATTTGCGGTCCGCTTCCTATTCGCATCAAAGCTCCGGCTTGGGATTCTGGAATCACTCGAAATCTGTTTCCGCTTTTTTAATGGAAAACGACGGTAATAACAGTAATTGACGTTACTACGATTTTCCCGGGAATCGTCGTTATTAGATCGAGAAATTGCGAGTACACGCGATTCGTTTCTTTTCAAATTTCAAGTGTCGTTTATTTCGCGAACAATGAAACAATTGCACGCTTGCAAAATCCTTGGAAATTTTTCTACTTTAACGTTGATACTAAATTTTTACTTTTTGTCCTTCCTGTAATGTAAAAACTAATAACGATTCTTTTATATACGTTTGGAAACATCATTAGATTATTTCACTGATAGTATGGGAAATTTTCGAAACTACAAAAATTTATACAGTATGAACACATTATAAAAAAATATAAAAACGTATGTATAATATATTGATGTAGCATTTATCGATATATATGTATATATTCAAAATAAACAACATGCAATATAAATTATAATAATATGATTATAATCTTGAATTGAAATTATCGTTATTTTAACAGAAAGTTATCAATTATCTACAACATTTGAATGAAGAACTTCAACTATACTTTAAAATCGAATTATGAGCTAAAATAAATTTTGCAACATACTCTGTTCAATGTTCCTGTTTGGATTTCAATTTCGTCACCTAATCGTTTCATTTTACAACTTGCAAACAAGAGTTTTTCCCCATAATTTAATATATATTTTTAATAATCATTCATTGAAATTTTGGTAATGTTTTAATTAAATAGAAAAAAAAATTGGAGCGTGTTGAATCAACAATCGTTACAAGTAAAACTTCTCATGTTACTTTCTTCAAGGTCTCGATCTATAGATGCTTACCTTTTTTAGTTTTAACAGATCCCTCAATTTTACTGTGTAGTATTTTTTTTTTTTCGTTTCTTAACTGTAAATCAGTTGAATAATGCTGCCGAATAAGTTTCACTTCAAAAAGATTCCTATGTATAGATTTTACTCCTCTTAACTTTTTTAGTTCTCACAAATCCCTCAATTTTCCTGTGTGGTATTTTTTCGTTTTTCAACTTAAATCAGTTTGAAAATTAATTCATTCCTAATTTTCAGTTAAATCTATCCATGACATTCTTGTTGCTTTTATAAAATAACCTTATATATTTTAGTGATTTTGTGACATTATGTGATATTTTGTGATTTCGTGACACCCTGTGACATTCGTGATTTGTGGCATTTTGTGATTTTTCTACATTTTGTGCTATTTTGTGATATTTTAGATTTTTCGTGGTTTTGTGACATTTTGTGATGTTGTGGCATCTGTGATTTGTGATATTTTGTGATATTTTGGATTTTTCATGATTTTCTGACATTTTGTATGTTTGTGACAATTCGTGATTTTGTGACATTTGTGATTCGTGACATTTTGTGCTTTTGTGCCATTTTGTGATATTTTGGATTTTCGTGAATTTTTGACACTTTGTGTGTTTGTGACAATTCGTGATTTTGTGCTTTTGTGCCATTTTGTGATATTTTGGATTTTTCGTGATTTTGTGGCATTTGTGATTTGTGACATTTTGTTATATTTTGGATTTTTCGTGTTTTGTGATATTTTTTGTGTTTGTGATATTTAGTTAATTTGTGATATTTTGTGATTAGTCATTCGTCGTTCAATTATATGGTAGATCCAGTATTACACTCTTACAGTTTACAGTGTTACATGTTACAAAATCTCCAAGTTACTCCCTACATAAATTTTATTCTAGAATAAATTACAATCCTGAAAAGTGATGATGCCGCCTAAGAAGTTTTACTTCAACATAATTTCCACCACTTACAATTTTTTATCTATAATTCTTTTTCCAGTTTATGCTATTTTTTCTTCCATTTTACACACTTCTTCATTTCATAATCATTTCAAAAATTTTGCACTGCGGAAATCGTCTTAAATCGATTGAAAAAACTCCGATGGTTGCGTTTCAAGTAGACGACAGTGCTTTCGAAGCGTGACAAAGTAAAGGGTAATTACGTGTCCTTGAATACACTTTATGGATTATTAATTTATTGCATATACTCGACAGACTGAGACTTTATTAGTGTTTATTCACAGAGAATGTTTCACGAGTAACTGAAGAATTTCATTTATCATATTTTTTTCAGGAAAATAGAAATTTTCATCACTGTGGTCTTTCGAATTCACAAACTTTGTTTACTCTTCTCTTTTATTAAAAATCAAATTTGAGATAAACAATTTCAAAGCAAATCAAAGAATTTTTAAAATCAAATGATGACCAAACAATTATTTCATAACTTTCGAGATCATTCAAATCATCTGAACGAATTTCAATTCCCCAATTTTTTTTTCAACTACTTATAGATTTGAAGTAATTATAAATTTTCATACATGTAGTCATTTACATTTGTAGCAAAGTTAAGACTTAAAAAATTCCTTAAAAAAATTTCTTTTGATTCAAGATATTTCTCAAGAAATTCACCTAAGTGATTTTACTCATTTAAAGTAAATTTATAGAAACACGTAACTCTTCGACAATTTGGAAAAATTTACACCGTATCGACTTTGGGTATTCATTATCTTGGTGAAAAAATTATCGTATGATCAAAAAATGAATTATTCACATTATTTCATAAGCTTATCGATCATTATGACAATTATTTTAAAATAAAATATAAAATAAATTTCAGCAATAATTAAAATTCTTCCGTTGCGAATTCCTTTGTTTTATCATTATCCTTTTGATCAAAACTTTTTTTCTCCGATTCAGTTTTTTAATACTTTGTTGAATTATTCTCCAGAAACAATATCACGAACAATAAAACACAGTGAAAAACAATGAAAACAAATTTTTCATTTCAATATAAAACATTGAAGTTATGCAAATTAATAACAGGAAAAAGCCTTTTATATTATTCCAACACATTCAAGTCTAATTTTTATTTAGTAATAATTATTAATTTATAAATCATATAAATATAATATAAATAAATTTTATAGACGTAATTTATAAATATAACTATTACTAATGGTGAAAATTAATAATTGTTCTGCACTGAGAGAAAAAGTTGTGTAGGTTTGACTAAAAATTGTGTCTGATTGACTAAAAAAATTTAGTCATATTCTAAGAATATGTTACGTTTTACTAGATAAATTTAGTCATTTGTTTTAAATCGAAACAACTTCATGATTTAGTCAATTGAATTCAAGGATACAGTTTATTTCAATGGGGGATTATTTAATTTAACTCAGTTTTTTTATAACTGCTATTCGCTTATTTTTCAGATTGTAATTGAAGGTGTAGTAGTTTTAGCAGTGTGTCAATATTTCATAAACAAAATCAGTTTTGTACATTCAAATACAAGTAACAAAATATAGGCTAACTAATGTAGTGAAAACAACTAAAAAATTGAGTCGATCATGTGAAATGGTGAAGATAATATACATTTATTTACAGTATATGTAATTTAAGTTTTTGATTCATAGAGCTTATGATTTACTTGATTTAAACTTGGCATTATAGTTTTTTGGACTAAATAACTTACTCGTAACCTCTTTTTTCGTTTTTTTTCTTTTTATCGGTTTTTAATATTTATATGCAAGTTTTATGTTATTAAGTTTCTAAACAAGGCTGTGAATAGGTATGATTAAATTGTTATATTATGTTGGTATGTATGCACAATGTAAATTTAGAATGAAACTTTACTTCCAACTGGATTCGAACTCGGAACTTCGGGGTTTGAAACTGAGACAATACCACTGAGCCATTTCAATGTGTAACAAAATATGTAAAAATTTTCTTCACTTAAAACTCTTATCTTACCTGTTATCTTTCATTCGTATTAAGGAAATTGTTAGGAAATATGACACAATTTTTTTGATGAGTTAGGTAGTAAACAGGTGGGATAAAAAAATGATTCAAGTTAGTAAGACACTGGAAAAATAAAATGATTATATCTTTATAAATATTTTCTCTAAGTAAAACCAATAAGAAATTCATCATATTCTAACACATCGTTATTTTCTATAGTGACATATACTTTCATTGTACTAACCAAAAAATCTTCAAAACAAAAAAAAATCGATTTTTGAATCGACATGTAAGGCTTTAGTTATAAGAACACAGTAGATTTCATTAAATTATCAATTTTTTCTTACATTTGACAAAAAAAGTAGAGAAAATTGACTGAACATCACTCGAAATCTAAAAGTGTATGAAGTCAAAAAAAAAAATATTGTACGTCAATCTGCCAAATTCTATTAGAAATATCTAAGTTTTAATCAGAATAATAACACTGATAAAATGAGAGCCCACTCAACTAATTTAGTCAAACCTACATAGTTTTTCCTCATTGTGAATATAGCTAACTTTGTAAAAAGGATTTTTGACACTGAAGATGCTCCAAGTTAAAAACGAAACGTTGGTCATTTGAAATGACCAACCATATCGATATCATTTGTCCATTTCGCTGATTCCATCCCTTGATGAAAACTTTTCTGAACCATTTCTCGCACAAATAACTCAACATAACCTAACCTAACCAAAAAAAGTAAAAAAATCTCGAAAAACGCTTCAAAAAAAAAAAAATAATAAAATGACAGACCACAGGAGTGAGAATTTCCCATCGCCCTGAAATCATCGGAGCAAAGCTGCAGTCGGCGAAACCCGCATTTTCCAAAGCCTATCTCTTCCCACTGGAAACACGCCGCTTCTTTGACGAGAAAAACCCACAGCGGGTCACGCTTCAACTCCCGGATCAGATACCTGAATATAACGTTCACGCTTGTCTCGCCGCGTTCCCGTCCACGATAAATGATCCCGCGAAAAATTCCCATCCAGTTTCGTGCATCTCGCGCGATCAGTATAAACGCGGTGTTGCAAAATCGAGATACATCAGGGAAACCATGCGTGATTTTGAGACAACTCGTTCGAGCGCATTCGTTCAAAGTCACAACTGAAGGTACATTCGTCCGAAGTTTCCAAACGACCCAAAAAATAATCTGATAAGCGATGAATAAGAAGGAAAAAAGGTCCCATTTGGGAAATTTAGAACGGAAATATTGGGAAATATGTCTCCTTCGAATTTGACGAATGCTTGGTGAACCACAAGTTACCCAGACAAAAAATGTTTGAATACTGAAAAACATCTTGCCATAGAAAGTTGACTGAATTTTCAGCGTTACCTTTTTATCTGATAGTGAGAAGAATGTTAATCTTCTGTTTACTCGTTTTTCCTGCACAATTTCTGACGAAATTGTCAGTAAAAGCGAAAAGGTTGATATAGTATATCAAAGTCAACTAATTCACAATATAAAAATAACTTCAAAAGAATGAGCAGACAACATAAGTTTCACCTTTCACCCACTGACGACAGACAGTAACCGAAACCCTGACACTTTTAGAGGTCCTCCTATCTAAGCCTCCAGAATTCTTCATTTTTTCAATTTATAAAAACACTTTTCTCAGCCATTTTTTCGCCTTAAGCCTAGCCATAAATTTTCTTGACGCGGCAGCTTCCGCATGAAATCGCGAAGCGATAATGTCAACCTAATTCCGAAGAGTTATTTCGAAATAAGTGGGCCGAGAGAGAAACCGAGCGTCGAAAGTGTCTATCAGCGGAGCAGGAAAATTACGTAATTGGCGAGATCGGCAGAGTTATAAGGACGAGGCGTCACTGATAATCGGATGCGCTCGGCGGCCGTTGCACCATCGCGAAAATCCCCAACCGAAAAGAAAATGAGAAATTCACCCGCGAAATATACAAGTCAATCCTAGTTTTACGGACCGCATAAGCGAAAAACAGCGTTTTCTAGCCCGCGGAATGAGATTTTTAATAAATGATATCGTAGTTCTTTAAGTGATATCGTAGTCCTTTAATTGTTTTCCAATTAAAAATTAGACTTGAACTGTGAAAATTGTGAATCTGAAAAACAATGGTGAATCACAAAAACAAATGTGAATCACGGAACAATTCTGAACTCGCAGCTAACTTCAGAGAGTTACACAAGATGGCCGCCACCATGATGTCATCTCCTTTTTCTATTTAGGATTATACAGTTTTATTATCATTTCAGAAATAATCATAATAAAATACGTGCGTGATCAGACAGCAAAATATGCGATATTGATATCTATTTTGCTAAAGTCTCATTAATAATGAACCACCACTGATCTGCGTAAACTACCAAAGAAATCAGGGTTGTATGTTCTAATTTAAATTTCCCGCGCTACTAACCACCTCATCAAAATTTCTTTCCATACAGATTACTATTGATTTTACTGTTGATAATTGATAATACACAGCATCAATTTTTCTTTATGTCAATGTTAAAGAGAATAACAAACTTGCTAGCTAAATTAAAACGCCTCGCAGCCAGATTCACAGCCTACTCAATACTTAATACTTAAGATGTGCATCAAAATGGCTGCCTCCATAGATTAAGATGGATACCTTCCATAACGTCAATAACGTCAACAACTACCTCTCCATGAAGCCATCTCCTTTTTCTCTTTGGGATAGATAGTTGTGAAATTCAGGGTTTAGGAAGCTCAATTTGTAGGATTTTGAATTTAATAATGAATTCTATATCCAGGAACTAAAGAGTCCTGTAATCAGAATTCATGATTCTCCAATTCTAGGGTTTACGGGTTCAGAATTTTAAATACGATTATTTATGAAGATTATGATTTCAATTATATTTTACAATCTATTTTTATTTCTTTGAATTTCATATTACTATGAATGTTTTTTAAGTAGTGAGACGTTTTTTCCACTCCACAATTTATACTACATTTTTTCCACTCCGTTCCTTCCACTGGACATTTTTTCTACTGGATATTTTTTCCACAACAAGTTTTTTTCAACCATAGCAATAATTTATTGCAGTCATTAATTGTCAACTTTCTTCACAATTTTTAAAAGCTCAATTTTAAACATGATTACATATTATTGTATTACGCATATTAATAATGCTAAGCGATATACAGAACCTATTTTAATTTCAAAATTCAAATTCCTAATAAATTGATCAATTCATTATTCATTTAAAAATAAATTTTGTTACGGCTCGCGCCTTGCACTCGGAATCGTATTTACATTTCCAAAATATTCTACCATTTCTTTCTTTTGTTTTATTATACAAATAACTGTTCTTCTTCAAAAAAGGATTCTTAGCGCCCTGAACAAGTTCTAGAATTTTGTAACCACAAAAAATTTGCAACGAAAGTTCACGTAATAATTTTGTGACAGCCAAAAAAACCAACCAACAAGCAAACGTAGAAAACGTTTACTTGACAACCACAATAAATAAACTGAAGTTTTTTTTGATATTGATAATCTAATTTCAAACTTATGATATAATTAATTACAATTCTAAACTTCTAAGCTAATGAATAGTAGCGAATACTTTTTTCCGACAGTAAAATATTTTCCACTTTGCAATAATGAATTTCGACATTTTAAGATAAAGAGAGTGCGAGATAAAATATTTCTCTACATAAAATCAAGGTGCTCGACCGAAAAAAAAAATTACAAATTTCTTCAATTTTAATCCCTTGTACTAACGATAAATAATCTTGTAGGTCATTATTTTATCAGCATGCAAATCCAAAAGCTACAATATATTTCGAAAAACCTGGAAAAATGGTCCAGAACATGAAAACGTGTTCACAAATTGAAATAATATTCTTGCAATCACGAAACGACCGAGACAGCTTTGGAACATCGCGCGAATTCGCAATTAGATCTGCGTACCCATGTATAGAATCGACTAACTAAAATAGATGTTCAAGTAAACGAGTAATCGAAGCAAAAATAAGTAGAGCACTTAATCAAAATACATATTGAAATTTAGCTCAAACAATCATCTGGCGAATTTTTTCAAAAAAAAAAATAAACGAAAAAAACTCATTCATTCCCAGGTCCAGAATTTTAAAATTCTAAATAATAAACAAAAGTCGAGTTGAATAAAAAATTTATTATATAATTTTAGTGTTAAATAAACCAGTGGCAGTAATAGGAAATGACATTTCAGATGCGTCATTAAACGAATGCTTGTAGATCGATTCGAAACATATCACCGTCATTTGATGAGTCACTGAATGAAAATCGTGAATATAATTTGTTAAATAACGGAGTCACTTCGGAAAAAAGATTAATCCGTCCAGTGTAGGAGAGTTAATATTCTCGTTGATATTGTAATTTTTCGTGCGTGAGTAATGAATCACGTGTGTAAGAAATTTTCCTCGGCGATTATTTTTCATGCCTTTTTTTTCTCGTTCAATGAAGTAATTCATGGTTTTTTATGCTAATACATCGGTCTTGAAGGTGATGAGAATTTTATTATTATTAGAAATGAGCTAACGAAAGATTTATTTATTATTAATAATCATTCAAGAATAATCTTTTAGTCGAAATTCCGAAAGAGTCTATGAGATAAGATGTATTAGGATAAAAAAATTCTATTTTTTTTTTTTTTTTTTTTTTTCTAGAGTCTTATTAACTTGAATCTTATTTTTAGTATATCCTCAACCTATCTTACTCATTTACTTGCCAGATCCAAATAAATGGTGTCATAATTACTAACAATGTCCTAAATACGAATGAAAGATAAGAGTTTGAAGTGAAGAAAATTTTTGCGTATAGCGTTTCACATTGAAATGGCTCAGTGGTATTGTCTCAGTTTTAAATCCCGAGGATCCGAGTTCGAATCCACAGTCGGAAGCAAAGTTTTATTCTAAATATACATCGTGCATGCAGACCAACACCGTTTAACAATTAAATTCTACATATTCACAGCTTTGTTTAGAAACTAATACAAATCTTATGGATAAATATAAAAAATATATAAAAAGAAAAAAAACGAAGAAGGACGTTACACGGAAGTTATTTAGTATAAAAAACTATACTGCCAAGTTTGATGGAACTAAATCATGAGCTCCATAAAATAAAAACTTCAATTACATAAGTTATAAATAAATTTATATTATCTTCGCCATTTCATGTGATTGATTTATGTTTTTCTCCTGGAGAATCCAATTGTCACAATTCTTCTTATACCAGTTTTTAGCAGTCGGCAACAAAGCTTTCTTGTAAATGAGGTTCATTTTCACAGAGTTTAGGTTGTCCGCGAACACGTGAAACTTCCCAAATCCTTTTTTTAAGAAACATCCCTCAAACGTGGACCTTCACAGGATGTTTTACGGTCCTTTGGAGCAATTTGTTGGTGGGTGTGGCCCAGGCATGCCTGATGATAGGAAAGGCCCAAAAAAAAGATTCATCGGTGAAGATAACATTGCCCTAGTCACAATCCAAATTTCTCTGGCCAATTCGAGACGTTTTTGGACATGTTTCTCACTCAACATCGGTTTTTGCAAAGAACTTCGAAATTTCAAATTATTTGCGATCAAATGTCTACGAATAGTTCCGTACGATATGTTCAAACCTTTTTTGAAAAATTTCGAAGTACCTTCACGCAAAGGTAATGTCGGATTTTTCAAAAACAGGTCCAAATCACTTTTTCGTCTTTTTCCGACACTACACCAACAGAACCTCGATTCGGGAAGTCATCGACATTTTTCACCTCTTTGAAACGATTCACCCACTTACTCACAAACTGTTTCGACTTTTGCATATATTTCGCAGCAGCCGCTTGGGTCATTTTGGGACCTTTAGGGCGCGAGCACAAAAAAACTGCTTCGAAGCGTACGTGGTACTCATTTTAGAAAAATGCTGAGATCGAATTGAAAACAATAGTCAGCTGGTTCACTTTCACGAAGCATGAAGGACAATACTGCCCTCCGTGCGAGAAAAAAATATCACACCATTTTACTTCACTGATCGCGAGTAATCGTGACCACGCTCTTATGTAACAGACTGTAATGTAAATTTCATCTGACTCTACGCCTAGTTGATTGTCTAATTTTCGAAAAGAAAACAATTCATGTTTGTTATATGGCTGTAGGATAAAAACTCATTCCCTCGCGGGTGTGAGAAAAACCTGTCACTTGTTATGATGTTTTACTTGCTCATTTTCTTATAAAAATAACTATAAACTATCTTACACAACTAAGCCATATTCCTCTGCTCAACCTTTGCTCCCTCTCAACATCCATCCCAATCCTACTTATATTTTTAGTTGTTTTCACTACATCATTCAGCCTTAATTTTATTACTTCTATTTGAATGTACAAAATTGATTTTGTTCATGAAATATAAACACATTGATAGAACTACTATACCTTCAATTACAATCTAAAAAATGAGCAAGTAGCAGTCACAAAAAAACTGAGTCGAATTCAATAGTCTATTGAAAAAACTGAATCGTTGGATTAAATCGACTAAATTATTAAGTCGTTTTGACTTAAAGCGAATGACTAAATTTTTTTATTTAATCAGACACAATTTTAGTCAAACCTACACTTTTTCTCTCAATATAAAAGTAAAATGCCATGATTTACTTAACCCTGCAGCAGTTTCACGATCATGATTTTCAACAGTACATCAATTGGAATTCAAGACTCATTCCCCAATGACCTCCTGAATTCGCAATAATCAAAGTCGCGGTATAAAGATGCAACGCGCATCTCGCGGTTCATTATCCCCTGGATAAAAATAGAATCCCAGTAAAAACATCTCTCGATCGCCCGGAATAAAACTGCAATAATTATCAACATAGCATATATTTTTAGCAACCTTTCAGGAAAAATCCTGTTCAAGAGATCACACATTTCACATTTTGAACCATTTATCTTATATCCAATCAAAAGTCAATTATTTTCATCCAACTGTTAGTTCTCTAATTTGTTATTCACACTTAAAAGGTTTCAAGAACAAAATTATATTTAAATAAATGTGTACTTCTTTAATGAGTATCTTTTTTGGAAAAACACGAACGAAATCTTTGTTTGAAGAGAACGGAACGATAAGTCTTTGCGTTCTATTTTCAAGCATTTCATCTATTGTTGAAACAATTTTGGTCAAGTACAAAAGAGTGTTTCGAGGCACAAAGAAATATAATTCATGCAACGTTTCAGTCGTCGCGCCTCGCTAGAAACCACGCGTTATCGGGACTATAAATTCGTTTATTATCGAGCGAGCTTTTCATGCATCATTCATTTCGATCTTTTTTCCTTTCGCTCTCAAAATATGGCTTCGATAAGCAAAAAAATGACAAATATTTTTTTTTTCATGACTGCCGACTTTTTCCTTATGAATTTCATTATGATTATTTATATTATACTAGAGACGAAGGGGGGGGGGAGGGTCAAGGTCACATGCCTAACAAATTTGAGAAAAAAGGCAGATACAAAAATTTCTCGAGTTATTTAATTTATATTTTTATGTACTTTCATGAAATTTGTTCTATATCTGTTTTGTATTTAAAATTTCTGACCTTCGAATTTCAAAAATTTTTATTTTTTGCGAGTGTCGGATTTCTGATGAGAATCATTAAACTAACGTTTCAATAATCGAAAGTGTCCAGAAATTATTCAGAAAGAAACAAAAATTCATTTCAAAAACTTCCACACTCTTGCTTTTAACTTTCAAGTCTTAAGGCCTAACAATTCTAAAATTAAAATTTTTTTCAAACAATTGTCTCATATTGAAAATATTTTCGAAATTTGAAGACCTGAATAAATCGAATCCTAAATTCATCGAAAATTTATGCAACTCCTTAAATTTCAAAAATTTCGTGATTTTAAGCTGCCTCTATAAATATTAGCATACACCATCTTAAACTTTCAATTTTAAATGCAAATGAATAATTGATGAATAATGGAAATTTAACACGCCAACTCTGATGAAAAAAAAATCGATTTTAACAACAAATTATTCATGCGACGGTTCAAGTCACAAACTAGAAAAGAAATTTTTTTTAATATATTAAATCAATAATTTGTTCATAAGAGTAAGCTTTAAAAATAATATTTCTTCATTTTTTACAACTTGTTGCGACTAAGAATTTCAAATTTGTGATACTCTCACTTCGTTTGAGAATCCTGTAAATCAAATTTTCGAGTGAAAATTTTACTCGAAAAAAGTAAGTGAAATATCCACGAATTTTTTTTCAAATAACAAATCACTCTAATCGAGGAAAATTGGACTCTAATTTATCTATGAGTACAAAAAATTAAATTATTCGATTTGAGAAATCAGGATCAAAATTAAAAAATTCATTCCAATTAAAAAATTTATAATAATAATTCTCTTGAATAAGATAATTAATTTTAAGAATCACGTAAATACGTCACATGTAGGATATTCAATTATTTTTTACGTGTATTCTTTCTTCAATCTACGTCTTTTATCAGAAAGGGCAGACCTAGAAAAAATTTTCGGGATAGGTTTCCGAAAAAATGCCTTTCTTCGAAAAGTATTTTAAATATTCAAATTATCGGATTTATACATTATTTATTAAACATTCTTAATTTTCTATCTTCAGTTTTATCGAATTCAAAGTTTTCGGATTTTGTTTTAAATTTTAATATCAAAAATTTCAAAATTTCGTTATAAACTTATTTAAATTAAATGAAAGTGTTCCGTTATTTCAAAGTTCTTTAAGTTTTAAGAGTTTTAAGTTTTAAATTCTCTAAGATATCATATCGATAATTCGAGTTATCGATAATCCTGCTTTGAATAGCGATATTTTATCGCCGATATATGACAGAACGATATTTTACTTTTGTGTTCGCGATATGCGATATTATCTTAGACCATAAAGTACATGGACTGAGCATTCAATATGGCGTTGCGACCCGAACATAGGAGCGTATAGTAAAGCCGAACGACAACTTTATACATGCATTAGTATGTCTGTACATATTTTTATATATATAGTATATCTATATATACAGATATAGTATCACACGTCATTCCTTGCCGTTCGGCTGTTACTACACGCTCCTACGTTGGGGTCACTTTTTCCGGCACCGAACAAAGGCGATGCTCAGTCCATGTACTATATGGTCTAAGGATATTATAAACATTCACAACAATTTTATCTTTTCATCGAAATCTCCGCTGTTGAAAATTGGTAAATTTTCCATAAAAGAATTGAAAGTTTTTAATTCCTGTTCTGTGTGGGATGTTTCCTATATCAGAAGATCTGGAAAATTTTCCATATGCTATAAAAATTCTTTATGGAAACTTTCTCGTAATTTATGGAAGAATTTACATAGCGTATGGAGAGTTGTCCAGATTTTTGTTATAGGGAAAATCCTATACAGAATATGGGTTTAACAACTTTCAATATTAGTTTTGTGGAAAATTTACCGACCTTTTTTAATAGTGTTTACCTAGAATCTCTACATTGATGATTTATTGATTTAAAGTTGTTTGTTCAAATAAATTACATCAGATTTTTTACATTAGCCGAATAAACTGAGACAATTCATACAACATACTGCATACACGTGACGGGTACCACACCACTCGCATGTTCTTACTTTGGTGTTTATTTTTGAATGGTAAATGATAGATTGCTCATGTTTCTTTATCGATACATTATCTTTCCGATTTTGTTCGCATAAGCTCTGGCTTTGGGTGAAAAATTTTAGTCTCAACCTTTCGGTTTCAACTTACATGTTAACATGTAAAGAATTCCTTCTATGCATAAAGAACTCTGTAATTTATATTATTCTGTCTCTTCTGTTGAACATAATGTTTTTATGTTAGGATGTATTTTGGTGAATCCAGGACTCATATACACGACTGTGTTCGATTCATGAGTCTTGGCGACGATCAGTAGTTAAAAAAAATGTCTTATTGGGTATTATAAGACTGGTCTGATGATTTTTGTACATAAAATACATATTAATATGTCTACTTGATGCACTGCTAACCTTTCATCATTAATTTTTCAAAATTATGACAATTATCGATATTTTTGAACCGATATTTCGATACAATGTGTTTATCGATACGATAATATTGGAATATCGATATTTCAGATCGCAATATGCATCCCTAGGTACGAGGTTGACAGTGTAAATTTTTTGGATGTAGGTTTGATTTTTGAAAAATTTTTAACTTAGTACATTTCCCTGAGAGAAAATACGAAATGATGTAAAGGACAATAGCAAGTGGGGGTGGGGGGGGGGGGGCGTTCCGGGCGAAACCCCTCCCGAAATTCGAAAAATGTGTGGCAAAAATCAAAATCGTCATCCAAATCTGTTTTATTTTATAAGCAAACATTTTAACATTTTTATGATAGTCTGAATGAAAAAACAATTCTAAACAAAAGACGCCGTTAATTTTTTTAAATCACAAATTCGTGATTTTTATAGTAGAATTAATATTTTAAATACAATCAAACGCTGAAATTATTAGTTTTGATAGCTCAAATGTTAAGTGAGAACATTTATTATTATTATTATTTTTTTTTTATTTAAGTTCGTATGGAGAAAATGAAAAATTACACGCCTGTATCAGAAAAAGACATTCTATAATTTAGAATTGGAGTGATTCATTGTGAATTTTGGAAGGTGCACGGAGATAAATTTGTTGATGTCGCATATACAAATATGGATACTACGTCAAAAAAAAGTGATAATCCTGCCGTATCAATAAAAATCGATGTAACGTCCATATAGGTTTGGGTATTTATGTAGTTTAGGATATTCTTCCAAAAATAACCTAACCTCAAAAAATTTTTTTCGGGTTATTCAAATTTTAAGTTCCTAAACAGCTGCACCTAACCCAAAAACAATCCAAGAAAGAGGGTGACCACTTTATAAAATGATCATTTTAATTGTTTCAGGTTAGGTGCAGCATCCCTACTCGTACCCCCGGAAACGTAAGCCATTATTTTCCCAGACAAAGACTAAACGACATGTCTTTTTTTGCCGCAATCGTGCATACGGTTCGCACGCTTTTTTTTCATAGAACAATGTAGAAATCCTTAAATAATCGAGCGACGCGATAAAACGAGCAATTAAGCATTCGGAATTCGATCGCGTCATAATGCAAATATGTAATTGCCGGTGGAGTCAGCGCCTGGGAATAAAAACGTGGTAAAAGGTACGCGTCAGTTTGTCAAATTACAATGATTCCCTTTTCAAGAACGTTGCGTCAACGTTCGCAAAGTTTCTCGTTGATGAGCACGTACGGAAAAAGACATAGTTTGCGAAAAAAGAAGAAGAAAAAGTTTCTCAACGCGATGAGCTTGTTTCAGTTATCGTCGATTTTGAAGAATGGAATTGCAGACTTTTCAAGAAAAGAATAGTAGAAAAATGACCAAGGTTTTCTTTCTATCTGCAATTGTTTTTATCGGGATTCTCGAAGTCACGGACTCGTTAGTTCGGTTTTTTGTCAACGATAACAGGTAATGACCTTCCTTCAATGGTTGGAAATAGACTGTTTTCGTAGTAAAAAAGGCTAAGTAATGGACCTGTTTTGTGGGAGATTCAGATAGCAGTGAATCATGCGATTTTTTTTTAAATTTATGAGCAACGGGTCAGTATGCTAAATTTACAATACAAAAATGTACATTACAATGCATTCAACATTTCATTCCCTCTACATCGAATCAAAATAATTCCTCACTGTACCTTCATTAATAAAAAAAAAAAAAACAAAACATTACGCGGAATGGAAATACAATGTTTAGCGAAAAAAGTGAAAAGTACCTCATCAACCTTGTGTACTTCCGTAAAACCAAACAAGCCGCGTGTCTCGTTCGTTCCACGTGTTTCATCGAGTTTCCTAATACGTTCTAAGGCTTGTAAAACCTCCGCAAAGTTCAGGTAGCAATTTCCAAACGCGTATGTACTTAGACTTTAATTGACGAATCCCCGAGCGTTGCAAAGCAACAGAATACTCGCATGAATCCTCGAAAATAATCATTACATTTCAGTTAACTATCCATGTAGCATAATATTATACATTATTAATATACTGTTGATTGTGATGAAGGATAGAAATTGAACCGAAAAATATCAACATCGGCTTATCCGATATATTGGAATCATTTATTGTCCTTCCATATTGGTCTTTCGAGCCGGATACTTCAAAATCGAATTGCAACTAAGCCAATTAACATTCCAGTTCTGTGATTTTTAGACAAAATGTATATCTTTGGACATCGCAACAACCTAACATTTTAATTAGATACGATTCACGTCTAATTGAAGGTTCAATTTCGATATGGCGAGAGGGGATATAATTGATAGGGCACAGACACGAACGTTACTTAACCCCAGGGATTTTCGTGGTCACAAATCAGTGCAGAAATTGATAAATGCTTATTGTTGGCTCAGCACGAAAAGGCTGGCCTCAAAAGAACGAACGGTAAACCCGGTAGCGTTTTTAACCGCGGCTTCCTATAACGCGTCCAAGAGTGTTGCTTCCGCTTCCCTGTTTAACCCACTCTGCATCACTTTATCTTGTCACTTTTTTCATTTTTTTTTTTTAATCTCTATGTACTTTGTCTTGTATGCTTATGTTTTACAACTGTACTGTGGTTAAGGTAAATTTACTTATGCCTGATAACCGAAGAAGACTTAGTGATCAATTTTCAAGTTCGATTTTTAATGATAAGATGACTTTGTGAGATTGAGGATTTTGGAATGGGAATAGTCAGTTTTTGAATAATTGGTTCGTTTTTATAACTGAATTCAGTAATTGACAGAAAATTTCAAGAGTTAGAAAGCTCAGCATGGAAAACTTGAAAATTTCCTATTTGGAAACCGAGCAAATTTGACAGAGTGGACATTTTGAAATCTACAGTTTTTATGTTATAAAATTTTTTAAATAAAAAATTCATTTTAAAATTGAAGCAAGGGTTAGTCTTCGAGTATTCTATATATAATAAGTAGGTTTAGATTATTTTTTCTGGTTTGTGATGGAATTTTCCGAAAATGACTTCCCACAGCATTTCGTTTTCCAGCAAAGATTTTAATTATTGTTCAGAAAACTTCAAACTCAAATATGATCATTTTTCGATATTTTTTTAAAATTAAAATCGTTTCTCCATTCGACGATTGAACAATTTATTTTCCAACAAATATTTTCGATGATTAAATGGTTTCATAGAAAATTTTTTGAATCAAACATTATTCTACATATATTTAGCTCAAAAACAATTTTCAATCATTTTCTTGACCAAATTAATGAGTATATGTATTAACATATATTTTAACATAAAATTGGGATTTAACAATTTTTTTATCAGTTTTACTGTTCCTATAATTTTGGTTTCTGCAATTTTTTTCTAAGATTGACGTACTTTTACACAATCAGAAAAAATTATTTTTAATTCGTCCGAGTTGAAATACTTAAAGACAAGTTTATACTGATTTAAAAAAAAAAGGAAGTCAACGATTTTTCTAGAATTGATGATAAAAATTTTTTGTCAAATTTAATATGTGATTATACACTCTCAGAAATTTTTCTATTAAATTTAAAAGAATGTCTTTGAAGCAGATTTCCTATACTGTCTAATAAATTTTCTTTTAAAGTTATGAGCAAAACTATGAAAAAAATAGATACTGTCAATAAAAATTATAAATCGAAGTTTTTATTTAATATAAAGCAGACAGTAAAATAATTTTATCTTTAAATGAATCCTCATTCAAACTTTTTGAAATTCAAGTGGATTTCGACATAATAAATTTTTTGGAGCAGATTTTCCCTAATTTATCAACAGCTATTTGATTGAAACAAAAAATTAAGATTGTATGGAATATAAATTGTATAACAAAAATTATATTGTATATTTGAAAATATGCAAAAAGATTTTTCAAAATATTCAACCATGTAGTGTCTTAAAATGAAATGATTATTAATAAAAAATATTGAAATTAGTATGTCTAATATGAAAACGATGAATTTGATGTAAATTTCTTTGAAATCCTTGTCATATACGTGTCCATGAAATTTCAAGCAGGATTTTAAGAGAAAGTTTATGAAAGATGTTTGAAATTTCAAATTTTTTTTGACAGTGTAGAATTACTTATGGTCATAAAAAATTTTTTAATGATAAAAAGAAGTTCTACATCCTTTGAATCATGAAATGGAAGAATTCGATGGTAATGAAACTAAAGTAGCATTAAAAACAATGGTAATTTTATCTATTTAACTTTCATATTTTCACCATAAATAAATCAATCAATCAAATTTTTCCAACTATAAAAAATTTACTGTATAGTAATTGAAAAATCCAGAAAAATATCGGAATCATTTTTAAGCCTAATTCAATGCATTTGACAAAATTTTTATTTCTCGACAAAGGTAAAAAAAATTCTATTCACGGTATCAAACAAAATACAAACTTTTTATCGAGAATATTTGTGATAAGGAATTTTTGAAATGAAAAATACAACAATTTGATAACACGTTTGTTGTGGAACATTATAAATAAAATATAGAGTTAGGTTGAAAAATAAAAAACTAGATGTTAGAAAATTTTAATTTTTAAAAATATTGATAGAATAACTTTTATGGTCATTTTTTCAGAGTTAAAAGGCAATTTCTTCAATATTTCAAGCTATTCGAAGCGATTTGTTTTTAAATTAAATTTCAAATTTACGGAGTTTACGAAGACTAAGAGAAACACAAAGCATAAGGCATACATTTTTGTATTATCTGAAATTTTTTCGAATGAAATTGTTTATTCATTTCGGTTATTGTCATTTTTCACAACTTTTGGTGTAAACAATTCGTTATTCAAACTTAATTTAATGTTAAAATTTATAAACCTCTCACATTTTCTGTTATCTTTTTAACCAAAGAAGAAACGTGTATCGAGACATTTTCAAAAAATAAAACGTTGGAATCAGAAAATTTTTCTTCAGTTTTTTCAGTAATTTTTCTTTGCCCAATTATTTTTAATAATCATGCTCTTTTGTTGAATCCAATAATTCCGTCTCTAGTTTTTCAGGATTCTAACAATTAATTTTGTTTCGATATCTACCCAATTTTAGAATTTGTCTCTATTTCACCAATTTTATTATTCGAAGGCTCGAAAAACTAGCATTTTTTTTCTCCCTAAAATTTTACGAATAGTTTCAAAAAAAAAACCTAGAAGAACATCAAAATCATTTTTCAATCTGGATTCGTCAAATTCAACATTTTCATTCCCCTTCAAAAACACAACAAAATTTGTTATCCAAAATACTACAAATACAAGAAATAATTTGTCCAATTCGTTCTCACTTTCACCTTCACATTATATAATTCCATTCCAACCCTATTTTCAAACCCTCCGAAAATAGCTCAAAAAATCCCTCGACCTAAATTTCCGAAAAGAAAACCATATCCGACGATCACTCAAGCACAAAACTCCACCGAAGTATCGCGAGAAAAATCTATATCGAATCGGTCCGTTGAACGAGAACAAATGGCGAGGAGGGGAAAGGAAAAAAAAATAATAAAAAAGGAAATTGTATCAAACGAATCGTAAATATTGTAGTGGCGGATGCTTTGATGCGCGTCGTCGCGGGCGCAGACGCAGAAGAGTGATTTTCATTATGGCTTTGGTCTTGAAAAAAGAAACGTTACCGGTCAAATAACTGTAAAGCCAGAGCTGAGCAAGAAGAGAAAGATAATCACAATAGCAGCGCGTTGTACGTAGCTCTCGTGAGAGTCTTTCTGGGCCATGGATATTCCAATTCTGAGTCACTTCTGCGACTGCAGTTTAGTCCCTTGGAACCCAACAATGTCATATTCCAGAATCTTCAAGAAAATGCCCTATTCCCGGTCTGTTCACTTATAGAAAGCTGTCATTTACCGGTCAGTGTTCAGAAATGAGAAGAAACAATAATAAAATTTATGGTGTCGTCACTGTTCACTCAGAGCTAATTTCAATAGTTTAAATAATAAAACCTTGTATTCACTTGAAGATTTTAACGTAAACAAGCTTCCGATCCCATTTCAGGATCCTCATCAGGAATCTAAATATCATCAAGTTACGAATCAATCTCTATATAATATAAGCTCAAATCAATTACCTAATAAAATGGCAACTTCGATTATCTTCACAAACAGCCGATATTGATTAAATTTACTAATTCAAAAATTGCCCTTTTTAACATCTCTAAACCATGGTGGCCCGAGAAGGGAGTAGCGTCTTGATCGATGTTCAGAAATGCGAAGAAACAAAAATAAAATTTATGATGTCATCACTGTCCACTCAGAGCCAATTTCAATTATTAAATAACAAAACCTTGTGTTTACTTGAAGATTTTAAGATAAACAAGCTTCCGATCCCATTTCAGGATCCTCATCAGAAATCTAAGTATTAAGGATGCTCGATATCATATCGATAATTCGAGTTATCGATAATCCTGCTTTGAATAGCGATATTTTATCGCCGATATATGACAGAACGATATTTTACTTTTGTGTTCGCGATATGCGATATTATCTTAGACCATAAAGTACATGGACTGAGCATTCAATATGGCGTTGCGACCCGAACATAGGAGCGTATAGTAAAGCCGAACGACAACTTTATACATGCATTAGTATGTCTGTACATATTTTTATATATATAGTATATCTATATATACAGATATAGTATCACACGTCATTCCTTGCCGTTCGGCTGTTACTACACGCTCCTACGTTGGGGTCACTTTTTCCGGCACCGAACAAAGGCGATGCTCAGTCCATGTACTATATGGTCTAAGGATATTATAAACATTCACAACAATTTTATCTTTTCATCGAAATCTCCGCTGTTGAAAATTGGTAAATTTTCCATAAAAGAATTGAAAGTTTTTAATTCCTGTTCTGTGTGGGATGTTTCCTATATCAGAAGATCTGGAAAATTTTCCATATGCTATAAAAATTCTTTATGGAAACTTTCTCGTAATTTATGGAAGAATTTACATAGCGTATGGAGAGTTGTCCAGATTTTTGTTACAGGGAAAATCCTATACAGAATATGGGTTTAACAACTTTCAATATTAGTTTTGTGGAAAATTTACCGACCTTTTTTAATAGTGTTTACCTAGAATCTCTACATTGATGATTTATTGATTTAAAGTTGTTTGTTCAAATAAATTACATCAGATTTTTTACATTAGCCGAATAAACTGAGACAATTCATACAACATACTGCATACACGTGACGGGTACCACACCACTCGCATGTTCTTACTTTGGTGTTTATTTTTGAATGGTAAATGATAGATTGCTCATGTTTCTTTATCGATACATTATCTTTCCGATTTTGTTCGCATAAGCTCTGGCTTTGGGTGAAAAATTTTAGTCTCAACCTTTCGGTTTCAACTTACATGTTAACATGTAAAGAATTCCTTCTATGCATAAAGAACTCTGTAATTTATATTATTCTGTCTCTTCTGTTGAACATAATGTTTTTATGTTAGGATGTATTTTGGTGAATCCAGGACTCATATACACGACTGTGTTCGATTCATGAGTCTTGGCGACGATCAGTAGTTAAAAAAAATGTCTTATTGGGTATTATAAGACTGGTCTGATGATTTTTGTACATAAAATACATATTAATATGTCTACTTGATGCACTGCTAACCTTTCATCATTAATTTTTCAAAATTATGACAATTATCGATATTTTTGAACCGATATTTCGATACAATGTGTTTATCGATACGATAATATTGGAATATCGAATATCGATGTTTCAGATTGCAATGTGCATCCCTACGAAGTATCATCAAGTTACGAATCAATCAAGTTACCAACAAATCAATCTCTATACAATGTAAGCTCAATGGTGGCCCGGGAAGAGAGTAGCGTTTTGATCGATGTTTAGAAATGCGAAGAAATAAAAATAAAATTAAAGGAGTTCACTGTTCACTCAGAGCCAATTTCAATGGTTTAAATAATAAAACCTTGTATTCACTTAAAGATTTTACTGTAAACAAGCTTTCGGTCCCATTTCAGGATCCTCATCATGAATCTAAATATCATTTTTAAGACCAAGTTTATAAATAAACAGAAAATGTTTTGGATTTATTAATTTGTGTGGAGTGTTTTTCAATCGATGGGGTTGGTATTTTTGTTTCATTTGATTTGAAAATTTGGTTTTATAGGTACGCAATGTATATATTTTGTTGATTAATTGGTTTCGTAATAGATTACCCCTGAAGAGGACCGTAAACAATGATGGTCGAAAGCTTGGGAACTAAATAAAGTGATAATGAGATAAAGATAATGGTAATTAATTATTGAATTTTTGAAAAGAAATTAGCTCCGATGATCATTTAAGAGAATTTACATTGATAAATATCATTAGGTTACAAATTAATTAAGTTATCAACAAATTCTACATTTGAACAAAAACTTTTTCTACACAGTTCATCATCTAAAATAAAAATTTTTTTTTGGTGTCTTCAGGTGGTGATCAAAAATTTTTTAAATGCAAAAATCAGAGAGTTATATAAAATTGAATAAAGAAATTTCAGAATGTATAGAAAACAATTCCGAAGAATCAAAACACCTTCATTTTAACAATGACGTTTAATTTGCTTGTTTAATTCGCAATCGTTAAATTTTTTTTACTTTGCAACTCGGAAAAATATCTTACTTAACGCACTCTCCTTCGGGATAAGATTTCACAGCTCGTAAAACGACAACGTTTCATTGTTCTCTCGCTGCAGCGTTCTATCCAATTTTTTTTTCTTTTTTCCTTTTTTTTTGGACTTGGAAGATTGCATATCGTGTTTGAAAAGGAGAGACTCAATTTGCATGAACGTGCCTTATGTGGAATCACAATGAGATTTTGGTAAATCGTTTTTTGGTCTGTTATATTTTTGAGGTCGTCAAAGAGGTCCAGATAATAATCTTTTATAATACATTAGAATGATATGATATCTATTGAAGTAAATTCAAATTATATGTTACAATTTTTTCAGTTTCTATTTTTTGCGTTGTAAATTTTCATTATTTTCAATTCCAAAAATTTCTTGAATTCTTAAAGGAGTTCTTGTTTCGAATGGATAAACTTTGAAATATTTACTTGAAAAAATAAAAATTATACATTTGATTGAATTTTAGATGTAAGGATTCGAAACTTCAAAACTGAAGAAATTAATTGTACAAGTGTTTATTAAAAAATTCATGAATCATGAATAAGATAATAATGAAAATTTTGTCATGCATATCAATTTTTTGCCTATGTTGAATTTTTCTTATTTTTGATTCCAAAAATTTATAGGATACCTGAAGATCGAATTTCAAATGAATTGATTTTTGAAAACATATGAATTATTTATGAATTCCATTAAATTCATGATAAAAATTCCATTACTGAAAAAAGTTACTTTTTTTAGAAGGGATTTTTAAAGTTTTTGTTGTAAAATTTGACAATTTTGTCAAAATCAAAAGTGAAAACAAGTTGCAATTCAAAAATAAACGTGCTTCTTGAAGAAAAATTGAAAATTCGTTTTTTTTAGGTGTATTGAATTTTCATTATTTATAATTCCCAAATTTACCAAAATATCTGATGGATATTTTGCTACCTAAAAATATGTAAATCTTAAAATTATTTTTAATTGATAAATTCAAAATCTGTCAAAGGAAAACTTGGAGACTAGAAAACTTTTTTGCCTCTATTTTTTGTATGTGTTAAATTTTCATTTTTTCTGATTCCAAAACTTTCCAGGATACCTGAAGATCCTTTATCGAGTGAATAAATTTTAAAATGTCAACTTAAAAAATTATAAATTGTATAATTCGTTGAATTCATATAAAAAAATTTCAAATTTTGTTTCTGAAAATAATTACTTTTTTTATGAGGAATTTCCACTCGTCATTAAAAAATGAAAATCGAAAGTGAAAATCATTTCAATTTCCAAAATACACAATATTTACAAGGAAAACTTTGATACTGAAAATTTGTTCATCTCTTTTTTGAACGTGTTTTGAATTTTCGTTATTATTTATAATTTCTAAATTTTCCAAAATATCAAAAAAAATTTCTCATTTCAAGTAAATGAAATTGAAAAAAAAAAAAAAAAAAAAAAACTAGAGAAAATGCAAACAATTCATTTTATGGAATTTCAAATCGAACTTTAAGATTGAAAAAATGATTTGTTTTTTCACAAAGAATTTTAAATGAATTTAAAGTAAAATTGGAAAATCATGTTACTCAAAAACATGAAAAACCAAAGTGAAAATCAATCCAAAATAAAAAAAAAAAATAACACTCTTTAAGAAAGAAACTCTGAAATTTAAAATTTTTCAATTTTTTTTAATACAAATCTTGAATTTTTATTTTTCAAAACTTCGAATTTTCCAAGATATCTAAAGAACCTCCTATTGCTAGTAAATGGATTTAAAAGAAACTTAAGGAACATAAGTTATTTAATCGAATTTCAAACGTGAAAATTTGAAATTATAATAATGAAAAAATAGCTGCGTTCTTACAAGGAATTTAAAAAATGTTAATAATTAAATTCGAAAATCTTCATTCTAAAAAACACAAAAATCAAAAGTGAAATCATTTTGAATCCGAAAATAGTAAGATTGAAAAATTTTTTTTATTCAAGAAATCCAACGAATAAATCTCCACATGCATCATTCGAAACTCAAAAAATTGGCTTGCAAACAAGAAAGTCAAGTTTGATAATAAACGACGTGCGAATTTCACATCAACAATGAGGATGATAAGAAACATGAAAGTTACTGTAATCTCGTAACTCGTTACTATTATCGTTACTTTATAAAAAAAACCTCAACCTAAAACCTGACCTTTTAGAGTAATCCTAACAATAAGATAATTTTTTCATACATCAATAAAAATTTTAATATTAAAATAAAACAAACGATCAATAACAAAATGTGTCTGAAATTCCAGAAGTTGAATTAATAAAGAAAAACTTAAAAAATTAGTTTATGATTTCTACCTAAGACTAAAGTGAAAAATAGCAGGTAATTTTGGATTGTATCTACTAAACATCAATAATTATTTATTATTTCAACTATAAGAAAAATTGGAAAAAATATTTCTTTATTTGGTTCGTTTTTAAACGTTTGGAACCTCAAAACATATACTTCAAATATAACTGACATGTCTCATTCCAAGCTTCAACTGTATATCATATTAATTAAGAATTTGGAATTCATAACGACGATTGACCTTCCGATTCACATTACACTTGCTGTTCCAATTTTGTGATTATTTTTCAAAATTTTCCTAAAATAGGAAAGACTGTATTTATGAAACTTCAGTTTTTAAAATGTTATAACGGGATTATGCCGTATTATACAGTTCCTGATGAGGGCTTAATAAAAATCCGGAAGCTAGAAAGAATCATCGGCTCCAAAAAATCACTTTTTGAAATTAACAAAAAAAATGGAGCGTTACTTAATTTGAAAAACGTATCTTATCTTTCTTGCAAAATGAAATTTCGTTCGGTGAGTAAGTAATGCTTACCAATAAAAATAGTAAAATTAAAAAAAAAAATGACTAATAATAAAAAAATAAAAATATCATTAAACAATACTAGAAACTACTCATAAAAACATTTCCTTTTTAACTCCTAAGCTCTTAAAATCAGACCATCATAACAGACATGCCTCATTCCGAGCCTCAACTGTATCAACTCCAATTCCTAAAATCCCAAGTACACCCTCCTTTTTTTTTATCCCCTTCTCTTTCGCATTCTGCCATTCTTATCTCTCTCGCACAAAGAAATTTCGTTTGGTGAGTAATCAATGATAAACAGCCGATGGACGAACCTTCTTTGTCAAGCGCGCCGAGATAATTCCTTGGCGCGGCGCAATCGCATCGCGGCTAAACATCCGTCCAATTTTAACCCGACGAATAAATTCGCGGATTATCGCTCGCGGATTTGCACATCGCGCGCGCACATTTGAATAAATAATTATAAAAAAATTGAAAAATATCGACCCAAAATCGAGTTTTCGACGTTCTGAAAACTGGAAAAAAACGCGACAGTGTGTTCAAACTGACTGCGTGGGTGGAAAAACGGGAAAATTTGGGGAAAAGCGAGCGGTTGGGAAAAGGTCGATGGTTGAGGCGCGAATGCCGGCCAACGACTGATCCGTCGCCAACTTCGCTCAACTTCGCTGCCGTTTTGCCCGTTACGCAAGTGCACACGTATACGAAAGTTCTGTTCTGTTCAGTTCTGTTCTCTTTGCGTGACGAGCTCGGGTTTCGATTTTTTTTCGCGTCGATAAAGTCGGAAATGGAGGAACAGCTGATCGTATTTTCCAAGCATTTCCGGCTTTTCAAAATGTAGGAGAAATTCTTTGTAGAGGTTATCAAAATTTGGTCTTCCATTGATGACTTCTTTTAGAATAATGGATTGTTGGGTCGGAAGGTAATTTGAAAAAGAGTAAATGAAATGTACATAACATTTGAACATTTCAAACTTCATGTACGTATACACTGCCAAAAGATTGGTTACGGTAATGACCAAAGCATAATATCCAAAAAATATTATAAGACCAAATTTAGATCAATTTTAGACAAAAGAAATTTATTTACTGTTGATTTTACATATTCACGTAATTGTCAAGAGTTCGGAGGTCTTTGAGGACAGAATTCACGGTGGGCCTGAACCATGTTTAACTGGAAGGTCCTTGCGTATGACTTTTTTCACCACTTGATTATAGTAGATCGACCTAACACGAATCATTTGAGCCAAAAAACAAAAAAATCCAGAGGGCCCTTTTGAAGTAAAACTTCTTAGGCGGCATTATCACTTTTCTAGAATGTAATTTATGCAGGGAGTAATTTGGAGATTGTACAATGTAAGATGTAAGGCTGTAGTAATTTCTTTTGGAGGGAGTAATTTAGAGATTTCATAATGTAAGATGTAAGACTGTGAGACGTAAGAGCGTACTATTTTCGATTGCAGGGAGTAATTTTGAGATTTTTTTGTAATGTAAGACTGTAAGATGAAAGGCTGTAATGTTTTCGTTTTGAGGGAGTAATTTTGAAATTTTGTTGTAATGTAAAACTGTAAGATGTAAGGCTGTAATAGTTTCTTTTGGAGGGAGTAATTTAGAGATTTTATAATGTAAGATGTAAGACTGTGAGATGTAAGAGTGTACTATTTTCGATTGCAGGGAGTAATTTCGAGATTTTGTTTTAATGTAAGACTAAAATGTAAGACTATAATGTTTTCGTTTTGAGGGAGTAATTTTGAGATTTTGTTGTAATGTAAGACTGTAAGATTAAGACTGTAAGATGTAAGACGGTAATATTTTCTTTTGGGTGGGAGTAATTTAGAGATTTTACAATGCAATATGTAAGACTGTGAGATGTGAGATTGTAATGTTTTCGATTGCAGAGGGTAATTTTGAGATTTTGTTGTAACGTAAGACTGTAAGATGTAGGACTAATATTTTTTTTTGGGAGGGAGTAATTTAGAGATTTTATAACGTAAGATGTAAGACTGTGAAATGTGAGATTGTAATATTTTCGATTGCAGGGAGTGATTCTGAGATTTTACTGTAATGTAAGACTGTAAGATGTAAGGCTGTAAGATGTCAGACTGTAATATTTTCTTTCGGAGGGAGTAATTTACAGATTTTACAATGTAAGATGTAAGAGTGTAAGATGTAAGACGGTAATATTTTCTTCTGGGAGGGAGTAATTTAGAGATTTTACAATGTAAGATGTAAGACTGTGAGATTGTAATACTTTCGATTGCAGAGGGTAATTTTGAGATTTTGTTGTAATGTAAGACTGTAAGATGTAAGACAGTAAGACGTAAGTCAGTAAGATGTAAGGCTGTAATATTTTCTTTTGGGAGGGAGTAATTTAGAGGTTTTACAATGTAAGATGTAAGACTGTGAGATGTGAGATTGTAATGTTTTCGATTGCAGAGGGTAATTTTGAGATTTTGTTGTAATGTAAGACTGCAAGATGTAAGACTAATATTTTTTCTGGGAGGGAGTAATTTAGAGATTTTATAATGTAAGATGTAAAAGTTTTACTTCTAACGCGTGTTGATTCAATACGTTCCAATTTTTTTTTTTTTTTTTTTTTTTTTTTTTTTTTTTTTTTTTTTTTTTTTTTTTTGAAAAAAACTATTCATGTCTAGCGCAGCTTCTCATGATGAGTATGAACCGAGTTTTTTGGTAAAATCTTTTCATGTGTCTTTTTTTCACTTTATCATTAGTACTTAGACTGAAAACAAATCATTTGAGGGCAAACGAAAATATTTAGTAGTCGATCCTTTCCGAAAAGCCTTTTCTTTGTCTAGCGCAGCTTTCCATTATGGGTATTTACCAAATATTTTGAAAGATGTTTGAATACAGACGAAATTAAAAAATAGACGCCAGTGATTTATTTCTATTAAGAATCAAGTTGTATGTCAGATATAAGCACATTCTTTTATAAAATAAATTAAAAACCCATATCATGTTATACTGCTTGCCATATATGTAAAAAAACAACTTTTTGCGAAAAAGGCTCGTTGAATATTTTAGTTTTCTTTCTAGGATGTTTTTTTCTAAATGTAACTACTATTATCGAGTGACAAAAGTTATATGACAAGATTTTACCAAAAAATTTAGTTCATACTCATCGTGAGAAGCTGCGCTAGATATAAAAAAACAGCTTTTTTCAAAAAAGGCCCGCTAGATTTTTTTGTTTTTTGGCTCAAATGATTCGTGTTAGGTCGATCCACTATAATCAAGTGAAAAAAGTCATATGCAAGGACCTTTTAATTCAACATGGTAAATTGTTGTCGACATGGTCCTGATAACTGTTGACAACGTTGTATATACGTTTTTCATTTTGTACTCGAACTTGGCTCATCTTCTTTCGTATTGGCTGTCCAAAATTCAGTTCCCGTAACAACTTATAACGTTTGACATTATAAACAAGTGAATAATTCAATAAAAAAAAAATAAAAATAGTTGAATAGTTCGAGAAGTTGGATAAAAATAATAAGAAAATATGGACATTAAATTAGATGGACATAAAAATTTTTGGACATTACGGTTTAGACATTGTGGTCGCCTACCAGAACACCAATTTATGAACGAATTTAAGTTTTTGAAAACTGCTGCAATGGTGAAAATTCGACCGGATCTCGAAATTTGGAAGAATTAAAAATCGGAGTCGAGGAACTTTCGTCTCTAAATTCAAGAAGTAAAGATACATTTTTTCTGCAAATTAAAATAATTGGATTTTGAAACTGTAATTAATTTCGATTTAAAAATATTTGCATTTCCAAGAATTTTTTACCACTTGAACTAAGATTTCTTAATTTCAATTTTTCATGTTATTACGTTAAACTATTTCGTAATAATTAAACTTTGAAAATTCAAATACAATTAAACCAGATATAAAAAATTGAAACTGGAAAAGCAATGTAACGAATTTATTTGGGTATTTAAAAAATACGTCCATAAATTTGTAAAGTTTCGTCCAAAGCATAAGTGGCTTTAAAAAAGTTTGGATGAACTCCAGAAGTTGTAGAGGTTTTTTATATCATGGAAAAATTCTGAAATGTCTGACTGTTAAACTTTTCACGTATTTCAGAAAGAGTTACATTCTTTTTTTTTCTTTTTTACGTAAAAATATTGTGAAACCAGCAGCGCAGAAAATTTTTTGAATTGAAGCTGAATAATCTTTTACTTTAAGTTTTTATTCCTACAATAACAATATTTGACAAAAATGGTGAATTTGTAGTTTATCGGAATTGAAAGATCTCAAGATTCAACAAATTTGGAAATTCAAATCAGAAAAATTTCGTATCCAAATTCAAAAATTTGATCTCTACAGCTTGATATACTTGGATTTTGGTTTTCTGTTCACTCAAATTTAAAAATTGTTGAATCCAAAAAAAAAGGAAGTCCAACATTCTGAACTAAAATTAATTAATTTCCATTTCCTAATTTATAATTTAAAAATCCTGAATTTAACATCAAACGATTCCGTTATATTCAAACCCTTCAAATTTGAGAAAAGAATAAACCCTGATGTAAAAAATAGCACGAATTTTTTCGCATATTTTAGATAATTTTCATCAATCTATAAAACTCGGTCGAAAGTATAAGTAGATATAAAAAAGTTTGGACAAACTCCAGAAATTGTGGAGGTTTTTTATATCATGGAAATATTCTGAAAGTTCTTTGAAAGGCACTGTTAAATTTCTGACGTATTTCACAAAGAGTTTTATCATGATTTTTCATCTTTTCTGCGAAAAAAATATTGTAAAGTCAGCAGCTCAAGGGAAATTCTGAACTAAAAATGTTGAATCTTTTACTACTTGAGAAGACTCAAAAATTATGCATAAATTTTGAAATATAGATTGCAAAAAAATGATAAATACTCAAAAAATAGAGCAGAAAATGTACGAAAGAATGAAAAAATGTTAGATCATGTCGAATTTTGCAAAAAAATTCTCATTTTTTGAAAAATTGAATTAAAATTTAATCTATCCAATTTAAAATGGATACAACTCTTCGATTCTAAAATGCAACATTTCAAATCCTATAATTTTTTATCAAATCATCAATAGTGAAGTTATCATATTTAAAAATTCCAGTTAAAACTTTTTATTCTGTTGATAAGTGTTTGAAACATTTAAGTTTTCAAGAATTTAAATTTTTGAATCACGGCATTAGAAATATTAAAATTTCGTTCCTAGGTTTTGAAGTTTATTTGATTCTTGACCTTTCAAATTTCTAAACTCTCGAAGATTTCACTCGTCATTTTCTAAAATTAGATTATTTAAATTTCTGAATCCTTTTTTATCTCTACGTATCTGATTTCGCATTCATCTATTCTAAAATTCGAAAATAGCTGATTAAAATGCTCGGGTCTCGGGACTTTTCAATTTCGTACTCTAAAAATCAATTCAAATACAGTTAAATATCAATTCAAACTTTGAACTACTTGATTTTACATTTTTAATTCCATGCTTAAGGAATTTTTCACAGGTCATTGAATTTATATTTTTGAACTTTCCAACATCAAAAACCAATCTATTAATCTAACTGCAATTTTTAGGTATTAATAATCTTAAATTTAAATGACAGAATTCCAAACTTTGAATAGAAACTGGTGTCAAAATTGTGCATCAATTTTGAAAACAAGAGAAAAAGAATAATATTTTATTTTTCCATATCTTTATATTTTTCAAATAAAAATTCACTTTTTTCACTTGAATCGTGATAAATATTTTTCACGGATTTGAAAATATTCCGTTGAACTTTACGTTGTTTCCGTGCTTTAATCGTTGAATCAACTTTGATCCCACGCTACAACGCACGCATCCGACTGCGCAAACTTAATCGAATGAAACGAGTGATGGTTTTATAAAGTGAATATCAGTTGATTTGATTATATATTTTCTTATCCATCAGCTATTACTCACTCTTCTGTAAAATTTCGCAACATTCACGTCACAAGTCATTAAGTCGCTCTGATAAATCCCCAATTTTTTACAAAATAGATAAATTTCGTACTTCCAAAATTTTCCATAGCATGGCAAAAAGAAGAGGCAAAAATTCTGGAAAGGTCATTTTATCTCAAATCATCCAGGTTATAGAGGTTAAAAATTTTTACAGCATACGTGTATTTTTTCTTTTCGTTTGAATTTCAGTTGTTTAGTCGTAGAGAATTTTCAAAATACCAGTTAAAGTTGATTCAATTTGATTGAAACGTTAATTTTTCTTTTTCATTCAATAATTCGACCGAAAATTATTCTGTTTAAGTTTTTTTTTATTTTGTAGGTAGAGTAACATCATAACAGCGAAAAAAATCTGAGCTTCATTTTTTGACAAACAGTGAATTTTATGGAAAAAATCGAAAAATTTATAACTTGAAAATATTAATATTGCTTCGTTTTGTTACCACTGTTTTCTTGAATAACAAGTTAGTTAAATAAACAAAATTTATTTAAATATCTAATTGTCGAAATTCGTTGTTTGGGAACTACATTTTTTTGAAGTGGCATAGTGGCTGTTATTTTGATTTTTGTTGAAATTCATCAGTAAGGATTTACGTTCAGTGATACAAAATTTTAAAGCTCAATAAATTGATGAAAGCTCTATGATTATCAAAAAAAATCAAAAACTTCTAGTTTCTTTACTTCCGAAATTCCCTACGACAAAAGAACTAAAATTCAAGTCAAAAGAAAAAACGCACGTATCTTATCAATTGCGATAGAGAAGCTATAACAAATGTTCACGCAAAAAAAACCAACCTGAATTACTTGGATAATTTGAGACATGACACCCAACAAGTAACTTAAAAATCGTCCCACTTCTTTATCAATAAAGTTACGAAATTCGTCTCCAATTTTTTCGCCAAATCACAGTGACGATCACGATTATCAAATCGAGATCATTAATGACACAATTTTTCATCCATCAATCAAGCGATGATTGAAAAATTGTTTCAAGTTGATTGAACGTTTTTATCAAAGCAGAAGCAAAATGTTTCAAGTGGAACAACGATGTTTTCTTGGTCCAACAAATCGAAAAACGTTGTAAAATGCCGCATCAATATTTTTGCATTAAAATGTCATCGATATTTCCAAACTCCTTTTCCTCATGAACCACGAGTGACATCATAAATGGCGATTGAGGCCAAGTAAACTGAACTCATTGTCGTTGAAACTAGCGTTCGCTTCATCCTCTCTTCCTATGACAATTTAATTAATCATTGTTTCTCGTTAACGTTCCATTAATAGCTTGACGAAAAGTTTCATATTCATCAACAATGGACTTGAATCTCCTTTTTAAAAACTCTTGAATTAATTTTTTTTTTCTAAATTATTTACGAAAAATATGGACCATTATCTTTTTTCAATTTCACACTGACGACAATAAATTTCTCGATTTTTTCTTAAATCAATCAAATTTTTCAAATTCCTTAAAATTTATTAAACTGCATATACAATACAAAATTTCAAGTACACATAATAACATCTTATACTTGTCAATTTTTTAAAATCATTTCTAAAAAATCCAATCTATCCAATAACTGGGAAAAATTTACGAGCAACGAATGAGTTAAAAAAACTTTCCACAACTTTCGACATTTCTTCGTTATTCTTCGCAATGAATATTCGATACCCGAAAGTGCGCAAAAATCAAACAAACTTTCGAGTAATTAAAACAAGAAACACCGAAAAATCGGCAAAATACTTTACAACAGTGCTTATTATCATTACGTAACTGATTTCAAGTGAAATAAATTAACTTTTTTAGGCATGAAAAAAATGATGATTTTATTGTAAAACTGTGATACGCGAAGTTGCGGAGATCGCTCAGAAGATAACAAATTAATTGTCGAATATATAAAGATACTGAATAAAACAGCTATTTCTTGCGATGCATTTTTCTGCGTTTCATGATTATTTCAGAAAACGAAAAATTAGGTTGTTTTGAAGAATCGAGGATTAATCTCAAGACTGAATATTTCATTGACTTTCTGAGTTATTAAATCAATCATAATTCACGAGTGAAAATAGTTTTGGAAAAAGTCTTAATTATTAATAGTCTCCAGAAACACGGAAGTATTGAAAAAAATCGAAGATACTTACAAATTAAAGATTTAAGGTTAAATTTCATATTCCCTTGATTATATGAAAATTAACCTAAAATCACATTAAATCGTATTCAACTATAAGAATTATGAATTTTGTATTTTGTTTGTTTGCGAGGATCGTGATTATATTTCATATATTGCATATTAAAAAGAACAGTAAAAAAAAACAATAAAACAATGTGAACATTCTAACAAAATCACGTCGGTGTCAATGTCCCCAGATTTCTCGAAATAGTGGAAAACATGAAATTCCAAAATAATTCGGAAATATTTTAAAACCATAGAAATTTTTAATGATGTAGAAAAATTCATCTTTAAATCACATTTAAGTATTACCTTTGTAATAAATCTTAGAGAAAAAAGAAAATGATGTTGTTAACTTCAGTATAATATAGAATTTCTCCTGTCAATTTGCAACATTAGATATATTAGGAACTATTATTATAGAAACATCAGAAATCTAGCAGAAAATATATGGCTATAACTAGAGGAAAGTAATGACTGCATAGTTTTCATACAGCATCAAAACACATCTAAAGTAAAACATCTTTAAACATTACATCTCCATAGTAAAATTACTATATTTATCTTTCACATACCAGACATAGAAAGAATTCATGAAAAGAGTAGTAAAAGTCCTATTGTCGAGGAAAAATTCTATTGCGGTATAGTAAATTTCGAGGTATAGAAAATTTACCACCCTACGTTATGGGAATTTTATAAACTTTTTTCACAGTGCATGTTGTTATCTTTTTGATTATTGTTTGATTGGGTAAGGTTCATTCATATTTATTTGTACATAACTTTTCATCGCGACACTTATTAATTACGTCTTTGGCATATTGGGTGAAAAATTTAGTCCCACCTTTCGGTAAAAACCCCGTGCCATTCATAATTGTGTCGATTTTCGCATTAACTCAAAAAACTATAATTTTTTACCGTGGCTGCTTATCAAAACGATTGCTTTACATCTCAAGCCCCCTTTTTCCCATTTTTCACTGTACCTGAATTTTCCATAGAAGACTGCCCAACCCTGCAAAGCCACCTCAAAAATTTCCTCGAAGCCGTGGGTCCCGGTTGATTGCACTCTTTCAAAATCACGACCCCTCCATTGTTATTATTGTTGAAATAATCGCTATTCCTGTCAATGACGACGCACAGCTCGGGTCGCGCGGGTTCCGAATCCGCGTTTCCGCAGGGAAAAATCCACGCATTTTTCGCATTCTTCTCGATCGTCACGCTTTTTCCACTCATGATCTTCATGAAAAATCGCCTTATCCCCTTATCTTTGCCACGTTTCCCGAAAATATTTCGTGGCCCTTCTTTCCCGTTTTCACGATCAACCTTTTCCGCTCGTTGAAAAACGTGGGAAAACATGGGCAAAATATTTTCCTTTTCTTTCTCCCTCTCTCTCCTTCGCTTCCTCCGAGTCAAGGCTTCAATTGCGTTATCATTTCGCAGATACCGACGTCGATATTTTCCGTGTGTGCAAATTGTCACGGTCTACTTTGTAACCGATATTGTTTTCTGTGCTTTTGCGTGAGCGGAATGATAAGCGAACGTTCGCGTACGTGGAGAGAAATGCGAAACAAGAGTTGCGAGATAATTATGAAGACATCGACACTTCAATAAATGATTTGTATTTCATCAACATTGAATTACAGGTGACTTATTTGATTCGTTTGGAAAAATCAAAAGGTAACGAGAATTTGTCGCAATTTTCAGTCCTATCTTAATTTGCAAATAAAGTAAGCTGGACCATTTTTCTTTTTTTCTTTTTTTCATCATTTTCCAAACATATCAAAATATAGAAAAATAACGACGAATATTGCCTAAAGTAATTTTTTTATCCGTTTGACCGGGTTTTTGTACGTGACGAAAATTCAGAACTTCCGTAACCAAAATTGTCGTAACTAGGACGATCCACGAAATCAATCGATAGGTAGAGAATAATTATACGTTAATTCGTTTCGACCGAAATACATGAATCAAGACTTTCGATTTATCACGAAAAAGCGTGATTAGCTGGTTTATACGTGTGACTGCGAGTTTCTTGAATAATTTAACTCAAACTTTATTAACCTTTAAACAAAAACCGTGCAACGTGGAAATCGATTTCCGTCGTATTTCTTTTCATTTCGCGATAAGCGATTTCTACGATTCAGTTTTTTCTTACACGGAATGTTTTAGAAAATTTTTCTTTTGGTATTCAACAATCAGTGATTTTTCAGATTATTTTTAAAGCTTTCAATTTATTTTAGAAACTGCTATTAGAGAATTTCCATTTTGGTAGTTTTTTTTTAATTAGTTGAAATTCGTGCTCCTTTATGCATTTTAATTATCGA
Organism: Platygaster robiniae; assembly: GCA_028476575.1. Taxonomy (NCBI): domain Eukaryota; kingdom Metazoa; phylum Arthropoda; class Insecta; order Hymenoptera; family Platygastridae; genus Platygaster; species Platygaster robiniae. Next base: position 19,812,744 of record CM052027.1, read on the forward strand.
TTAATTTGTTTCTGCGACTGATAAATAAAAAAGTGTAAATAATATTAATGCAAATTATTCAATGGAAAAATAACGAAATTTTCTTCACACATTTTTCCCGACAAAATAAAATTTTTAAACATTTATTCCGACTTTTTTAAACTTCAACTTGGATATTTTTGTGGTTTAAACATTTTTACATTATAAGCTGAAAATTCTTAATTGCAGATATCGAATTTTCGAATCTTCTTTATAGATTTTAATTTCCGATCAATTTTTTTCTACGATTTCAGGTGAATAAAAAATAATGCAAATTATTCAATAGAAAAATAACAAAACTTTCTTTATACTTTTTTTCCGACAAAATAAAATTTTCGAATATTTTTTCTGACTTTTTTAAACTTCAACTTGGATATTTTTGTGGTTGTAACATTTTTCCATTATAAGCTGAAAATTCTTGATTGCTCATATCGAATTTTCGAAACTTCATGCATTTGCCAAAATTTGTCAGAATTTTTCGATTTTCTTTTACAGTTCTTAGTTGGAAAAGATTTTATTGTAAAATTTTCCAAATTCACCCGGGATTTTTCAAAACTAATGAAAATCCTTGTTTTCTCAAATACCAAAATTTAAACTAATATAACTCAAACTTTTTCAACTCTTAAACAAACAAAAAATATATAAATTGGAAATCGATTTTCATCGTACACATTTATTTGTGTTTCACGATTAACGATTTCCACAATTTTGTATTTTATTAAACAAAAAAAAAGTTGTTTTGAAAATTGTTAACGATATTTTAGATAATTTTTACAGTTGTAAGTTACTTGTCAAAACTGCTATATAAAGAGGTACAACCCTCGGCTTCGCCTCGTGCTGCAATTTTTCGTTTCGTCAAACCAGGCATTTCCAAAACTGTCAATAATATACTATTTTTATCTAGCTAAAATTACTGTTTTTTATATAAATTTTAATTTTCGATATCCATTATTCACAGTTCACTCATTTTCAAAAAGTTTCAATTTTTTCATGTTCTACTGCGATTCCAGGTTGAAAATTGGAAAATATTTATTAGAATAAATTTCATTAGAAAAAATATGCTTTTTTTTTTCAAAATTTCGTGCATATTCTACAATTTTTTGTAATTTTTTCATTTATTTTTGAAATCTACCCTTACTTTTTCAAAACCAATGAAAATCCTTGTTTTTTCAAAAAGTGAAATATTACGCAGTTCAAGTCAAACTTTAAAAACTTTTAAACAAAACGCGTTGAAAAACGATTGTAGGAATCGATTTAAACATTATTTATTTGTCATTTAGCGATGAGCAATTATGTGTCTATAAGAAAATTCGTTTCAAAAATTGTTCATGAATTTTCACATCCATTTTTAAGATTATTATGACAGTTGTTATTAAATTTTGAAAACTTTCGATTAACTTAGTTCTTTGATCCTGCTAAATTTTTGTATTTTTTATAAACCTTGACTTTTCATATCCATTTGTTAACAGTTAGTGTATTTTCTTAACGTCCTGCAACTTTTCATTTTCTTCCAAAATTTAAGGTCAAAGGACTAAAGAATACTAATATTAAAAATTTCCTATTTTTAGCTAAAAATTTGTCAAATTTCATGCATTTTCTTTACCTTTTTCATTTTTCATTACAATTTCAAGTTTTATAATATCTTATACTGAAATTTTGTAAATACGCCCTCGTTTTTTCGAAAATAATAAAAATCTACGTTTCTTCGAAAATCCGAATTCTCCGATTTTGATTTTCGATCAAAATTATTTTCCTCAAACACCAGAAACACTATTCAATCAATCTTTTCCCAACTTATCGAACATCCTCAAACCCCCCAATTTTCGAATCCCACCAGCCTATTCCAAAACCACGCAATTCCCCTCATAATCTTCAACAATTTCCCAGCAAAAAAAATTCTCTCAACTCCACTCGCTCATTTCCCTCCGCGTATTTCTAGTATCCACTATCTCATTCGCGAAGTCACGTGGTCGCGTATCAAACCGAGCGCAATATACACATTTTTTTCTCCTCACTTTTACGCAACTTCCCGCAATAAAAACTGCACTTAAAACCACAAAACTTCACAATCCCAAAAACCGACAAAAATAATCCTATTCTCACCCAACAATTTTCAAAAAAGTTAAATTACCGCTAAAATAACCACACTCGCGAAAAGAAAAATCTTTACTCGAGAGAAATCGAGCAACGAGGAAAAGTCGGGAAAATGGCTTTTCCCGGGGACAGTAAAAGAGAAGGAAAAACGAGTGTTTTTCAGGGGTAACGAACCCGCGAGAAAACGCGAGACGGGACAGTTGCGCTTTGAGCACTCGCGCGCGTTCGACTAATTCTCGCGGACTAAGCTAAAGTCTAAATACATGTTTCATTTACCGAGCACGCCACCACCGACGGCGCTATCCGCGTCGTCTTCGTCGCAGTCGTTGCGTGTAAAGTTACGTAACCCCGATCGCCAGGGCATGGACACCGGCGCATTGTACCGGTACAAAAGCGACGTTTGTCCCGTTTTGCCCCGTCGCAACGCGAAAAGTAACGTCAATTCCAGTCATGGAAATTCGCGTTTCTCGAGACTAAAAAAAATTTCAGAATTTCCTCGCGATTCCGAGGAAAATCCTGCAGAATTTCAATTTTTTCGACTAGTCACTAATTCTTAGTAACTCGCTTTTCTTTTTTTCATAGTTTATAATGAAGTCGCGTACACTGAGAGAAGAGCGCAACACTGATTCTCTTGGTCGGCAATAATAACAAGTACAATATGCAATAACAGCAAGTACAATATAAATCGGGAGATCCATCGTTGTGATTGTGAATATACTCCACATTTATAATAATGAACAATTTTAGACACTTCCTCGTCGACTTGCTACACTGAGAGAAGAGCGCAACACTGATTTTATCTTGGTCCGCAGACAGGAATTTCGACGAAAAACTGGCTCTCCGAAGGAATCAGTGTTGTCCCCGCCACACGGATTATTGTATTCCGCAACACTCAGTATCGATACCTGAAGTATCGATACTATGGTTCGCGGTATCGAGTACTTTTCGCCGATACTCTCAGCAGGCCGATATGTGTCGGGTATCGATAACTCTAACCCGATACTACTCATACTCGACTAAATCAACCATACTCCACTAAGTTTCGAGGTATCGAACAAATTTTTAGGGAACTGGAACAAACTGGAAGCTCTTTGTTGAGTTTTGAGTTGTACCCGAATCTTGTGATTCTTGTACCTGAATCTTTAAGTGTGTCCCAAGAATAACCGAACTTTTTGGATGTAGAATAAAACACACATTATATTATCCTTAAAGTTATTATTCATTCAAAATAGCTTCCATTAGACTCAATACAACGTTTGGCACGATCAACCAGCGCATGCATAGATTTTTTTATGTCACTTATAGGAATGTTCTTCAGCACCTTGGTTACGGCTGCTTGAACGGCTGGGATATCATCATAAAATGCTCCTTTCATCTTGGTTTTCAGTTTTGGAAATAGAAAATAGTCAGATAGTGATAGATCAGGCGAATATGGAGGGTGGTTGATGAGAGAAATCCGTTTTTTTTTTATCAAAAATTCGTTCACTTTTTTAGTCTTGTGAGGTGGTGCATTATCGTGCAATAAAAACAGCTGTTTTCCTGATGGATATTCAGGTCTAACACGACAAATTCTTTTCCACAAACGATGTAAAACGCCTAAATAATATTCTCCATTAATAGTTCGACCTTCTGGAACAAATGCCTTGTGGACAATACCCTTCGAATCATAAAAAGTAATCAACATTGTCTTGATTCGAGACTTCTGAAAACGCATTTTTTTGGTTTTGGCTCGCCTTTGGACTTCCATTCAGCAGATTGACGCTTAGTTTCAGGGTCATATTTAAAGCACCATGACTCATCACCAGTTATGATCGAATCAAGAAAGTCTGGATCGTTTTCAGCAGTTTCAACAATGTCTTTGCAATGCTCCACACGAGCGATTTTTGGGTCTTCATTTAATTCATGTGGAACCCAACGCGAACAGACCTTTCTTTCACCCAGATCTTCAGTTAAAATTCTCCAAACAGTGTTTTTACTCGTATTCCATTCCTCAGCCAACATTCTCGTAGAAAAATTTGCATCGATACCAATGATTTCACGGACTTTTTCCACCAATTCAGCACGATTACTAGCTTCTGGTCGACCTGGCCTTAGGTTAGGTAAGGTAGGTTAGGTACTCATACAATCATCACCATAAATTTCTTTCATCAATTCGTATGTCTCAGCGAATTTTTTTTTCAAGTTTAACACAAAATTTTATATCTGCTCTTTGTTACATTTCTGTTTTGTAACATTAGCACTTTTTTTTCTTTTATTGAAATGGCTGTAACTTTCACATCTGTCATCCGATTTACATAAATGTAGGTGCGTTTGAAAGAGGATGAATTTATCTTTTTGATGCTTGATGAATTTTCAATGGCGCTGCATGTTATATGATTTAAATATAAAGTTCGGTTATTTTTAGGACACACTGTGTATAAATTAGCACAAGTTTATCTACCCACAATCGCTACGTCTACCCCCCCCCCCCCCCCCCAGAAAGACTGTTTTCTTTGGCGGGTATGATAATGGGGAAGCAGAGTAGCAGACTGACGAAAGAGCATCTTTCACAGCGAATTTTTTTAGCAACTTGCGAAAAAGATGAATGGAATTATTAAAAGTAAAATTTGTTTGCGAAATCACTAATAAACGTTTTTGAAAAAGAAAAAAACCATTTTTTACATATCCTTTTCCTTAAATGTGTGTAATAATGCATATTTCTTCATTACTACATTTTAGGTATTAATTATCAATTATCACTATTATACTTGGTGTCGAGTACACATAGTATCGATACTCCAGTGACCGATAGCCCGATACTAGTATCGGAGTTATTTCAAAGTATCGAAGTACTTATGTATCGATACTTTAGTTGGCATCGCCTATCTCTAGCAATAATACAGATATAACACTGACAGTCGCGCTCTGAAACACTCCTTATTGCGCGCCGCAATACTCATTGTGGTGGTCCGCAATATTCAGTATAGTTGGCCCTATTTTTCAAATTTCACACTCCGCGACACTCAAAACAGTGTTTTGACGAGCGAGAATCAATGGGACGTCCAGCAGTAATTATGAATACGTGTGGATTGAAATTAGTGATCTATTTTATTTGTTCCAATATTTGACAGGACTGTGATAAGATTTTTAAGGCTAACCTAATAAAAATTTTACTAAAAATCAATTCTTTTCAATCGACCCAACGAAAATCTTATAAATATATTTAACTTTATAGAATTTTGTCAAAATTTTATACGAATATCAACTTACCTTATTAATATTTACAAAAACTTTATACTGCTTTTTTCTTGAAAATGAAACTAAAATTCTAAAATGATTCGAACTCATTCAAAATTGTCAGATACTTTTGGCAAACTTTGCTTACAGCAAATGTACAACATTTTAAACCTACATTATAAGAGTATACGATGGGGTACATGATCCACGGCCATCATTCTCTTTCACAAAACAATGTTCTAATCCTTGTTACAAGTATTAATGTTTTCTGCTAAATAGGTAAAACATTTGATTTTATACATTTCTTTACAGATTTATGTTACATTTTTTGTTAATATATAATCAATAATAGTCTTATCATGCGAACATTATATTTTAATGATTTCTTATTAAAATAAATTTTTAAAAGGTTTGAATGAGTTCAGTCATAGATGAATTCCCAATTCTTGTAACATTATTTATATGTAGTTTTTATGAAAACAGTTTCAAAGGGGTTTATTAAGATTATTTAACCTCGTGATTAGTATACGAAGAGTAGAAAATAGAAAAAAATGTTATTTTCATAAATAAATAAAAAACATCAATTTCTTTGTAGCATGAAACTTATAAAAAAATTCAAACTCGTATTTATTAACAGACCGTAAAAACCCTTTTGAACTGTTTTTATAAGACCTCCATTCAAAAAATTTATTAAGAATAGGGAATTCTTGTAAGACTAACCACATTAAAACCATCTAAAAATTTATTCTTATGAAAAATTATTAGAATAAAATTACTGATCCGAGGGATCAGTGATTAACAGATTTATAATAAAATATTTACAAGATTACAATTTTATTTATTTTATTTTAATAAAAAAAAATATCATAAATCTTATGTAACTAGGTGAGTTCATATTCGTATAAAATTTAGACAAAATTCTATAAAGTTAAATATATTTATAAGATTTTCGTTGGGTCGATTGAAAAGAGTTGATTTTTAGTAAAATTTTTATTAGATTAGCCTTAAAAATCTTATCACAGTCCTGTCAAATATTTGAACAAATAAAATAGATCACTAATTTCAATCCACACGTATTCATAATTACTGCTGGACGTCCCATTGATTCTCGCTCGTCAAAACACTGTTTTGAGTGTCGCGGAGTGTGAAATTTGAAAAATAGGGCCAACTATACTGAATATTGCGGACCACCACAATGAGTATTGCGGCGCGCAAGAAGGAGTGTTTCAGGGCGCGTCTGTCAGTGTTATATCTGTATTATTGCGGACCGCAATACTGAGTGTTGCGGAATAAAATAATCCGTGTGGCGGGCACAACACTGATTTTTTCGGAGAGTCAGTTTTTCGTCGAAATTCCTGTCTGCGGACCAAGATAAAATCAGTGTTGCGCTCTTCTCTCAGTGTAGCAAGTCGACGAAGAAGTGTCTAAAATTGTTCATTATTATAAATGTGGAGTATATTCATCACAACGATGGATCTCCCGATTTATATTGTACTTGCTGTTCTAATATTATAAATTGACTGATTCTCTTTCCTGATGAGGGCTGAAATAAATAGCCGAAAGCTTGAAGTAGTTGCTGAAATGGTGTTTTGTTAATAAAATCCAAAATTATTATATTGGCTCCGAAGAATCGTTTTTTCTGGAATTGTCAAAGGTAATAGGAGCGTTATCGAATATAAAAATAAATTCTCTTTTTTAATTAGTGATTTTTTCCACCTATAGTTATTTTTAACTAATTATTAATGATTTTTCTATTACTTACGATCAGTCAAAACTTGCTAATTATTGTTGTCAGAATATTATAAATTAAAAATTATAACCATAAGTACACTCAGAAAAAAATTTGGTTTCTTTAACTAAAATTTTTTTCACCCGACTAAATTAGTTTAGTCACATACCAACCTACTAACATTTTTTATAATTTGACTGAATTTGTTTAGTAGAACGTATTTGGTACGATTTACTAAATTGTTTGGTCAGCTCGAATGTAGCATTTTTTCGTTTTAAATGCATAATATTTAGTTTCGAAAAAAGATCCTTACTCTTTCTAAAAATGTATCACATTAAAGTGACTAAATCATTTATTTGCATCGAAATGAAAAGCACATATGGTCGTTACACTTAAACTTACTGTAGTATTAATAAAAGATGTTTACTTGCTTTCGAAGATGTATTTGGTACGACTTACTAAATTTTTCATTCGCATCAAATATGATAGTACTAATACTTTGACTATTTGTTTATTCCTCTTAGAAAAAAGGTTTTATCATCCTACTATAAGTTTTTGGTAATTTTAACTAATTTTTCCATTAATATCAAACATAGAAGAACTGTTAATTCCACTTTCAACTTAGTTACTCGAAGAAAAAGTGTTTACTCCGCCATTGCAGGTCTTTAGTATAATTGAATTTCTTTTTTAATATTTGAAAACATGCAAGTATGATAGTTTTAACTTTCAATTCAGTCACTTGAACATAAATTTTCTTTTAGTTACACATTATTTATTTACATTCATATTTTAATTTTCATTATTATAATATTCATAATATTTTAGTTACACCAAAAAACAATTTTTCATTCCCAAAAACTATTTAAATGAATGTAACTAAAGATTTTTTTGAGTCAATCATAAAATACAGTAATTGTTACAAGACGCTAACGTTTTACGTAATTAACAATTTTAGTTGAATGTAAAATAATTATGCTACATACGCCTAAACAGATCAAGTTAAAAAAACTGTTTTCCTTAGTTATTTTTACTACATTAGCTCGATTGCTTTAAATATCTCTGCCATATACAGGATACTAAAAAGTTTAGCCAAATTTACTAAAACTCGGTTCACTAAATAAATTTAGTCAATCGTACTATATGTATATATTTTCTGAGTGTAGATTATTTTAAAGAGTGTCCGGTTTGCCTCGGGATTTTCAAGATATCAAAATATAAAATTTTCCAATAAACATCGAATTGGGACGAAAACAATAAACAGTAACAAACGAATGCATATGTATTTTGCAGCCAAGGGTTAAAACTGCCAATATAAACAATACAGGATGAGCCAAGATGACATGACATTCATTCGTTGTCGCACTGTCGTCGGAGACGGGCGTATTTATGGTTGCTCCGAGATTTCGGTGTGTCTTTGACTATAAGTGTTGTTTCCAATCTGGACTGAATAGATTCGCGAGTGCCGCGTTTTCTTTATCACTCCTACTGCAGATTGTAGTGTGTTTTAACAGTGCGAAAATTTCCCTGCGAATGGTGCTATCTCGATACTTCTGTTGCCGGCCGAAAGACGAGTAGGCCAAACAGCTGTATCAATAATCTCATTTTTCGAATCTTAGCTCCTAAAACAACATGCCACGCACCAAAGGGAATTCGAGCAATAAAAAAATGAATTGTCGCGCGTGTGATAAAGTGCTTACACCATCGTCGAAAAACGTCCCCTAATTGTGTGGCACCTTATCATACGGTCTGCTCAAAACAACAACAAATTTTGGACAACGGCGGATTCTCTGACTGCTGTTATCAATCACCATCGTTACTTCATAACATGAAAGCACCATCACAACAAACAGTGAATGTTGAGGACTTGCCTGTTACCCTTGATGCTTTGAAACAAATCATAAACAAAGCTAATGATGAGCTGTTCACCCGGTATAAAATCGAAACAAATGCCGTGGCCGACTCTGTGGCGGTTTTACAAAACAAATTCTAGAAATTAACGGTGCCCTTCATAATCATAATGAGCGTCTGAAAACCTTGGAAAATGCTATTGACTCATCCAAAGCCAACAGTGACCCCGAAGCCGTTATTCATGAAATTGAGGAAAGAACTCGTCGTGCTAAAAATGCCATCCAGTTCAACGTCCCAGAAAACAGCGGAAATATTGGTGAGTTAACATCTGTAAATCAACTTCTCTCATCCTTCCCAACTACTTTGTTCGCTCGTGCTGCTTTTCGTTTGGGGCAAAATCGGCATGACTCTAAGCCACGACCCCTCAAAGTCGTTTTTGATTCTGAGGATGACGCACGCTCTCTTCTTCGTAATAGAGAGTTTCTTTCAAGACACAATTTCACTGCCAAATCCGACTTGACACTGGCCCAGCAAAGACATCTTCAAGGTCTCCGTTTGGAATTTAACAATCGAATTATGAATGGTGAGGTAGATTTAACTATTCGTTACATATCAGGCACTCCTAAAATTGTCAAAAAGGGAAACACCTAAGCACGGGATATGCTACGGGTCAGAATTATCGTGATCTTGCTATCTACATTCAAAATGTAAGGGGTTTACGAACCAAGATGTCTGACCTAAGTAGATCAATTGCGGTATCTCATGTATCCTATGATATCATCATTTTCACGGAAACTTGGTTACATGAGGGAATACTTAATGCTGAACTTGGTTTATTTAATTACTCAGTTTATCGCTGCGACAGATCTGTAACTACGAGTATAAATAGTAGGGGGGGGGGGGGGGTTCTTATTGCGGTGAATAAAAACATTGCCTCGAGACTAATTTCTACACCTAATTCGGCAGTTGAACACCTTTATGTTGAAGTCTGTCACGCCTCGAGGAAGCTTGTCATTGGTGGGATTTATTTACCATCATTCAGTCCTACTTTGCTTTATGATCAAATAAGTGATATACTCTATGATATGCGAAATAGGTTTATGAACCATGAGCTTCTTTTGGCTGGTGATTTTAACCTTCTTAAACTAACTTGGGTAAATGATGCTCGGGGGTGTGTTTTCCTCACGAGTCCATCCACTACAACTCTTACAAGCAATGACACGAGAATTCTTCTGGCCTCGATTCAATATCTAAATCTTTTTCAAATTAATAATATAATGAACTGTAATGATCAATTATTAGATCTTGTTTTTTGTGCATCCAATAACTACGCCCTGACTAATGCGGAGGAAAATCTTATAATTATTGATAGACAGCATCCGGCTCTATGTGTGCAGGTTTCATTGAGTGTTGGTGTGCGTGATTACTCTGATGCAAAAATTATTTATGACTATCGTCTCGCGGACTTCACGTCTATAAATGCTCATCTAAATTCCTTTAATTGGGTTCAACTATTCTCTAACAGTCACGTTGATCAAGCAGTTAGCATTTTTTATGACATATTATATTATTTGATAGATATATTTGTTCCTAAGAGTAAATTATTGAGACTACCTTTCCTTCTTGGTTTGATTCGGAACTCAGGAATCTTATTATCCGGAAGAAAATTGCTCACCGCTCGTATAAGAATGATAGGACTTCTAGTAATTATGAATGCTTTTCCTACCTACGTAGGCTATGCAGGGATCGCTCAGAGAATTTATATAATGCCTATATCAGTAATATCGAGAATAGCATTGGGAAGAATTTGAAAACTTTTTGGAGTTACGTGAATTCTCTGAAAAAAGATAATCAGTTGCCCCATGTACTGCAGTTGAATTCTGTTACAGCGACTGAATTGCGAGATAAGGTGGAATTGTTTGCTGAGTACTTTGGGACTGTTTATGGTCCCCCTCGGGACCGGAATCCTCTCTTATCTTCGTCTCGCGTTGGACGTTTCGACATGATACAATTGGAACCCTCCGAGATCTTTGATGGAATACTGGGGCTGAGAGATGATTCTGGTCCGGGGCCCGATAACATTCCTAATAGATTCCTGAAAAATTGTATATTTGCGCTCTCAACACCCTTATGGTTGTTATTTAACAAATCGTTATCGGAAGGTAGAATACCGATGGTCTGGAAGGAGAGTCGGATTACTCCTATTTACAAACATGGTGATAGGTCTGATGTTATGAATTATCGCCCAATTTCGGTCCTAAATGCGATTCCTAAACTTCTTGAAAAGCTTATTTGTAGACATCTCGGTGATCGTTTTATGGATATAATAGTCAATCAACAACACGGGTTTACACGAGGGAAATCTACTATCACTAACTTGGCCATATTCAATAATAATCTTTCCTCTTCCCTTGATCAAGGTCGACAAGTTGACGTAATCTACACAGATTTTTCCAAGGCATTTGATAAAGTTAATCATAGTTTATTGCTCGCGAAACTGAAAAGATATGGACTTCAATACAACATTCTTTCTTGGATTAATTCTTACTTATCGGATAGAACCCAAATAGTATCGATTGGCGGTGTCTTTTCAAGATCTATTAGAGTTACTTCGGGAGTTCCTCAGGGATCGCACTTGGGTCCTCTGCTCTTTAATGTATTTGTCAATGATTTGATTGAAATTTTGGTGAACTGCGAGTGCCTTTTGTTTGCGGACGATGCGAAACTTTACCTCTCGGTTGGGTCTCTTGGTGATGCCGAGCTTTTACAGCAAGATCTGGAAAAGGTTGTGGATTGGTCCACCCGGAACGAATTACCGTTAAATATTAATAAATGTAAAGTTTTAAGTTTTTCAAAAAAACGAGATCCAATTATTTTTCCCTACACTGTCGATGGTTCTCGCATCGGATGGGTCACTGAGCATGATGATCTTGGTGTAACATTCACTTCCACATTATCATTTTCTAAGCATATTTTGCGCATCACGAGAGACTCATATAGGATGTTGGGATTTCTCAGTAGGACTTGCATTAATTTTAAGAATCCTAACACTTATAGAATGTTGTATGAATCATTGGTTCGATAAAAATTGGAATATGCATCTGTCATATGGTCGCCATATACTGCGGTTGATATTTACATTATTGAGAAACTCCATCGTCTTTTCCTTAGACGTTATGCTGCATTGAAGGGTGACAATATTCCTTACGACCTCCATGATTATTCTGGGTATTTATTGAAGTACAAAATCAGTTCCTTGCAAACTAGACGGTTAGGCAACGATCTACTATTCTTATACAAACTTCTGAATGACTATATTAATTGTATTGAACTCAAATCTCTTATACCTATGCACATACCTTCAAGATCTCTGAGACCTAGGATTAACAATATTTTTTATCTTAATACCCATCGTACTGATTTTGCCTCAAATAATACCCTGAATCGTATTTGTGCGGAGGGCAATAACTTGGCGCATAGATTAGATTTCTTTGATCCTTCCCTACCTTCTTTCTTATCTAATTTAAAGTCTATACTGTATACTCGATAATACTTTTATGTAAGATGTATATATCACTAAGCGAATTATAATATTTTACTGTGTTCACTCGTTTATTATCGATTTCTCTTATGTATCTGGTCTTATTGTATCATTACTCTGTGCGAATTTGTGTGTGCAACATAGGACTTTGTACCATCATTATTTTTTGTATAATGGGTGCATACCCGTGCATTGAAAATAAAAATAAAAAAAAATATTAAATTTTTTCAATAAACATCGAATTGGGATGAAAATAATAAACAGTAACAAACGATTGCATATGTATTTTGTAGCCAAGGGTTAAAACTTCCAATATAAACAATACAGGATGAGCCAAGATGACCAGGACACCCGAGAAATATAGAGGTCATTCCATCTCAGATTTATCACCAAAATTTAAATTCACCCAGTCATGTTTTTTTTTTTAATTTTGACATAAAAAAAGACGACACGTATTTTTTTTGTTCGATATGATATGTAAAATTGACATGCTATTGTTATTCATTCTTTTATAGTCTGATGAAGATATTTTGCCAAAAATGCTTGAAAGGAGTTTATTTTTTGACCTTATCGTACACAAAAAATATTCAATATTTATTGATCCGAAAAACATGTCAAACTGTGAAACAAACTGCATTCACTTTGCAAATGTTGCAAACTCTGCAAGTTTCAATGCAAATTCAATAAATGATGTAATGAGATTACATCATCATCATCAAAATTGAATACAAATCATCAGCATGTATAAGAATATAAGGAATTCGTTAAAACCGAACAATATTTTAAATATTTTTTTTTCGTTACAAACAATTTCAACAGCTTCAAAGTATGGAAAACTAAAGAAAAAAATAATGAAAAAAATTATATCGAACGGATATATGTGTTAATTCTAGTTTCATCCGTGAAACGCGTGTTGAAGATACACAATAACGTAGGTACAATAGCAGGAAACAGTGTACTTGTGTCGCTTTTCTCAGTCGTTACAACGATTGTTCCATGTTATTGAAGACGAAGTCATAAAAGAATATGCTGGTATTTTCTCATTTCCATATCCAAAAATACTTGTGATTTTCAATCTCATATTCATACATTTTCTTGACGAATTTAAATTTAGTCATGTCTAACACTATTTTCTACTCTTTGGTATTTGAGTTTAAAATATTTACTCAATTACACTAAGATATTCAACCACACGTAACAAAGTTATATACTAAATTAAATCACTGCTTAAACGACTGAAAACATTTATTATTCGTTGGATTAGGTTAGATCAGTTCAACAGATGTACCATTTTTTCATTCAACCCATCTCTTAACCCAGTTTTTCAAGTACGTAATTTTATGTGATGACGAAAAAATCTCGATTTTTTAAAACTACATGTGATGGTTCTTGAGTTGAATGCCCCCTCGAAATGTCACCGTCATCAAGAGACAAAAAGCTGACGACTTACATAAAACCATGTGGAAAGGCAAACAATCGTACGTGAGAAAACAAAGTTGGCAGTTGTTCAAGGCGCAGTCTAATCTAACGAAACGCCGCAGTGCCTCTTTGAATGCGTGATTATATGCCACATGTTTCGGAATAAAAAAAAAGCCAATAAGCCTCAGCAAAAATCGTGTTTTAGACACGAAATTTCTTCCAAGTCGAGGTGCAAACTCAATTTTTCACCAAAATAATAAAAATGTTTCAGTTTTCCTAATAACATTGAAACAATTAATTTTTTAAAATAATATCAGTATGTCGACAAATTATAAATAACTACTGATTACTTTAAAGTCATTGATAACTCTATCATTGACTACCCAAATTCATGTAATATCGAAAATTCAGATTACTTTGATACATGTAATTAAATTTGTACATCAAGAAACTCCAAATGACAATTATTCGAGTAAAGACTGTATGCAATCGAATGCATGATTTAATGATTCATGTAATTTTTTACTTATAATAACTACTTCTTTATTATCATTATTTTCAAAATAATTCACTCATTTCTCTTTCTATATAATTTAAAAAATTTTATGAATTTTTATTTTAATTGAGGGGCCGGAAAGCATAACGACATCTGCGCGCGGGACACAGTTAGAGAGTGAAGGAATGAAGGACTGAGCGATCGAGAATCTCCGATCATTCGGTCCTTCATTCCTTCATTCTCTAACTGTCCCGCGCGCAAATGTCATTATGCTTTCCGGCCCCTCAATTCTTTTTTTCTTTTTTCAAGCTTTCGTCTCGTACATTTCGGTCCTCTTTAGGAAATAAACCTTTACAAACTATTCCAAATAATCAATTATATCTAGATATAAATGAATGAAATTTGATCAGTCGTAGCCACGTAGACGGATCAATGACTTTTCAAAATTAAAAGGTATATCCTCTATATTTCAACCCCAATCAGGTCCTCTTCAGGAGAATACATGTCAAAGTGACCTTCATTATTCATTATTCAGTAATCGAATCTTCATGCACTGGAAACTCCCTTATTTTCGGGTCTCAGAAAGTAAACAAACTCACTTATTTTCGGATTAGGTTGGGTTGAGAGGAGAGCGCTTGAACCCCTTCTCTACCTTCTCTACTATTTTAAGATCCATCTGGATCGCAATATATTGATATTATGCTATTGACGATATCCATTCGTGTCGTAGGCGCGAAAAAATGTGTTGTTGTACGTTGCGTTTTGATGAAATTGTTATGCGTGTATTGAAAAGTAACGCAGTTTTTAACATCGTCATGCATTTATTTAATCACTTTATATTCATTTATTAAACAAAAAATTATTTTAATCACTAAAAAAAATACCAATGTGATAAACTATACAGATATTTAATAATGTACAATATTTTCACAGTCATGCATTCATTCTATCAAAAGTATTGCCGATTGAATGAAATTTACGACACTTAGTTATTATCATTATTATTTTTATTATTAAAACCATCATTATTATTATTTCTATATAGCTTTTTGGTTAATCAAGTAAAAGCTTCGAAAATAAAATATCTATTGATGTTGAATTTGAATTCACGCCGTTCCCGCGCGAAAGTGAGAGTCACGCAGCGTGAGAGAGTGGGGATAGAGGGGCAGCGCCAGGCCCGAAAATAACTGAGAAAGGCATCCGAAAATAAGTGAGTTTCCAGTGTATTCATCCGCCATAACAATAGCCACGTCAATCGGATTTTTATTATTCCGTTTTTATATAAAATAAAAAGTCAAGATTCATGTCACCTGACTAATCAAAAAATTTTCAAGTAGAGGAAAGAGGAACATTGCGGTCATATCATAACTCAAGAACGTAATAACAGCAACTGATCAATTATATCCATTAGTCAATCCATCGAACCAACATCATCAAAAAAAATTTATTCAACAAGTAGTTTCCAATAATCCTCAGAGCCAGTTTTTAAAGAAAGTTCAATAATAAATTGCCATTTTTGACAATGCTTTAATTTTAATTATTCATCCTAGGCTTTCGATTTAATGTTATATTCCTATAATAGATAAGTTCTATGAGATTGTAAATGGTTTGAAGGTCTCATGTACACATCGTTGGATTATCATATTTAACTATGTATTTTATTTTACTTTATCTTTCCAAGTTATTCATTCATTTGGAGGACCTAGTTACAATTCTTGGTGTTTTTGACAAGATCAAGATTTTTGTGTTTGAAAACTCTGAAGGACTTCATAATGCGTGAAATTGCATAAATATATTATTATCAGTTTCAAGATAGATGTTTGCGACTCTATCTATTGCGTCATTACGATGATATAAAAACTCGCGTTTGATTATTCAATGAAGGCCAGTCAGACACAATTGTATTACTCTAAATGATTTTTGTCAAATATATTTTAAGTTAAATGTATTTCGTGAGTTTTATTCGTGGTACATAACACTATTTATCCTTGGTCCTCTTTCAGGGTGTTCTGTTAAAAATCCAGGATTTACGATAAATAATGTGAAATAAGCATAAAACCGAATTTTTCATATCCATTATTTACTCAAATCAATTGAAAGTCTGTCTATATATGAAGGGTCCGCGTTCTAAACCTGTTGAGAGCCATTTCACAAATTTACAGGACGGGAGGAAAAAACGTTGTCATTTTTACAATTTTCGTTCTTTTTTTTTTTTTAGAATGTTAGTATTTTCTGTCCATTGAGTGTAAAAATTTGATGTGTAAGTTTTGCTATATTTTACCAAAAATTCCCGATTGTGTAAGGCTCAAAAGATATTCATGTTATCAACAAGGGTGTCCCGTGGTCTTAACCTGTTACCAGCTATGTCCTTTTTTTTCAAAGTTTTCAAAATGCAATTATTGAAAGTATTTGATACTTTTTGCTATAAAATATCATTGATCTGCGTGAAAAAATATTTCAGTCATTTTTTTGACGATGTATTTATTATTTTTGATATTGCAATATAATTATTATTTCATTTGTAAGAAAAGTTTTACATCAGTTCTTTGAAAAATTCTTGTTTATCTTCAGATATAATGTCAATAATCTCCATCAAATCAGCTTTCTTTTCCTTTGATAATTCTATTGAACCTGATGCTTCCTGCAATAGGAAATGCGCTAATATAATTATCTAATAATAGAACAAAATTATACAATTTTTTAAATCAGTTGTTGGTTCCATACTTTACGAATTTCACGACATTTTTAATCATCAAAACTGAATTTAGAACCTATAGAATTTGTTTTTAAAATGCCTAATTACCGCAAATTGTAGAATATCGTTGAATATTTCTCAATTTCGTTCATCCGAAATGGAGTTAAGTTATTCGAAATTTGAGTGAAAAGTCAAAATTTGAACAAATAAAAACATGATTGAATAAAAAAAAATTTTTTTTTGTGAAAATTATTACTTAGCAGTAGAATAAAATTATTTTTATATTGTAAAATTTTTCATTCCCAAAAAATGACATTTTTTTTTATCTGTGAGCAAGAAAAAAACTCGATTTTTTTCTCAAGTGAGAAAAACACTTAACTTTTTTCTGAGAGGAAAAATTACTTTCTAAAACAAAAAAAAAAAAAAAAATTGACTGAACTGCATTTATTACTGTAAGAATAAAGGAACAAGCTATACCTTCCTCATCAGAAATCACATCCGTTTTTCCAGTCTTATTGAATTGTTCGCAAATTGCGATTCGTTGTAAACAGTATGCAATTTGACAATACACTGCATAATAAAAAAGCAAATAATCAAAACACTGGAAAAAATCACACATACAGTGCATTAAGTGCGATGCATACATTCACAATATATGTACATTGCAATACCTATATAAAAAAATACCGCGATTAACCCCGACAAACATATACTTCGGCGCGAAAAATGAATAACCTATCGGAAAAAGATAAACTGGTATACACAATCAATATTAATACTAAGTCATATTTTTAATTGAAAAACATCAATATTTTTAACAAACTGTTTCAGGACAATTCGTTTGTTCAATGAGTTTATTTAATTATATTTTACTATTAATTAGTAACATAAAAAAGTCCGATAATTATCGGTAACGAAAAGAATTATCGATAATATCGACACCGAGAATTTATCGATATTATCGGAAATGTTTGTCACCACTACCCGATCGAAAAAAAAATGTCCGAAAGATATCCGAAAGATGCACGAAATCTGTATGCGGATATCCGAACAAAATATCCGACGGATATTTTTCTTATATACGAATGTAACACTTCCGGATAAAATGGCGGCGATTGTACCGTAGAGGATTTTCTAACATACATTCATCAGATGTATTAAGCATATCCGTAGTATATACGAAAAATATCCGTAGTATATCTTTATATATCCATATTTTTATTTTTCTCAACTGATGGAATGATTTTTGATACAATAAAATATGACCTTCCCGGTCAAATAATCCTTTATTGTATGTTTTTACACACATAAAAGGATTAATTCACCGAGAAAGTCGTATTTTATAACATTGACAATATATTTTTGATGGATAGGATTTTATATTGAATAGGCTTTCGGGTTCAAGGTTGGATAAAAAACAATTCGTGATGAGGCAGAATATTTTTATTTATTCCACGCATTCATTTTAGAACAAAAGAGGGTTCGCAGTACGAAAATTAAATTAAATTTATTTCACGTCTACCTCATTTAGTTGTCCTTCCCAAGTCTCAAAATTTTTTATGCGTACGAAGTTGACGCACGACATTTTCCAAATCTTTGAAGTTGCTGAAATAATAAAAATGCAAAGACGTTACAATTATGTACGAAAATGAAAAAAAAATTTCAAACGCATGTACAATTGCTCAATAATATTTATTAACATTGTTTTTTTATACTTACCAAATTATGAAATTAGTGAACGCCCGACCTCGATTTCATATTTTGACAATTTTTTGTTGACATTTGTTGACAAGCCATACATGTGAAAATGTATGCGAGCCGATATCTGTTATATATCCGTTAGATATTTGTTTAGTACATCGAAATATAGAAATTTCGATGATTTTAGTGTGATTAGAGAATATCTCGGACCGTATATCTTTCGTACATGTTCAAGACATTGGATTCCCAAATATCCGAGGAAGAGCATCTGGCGGATATCTTTCGTACACAAATCGGACATTATCGGACATTTTTTTTCGATCGGATTATTTCGATCTGGTAATAAACTAGTCCGTTTACTCAGGATCCATCATTCCCAGAATTTTGGAACTCAATCAAACGCTAGGTCAAAGTTCAAGTGAACCAGTTAAGCGATAGTTTCAAAATGGAATAGCGATTGGTATAGCACATAGTACGATGATGTACAAGTTGAAAGCAATTTAATTTACCTTCTTGATTGGCATTATTTGCGATGGGGTGAGCTGACAAAGAGAACGGCGGCTCGTCTTCTGCAACACCCATTGTCGCTGCTGCGGTTTGTTGATGATGCGTCTCCACTTCCGTCGCCTCTTCGCACCTGCGACATAGACATGAAACGTGCTTCCAGTTCGTGACAGTCACTTCCGAACACACAAAAAATGCCGCCAGAGCCGGATAGTAATATAATATAGTGGACGTGTCATGAAAAAAAGGCTTAACAGGTCTCCTGAATTCCCCAGGAAAATCCTGTCGCGACAAAAACCTTGAACAAGGTGGTGCTAGAACTATAATTTCAGAATCGAGAATAATCCTTGAAATATTTCATACTATTATGTGAAATAATTTTCAAGATACTTGAAACTATAATAAAAAGTTGCAAAACTAACATTATTGATTATAATTGAAAACATTGCGAATTCCGAATTTATTAAATTTGTTCTTTTCGTTAGATTGAAAATTAAATCTTTAGGATACGTAAGTACTTGTTTCAAATCATAATATTTTATTCAATACACTATCTTCTAAATTTCAATTACTTAACATTCTCGAAATGGAAAATTTATCGATTTCTTATGCTATCAAGGGTACATGAAAACATTTAAAAGTTGTAACGCAACGTTCCGCTCGACCCCTCCTCCTCATGGTGTCACAAATTGTCACATCTCCCCATTTTAGGAGTGTTACGTAATAAATGGGCGGCCCCATAAGATAACAGGGATTTATGGCAGGGTTTGGAAAGTCACTCAAAAAAGTGTAACTCGTCACGTTACCGTTACATGAAAATAAATGGTAACTCGTTACTGTTATCATTAAAAAAAGGAACGTTCCGTTACTTTTTTGAATAAATTGAATGTAAATAACAAAACATCGAAAAACTAATGATGAAAAATCAATATCAACGTACTTGTGGTTTTGTTTTAGAAATTGTTTATTTCAGACATAATAAAATGGTTTGAGACGGAAAAAGATTAGACATGAGCCCTTCATGAGTAATTTTTTAAGTAAGGAAAATCATTAAGCATTTCTTAATCTGTTCTTTTTGACCCTGAAAATGAGAAAATAATCAGTCAGCTTGTTCGAAGTTTTATATTTTTTTCAAGTTCTAAAAATTAATGAATATTCATTCAATGCTAGCCACGGAGAAAAATTTTGAAGAGAATCTTACGTAGCAGACATATGTGCCTTTCTCTCGCGCATCCATAAGAGCGTGCGCGTTAGAAAAAGACGAGACGAGATTATTGGAGTAAATATACACACGACGGTATCATGTTTGTTTAAGCGACGGATGAAACACGACCGCGTATCAAGATCTACCTACATTTTTAGTATTTTTCAGTATGTATAAAATGTTGCAGAATTTTGTAGTGTTTTCATAAATCTTGACTATTTTTCTGTACATTGCTTTATAGATTTCAAGAATTTCATGCTCTAGAATTCAAAGTTCATTCAATTTTATGTATTTAAGAGGATTTTTCGGGAAACAGTATCTATATGGGTTTTGATTTTTTTTTTAGTTTTTTCAGAACTTTTTCAGTTTTTTTACGATTTCAAGGATTGTTGAGTATATCTGAAAGTATTCGTATTTTTCAGGATGTATAAAATGTTGCAGGATTTTCTAGTATTTTTATATAAATTTTCATATGGCTTTCGAGAATTTCGAATGATTACATTCGAAGTTGCTTACATTTTTAATGTTTCAAAGGATTTTTCAGAAAACATTGTCTGAATAGATTTTCATTTCTTTCAGTGTCTATCGTATATTTCTTTAGTTTTTCTACGATTCGAAGATTCGTTCGGAATTTTAAATATTTCCGTATAAATTTCTGAAATTCGATTCTCTTGTTATTAAAGTTGTATACATTTTGAATGTTTCATATATTTACTTGTATTTTTCTATACATATTTTCTTTTTGCGTTTCCTAGTATTTATAGAATATTGTAAAACTTTTTGGTTTTTTCAAAAATATCTCTTTGAATTTCCAATATGAGATTTCCTAGAATTTTAAGTTTGAAATATTTGAAGTATTTCGATCGATAATAATAAACAATCAGGAAAACCGGTCACTCGGAGCTAATGATTGATTGATAAGTCCAAATCTTGTGTAATTTTATTTTTCTCTTTCTTTTTCCAAACTTTCGGAAAAAAAGAAGAAGCTGGATTTCAGCCGAAGAAGGCTGAAATCCAGCCTTCCTCGGGGACTACAATTGTTATACAGTGATTGCAAATCAACTTTGAAATGAGTTTAAACAAATATAAAAAATATAAAAAGTAAAAATACTCACTTAAAATAATAAAAACAATCAATGTAAATTCACATCGTTAGAAAATCCAAGACAATCACGTCGAAATTCATGGTTCACGTCACACCACTTCGTCAAATATAAAAAATCGAGACAATGCGCAACGAACCACGACGGTCTGAAGAATGAAACAAAAACGTCGATTAGGAATCCTCAAATATCAAAACTCAATCAACAAATCAAATTTCAAAATAAACGTACAGGTGATCAAAGCAGCCGAAAAGAACAATCTAATTTAACAATTTAAGGGGGGAATACCAATTAGATAGAAAAAACGGTCACTTGGCTTCGAGCGAGGATAGCAAAAAAAACTATCAATGCTAGTAATCTTTAAATTGTTTACGTATGCAGTATGTTATGTTTACAACAATATAAAAAAAATGTTGTTTCAAAATTTGCATCTAGCCTGTAGTTACAAGCGTGCAAAAAAAGAGTCTGCAAATTTGCGGTGTGACAGATAGGGCCTCAGGAAATTTTTCTATAGCAAAAAAGTGTGGATAAAATAGTTTTGTTATGACATATACTTGCCCTTGACGTTTTCAGATTTTGCGAAAAAAATTTTTTTTCGTTAATAAACATAAATAATCATTTTACTAATTGTTTTGTTTTTGATTTGCGAACTTTTATGGAAAAACAAAGCACTTTTTGCAAAAAAATCATTCGTCAAGGGCAGCATATTTGTTTCCTCTGTAATTGGCGAAAAAAATTATGCAAATTAGTTTAACCGTAGATTTGCAATTTGTCACACCGCAAATTTGGGGTACTCTTTTTTTCGCGACTCTAACTAGAAAGTAAATGCGAATTTTGCGAAAATTTTTTTCTATATTGTTAGTCAATATAACACACAACCTACGTACAAAATTTTACATTACGCGTAATAACAGTTTTTTCTCTATTCACGCCCAAAGTCAAGTGACTTTTTTTTTTCAATTAATTGGTACTCCCCCCTTAAATACTCCCCAAAATCTTGTCATATATGGGATTCAAATTCTTAGTGTCATTTTGTAAATTAATAGTCCTTTTATTCGTCTTAATGAATAAAATCTCAGCAATATTCCTTTTATAATAATTGTCTTCTTGATTTAAAATTATGACGTCATCCCAATCA
Source organism: Platygaster robiniae (assembly GCA_028476575.1). Classification (NCBI taxonomy): domain Eukaryota; kingdom Metazoa; phylum Arthropoda; class Insecta; order Hymenoptera; family Platygastridae; genus Platygaster; species Platygaster robiniae. The sequence continues at coordinate 19,835,450 of CM052027.1, forward strand.
AACTCATGATCAAATCTTATTTGGTGTTCAGTAACCACAGAATGTCTGTCCAAAGGTAAATTAAAATTATTTCGATGCTCTTTGATTCTAGTGCTGACTTTTCTCTTAGTTTCCCCAATGTAAACAAAATCACAATTCTTGCATTTAATTTTATAGACTACTCCTTTAAAGTCATTCTCAGATAAAACATCTTTCCCTCTTTTATTATATTAGAATTCAATTTATTAGATACTTTATAAATAATTCTTAGATCCTGTTTTTTTAACACACGATTCAAATTATCAGACAAACCTTCAACGTATGGTAAAACTAAAAAACTTTTTTTCCTACTTTTTAAAGCCAAATTCTTTCAGTCTTTAACATCATTTCTCAATTTGCAAAGTCTCCTATTCATGTATTTATTAATAAACTCAATCGGATAATTATTTGAAAGGAGAATCTTCTTAATAAGCTCAAAATTTTGGAAATGAAACTTCTTATCAGAAATCAAAAACGCCTTTTCAGTCAAACTAAAAATAATACTAATCTTTTGTTGTAGAGGATGTTTTGAATGAAAATCTATGTATCTGCCCGAGGCCACTTCTTTTCTAAACCAGTTAAACTCAAAATATTCAGTCTCATAATTCTTCATAATAGTTGTCTCTAAAAAATCCATTTTACCATTAATCTCAATTTCATGAGTAAATTGTAAACGTGGGTGATATGAGTTAAATGTGTTCAACAATTCATTAATTTTATCTCTTGGTACCAAAGCAATAATATGATCAACAAACATTGTTGATGATAATTATCATAATTTATTTTATTATCAACGCATTGTCTCGATTTTTTTTATTTGCTTAACTGTTTTTTACTTCGGTTTTTTTATATTTTTTATATTTGATGAAGTGGTGTGACGTGAACCATGAATTTCGACGTGATTGTCTTGGATTTTCTAACGATGTGAATTTACATTGATTGTTTTTATTATTTTAAGTGAGTATTTTTATTTTTTATATTTTTTATATTTGTTTTAACTCATTTCAAAGTTGATTTGCAATCACTGTATAACAATTGTAGTTCCCGAGGAAGGCTGGATTTCAGCCGAAAGCTTGGAAAAATAAAATTACACAAGATTTGGACTTATCAATCAATCATTAGCTCCGAGTGACCGGTTTTCCTGATTGTTCATTATTAACAATCTGACGGAGCGTACTGTTTTCCATTTATTATTTCGATCGATTTTGCAGAAAAAAGTTTCTTTGTAGATTTAGAGTGCCTTGAATATTTTTTGCATTTTTCACAGACTTTTCAGATTTTAAAAATTTTCTATTACTTTTATGAACTTCTACATACATATATTTTTTTTTTTTTTTTTTTTTTTTTTTAGCTTTTTTGGTACTTTTACCATTTTTTTTATAATTTACAGGATTGTTCAGTATTTCTGAAACTATTCGTATTTTTCAGTATGTATATGTTACAGGAATACTTAGTATTTTTATATAAATTGTTGTATAGATTTCGAGAATTTTGAGCAATAAAATTAGAAGATTATTAAATTTTCGTTTCTTAAAGAATTTTTCAGAAAACTGTGTCTCAACGGTTTTTGTTTTCTTTCAATATTCTTCGTATTTTTCAGTTTTTCCATTATATGAAGAATCGTTCAGTATTTTTGAATACTCCTATATTAATTTCTGGAATTAGATGCTCTAGTCAACAAAGTTGTATGGATTTTTTTATGTTCCATAGATTTAATTGTATTTTTCTATGTATGTATTTCCTTTTTGTATTTTCTAGTATTACTAGAATGTTATAGAATAGAATATTTTGGTTTTTTCAAAGGATATTTCTTTGAATTTCCAGAATGAGATTTCCTAGAATTGAAAGTTTAAAATATTTGAAGTATTTCGATCGCTTTTGCAGAAAATAATTTCTTTGTAGATTCAGAGTGTCCTCAATGATTTTTGAATTCTTTACAGATTTTTAAAATTTGAACATTTTTCTAGTATTTTTATGGTTTTCTATACACATATATTATCAGAATTCAATGCTCAAGGTATCGGAGTTTCTTGATTCCTGGAATCACATGAATTTTTGAAGAATCTAATAGCATTTATAAGAAAATAATAGTAAAATCTAGTATTTTCAATATTTTTCGTTTTTTTTATATTCATAAAATTACGCACATAGCATTTAAAAGAAAATAATTAAAATCTAATATTAATAGTATTTTTTCTGCATTCATAAAATTACACAATATTTTTGAAGTATTTTTAGTATTCTTCTAATTTTTTGTATCCATAAAATCACACAATCAGCATTTATGAAAAAATAATAAAAATCTAGTATTTTTAGTGTTTTTTTTTTTGTATTTGTAAAATTACAAACTATTTTTATAGTATTTTTCATATTTTTTTTTGTTTTCATAAAATAACAATATTTATATAATATTTTTAGTATTTTTTGTACTATTTTGTGTATTTATAAAATTACACAATATTTTTATAGTATTTTCAGTATTTTTTTTTTGTATTCATTAAACAACACAAGTTTTTCTAGCAAGATCTATATATTTTAATGATCCTGCTCTAGATTTCAAAAATTTTTATATATTTTTATGCAGATTTCTAATTGTAAGACTTGATGCTCCGAATCATGAAAGTTTCTAATAAAAAATAGCTCGGTATATTCTTTGTCAATATTTGTACACAAATTAATAATATTTCTCTCTGTTCCACTAAGAATTATAAATATAGAATTTCTTATTCGAAAATAAGGAAGTTAAAAATTTCTCATATTGCAGTTTCAGAACATTTCTAAAAAAGTTACAGATTTTCCTAAAAACTTGATGAGACTGATAAATAGTATATTACATACCTAGGACATACATTTTTTTTTTACGAGTGTGAAGTTTGTAGACCGAGGCGAAGCCACGGTTTACAAACTTCACACTTGTAAATAAAAAATTTCTGTGCCGGTTACATACGTTATTTTACGTATTGAGGGCTGGAAAACGAGTTTAGAGATTTTGAACTAGACGAGAAACGAGTTTTCTATGCCAGAGGTACATAAAGTAATGTGAAACAAAGAACAGGATTTTTGCTACTCGTTACCAAACAAAAGTAACTTGTTCCCGTTATTGTTACTTTTTAATTAATGTAACGTGTTACATTATCGTTACAGTAAAAAATGTAACGTTGGAGGGTAACAAGTTACTCGTAATTCGTTACTTCCAAACTCTGATGTATAATACTGTAAACAAACATTTAGTCTAGTGTAATGAATATAAATATATAAGTAATAAATATATTTCTATAAGTTCTAATTGAGTGATATATATAATTATATTAAATATAAATATTAATATTTATGAATGCACATATTATTATAAATATCGAATTTTAACATATAAATTTGATGATAATACAATATAAATTTTCAATATTTAATATAAAAATACATATTGTTAACCTATACAAAATGCTTGATTAATATAAATATAAATATATATTTCATTAATATAATTATATAAGATATGTTATAATTATAGAATGGTAATACTTTAGTATCATGGCTTTTCCCAAATATGACCTAAAAAAAATTTTTTTTTTTCAAAATTGACGTATTTTGGCATAAAACTTAGAAAATAATTAAGCAAGTGCCAAAATCGATGCAATTTTTTCTAAAAAACAATGCAAAAGTTGTCAAGTGACAGTTATTCTGTTATTTCAACTAAGTAACCGTAACGTAACATGTTACAATTTTCCAGGTACAGTTCCTCAAACCCCAATGTCATTTTAAAACATCCTCTCAGATTCATTTTGAAAAAGATTAAAATCCAAAAATCCTTCTGAAATTCCGCCTCAAACCCTTCGAAAGACTCTTCGAAATACCTCTTTTCCTCCCACATTTTCCCTCCGAGATATCAATAAACACCCCTCATCCACACACACATTCACACACGCATATACACCTCTAACTCGTAAATAAATTCGCCAAAACTCACATTTTAAAACATAAGCCCTCGGACGCGAACCCGTTGTCGTCGCCCCCGCATCCAGTAAATCCCGAAAAAACGGATAATCTCCGATGAAGAAGAATACTATTTTCTTTTGTCAAAAAAATGCACTCGGTTTTCGCGCGCGCGCGCACTTTTCCGCGTCACACAGATTTCACACACATACACACACACTCGCATCCGCGGATAAAAAACGCGAATCCGCAATGCCTTTTGCTTTCTTTCCCGATGGCGATTCGGGCTGCAAGCACATACATTCACAAGAAAACGTCAATTGGGCCTTGTTTTCATTCGGAAAAACTCGGGGGGATTCGCGGTGTTGCGAGAGCGAAGAATGGTAGGTCGTTAAGGGACGGCGTAACGGTTTTTTTGGGGGATGATTCAGCGATTTCGCGAATTCGGGAAACACGGAATTTGGGAAGAAAATTGAAGAAAATCAACGGCGTCGCGGGCAACTGCATTTGGGCGATGAAACGACAACGGGATTTAGAATGTTTGGCGAATTTTACGGCGGTAGCGCCACTGTACGGGCGGGGGTGAAAGGTGAAAGTATTGCGAAAAAAAGAGACCTTTTTATGGTTTTTTTGTGGGGATTTTCGATTGAGGGATTTCATTCTTTGGAATTATACGTTCTGAGGACAATTTTTGATGAATTATCTCAGGAATTGAACAATTTTTACGAGGTTTTTTTTACTTTATGTAGAATTGTGGAGTCTGTCGCGATCTGTTTTACCGGCAATAGACTGCAAATTTGGAAATAGTCGGTAATTAACGGTTATATATGTAATTAGATGCGTTCAAGTTCTTGAATATTCTTTTTAGCTTTTGAAAAGTTCTTTTAAAGTATGTATGGAAAAAAGAATCCCGGACAGTATTTTTAATTTCCAAAGGCTTATGAATAAATTTTCAATGCTTGTACAATTAAAAATGTTAAATGTAATTCGAAAGAAAGTCATATGAAGTATGAAAATTTTATAAATATTAAATAAATATTCAATTTATTTAAATTAAAGTTTTCAAAGCTACAAAAATATCTGTTTTTTTTTTGTTTGTATTGTATTTCTGAATTTCTGAATACCATTCATCGCAACTTTTCATTATGAGAACAGTTTTTAATTAATTCTTGCAGGAATCAAACAATTTTTCCAATTTTTTTTTATTTCATGTAGAATTGTGGAGTCTGTCGCGATCTGTTTTACCGACGATAGATTGCGAATTTGTAAATAGTCGGTAATTAACAGTTATGTATGTAGTTAAAATCGTTCAAGTTCTTGAATATTCTTAATAGCTTTTGAAAAGTTCTTTTAAAGTATATGTAAGAAAAAGTCCTGGTTTTAATTTTCAAAAGCTTTATGTAAAAATTTTCAATTCTTGTACAGTTCCAAAAGTCAAATTTAATTAGAGAGAAAGAGATTGAAATATTAACATTATAGAAATGTTAAATAGATATTCAATTTATTTAAATAGATTTTATAAAGTTATAAAAATATATTTTTTTTTGTTGGGGTTTTATTTTTTTACTTCGGAATATTGTTTATCTTAACTTTACGTTATGAGGACAGTTCTTGATGAATCTTACAGAAAAATAACAATTTTCACGATGTTTTTTCATGCAGCATTTTGAAGTCCTTCCCGATCTGTTTTACCGACAAGACTGCGAATAGTCGGTAATTTACAGTTTCGTAGTGTTTATTCGTTACAGTTTTCGTATATTTTTATTAGCTTCTGACAATTTTCAAGTTTTTTTGAAGTACATTGATTAATGAGTTCTGGACTATATTTCCCACCCGGCACATATATGTCCGCTCCAGAAATATTGCTGGTTTATTTTAACCTGAATTTCAGACATTGAAACTTTGCAGAGATGTAACTGACAATGCGAGATGAGTGAACGATTGTAATATTACATGCCGGTTGGGTTATGAAAATTAAAATGTTCAAGGTTGAAAAAATACCTCAGGTTTTTTTTTTGCTGGGATTGTATTTTTTAATTTTGGCGTACCATTTATTCGAATTGCACATGATGGGGCACATTTTTGACGATTTCTTGCAGGAATTGAAAAATTTTTGTTATTTTTTTTGTAGAACTGTAGAGTCTATCGCGATCTGTTTTACCGATAAAAAACTACGAGTAGTCGGTAATTTACTGTTTTATTTTTGGTTGAAATCGTTCAAGTCCTTGATATTTTTTTTAGCTTTTGAAAAGTTATTTTGAAGTATATAGTGAAAAAGTGTCCGGGGCTGTATTTTTTATTTCCAAATACTTATGAAAAAATTTTGAAAGTGTATGCAATTAAAAAATTAAATTAAATTGGAGAGAAAGATATTGAAATATTAATATTTCATAAATGCTTCAATAAAAATTAAATCCATTCAATTTGGAGTTTTCAAAGTTAGTACGAATATCTAGTTTTTTTTTGTTGGGATTTTATTTCTGAATTTCGAAATACCATGTATTTAAATTTTACATGACGAGAACAATTTTTGATAAATTCTTGTAGTAATTAAACAGTTTTTTTGATGTTTTGGAATGTAGAATTGTTGGTTTTTTTCAGCTATGTTTTACCGACAAAAGACTGTGAGTAGTCGGTAATTTACAGTTTTATGTAGTGGAATTTTTATTTAGTAGAATAGTCACTTTCTAGTTGAAATCATGAAAGTTTTAAAATAAGTTATTAATAATTAAAAACTTTTCAAGTTATTTCTAAGTGTATTAAAAAGAGTTCTGGACTGTTTATTTTTAATTTTTAAAGACTTAAGAAAACTTTTTCAATGTTTATACAATAAAAAATCAAACTTCAATAAAAGGGAAAAATTGATATAAGAATATTTGATCCATGTTCAATGAAAATTCAAATTAATAAAATAAAAATTTTCAAACTTGTAAAAATATAAATTTTTTCAGCGGTGGTATTTTCCAACTTCCAAGTTGATCGATCCTCCCTCCTTAGCAAAACAAAATATGTGCATAACAAAAAACAGCAATTTATTCTTACTCTTACAACAAAATCTCCATATAAACTGATGAACATGTTTTTACATATTGCGGCAGTTTGTTTCAGAGGAAAATCAGTCTTTGGTTTCGCCCACTTTTGGCACACTTTTTCCAGTGTTCCAATCTTCAGAAACATACTTCATAAAATCTGTGAGATTCTTAAATTCAGTTCTGCTTTGTGGAGGATCGTTTTTGGGGATTTTTGGGAGTATCGAGCCCATTTTTTTCCGGAAATCTCGCAATGAGGTTGCTCCAGACAATTTCCAAATGCCATAAAACAAAATTCCACAACCAGTACAAGCGTAAAGCGTGCCCCAACCCAATGCTCTCGCTGCTAGTGATGCGCCAGTTTCGTATGTCAAAGCTTTGCTGCCAATGAGACCTTCGTTGAATGATTTGGGATCCTGTTTTCGAACCGATGCTAAGGTTGTACCAAAGCCCATCATTACGGAGACACCAGTTACGAAACCGAGAAAAGCGATTGCTGAAAAATTAGAATATATGTATTATATTATGTTAAATTACATTGTATTATAAGTATTATATTATATTATCCTAAATAGAAAAAGATGACATCATGGTGGCGGCCATCTTGCTTAACTCTCTGAAGTGAGCTGCGAGTTAAGAATTGTTTATGTGATTCACAATTGTTTTCCAGATTCACAATGTTCACAATTCAAGTTCTAGCTATATTCAGCTGATTGATTTGAAGATGTTCTTAATTCTTTGAGTGAAAATTACAATTTACTTTCGATTTGGATAGGTATTGATATATTTTTGGTTGAAACTGCATGGCAATTTTCTATATAATTTGTGAAGAGAATTTATTTTTCAATATCCTAAATAGAAAAAGATGATATTATGGTGGCGGCTATCTTGTGTAACTCTCCGAAGTTAGCTGCGAGTTCAGAATTATTCCGTGATCAATTATTTTTGAGAGAGGCACTATGTTTACAATAAGAGTCCAATGTTTAATTGGAAAACCAATTGCTACTTTACAGCAGCATAGTATATCCGAATAAATAAACACTCGAAGCGCGTAATGGTAAGTGTAGTTAGAATGTATAATATAATAAGGATTATTATACTGTTAAATATATAAAAATCTATTTAAAGAATTTGCAGGGATGTGACTCTCAAGAATTATTTAGTAAGTTCAGAAATGCTTTTTAACTCAAAATTGTTAATTAAAATTAGAAAAAATACATTAAAACAAAAAATTAGATACTGAAAATCAAAAAATTCTAACCCCAGAATGAACATTATTTTGGAATACATCAAAATACCTCAGGTATAAATAAACATTCTTTTAATAAACAATTTACACACCAAAATTAATCATTTATCATCAGATAAACAATTCCAAAGATTACTATACATTTTGATGACAATAAAAGTTTGAAATTTTTACATAACAATTTTCTCTAATAATCATAATTCCATGCAACAAAATATATTCCAATGTAAACGAGAATTCTGTTAAATTCATCCTGGATTTTTTGACTGAAATATATTTGAAAATTCGATACAAAAAGTTACATAAGAAATCATGAACTTTGAGGGTTTGAAGGTTAGAATAAAGAGAGTGTAGAAAAATAAATTCATGACAAAAACTAACCTTGGAATTTTTCTTTTTTCTTCGGGTCATCTACAAGAGTTGTTATTCTTTCTGCTGTTTCTGCAGGAACATTATGATTCGATAAAATTTCGGCTTCAGACGTCATTTTGATTATTTTTGTTTATTTACATTCATGCATTCATCTGCATTTTGTGCAATTTTGTGTTGTCTGCTAGTGCTTCAGTAGTACCAACTGCTCACATCACAACTTATTACAAATTGTCACAATTGTTGTTGACTTGAATTCAAATATTCAAAATCCCAAATTATGCAAAAACAAAAAATAATCCATAAAATCTCAATATTTAGAAAAAAACAACCTTTTTAGATAATTTTCCCATAATTTCTGAAAACGTAATACTTGTCATTCTCTACGGAGAAATAGTAAATTTGAATTTGTACTGCCAACACAGCGCAGATTTGGCAACACTGTCGATTGCTGAGATTGCTGCATTCCTGCATTGCTGACGAATTGACTGCAATTCACGTCTATTGACAACTGACAACTGCTGACAACTGACAAAAATTGACAAATGAAAAGCCCGCCCAGCGGTGTCATTTTTTGTTGTTTTCATTGTTTTTTGTGTACTTGTTACAGTCAAAAACAATAAAAATCGTTTCAAACATTTGCGAATTCCAAGAAATTCAGCCAAATAAAAAAGAAATGAGTGATTGAAGTTTTTATAATCAGATCAACATGTACATCAAACAGGTGAGATTATTTTTGTTTATGTTTCAGAAATTTAGACATTGTAGAATTTTCTGACCGTCAGTTTTCTACGAAATTCTTTAATTTTTTCTGCAGGTTATTATTCAAGGCTTCAAATCATACAGGGAACAAACTGTGGTTGACCCTTTTGATCCCAGGCACAATGTAGTCGGTGAGATTAATTTTTGAAATGTTTTTTTATTGTTTGTTGTGGAAAACAATTTTGTTCTGTATTCAGTGTTCACGAGTTTGTTGAGTTTGATTATTAAAAGATTGTGTTCTACTTAAATAATTGCTGTTTTTCTTTCAAATTAATCTATTTTCTTGAATATTTTCAGGACTCACCGAAACTTATAAAACATTTTCTCTGGCATTTTTAAAATGAAATTCTTTGACCTTCTTGGATTCATCGAAATTTAAAACCATGTCTTTGTGAAAAATTGAAACGTATTTTAAAATATCGAAAATGGATTTCTTAAGTGTCTCTCAATGAATATATTTGAATAGGAAATGAAAATAAATATTTGAACAGAAATTTAAAAAAAAATAAGAATATAAATAATGAATAATGACTCAAAAAATAAATTGTAATATCATATATTACCCTTTTTTTTGGTTAAAAACAATTTGGTTTGTTTTCAATATATACGAATTTTTTGAGTTTGATTGATGAGAAATTTTTTTTTACTGAGATAATTGCTGTTTTTGTTTCATATTTATTCATTTCCCAAATGTTTCAAATACTTGCTAAAATTTATATCAATTTTCCAGAGATTTTTGAAAAATATATATTTTATTAATTTCTTTGTCTCAAATTCATTGGTATTCGAAATAAGAATCACATCTAATTTTTGTGAAAGGTATATAATTTTTCTAGAGGATATGAATATTAAAACTGATTTTAAAATATAAAAAATCCAATATTTATGTGTTTTTCTTTATTTCATTTATTGATTTATAATCAGGTGTAAAACAATGTTTACATAATATGAAATATATCTCCATAAAAATAGCATGTGTGGTTGTGAATTATTATTTTTAAATAATGAACTGAAATCATTATTAGAAAATAAAAAATACATAAAATAGTAATATAAATGATAAACAATCATTGGGAAAAAAATCATAATATATTGTTTTTATTCTTTGTGAAAAACAATTTGGTTTATATTCAATATTCACAAATTCATCAATTTAGATTGTTGAAAGATTGTGTTTTACGAGGAAAATTGTTTTTTTTTTTTTTTTTTTTTTTTTGTTTTTTGTTTAGTATTTATCCATTTCTCTAATATTTTCAATACTCACCAATATTAAGGAAAATTTTTACCAAATATTTTTCACATATATGGATATTTTTCCAAAATTCTCTAGAATTTGAAAGAAGAATCATTTATTATTTCTGTGAAAAATAGATAATTTTTCTCGAAAATACAAAATTTGAAACACATTTTTAAATATTATTCAACATTAAATATTGCTGTGTTTATGAACGAATATTTTGAACAATTATTGAAAATATTACAATGAAAAAATTTACATAAAAAAAAATAAATAAATAAAAATAAAAGGATTCAAGTTAAATAAAAATATTTGTTCGATTTGGAGATTTTGGAAGTAAAAAAAATTTTACAATTTAATTATTTTGATTTCAAAATGTCCTATTTCTAAATAACCAAATTTTCATTCTTTGATCTCTCATTTTCATATAGCATCAATTCCTCCAATTTCGAAACACTCATTTTGAGGATAAAATTTTTTCCATTCTCTTTTTGAATATTTTAGTGTCTTGATTTTCAAGATTCCAAACATCCGAAAATTACGAGATTTACAGATTTTTTATTTAAAGTTTCAAACGCTGGATTTTGAACATAATATGTACATTTTTTTGCAGTTGGGAGAAATGGCTCTGGCAAAAGTAATTTTTTCTACGCTATTCAGTTTGTCTTGAGTGACGAATTTTCTCACTTAAGACCAGAGCAAAGGCAGGGTCTTTTGCACGAAGGAACTGGACCACGCGTCATTTCAGCCCACGTAGAAATTATTTTTGACAACACCGATGGAAGATTGCCCGTAATTCCAATCAATATTTTCAATTTTTATTCACTGCTTTACAAATATGAATTTATATACAATTTTTACTGTCAAAAATGTATTCACAAATCAATATAAAAATACAAAAATTAACAAAAAAACTTTTTTAATTTACAGAAGAAATCAAAATCCAAAATTCTGAAGTCTTGAAATTTTTCATAATTCTGAATCTTTAGAGAAAAATATTTTTTCTATTCATTGTTTGTTTTTTCTTAATTAAGTTAGCAACAATTTTTTAAATATTTTTATTATTTCTTAGATTGACAAAGAGGAAGTTTACCTCAGAAGAGTTATCGGCTCGAAAAAAGACCAATATTTTCTCAACAAAAAAATTGTGACTCGTAGCGATGTCATGAATCTTTTGGAATCGGCTGGATTTTCACGGTCCAATCCCTACTACATTGTGAAACAGGGAAAAGTATGCATTGTGATTTACATAACTAGAATAATTTTTTTTTTGTATTGACAACAATTTACTAATTTTGCTGCAGATCAACCAAATGGCAACAGCTCCTGATTCTCAAAGACTGAAACTTTTGCGCGAAGTCGCGGGCACGAGAGTTTATGACGATCGACGAGAAGAATCAAAAACTATTTTAAAAGAAACTGAAGGCAAAATTGAGAAAATTGTCGACTTCTTGCGAACAATTGGTAAGCGTTTTTATAATAAAATAATTAATATTATTAATTATTATTTGGAAAGTTACATAAAATTGTAATTTGTTGTAATGTAAAAAAAATGTTAAGCATTAGATTACTATAATAACATAAAATGTAACGTTTGAGAGTAAAGTGCTACTTTCAAACCATATTTCATAATAATAATTTTTTTTTTAATCCAGAGGAAAGATTAAAGACTTTAGAAGAAGAAAAAGAAGAATTGAAGGAATATCAACGTTGGGACAAACAACGTCGTTGTTTGGAATACACAATTCATGACCGTGAACTTCGTGACAATAAAAAGAAGCTCGACGACCTGGAAAATTCTCGAGAAAATAGCGGAGCTGAGCAAAAAAGGCTGAATTCAGAAGCCAAAAATGCACAAGAACAAGTGCGAAATGCTACGAAACGTTTAAAAGATATCAAAAAAGATGTGCAGACAGCTAAAGAAGAACGTGACACTCTTAGGTATAATTTAAAATTTCATCAGTCAGAAAATTGACAAATTTGAATTTGATAACTTTGTAAATTATATAATGTTTTGTAACATTCATATTTGTCAACGCAAAACAGTGCCGAGCAGCAACAATTGGTCAAGGAGAAGGCCAAACTGTCTCTGCAAATCCACGACTTGGAAGAAGAAGTCAAAGGTGATAACGACAGTTTAATTCGTGCGAGGCAAGAATTGAACGAGCTGCAGCTGAAAATCGATGCTCGCAAAGAAGAACTTTTATCCATAAAACCAAAAGTATGGAATCATTTACGAACATTCAGCTAATTTGATCTATTTTTGTTGAAATGGAACAGTCATTATTTATGTCACGCTGTGTTATAAACTATTTTTTCCTTGTATATTTCAGTACGACGATATGAAAGGCGTCGAAGAAAAATGTACACGAGAATTGACCTTGAAGGAACAACAGCGTCAGGAATTGTACGCTAAACAAGGTCGTGGAAGTCAATTTACATCAAAGGTGAAGAATTGAAAAAAAATATGCAAAATTTGTGTAATGTTCAATTTTCAAAAACTCCAAATTATTCTGTCTTAGGATGAAAGAGACAAATGGATTCAAGGGGAGTTAAGACAATTAGCGAAACAAATTCGTGATAAAGAAGAGCACCAGAAAAAATTGACAGATGAGTTGAAAAAAGACGATGAAAAGCGAAAAATGTTGGAGCAGAAAATCACTGAATGGACCACACAAATGGAGCAGCAACGTAATGGCATCGACGATCACAATAAAAGTTATTACGAGAGCAACAAAAATAAGGATCAGTGTCAAGCCACTCGTAAAGAATTGTGAGTCTTGTTTTTACATCCTCAAAGGCCAACACAGACATTCGAAGAACGTGAATTATTCTTTGTTCCTCAGGTACCGAAAGGAAAGCATTTTGCAGCTGAATTTATCCGGTTTGAAAGAAGATCTCGCAAAAGCTGACCAAAGTTTGCGATCCATGGCTGGAAAACCAATTCTCAATGGCCGAGACAGTGTCAGAAAAGTGCTGGAAACTTTCAAGTAATTAACTGTTGTAAAAAGTTACAATATAAGGGACTTTTTGTATGACTGTTTGACATTTCAGACAACGCAAAGACATGGCACATGAAGTCAGCAGTTATTATGGACCTGTCATTGAAAATTTTGACTGCGAGAAGAGCGTCTACATGGCTGTCGAAGTCACAGCTGGAAATCGATTGTTCCACCATATTGTGGAAACTGACAAATTTGGGACAAAAATTTTGAAGGAAATGAACAATCAACGACTTCCTGGTGAAGTCACGTTCATGCCTTTGAACCGTTTGCACGTTCGAGATCAAGACTATCCGCAAAATCCAGACGCTATTCCCATGATCCAGAAACTGAAATATGACGAAAAATACGAGAAGGCTTTAAGGTATTTTCTTTTTTGAAGTAAAACTTCTTAGGCGGCATTATCACTTTTCAGGAGTGTAATTTATTCTAGAAAATAAAATTTATGTAGCGAGTAACTTGGAGATTTTACACTGTAAGACTGTAAGATGTAAGTCCAAGTGTAGGGAGAAATTAGACAGAGAATCAAAAATTAGTCAAGATGGCGGCCTTGTCAAAACAAATAGGATGCGATAAAAGCACAAATCACAAAAATCACGGAATGTCGGAAACACAAAATGTCACAAAATCACTAAAATGCCACAAGGTCACAAAATGTCACAAAATCGCGAAGTATTAAAAAATGTCAAAATTCCTCCTTACCTTGAAGAAAGTAACATGAGAAGTTTTAACTCTCACGCATGTTGATTCAACAGGCTACAATTTTTGATAAGACTTTATAGGGTTAGTAACATTTTTTGGTGATTTAATAGGTACATTTTTGGTAAAACCCTGATTTGCCGAAATTTGGAAACTGCGACGAGTCTTGCTCGAACTTCGGGTCTTGATTGCGTGACTTTGGAAGGTGATCAAGTCTCGTCCAAAGGATCGTTGACTGGGGGATATTTCAATACTCTGAGATCACGTTTGGAAATACAGAAAACACGTTCCGAGCTGTCTCAACAAATTGCCAGCTTGGAAACTGAACTTAGCCAACTTCGCGAGGAAATAAAAAATATTGATCAGAGAATTGGTACTTACGTTGCTAACATGCAACGCACGGAGACGAAAAACAGCAAGGCCAAGTAAGTAAAACTCGAAAAATTGTATGTAAGAGAGTAAAACATGTATGAATTTGTTTTTTTTTTTTTTTTGTAAAGAGATTCGTATGAGAAAATAAAAACCGACATACGAATGAACAAGGAAGAACTGAATGAAATTGAGCGTTGTCGAGCGTCAAAAGAAAAAAGTTTGGCGCAGTGTACGTCGAATTTGGAAGCTATGCGAGCAACAAAAGATGGCTTGGAAAGCGAATTGCACCAGGATTTGATGGAGCAGTTGTCTGTTGCCGATCAAGAAAAGGTATGTTGTCTGTTAAAAATATATATTTTTTTTTGTTCAATGTTAGATAATTTGGTCATTTCTTAGTTTTTATATGTTAAAAAAATTGGAAATTCTAGGTTGATACGTTGAACGACGACATCAGGCGCTTGAAAAAAGAAAACAAAGAAGCTTTTGCCAAACGTATGCGTTTGGAGGCGGAGAAAAACAAAATTGAAAATTTGCTGACGAATAATTTGGAGCGTCGTCGGGACGAATTGGTTCAGGCCCTTGCTGAAATTTCTGTGGAAGATCGTAAAAGGCAGTTGAAAATTTCAGAAGCTCAATTGGGCGATGTGGAAAAAAGACTGAATAAAGTCAATTCTGATTTGAAGCTGCAAAATGAAAAAGTCACGGAGGCCATGAAAAAGGTGAGAACTTTTTTATTGTTCCTTACATGAGGGAAAAAGAAAATTTTGTGCAGTTTTTTATCTATCTATATTATATATATAAAGCAGAATGTATGTTAGTATGTCATCGCTTCACGCAAAAACGGCTGGACGGTTTTTTGAAATTTTTTTGCAATTTTTTCGTCATGGTCTGCGGTTAGTGTATAGCTAAAGAAAATTTCTTTGTTAGAAGGTTGAGTAACCAGGAAGTGAAGGATTATGACACATGCACACACACAATGTCACAAAATCACAAGATATCACAAAAAATTTACAAAATTGTAAATTTCATGAAATAACATAAATTTACAAAATCATGAAAATGTCACAAAATCATAATATATATCATGAATTACAGAATGTCACGAAATTTTGAAATGTTAATAAATCTCAAAACGTCACATAATATCACAAAAAGACACAGAGCATAGCCGCCAACTAGGCGATAATCATGAGAGAAAACACGAGTGACAGCTAGTTATCTGTATATATCAAATCTAAATCTTTATTTTTTAACTTCATAACTACTAGACGAATCTTACTGAAATTTTGCAGAATTCTTGAACATGTTCGTGGGGTGGTTATAGGCATGTTTTCATCAACGAAATAAATGACCTACTTCCCTACCTCCAACCCCGCTGCACTGTTGAAATATCTTACGCATACAAATTACAAAATGTCACAAATCACCAAATCATGAAAATTCACAACAATCACAAAAACTGATGAAATTATGAAATATAACAACAGAAAATATCACAAATCATAGCAAAATGCCACAATGTCGAATATGTTATAATGTTGAAATATCACGCACACAAAAGTCTCAAAAAGTGACAAATCACAAAAAGTCACAAAATGTCACAAATTACAAAATATCAAATGTCACAAAATGTCACAATGGCACAAAAATCACAAAACAGTCACATCATGATTATTATTATACTTTCAATTTAACCCTTCACGTTTATTGTAAAAGTATCAATGAAAACTTAACTTGAAAATAAAAATAACATCCTTTGGCCAATATTTTTTATTCGCTGTTACTACTTTTGGCAATCTACATTCCACTATTGTCTAGAATCACAAAATCATGAAATTTCGCAAATTACAAAAAGTCACAAAATCACAAAAATTTATGAAATTATAAAATATAGCAGAGAATATTAAAAGTCATGCCAGTGACAGCTAGTGATGTTATAATTGTCGAATGAAGGAAAATTCTTTGTTGTAATGATTAATTTTCTTTTGTTTTTCTAGCAAAAAGTCGAAGTTGCCGAAGTTGAAAAATGGAAAATCAAAGAAAAGGAAGCCCAGGAAAAAATGGAGGCCGACGCCAAAGGGCTGGAAAAATTGGCCACAAAAGTCAATATGTTGCAAAAGAAAATCGGCGAGTGCACCCAAAAAATTCACGAATTGGGTGCTTTGCCTAGCCACGACGTTTATGAGAAGTTCAAGACGATGGGTTCAAAACAGCTTTTCCGGGAAATGGAGAAAGCTAATAATCACCTGAAAAAATACAGGTGTTTAGAAATTTTATTTTTTAACTTTTTAAAAACTAGAAATTGGTTTTTTTTTATGGAACAGGTGGAGTAACGTTTCTTTTGTTTTTAGCCACGTCAACAAAAAAGCTTTGGACCAGTTTCTTTCGTTCAGCGAGCAAAAAGAAAAACTTGTGAAACGAAAAGAAGAACTCGATCGTGGGGATGAAAAAATCAAAGAACTTATGTACGTTTTGGAGCAGAGAAAATGCGAGGCTATTCAATTCACTTTCAAACAGGTAAGTTCAAAAAATTTTTGGGGCAACTCTTAAGAAATGTAATTATTCTGTTAACCTTTTTTTCTAGGTCAGCAAATACTTTAGCGAAGTCTTCAAAAAACTTGTCCCATCAGGTCACGCCCAATTGGTCATGAAAACTGCTGATGGGGAAGATAATGATGACACAACTTCCGATGCTGCTGATTCAGACAGATTTACCGGAGTTGGTACGACGAATTCCAGAATTTCCTCTTTTTTTTTTTGACAAAGGTTATATTTTGTCGCAAATTGGGTAAGGTTTTTTTTTTCAACACATGGAATGGAGAAAACATAACCCAAAATTTTATAACCTGAATAGTTTTCTACAGTTAATAACATACATGATTGTTATGACAGTGTATTAATCAATTTTTTTTACAGGTATTCGAGTATCCTTTACTGGACATGGCAACGAAATGAGGGAAATGAATCAACTTTCTGGTGGACAAAAATCTCTCGTAGCCCTCGCCCTCATTTTCGCAATTCAAAAATGCGATCCAGCGCCATTTTACTTGTTTGATGAAATCGATCAAGCCCTCGATGCTCAGCACAGAAAAGCTGTTGCTGACATGATTCACGAACTCAGTTCCGAAGCACAGTTCATTACAACAACATTCAGGTTTGTATTTTTTTATTTAACTATTCGAAAAAAACGTTTTGAAACATATGGAAATAACAAAATAAAAATATATTTCACAATATATCTCATGCACGTTTGTTTTTACAGACCCGAACTTTTGCAACATGCAAACAAATTTTATGGAGTGAAATTCCGAAACAAAGTGTCCCATGTTGATTGTGTCACACGAGAGGAAGCTGCTGATTTCGTGGAGGACGACACAACCCATGGTTGATTCTTCATAATTATTTTTCTTGATTTTTTCCGAATTATGCACTTCCCTTCGAGTAATACAGCAAATTTGATGTCTATGGAAGTTATGCAACCTAGAGACACTGGAGGGATTCTCAATTCGTGAAAATATAAAGTTTAATCCTTTTTTTTCTCGTTTCGTTTATTTGGAAAGTAAACTTACGATCCATGATGTATTAATTCATGAATTGTTGAATAAGTTTAATTTATTATGTAAATGGAGTGTTTCAAGTATCATTGTGACACATTTTTATATGAATATGCAAAACAGTATGGAATACTACGCATGATTATATTTTATTGTAGTTTCTTATGTATGTAGCTTTTGTAAGGAATAAATAAAAACTTTATAACCCTATTTGTGGCGCGAATAAAACCCTTTAGGGAAATACAAAAACAAAAAAATTCGTGAAAAACTTTTTTACAATTTATTCTCATTTATAATTGAAATTCACAATTACATATACATTTTTTACAATTTACTCACATTTACATAATGGTACACATGCCTGTGGATTGTCGGCCTTTAAAAATAGTATCAAGCTCAGTCAATGCGTGGCCTTGGAGGCTTGGCTTGATTTCCTTCGCCATCAGTTTGACCTCAGTGATCTCTACTTTTTCAGGCTCTGGAGTCTTCTCTTTTGTTTTTTCACAATCAGGCCCAATTTGCAGCTGTTCAGGATTCTTCAAGTTAATTTTAATGATGCTAGGTACTACTGGCGTTGGCATAGGTTCAACTTCGACGTTCCCATCAATGTTGCATCTAAGTTCTGCCCGAGTTGTGTCAACATATACAGCAGCAATCCTCCGCTCTGCACATTCAGAAAAAAATGGAGGTTAAATACAATTTAGACAACTCAACGAAATGAACTTTGTAATAAAATGATGTTTTACCTAATTCGAGGTCGCGTTCTATTGGAAAATCATCTTCATCCTTGGGCTCTTCCTTGATGACAATATTAGCTGAGGGCAAGTCTTCGTTCTCGGAAACTTTAGCGCCTTCTGGGATCGAACTGTCTTCTTCATTATCGGATATCAAAACCTCCGGAACGATTTTTTCTTCCACGGGGTTTACAATGACCTGAACATCATCGTCTTCATCGTCAGTCTGCACAACCGAGTTTGGCTCCGTATTGTTTTCTTCGATCACGATCATTTCCGGTTCATACTCGTCATCCGTATCTTCCGGTTCTGTTTCTTCTCTTTCTTCTGGATATGGGTTCTATAAATGAAATAAAACAACGTTTGAAAGTGAGGCTGACTTTGGATCAGATGTTTCTGAAGTCCAGTGCACTACAGAAAATGAATACTTGGTTCAGAAGTAAGGATTTTATCTATTATATCCTGGCATCCACATGCTTATGATTTTTGAAACTTGAGTGCAATAAGTATTCTGAACAATTTCAAATTGAGTTCTGACAAAAACTTACCACCAATTTTCCCTGTTTTCGTGCGAGTTAAAAAAAAAGAGAACGTTGACAGGGGACTGTATATTTGCAAAAATATTTTGTATAACAATCCCTAAAAGTTTAATACAGCTAAACAAATATATAATTTATAATTAATTTAAATGTGAAAAAGAAAATTTGTAGAAAGAGCAAGTTACTAACTTTGAGGTAGTCATCGAGGCAGCCTGGATGAAAGCTTTCGCCTTCGTGTTTCACTGCTGGCCCGATGTGCCATTCCTCTTTTTCATCATGATAGAATGGCTCAAAAACGTCGTAGCAGCCTTTGCATTGTTCGACTAATGCACCAGCAGTGCATTTAACGCTTGGCTGGCAGATTTTCGACGAACTGTTTTCAGCAGCTGCATTATCTTTTTTCATTTGTTCTTTCTGCGACTCAAAAAAGTTGGACACTGTAAAAGTCAAAATATTCGTCAATATTAATAACAATATTGTATAATCTGACAAATAAAAAAAAAAAAAAAAAACTTTCCCAACACTGGAAATGAACTCAGGACCTTCACTTTTTCAATTAAAAACTGTACCACAGAGCTACCTTAGTAAACATTACTTTTTATTCATTCAGATTTAAAATTCAATATGTTTCAAGTATTTTGTAGATTTTTGATAAAATGACATAGATATAAATAATTTGAAAATGAACTTGCCTCGATTGCCCGTATCTGCAACTTCTTCGTACTCCACCCAATCTTTAGCCGGGAAGTACCATGCCCGCTTGTGAACGTTTTTCATCTTCTCTCCCCTGTTTTTGCGGAAGTGCCAATCTTTGTGGTTGCGCAATTCCTCAACTTGGTTAGCATTAAACCGCAATTGGCAATCGCTACATGGAATGCCGCCGTACAATTTATCCAGCATTTTTTGGGATCTTTTCCTGATGAAAAAAAAAATATCATTTTAAACTTTCATGCTTTTGAATCTGGAAATCAGTTCAGGTGATGTCATATTTACATTTTGAGGGTCTCTGGCTTGTCAAAAGAAATGACCACTTCTTTTTCGGGCTCTGACTTTTGTCCCTGCCCGATCAAGCCATTTGCCAAGAGTTTTTGGTAGATTTCATTGATGTTCAAGTTTGGCAAAACTGGTGCTGCTGTTGTGACTGCTGGAGGCGTTGCTGCTGCTGCATCAAGTTCAGGACGACGAACGATGGATGGAACAGGTGGCAGGACTGGAATGTTTTGATTAAAATGCAAATCTGGAACTGAAAACATTGTCGAATTATTATTTATAATATAATTGGTGTATCTTGGTGCCTAGGGAATATTTTTGCAATTATATTTTGTTGTCTCAAATTTTTTCACATAAAAAGGTCGCAACAGAATATCGATATATCGAACTATCGATATACCAGGTGTACTCCTAATTAATTTCCGTTTTTTTTGCAAATAAAAGACATAATTCCGAAAAAACCGTAACCTTTATTTTATTCAAAGTATTTTCCATCGCTTTCTACACATTTTTCCCACCTTTCTGGTAAATTGTGGATACCACGCCAGTAAAAATCATTGCCTTTGGAGGTGAACCACTCGGTGGGCCATTTTCGTACATTTTCATACGAGTCGAAGCGCTGCTCAGAAAGGGCATGGCCCAACGAGGCAAAGAGGTGGTAGTCGGATGGCGCCAGGTCTGGTGAGTAAGCCGCATGATCAAGCACTTCCCACTTGAGCCTTTCCAGCGTGTCACGAACGACTTTCGACTTATGCGACGGCGCATTGTCGTGGAGCAAAATCACCTTCTTCTGTCGTTGTTGATATTCTGGTCGGTTTTCCACAATGGCTCGGCTCAAATCTTTCATTTGCTGTTTGTAGCGAACGGCATTCACAGTTTCACCAGGTTTCAGCAGTTCAAAGTATATAACACCGGACTGGTCCCACCACACACACAGCATGACCTTCCGACCGTAACGATTTGGCCGTGCCGTCGATATCGATGCTTCACCTGGACTCACCCACGATTTGTTGCGCTTAGGGTTCTCCAGGAAAATCCACTTTTCATCACCAGTAACAATACGATGCAGGAAAGACTTTCTTTTGTATCGTTGAAGCAGCGTTTCACAGGTCACTTTTCGATTCTCCATTTGTCTCTCGGTCAGTTCATGGGGCACCCACTTTCCACACTTCTGAATTTTTCCCATGGCTCGCAGACGTTTGGAAATTGCTTGCTGTTGAACTCCCAACGCATCTGCAAGCTGTCGTTGCGTTTGCGTGTTGTCTTCATCTAATAATGCTTGCAATTCGGCGTCATCGAATGATTTTCGCTTGCCGGAGCGTGCGGCGTCGTTCAGGTCGAAATCTCCATTTTTGAACTGTCGAAACCACGTTTCACATGTTTGAAGTGTTAATGCACGATCACCATAAACTTCCACAAGCGCACAGTGGCTCTCGGACACTTTTTTCCCCTGATTGAACATGAAAAGCAATGCATGGCGCATATGCTCCAAATTCGGTACAAAATTCGACTTTTTTGAAGCGCAATAAAAACTTACTGGAAGATTTTTTCGAGAAAATGTCAGCGCAGTTCAAGCACTCGATATGACTGAACAAAATGACATATGGTATGTGTTACCAACAGCGGTACAAAACAGAACGCCATCCATTGAAAAAACCGGAAATTACTTAGGAGTACACCTGGTACACAGTGTGTCCCAAAAATAACCGAACTTTTTGGATATAGAATAAAACACACATTATATTATCCTTAAAGTTATTATTCATTCAAAATAGGTTCCATTAGGCTAAATACAACGTTTGGCACGATCAACCAGCGCATGCATAGATTTTTTTATGTCACTTATAGGAATGTTCTTCAGCACCTTGGTTACGGCTGCTTGAACGGCTGGGATATCATCATAAAATGCTCCTTTCATCTTGGTTTTCAGTTTTGGAAATAGAAAATAGTCAGATAGTGATAGATCAGGCGAATATGGAGGGTGGTTGATGAGAGAAATCCGTTTTTTTTATCAAAAATTCGTTCACTTTTTTGGTCTTGTGAGGTGGTGCATTATCGTGCAATAAAAACAGCTGTTTTCCTGATGGATATTCAGGTCTAACACGACAAATTCTTTTCCACAAACGATGTAAAACGCCTAAATAATATTCTCCATTAATAGTTCGACCTTCTGGAACAAATGCCTTGTGGACAATACCCTTCGAATCATAAAAAGTAATCAACATTGTCTTGATTCGAGACTTCTGAAAACGCATTTTTTTGGTTTTGGCTCGCCTTTGGACTTCCATTCAGCAGATTGACGCTTAGTTTCAGGGTCATATTTAAAGCACCATGACTCATCACCAGTTATGATCGAATCAAGAAAGTCTGGATCGTTTTCAGCAGTTTCAACAATGTCTTTGCAATGCTCCACACGAGCGATTTTTGGGTCTTCATTTAATTCATGTGGAACCCAACGCGAACAGACCTTTCTTTCACCCAGATCTTCAGTTAAAATTCTCCAAACAGTGTTTTTACTCGTATTCCATTCCTCAGCCAACATTCTCGTAGAAAAATTTGCATCGATACCAATGATTTCACGGACTTTTTCCACCAATTCAGCACGATTACTAGCTTCTGGTCGACCTGGCCTTAGGTTAGGTAAGGTAGGTTAGGTACTCATACAATCATCACCATAAATTTTTTTCATCAATTCGTATGTCTCAGCGAATTTTTTTTTCAAGTTTAACACAAAATTTTATATCTGCTCTTTGTTACATTTCTGTTTTGTAACATTAGCACTTTTTTTTCTTTTATTGAAATGGCTGTAACTTTCACATCTGTCATCCGATTTACATAAATGTAGGTGCGTTTGACAGAGGATGAATTTATCTTTTTGATGCTGCAAATTTTCAATAGCGCTGCATGTTATATGATTTAAATATAAAGTTCGGTTATTTTTGGGACACACTGTTTATCTATGCATTGAAATATCAAACTATCGATATATCGAACTTTCTAAAACTCACCATTGACTTCAGGCATCGGATTTCCAGGTCCCAGAGGGAATTTGCCGTGCATGTGAGAGCCCATGTTGTTGAAATTGTTCATTGGGCCATTATTCATCTGAATCAGAGGATTACCAAGAGCCAACTGTGGATTCTTGACCACGTGGCCCATCATTGGAGGACCATTGGGGCCTATCATGCCCATTTGCGGATTGGGTCCCAAGTTCTGGTTGAAGGGCCCAGGGGGACTGTGGAAAGCTCCAAAATCGTTCCTCTGCATCGAGCCATAAAAGCGTGGATTTTGCCAGGGTCCTGCGTGACGGAAGTCATTGAAGTTAGGGGGCCCATTGAAAGGCGCCATGGCCCAAGGTTGGGGCCTTGGCTGATTCTGCCACCTCGGTCCTGGACCGTTCATGTTTCGTCTTGGAAGGCACTGAAACAAGATCAAAAAACATTTTGTTAATATACAATTTCCGCATCATCCACCATTATAACTACAAAAATTCTTACATCCTGAATGCGCTGGTTGTACTGCAATTTTGTGATCATGCCCTTTTCCAATTGTTCGGCAGCTTGCCTCATTATTCCTTCGTAATTGTCGTTCCGACGATTCTCATAGACATTATCGAAGTTGCTAAATTCACGAGCCCGGCGATTGTTCCTGAAGTCGTCATCGTGATTCCAGCGCCGTTGGTCCTTTGGCTCGTCGAACATTTTTCCATAATCTCGCGACGGCGATCTATCGCGCTCGTCTGGATTTCTTCCATAATTTCGAGATGGGGACCTTTCTCGGTCGAACCTTGTGCGTCTTCTTTCTTCTCTTCGTTCACGGTCGCGACGATCTTCGCTCGAAGAGCGTTCCTTCTTTTCTGGAGCTTTGACTTTGCCCCAGCTGTCGTTGCTGTCGCTGCCCGATATTACCGGTGGAGGCGGTGTCGGTGGAAGGGCCACGAATGGAAGGGTCATGCGCAAATCCACGTCTTGGTCGCCGAATAAACTGGAGAAATTAGGGAAAAAATAAAATTACTTTGAAGCGGTAGGAGATTGATCTTATATTATTAAAAATGGAAGAATTAAACAATTGGAAAAATGTTTGTTCAAATAAAAAACGAAGGAAAACCTCACTTTAGAATAATTTTTCAAATTCTTAAACAATCTTCCCTAAAACCCTGCTTTAACTTTTATTCTCATCTCACAATTTTTCTTATAATTTTTACTACTCACTTGTCAAAATCTTCTTCATTTTTGATTTTCTTCTGAATGACGGGATCAGCTTCGTTTCCAGTGCGTTTTTTGGCTACAGTAGCTGGAGCGATGAGCCTCAAATCTAAGTCTTCTGAAAATTCAACCAATTATTGAACGTGAAAAAACAAACTTGAAACATTCGACGTGAGAAATAACTCCCGGACTCCCCATCATCATGAAAAAATCTAGGAAAAATTGATTTATTTGTAAATAATTATCAATTTATTTCTAAGCAATTTTTGATTTAGTATAAGTTATCATTATTAGATATGATCACTGATATCTGGGATTATTAATTATTTATTAACCATAAATAATCAGCTGACTGAGGTTTTTTTACTTTTTTTCTGATATTATTATTACTATTTTTTTGCAAAGTTAGCTACAGTTATAATGATAATATATATGTTATCGTATTGCATATATATATTAAATATATATAATATGATACATTAAATTTATATAATACATTAAATATATATAATGATGTACATAAATATGATGATATATATGTTCATAAATATATGTTTTTTTTAATAAAAATAACAAATATAAATATATCTGTATTTTTTGAAAATAACGACAATCAGTGATTAATATTTCATTAATAACCATGATCATCAGTAATGATATGTGATAATTTATAGATATATTTATCATTATCAAATAAAAATGATCAATTATTAAATAATATTGTAATTTTTCTTGTCAATTTTGCTTTTCTTTCACATTATAGTTTTTTTTTCATAGCTAACAAAAATAAAAATTGCATCTATATTTAACAACAATAAATTATTTTATTAGACATATTACTTATTTTTTATAAATAAATACATGTACGACACCTGTGTTAGGACATTTTCTGAAAATTTCCTGCTTTCTTTGTAAACTTATCTACTATTATTATTTTTAATGATTTTATACAAAATTCCCAGCAATCATTTATGATAATTAATGACTATTGTTTTTCATTGCATTTATTGATATATACATATATATATATATATATATATATATATATATATATATATATATATATATATATATATATATATACATTTTTGGTGTCTAAAAGTAATGAAGATCAGTAACAATAAATATTTAATTAGTAACTATGGATTATGGTAATTTTCTATGATAATGCTTATTCATCAATGATTTATTAATATTTATAAAGTATAAATAATCAATTAATAATAAATATTATTACTTCATAAATCTCTCTTCGTAAATTACATCGACATTACACATTAAGAAATAATTTTACATATTCTTTGATTGACATTCATTCAAGAAAGTTTCTAAAAAAATCTTGTTTTTTTTAAATTTAGCTATTTGTATTATGAATGATTTTGTATGAATTCCCAGCAATTATTTATGAAAATTTATATATTAAATGTCATCACATTCATGTCAGCTAATGTAAATTTTTTTTCTTATTTCTGAGAACAGTGAGGATCAGTAACAATAAATAATAAATTATTAACTATGAATAATGGTAATAATGGTATCTTGTGATATAATGATAATTCATAGATTTATTAATAACTATGAAGTACAAATAATCTACCATCAATCAATATTGGAATTATTAGAAAAAAAATTGTATCCAAGAAATAATTTTATTTGACATATTAATCAATAATCATGTAAGACATGTTTTGGAGATATCCTGATTTTTTTTAAACTTAGTAACCCCTATTATTAATAATTTTTTCATGTATTCCCAACAATCATTCATGAAAATCAA
Source organism: Platygaster robiniae (assembly GCA_028476575.1). Taxonomy (NCBI): domain Eukaryota; kingdom Metazoa; phylum Arthropoda; class Insecta; order Hymenoptera; family Platygastridae; genus Platygaster; species Platygaster robiniae. The sequence goes on from CM052027.1 coordinate 19,861,919, forward strand.
AGTATTGATTTTTATTACATCCATCTGTATACAAATGTTTTTTTTTGATTTTAAAGAAAAAAGTGATAATTAGTAACAGTAAATATTTAAATAATAACCATGACTAATGGCAATCCTGTACGACTAGATTTATCATTATGCGCTCCGAGTGTTTATTTACTCAGATGTACTAGGCTGCTGAAAATTTTCAATTAGTATTCCAATTGATTTTCTAATAAAAAATTGGACTTGAACTGTAAACATTGTGAATCTCAAAAACAATTGTTGATCATGCAACAATTTTGAACTTTCAGCTACCTTCAGAGAGTTATACAAGATGGCCGCCATCATGATTTCATCTCCATTTTCTATTTAGGATAATTTGTAATGAAACTCTATGACTAAATAAATAAATAATTGATTTTTTTTTTATGGCTCTTATATTTATTAATAACTGTCAGGCATAAATAATTAATCATTAACCAATAATGTAACTGAACAAAAATGCATCGACATGAGACACCAAGAAAGAATTGTACTTTACATAATACTTAATAAATATTGATTTTTTATATATGTCTATATAAATATATTGTTTAATGAAAATAGTGATGTTCAGTAACAATAATTTATCATGAAAGTATATGACATATTTCATATATTTACTAAGAATTATCAGATATAAATAATCAATCCATCAATATTGAAATTATTTGTAATCTAGCTTTTTTTCTAATATTTGTTGTTTTTCTTTAGAGTTAAAAAAAACAAATAAACAAAAAAAAAAATTCGTAGGGACAGGCGATTTTTGAATAAAATAATCGATTATTTTTTCTCACGATTAAATCTTAATTGATCATTCCCAAAAATAATCGTTTTTGATTATTGACCTTCTCATTACCATATCGTCAACATTACTTATGGGGTATCGTGAGCCACTTTTTGAAAAATCTCGGGGAATCTTGAGCCACTTTTTAAATCAGGTCAACAAATAAATAAGGCTAACAAAATTGATATTTGTTAAAAATGTTTATTTATGTGTTGGAATTGCAAAATTTTTTTAATGCTAGCCCGGGTCAAGTATCAAACTCTAACCCCAATCATACTGATTGTATAAACAAATTTACAATACAAAATGAATGTTGTGTCTCAATTTTGCATAAACAATTAAAATAAACATCAAACATGTAAAGTTAGCTTTTTTAATGCCAAGAACCGAATGGCTCATCATTCCCCGAACCCTTGTTTTCACAACATGGCCAAAAATGAATTACACAATGGTAACTGCATTAAAAATTTCTTTCTCATTTCGAAAGCCTGAAGTCAGATGAATATTACATAGTCACCTGCATGAATTCATAGAAAAGTGTCACAATAATAGACCACACACAAAATGAAAATAATACTCCAGGAGTGACAAATTTTTATTTACTAACACAGCAAAATAACGGTGCGGGTGTGAACGTTCACCGATTGTGAAAATATTTACTTATCATGAGACAGGTCGATGACAGTTGTTCGCAGCTGTAATGATTCACTAGGGGAAAAAAAAAAAAATAGCGCTGGTTCACGATTCCCCGGCCAATTTTTCATTGAAACAATAAAAAATCGATTTATTCAATCAATAATCGATTTGATCAATTAATAATCGATTTTCGATTTAATCGATTAATAATCACCCATCCCTGTTCGTGCAAGTTATCTCAAAACTCACACAAAAATCTCCAAAAAACTTACTCTTCTCAGAGTCGGGACCGGTCAGACTTGCCCTAAGGTCCTCGTCCTTGCTATCCTTAGCCCCTTGAATATTCTCCTCCTTAGGTCTCGAGCTCTTGTTGCCATCATCCTTGTTGCGGCGCACATAATTGCGCCCTTTGGCACTCGACTTGATATCTTTGAAAGGGGGAGGGGCCGGAGGGGAAACAATAATCGAGCCAGACTGATCCTCTTCCTTGAGGCTGGCGCTACTAGAAACTTCAACAACGCCTTTGACAGATGTAGATGAAGAGGAGGAAGCGGAAACTGGAGTTTTACGATCAACAACTCCACTATTCATCTGAGGTACGCGATCAGTGCTGGGAGAATGCGAAGGTTTTTTGGGAGGACTCAAACTGTGGTCTTTTTTACTCAATGAGAGCGATCTCTTGAGGGATTTGACAGAGGTCGAAACGGCGTCACCGCCGTCGACACTAGTTTGCGGCTGCTTAGAGCACTGGTGATTTTTCCCTGGGGATTTGACAGGGGAGGATTCATGGGCGCTAGAGGTCAAAGACTTGGGCTCTTTACTGACAGAGAGATGACGCGTGATCTCATCTTTATTATTATTAGCACTTTCAGTGTATTTATTGTCACTCGCGATTGGAATGATGTTTCTTATATCAAGGTCCGGGGTCGGTACAGGCATTTTCATGGTTTCAGCAACTTGTAACGGGGACGGTTGTTGCTGCTGGAGTTGTTTCAGTTGCGCTTGAATGGTTTGCAGGACTTTTTCCTGCTGCTGGCGATCCTTCGTGTTGCTGAGGGGAATCGGTGGCAGACGACGAGGGTCTGGCACTGCAGGGGTGACTTCTTTTGGAAATGGCGACAATGTTTTCAAACGTGGATCTCGAGAAACTGGCTTTTCCTCGGTGACCTTCGGCGGAAGTGTCGGTACTTGTGATTGTTTGGCTACATTTTTCAACATAGACTGCAAAAGGCGAAGAGAAAATTTTTGGAGAGGAATGATTTTGATAGGTTATGAGTGAAATTTGGATTATTTGAAGAATGCATTTTTGAATTCACAATTTGAGAATTAAATTACTCAAAACGTTCAAAAATTCTTGATCGCCAATTATTCCTAAAATTCGAAAAATGTGTAGTTTCAGAAAATGCTCATAGAATTTCTCTCAAACTCACCTCTTCAGTTTTGTGTTGCAAGAGTTGATTTCTCATCCTTTGCAGTTCTTCGAGTTCTTTTTGCTTTTGAAGCATTTCTTTTTGTTTATTTAATGGCACGCTTGCCATAATGGGATCAGAAACTTTTTTCGCCACTGGTGCAGATTTCGAAGTCTGTAACAAAAGAATCGAATGTCAACCAATATTTTCTACCCAAATTCATTCAATATCCAGGAATTCGGTGATCTCTTTTTGATAAAAGAATTATCTAAGTTTTATCAAAATCAATCATACACGAATTTTTCTCATGTTTCAACATAAAGAAATCCTGGTAATTTTTCTAATTTTTATAGACATTTTTTGTGCTTAAAAGTCCATTCTCCTGAATTTTTTTTTCTCATAGAAAAAAATTGCAATTTAGGAGACTCTTTACAGAAAAAAAACCAATATTTAAAATTTCAAGATCAGATCGATGCACCTCTTATTTATCTATCAACATTGTATTTGACTCAAATTTCAAGAATTCTATAAGATTTCACTATAAGCTATTCTTAACAACTTTATTATAGTTTTTTGAGATACTTGAATCAAAATATATAAAAAAAAAAAAAAAAAGAAATCAGAATGAGGCACCGCAACCCATCATTTAAAGAAACTAATATCTTGCCATATCGAAAAATTTGGGATTCACATGTATTGATGTTAGTATCGGCCACGCTGGATCGATCTGTTGGATTCCGCTGTCCAAAATCCGCAGGTGTCCGGAAGAAAAAACGTCAACCCATGTTTGCCGCAGATTGTGCAGCCTTTTTCGAGTAGCCTCGTCTACCTATAAAATATTATCACATCAATAAAAGGTTTCTCAATTATCCTAGACTTATTATTATGAATTATATAAATTTCGTTACATGGAATTTTATTGAAGCCTCACCTTTTTGAAAACGTCGCAAAATAGAGGAACGATATTTTCCTCAAAAAGATCACGGTAGGGTCCACCAACATTTTTCACAATGGAGTCAATGAGATAAAGCACAGGTAATTTAACTTCAGGACGAACCTGGAAAAATGTGAGCATTTTAGATTTTTTGAAAGAAGGAAATTTAGCAGTTCTCAATGAAGATAAATTTATTTTATTATTTATACCCTTTTCAAATGTGATATGATGACGGCCGCAATCACTTTGTAGTGCTTTGAATTTTCCTTCGCGACAGATGTCAAAGCATTGATAGTGGGTTTGCTATTGATGGTCAAGTCCAACAAAGTCGACAGATAATCATCTGCGACTTCTTTGGCTTTGTCTGCCATTTTTCACACGAGACCTCTTGAATCTTAGACATGAAAAAAAAATTGTTAATACTTTTGAATATTATATATGTATACAAGAGTCATGAATGCTGCAGCTGTAGAATATTTAAAAAAAATACTTTGAAGTATTGGAACATTCATAACATTTATAACATATATTGACTTAATTTTACGAAAAATCCACGGTTTTTGTGAAATACCCTAATGAAGAATATTTTAATAGATGGACTCAGCATTTTGAAAAACTGCAAAAAAATAAAACATATAATGCTTAAAATATTTGTATATTCCACGCACTGTAAGTGAATACTATTTATTAAAATACTTTATAAAACTTTCGATTTTTTAAAAAGAAAAGTAATTGAATAACAGATGTTTGAGGAAAATTATTGAAGAAAATGAAGATGTGAAAAATTGATTTTAATAAGCGAATGGTAAATAAAAAATCATGAAAGAAATAGAGCATTTTTAAGAAATGATTAATTATTCAATATTTGTATATTATAATAAATGATATGTAAAAAAATAAAAAATTTTTGTTATTCAATATCAGATTTTATTATATACTCCAATATTACATATTTAATCGAATGATCAGTGCAAAATGCAAATTTATGATAAAATATTCTGTAAAATATTTCAAATTTCAATATCAAGACTCACTGATAAACCTTCGTTTCAGAAAAATGAAAATTATTCAGTTCGTTTGTTTATGTACTATTATGAAATACTTAAAAACAGTATAGTTTAAATATTTAAGATAGTCAAAATATTGACGTATAATAAAGAACATACTTATTGATTTATACAATTATGTGATTATTTTTTGATTGGTCCATATTGAATTTTAATCATTCAAAATGTATACATCTATTCAAGGAAAATACCTAATGAAGGAAAATTAATTATATTCACCTAATACCTTGGAATATAGTTAAAATGATAAAAATAAAATGTATATAATAGGTACTTCAAATATCTACATATCTAAGTATTATTAAGATTTCATATGTACAAAACTTAACAGTGTTGTTTATAAAATTTATTTTAAGAAAATTGTTTGGCGGAAATTATCATAGAAAATGAAGTGGAAAATTGTTTTGAGAAAATAATATTTATTTATTTCAGAGTTGAAAAGTCCTTTGCCACTTTTCATAAAACTCAAAAAAAATATCAGGTCACAAGTTTTAACCTGATTTGTTAGATATTAAATATGCTTGGATATTGCTTTTCAATTGTAGTTTTGTGAAAAGTGGAAAAATACTTTTTAACTTAGAGACATATAAAGAAAATTTGGATAAAATTTAGTATGTGGAGTCGACCCCTAATTGTTGAAGAAGCGAATTCATTGTTTTAATTTTAGGTTTGAATAACTTTTCGAATTACGAATTTTATAAGAAATGGTAAAGAACTATTTGACTTGTAATTAAAAAAGAAAATATATATTATTTTTCGTCACGGGGAATTAGATACGCTCATTAAAATAAATAAATTTCAATTTCTAATCAAAAAAACTTCAAAATATTTATTAAACATCGGAGGAAATAATTGAAAGTAATGAAAATGAAATATGTATAATTTATGTATTCAAGTATTATGATTAAGTAATATTTATTTTGATATTGTGTAAAATTTCAGATTATTTCTAAGAAAAATAACTAATAATTTGATTGGATGAAATCATTCACCAAAAAAAAAAAAAGAAAATTCTTTCAACTACGCAAATAATAAAGAAAAAATTAGGCAATAAATACGTTATTATAAATAAATGAAATCATTTTTAATATAATATAATTTTCTTATATGATAATAATTATTTGTCGATTTGACATAAATTTTTTATAAAATAGACACTAGAATATTTCTTTCTAATATTTAAAATGCTCGAGCATTGTTTGAAATTAAGAACAGAAAAAAAAGGAAAAAAATAAATATATATATTGAAGGAATGTACTGATCAATATAGAAAAATTAAAATTTATTTTTAGATTTATCTATATGAAATATTAATAACTCATAATTTTATGTATATTATTTCATTTCCTGTAAATTTTCGAGTGAAGAAAACTTTGAAATATTGATACAATATATTGGAAAATTTGCAACTGAGGAATATAAAATACTTTTAATATTGATAAAAATACCTGGTAAAATTTTTTTACAAAATTTGTTAGTACATCCAATGAAAATTAGGGGTTATGGTATTAGTATGACAACTACGAAAATTTGGGTTACTTCAATTTACAAGAATGACATTAAGATTCTTAAAATAAATTTGCCAGGTAAATTTTCTTACCGCACTTTCGAATCTAGCGCAAAAAAAGGGGTAACTACGTAGAAAAAATACGTAGAAAAAAAATTAACCTCAAAACTGTCAAACATTCGTTACATTGCAGAAGCGGTCCAAAAAATTTAATTTGCTTCACAAATGGTCCGCGAAATAGACAAATATTCAGCAATAAGCATGATTTACTCAATTTATCAACAAACTGAGAAACGTGACAAATGGCTTGTTCGCATCAAGTACATAATATTACGTGAAATGAAATTACCTTAATCCAAGAGACTCGTAATCCAGATTTTTGCAAGTCCAGGAAACTTGAGGGTTGTTTTTTATTGATTTTCGCGATTAATTTGGGTTCGAAATATTCATAACAGGAAATATTCTGGAACGATATGCATTTCGCGAAAATTCAGAATTTCAGAGAGAAATGGAGAGAAAAAAGAACATCAACAAATGCCAATATGGCGCTGCACAGTGGATGACGCAAAAGCTGAACATGCTAAACATGCCCAATGATGCCCAAACACCAACATGTCCACGGACGCACGGACATGTACAGATTACACACGGTATATACCTATATATATATATATATATATACCTATGAATATATAAATATATAGGTATATAACGTGTGTGTCCCACAGCAAACTGGACACCTGAATTGAGTTGGTAGCACTGATCCTATGCTTTTCTAATGGAATGAGTACTAACTCACGCTAACTTACTAACTCAAATGTCCAATTTGCCGTGGGACACACGGTACATGCTAGTGACATCACTATCGTCAAATATATATATATATTTCAAATTGTTACATCTACACACAACACAATCAACAATTGTTACGAGATAAAATTTCCCGGCTATTTTTCCTCTGGTTTTTATGGTTTAAAAAGCGCAAAAAGTAAAGAAAATGCCTTTCGCGAATCAGCCTTCGGTTCATATTACGGATATATCTGATGACAATGTGAAATTTCAAGTGGAAGACACCGAGTTGAGGTAAATACAAATTCTAATCTAATTTAACCTAATATTCTACAAATTATTGCTATATTGTTTATACATTCTACGAATTGATTTTTGATTAATTATTATTCTTTTTATGCATTCTATCAATTTACTGTAGATTAACTTTTATTTTGTTTGTACATTCTTATTTGTTATTGAATCAAATTTGTTTGAAATTTATTATGTATTAAAAATCTTTTTGTTTATACATTCTTACATTGTACTTTCATACTTACTTATATTGCATTTTGTATATTCTTTATATTGCAATATTATTATATTAAGGTTTTAGAAATTTACTCAAAAAATTGTAACATGTTACATTATTGTTACTTAGGAAAAAAAAGTAACTTGTTGTGTTACTGTTACTTGAAAAGAAATAGTAACTCGGTACAATTACTATCTAAAAAAAGTAACGTTCCGTCACCTTCACTTTATTTTTAGGATTAAATCAAAAATAAATATTAAGACATTGAAAAACTAAGGGTTAAAAAATATTAAGTTCATCAATTTTTTGTACTTGAAAAGATTTTTCAGAAAACAGTGTCTCATTAGATTTTTCTCTCGTTTTCAATATTTTTCGCATTTTTTCTATGATTCAGAGAATTGTTCGGTATTTTCAAATATTGCTATATAAATTTCTAGCATTCGACGCTATTATTATTAAAGTTGTACAATTTTTTTTAACGTTTTATAGATTTGCCTGTAGTTTTCAGAAAAATATAGTATTTTTTTTTCATATTTCCTAGTATTTATAGAATAATGCAAAATTTTTGGTTTTTCATAGATGTATCTTGCAATTTTCAGAATGAGCTTTTAGAAAATAGAGACTGAAGTATTCGAAGTATTTCAATCGTTCAAAACAGTGAGTTTATAGATTTAGAATACCTCAAATGTTTTGCATTTTTACACTGTTTTTTGATTTAAAAAATTTTTTATTTTTTTTATGAACTACTCTATCCATATATTTTTTGTATTCAATGCTCGAGAAGTTAAATTTTTTCTATCTCTGGAATTACAAAAATTGCTGATAAACATAATTTTTGATTCTATCTATAAAATTTATATATTATTATTATTATCAATAATTTGATTTATTACCATTTGTGATATTTTTGTCTATACTTATATCTTTTATAAATATATATTTCATGTATCAAAGTTATATATTTTATACTTTTTATTTTTTTTCAACTTAATCACCAGGGTAACAATTTCTTCCAAATATCATTATTGTTATAATTTTTTTAAACAATCATTATTCTCTAGTCAGTTTTCATTAGATATTATTTTAATTTCATTTATTTTTGTTTTAGTGTTGCTAATAGCATGAGACGAGTTTTCATTGCCGAAACTCCAACAGTTGCTATAGATTGGATACAGTTTGAAGCGAATTCTACAGTTTTGAGTGATGAGTTTTTGGCGCACAGAATTGGCATGATTCCACTCGTCAGTGATGAGGTAATTAAGAAGCTATTTGAACCATAATTTTGTAGATTTTTAGACATCTAAAAACAGGGAAATTCCTTTCAACAAAAAATTACTTCTCTGAGTTTTTGATGAAGCTTGTAATTTTTCTTATAGTGCACAATTTTTATGTGCTCTTACTACAATTCGATGTATAAAATAGTTACTGACGTTATAACAAAATTCAAATTTTAAAGATGTAAGTCACTTAATTTTCAAAAATATTTTTGTATTTCTAATGAATTTAAGAGTAATACTATTTCAATATTAGTATAATTTGTGATATTTTTTATGAATGTTTGGATGTATTAAAATTTGCTTGAATTCAGTATTGAAATTAAACAAATATTTTAGATTCCTATAAAGAAATGAAATTATGTGTTCTACTTCAAAAAGTTTATATGATAATTCATAGTTGACTGATAAATCATCTAATTTATTTTGGAATTTTCAATTAAAACATTCAATTCGTTAATTTTTGGGAATCACAAAATTAATAAAGAATCTTCCAATATCCAAGTCATAACATGAATCCATTATATTATTTTACTGCAGGAATCCAAAAGAAAAAAACCCCCAAAAATCATGGAAAATTGCTATACTTACTAGAGAATGATTTTTGAAAATACATAAGGAATTATGAAATATTTTTTCTTGAATTTTCTATTTTAATGTTGGATTCATTAGTTCATTCTTTTTTCTTGAGTATCATCCAGTAATTATAAAAATTTTTTTCCATCTTTATTTCCATGTTATATTCATCAATGCATTCTTTTTGGTAACAAAGTTTATGTTGATGACATGGAAGTTTTTCAATCAACAAACTTTTTCCAGGTTGTGGAAAAGTTGCAGTCTTCGAGAGATTGTACATGCGAAGACTTTTGTCAAGAATGTTCCATAGAATTTCATCTTGATGTGAAATGCACCGATGAACAAACACGTCATATCACAGCTGCTGATCTCAAATCAAGCGATCCTCGTGTACTTCCTGTGTCGTCGTCACGTCATCGCGAGGACGATGCCAATGAGTATGGAGAAACCGATGGTAGGTGAATTTATCTCAGAATACATAACAAGTAATTTTAATTTTTTTGAAATTCTATTTATTGCACAATATTTGTAAATCACAAACATTTGAACAGATGAAATAATTAATAATTTTTTTAATTTTTTATATAAACTCGAAATTTTTTTATGAATAAGATTCAATACATTTTTGTGTCTAAATTTTACTATTTCTGTGTCTTAAAAGAAATTATTGATTTTGGTTGCAAGGATTTAGAACAAAATCATAAAAATTGTTTGGAGATTTTCAAATTTTGTTATCAGATGTTTTTGAATTTTTATAAATATGTACTGGAATATAATTTTGACTAATTTTTTGTGACAGATATACTGATTATAAAGTTGCGAAAAGGCCAAGAACTCAAACTCCATGCATATGCCTTGAAAGGATTTGGCAAAGAGCACGCCAAATGGAATCCGACAACTGGTGTATGTTTCGAGTATGATCCTGATAACATTATGCGTCACACTTTGTTCCCAAAACCTGATGAATGGCCTAAATCTGAGTACAGTGAATTGGATGAAAATCAATGTAAGTACACCAAAAAGTTCAAAGTATTAATTAGATAGAAATAATTTTAGAAATTAAGAGCAATTCGTCAATAATGTATTATTTAAATATTCATGATTTCGATTTATGAAGAGTCTTTACTAGTGGAACATACCAAAATTATTTATATCTTTTCCCTCTACATTATAAAAAAACACTTTTTGTTATCGCCGCGGTGTAGTTAAGTCCTCTAATCTAGGTTTCAGTGTAGAGGAGGTTGAAGTCTTTAATCAAGGTTTTAGTGTATCTTAAATCACAAAATTTAACAAAATCACAAAATGTCATAAAGCCACAAAATGTCACAAACTCACAAAATATTTAAAAAAATGACAAAATATTACAAAATATTACAAAATAACTAAATTTCAACAAGTTGAGAAAAATTTATACAAAGTCGCAAATCGCGAAATTTCACAAAATTACGAAATTTTATATTGACAATTTCTTAAGATCACATAATGTCACAAATCACAAAATGTCACAATATGCACAATATTACGAAAATTCATTAAATTTCACAACAATCATTCTAACATTTAAAATGTTTCAAATCACCAAATTTCACGAAATAACGACATGTCAAAAATCACCAAATTTCACAAAATCACGAAATGTTATATTCACAACGTCAGAAAATCAGGAATGACACAAATCACAAAATTTCACAATAATTCACAAAATTACAAAATTCGATGATTTTTAAAACAATCAGAAAAGTTTTTTTAATGTCTCAAATAACAAAATTTCAAGAAATCACGAAATTTTACTAATTAAAAAGTTTTACGAAATTACGGAATTTCATATTCATAATTCAAAAAGTCACGAAATGTCACAAATCACAAAATTACACGCATTACAAAATGTTTCAAATTTAAAAATGCCAGAAAATCACAAAATGTCACAACATGTTATATAATTACATAATTCATTAACTAATATAAAAAATAATCGATTGTCCAGTCATCAAAGATATTTTATTTCATTGCTTCGACTTTTCGATCTTCAATGTGAGACCCTTATGAAGAATGTTTTTTGTTTTGAACATGTATACAGTATTTTCATTGCAAAATAATAATCGAAATTTCTTTGGCATTCTTGTTCTCCTCGCAAAATTCATTAAATTTCAAGATCATCAGAAAAACTTGTAGATTGTCTTAAATCACAACATTTCACCAAATTACAAAATTTCACTAAAACACGAAGCGTCATACTCACAATTTCAAAATATCACGAAATGTCACAAACCAAAAAATGCCACAAAATCACAACATATCACAAAATTATGGAATTCAATAAATTTTGAAGCAATAAGTAAAATTTATGAAATGCCACTAGTCATTTAGTTTTACGAAATCACAAACTGTCACAAAATACAAAAAATTACGAATTTCACACAATATTACAGAATCACTAAATAAAAAAAAAAAAATTCACAAAATGTCACAAATCATGAGCTGTCATATACCACAATATTTCACAAAATCAAAAAATGTCAATGATTAAACATGAAAAAATTATGAAGCGTTACAAAATCATGAAATATTCCAAAATGACAAAATATTGGCTTGACATTATTAGCGTATGATACCTATTATTTTACACATGTCTTACTATAGATATAAAGTGAAACTTCTTATGTCTTATCATAGTATTTAGATTGGAAAATGTATTTCTTATGATCTACAATCTAGTGAATTACTTAAGATCTTATGTGAAACTTGTAATCACCCTCTATAAAGTGAAACTTCTTATATATTACTATAGATATAAAGTAAATCTTCTTATGCTTCACCTTACATATAAAGTGAAAATTCTTATGTTTCACAATAATATTTATAGTAAAAAGAGTACTTCTGTCAAGCAGTACTTTAGTACTACATATTTGACAATTAGTACTGTTAAAATAAAAAACTGATGGTGAGTAGTTTAAAAAAATTAATTGAAATAATTTTCTATTTTATGTTTTGCAAATATGTATTGATTGTTCCATATTTTTTTTAGTAAAACTCTTTCAGCGTGTACTACAAATTATAGTAGCATAGTATATAAAAATTTATAAAAAAATACTATAAGAAAATTTATTTGTATTTAGTAAGTACTGCATATACTTTTTAAATATTAAACACTGTATAAAATGAAAAAAAAAATTACTAAGAAAAAAAAAATGAAATAATAATAAATAGCATATATAGGTAAATATATTCAAGACAAAAAAATTATGAAACAAATTTTTTATCTAGACGAAGGACCATACAATTGGGAAACCAAACCAAACAAATTTTTCTTCAACGTCGAAAGCAGCGGAGCTTTGAAACCGGAAAATATCGTTACCATGGGAATCAGCGCTCTGAAAAACAAGCTCGCGAATTTGCAGACTTTCTTGAGCCACGAAGCACAAAGTGACGCTCTTGCTATTCATCATTAAACTATCATTTATATAGTTAAAATTATTATTGCTTGTAACTTTTTATCAATAAATACTTTTTGGACCTGAAAATCTTGTTTTTTATTTCACAAATTTCTCAAGGTCCGTTTTAACTTCTTTTTTCATAATGAATCATTGAGTTTTCCAAGTTCAGGTCCATTTAAATTTTTGTAAACAAATTTAATTGAGAATTTTAATTGCAACCTTATGACAGAATTTCAAGATAATGTACATAAAATTCAAATAACCAACTGCACAATAATAACCAATTAATTTATTCGTTATTTATATTCCATCTTTCGTCGATAAATAGCCTCTGGAAGTTTTTTGCTCTAACATCTAACACAGTGTCGCACTATTGTGCCATTGTTTCAACAGGGGAAATTCGTTGAATCACACTCTCTGGATTTCTTGGAGTGAAAGTTTCACTCTGTAGTAGAGTGAAATCGAGTGCATTTGCAATTCGTTTTCTGACTGGAGGAATGGAATTTTCACTCGTAGAAATTTAGAGAGCATATTTTAGACAACAGAGCCACGTGATGACAAAGTGTAGAGAACAACAACAACATCAACAACGCCCGGAGTTCTTCCCCTGGTTTTTTTTTTTCGTCCTCCCCTTTGTAGTTTGCTCGTTAGCCTGAAAGATCCATGAATAATTTATTGCCGGGAATCAATATGGCCCAAATCCCAGCAGCGCCGAAGCATTTACATATGAATGCCTTGTCGTTTTATTGGATGATGGGCACCGTAGAATGCCGAAATTGCAATAAGCTAGGGAGTTGAATTAAGCAGGGATTCGATGGGGAATAGGAAAATTTGGGGGATAATGATACCTTTTCGTTGTTATATGAATGAAATGTGTGTTTTTGACTTTTGAGAGAACTTTTGAAGCATTTTTGTTACGTTTTTTGCAAAATTTACTGTTTGAATGGAATTTGATGAGTGGAATTTCAAACTCAGTTTAGAAATATTTCAGAAGTTTTTCGTTTAATTTAAAAATATATTTTAGAATATTTAGATTATATATTATTATATAGAATGAATTATTACTACGTAATTTTATTTTCTATATTAATATAGAAATGTAGACAGTGTGTCCCAAAAATAACCGAACTTTTTGGATATAGAATAAAACACACATTATATTATCCTTAAAGTTATTATTCATTCAAAATAGGTTCCATTAGGCTAAATACAACGTTTGGCACGATCAACCAGCGCATGCATAGATTTTTTTATGTCACTTATAGGAATGTTCTTCAGCACCTTGGTTACGGCTGCTTGAACGGCTGGGATATCATCATAAAATGCTCCTTTCATCTTGGTTTTCAGTTTTGGAAATAGAAAATAGTCAGATAGTGATAGATCAGGCGAATATGGAGGGTGGTTGATGAGAGAAATCCGTTTTTTTTATCAAAAATTCGTTCACTTTTTTAGTCTTGTGAGGTGGTGCATTATCGTGCAATAAAAACAGCTGTTTTCCTGATGGATATTCAGGTCTAACACGACAAATTCTTTTCCACAAACGATGTAAAACGCCTAAATAATATTCTCCATTAATAGTTCGACCTTCTGGAACAAATGCCTTGTGGACAATACCCTTCGAATCATAAAAAGTAATCAACATTGTCTTGATTCGAGACTTCTGAAAACGCATTTTTTTGGTTTTGGCTCGCCTTTGGACTTCCATTCAGCAGATTGACGCTTAGTTTCAGGGTCATATTTAAAGCACCATGACTCATCACCAGTTATGATCGAATCAAGAAAGTCTGGATCGTTTTCAGCAGTTTCAACAATGTCTTTGCAATGCTCCACACGAGCGATTTTTGGGTCTTCATTTAATTCATGTGGAACCCAACGCGAACAGACCTTTCTTTCACCCAAATCTTCAGTTAAAATTCTCCAAACAGTGTTTTTACTCGTATTCCATTCCTCAGCCAACATTCTCGTAGAAAAATTTGCATCGATACCAATGATTTCACGGACTTTTTCCACCAATTCAGCACGATTACTAGCTTCTGGACGACCTGGCCTTAGGCCGTCATTTATATCCTCACGACCATTTTTAAATCGTGTAAACCACGTATAAATTTGAGTACGACTCATGCAATCATCACCATAAACTTTTTTCATCAATTCGTATGTCTCAGCGAATTTTTTTTTCAAGTTTAACACAAAATTTTATATTTGCTCTTTGTTCCATTTCTGTTTTGTAACATTAGCACTTTTTTTTCTTTTATTGAAATGGCTGTAACTTTCACATCTGCCATCCGATTTACATGAATGTAGGTGCGTTTGAAAGAGGATGAATTTATCTTTTTGATGCTGCAAATTTTCAATGGATGGAGCTGCATGTTATATGATTTAAATATAAAGTTCGGTTATTTTTGGGACACACTGTGTAGTGCAAAATACAAAATATCCTAAAAATACTAGTACCTCATCAAATATTCGAACTTTGAAAATTAAGAAAATTTTCAGGTTCAAGATAATGACATGATGATGATGATTTAATTGTGAACACTTCATAAAAATTTTCACGTTAAAATACGCATCAAAAAATTTCAGAAAAATAAGCTATGTAATGAAAAAAACTTTTTATAAGGTACCTTCTTCTTCTTCTTCCTCTTCTGAGTCAGATATTCTAGTGGTTTGGAGGGAGCTTTGTTTAGACAATGTTCTGCCAAAACCGCGGGTTCGGGGGGGAGGGGATTGCTTGTTCCAAATGGCTTCGAGTTCGTCAAAATGTTGGGATTGAGCAAGAGCGGCTTGTTCCGGGCCGAGGCCTGGCTGGGAACCCGCGAGGCCTGATTTGCTGATCTCTTCCATGGACGCGCTGACGCTGAATCGGCGTTTCAGTTGTTCCCCAACCGCCCCTTTCAGTATTCCTGTTCGTTAAATACAAAATTAGTTAGTCCCCAAATACGAATCTGTTAAAATCTATACAAATCGATCTGTTATTTTAATTGTTGAAAGTGAGACATCTGTAACTTTGAAGAATAATACAATTCATTTGTTTAAACAATAATTGTTAGCTAATTGTTGCAAAAACACATTTTTGCAAGATGTATATACTTTTCATGGTTTCTTAATCCGTCTATTTCATATTTTTTATCAGAATAATACCAGGTGTACTCCTAAGTAATTTCCGGTTTTTTCAATGGATGGCGTTCTGTTTTGTACCGCTGTTGGTAACACATACCATATGTCATTTTGTTCAGTCATATCGAGTGCTTGAACTGCGTTGACATTTTCTCGAAAAAATCTTCCAGTAAGTTTTTATTGCGCTTCAAAAAAGTCGAATTTTGTACCGAATTTGGAGCGTATGCGCCATGCATTGCTTTTCATGTTCAATCAGGGGAAAAAAGTGTCCGAGAGCCACTGTGCGCTTGTGGAAGTTTATGGTGATCGTGCATTAACACTTCAAACATGTGAAACGTGGTTTCGACAGTTCAAAAATGGAGATTTCGACCTGAACGACGCCGCACGCTCCGGCAAGCGAAAATCATTCGATGACGCCGAATTGCAAGCATTATTAGATGAAGACAACACGCAAACGCAACGACAGCTTGCAGATGCGTTGGGAGTTCAACAGCAAGCAATTTCCAAACGTCTGCGAGCCATGGGAAAAATTCAGAAGTGTGGAAAGTGGGTGCCCCATGAACTGACCGAGAGACAAATGGAGAATCGAAAAGTGACCTGTGAAACGCTGCTTCAACGATACAAAAGAAAGTCTTTCCTGCATCGTATTGTTACTGGTGATGAAAAGTGGATTTTCCTGGAGAACCCTAAGCGCAACAAATCGTGGGTGAGTCCAGGTGAAGCATCGACATCGACGGCACGGCCAAATCGTTACGGTCGGAAGGTCATGCTGTGTGTGTGGTGGGACCAGTCCGGTGTCATATACTTTGAACTGCTGAAACCTGGTGAAACTGTGAATGCCGTTCGCTACAAACAGCAAATGAAAGATTTGAGCCGAGCCATTGTGGAAAACCGACCAGAATATCAACAACGACAGAAGAAGGTGATTTTGCTCCACGACAATGCGCCGTCGCATAATTCGAAAGTCGTTCGTGACACGCTGGAAAGGCTCAAGTGGGAAGTGCTTGATCATGCGGCTTACTCACCAGACCTGGCGCCATCCGACTACCACCTCTTTGCCTCGTTGGGCCATGCCCTTTCTGAGCAGCGCTTCGACTCGTCCGAAAATGTACGAAAATGGCTCACCGAGTGGTTCACCTCCAAAGGCAATGATTTTTACTGGCGTGGTATCCACAATTTACCAGAAAGGTGGGAAAAATGTGTAGAAAGCGATGGAAAATACTTTGAATAAAATAAAGGTTACGGTTTTTTTGGAATTATGTGTTTTATTTGCAAAAAAACCGGAAATTAATTAGGAGTACACCTGGTACAATTCATTTGTTTAAACAATAATTTTCAGCTAATTGTTGCAAAAACACATTTTTGCAGGATGCATATATATTTCATGGTTTGTAAATCCGTCTGTTTCATATTTTGTGTCAGAATAATGAAATTTATTTGTTTAAACAATAAATTTCGACTAATTGTTACAAAATCACATTTTTTCAAAACGCATATGCTTATTATGGTTTCTTCATCCGTCTATTGCATATTTTGTATCAGTAATATAAAATTCATTTGTTTAAACAATAAACTTGAATTTATTGTTACAAAAACACATTTTCGCAAAACGCATATACTTTTCATGACTTCTCAATCCGTCTATTGCATATTTTGCATTAGAATAATAAAATTCATTTGTTCAAACAACAAACTGTAACTAAGTGTTACGAAAGCACATTTTTTTTAATATGTTGATTTATAATTATAATATTGTTATTAGATATTATCTACTCTTCCCGACTTAAGATAATGTCCTATCCCTTTAATTTCGCAATTTTTTAAGCAGTCAAGGTTTTTGCTACTTATGAACATTCGGAATAAATTTAATATTTACATACTGAACAAAGACTTTGCGATAGTGAAACTGTAGTAACATATTCCCTATATAAAATAGTTGAAAAACCTATTTAAAACATTCTTAACGGACATTACTTCAAGTTATAAGACGTCCTGATTTGTTTTTCAATTTTGAAAGGTAAAAATTGAATATTTTTTTCCAAATTTTTTGTGGAACATGCTTGAAGCTTTGAAAAATTTTAAAATGACTTTTTCGGAAAATGTCCAAATTTTGAGTTACGATAAAGTGTTTCAACTCTGCCAGAGATGGGACGAAACGTTCGAGAGCGCTGAAACATGAAAAAGATCGTTTCGTAGTCCCGAAGGATAGAATACTTATAGCGGCCCGGTGAAAGTTGAAATACTATTGGAGCGCGCTCACGAGATAGAATAGACTTGCAGGGACCCATTGATATATACCACGACACCTTGCGAGAGAGAAGTGTTCGTTTTGAAAACTAAAGAGAAATGCCTTTTTTTCAACAGTAAGAATCCATTAACTCTTCAGTCATCTGAAAAATCCCACCAATTGACTAGCAGACCCCTAACCTACTAACTGAATCAGTAAAAATTGTATTAACTGAAACTAAGAGAAAACACAAACAAGGCACCTGAAGTGAGATGCCCGTATTTCCGCTGCCAAGTATACGTATCCAGAGACACCTCCTTTTTGAGCAACCTCTTGTTGGGCCTCTTTGGGCCCGGTGGTTGCATGTCTCTGGGAGCGACGTAGGAAGGCAGTTTGACGTACTGGGCCGGAGTGTTGTGCAGGCACAGAATCGGCATGCACTTATGTTCAAGGAGGTTCAAAGCCAACCTGGAGCAGTCCGTCGACATCTCCAGGCCTAAGATGGGCACGTGGAGCATGATCGAGTTCAGGACCACGCCCTTCTTCGTGTCCCAAACTATCAGGCTTTTGTCCTCGCTTCCAGAAATGGCCAGGGTACCGTCACCTGACAACCTCACGCAGGTCACGTACCCCAGGTGACCTGTCAATGTATGCAGATCTTCCCCAGTGTTGATGTCCCAGACGATGAGGTTCGCGTCGCGGGAACCCGAGACCACGATTCTTTTATCCTGGACAGCAACTGCCACGCATGTGACATGGTCGCTATGGCCCACGAGGACCTAGACCATTGTTTCTTAATTTTGAGTTTTATTTTAATTAGGGTTTGGAAATAACACGTTACGATATGATGATAAGCAATGGCTATAAATACGCATTCAACTGATATAAGCTAAAAGAGATGAAAAAAATATTGAATTTATCATTACCTGCGTAATTTTTCCACCGGCTAATTGCCAAACTTTAAGGCTCATGTCACGTGACCCAGTAATTAGTGATTGCGAGTCGGGTGTCACGACGAGGCACGTTATGTCTTGGCTATGAGATACTTGGTACTTTTCTTCAGGACCAGCTCCCAAACTCACGATTCGCATTTGATTGTCACCGTTCGCACAAATGGCGTACCTTTATTGCCATAATATTTGAGAATAATAGTCAAGCAAGAAAAAAGTTAATTTTTGTCAAATTTGGAGACTGTAACGTTTATATCGAAAAATGTTGCATCGTGTAATGGAAGGATGAAGGCATTTGGCCATCCTAACTTTCTCATACTCATGGAAAAAATACGAAAAAAGACGATCTAAATACAAATAATGACCTCATGTCTGGAGTAACAGCGAAGCACCTTCCAGGTCCTGAAACAGACTGAATCAAGGTACCGCTATCAGCCGCCCAAACCCTGATTGCGCCTGCTCTATCCGAGCTTATGACCCTGTGACCGTCCAACATAGAAATAACTGAAGTTACAGGAGCTTGGTGCTTGAATGTGCTCACGACATTGCCCACAGTCAGGCCCCAAACGCGCACAGTCTTGTCCTCTGAGCCTGAAAACCATCAAAAACCCCTTCTCAACATTATGAAATTCCCCCCTCCCTGCATAGGGCTTCGTGCAAACAAACCAGAGAAAAAATTTCCCACCCCAATGCTAGATTCAAACGACTTCATAGAATGGCCATCAAAATTTTCTAATGCACAAGCCCACAAATGAAAACTTTGACTTGGTTAATGTAAACTCAGAACTGATTCACTGATCATTAAAAATGACTGATTTGTGTAATGGGTGAGCAGAGTGTGAAGAAGAAAAGTGAAAAGTGTAAAAAACGTGATTGTTAACAACCTGACGCAGCAAAGAGGCCAGAAGCCGAAAAAGCGATACATGTTACGCTAGCAATGTGCCCTTCGAGCGTCCGAAGCAACTCATGAGTATTTAACTGCCAAAGATTTACTAAGGAATCAACGCCTCCCGTGACCGCCATCGCACCATCTCGCGATATATCGATACACGATATCGGGGCCGTGTGAGATTGCAAAGATTCCTGTTTTTTCCCGGCCTTCTTCGGGGGCTCCTCGCCCCGGAAGCTCCAGTAAGTCAGTTTGTTGCCACCGGCGGTTATCAAGAAATCATCCTTTGCCGCCACCTTCAGAAGTAACAAATTCGATATTTTCTCCCATAGATGATAAGTTAACAAGTTTTAAGGCGCACGTTCACTTAGGCGACGTAACGCGACGTAGCGCGGCAAGGGTCGCTCGAATGCCTAAGTGAACGCTCTTAATCGTTAATAAAATTTTTTTTCCACTGATTCGACAATATAATACACTCGTTCCTCGCAGGAACGAGCCCTGAATCGAGCATGAAAATGAAGAGAACGAGAACCCCTCACGTCCTGCAGCGTATGGGCTTTCTTATAGTCCGACGCGTTCGACTGTCTGGCTCCGACTGACTCTCGCGCATATCACTTTGCGCAGTCCATTCGAGAGTGGGAGCTCCTCGCGTGTTCGTTCTCTTCATTTTCTCGGTCCTGAGCTGTTCACTCCTGCGAGGAACGAGTGTAAGTGTAAAATCATAATGACCAGTCAATTTCTGTGATAAACGCCGATTCTTTCATTTTGCTAACGTTTCAACCCAGTAAAAAAATATCCCAAATTTTTGTGAAAGTCAGAGTTACCTTGACTGACGTGACATCGGATGATGGACTGGCTGGCAAAGTCTTAATGAGCCTTCCACTCATCATGTCGAAAACAGAAACCCTGCCATCGACGCCACCAGCAATTGCCCGTCTGCAATCTTTAGCCAAGCAGATGCTCTTCACAGGACCTTGATGTCCTCGCAAGGAGTGGATTTCTGTGCCGGTCGCCAAGGATCGCAAGTACAATTTTTCGTCATCACAGGCTGCTAGTAAGAACACTGAGTCCATGGAAACGTCGAGCCTCATGACTGGGGATGGTAATTCTATGCTGTTCAGGAGAGTGAAATTCTCTAAGGACCAAAGGCAGACCGTCCCGTCGGCGGACCCGGAGATCAAAACTTCCCCGGCTGCATCGACCTTGACAGCTGTCACTGGGCCCCGGTGGTGATCGACCTGTCATAATTACGAGAAAAACTTTCGTCTTTCTATCTAAAATCGATGTATTTTCAATCAGCGAAATTAAAAACTCGCGATTCAACGACTACTTGTTCCAGTTTACTCTTTAATTGGGTCCAATTACATATCTCCATGCTCGCGAAAGTGAAATAGCGGCTTTCATTGATCGCTTTTCGCGAAGTTTTCCCACTTTACCCAGTTTAACTCGAGCTATAACAATGCGGTTTTATATAAAAATTATAGCCCTCGTAACTTTTGCACCTCGGAACACTTTTGAAGTACAAACAAATAAAAAGAACCATCATGACTCATTTGGATAAATTGTGGGAACATTAAAACTTTTACACAAGAAAAATTTATTTAGACTTTTAGACCGACACTCTAATTGGAAAATAACGAATTATTATAGATTTTAGTGGTCGCTTATTTCTCGATAATCGAGACATTACGATAATATGCTCTGACCTTCATTAAAACTTCGCCCGTGAGCAATTTCGTAGCTATGATGCTCGAGTCCTCACCGCCGCTAACAATCACGGAGTCGAGCAAAGCGGGTGTCAAAGTCAGTACGGACGCGATATGCTCACCGATGCGGGTTTTCAGGCTAAGCTCTTGCATGTCCCACACAATTATGGATGTATCTTCCGAACCCGTGAGCAAATACTGTGACTGCTGCGTGATAGCAACGCAAGAAATTGGACAAGAGTGGCCTAGAAATCGACCATTAAAAGAAAAACTGAGAAAAAAAGATGCAGCGTATTCCCTTCAGATATTTCAGGTCTACGCTCTTATACCAGGTGTGCCAGTTAATAATGCGGGATTTTTTGAATGAAAATAAATGTTGATTGTAAGTAATAGGTTCAAGATACTTTATTCAAAGTAGTTGCCTTCGAAAGCTATGCACTTTTTCCATCTTTCCATCAACTCACGAATACCACGTCGAAAGAACTGTTCATCTTTTGAAGCGATCCAGTCGTGAAGCCATTTTTCTATATCTTCATAACTAGTGAAGTGCTGCTCAGTAAGTGCGCGAGACATCGATGAAAACAAATGGTAGTCGGAAGGGACCAAGTCTGGGAAGTATGGCGGGTGGGGCAAAATATCCCAGCTGAGTTCAGAAATAATTTTTTTGACCGTCTTCGCTGTGTGTGCGGGGGCATTGTCGTGCTGCAAAATCACTCTCTCATGTCTTGTGGCGCACTCTGGTCGTTTTTCGAGCAATGCTTGGTTCAATTTAATCATTTGCTGTCGGTAGCGATTAGTATTAACAGTTTTACCTAATTTAAGAAGCTCGTAGCACAAGACACCTTCTTAATCCCACCACATGCACAGCATCGTCCTCTTTCCAAAGCGATAAGGTTTCGCAGTTGATGTCGATCGTTGGCCAGGATCAACCCATCATTTTCTGCGCTTGGGATTCTCAAAATAAATCCATTTTTCATCTCCCGTCACGATCAGGTGCAGAAACCCCTTTCTTTCATACCGAGAAAGCAAAAGTTCGCACACCGTTTTTCGCTTTTCCTGCTGTCTATCATTCAGCTCATGAGGCACCCATTTTCCTACCTTCTTGATTTTTCCCATGGCGTGCAGACGATCAGAAATGGCTTGGTGACTCACGTTTAACGTCCCTGCTATTTGTTTCTGAGTTTGGGTATTGTCTTCGTCCAACAGTGCTTGCAATTCGGCATCTTCAAATTTTTTGTGTTGACCTGAGCGTTCTTTGTCTTTCACACTAAAATCCCTACTTTTAAATCGTTTAAACCAACGTTTACAAGTCGCGACCGATAAAGCATGTTCCCCGTAAGCTTCAACAAGCATTTGATGGGATTCAGCAGCACTTTTCTCCAAAACAAAGTAATGAATTAACACTTTCCGCAAATGCTCTTTACTTGGCAAGAACTTTGACATGTTCACTTCACTAAATGCATATGACACTAACTTGACATTGTCAAAACAACAATGGTTTTTTGGAACGTGATGTTACAGCAAAAAAATGACGCAAGAGTTTCGACGGTGAACTAATCCCTGTTTGCAGAGACATCTCTTGAAAAAATCCCGCATTATTAAGTGGCACACCTGGTAAATATAACGAAATAGCACTTTAACACTTTGAAACTCTTATCTGGATCACGCAGTAGATCTGAAACATTCAAGTAAAAGACAGACCAAATGTTGTGTTTAACCTTTGAAAGTATGTACCAACTGCCCTGACATGACATGCCAGAGTTGAGCATCTCCTTGGTGAGGGATGACAACCACGTGCTGACCCGAAGGAACGGGTTCGATCAATTTGACTCCTTGTGGACAAGCGAGGACGCGAATTTGGAGAGGCAGAGGTGGCTGCAACCAGCCATTTAGTGGAACCAGCAAAGGGGCTGTGTAACCATCACACCAGGCCATTGCTGCCATTACCATTCGAGATACCTGGGTGAATTGGTTTCTCGGATTCATCAAAATACGTCAAAAACCAAGAAACGAAACCAGAAACTCTCTAATTTACATAAGATGCATGCTTACATCATCAAAGGACATGACCATAATCATGCATATCAAGTGGATGCTTCACTTCACATCACAAGATATGCATAGACCTGGTGAGCAAGGCATTTCAGCTCTTCATCGGACATACAACGTTTTAAACACATTTGGAGAATGAGGACAAATCTTCTAGCTACTTACAAAATCACCACCATCTTCAGCCACAGGCCTCAACCAGCAAATGAGTTGCGCTCCCAATTGCAAAGGATCTCTTGTTAACACATCACTGGACTTCCTCACTGCGTAATAAACAAGTTCCAAATCCCTTTCCAACAAGTACCGTCTCGCGTGTTCCAGAACACATCTTAGGTAGCTCACAGAGATCATCTGAGCGCTGGCCAAAAGGAAGTCAAAAGCGCAAACAGCCAGTTTCTTCAGCCTGTCAACGTCTCCAGCTCTGAGATAATGAATCCAAGCTTCTTCCACGTGTCTCAAAGTATAAGTCACGTCTTGTGTTTGCGGCGCACTCTGGAAAGGCGTTTCCTTGACAATCTTATCCAGGTAAGTTGGTCCCGTACCGTCTTTGTTTGTTTCGTCGTTATTGTCCGTGGAGGCTTTTTTCGATGAGTTTTTGGTAGAATTGCTTTCCTCATCTTCTTCCGAAGACGAGGAGAAGAATAGTTTCGCTATTTCTGCATGAACGGATTTCGTTGTTTCTTGTTTCGATAGGTAACGGGTTCGAGATGCTTCGCGGGCCGTCCATCGCCAGCAGAATATGAGTTTGCCGGTCAGGACGCGTATCTGAAATGGCAGAAAACTTGGGTTTGTCTTCCGTTGGGACATTGCGGATGTGGGCAAACATGTGTTGGTATGATAGCTTGAACTCAATGAATCTTCCAAACTTACCCTCAGCCAAGGAATAAGGTTCTGCTTCGCCAGACACCAACTCGTGAAGTTAAACTCCCCTTGTTCCAACTCCAAGGGTTCATCTCCTCCCGTGGACATCACCAGTTCCAAAATTTCCGTTTCCGACAACCCGTACTCCGTGCAAGTCAAAAACGACGCCAATCGTTGCGCGGCCTTTAGCCCAACCAATCCTTCCAAGAAGTCCAAAGCTGCCTCTACATTTTTTCCCACTTCACTCGGTCGTTCCGGCAATTCTATCAAGACGTCTTCTTTCTTGAAACGCTCTTTTTGGACTGGCGTCAGGCGTAGAGAGTCTGCAGGAACGGAAGTGCTGGCGATGAAGTGGACCCCTGGGGGAAGGCTAAGGGGAAGCCAAGAAAGAGCTGCCACGATGTCGCATTCCAGGGGATGGAGTCGATGAAGGTCATCTACGAGGATGATCAGTTGTTCGGTCAAGGGTTGGTCCTGGATTTTTCGCATAATTTGGGTAAACCAATTGTTGAGGTACAGTGGTTCGAAGGAGGCGTCTCGGGGAAGGTTGCCATCACTGTCTCCGGAGAGGAAGCAGATGTGCTCACAGAGAACTCGGAGGAGTTCGAGGCTGTAGGCGGATCTGGGGGTCAAGGAGCAGAAGCGGACCACGCGGAATGTTGGGGTGTCGAGCCATTTTGGAGCACTTTCGTATATCCTTTGTTTGTAGAACAAAATGGGTAAATGCCTGAGCAGTCATGAATGTGAATGTTCAAATGGGACTTTTGGACTGTTTCTTTTTTTTGAAGTTGGACAACACCTTGCTTAACTGAAGTTGATGTAACCGAAGTGATTTGAAATTGAAGTGGATGCAACAGAAATGGCTAACGCAACGGAACTTTTTGTAAACCAGTCTATATAAAATTAAAAAAAGGGCGAAGGCACAGACTTTCTATGTCAAAACAGTTGTCTTCTGACTGTCAGTATTTCATTTTCTATAATTACCTGGAAATAATGGACGACTTTCCTGAGGATTTAGGGCCTTTTACAAGAATCGGTCCGTGTTTCTCGTTTTTGCCACTGATCAAAAGTTCTTTGATCCGCAGAAGCGGGGTCTCGTTTTCCCCCGCTGGCTCGATTTCCCTCAAAGCAGCCAAATGCGCCATACTCTCCGCGTAGATCTCTTGGACCATTTTCTTGCGGCTTTTGATCTCCGGGTCACGTTCCACAGAATCGTTTACGAGGGTCTCGAGTCGCTTGAGATATTCATGGATGATATATCAAGGAGATTCGTGTATCGAGGAATTTTAAAAATTCAGAAGCTTTGGGAATGTTCTCAAACTTTGGCTTCATCATGGGTTTACTGTAGTTAAGCTAGGAAATTGTTCAAATTTTGGAGTTTTTCTCTGGATTTCAGAATTTAGATGAAAATTGATTGAAAATGATATAATTTTTGAAGTTTGGTGCCTATTTTAACCTGTTGCACTTGGACAAATTGGTTCTTGTTTGTCTTTTTATCGTTTTTCGATATATAACTTCGATTATCTACCTTGAGAACTTGGGTGCGCATCTTTGAAAAATACTCGTCTTCGTCTTCGCTGCCGTCCCCGTTTGCACTGTTCCCACCCTCCCGATAAGCCGCCTCGAGATTTATCACGTTTTCCCTCGGCAAACTCGCCCCGACACGGGACCTTAAGGTCGACACACCTGTTGACGTTTTCGGCGCGCCACTTTCCGAATACTTATTAACTATAGCCACAATCCCGTTTCCTTTGGCGTCCAAACCTGTTAATCCAAGAAAGAATTTCCCGCTTTTCGACATGTACGGGAAATGTAAGGGAAATTGTGTAGAAAAGAGGATATTTTCGTGAATGTGGATTCGAATTTCGACAAAGTACTGTATTTATTTATTTTAGTTTCGAATTAATGTCAATTAAAATTCTTATGAAAGTTATGGAATTTTATAAGTAAAGGTGCTGGTCAATTTGGAAATGTGATTTAAGCATTTTATTTTGCAACGTTTCAATACCCTTAAATTTTTGACTTCTCATCAAGCTATAATATTTTTAAACAATTTCATTATTAATGAAACATTATTATAGAATTTAATGTAAAAAATATAGAATTGTGATAAAATAATGTGGATTCGATTTATCATGTGATATATATTCAGTTTTATAGTGTGATGGAAGAAAAATTAGGGAAGAGCATAAAATTTCAGAGATCTATCTATAAATCCACAAAAATGCTAAAAAGTTATGAAAATAATATGAAAGTATACTTGAAAACTTAAAAAGTACTTATAACTTAAAAATACAAAGAATACTGAAAATGCTTGAGGTCCATAAAACTCTACAGACCCATGTAGAAAATTTTTTAAACTTCTACGAAACTACTAAGAATTTTTTTCGCTTTGAATCCTAAAGCATAGTATTCTAGAAATCTATAGGGAAATCGAAAAAAAAAAAAACTTGGAAATCCATTAAATTCTATTGATAATTGAAAAATGCGAAATATACTTATAGTACTAGATATCTATGAAGATACTGTTTTTTGGAAATTCAAAAAAATACTCGAAATCTATCGAATTTAATATTCTAGAGCATAACATTTTGGAAATCAATATAGGAATCGAGAAAAATATCAGAAATTTATAAAAATACTACGAAATCCTACAAAGTTTGATAAGTACAAAAAAAAAAAAAATATATAAAAATATCAAGTCCATACAATACTTAAAAACTGAGGAAATACTCAAAAAGCAAGGAAAAAAATCAATAAAAAAACTAGTGAATTCATTTAATTGTAAAAATACTAAGAAACGATAAAAATATTCAAATAAAAATCTACGTAATGCAAGAATTCTATAAGGACATTGTTTTCTGGAAAATTCAAGAAAACACTTAAAATGTATTGAAAGTTGAAGTCTAGAGCATCAAATTCTAAAAATTTATGAAGATATTAAAAAAAATAGTAAAAATATAAAAAAGCTAGAAAATTCTACGAAATCTTGTGAATATGAAGAAATTCGAAAAATAATCAGAATGTGCTCAAGTCTGTAAAGAACTGAAAATTCAAGCTGATAGAATTTTCCGAAAAATCTTAGAAAATTCTGAAGATGTGAAAAACTTTGAATCTTAGAGCATTAAAATCTAGAAACCAATCAAGAAATTCATAAAAATACCAAGAAATCGATTGTACTGTATTAGATACTAAAAAATTATTATGAAAATCATCAAAAATACTAGAAATCTATTAAGATGTTATTTCATAAAAAATTCAACAAAATACTGAAAATCTATCAAACTTTAAATTCTACAGCATCGAATCTTGCATATCTATAAAAATCTATAAAAATCCTAGGAATCTATGAAAACACTAGAAAATTCTACAAAGTTTTGTAAATACTAAAAAATGTGAAAAATATCTATAATATTAGAAACGTTTAGAATCCATAAAATAAACGTACATCGAATTTTAGAAAAATTTATTGAAATTTTAAAAATTAAAAAAACTTTGAATCCAAGAGTATCAAATGTTTGAAATCTGTATAGAAATTTATAAAAAATCCAGGCAATACATTGAATTGTATAAATACTGACAAGTTAAACAAAATTTTGCTGTACAAGAAACCTATGAAAGATACTATGAAATCCATTGTGATTGAACACAATGCTAAAAAACTATTGAACTTTGAATTTTAACGCATTCAATTGTAAAAATATATTAAAATCCATAACAAACCTAGAAACACTAAAAAATTCCAAAAAAAGGTGTTAATATTAAAAAATACGAATACTATTGAAAATATGACAAATCTATAAAAATAAAAATGAACGTAGATATAATTCTCAAAAATATTCATGAAAATTTTAAAAATCAAGAAAAATTATAAATTTTAGAGTATCAAGTTATAAAAATCTTTGTAGAAGCCTATTAATATACTCGAAAATTCTATAAGTTGTATGAATACTAAAAAATATGAAAAAGACTAAAAATCTACTAGTATTCTATGAAATACTAAAAATATACGAAAACACTGTTTTCTGAAAAATTCAATGAAACACTAATAACCTATCGAATTTTGAATTCCAGAGCATCAAATTTTACAGATCCATAGAAATCCATAAAAATCCTAGAAATCTATGAAACCAGTAGAAAATTTTACAAAATTTTGTGAATACAAAAAAATAATGATAATATCAAAAATATTAGAAATATGTGAGATTAAAAAAACTTAAACGTAGATAAAATTTTCAAAAATATTCATCGAAATTCTAAACATCAAGAAAACTTCGAATCCTAAGGCCTCCAATTTTTTAAATTTTTGTAGAAACCAATAAAAGCACTGAGAAATCCAATAAATTGTATGAATACTAAAAAATACGAAAAATAGTGGAAGTGCTACTAGAAATTTATGAAATA
Organism: Platygaster robiniae; assembly: GCA_028476575.1. NCBI lineage: Eukaryota > Metazoa > Arthropoda > Insecta > Hymenoptera > Platygastridae > Platygaster > Platygaster robiniae. The sequence goes on from CM052027.1 coordinate 19,891,067, forward strand.
CCTAGAGATCTATGAAAATACTGTTTTCTGAAAAATTCGATAAAATACTTAGAATCCGTAAGAATCCTATGGAATTCTATTGAATCTTATAAATACAATAAAAATACTCAAAATATGTACACAATCTATCAAATACCTGAAATTCAAATTGATAGAAGTTTCTAAAAAATCTTGGAGAATACAAAAAAAAATGTAGAACTTTGAATCTTAGATCATTGAAGTTTGGAAACTTATTTATTCATTCATATAAATAACAAGAAATCTGTTGAACTGTATAAATCCTGAAAAATTACGAAAAATTTCCGAAGTACTAGAAATCTATGAAATATAATAAAAATCTATTGGGATTCTATTTTCTAGGAAATTCAACAAAATACTAAGAATTTATCAAACTTTGAATTCTAGAGCATCAAATTTCACAGATCTGTAAAAATCTATAAAACTCCTAGAAATCTATTAAAAAAACTAAAAAATCCTACGAAATTTTGTAAATAGTAAAAAAAACGAAAAATATCAATAATACCATATTATAAACGTTTGAAATGCTTGAAACAAATGTAGAAAGAATTTCAGAAAAATTCATCAAAATTGTAAAAATCGAGAAAACTTCGAATCCTAGAGTATCATATTTTTGAAATTTTCATAGGAATCCAGAAAAATATCGGGGAATCCAAAAAATTGTATTAATACTAAAGAATACGAAAACCACTGAAAGTGCTACTTCGTCTATGAAATACTAGAAATCTATGAACATACAGTTTTCCAAAAAATGTAACATGAAACTTAAAATCTATCGAACTTTGAATCTTAGAGCATCAAATTATACATATCTATAGATATCCTTAAAAATCCTAGAAATCTATGAAAAAAGTAGAAAATTTTTAAAAATACTGTAAATACTAAAAAATACCTAAAGTATGAGTAATATTTAAAATGCTCAAAATAAATGTACATAGAATTTTCAGAAAAATTCATCAAAATTTTAAAAATAAAGGAGACTTACAAATCCTAGAGTACCAAATTTTCGAAATCTTTGTAGAAGCCTATAAAAATTCCCGAAAATCGAACGAATTTTATGAACACTACAAAATACAAAAAACACCAAAAGTGCTACTAGTACTCTATGAAATACTAGAAATCTATAAAAATACAGTTTTCTGAAAAATGCAATAAAATACTAAAGATTCATCGAAATTAGAATTCCAGAGCATAAAATTTTACAGATCTATACATATCCATGAAAATCCTAGAAATATATGAAAACACTGGAAAATTCTAAAAAATTTTGATAATACTAAAAAATACGAAACATCAAAATTACGAGAAATCTGTGAAGTGCTCAAAATAAATGTAGATAGAATTTTCAGAAAAATTTATCGGAATTGTAAAAATCAAGAAGACTTACGAATCCTAGAGTATCAAATTTTCGAAATTATTGTAGAAGCTCATTAAAACACTCGAAAATTCAATAAATTGTATGAATACCAAAAAATACGAAAAACACTACGAAAGCTACTAGTATTCAATGAAATACTATAAATCTACGAAAACACTGTTGCAAAAAAAAAAAAATGCAATAAAACACTAAAAATCTATCGGAATTTAAATTCTAGAGCATCAAATTTCACAGATCTATACATATCCATGAAAATCTCAAAAATTTATGAATAAAAAGAAAATTTTACGAAATTTCGTCAACACTAAAAAATACGAAAATTTTCCATATCATTAGAAACGTATAAAATGCCTAAAATAATATTTTCAGAAAAATTTATCGAAATTCTAAAAATCATTGAAATTTCGAGTTCTTGAGTACCAAATTATTGAAATCTGTGTAAAACCAATAAAAATACCAGGAAATCCAATAAATTGTATAAATACTAAAAAATACGAAAAACACTATAAGTGCTACTAGTATTATATGACGTACTTGAAATCTATGAAAATACTGTTTTCTGAAAAATGCCACAAAATAACAATAATTCATTTTTCGAATCCTACAGTATCAAATTCTAGGAATATACATACATAAAAATTTAGAAAAATAATAAAAATCTAATAAAATACTAGAAAATCGCTCACAATTTCATAAATACTAAGAAATATGAAATATTCGAAAAATACTAGAGATAAATGTAAAATATATGTATACAGAATTTCCTCAAAAATCTATAAAACTTAAAATCCTAGAGAATAAAATTCTTAAAATGTATAAAGGAATCCATAAAAATATGAGATAATACTCAAAACACTATGAATACTGAGAAATATTGGAAATTAGATATTGTAATTCTTAAAGAAAAGTGTAAAGTATATTCCAAAAATTAAAAGTTCCAACGTTGCAAGTCTATTCTTCAGATATTCTAAATACCAGAATAAATATTCAAAAATACTTTTCAACCAACATAGAAGCATAAAATACATCAACCCTTTAAAAATTTCAATCTTACCCCCTCCCCCAACAAAAAATTCCGTTACAACGTCCTCAACCTAAAACCTTCAAATTTTCATCACCCCTCATAAACACAAACCAAATCAAGTAGATAAGCCATATTTTTCTCATCCTCCCCTTACACTGTTTTTCTTAAAGATAAAACTTTGCAAAACCCAAAAGTAGATTAAAGTAACTGATCCTATTTCCCAAAATTCAAAGTTTTCAAATTATTCTCACTCAGGCCAAAGTCGAGTTGCCTCTCGGTGGTGCTCTTCAGTATATTTTTTATTTCTTGATTGTCTGTTTGCCCTCGAAGAACTCGCTCAGCTGCGTCTTTCAAACTCGCCCTTATCGTAGGTTCCTGCGTCAACTGCCATTCCTTCGTCGCAATTTCCTCACTAAACGAGAAGGAAAAACAACAAAAACGACGTTTATCGAATTTCCCGGGGAAAAGAAAAGTCTTTTATTCCAATGGACCAATTTCTTTTCATGGCCCTTTGTGCTATGAAGAATAATACCAGAAATACCAGGTGCACACGCTGAGAAGAATTTTTTCTTTAATGTCATAAAAAGTTAATTTTTGTACCCTAAAAAAGTTCTGTAATTTTGTATTCATCAATAATTCATGAATGTGTATTTGATTACACCGAGTTTTTATGATGTCGCGTCGCGTAAGTTGTAGCGCTACGTAGCGCCACGCAAGGAAGTTTCTGTTATCGTCCCAATTTTCATCTAAATCATTTATTCTTCTTACCTTTTCGCTTTTAGCGAGTAATAATGTCCATCAACTTGGTAATATTTCCCCAAAGAGCTGTTTTGGGCGAGCAGCGCTTGGAATGTTTTCCCTTCGAGTCGTGTTGGCACGGAACCCACGGTGTAATTTGAACCTACCAAAAGCTGCGCGAAAAGCAAACTCGTTCAAACTTAGCCCTGCCACATTTATATCCAAATCTTGAGAAGAAACTTCACTTCTGCAATTTGAGTAACGTGCATCAAAAGGCACTTAATTTTCTTGCAGTCGTGAAGGGAAATTTTAATTACGAGCTAAGTTTCTTGGGAGTCATTAAGGTTGGAATGAAATAAAAGAAAAACAATGAAAGGTTGAAGTGGAAAATAGATAATCTTTTTGTATTTTGTGATTTTTATGGAATTGCTTTGTTTGGTTTTGGATAACTTTCATGTACTGAAATGAAATTTGTGGCTGCTCATAGCTCTACGAGAGGGAGAGGAAATAATTAGCATACTAGAAGAAAGCAGCCCCTGGAATGTCGATGAGATGCTCTAATTTCTTCCAAAAATAACTCGGAGAGTCGTGGGTCAGAATCTGGATTATGGGCTGTGCCATATTGCATGTCAACGAGCAAGACCTGCAGACAAACTTTGGGTCTTCAGTTTTCCATCATTTTACGTTTAGAATTTTTATAGCCATGCATTTTTTAGTAATAGTAATAATAATAATACTTTTATTCATCCCATTATACGCAGGTTTTGAATTCTCCATAAGTACATCATAAATCATAAACATAATACACCAAATTATATGTTGGTAAAAAATTTGCAAATAAATTATGAATAATTACGTAATTTATTAGATCTTAAGCTAATTGTTTATGCTAGCTGTATTATCAATAAACTATCGATTTTCAATTTTGAAGATATGTCAACTGTTTATATAAACTTGATGTAAAATTTACATATATTTCACGTATTTTTTCAAGAGTCTGAAAGTTATTGAACATTTCTTTGAATTTAGCACACTTAATCAATAATCATTTAATTTAAATAATAGTTGAAAAAATTTTTTCTTACCTCGATTCCCATATCTTCATAAATTGATTGTAATTCTGGACCCACAATTTCCAAAAGTTGTTTTCTTTCTTCTTCGAACTCTGTGTGACGAAATAACTGATCACTTTCTTATAACGAAATTGTTTTTTTCGTTAATTATTTCATTTCATGATTTCACGATACAGCTTTCCATTGTTAGAATTTTTTATCTTGAAGGTCCACCAATTAGAAAATTTCAAGTTATTAAAATATCTTATTGTTTTTCAGTCTTGAAGTGCATAAAATTATGATTTTTAAAAATTCCGAAAGAACTAAGTGAAGAACACATAATTTGAAAGTTTTTTAATAATCTGATTCTAAAACTTATGTAAGTACAAAATTATTTATAATAAATTTTTAATCTTACACAATCTTATTGTTTCGTAGTTCCTTCATTTTTATTAAAAAATTTTAAGGGATCAATATTTTTTAAAATTTATAAATATTCCAGCATAGCCAAAAAATCAAATTTTCAAAAAGGTTCAAAAGTTTACTACGGATAAATTTGATTTCCAAGAGATAATGAAAAAATGTCTGACTAAACACTGACTATTTCCCTTCTATACATATAATAACGTAATCAACGTTGGAGCTTTAATTATTTACTTATTTTATTTATCAATTTATTTCGTTGATTTATTCACGATTTCACGATACAGTTTTCCATTGTTAGAATTTTTTATCTTGAAGGTTCACCAATCGGTAAAAAAATTTCAAGTTATTAAAATATCTTATTGTTTTTCAGTCTTAAAGTGCATAAAATTATGATTTTTGGGAATTGCGAAAAAACTAAGCGAGAAACACATAATTTCGAAGTTTTTTAATTATCTGATTCTAAAACTTATGAAGTAAAAAATTATTCAAAATAAATTTTTAATCTTACAAAATCATTTTTTTTTATAGTTTCTTAATTTTAATAAAAAAATTTTAAGGGATGGGCTTTTTTAAAATCTATGAATATTCAAGGATAGCCAAAAAATCAAATTTTGAAAGAGGTTCAAAAGTTTTCTCCAGAGAAATTTGGTTTCCAAGAGATAATGAAAAAATGTCTGACTAAATACTGATTATTTACCTTATATACATATATTAACATAATCAAAGTTCGAGTTTCAATTGTTTATTTATTTTATTTATCAATTTATTTCGTTGATTTATTCATGATTTAACGATACAGCTTGTCATTGTTAGATTTTTTTATCTTGAAGGTTCACCAATCAGTAAAAAAATTTCAAGTTATTGAAATATCTTATTGTTTTTGAGTCTTGAAGTGCATAAAATAAGGATTTTCAGAAATTTCACAAGAACTCAGCGAGAAACACATAATTTTAAAGTTTTTCAATAATCTGATTCTAAAACTTCTGTGAGTACAAAATTAATCATAATAAATTTTTAATCTCACAAAATCATTTTACTTTATAGTCCCTTGATTTTAATAAAACAATTCTAAAAGATCAACTTTTTTTAAAATCTATAAATATTCCAGGATAGCCAAAAAATCAAATTTTAAAGGAGGTTCAAAAGGTTTTCCAAGAGATAATGAAAAAATGCCTGACTAAATACTGATCATTTCCCTTCTATACATATATTAATTATCAACGATGGAGCTTAAATTGTTTTTAAAAAACCTCTTCTTCAGTATAATAATCTCAAAATTATTTTTTTTTTTTTTACTAATTGAAAATATTTATTGTTTTTAAAGGAAACTTATCCTTAAGTAATTTAATTTCCAAGTGTTAAAATGTCCGACTTTATACTGGTTTTTTACCTTATAAATTTTCAAGACCACTCCTTGTATATTACATTTATTTCTAACTGTACGTTTTAACTTTTTAACAAGATTTATACTGTTTATAAGTTTATTTATTACTCTTGATCTTTGTAGCAACATTATTACTCAAAACCTTTAATAAAAACAATTTTCAAAATTCCAGTTACGGAAATTGGTATTGTTTCAAGGAATCTTGCAATGTTCAAATATTTTCATTTTTTCATAAGCTATGCATAATTGTTTGTTATATACAAATATGAAGTACAAAATATTTTATACATAGATGATTCTCTCTCAAATTATATCTCTCCTCCATTTTTTCAAATCATTTTTAAATATATGAAAACAAGTTGAAAATTTATATTCTTTACCTTAAATTTGAAATCAATTTTCACAATTCTTTTCTTTATTATTTATATTTCAAAACTGTTTATTTTTACTTCTTGAAAAATTTCAATTTCCTCCATCAACCGTGTTGTGGATAACAAAATAAACAGTAAAAATCTTGAATTAATAAAAAAAACTACCTATAAAAAATCTAGAAAATAGAAAAATATGTGTAAAGAATTGTTAATAACAAAACATCGTATAAAAAATATTTTACACTTAGATTCTATAATTTCAAATCACTCTTCTCCTCTGTTTTCTCAAAAATACAGAAAAAAAAATATTCCAGTCACTGTAAAATATATAAAAATAAGTCGTGATAAGTTATCTTTAGTACTTGTTTGCTTCTCGAGAAATCTCGTCAGACCGGCTGACTATATACTGGTTATTTCCACTTAGAATTCATCAACTCGATGAATTTAATCTCGCGGAGACAAACTTTTTTCTGCAAATAACAAACTTCCTCGACTTCATCTCGGAAATTATCCTCGGGAAATTCAGTAAACGCAAAACAAATAATTAAGCTGTGAATATTAATAATAAACATTGTTGTCGACAAATATCGAATCCCCATTTTTTTGAAATTATGCAGAAATTTGAATAACTGATGATTGAAAGATAAAAAAATACAATAAATAATCGTTTTGAGCTTTCAAAAATTTATAATATAGAAATATAAACGAATAAAGTTTTTTTTAAATGTCTCGTTTGTTTTGATGACGTATTGTTGTGGGGATTAGCTTTGTCTGTATACACGGAAAAAGCAATTTACTCGTATGGTTTGGTCGTTCTTTCAATTGCATATCAATACGGAGCGTTCGTATGGAATCGATTTTTCACACGCAACTCAGACATATATGTATATTTGTCTATAGACAATCGATGGGAATTTCGTTGATGAAAAACAATGGTATTTGTTTATTGTTTCAGCAGTAGTGAATCCACGAAGGAAAAAAAATGAACGAGAAATGAATACCTTTGGTGATTTCTACAGCTGTGATAATTTAAACATTTTTGTCATTTTTGGCAGTTTCTGAACAGATACAACGGTTTTTGAAGTCACTGATTTTGACATTTTATGCTCGAAAACAGTGGTTATATGTTAGTATCAGTGAAATTAGATTTATAAAATAATTGTAATCACACATAATCTTATTAGAATTTTTTCACCCTCATTTCTTTGAAACACCTTATTTTTATTTCGAATCCTGGAGGTAGGTTTAATAACAATATATTATTATTATCAATCTATATATTTTTATCGAATGGAACATATTAAAGTGTCTTAAGATAAAAAAAGTGAGAATATAGTAAAATTTAACAATTACTTGGTTATAACAAGTTGGAAATTCGGAAAAAATATTTCTCAACAACAAAACTTTTTGGCGTGTAACGATTTTTGCAGAATGTAGATGATACATTTACCAATTAAAAAAAAAAATAATAAAAAAAAAAGAAATAAAATCATATATGAAGAATTTTTTACACATTCCTCATTTACCTTAACAACAATTCCATAACGCTTCGAGAAATATTTACAATACATTATTCAGAAATTTCGTACAGTTTCAAACATTTTTATACAAAAATTATTGGAATTTATAGATTTTCATATGATGAATAAAGATCTGCAGAACAACAAATTAAAGTTCTGAATTTGACAGCAGAATCTAAAACTCTGCTGTCGAATTCATTATTTATTTATTCATCTTATTTATATTATCTTTTTATGTTACATTATCTGTTTATGTAAACAATACAAGAAAAATTGGTGATTTTGTTAGTAAGACTGTTGAAAAATGTCAAAAATATAAAAATTTCTGCCGAAATTTTCAAAAATTGATGTTTATTTGTATTTTTTATTCATGATTTTTTTTTTTTCTAGTATTTATCGAGTGTTATAGAATTTTTTGGTTTTTAAAATGATTATTATCACTTCTATCATCTAAATGAGATTTTCTCGGATTGAAAATTTTAAATATTAAAAGTATTGTGATTGATTTTGCAAAAAACAGTATCTTGATAAATTTAGAGTGCTTTTCAAAATTTTTCAATTTTTCACTGTCTTTTCAAACTAAGAAAATTTTATATTTTTTTTATGGACTTCTATAGACATGCATTTGTATAATTCAATGATCGAGAAATTAAAGTTTCTTGATTCCTGGAATTACATAAGTTTTTAAAAAGTCTAATAGCATTTATAACAAACTTATTGAAATCTAGTATTTTTATTTTTTATTTGTCTTCATTATATTAGGTAAGGTTTTTCAGTCTCATCTATAGATTTCAAAGATCCTGCTTTTGATTCTGAAATCTAGATTTTTAAAATTTTTATGTATTTTAGGCAGATTTCTCAAATTTATTGTTTAGAATCGTAAAAGTTTTTAGAACACTATAAACAATTACGAGGCTGAGAAAAATATTTTAAAATTTTTAAATCAATAAACTTTAACGAACTTTTAGACTGAGGAAATAACCCAAAAGTTTCAAAATCGTGAAATATGTCGGAAACACCAAAAAAGCTTTAAATTTTTTTAACTGCAAGAATCTGTTAAAACTCTCCAAAACTATTGAAAACTATCATGACTGTAGAACAATGTCACGAATATCGAAATTTTTGTCAAAATTTTCGAAAATTGCCAAAAAATTTTGAAACTGAACTATCGAAATTTGCCATCACTGCTGAAACTGTCAAAGGTATTTACAGTTCGATGATACTGATTTTTTTAAGAATAATCGCAAAAAATACATTGTACTCATTTTTTTTTGTATCGAAAATTCATTCTATTAAAAGTCTCTTTCACTATGATATTTTACAATAAATTCTGATAGTCTAAAAATTCATAATTTCAAATAATTAATAAAACTCCAAAAGTCAAAAGATCAGTGGTCATTATTAATGTAAGATTCTACACTTTGAAAAATTTCATGCTCTAGAATTCAAAGATCAATAAATTATTTTGTATTTAGGAAGATTTTCCTAGAAAAAGTGTTTTTTTTTTTTTGTTTTTGTTCATTTCCCTAACGTTCGGAACGCCAGAAACATAAAAAGTTTTTTTAACTGGTAACTCTAAATTACAAACTCACTATCCTAATTAGGAAAAAGTCCCTTTAAACACTTAAATAAAACTCACCATTGCGTTCTCCAGCGATAAAAATTTTAACCAACCGCGGTGCTGGTAAATGAGAAGGCGGTGCGCCGCCTTTAACGACACCGGCTATCAATTCCACCTCAAGATTCATTTTTCTTCTGCAGCTTTCCCTCAGTTACAGAAATTTCCCTTAGCTTGCATAGTGTCACCGAGTTTTTCCCGGCGCATTTCCTTATTTTCACGCCTCCGCATGCCGCCCTTCAATGATAAAAAAAGAATCCCTTGGAGACCCTGAGACTTATCTCTCTTTTTTTTTTACTTTTTCGAATTATTTCCTCTGGGTATAGAACCCGTTTCTTCAGCGTTGGAAAAAGCTTTTCAGATCGCTGCTTTTCCTTTCTTTTCGCAGAAAGCACTTTTCATTCGACTCGTCAATGTCCTCGACGAGCTCTTTGTAACTTACGTAAAAGACGAGTTTGATTAGATGGAAAGATGGGTAATTAGGTTTGTTCCAAAAAGCTTTTTAACACATTTTGAAAATTGAAAGAAGTACCGTGGAAGAATGAAAACTTTTTTTTTCGAATATTGAAAAAATTACCTCATTAAAAAAAACAACATTGATATGTTTCGTTCATATAAACAAGATTCATGTAAACATGAAAACGATAAAATTCTGGAATTACAATATTTGTTCCACTTTTACCTCACATAATTGCACCTGTTGATCCATGGCTATTTTCCTGCGCATTTACCGAGGCAATGCTGTATCAATATTAACAAGGTTCAGTCATTTGTAATGACGTTTTCCCGCATTTGCATGAAAGTTTTCTTGTATCTGCAACAGGAGGAAAATTTTCCGAGGGTAAATAAAATCCTCGGCTTGGAATGAAATATGCACGCTTGGTCTGTAATTTTTCTGATTATTCCAGGCCAGACAGCTTTGTATTTTGTATGGCAGAGAGATAAACGATGACATATGGCGAGTTCATTTTGTGCAGTTTACAGGAAGAAAAACTGTAGTGATGTTATCGTATGTGGGATTTTTGTAGAAGAAAGAGTAAACAATTCCTTAATTATATATTTTATGAATTCTCTTGGTTTTAATTGGTATGTCATATTCAGAAATTTTATCTGATTATATTATAGTATATTATAGGATTTTTTGTATTTTTATATACTTCTAGAATTTTCACTTAAATTGTTATAGATTCCGTGAATTTCGAACTGTAAAATTGAGAGTTTATTAAATTTTACGTTCTTAAAGGATTTTTTAGAAAACAGTGTCTCTAAAGATATTTGTTTCTTTTAGTATTTTTCGTATTTCTTCAGTTTTTCTACGATTTGAAGGATTGTTCAGTATTTCTAAAACTATTCGTATTCTTTAGGATGAATAAAATGTTGCAGGATTTTCTAGTATTTTTGTATACTTTAAGCATTTTGATATAAATTTTTATACATGGATTTCGAGAATTTCGAGCTCTAAAATGTGAAGTTCAATAAATTTTTCAGAAAACAGGTGTCTCAATAGATTCATATTTCTTTCAGTATCCTTCGTATTTCTTCAGTTTTTCTACGATTTGAAGGATTGTTTAGTTTTTTTGCATATTTCTGTAAAAATTTCTGGATTTTGATGCTCTAGTTTTGAAAGTTGCATAGATTTTCAATATTTCATAGATATACTTGTATTTTTCTATACATGTATTTCTTTTTGTATTTCCCAGTATTTATAGAATATTGGAAAATTTTAAGGTTTTTTCAAAGATATCTCTTTGAATTTCAAGAATTAGATTACCTTGAATTAAGAAATTGAAATATTTGCAGTATTTTGATCTATTTTGCAGAAAACACTTTCTTTATAGATTTAGAGTTTCCTCAATATTTTTTGAAATTTTAACAGATTTTTGATATTTGAACATTTTTCTAGTATTTTCATGGTTTTCTATACACATATATTATTAGAATTCAATGCTCGAGAAATCGGAGTTTCTTGATTTCTGGAATTACAGAAATTTTCGAAGAATCTAATAGCTTTTTAAAAAAAGGAAATAATATCTAGTATTTCTCGTTTTTCATTTTCTTTGTGTTCATGAAATTACGTAAGATTTTCTAGCATAATCTATAGATTTTAGGGATCCTGCTATAGATTTTGAGAACTAAGGTTTTCAGTATTTTCATGTATTTATATGCAAATTTCTAAAATTTATTGATAGAATTGTGAAAATTTCTAATAAAAAGTGAAAAAGCATCATACTTTTTGTCAATATTTGTACATAAATTGAGCCCCCGGATGCAATAACTCGCCGAGCGCTCGAAAACGCTTAAAAGTATTGTCCACGCGGTGATGTCACGAGTCAAAACCAAAATCCGAATTTAGGAAAATGAAAAATACTACTCGATAGCTTTAGAAAAATGAATGTTAGTCTACATTTAAACTTTTTTTGTAAATGTTATAGTTTTAATTGAAAAAAATAAAAAAAGGTGATTTTTGAATCAGAAATTCAATGTTTTTTAAAACTTACATCGCCGCTGAGCATTCATTTTTACATAACCTTTGTATGCTTTTGCTCGGGAAGGTCTAGTGATGAACACAGTGTCAAAATATTTATGAAAAGTTATTAACACCTGACTTTTTTTTAATCCGATTGAAAACCATGTTTTCTGACGTTCGCATTAAAAATGTATCAAGGGAATTTTCGTTTTTAACGGGGTTTTCACGCTTGTCATAATTTTTAGTGTATTGTCAAACTTTTTGGAATGTTTGAGCTCTGTAAAACTATTATTTATAGTAAAGCTAGCAGGTTGAACACAACGCGCAGCGCGATGTGCTTGAATTTTTCGCTGGTAGGACTAACCACGGAGCTCGAGCGCGTAAAATTCAATCACATCACGCTGCGCGTTGTGTTCAACCTGCTAGCTTTTCTATAAATAATAGTTTTAGAGAACTCAAACTTTCCAAAAAGTTCGACAATACACTTAAAATTATGACAAGCGTGAAAACCCCGTTGAAAACGAAAATTCCCTTGATACATTTTTAATGCGAACGTCAGAAAACATGGTTTTTCAGTCGGATTAAAAAAAAAGTCAGTTGTTAATAACTTTTTATAAATATTTTGATACTGTGTTCATCGCTAGACCTTCCCAAGCAAAAGTATACAAAGGTTATGTAAATATCTTGAAAAATGAATGCTCAGCGGCGATGTAAGTTTTAAAAAACATTGAATTTCTGATTCAAAAATCACCGTTTTTTATTTTTTTCAATTAAAATTATGACATTTACAAAAAAAATTTAAATGTGGACTAACATTCATTTTTCTAAAGCTGTCGAGTAGTATTTTTCATTTTCCTAAATTCGGATTTTGATTTTGACTCGTGACATTACCGCGCGGACAATACTTTTAAGCGTTTTCGAGCGCTTGGCGAGTTATTGCATCCAGGGGCTCAATTACTAATATATCACTCTGTTTCAACCAAAAATATTAAATTATACAATTTTTATCTGAAATTAAGGAAGTTAAAAAATTACTTATATTCAAACTTCAAAAAATTTCTTAACAAGTTACAAATCGTTCTAAAATCTTGATGAGACAGATGTGAAATGATTTTCGTTACTCGTTACCAAAAAAAAAAGGAACTCGTTCCTGTTATCGTTACTTGTTAATTAATGTAACGCGTTACGTTTTCGTTACACTAAAAAATGTAACGTTTTTGCATATTATAATTTCAGTTGACTAACTGTATTTGCGTTGCAGTCACTGGAAGCCTCTTAAAAAAAAAGTTAGGAAAGGGCCATAACTTCACCTTTTGTTGATATTTTTTTCATCAAATTATGTTTGTATATTAAAGTTGACAATATTCTATGACAATAGTATAACTTCCATGCAATAAAATTATGTGCTATGTACATCAAAAAATAATCCAAACTGTCCTTAAAAAAGGTGTATAACTCTTTAAATCATGAAAGATGAGTATAGTGTAGTAATAAAAAGTGTTTCTTTTTTTATTGATTGTTATGCATTCGTTATACATCTAAATGTGAAAAAGAAATAATAAACGTGTTTTTCGCAATTGTGTATCTGTAAATATTGAGTTGCTTGTGTTAAATTTGTTGAAAACATAACAAAGATTCAATGTATAAAGTAGAAGTTGTTGAAAACAAATGATGTTTTGATATTGCCTAATATATTTGACTATTTATTGATTAACTTATTAATTCATTTACTTATTTAATCTACATTTAATATTTACATCACTATGAATGGACCATGCACTGTCAAACCAAATCAATTTCAATTGCATGTTATTCTACAAGTACAACATAAAAGTTGAAACCCCCCCCCCCCCAAATACAGGTTTCTGTGCATGGGCCTGAAACAAGCTGACTGTTTTTTTTCTCAGTACTTAATTTCTTTCTCAGTTTGCAGTTTTTGCATTTTTTGAGATTGTTTTGTAAGCACTGAAAAATTGAAGGTAAATCGCATCGAGCAAGAAAATGCATTGTTTAATGCAGTGACGAGGGTGCGAATGGCAGGAAAACATAGTCGAACATTCTCAAACGAAATTGGCCCTTGGTCGACGTGGGACTCGGATCAACAGCAATCCGTGTTGTTCGTGTCCCGCGGCTACAGGGTCGGTTCTCGTCCATCTGATGCCTCGACCGCGCGACCCAGTTATTTGCCACTTCACCCTTTTCACTGACCTGGCCGAGTGCACAGTTCGCCAAAAGCTTTTTATATTCATCTCCGAGTCGCTTTCTCTACGACCAAAAAAATAGTAAACACCTGCGAACTCAATATTGTCGCTAGAGTTTCGTTTTCTGCTCTTTTTTTAACAGCTTTTAGAAACGTGGAAAAGCGTGCTTATTTCAAGAAAATTAAGGAGGTCGTCTACGTTCGTGATTTCAAAAAATAAATTTTTTTTTTTGGCTTATTTCCAATTTAGACGTCATTAGGAATAGACTCTATGAAGGGTTTATTCGAAAACATGCTGATAAACAAACTATGGAGCGCTATACCTAGTCCCGTCTGGGCCTTTTACGCCGTAACGTCGCCTATTATTCCTCATGTATAATGGCTATAAGGTCTTTTTGAAATGTTTTCGACTGTTTTTACAAGTTACGAACCGGTAACATTTATTTGAAAAAGAAGAAGAGCTCTACGGCTTTTGCATAGATGATTTAAGTGTAAGTTTTGCCAATTAAGTATTATTTCACTATAAAGCTTTAAACGCGTTTTCCCGAAGGTCGTGTTTTTTCAACTTCCCTGCAAGATTTTGAGTAAAGTTGTACACGTATAGGTTCGATTTTTTTTTTCATTTGCTCAGAAGACCTGTCGCTATGGTTGGACACGAGCTTTTGACAAAATATTGTTTTTTTTTAATTATTAAAACAGGCAATAATAATTAAAAAAGAAAGGGAAAAAAACACTTTTTTTACAAAAATGTCCACCATTTCAAAATATTTTTGAATTTTACAAAAAGCTCGTATCCAACCATAGCTGATGTAATAACAATTATAGATGAGTTTGGTTTTTTGTTGTAGGTTACGTGGTTAATCAAAAATCTTGCAGAGAAATTGGTACTAAAATTCTGATGAGTGCACATTCAAGGTCATCCTGCAGTTGAAAGATTACGATTGAACAAACAAAAAACAAAAAGTGTGTGAACATCTTTTTCCTTTCCTTCGTAATAAATTCTGGAAAGCAGGCTCGAAAATCAAGCTGCTACGTAGACAACCCCCTTAAATTTTGCACATTTAAACAGATTTTCATTGTTTTTTGAAGACGTTTCCAAGAGTTTGATTTATTCTTGAAGATCATATACGTTGTCGTGCAAAAGTCTTTGGACACCAGATTATTTAAGGTTTTCATCACCATACTCTTTTTGGAACTAAAATTGATGGAAAAAAATGATGTGGTGATGAAATTTGTTTGCTTTAAGAGAGACACCGCTTGATTTTATCAGTTACTAACAACATGACTGAAAAATTTGTTCTGGCCTCTCAGTTGTTGCTATAATAACTGAATTTCAACAAGGTTATACATAATGTGTTTTTTTTTTTTTTTAAGTAAGCGAAATATTTGAGAACGTTATGAACATTTTGCACGTAAAAATTAGCCGGACTGAGTTGACTTCACCATGGGCAAAAAAAGTCGAATTCAATCCACTTGTCAGAAAAATGAAAGTTTCTTTCAAATTATTATTGAAAGTCAAAAAACATTGTGTTACGTATTTGGTAGAATGGATGATGAGTCATGTTGTAGAAGAGTTGAAGGGGTTGGTAGCGTAGCGGACATGGTAGCGTGGCCCTTCGAGAGCGGTGGGTTCGCCCGGGTTTCGAAGAACTTCATGGATCCGGGGTTCGTTTAAATTTGAATAATACTCGCGAGACTCATACTTTTAGAAATATTTATTGTAAATTAACCCGAAGTGTCGGGTGCAAAATATAGAAGAGAACAGACCAAAATAATTTGAAGTTAAACGTACAAAATCTAATTGGGAAATAACCGAAGCGCTCTTAAAACTCCCAGTATATATAAGCCCTAAAATCTAATGGGCTGCAGGAACAGAATCATAGTAAAATGGGCTACACACGGAGAAAAGCTTACACTAATATTTACTCTAGCCCACGCAACTCAGTCGTGTAACCAAAAAAATCGAAGTTAATACACGACTGAGTCGTGCAGCGACACGAACCATTCGTTTTTCGACAGTAACCAGTCGTGCCAGCTACACGAACGCCAATAGAGTAATGTGTAGTGCCAACCGCACTACTCTTTACTCTTTCTACACGACTGAGTCGTGTGGACTGCACGAATGAGTCTTGCGGGCCGCACGAATCAGCACGAATGTTTGCAGCTTCTTTGAATTCAAAACAAGTCCTATGTTCATATAATGTATTTGTTTGATATGCGCTTTCTGCAAGTTCAATAATTATAATTTATCAACATATTTCCCACTAAATTAAATAAAATTCCTAGCAAAGGCGCGGATTGAACACGATACTTTTCCAATCCTTTTCCAATGACTTTACAATCCATTCTGGAAATCCATCTCCGCCCGCGTCATAATGCATTTTTTATCGTCATGATGTAAAATTTCAGATGCCCTTTGAATTTTGACGCAATTATCTATAGTTATTATGTACAAATTAGTTAATAATAAAATAATTATATAAAATAAATAATAACCACTGATAGATGCGTCAAAATGCAAAAGAAATCTTAAATCTCACATCATGACGATAAAAAATGCATTTTGACGCGATCCAAAACGGATTTCGAGAATGGATTGTGAAGTCATTGAAAAAGGATTGAAAAGGATCGTGCACGATCTATTTCCAATCCTTTTTCAAATCGCGCCTTTGCTAGGGATATACTGAAATAAATTGATATGTTAACCGAAATTCTTATTTTTCATATTGTTAGGGAAAAGATCAATAACCATGAATCCATTTTTCATTAATAAAAAATTTACATGAGTACCATACAAAAATATCGTTTGATTTTCTTTCATAGCATATTACGTACCTAGGACATACATTTTTTATTTACGAGTGTGAAGTAAACCGAGGCGAGGCCGAGGTTTACAATCACGCTCGTAAATAAAAAATTTATGTCCTAGTTACGTACGATATTTTACGTACCGAGGGCTGGAAAACGAGTTTAGAGATTTTGAACTGGACGAGAAACGAGTTTTCTATGCCAGAGGTACGTAAAAATATTTATTTACCTATCCTTATTCATTCGCATGAATGTAATTGATGATGAAATTAAGTCAAAAAAATTATGTTTATCATCACAATAATTTTCAAATTTACATAAATCGAAATGTGAAGTATTAAATCAAATTAATAAATAAATATAGATTAATTAATTACTAAATAATTGAATTTCATGTGAAGATCAGCAGAAAAATATCGAAATTTCAAAAAGCTCGAAACAAAAAAAAATGCTTCTTGTGCTCAAACAGTAATTTTACTATTCTTAGGCTTAAAATTTAAAACTGATTTACGTTAAAAATTAGGAGTGAATCAGAATACACAAAGTTCGCTTGCGTTTTAGTGGGCTTAACACCATTCATTTCGAAACGTATATAAATAATGAAATATCCATTAGAATTAATTTTGTACATAACATGATTACGTTGTATCATACGTTGTATTAAAATTATTTTCAAATTACATCGACTTGACAAACGCGTTACAGATCAGAGTAAAAATAAGTAATATAGCATAGACACATATTGCTTTTTGTTTTCGTGCATTCATATTTTTCCGAGGGGAACGCCGAAAACATCCGTGCTGATTCGTGCGGCCCGCAAGACTCATTCGTGCAGTCCACACGACTCAGTCGTGTAGAAAGAGTAAAGAGTAGTGCGGTTGGCACTACACATTACTCTATTGGCGTTCGTGTAGCTGGCACGACTGGTTACTGTCGAAAAACGAATGGTTCGTGTCGCTGCACGACTCAGTCGTGTATTAACTTCGATTTTTTTGGTTACACGACTGAGTCGCGTGGGCTAGAGTAAATATTAGTGTAAGCTTTTCTCCGTGCAGGACAAGAACTATCATGAAATGAGCTAAAGGAAAACGCGTCACCCCATGACAATATCTAAGATGGGCTAAAGGCCAAGTGAGGCGGAAAATTTCTGAAGGGTATGTAGAGTAACTTAGTCACAGTGGTGGGGGCGGAGAGGTGGGATTTCTTTGTTCATCTTAATGTCATCGACAAATTGTGTGGCATAGTTTACGAAAAATACTTAGTTCACATAGACAATAAAAAAAATTGTGTATTCACTTAAAATTCCATTTTATTATTAAATATCTTTTATCATAAATGTAAGTACTAATTAATCCGTATACATAGCAAACACATTAGTGCGCTTGGCATTTTTTTGAACGAATTCATCGATCAGTCGTTCGTCATAAATTTTGTCGGCTACGTCATTATATATGTGTAAAATTGCGATACAGTTCAGACGCTTCGGACAGTTTGTTGATCGGAGAGAATTCTCCAACCATTTTAACGTTGAAAAACTTCGTTCATTCGTGCAAGATGAAGCAGGAATCGTAAATAATAATTTAACAAATCGAACATATTTCGGGACTAGACCCTTGCACCATTCATGTTCTCGTAAAAAATTCGCGTCTTCCAATTCTGAACCTTCACATTTTTCTTTATCTAGATATATATGCCTATCAGCGACTAGAGAATTTTTTTGAAATCATCTTTGTAAAACTTGAAAATCTCTTCCCCATTCAAATCTTTTGAAATTATGAAACTTTTAGGGATTTGAAACAAATTGCAGATTCAATCCCAAACCTCAAATTTAAAGATGAAATGATCTGGTCATTAACTACAAAGTAGATTTTCTGGTACATATCTTTCGGTGATTCGAAAATATGAGCTCAACATTTTGATTCAGGATTCGAACGTTTCTGGGACGTTTCGCACTAGCGGGAGTTTTGCATCTTCAATATCTAATTCTTTCACACTTGCTTTTGTTTTGTCCCAAATCGTATTAAATTCAGATTCACGAGATAATTCCAGAATGTACTGTACGGCATCAACTTTTTCGAACGCGTCAACAACACTGAGTTGATAATTTTGCAACTACCTGTTTTAATTTCCAATTTTTATGCAATGTTTTGATTGACATTGTTAAGAAAAACAAAAAATCGAACGTTTCCATTTGTTGAAGAAATCCAAATTATTTGGCGGAGATTGGTGGCAATCACAAAAGAAACCACTGCCTCTATACGAGTTCGAGCGCGCTAGTAAAAAAAAGTCTTCCGATTTGGCATGTTGAATTCAACGTGCCAAAAATCTGACCTGTACTAAGCTAAACATACTCACCATGCCTTCCGCCGCCCGTGCTAAAGGCCCAAAACATTCGACATGATTCGACATGGGCTACAGGACGCTCGAATGACCAACGCTCGCCGAAACATAGAAAACAACCTCCCCCCTATGAATCATCCAAACTGCGTCATTCGAACATTCGGATCCACGCTAGAACGATTCTCTAAGTTACGCAATACATTGTGAATAATTATGGAACGAGATCGGGACGTGACACATTGATATGCGTATTTTGAAGAAATATGGTAATGAACACAATCTATACACAATTCACGAACATTTTCTGATATTCAACAAATATTCCGAATTTTCTTGAATTATAGGAAATATTCGAGATGTACAATATTTTCTTATTTTGAGCAATTTTTTAATTTCAAACATAATAAAAATTATCAAAATTGTTCAAGTTTTCTGGCGATTTTTCTAATTGTTTAGGATTTACGTTATTTTCCATTTCTTTCAAAATTTCTAAGATTCATATTGAAACATGAAAACAAGATAAATATAATCATGCGTATATATTTTCAAGAAATATTGTACAAAATTGATAAACATTTTCTGAAATTCAACGTTTTTTCTTAAATATTTTTTAATTTTTACCGATCTCTACAACTTTTGATGATTTTAAATTCTTCAAAATTTTTGAAAATTCGAGCATAATACGAACTAGTCGAAAATTTCCAAATTCAATAAAAAAATTGAACAAACCAATTATTTTTCGTAGTTTTTGAATTTCATCAATGTTTTTTTAGATTTTTATTGAAAGTGAAAAAACACTATCATGCGTATTCCGAAGAAAATGTAAACCTACACAGTAAAATTCATGAAAACTTTGGTAAATTCTAATAAGTTTTTTTTTTCATTTTTCAGAATAACGGACAATATTATAAATTGGCAATGTTCTTCAATTTTTAGAAATTTTAGAAATTTCAAAGAAGATACGAAGTATACCTAAAATTTCACAAAATTTATCAAACTAATTGAGATTTTTCGTTATTCTCTATTTATTTCAAAGTTTTTGAGATTTGTATTGAGAAATGGAAAAAAAATTATCATGTGTACTTAAAAAATATAATCAAGATACAACCTATAAAATCACGAATATTCTCTGAAATTCAAGGGTTTAAAAAAATTTTTTGGTTTATTGATGATTTTCATGATTATTGATGTTTTTCAATTTTTCTAAACTTCTGACAATAATGCAAAATAATCAAAATTTTTCCAATTTTTTATAAAACTCGTCCAACCTATTGAGATTTTTCGTAATTTTTTAACAATTTTGAAGTTTTTTCACATTTTTATTGAAAGTACAAAAACATAATGCGTATTGGTTTCCAAAAGCCACAATGTTTTTCAATTTTTGAAATTTTCAACCTTATGTAGCTATATACATTTTTCCGAATTGCATGAAAAGTTTTGCAACTGATTAGGATTTTTCATTGTTTTCTATTCATTAAGTTTGTGAGATTTGTATTAAAAAACGAAACAAAAATTATGATCGTTTGAATTTCCAAGAAATTTAATGCGATCTAGAAAATTAATGAAAATTTCCATGAATTTTTCATATTCTATTGATATAATTGACGACCTTCACAAATATTAATGATTTTCGATTTTTCGAAATCGTATAAAATTTAAAAATAACGTGAATTGATAGAAACTTTCTAAATCTTATAAAAGTTTTTCTAAACGATCAAGATTTTTCGTTAATTTCTAGCGATTCAACGGTATTAAGAGTTTTTATTAAAAAATTTGAAATAAACAATATCTTGCATGTGTTCGTAGACATTTGTGGATAGCACAATTTAAAAGTTGAAAAAGATTTCGTAATATTCTAGACATTTCCTGAATTTCAGGAAATTAAAGAAAATTTTAAAAAATTTTAATTATTTCGATTTTCAAAATCTTTGAAATTCCTAACATGTATTTGTATAATACAAGTTAACCTACAAGATTTTTAAAATTCATTTCTTATACAATTTATGTCTGTTTTTTTTCTTGAATTAAAAATAATGCCTTTCTTGAAAACGATTCTTCGTACTCGTTATTTTCCTATTTTTTCGAAAATTATCTCTTTCATCGATTTAACTCACCAAAAAATATTTATTAAATAAAGATTCACACAATTATTTTCAGTAAAAAAATTATTAGAATTTTTAGTAACCAACCGAATATTTTAAACTATTATAAAATAAAAAGAATTTCTGGGAATCCCAAAAATTCAGAAAAAAACCATGAATATGTGCAAATTTCTTTTTCATCTAATTGTTACACCATCATTGAAAAATTTCGAAGAGAGATAAAAGTTCGTAACATCGAGTTTTCATAATGACTTTCCTGTCAAAATGATCGAACCGTTTCCTGGATGTAACAATAGAAAACGTCGCCTTGAGCAATTTCGTATATTGCATCGGGAGAATTTTTCATTATGATCCCGATCTGAAGTAAAACTCTTGCTCCCTCTAGAAAACCGGGGGGAAAAAAAATAAATCAAATACAGGAAAAAAACACGAGAGTTCATAAAAAATAAACTCAATTTATGATTTTTCAGTGAAAACTGTTTGATAATTTTCTGGTTCCTGCAAAAATCGTAAGACCAAATTTTTGAAAATATAACACTCGACAATTAATGTTGAAATAAAGCACTTCAAATTCTAACAATCATTTTTCGAAAATTCTAGATTATTCATTAGTTATAAATATTTCATGATCGAATTTCACTTATGGCCAGAAATTTCCCCCAGCCTGCATCATATAATGTTAAATGCACGCTTTGAAAATATCGGTCAGTCGGAAATAACTGTGATTGATCAAAGTTAGTTCCGCAGAAAATGAAAACCGATACGATTGTTGCTTGATTAAGTAATCTCTATTCCCCAAATGTGTTTCGATATTGCTCCTGGATTCGAAGATCATGAAATATTCATTTCCCAACCCCACGAAGCAAGCAATATCAAATAGTGTAACCAAATCTATCGCGAATGTTTAAACAATTGAATAATGAAACCTCAGTTATTTTAGAATGTACTACACTGAGAAAAAAAACTTGTATTTTCTGCCGTATATACCAAGTAAAAAGTACAATATTATTGTACTTTTTAGAATAATATTTCAATTTCTACAATATCATTGTAGTTTTTACAATAATATTGTAAAATCGGCAATATTTATTTTACTTTTTACAATACTATACCGCTATTAATGTACAAATTACAATATTGCCAGTTTTTACTCTATACTTTCGAAAAATTTAAAATCTTAAAATGCAAATTTCACTATACAAACTGTAATTTTTACCATACATGACGAAAAAAAAGAACTACATTACTTTTATCCAGCTTTTTCAAAAACTGTATCATATTACAATATGATGCACTAGAAACCTAGAAAGTTTACAAAAATATTGCAAAAAAAACCTATACAGACTTGCGCATACTGAAAAAGCTGTAAGGAATTTCCAATAATCTGGATTAATAGGAATTACAATATGACATTGCAAAAAGTATAAGAATTATAGTAGAAAACGGAAGATGTATAGGAGTTTTTACAACAAAATATATCTATAACTACAATATCATTTCACAATGTTTACAATATGTTATTTCAAAAATTTATATATTATCTAGCAAAAAGTACAATACACTGGAGTCTCGGAATGGTTTCACACCTCAAAACGAAACCGAACGTAAACAACTCGGAATGATTTTATTCTCCTCCATCCCCTCCACTCGGGGAAATGAACCGTGTGTATGTGTTTCATGTTATGGGTGTGTGCGTTGCGCAGTTGCGTACTCATGTTTTGATGACTCTGTTGCGTGCATTTGCTCAATTTTTGTATGTTTATCGTTGCAAAAGATTTGATTTGCGGAATCATGGAACTGCAACCAACAACTAGCAATCAATCGAAAGGTAAAATTAAATTCTTCTAGTTATTCTAAAGCATTATGAGACGTTATTTTTTACAATTCTAACATCGAAAACTTAGCTTTCTTGTGGTTTTCATTGTGAAAAATATCTTTATAATTTAGTGATAATGGCTTCTAATGCTATTGCGGTACAAAATTGGACAAAGTTATAGATTTTTGGGGAATGCCGATGAATAGAAATGGTCCGTAAACACGTTTACTTGTTCGGCACTTTTAGGTTATGTTGGCTGACATCTCGGCCATTCCCGAGAATCGATGACTTTTGCTACAAAAATCGGCCAAGAAAGGTCCACTTTTCGAAAAATTATCAAAAAATTTACATTTCTCTACGGGAGTTAAAGCCAAAGCGACAGGACGCAGACATTTGACTTTAAGAGAAAAAAATGCAGTAATGAAAGAGGTGGAAAGTGGAAAATTAAAAGTCAATGTTGCCAAAGAGTTCGGCATAAGTCACACAGCAGTAGCAAAATAATGAAAAAGAAAGAAATTTACAAACAAACAGCAGAAGATAAGAAGAAAAAAAATCGTACAAGAATTGACAATGAAAATAACGCGTTGTTAGAAGAAGCTCTAATAAAATGGATTAAGCAGAAAAGAAGTCTCGGTATTACAATAACGGGTCCTTTGATCGAAGAAAAAGCTGTGGAAATACATGAAGAAATGTTAAAAAACGATTGTTACCAGAATGAAAATCGAAAATCATTTAAGGCTAGTACGGGCTGGCTGTCGAAGTTCAAAAAAAGGTACTGCATTAGACAAATAAACATAAAGGGTGAAAAAATGTCTGCCAACGCAGCTGAGGCTGCAAAATTTCGTGGCGAATTTACGGATTTAATCAACGAACAAGGATATGAACTCGATAACATATACGAGGAAGGACCCAAAAGTAACGGGAATTGTGTTACAACTTTTTTATTGATAAATTTTTTCACACACAATTTTTATCACCTTCAAAGTAACCCCCATTGACTGTAATACACTTGTTCAATCTTTTTTTCCAGTGTTCAAAACAGTTCTGAAATTCATTTTTTTTAATGTTTTTTAAACCTTCCAGCGATTTTTGTTTCACCTCTTCTACAGTCCCAAAACGTTTTCCTTTCATGTCCCTTTTGAGTCTAGGGAACAAAAAAAAGTCACAGGGGGCAAGGTCCGGTGAATAGGGGGGGTGAACAATCGGTGTCATGCCGTTTTTGGTCAAAAATTTCTTCACGGACAGCGCTGTGTGGGCAGGTGCATTGTCGTGGTGGAAGAACCAATCTCCTGTGCGCCAAAGATCCGCTCTTTTCTTCCGGATGTTCTCCCTCAACCTTTTCAAAACCTCCAAGTAGAAGTGTTGGTTGACCGTTTGGCCTGGAGGAACAAATTCTGCGTGCACAATACCTCTGCAATCGAAGAAACAAATGAGCAATGTCTTGATGTTGGACTTCACTTGGCGTGCCTTTTTTGGACGAGGCGAGAGAGGTGTCTTCCATTGGCTTGATTGCTGCTTTGTTTCGGGGTCGTAGCCATAGCACCATGATTCATCGCCAGTTATAACCTTGAGAAAAAAATCTGGGTCTTCATCCAACTGATTTTGCAGCTCAAGACAGGCCTGAAGTCGACGCTCCTTTTGATCGTCGGAGAGAAGGCGAGGAACAAATTTGGCTGCAATCCTCCTCATGCTCAAATCTTCAGTTAAAATCCTCTGAATTGAACTCCATGACAATCCAGACATCTCACAAAGTTGATCGATGGTTCGGCGACGGTCTTCATGAACAAGAGTGTTGATTTTTTCAATGTTTTCGTCCGTTCTTGAAGTCGAGGGGCGCCCAGAGCGAGGTTGGTCTTCTATTGACATCTCTCCATTCTTGAAACGCGAAAACCAGTCGTACACACGCGTTTTACTCAAAGCATTATCCCCATAAGCTGTTTTCAGCATCACAAGGGTTTCCGCGGGTGTTTTTCCTAACAAAAAACAAAATTTTACAGCCGCGCGTTGCTCTCCGCACTCAGCCATTTCACGTTTTCGCCGAAACGGAAAAAGTCGTTTCACTAGAAAAATTCTTACGGACGAACGAATGCACTCACAGCAAATGAACTTTGCACACTGACTTGGGAGAGTAGCAGCTTGGAAGAGAACCAGTGGAGAACCCGATCCCCCCCTCCGCGGTCCCCTCACCACCTAATTCCCGTTACTTTTGGGTCCCCCCTCGTACAACGGAGACGAAACCGGCCTCATTGCGAAATCGTTGCCAAAGAAAACACTTGCCATAGAAAACGAAAAAGAGGCGTCTGGATTCAAACTACAGAAAGAAAGAGTAACAGTAATGGTGTGTTCAAATGTAACTGGCAGTCACAAGGTTCCTCTAATGCTAATAGGAAAATCCAAGAATCCAAGATGTTTTCGGGATCCAAAAACGAAAAAAAGGAGAGACTTACCCTTGGTCTATACGCACTAGTCGAACTCATGGATGTGCGGTAATAGAATTTTTTTTCTTGTAAATAAGATCATAAATATGTACTCTCGAAAAGATATATTTTGCAAAAAAATCTCAATACCACGTATAATGAATCACTGTGACTTTATGAAAATTTACATTTTTAAATTAATTTTTTAATTTTCATTTTTTCTGCTCATAAAAAATTATCAATGTGTAATTTTTTGCTTTTTTTATAATTTTTAATTGACAAGAATATAACTCCTCGGAAATATCAATATTTATTATTATTTATAGTATATTTCGTAACAGGTACGGATGTGCGAACGATATTTTTCGTTACGATAGCCAAAAAGTCACGTCAAAATGTCAGTTTTGAGGTTAGAGTAACGAAAAAAATTTTTTTTTCTGCAGCAACGATTTTCCATGATTGGTTTCGCAAAGTTTTCATCCCTTCAGTCAAAGAACATAAACCCGGAGAAAATGAATCTTTTTTACTACTCCTAGACAATGCTCCTTGCCATCCGTCAGTCGAAGATTTGAATTCAGTCCATCCTCAATTCAAAGTCAAATATCTTCCTCCTAATGTTACCTCTATAATCCAACCGATGGACCAAGGAGTCATAGAATCATTGAAACGACACTTCAAACACATTTTTTTAAAACAATTGCTGTTTGAAGATTCAAGCGACACGAACATCACAAACTTTTTGAAAAATTGGTCCCTTCTCGACACAGTCAGTACTGTTTCAAAGTCTTGGAAAAATGTCACACAAAATACTCTCTCAAAAGCATGGAAAATTTTAATTCCTCAATTAGTCTTGGGAAATTCCACAGATGAAACGATAATGAATAAAGATTTGACATCCCTGATAAATAACATCGATTCAAACAATGTACATACCATTAAAGAAATTCAAGAATGGTGCGATGGAGACTCTCAAGTTCCAACTTGTCACGAATTGTCCGATCAAGAAATTATCTTTGAAGTTACCCGAAGCGAAGAAGTAATTTGAAAAAAAAAATTATAATAATACAATACGACCTGCAATTTCAAAAAAGAAAAAGTAATTTAATAATAATAATAATAACAATACAATACGACCTGAAATAAAAAAAAAGTGGTTTCAAAAAAATTATAAAAATATAATATGACCTGCAATTTTTTTAAAAAATTTATTCTAGTTGCAGAATATTGAGAGAGAAGAAGAACATGGATCAACGACTGAATCTGAAACTGAAACGAATGAAGAAAACGTCGAAGACATTGCAGGCCAAAAATCCATTTATGAAGCTAATTTGAAAGAAGCTCGTAAAAGCTTACTGCATTTTCAAAGGCTTTTCGAAAAACTCGATTTGTGTGAAAAAAAATATTTGGAAAATTTATCTCATATGCAAGAAAAAATTGAAGATGAGTTGTACAACATTATTCGCAAGTGACGCATTTTTATTTTTTAAAAAAAGTAAATAAAACATTGATTATATTCAAAATTTGAAAATATGTATTTTTTAAAATTTCTAATAGTGAAATTATAGAGTGTGTGCGTGTATATGCATTCGTTACTTTGAATTCCCGCCGCTCCCCCCCCCCCCCGCCCCTAAATCCCTTCTGGCCAACCGCAATCACCTCGGAGCGGGGATAAGGCAAGTCAGGAGAATGAAACCATTCCGAGACTACACGATGAAACCAAAGTGAAATGAAACCAAAGTGAGACGAAACCATTCCGAGACTCCAGTGTATGTCAGAGTGATTCCCGTTTACTATACAGTATTGTAATAATTACTATATTTTTTTCTCAGTGTATAATTTTCTTTAATTACCTACACCCAGAGAATATATATAGTACGATTGAACAAATTTATTACGTGAACCGAGTTTTAGTGAATGTGACTAAACTTTTTACTATCCTGTATATGGTAGAGATATTTAAAGCAACCAAGCCAATATAGTAAAAATATCTAAAGAATACAGTTTTTTTAACTTGATTTATTTAGGTGTATGTAGAATAAATATTTTACATTCAACTAAAATTGTTTATTACATACAAATTAAGCGTCTTGTAAGAATTACTGTATTTTATAATTGACTCAAAAAAATCTTTAGTTACTTTTATTTAAATAACATTTGGGAATGAAAAATTGTTTTCTGATGTAACTAAAATATTATGAATATTATAATGTGAAAATTAAAAATATAAATATAAATAAATGATATATACTTTAATGAAAATTTATGTTCAAGTGACTGAATTAAAAGTAGAATCAACAATTCTATGTTTGATATTGATAGAAAAATTAATTAAACTTGCCAAAAACTTATAGCAGGATGATAAAACCTTTCTTTTAAGAGGAAGAAACCAATAGTCAAAGTATCAGTACCATCATATTTGATGCGTATGAAAAATGTAGTAAATCGTACAGGGTGCGCCATTTCTTATGTCGGTATTGTAACATTGAATAACTTAAACATTTGACAACCGATTTACTTGACTTCACTTGTTTTGGAAACGTCAATTCAGTACAATTTCAACCATGTATCGCTTCACACCAAAAGAACGCGCTGAAATAGTTACTTTGTACATTGAAAATAGTCGTTCAGTTGTGTTAACTCAACGAGCATATCGTCGAAAATATCTTGGCAAACAGGCACCATCTGACAACACTATTCGTCGTTTGGTGTCGAATTTTTGTGACCACGGGACAGTGAAAGATCGCGAACAACCCGTTCATCAACGACCAAGACGTTCAAATGAACTGATTGAAGCTGTCAGAGAGAGCGTTGCCCAAAACCCAAAAGTTTCATATCGTCACCGCGCTCAGCATCTCGGCATCAGTGGAACCACTCTACGGCGCATTTTGAAAGATGATTTGCATTTGTTTCCGTACAAAATGCAATTAACACAAAGAATATTGCCTACAGATCATCCACGTCGCTTGGAATATGGACAAACAATCGCTCGAATAGTTGATACTGAACCTGATTTTTGGAAGCGAATTTTAATGACCGACGAGGCACATTTCAAACTTTCTGGAGGCGTTAATAAGCAAAATTGCCGCATTTGGGGAACGCAGAATCCACACGAGATCCATGAAACGCCATTGCATGACCAAAAAGTTACTGTTTGGGCCGGCGTTTGCGCCAAAACCATCATTGGTCCTTATTTTTTCAAAGAGAACCAAACGATCGATGGAAACCGATATCGGTGGATGTTGGCTCACTATGTCTGCCCACAAATGCGTGAAAAAGGTCTTGAAGATTACTGGTTTCAACAAGATGGTGCGACCTGCCACACTGCGAATCAAACAATCCAGTTTCTGCAACGAAAATTCCCTGGACGTCTGATGTCAAAAAGAGGCGACATTGAATGGCCACCCAGATCTCCAGATTTGACCCCTCCAGACTTCTTTTTGTGGGGTTATTTGAAAAGTAAAGTGTACGCCAGCAAGCCGCAGACCATTGAAGAGCTTAAGGAAAATATTCGTGCCGAAATCATTGCTATACCACCCGAGATGCTCGAAAAGGTAATGGAAAACGCCGCAAAAAGGGCATATTTTGCTGTGAACAATAAGGGCGGCCACTTGATTGATGTTGTGTTCAAAAACTAGTCTAAATAAATTGTAAAGGACCAAACTAAATAAAAATACCTCATTTACAGAAATCGGTTGTTTTTTTTTCAAGTTATTCAATGTTTACATGCCGACATAAGAAATGGCGCACCCTGTACTAAATACATTCTACTAAAGAAATTCAGTCAAATTAATTGGTTGGTATGAGACTAAACTGATTTAGTCAGGTGAAAAGAATTTTGGGTAAAAAACCAAATTTTTTTTCTAAGTGTAGAATGTACTATTCCATACGAAAATATTGTTGAATATTGCGAAATTTCATACAATTGTTCACTAGTTATTCACCCAAAAGTTTTCAACTGCTTTTGAATTTTTGTTTCAAAGATATGTTACTGAAATTAACATTACAGAATTTCGTAGCATTTAGTATATGATGCAGAATATTAATGCAAATAATATTCATATCTGTTAATCGATCAATATCTGCATAATTAAATATGAAAAAAAAAAACTCATCATTCAGACTATGAAATATGAGACAAGTGATTTTTCAGAAGTTTTTTGTTCAAAATTTTCTGTTTCTTACGTTTTTTAAATAAACCTTGCAATACAATACAAAATGTATAATATAGAAAAAGATGTCCCAGGTTTTGATAACATTTATTTTTCGTTAGATCTGATTTATGAATTTTAATTGTTAAATCTTTTTTTTATCAGCTTTAATTTAAGAAGAAAGAATCAATCACAAATGAATCAAAAAATGCTAGTTACTTCTTTTTCGTGCCTGGAAGCTTTTTTTACTTTTTTCCAACATTTTTCCAACTTCAATAACAGAAAAATTAGACTTTTTCATTGTATACTTTGCCGAATCAAAGACTACGTTTGGATAGGGTTTTTTTGCCTGCTTTGATCGACTTTTAATTAGTTCCTCGTTTTTTGCCTTGTCCGCGACATTCCGCAATCGAGTAACGCAAAGCGAAAACTTCCATTCCCGTTCATTTTAACCATTACGATACGAAAGTTTGCACGAACCCATTACGATGATTGATAGCGCAATTCGGCGAGTGGGGCAACGAAAAGTCGAGGAGCTGAATGAACCCACTTCGAGCTGATTAAAAGCTTTTCTCATTAACTGAAACCATTTAGAACTAGAGAAAAATTGCACAGCTGGAGAAAGAAAGTGAATTTTCCAGAGTGAGTTTGGAATGTTCAATTTTTTGAATCAGGATTCTGATCTAATTAAAATCTACGTATGGATTATAAATTTAAAAATGACACACACATGTAGAATAAATATAATTTAATTTTGAATTGAGAGGAAATTACCGATGTAAATATTTCTGGAAAGTTTTTCTCTTACGAATATTCTTGAAAAAGTGGGATCTAATGGAAGAGGTTTGTGGCGAACACGTGAAAGTTCTTGAAAATCAGTTTGAAGCCCTGAAATGCACGTCCCTTGAACTTCTCGCGAAATTTAGCATAATACCCATGTTCGCTCTCGCAACTTGTTCAGGTTTCAAAGTCTTGCGTGCAATCGAGTTAGTCATTTCTGAATACCATGTACGCCGAAGCGACCTAAAGGGAAGAGAGATTCATGCCTGGAATTAAGGCCAAAGGCAGAGTTCTTTTTTTTTTTCGAATTTTTTGAGATCCAACTTTGTAAAGATTCTGAAGATGGGAGAAAAAAATTACTGTGGAATGGTAGTTGGAAAAAACTAAAAAGAGCTTTCAGGCACGAAAAAAGAAGTAACGAGCATTTTTTGATTGATTTTTGATTGATTCTATCTTCTTATATTGAAGCTGATAAAAAAAAAGATTTAACAAGTGAAATTCATTAATTAGATCTAACGAACAATAAATGTTATCAAAACCTGGGACACCTTTTTCTATATTATACATTTTGTATTTTATTGAAAATTTTATTTAAAAAACGCAAGAAACAAAAAATTTATAACAAAAACTTCTGAAAAATCACTTGTCTCATATTTCATAGTCTGAAAAATGAATTTTTTATTATTTTAATATTTAATTGTACAAATATTGATCGATCAATAGGTATTAATATTATTTGCATTAATATTCTCCATTATGTACTGAGTACTACGAAATTCTGTAATATTAATTTTAGTAACACATCTTTAAAACAAAGATTTGAAAGAACTCGAAAACTTTTTGGTGAATAACTGGTGAATAATTGTATGAAATTTCGCAATATTCAACTATATTTTCGTATGGAATAGTACATTCTACGCTCAAAAAAAAAATTTAGTTTTTTTACCCAAAATTTTTTCACTTGACTAAATTAGTTTAGTTACATACCAACCTACTAAAATTTAATCTAATTTGACTAAATTTCTTTAGTAGAATGTTTTTGGTACAATTCACTAAATTTTTTAGTCACTTCGAATGTAGCATTTTTTCGTTTTAAATGCATAATAGTAAGTTTTGAAAAAAGATCCTTACTCTTTTCAAAAATGTATCATATTAAAGTGACTTAATCATTCATTTGAATCGAAATAAAAAGTACATATTGTCGTTACACTTAAACTTTCTGTAGTATTAATAAAAGATGTTTACTTGCTTTCGAAGATGTATTTGGTACGACTTACTAAATTTTTCATTCGCATCAAATATGATAGTACTAATACTTTGACTATTTGTTTATTCCTCTTAGAAAAAAGGTTTTATCATCCTACTATAAGTTTTTGGTAATTTTAACTAATTTTCCATGAATATCAAACAAAGAAGAATTGTTGATTCCACTTTCAATTTAGTTACTCGAAGAAAAAGTGTTTATTCCGCCGTTACAGGTCTTAATTATTATTGAATACCCTTTTTAATAATCGAAAACATGCGAGTATTATAGTTTCAACTTTCAATTCAGTAACTTGAACATAAATTTTCTTTTAGTTACACATTATTTATTTACATTCATATTTTAATTTTCAATATTATAATATTCATAATATTTTAGTTACACCAAAAAACAATTTTTTATTCCCAAAAATTATTTAAATGAAAGTAATTAAAGATTTTTTTTAGTCAATCATAAAGTACAGTAATTGTTACAAGACGCTAACGATGTATGTAATAAACAATTTTAGTTAAATGAAAATATTCATTCTACACATACCTAAGCACATCAAGTTAAAAAAACTGTATTCCTCAGTTATTTTTACTATATTGGCTTGGTTGCTTTAAATATTTCTATCATATACAGGATACTAAAAATTTTAGTCAAATTTACTAAAACTCAGTTCACTAAATAAATTTAGTCAATCGTTTTATGCATATTTTCTGGGTGGGCAATTAAATTATTCTTTATTTCTATAGAGTATAGGAAAAAGGTGAATATAGCAAATATTAGTAGATATAAACTAAAAAATAAAACATAATTTGTATTTCTATCTTTTTTATGTAACAGTTTTCAAAAAACAAGATATAGAAGCCGATTTCATTTGATCACAGATTATTATTAATCGTTCGATGATTTTATTGAGATGTTTTATCGTGATTAGTTTTTACTATTTTTAAGATTTTGAACGTTTATTATACAGAGGCTGTATATGATAAAAAAAAATGTAATAATATAGATTGTATATTGAAAAATGTAAAATTTGATATTATTAACTATCATATCAGAATTATTACATAGTTGAAAAAATAATGAGACGTACTCAAATTCTTACATGAATGTATTGGCTACAAAACTATGATGAAATGTGAAAGTTGGCAATATATTTTGGAAAATAAAATACTCTGCAGCGAAAAAAATTTTTAGTACTTTTTAACAAATTCATGGCTGAAAGTATCAGAATATTGTAATTTTTACAATATTATTATACATTTTGTCATTTGCATCCCACTTATTACAAGATTAAAAAAACAATTTCTATGTATAGAATTATGTATAGAATATTAATTATATATATAATAACAGAAAATATATTGTACACATTAGTGATTTGTACATGTCTGTTTTTATTAAAAATGCAAGAATCGTTTAAATATTTAGAACGTAAATCGTCCTACATCAATTATATATTCTACCTTGCTTTTGCACAAAACATAATTTTGATATGTAGTGAAATATCAATTTAATTTTTTTATTTTTTGTTATTTACATATACACTGAGAGAAAAAGGCTGTATAGGTTTGACTTAATTAATTTAGTAGACTTTCATTTAATCAGATTGGCTCTATTATGTAGTAGCTTCTACGAAACTATATTATCAATGGGAGCTTTATTAATATAGTTAAAATGTATCTAGAGCTATTATTCAACTGAAACTATTTAGATATTTCTAATAACATATCACAGATATAAGTTAAATGATTTTACGTACAATAATTTTTTTTAAATGACTTCATCCACTTTTTGATTTCAAATGATGTTCAGTCAATCTCGCTTTACTTGTTTTGTCAAATAAAAAATAAATTGATAAAAAAGTTACTGCATCCCTTTACATGTCAATTCAAGAATCTATTTTTTTTGTTTCGATGGTTCTTTAGTTATTGCAGTGAAAATATATATCGCTATAGAAATGACGGTGTTTCAGAATGTAATAATTTTCAAAATATTTTCACTTACGTAATGGATTTAAAGTCACGTGTAATTTTCATCAGATAGTTTCACGTCAGTTTTTGTACTAATACAAATCAGTTAAAATTTGTTTCACACACTTGACTCCAACAACTGCCCGTACAAACACGACGAAGATAAACAAAGTCTCAACTTACAACAAATGTTCTGCATATGTTCGAAGTCGCGAAATTATGTGTATATATATATGTTATTGATAAAATTGTTTTATATTCAAATTCATGGACGAACAAACTGAATAAACACCTTAATGAACAAATAAATAATACTTTAAATATGTACATTTTCTGACATTATCACGTTTTTTTAAAAATACCTAACACTGTAAAATCCCAACTCCACAATATCCTATTATTCTAAAGTTTCGCTACTCTATCTTCCAGAAAACTCATAAATCACTAAAGTCCTAATTCCAAAACGTCAACTCGCAATAATTTGACCGAATTATATCTATTTATTTCGCTACGCAATCAGAGATCTCAGAGCGATAAAGGAACTTCAAAGTTATGACGTTTGACGTCCCAACTTCATGACAGTAATAAACGCAAGGAAACTTTGGAGAAAGCACGAGCTGGAATTTCAGAGCAAAATTATCGGTACGAAAATACCGCTTTCCAAGGATTCGCAAATTACGTACATTACGAATCTAGTTTAATTACGAATGGAGAATGAAATCCTTGAGCTTCGAATAGATGTCCTTAATCCTTGAAGTTATAATCAGGCGCGACTCATTATTCAGTAGATTTTTCTCAAGGGCTCTACATTTTCAAGATATGGAGAGATCATGACCCGGGAAAAAAAAAAACATACATGAAACATGTATGCATCATGTATGTTTAGTCATACGTTAAACATGCAAACAAACATGCTTGTAAACATACATGCAAACAAACATGCATGCAAACATACATGCTTCATGTATGGCTGTAGATACATGTTTCACGCATGTTCCATGTATGCTTTACGTAAGATTCATACATGTATCATGTATCACATGTATGTCATTTTGGGTCGGGAATAGTGATGGGCGATACTTGCTCGATACTTTGAGTATCGAATCTACTCGTCAATGTTATTGTACATATTTTCGATATTCTCGAGGTCGAAGTATCGAATCACCGATACTTTTTTCCGCTGTTATCGACCGGTCGATACTGTCAATTTTTTTTTTATAATTTTTTAATATCGCTATCAACTTTTGCCAATATTCATAGTATAATTTGAATATACAAGTAGAATATGTGCATACATCAATGAACGTAAAAAATGTATTCGTAAAAAGTTAAAATTTAATATCCTGAAATTTCAATACATCTATTTCTATCCACAATTTGAATGCACAATGTATACGCAATTAAAAGCTATACCTTTTAATTTCAAAGAACATCATTGTTGTGTATCATAAGTATCAATGATATGTATTATATATCTGTGGCTTGCCGCCATAATAGAGAAAGTCACACATCTCATAACGTTCAAAATGTCATCAGAATATCATGTAAAATGAGCCTTATGGCATAAGTGATTTTCTCTATTATAGCGGCAAGCCACAGATGTATCAATGATGAATATTATACATATTCATGAAGAACATGTACTTAACAATGAAATAATAAAATAAAAGAACGGGAATCTAGTGACGTAAATAAGAGAACGTTTTTCGCGAATCAATCTTCAGTTTTCGGTCTGTTTTTGATAATAAGAAGTTCTAATTTTTCGATTACAGGGATCCGTTTTTTTAGAATTCTTATACGTACATACATGTAAGAAAAAAAGGCATTCAAAAGGTATCATATATTATTGTATGAAAAAACTGACAAAAAAAAAAAAAAAAAAAAAAAAAATAGAAATTGAGTTAAAAACTGTCGTTTTTGATCATTTTAAATTGGTGTTTTTTCTTGCTGACGTTTTCTGTTCGTATATATATTTTTCTAATCATTGTTTTATGAAAATGAGAATATAACGTTTGGTAATATATGAAAAAATATTTACTGTTTCAGCTTTATTGATTTCATTAGCTTATTGTTGATTCATTATTGAATATTTATTCCTGATGATGAAAGAATCGAATATTTATTTCTTTTACTCAGCAAAAATGTTGAAAAATGTTTAAGTCAAAATCCACTAGTCCAGAGTCAGTGGCTGTGGACTTTCATAAGAGTCCATGCAACCAAAGATTGATTGTTCTGTCCTCAGTCTGTTTCTTTTCCCTTTAGAGGGAGAAGCATAGGCTTTCACGTGGAAACTAGCGCCTCCGTGGCTAACCCATAAACTAAAAACTTTGTCGGGCTAACCCGTAAAAGTCCACAGGCACTGTTCAGAGTTAACAAAACAGTTAACGAATCTTCAGATCGATACTTATTTAATCGATACTTTCCACCCGGTATCGAAATGGGATCGATACGAATACTTTTCAGTCTCGATACATTATTTTAAGTATCGCCCATCACTACTCGAGAATAAAAAAAATGTTTAATTACGTACGCACTTCGGTTTAATTGTGTAATGAGATATTAAATGGGCGGTATCATGATTTTGCCGATAAATTTGAATTTTTCTTATCATAAATAAATTAGATAATTAATTTTATTTCACTGCGATCGGTGGAATTGGGAATATTCCGCCCATATTCATGAAAAAATTGCGAAACGACATCGCGCTCGAGAAAATCTCATCATTATGCATCATACTTAATGTATCAGTGCTAAACTTGTAGTATGAGAAAAAAAAACTGACTTCCATCTCGCGGATCTCGCAGTAAATGTTGGTATGGCGCTGAATTTTTAAATATGTCACGCTCAAATTTGAATATTTCGCGCCATACCAGTATTTACTGCGAGATCCGCGAAATGGAAGTCAGTTTTTTTCTCATACTACAAGTTTAGCACTGATACATTAAGTATGATGCATAAAGATAAAATCACATATGAGCGCGATGTCGATTCGCAGTTTTTTTTATGAAAATAGGCAGAATTTTCCCAATTCCACGGATAGAACTGAAATAAAATTAATTATCTTCTTCATTTATGGTAAGAAAAATTCAAATTTATCGGCAAAATCATGATACCGTCGATTTAACATATCATTATACAATTAAACCGAAGTTGAACATTTTTTTTATTCCCGACCCAAAATGACATACATTAGAGATGGGAATCGAAAGGGACAATATCGATATTGACCTTTTCGATGTATCGGATCTTACAATATCTAATTTCGATACATCGAAATAAAAATATCGCAATATGGAGTATATCGAAAGAATTTCGTATTTTTTTATTCTTAGCTGTATTAGCAAAA
Organism: Platygaster robiniae; assembly: GCA_028476575.1. Taxonomy (NCBI): domain Eukaryota; kingdom Metazoa; phylum Arthropoda; class Insecta; order Hymenoptera; family Platygastridae; genus Platygaster; species Platygaster robiniae. The sequence continues at coordinate 19,928,245 of CM052027.1, forward strand.
TCACATACAATAGAGAAAAATTTATTGAGGTATTTCAAATTGTGAACATAAATCTTTCAAGATCATAGAACAAAAGTGTTCGCAATTTTTAATTTGAATTTTTGAATTATTGAAAATTTAAGTTTGAAATAATTGAAGTTGAAATCATCCCTCTAATCCATTTTTTTCTACTGAATTTCTTTTGACGTTTGAGCTTTCGGCCACCGTTTTTAGGTTCTTTGCAGAAAAATAGTGTAATTTTTACACGAACAAAAAAACATCTTTCACTTAGTATAAAATAACAATCCTTTTTTTGTCGCCCACGGAAAATGGAAAAATACACGCAGAATCCAACCATTTTCCGACCACCCTGTGAGGATCATCGATATTTTACCGACAATTTATGTCATTTTATAAATAGTCACTTGTCAAATTTACCAGGGCAGTAAAATATTTGGCGATAGCATTGTGTTTTGATTGTTGGCGATGAAATCTGATGTTCTAAGGTATAAATATTATAATATATGTATATTTGAGTTTATAATATTATTATTATATGTATACGTCAATTTTAATGGATACACAGAAACGCAACTCCGTAAGTGATCGACATCGATCGACAAATAAGACTTTTTTTGTTTATCGCATAAGTGAAAGATAAAGAGACGTATAGTAAGATAAGGTATACTACGGTTTTCGAAAATTTTTATTATATGTGATAAAAAAACAGCAATAAAAAAACTGTTGATCAATATAGCTTCGCTTACATTTTATGACATCTTGTTAATACATCTTGATATTACAGTTGCATGTAAAATATATAATATTTCACATACATACACATAAGTATCTGTCACTCAATATCGATATAATATCGGAAACGTATCGGAAGTAAATATCGATATTCCGATATATCGATATATATCGCCCATCTCTAACATACATGATACATGTATGAATCTCACGTGAAGCATCCATGGAACATGCATGAAACATGTATCTATAGCCATACATGAAGCATGTATGTTTCATGTATGCTTTAGCATACGTTGAGCATGCATGTAGCATGGATGTTTAACGTATGACTAAACATACATGATGCATACATATTTCATGTATGTTTTTTTCCCTGGGGATCATCCAATGATTTTTTAAATGTGTATGGAAGTTTACTTCTAAATTTGCGCCAGTTGTTTCTATTTTCAAAATAAATATTGTTATTTTTGGGATGGAAGGTGCAGAAGGTAAAAAAATGGATACGCTGGAGAAAATCGAGACATGTAATGTTTGCACGAAGCGATTTGTAGTTTTTTACTACGATCGAAAGGAAAATAGTGAGCCATTTCGTCACACGAGTCACGGCGAAGAACGTGCTAAAAGTTCCTTATGAACAGATTGCGCGACTTCGTACTTTGCTTACAAACGCGTCAAATCGAGTTCAGGCTTCAATATTTTATACGAGCTGAATTTTTATGGGGTGTCGTGCCGTTGAATTGTGCTGAATGTTTATACAAAGCCACGCTAAAAATTACGAGTAACTAAGTTTACTAAGTGAAATGCAAATTTCTTATTATGTGTGATGTTCGAGTTTAAAAGCCTGGTTGAATCTTCATTTCCTTTTTTTTTAGTTTTTGGACATTTGTATTTTGGAAGTAAGTAAAAAATTTGATTAAGTCTGAAAAACTTTCAATTTCTTTTCATCAATATGCGTATCCTGAAATTATTTAGTATCGAAAGCTGTTTTACTAAATAATTCATACAGTATGTGTGTGTGGGTGTTTGTGATCCTATGTGTGAAGAAAATGGAGAAAAGTGTTCACTCTGGCTCGGGTGCCAGGAATTTTTATGACGCTGAATTATTCAGATGAAGAAGCGCTGGATCTTTCAACTTCAATTTAGGTCCGTTTACGCGCTCGCCAATCATTCCTGAATTTTCTAGATGATTTCGCAGTGTTATTCACGAGCACTCGTATTTTCGATGAAATTGAAAAAATAATGAATATGATAAGATTTTGAAAAAACGAGTGAAAAAAGTAGCGTTTCAACTCGGGAAACGTGAAATTTCTGTTAGTTCTCAAGTAGTATAAACTTGGTGTAGTCAGACGGCTGGAAGAAGAAAGTTATTTAGATCCGCAAAAGGAAGAATAGTTTTAAAAAACTTTAAAGGCAATTCCTCACACTTTTCCGTACACTTTAAAATGAATTTATTCTGAACGTAACCCATCGCTTAAGAAGTTTGAAAATTTAGGTTTATTTTCAAGTGAAACTGGGTCAAGTTCGATGTTCCATTGTCGAATACTTGGGAACTTTGAAGAAATGGTTAAGTATTTGAACTATCTCTCAATCGTTAGTTTTAGAAAATGTGACGATAAAATCGATGGTCAATATTTGTATTTTCAAAATGACCTAAATGAATCAAACAGAAGAAATAACTTTGTTTTGTAAAACAACTAACTTTTCCTTTTTCCAATTTCTAGAAACATCAACTGACTGGAAAATGCTACAAAACTCCTTTTTCCAATAACGAGCAATCCAATTAGCCATTATTCCACAAGTACAAAACTTTTACAGAACCTATACAGTAACAAAAAATTTTTATTCAAAGAGGATTTCCACGTGACAGTTTTTTTGTTACTTCTTCAGTGAAAAGCGTAATTGAATTTGGATTCGATTCCCTATAAAATTCTTTGCGAGTAGCTTTTTTCATGGCTCCCAAAATTGGAGCCGTGAAACGTCGTTATGTGCAACGCTCTGCTCGCTGAACTTGGTCACGTCCAAAGTTATCGGGCCCCTTAAAATTCAGGTTCGCGAGTATTCGATAATTCGATCTCACAAATTTGATGTTGACACCCCACGCGCCGTGCAACTAATTCGAACGCAACAAGATTTGACGCTTAATTTGGGGCGACTCATGCGTTTTATTTACTCCCTTTTTTTCCTCTAAATAAAATTTTTATACCTCTGAAAATTCTTGAAAATAAAATTTTAGAACATTTTTTTAATTCCTCTTCATTTTAAATACAAAGAAATGAGTTTTCAAAAAATTTTATAGTTTTGACAGTTTTTTTTTTTTTTAACTGTTATGATTGGCGATTCTGTCAAAATCCTAACTTATTAACAATTCGAATTTTCGAAATAGCCTATCAAACTTCAAAGATATGTAAAAATCGCATATAATGCAATTTTTTGAACTGTTTAACTGCTAAAACTATGAAAATTGATAAAAAATAGTTACAGTTGTAGAAAATGTCATAAATTATCGAAATTCATAAATCATAGAAAAATCAAAAAATGTGAAATGCGAAATTACTGATAATATAATCAATCGATGCACAATCACACTGAGAAAAAATATAGTAGTTATTAAAATACTGTGTATTTAACTGTAAAATCAATCTGAAATATTGTACTTTTTGGTAGATATTAAATAGCGATTGTTTCTGTCATAATTTATTGTAAATATTTTGAAATGATATTGTAGTAGTAGATATATTTGTTTTCAAAATGTTTATATATTTATATATTCCTTTTTCTACTATAATTTTTTGTACTCTTTACAATATCATATTGTAATTTTTACTAATCCATATTTTAGAAAATGTCATACGGTTTTTCTGGTATTCAGATCTGCATAGTTCTTTTGCTATATTTGTTAGTGTTTTCTAGTATATCATATGCTAATTGATATAATATTGAAAAAATTCGAAATTTTTTAGTAAATTTTACAATATGTTATGAATTTTTGCGATGCAGATACTCACACATACAATTTTTTCTTTTAGTACATGAAATATTATATTATACGAATGAAAAACAAATGATAAAAAGTAAAATATTTTATCTAATGATTCACTTATTACACTTATATGAAATCTTGCGTACTAGTATAGTAAATATTACAATTTATACAGTATGATTTGCATTCTGTAGATTTAAAATTCATAGACATTATCTAGTAAAAACTGGCATATATATTGTAATTTCTACAATGTAACAATTACTATACAATATTGTAATGAGTAAAATAAAAATGACAAAATTTTTAATGATATTGCAAAAACTGCAATAATATTATGAAACTTGCAACATTATTGTGAGAAAATGACTATTTTCCAGTACTTTTTACCATGTCAGAAAACACTCAATTTTTTCCGCAGTGCAGTACTATATTGTTTGAAATAAATTTAATAAGGTATTCCTATTATTAAAATTTCGCGTTAGTGTTGAGCCTTCAATTTGAAAACTGATAGTAAATAATTTATTTTGTAATATTTTTCGATACTTACAATTTTTTCAATGGTAAAAGACAAATTTCGTACAGAGTTTATTCACTTATTCATCTGCTAATCCTTATAAAAAAATTTAATGGGGCAAAAGATCAATAATGGCTTGACAATTTTTCGATTAAGTGCATACACTGCAATTTACTGCATTTTTAAAAAGCAATCATTACAATAAAAAGTATTTTAAATTTCACGATTATTGCATTTAAAACTTTATCACAAAATGGATGCCCTAGTAATTATTTTGATCCTTATAAAAACCTTATAGGTAACTGAAATTTCTTATAAGATTTAAATTTCTCAAAAGGTGCACTTTATGAAAACCTTGCAAAGAACTGATCGAAAAAATTGTGTAAGGTTTTTTTCTTATAAGATTAATTTTATCAAATACAGTCCTCTAAGAAATTTCATTTTCTTATAAGGTTTTTTTAAGTATCAAAATTACCAGAGTGATTATATAAAAAATTTTTTAAGTTTTTATTGAACAGTCAATTAAAAAACAATTCAATATAAAGATGTGTATGTTTGAATAAGAAAATAGTGACACGAGCCTTTTGTACATTTTAGAACACAATATACATTTATTAATTGTTTTACACGTGAAAATAAAATTTTCATTGTGTACATTCAAAATTTTCCAAAATTATCTAGTTGTTCGTACAATAAAGCAATTTTTACTATACAGTATAGTAATAAGTAACTTGAAAATAATAAAATTCGACTTATTATGGCAAAAACTGCATTATTGTTGTAAAACTTACAATATTGTAATAGAATATTTATTCTAGTACTTTTTACCATACATGTGTCAGAAAGTACTAAATTTTTTTCTCGCTACAGCGACAATGTGAAATAACCTGCCTCATCCTTTTCATTAAAAATTGCTGTATAATTAAGTAAAGAATAAATTTCTTACAGTATTTTTTGTAATATATATACTTATACTTTTTATAATAGACTATTTACTATACTTTATAAAAATAAGACATATATCTAAAAAAATTGATACAATATTGACATAATTTCTAAAACCCTATCAATAGAAAAAAGAAAGAGGTAATCTTAATATAAATATTCATATCTTGAAATGAACTACTACATACGACAAATTAAAAAAATTCTGTGTAATTCACTATATTCTGAAACATTTCGGCAAAAAACAGGAAAATCTGATCGCTTAGAGCCAGTGTTGTAAAAAATCATTTATTCATTCCATGTTGATCAATATTTCGACTTTTATTAAGTCCTCATCAGAATCCTTACAAAAAACCTTCTTTCTTAGACAACATGTTCACACGAAATAATTCAAAAACAAAAATATCAAAATTCACTTAAAATAATTAATTTTTTCATTACCTCAAAAAAAAAATGCGATAGAGGAGAGCCAAGTCATAATTAACCGTGGTCTCTCAATCACAATCAAAAAACCGACGGTTGCTATTCGTCATACTTCCTTCAAAAAACAAAAAATATCTGCAATTTTTTTTATTCATTTAACTAATAAGACTACAATTTCCTCGTCTCCATGCACAACTTTTCACAACTTTCTCCACCCTTAGTATTTGTTTTTCCTTCCACGTACCAGTTGTAATTTAATGTAGAAATGTTATAATGACATCGCTGATTACGCGATATTGAGATGAATGCGAAAAACGACGCGTGCCTGCGCGTCCACGCACCTTTCATTGATCCAATGTACGTTCCCCATGAACGACCATGCACATTCTAAAGTCCGAGGGAAATTTCATTCCACCCAAGAAATTTAATTTCAACGAATATCTCGTGAGCTTTTTCATCCATACTTTGAATGCCTAGTGTTAAGATCATGAACTTGTGCAAAAAATTTGGAAAGAGTGAATTTCACAGGTAAAATTATGTCGAGGAATAGTTTCTCAAATAGCAGATGGATTAGTAAAATAATTTTTTCATTTGTAATTTTGTTTCATAAATCAAATTTTTATTGATAATTCGAAATAATTTTGTGAAATTTCATTATGACTTAAATAATATGGTTTTTTCTTCAATATTTTTATACTGAAAAAAATGCAATAAATTGTACACTATTCCAAACTAATTCCACAATACAACATTTTATTCCAACAACAATTACTAAATTTTTTTCTCAGTGCCCAAAGACATGCTCTAAAATAAATTTCGCGATCTTAAACGCGCGCCTCAAGTTTTATTTCCGTCGCATGAAAAGCCCGGGCTGTAAATGTCGACGGCAGCTTTTTTATAATGTAATGCCGAAACGTTGTATAGTCGACGTATAAAAATTACCCGACAAAACATCTCGGCAAAGGTCGCGAGGCGATCAGTGATGCCGAGGTCAAAAGTTCACTGGATCAAGGGGCGCGAAGAGAGGGGTTGGGGTGCGGGGGAGGGGGGTCTACGGCTGCGTTCGATCCTGCAAATCTACTGTTAAATAACAAAGGCGGCGAACAAAGAATTACAGTAGAAGAACGGGGTGTTCATTGGCGAGGACGGTGCAGTCTATTGGACAAAAGAGATGAGAAGCCGAAAAAGTCTAATATTCTATGAGTGGTGAAATTGAATTTAATTTTCTATGTTCTGTGGGAAATAAAATAGTATGAAATTGAATAACGGGCAAAGTTTCATTTCATGGAATAATTAAACAAGATTTTAGACAACTTGTGAAAATTGGAGAAATGAGAATTTTGATTTTTTGAAAAAAAAAAAAAAACTGTTTTATATCAAATACATTCTAATGGGGATTAATTTCGAAAATTAGTCGTGTGAAGTTTTTATAAATCCACTGAAAATTGTTTGAAAACTTTCTAAAATCGATACACTATTGCTGAGATAGTCCACGTCGAAAGTTGTAAAAAATTATCGTACGAATGTGTTCACGAGTCAATTCCATTCGTGGGGAAAGATGAATTTTTGAAGTCACTGTAAACAACACAAATATTGCTCGTAAGTCAAAATCATCTGAGTACTTTCTTCTTGAAAAAAGTCAAACTTTAAGTGGCCAATGGCAGATTTGAAGTGAAAAGACTAGGGTTGCCCATTCCCGAAATATGAATAGCAACCCTCGTGGTAACGCATGCATTTTTTTGCAAAATTTGTTTTCATTTAAAAATTTTTCGTGATTTCTAAAAGCCCCTATTAACAATTTTTCTTAATAATAACGTGTTTCTTTTTAAGAGGTTATACAGACTCGTTCTCGAGGAAAAAAATGCGTTTTCAAGATTTTTTTCTATTGCCTATTTATTCATCAATGTCACAAAGTATTTCAGAAATTTTTTCAGAATGAAATATTCGTTATTGGGTGCACTACAGCAATTGTGCCAAAATCCGATATTTTTTCGCTGTGAGCACAGTTCCTCGAAAACCATTTATCTGAACAGTATGAATTTTATAAAACTTGTTTATACTTATAATAGCCTTTGCGTGAACGAAGGGTTTTCAATTTTTAGCAAAACTTTTTTTTTCTTGCTGCAAAAACCGAAAGCCCAGACGTTGATAAATCAAACATTTTAAGAAAACGACAACTATTTTCGTGAAAAATATTAATTTAGAAAAATCTTTCATTAACGCAGATCGTAAAGGCATAAACTAAAGGTTTTTTTTTGTTGTTTTTTGTATTACAGATAAACAGTTCCTTATTTATCATGCTGACCACACGCGGTGTCAGAAAAGTTGTGTGTCGGCACAATGGTCGCTACGACCTTAATTACGAAAATCGTTTTCTGAAAAAATTCATAAAATACCTTGTGACATTAATAAATTAATAGGTTTTAAGTTTTTGAAAAAATATTGCCTTGTTTTTCTAGAAAAAAAAATGAAAATGCCCTTTATTTCTCAAGCGCAAGTTTTATATAATCCCTTAATGAAAAATTTTATAGTTTCACATTGAGTTTTTAATTATTCTCTTAATTGCTCAACATAATTTTTTAATTTTACGCAGATTCAGTTGGTGGATATATAAGAGGAAATGCAAGATATGTTATGAATTACCTGATTTTTCCAATTTTTTGGGAAATTTGAATAAACTATACTGATAAAAAAATCAATAACAAAAAGAACAGCACCCAAGAGCTAGATATAAAAAAAATATTAACATGATTTTAAAATATAAAACAATTTTATTGAACACTGAGCAGTACAAGTAATGATAACAATACTGTATTGTACTGTGGAATCAATCCAAAATATTGTAGGTGTAGCTAGATTTTTATAACAGTTTTTGTCATAATATATGTATAGTAAATACTGTCAAACGATAATGTAGTAGTCGATATGTTTTGTTGTAAGAACTCCTATACATATTTTGTTTTCTGCTTATACTTTTTTGTACTTTTTGCAATATCATATTGTAATTCCTACTAATCCAGATTTATTTATTATGATACAGTTTTGCCAGTATTCAGATCTATATATGCAGTTTTTTTTACTATATTTTCGTGTACTTTCTAGAATATCATATTATAATTGATACTGTATTGGATAAAGTAGAAAATGTATTGTAGATTTTACAATATGATTGAATTTTCGCGATGCATATACTTACATTTATGTATATAATATTTTCTCTTAGTACATGAAATATGATGTACTTACTGAAAAACAAATAATGAAAAGTAAAATATTGAATTATATGTTTCATTACACACACATATAAATGCTGCGTACGTTTAGTAAAAATTGCAATTTAAAGAGTATCATTCGTATTCTGTAGATTTAAACTTTTCTGAAATAATCTAGTGAAAACTCTGGCACACATATTGTAATTTAAAAATTTTAACAATTTCTTAATACTCAATATTATGTCAAGTAAAATAATAGTCGTCAAATTTGCAATAATATCGTTACATATTCAATAATATTGTGGAAACTGCAATATTATTGTAAAAATTACAATATTCTAGAACTTTTCACGATTTTTTGCAGAAATTTTCTTTCAGAGAGAAAATTATCGTAATTTTCAAAAGCCTCTATTGAAAATTTCTCTCAATAACGATCTATTTCTTTCCATAAAAAATTCTCGAGTTTCGCAAAGGGTTTTTAATATTTTCTAAATTGCTCAACATATTTCTTAAATTTACGTAGATTCAGTAGGTAGATATAAATATATAAGATGAAATAAAAGAGATGTAATCAATTATGTACCTCATTTTTCTATTTCATTCGAAAATTTTACTAAACCGTACTGATAAAAAAAACCGATAACAAACAGTTAGAAACAGTACCCAAAAGGCAGATGTGAACAAATATTAACATGATTTTTAATAGAACGATTTTGTCGAATACTGAGAAAAAAATAGTGATTATTACATACTGTATTGTACTTGTTAATTACTTTATAGTAATTATATTACATAATTTTTTAAAATTTTATTGTACAGTAGTATTATACAACTGCTATAATATTGTGCTCAGTTAAAATTGTATAGTAACAATTAGAATACTGTGTTGTAATCAGTCTGAAATAATGCAGTACTTTTGCTAAGTATTTAAAGCAGTGTTTTATTAATATATGTATAGTAAATATTGTCAAATGATAGAGTAGAAGTAGATATACTTTGTTGTCAAAATTCCTATAGATATTTCGTTTTCTACTGTACTTTTTTTGTACTTTTTGCAACATCATAATATTGTGATTCCTACTATAACATAATCTAGATTTCAAAAAATCCTTCAGTTTTGCCAGTATTCAGATCTGTATAGTTCTTTTTGCTATTTTTCAATTTCTTTTCTAGAATATCATATTGTGATTAATAAAATATTGGATAAAGTAAAAATATGTTGTAGATTTTACAATATATGAATTTTTGCGATGCATACATTTACATGCACACAATATTTTCTCTAAGTACATAAAATATCACAGTATATGAACTAAAAAACAAATGATAAAAAGTAATAGTATATTTTGTAGCTAGGGCAAAAACAGCCGATTAAGAAAGAGTGTGGGGTTTGCCGCCTGAGCGAAGCGAAGGCGGCAATCCCCCGAGTTCTAATCGGCTATTATTGCTCCGAGGTACAAACGATACTTTTTGCCTCGAAAACAGTAAAAATGAGCGTATTAAAACTGTTTCGACATGGCAAATGAAGTTTTGAAGGTTAACACGGAGGCTGGAGAAAATGACAGTCGGCAGGGGCAAGAGGGGCCCATTTAGTCCACCGGGTTTAACTCGGCGGGTTAAAAGGACCTCCCCTTTACCTTTCGACAGTCATTTGTCGACAGCCTGCGTTTTGGCCTGAAATACTTCATTTGTGTATGTCGAAACATGTTTAAATACGCTCATTTTTAATGTGTGAGAGGTAAAAAATATTTTATTTGTTGTTCAACTTTACATGGATATTAAATCCTGGGTAATATTATAGTAAATATTACAATTAAAAGAGTATCATTTGCATTCTGTGGATTATAAATTTTCTAAAATTATCTATTGAAAACTAGCATTCATATTGTAATTTGTACAATGTATTAATTTTTACTATACAATATTGTAATTAGTAAAATGTAAAATGACGAAATTTGCAATAATATTGTCAGATCTGCAATGATATTTTGAAAAGTGCAATTTTCTTCCAAAACTTACTATATTCTAGTAGTTTTCACCATATATATGTCAAAAATTCTAAACTTTTTTCCTAATGAATGTTGAATAATAATAATGTAAATTATATTTATAGTCACAATAATTTGCAATAAACTAAGAGATTCATACATAATCATATGAAATAAATGATTGAAAAATATCTTTTTCATGACAAAAAAGTAGAGCAGAGATAAATTATACCAACTTTAAGAAAAAAGTAGAGCTTTGAAAATAAAATTGAAAAACTCAAAATTTTTCCGAACATACTCAAATTTTCTACAGTTTTAAATATCTTTTTATTCACAATGATTTATAATATCGAGAAAAAAAAGGTATAAAGGACATGTCATAGAAAATGTACGTGGAAAAAATAAAAAAATTGATCACTAACATATTTTTAGATTGGAACATTCGAGAGCATCTCTTGAAGTATTTACTTAGCCATCACTCTCACTGAGAAACATGTTATATGATACTTTTTTCCTCTTAACGACTTGATATTCTATAAAAATAACGACAGGAAACTCTTATTACATCGAGGGAAAAAAATTAGGTATTCTTTCATCTCTCAGTTCGAGTTACGTCATTAGGAATTGTATTGAGGACAAATCTGTAATTAGTTTACTTTCAGAGTGGAGTTCCAAAAAAATTTTCTGTTAATTTTCGAAATAGAATGTGATAAAATAATCCCTTTAAAATTTCGTAAATTAAAGCCATCAACAATGCCTAGTTGTTGATGATCAAATTATCCGATAAAAAATTAAAAAATTTTTAATATCGACTTGTTAATATTAGAAAATTTTGAAAATGGGCCTTCCAAAATCTCTAAATACAGTAAATTTCAGTTTTAAATATTTTTATATCGATTTAAATAAAAAAGTAATGATATGATTTCAAATATTCGTTTAGATTCTAACTACGAGGGTTCCTATTTATATTTCGGGAATGGGCAACCCTAGTCTTTTCACTTTAAATCTGCCATTGGCCACTTAAAGTTTGACTTTTTTCAAGAAGAAAGTGCCTAGATGATTTTGACTTACGAGCAATATTTGTGTTGTTTACAGTGACTTAAAAAATTAATCTTTGCCCACGAATGGAAATGACTCGTGAACAAATTCGTACCATAATTTTTTACAGCTTTCGACGTGGACTATCTCAGCAACAGTGTACCGATGAACTTAATTCGACTTTCGGTGATGAAGCATGTAACGAGGTGCCCGCCGCTACCGGGCTCACCAAGTTACCCCATCCTCGTAGAAGAGGACGAAATTCCTCGACGAGCCGCGTCAATCGCCGGAGAGGGGAGGGGAAAGGGGCAACAGAGGGTTTCCTGGGAGAGGGCGAGAAAAAAACACAAACACCACAGATTTGCATGTAATTGACGCGTTTATTTAATAATTAATTTAATTAAAAAAAAGAAACAAAGGCATATATAAAATGATCCAGGGGGAGGGGGGGACCAATGCCACCCCCGCCCGCCCCACACACAACGCCCGAAATCCTGCGAATCATCCATTCATACAATTCAAAACCCCAACTCGAAAATTACATTCCGTATACCAAAAGTAGACCTAAATTCCCACTCACAAAGAAACCCCAGCTAAAAAAATAGTAACCTAACCCCAGCTAAAATTTTCAACACGAGAAAAATTCCCCCCCCCCCCCCCCATGACGGTCCGCGCACTGTCCCCCGCTTACCCGGGTAATCACTCGCTTGTCCTTCCGAAATTCCCGGCGCGTGACCAACGACTGCAAGTCCTTTGCGTGGAGGCAACGACCCCCGCTCTCCCCCACTCTTGCGTCCGAGGGCCCGGATTGGCCCGACGACCTACGACAACGCGACCCGTAAACGAAGGCAACCCCGCTCACACGCGACAACACTGTATTATGGGCTAACGGTTTTACCCCTCTTTCCGAGTTTCCTGGAATCGTGGCTGTTCTTGGGACCTCGCTAGCCCCGTAAGTGATGGTAGGAATGAAATACCCAAAAATCCCGAAATAAACTGAGCGGGAAAATCCAACCGTCACAAGCACCATCAAAAACCTTTGTATATCGGTGGTATACAGAATTCAATCGAGGCCGTAGTTCGCTCACGGACGAATTTCGTGAAGGTCGTCCAAAATCGGTTGTTGTGCCAGAAAACATTAACGCTGTCCGTGAACTGATATCGCAAGATCGTCATGTGACCTATCGTGAGATCGAGGCAACCCTAGGCATTAGTTTGACCAGCATCAATAAGATATTGCATAAATATTTAGCCGTGAAGAAGATTTGTTCGCGTTGGATCCCGCATAATTTGACAGAAGCTCAAAAAAAGACTCGTGTCGATTGGTGCAAAGAAAAGCTCAAGAAGTTCGATCGCGGTACCTCGAAAGCTGTTTATAATATCTGTACAGGTAACGAATCTTGGATCCATGCGTATGAGCCCGAAACAAAAAAGCAATCTACTGTATATGTCTTCCAAGATGAGCCAAATCCGACAAAAGTTGTTCTCTCAAGAAGCACTTCGAAGCAAATGGCCGCCTGTTTCTTCGGAATTACTGGACATGTGGCAGCTGTACCGTTAGAGAATCATAGAACGGTCAATTCTGAATGGTACACAACCATTTGTTTACCAGAGTCATCAGTGAAATACATAAAAAGAAGCGCCAACGAAGGATCATTCTGCATCATGACAATGATGCAGAATGATCCTTAATTGATGACGAATTGATGGGTCATCCACCTTACAGCCCCGATCTGGCACCAAATGACTTCTTTTTATTCCCGCATATTGAAAACAAATTACGTGGTCGTTTTTCGGCGCCTGAAGAAGCCGTCGATGCGTTCAAAACACATGTTTTAGAGATTCCTCAATCAGAGCGGAAAAAATGCTTTGAAAATTGGTTCAAACGCATGCAAAAATGTATTGATCATCATGAAGAATTCTTTGAAAAACAATAAAGCCATTTTCGATGTAAAAAATTTGTTTGTATTCTCTATTCCCGAAATATAAATAGCAACTCTCGTATAATATCTAATTTCAATCGTACTAGGATTCGATTATAATGTAAATGAATGAAGATATTCTTGAGTTTTCTCATTTTCTGGGGGCGAAAATGCGATTGATCCTGTTTAGAGAGTGGATGATGGTAAAATTAGCAAATCGATTATCTATAGAGCAGTCTCGCGATGCGAGGAAATTCTGCATATCAAGTAGAAGGAGCGTTAGATATATCGGAGTCTGCTGGAGCGCAAGACAGATAAGCTTCTATTTATGTAATAACGGAAGCGGCGAATCTATTACCTGCTCCATTGTTTGCGCGATAAATTAATGGAGCCCGCGATACAAGGCGATGTTTGTTCTTCGCGTTACGTGCATTTTGTTTGGGCACGACTGATTATTTCGTGAAAATGAAAGCAAAATTTATGAGGTTCCTTGTCGTTAGACGATGGTTAGAGAAATAAAAAGGGGGAGGGGGTGACCTTGTTGAGAATTTTTACACTTCAAATATAATACAAACTATTCAAAACTTTCTAAATTTGAAGAAAATATGACTTATCTAGTATTTTACTTCGTTATTTTTTAATACTTTCAAGTTTTATTCTTTTTGGGGCGAAATTCGGAAATATTACATACACATTCAGAAGAAATATGATAATGAATGCAATTTACATAATTTTTTTTAATTTTCTGAAACTCTACACATTTAAAATTTTGTAGAATTGTTGACAGTTTTTGAAAATTTCAATGTCTTTTATTCTATTGATATTTCCGAAATTTTATACGTAATACAAACTTTTCGTGATTCTTCAAATGTCTCGAATTTCATAGAATTTTTGATATTCTTTGGAATTTCCAAAATTTAAAGAACATTTTAAAAGCTTCTTAAGATTATTCGTATAATTAAATTTTGTTGAAACTTTCCAAATTTCCTACATTTTCGTTAAAAACTAAAAAACATTGTCCCATGAACATTAAGGATAAATATGATGATGAATGAAATCTAAACTATTTATAATAATTTTCTACAACTTTACGAGTTTTGAGAATTTTGTCGAATTGAGTATTGAAAGTTGTTGAAATTTACAATGTCTTTTGGTCTATTGATATTTCAGATATTTCGAACATGATAAAAACTTTTCGTAATGCTCCAAATTTTTCGAATTCTATGCAATTATTGATATTATTTAAAATTTTCAATATTTTTTATTATTTTATTCTTTCAGACAAAATTTAAACTATTCAAAACTTTCCAAATTTTTAGAGAATTCGTTAAGCTTATTGAGACAGTTTATAGTTTGCCGAAACTTTCCGAGTATTTTTTGATTGATATTTTAAAAAAAGTTGTCGTATGCGCGCATTTAGAATTAACAAGATAATTAATACAATGTACATTATTCATAATAATTTACTCCAACTCTGCAAATTTTAAGAATGGAGTAGAATGGAGTAGTGAAAAATTAAAACATTTTCAATGTCTTTTGGTTTTTCGAAATCTTCGATACTTCAAACGTAGTACTATTTTCGAAATTCTCCAAATTATTCAAGTTTTACGAAATTATTGATATTCTTTGAATTGTCAAATGTTTTGTATTATTTCAAAGTCTTGAAAAAATGCAAATTATTCAAAACTTTCCAGATTTCAAGAAAATTTATTAAATAACACTATCTAATCAAAACTTTCTAAATTTTACCTGGATCTTATGAATTGACGCTCTTTTTCTAATACTGTTCAAGTTTTTAAATACTTATCTAAAAATGAATGAGATATCATCATCGATATTTCGAAGAAAATATAATAATGAACATACCATACATTAAGTTTGTGAATATTTTCTATTCGACAAATTTTCAAAATTTAGTTAGAATCATTGACAATTTCTGAAATTTTCAAAACCTTTTAAAGTGCATAAAACTTAGCAACATTTTTCATGATTCTTATAACTTTTTCAGTTTTTTAAATTTTCATCAAAAAATCGAAAAATATGGACCTACTCATATCCAAGCAACATTAAAATAAAAACAATTTACAAAATTCACAATCATTTTCCCAACTTCTACGAATTTCCCAAATTTTTCTTCACATTTTAGACACTTAATAAAAATTTCAAATATTTCTACAACTCTCTGTAAAATATTCCAAAAATGAGAAAGTTCGTTCTTCTGGTAGATTTTCATTATTGTACAATTTATGAAACTGTGAAATCCGTTATTCAACAATTTACTGTACTACAAACTAAAAAACAATATCATATTTTGTGAAAATCTAACTTGCTTGAAAAATTACAGAAAATATCAAATTTGTTTCCATCAAAGTTTCCATAATTTCGCCACAGCGTCCACTCGTTAGTGTATTGATCAAGTTTCGAAATGCGCTTTTAGTTAAATCAATTCAATTTCGCTCCTCCAATACATTTTCAGCCACCATGGCTTTCCGGAGTTTTCTTAATGACGAAATAGAAGTGTTTGCTCGATTCTTTTTCGGCCGAGCTTCATTTATTGACAGAGTCAGAAAAGAGGGTGAAAAGCAATCGATTACGTCAATATTCATCTGTGTTAGTCGGATTTCATGCTCGAAAAAAATATTGATCCCTGTTGACCTCTGGCTTTTGGATACTATTTTTTAGACCGTTTTTCGTTTGGCATTGATTTTTACACCAGTAAAAGAATACATTAGAAATTCCCTAGGAGATACGAATAATAATGTCCAAAAATCTATGTTTATTTTTGGTACAGTCCATTATTTCATTTCATTTAATTGATTGACAGTTTTCATAGAGAAATTTATGTGCAGTTCACACCAAAAACTCGAATAGAAATAAAAGTATCCGTCTACGGCAGCCAAAACTATAACAAAGAATAACAAAAAACGAAAAAATCCCAAAAAATAATATAAATTTTATGTATTGGAACACACAAACATACGTCTTGATGAGAATCAAAACTCACAAAGGGATGTGAGGGGGTTGTCAATGAGAGATACAAATAATACAAAAAAAAAACCACATTTATTGACTAATACAAAAAAATAAATACGTAACTAGCTGCGAGTTTATGGCATTTAATTACAAACAAAATTCACTCACTCTTAGCTTAATTGAAGACATTCGTTTTTTTTATACAAACTTGATGACTAACTGACTTTATTTATATGTGAAACCGAGAAACAGACTTCGAAAAGTCAAATATTACTTAACTGTGAAACCAAGAAAATAGACTTCGAAAAGTCAAATTTTTTCTAAGGGGTTATATACCTTTTTGTGCGGACGAATTGAGGATGGTTTGGAGTATCTTTTAAAGTATGTAGCAATAATGTTATGACACCACAGTTATTTTTTTTTAATAGTGTATCGTCTACTTGAAGTAACAAGTATTTTTTCATAAAAAAATATCAACAATTGGCGAAGTTATGGCCCTTTCCTCGAAACAACTTTTTTTTTAAAGAGGCGGTGACCACGATGCAAATTGAACAGGTCAAGTTAAATTAGAAAATCCAAAAAATTTCATTAGTCTAGAAATTTATCTAGTTCGAAAATGATTGAAAAAATGAATATTACGTTTTTTCTGTATGCAAGAACGTTTTCCCCGAGATTTAGATTTTTTGAGCTCTGAAAATTTTATTAAAAAATTCTTATCTGCAAAAGAAAAACTTTTTTATAAAAAAGCGATCGTTCAAGAACTAGTTATATTTCTAAATTAGTGAAATTTTTTGGATTTTCTGATTTAACTTGACTTGTTTGTCTTGCATCGTGGTCACCGCAGGCCTCTTAAAAAAAAAAGTTGTTTCGGGGAAAGAGCCATAACTCCGCCAATTCTTGATATTTTTTTATGAATATATACTTGTTTTTTCAAGTGGACAATACACTATGAAAAAACTATAAGTTTTGTGACATAGCATTATTGCTACATACCTCAAAAAATACTCCAAACCATCCTCAATTCGTCCGCACAAAAAGGTATATAACCCCTTAACTGTGAAACAAAGAAAACAGACTTCGAAAAGTCGAATATATTTATATGTAAAATCAAGAAGACAGATTTCGAAGAGTCAAATTTTTATTCAACTGTGAAATTCAAAGAAGACAGAATTTGAAAAGTCAAATTGTTATTTAACTGTAAAATTTAAAGAAGACAGACTTCGGAAAGTCAAGTTTTATTTAACTGTGAAATTCGAAGAAAACAGACTTCGGAAAGTCGAATTTTTATTCAACTGTGAAACCAAAAAACAGACTTGAAAAAGTCCAATTTATTTATATGTAAAACCGAGTAACAGACTTCGAAAAGCCAAAAATTATTTAACCATAAAATTCAAAGAACAGTCTTCGAAAAGTCAAATTTTTATTTAACTGTGAAATTCAAAGAAAACTAACTTCGGAAGGTCTAATTTTTGTTTAACTGTGAAACCAAAAAGCAGACTTCAAAAAGTCGAATTTATTTATATGTGAAACCGAGAAACAAACTTCCAAAAGTCGAATATTATTTAACTGTGAAACCAAGAAAACAGACATCAAAAAGTGGAATTTATTTATATGTGAAACCGAGAAACAGACGTCGAAAAGTCAAATATTATTTAACCGTGAAATTCAAAGAAGACAGTCTTCGAAAAATCCAATTCTTCTTTAACTGTGAAATTCAAAGACAGACTTCGAAAAGTCAAATATTATTTAATTGTGAAATTCAAAGAAAACAGACTTTAGAAGGTCGAATTTTCATTTAACTGTGAAACCGAAAAACAGACTTCGAAAAGTCAAATTTTATTTAGAAAGAAGAAAATGAAAAGTCAGATAAAGCGTTTTTTTACTAATGATGATGCTGCTCCGGATTAGGTCGTGACCAGATAACAAGCTCGATGAGACCGAGGGGGGGGGGGGTTCTGTTTGCACTGAATTATTTTTCGGGTTTGATAAAAAAATACATATTGCAGAAATTCCCAATATATAACATTACCATGACCCTGATAACAGAAATCATACCCACCACTTCCTTAAAATAATACACAACCAAATCATAAAATCATAATAAATTACTTTCCCCTCTCTTTTTTTCTTTTCCTTTCCAGTTTCTCCTTCCTCAACAATCGGAAATCCCTGATTCACTACTTACACAAAATATCATTAATAGTCTCGTCGTTATATTTTAATTTATTTATTATCTGCATCAGTTATATTCTTTTGACTCCTTTTATTCAATATTCGGTAAAATGGTAGAAATTTTTTTTCCCGAGCGCCTTTACACGACGGAAAAATCAATCACACTGTAATATACTGACATAGCCGAGAGCGCAATTTGCAGAGCATCGCGGTGCAACAGGATCGAAGCACATGTTGCATTGCGCGAAGTGGCACCGCGTTGAAAGCCGGATAAATGTGCCGTAAAATGGGGCGAATCTCATTATCCTGCGTTTCGAATTACGTACTCATTTCATATTGTTCAAGTGACTGTTATGGCGGGGAGATTGAGTATTGTTAGTCGAATCCATCGCTGCTTTATAAGGACAAATCGGCACCCTTGGTCTATTTTAATAGAATAAGTGATTCAATTTAGTTCCCTCTCGCGATAAGTTCCGGTCATTCGAATTTTATCGAACTGTTTTTGTCCAGGTTATTGATTTGTCTCGTTTACTTGAAACTCCTTGGAACAACTTTCGTTACGTCAATATGTAGTTCATGTATACCCTAACTCAAACTGAAGTTTAGATAAACTTTACGCAAACAGTCTATGTCAACTACGTTGGAAATTATAATAAAAATATGGTTATCTGGTTTTAAGTGAGAAGTTGGGACTTTGAAATGGAGTTTTTGGACGTAAACGGGATATTGTAGGATTTATTTGATATATTTGGGCAATGGCTGCAATGTTTAATTATGTCGAAACGTGAAGTTTTATTTAAACTTCTTATTTTGGAGAATAAAGATTTTTTATGAAATATTCTTTACGAAGAGTTTGCGTCCTTCTTTGTCTATTACTTGTTTTTCTCGCACTTCAGTAGATTCCAAATGGCGTCCATTACGCGCGCCACATCAAAAAGTAATGTCATTACAAAGTCCGCAATTGACAATATTCTGCAGAATCCTTTTGCACGAAGATTGTATAAAAGTGAACCAATAGCGATCTGGTTTCATTTTCGCAAAAAATTTTTATTTTTTATTTTGCTTCCTCCAACGCCAATAGAATTTCAGTTGAAATAAAATATAAAAATTTATTTTTTTCGGAAAAAAAAACCAGATCGTTATTTGTTCACTCCCACATAATTTTCCTGCAAAAGTATTTTGCGAAATTATGTTTATTGTCGGTTTTGTATTATTATTACTTTTTTATCTGCCGTGCGTTGTGAGGGGGTTTCTCTTCGCGTCTTTATTTCTCTCAACCAGTTTCCCTTCTACTTGTCTTTCTTGCACTTCAGTACATTCCAAATCGCCTTCATTACGCCCCTAATAATTTTGTTCCTGATAAAAATCTTATAAGAACATGACATTTCATATAAGAATTCAATTTTCTATAAGGTGCACCTTTAGAAAACCTTATATAAATTCAATTTCCTATAAGGTGACCTTATAAAAACCTTATAAGAAACTGAAATTTTTTATAATAATGTATTCGATGAAATCTCACAAGGAAAAAACTTCATACTAATTTTTTGATGAATGCTTTACAAGAAATTTCAGTTTCCTATAGGTTTTTTATAAGGGCTCCTTATAAGAAATTTAATTCTGATGGGAAATTTAATTTTTCAAAAAGGTTTTTAGAAGGATCAAAATTACTAGGAGCACGCTACATCAAAAATTAATATCACCACAAAATCTGCAATTCTCAATATTTTGCAAAATATTTTTGCAGTAACATTTTATCGAAGTGAACAAATAGCACTTTGATTTATTTCCGAAAAAAATTAATTTTTCCTCATTTCACCTCCTGTGCTACAAATAAAATTTCATTTTGGATAAAATGGAAAATTTACTTTTTTAAAAATAAAAAAAAAATGAAGAAAAAACCAGGGCGTTATTGGTTTACATCTATATAAAACTTCTACAAAAGTATTTTGAAAAATTTTGTATATTGTTAATTTTGTATTGATATTACTTTTTGATATACGTGACGTGCGTAGTGAAGAGGAATCTCTTCGTGTCTTTCTTTCTCTTATCCGATTTCTATTCTATGCGTCTTTCTCGTAATTCAGTAGATTCCAAATGGCGTCCATTACGCGCGCCACATCAAAAAGTAATATCACTACGAAATCCGCAATTTACAGTATTTTAAAAAATCCTCTTGCATTAACATTGTATGGAAGTGAACAAATAACACTCTGATTTTTCTTGTCTAAAAAAGTAATTTTTTGTCATGTCACCCCAACCACTCCTAATACAATTTTAGTTTAGGCAGTATGAAAAAGGTTATCTTTCGGAAAAACAACCATAGTATCGTTTGTTCATTTTCATATAATATTTGTGCAAAAGTATTTTGCAAAATATTGTAAATCGTAAGTTTTACATTGATATTAATTTTTAATGTGGCGTGCGTAGTGGAGGGGATTGTGTCTCGTCTTAATTTGAGACGTGACTGAAGTTTGAAAAATGGTTATATGAACTAGCTAAGCAATTGAATATTAGTTAATAAATAATATAATATAAACAATGTAAGAATTACATGAGAGGTTTGCATACCATAAAATAATTACAAATTTTTGACTTACATTGATGACGAAGCTCGATGTTTATGAAAATCCTCGCCTACCTGAAAAATAAACAAAAAACCAAGTCTAAGCAATGAAAGAATAAACTAACCGAAATTCTAATTATTACAAAAATCTATTCCACCCACTGATATGTATAATACCCTGGATAGATGATAGGGGTGGTGGGGATGATCCGAATTGAAGCGCGCCATGACAGTGTAATTGTGTCCGCGCATGCGTACAAGACAGCACTTTAAGCGCACAAATTCAAATAGCTTCTATTGTATTTACATTAAAGAAGACATGATAATATTAATATTTTGTTGATAACACTAATATTTTGTAAACAAATTCTACAACTATCTTGAAGATTCTTATTAAAAACATTTTTTAAGAACACTAGGTTACGCCCAGCTGAAAATAAGCAAATGATCCGTCATTTATCCGTTCATTTGACTGTTCATATGGATAAATGGGCATTCCGGTCAAATGACTCGACCAAATGAGTTGACAAATGGACTTCCGAATGATCAGTCAAACGTCTGACCAAATCGAACGCCAAAATAAGATGGACAATTAGATGGTCAAATGACGTGGTCACATGACTGCGTGTAAAAAACCTTTTTTTTACGCTAAACCGATACAGCAGCAAAAATCATGACACAATTTTTTTTGTTGCAAAATTCCGAAATTGTCCAAAACGGTCCCAAATGAAAATACATTTGTCCATCTTATTTTGCCGTTCGATGTGGTTAGACGTTTGACCGATCATTTGGAAATCCATTTGTCAACCCATTTGGTCGAGTCATTTGACCGGAATGCCTATTTATCCATATGAACGGTCAAATGAACGGATAAATGACGGATCATTTGATTATTTTCAACTGGGCGCTTATACATAAAAAATGATTATGCGCGTCCAGTGTCAACGGGATTATTTATAAATTCGAATAAATTAATAAATCATGATGAAAGCATCGCAATAAGTAATGATAAATTTATAACATTACATTTTATAAAATTAAATTTACATATCAAATAATAAATAAATATTCATTTATTAGAAATATATGATATTAATATTAAAATAATAATTATATATTCATAAACATTATAAAATTATAATCATGAAAACTCTAAGCATATGAAAACATAATTAATAACGTACAATTATATATACTTATAATATAACTATAATATTTAGATAATAATTTACTTTTTTTTGTTTATATTGTATACATTTACTGTAATATAATAATTCATCATATTTATTCTAAACTAGATAATAAATACATATTATATTTACAAACTTCATTTTATGCTAAGGTCATTTTGTAAATAAGGCTAGTATAAATGTACAGTGTGTCCCATATTTATAGGGCCACCCTATTTTTTAAGGATAATTTTTTTTCTATTGGAACAAAATGCACCAAATTTTTTGAGTGAATAAATGAGTCGAATTAACGATTTTTCCTAAACTATGGAGCTCGCAATTCCATTCGTTCGTTTATTTGGACATTTTTTCGAAAAAATCGGTGTCCCAAATTAATAGGGCCACTAAAAAAAAAAAATTCAATTTTTTTGAAGAATAATAAATAATTCGTAAAGTAATGTAATTTAAAATATATAATATTAAAATTTAACTTGTTACATGCCATAAAATATATGTACTAACTATATGTACAAAATAAATATTGTGCGTGAATTCCCAAAGTAATTTACAGTTGTGTTTTTCTTTTAATTTAAATTTTTCCCAAGGAATTTTTACATACGTACTTTCCCACATTCTTTATAGAGATTATCGACGTATTTTCCCTATTTTAAAAGTGTACATTCCCACAATATGTTCGAAATAAATATTTCTCCTATTTTTATTGCGGGGATTCCCGTAAGTAGCGGGAGTTCCCGGGTTTTTCCCGCTTTACCTGGCATGTATAAACAGGCTTCCGAACGCATTTTTGGCCAGTTCAATTGTGCTTGTGCGTTAATAACATTCGAGGAACTAAAACAAATATGGGAAGAGGGAAAGCATTGTTTGCAGAAGAAAAGGCGTCAATTGATGCGTATGAAAAATGTGGGAAATCACAACGTGAAATAGCGAAGCTTATAAACCGATCGAGAAATGCTATTTACCTGTATGTAAAGAATAGAAGTAATGAAATAGTTAAGAAGAAACGTGGACCACGGCCAAAGCTCTCAGATCGTGACAAACGAAAAATAGTTGCCGCCGCCTCGCAAACAACTAAGGGGTGCAGAAGAATAAAAAATGAAGTGGCTCCTCAAGTGTCCAAAAGTACAGTGCATCGAGTATTGAAGGATTCCCCAAATTTAGTATGTGAAAAAATGCAAAAAGCGCCTAAACTGAAACCTCATCATATGCAGGCACGCTACAATTTTGCAGAAGAGAAGCTGCATTGGACGCACGAATGGTCGAAGGTACATAGACAGTGCATTTTTTCTCATAATAAATAATTAGTTCCTTCAAGCCTATGTAATTAAAGCTTGGGTCTTTTACTTGCTTTTCAGATTATCTGGTCTGACGAGAAGAAATTTAATTTAGATGGTCCAGACGGAATGCGTTATTATTGGCGTGATCTGAGACATGAACCTCGTTATTTTTCAACCCGAAACTTTGGAGGCGGTTCCGTCATGGTATGGGGGGCATACAGCGGTTTCGGAAAAGTGGCCTTAGCTTTTATTTCTTATAAAATGAAAAGCGAAGATTACCAGGCAGTGCTAGAAGAACATCTCAAGCCCTACCTTCGACGTTTCCGCTCTGCAAAATTGACTTTCCAACAGGACAACGCAGCCATACATGCGAGCAAGTCTACGAAGGATTGGTTGGCAAAGTCAAAGATCCCCGTACTCGCGTGGCCAGCGGTTTCTCCAGACTTTAACCCAATGGAAAATGTTTGGGGCATGATGGTACGCGATGTGTATGACAACGGAAAGCAGTACACAACGGTCGCAGAGCTGAAAGAAGCGATCAAATCGGCATGGAACAACGTCACCGCGAAAAGTCTCGAAAATCTTAATAAATCGATGGTTAAGCGAATGAAAATGGTATTCAAAAATGACGGAAATACTATTAATTACTAATTATGTGAATAAAATCTTTTTGTATGTATGTACTTTGTTGAATAAATTGAATTCTTTCGGAAAAATTGAATTTTTTTTTAGTGGCCCTATTAATTTGGGACACCGATTTTTTCGAAAAAATGTCCAAATAAACGAACGAATGGAATTGCGAGCTCCATATTTTAGGAAAAATCGTTAATTCGACTCATTTATTCACTCAAAAAATTTGGTGCATTTTGTTCCAATAGAAAAAAAATTATCCTTAAAAAATAGGGTGGCCCTATAAATATGGGACACACTGTATTGAATTATTCAATACATATAGACATACAAATAAATTTAAAGGTACGTGTTAATTTTCATATATGTATAAATATGCTTTCATTGTGCATTAAAATTACGTAAACCGAATAATTTTGGTTTTTATAAAATTTTTATAAAACCCCCTATAAAATATCAGTATTTATTATGAAATTACACTATTTTTATAAAGCGACTTTACAAAAAGAGCAATGTCCAATAAAGTTTACATCAGTTACTTTATAAAATCTTTATAAAATTAGTATTATCAACAAAATATGAATATCATTATGTCTTCTTTATGTAAATACAATATAACCTATTTGAATTTGTGCGCTTAAATTGCTGTTTTGTACGCATGCGTGGACAAAAATACAATGTCATGGCGCGCTTCAATTCGGGCTATCTCAGATTGCCTCTTTTCAATAGCGTCAGATATCTAGTGTTTTATATATATCAATGATTCCACCCCAAACATAAATATTCAATAAATGAATCCTTAGGCTACAACAGTTTTTCCGAAGTGAATTGTTCAGTCTTTCTCATTAATGCCTTCGCGTCAATGGCATCCGAAAACATGGGTTCGCGTTCGAAAAGGCGAAGGCATTAATGAGAAACACTGTTCATCCTGAAATAATCTAGAAAAAGTTTTATTTGACATAACTCCTTTCACAAACGAAGTAGGAAACCCGCTCAAATTGTTCGTAAAATCAGTGATTTGCGTGTTCTCAAGACGCAAATAACCAAAGTGGGAATTAATTGAGCAAACCGATAAGTTTGACGCGCAAAACGAGGGATCAAGAATGGTTCGAAAAGTTTCGGAAAGCTTTTGTTGCACGAGACTTTTCAATTTTCCGAAGCGGAATGTCGGCATTTTCCCGTACAACGAAAAGAGGAATCGTGAAAAGATAAAATCGGTCGAATATGCAAACGAGGTCGGATGCTAAAATTGTGACTGAAGTGCTTCTTGAAACTTCACGAAGCCTTGAAATGAGATGTATTCATTTCATGAAAATGTTCGACTTTTACATCGGAATTTTCCAACCCAGAAAATCGTCAACAGTTGGCAAATATCGAGGGAAATCCACGTGAATGATTTTCCGGAGACATTTTTTGCATGGTTTATTCAGTGATCCTGTTACAACTCAACATTTTTGTGAATTGAAAATGTTTTCGAGAGTTATCAGAAAAAGGATTTGGTGAACATGGATTTTCTCGACATAAAATGTTATGCTTGCAGTGCGGTTTATAAGCACGACATGTAAATCATTTGGAACTATAATTTCATGGCGCTCTAATTATTTCTTATCTTGTAGCATTCGCGTGACCTGATCGTTCCGATTAAAAAATTTATTGCATCCATAATTTGGAGATAATTAACCCTACATCCAAAGTACAATTTTCAGTAATAATCAGCAAAAAGCTAATCATTTTCTTTATCTTTTTTGCTCTGTATCCAAAATCATGAAAATATTGGTTTTATCGTATATTATATATTTATTTTGATAAAATATTCATTCATTATAAATTATTAAAGTCATTTTTAACGTGCTCAAAAACGCTTACATTTCAACATTAATCACATTGTACGTGAAAAGCAGAACGCTGCAGATGGAGACAATACGATTGGATTAATTGGCGAAACATGGAGTGACAAAATCGATATCGGAATTGATGGTTTCGCAGCTACTGTCGAAAGATAAAATCTCGTTGATTTTACATTTTCATGCTTTTATCCACGTATTATCTGCACTTCAATGTTCTCCATCAAACAACCCGAGGACTACGTATAACTTTTAGGCCGCGTATTTTCAGGTATTTTTCGCGAAACAATGGAATCAACGAGTCCTTTCATCCACGTCAATGCCTATTCAGTGACGGATGCGGGTATTCATTAAAAGAAAAGAGGTTAGAACAAATAGTGTAGAATTCTAGAATTTGATAGTTCCAGAGTTCAGGGTTCAGATTGTTAGAATTGCAAAATTTTGATTCATCTTTTTATACTATTACTTTTCGATGATTAGGACTACCTTGAGAATATGAGTTATTTATCCAAATTTTGTTTGTTTTTGTTTTGTTTTGTTTTGTTTTTTTTTACTTATGATGTTCCTTTTTGTTTATTCAATGCTCAAGCCTCAGAAATTTATCCTTATTCAACGATTGTTTTCATTCCCTAAGACGCTGGCTCGTGCAGACGAAGGGGGGGGGGTTGAGGGTAAACCCCCCCCCCCCACGAGATCTTTCCAACAATTTTGATGAAATGATTCCATTACTGGTTTTTACGTTTAGATATAAATTTTAATATCTTGCATTGCATATTTTTCAGAAAACAGCGGCTGAATATATTTTTATTTCTTTTTCGTATTTTTCGCATACGTCTTCTACGATTTGAAGGATTGTTCAGTATTTCTGAAACTATTCGTATTTTGTCAAGATCTAAAAAATGTAACAGGATTTTCTAGTATTTTTATATATTTCTAGCATTTTCATTAAAATTATTACAGATTCTGTTAATTTCGAACTGTAAAATTTAGAGTTTATTCAATTTTATGTGTTCAAAGGATTTTTCAGAAAACAGTGTCTCACTAGATAATTTTTTCTTCTAGTATTTTACGTATTTCTTCAGTTTTTCTACGATTTGAAAGATTGTTTAGTTTTCTTGTATATTTCTGTATAAATTTCTGGAATTCGATGCACTAGTTTTGAAAGTTGTATAGACTTTTAATATTTCATAGATATACTTGCATTTTTCTATACATAGATTTTCTTTTTGTATTTCCTAGTATTTATAGATGTTATTTTGAGGTTTTTTCAGAGATATCTCTTTGAATTTCAAGAATTAGATTTCCTAGAATTAAAAGTTTGAAATATTCGCAGTATTTTGATCAATTTTACAGAAAACAGTTTCTTTATAGATTTAAAGTGTCCTAAATATTTTTTGGATTTTTAAAATTTGAACATTTTTCTAGTATTTTTATGGTTTTCTGTACACATATTTTATTAGAATCCAATGCTCGAGAAATCGGAGTTTCTTCATTTCTGGAATTACAGAAATTTTCGAAGAGTGTAATAGCTTAAAAAAAAAATTACATAATATCTAGTATTTTCGTATTTCATTTTCTTTCTGTATTCAGAAACTAACGTAAGGTTTTCTAGCATAATCTATAGATTTTGAGAACTAAGGTACCCAGTATTTTCATGTATTTATATGTAGATTTCTAAAATTTATTGCTAGAATTGTGAAAATTTCTAATAAAAAGTGAAAAAGCATCATACTCTTTGTCGATATTCGTATACATAAATTACTAATAAATCACTCTGTTTCATCTGAAATTAGAAAACTATCCAATAATTATCTGAAAATAAGAAAGTTGAAAATAACTAATATTCAAGTTTCAAAAAATTTTTTAAAAAATTACAAATCGTTCTAAAAACTTGATGAGACAGATGTGAAATAAATAAATCGATTTTCGTTACTCGTTACCAAAAAAAAAGGAACTCGTTCCTATTCTCGTTAGTTGTTAGTTTATGTAACACGTTACGTTATCGTTACACTAAAAAATGTAGCGTTTTTGGATATGATAATTTCAGTTGACTTAATGTATTTGCATTGCAGTCACTGCAAGCCTCTTGAAAAAAAAAAGTTGGGAAAGCGCCGCAACTCCACCATTTGTTGATATTTTTTCATCGAATAATGCTTGTATAATAAAGTTTACAATATTCTATCACAATAATATAACCTCCATGAAATAAAATTATGTGCTATATACACTAAAAAATAATCCAAGCCATCCTCAACAAAGGTGTATAACCCTTCAAATCATAAAATATGTGTAAAGTGTAGTAATAAAAAGTGTTTCTTTTTTTATTGATTGTTATGCAGTCGTTATACATCTAAATGTGAAAAAGAAATAATATACGTGTTTTTCGCAATTGTGTATCTGTAAATATTGAGTTGCTTGTGTTAAATTTGTTGAAAACATAACAAAGATTCAATATACAGGGTGTACCAAAATCCCCGTACCAAAAGAAAACCCAATATTCCTTTTTGAATTTTGAATCTAAAAGTCCTTTACCACTTTTTACGAAACTCAAAATTGAAAAAGTTATTTAAGTTTCAAATTTAAACAATAAATGGGTTCTCTCAACAAGTGGGCATAAAATTTACCGACCAAACTTTACCCAAATTTTTTTCATATTTTTTAGAGTCGAAAAGTCTTTTGCCACTTTTGACAAAACTCAAAATCAAAAAAGATATTCGAGTTTGAAATCTAAGAAATTTGATTGGTCAAAACTTCTAACTCGCACATTTTTTTCAATGTTGAGTTTTGATAAAAGTGGCAAAGGACTTTTCGACTCTAAAAAATATGAAAAAATTTTGGATAAAGTTTGGTTCATGGATTTTATCCCCACTTGTCGAGACAGCGCATTTATTGTTTTAACTTTTGGATTGAATAACTTTTTCCATTTTGAGTTTTTTGAAAAGTGGTAAAGGAATTTTCGATACAAAATTCAAAAAGGTATATTGGTTTTCTTTTGGTACGGGGATTTTGGTACACCCTGTATAAAGTAGAAGTTGTTGAAAATAAATGATGTTTTGATATTGCCTAATATATTTGACTATTTATTGATTAACTTATTAATTTATTTATTTATATGATCTACATTTATTATCTACTTCACTGTGAATGGACCATGCCATGCCAAACAAAATCAATTTCAATTGCATGTTATTCTACAAGTACAGCATAAAAGTTGAAACCACCCCTTCCCTCAAATACAGGTTTCTGTGCACGGGCCTGCCTGGGAGTCAGTGAATACATGTATCATTTTTAATTTGTTTTAATAATTTTAATAATTATTCTTATATTTCTCAATTATTAAAAAATTGCTTGTATGTTTCACATAAGAACTATCGACTCATGCGTGTGCCGCGCAAAAATCCGAGCTGTCATACAGGACTTTGAATAAACCTACTATTTTTAATTATTAGTTGATGAAAAAAAATTTTTCTGCAGTTTAAGCATGTACCTAAGTATATGCAAAAGATGATTCACGTATGTTGCTTTTTTAGAGTGGGAAAAAATTGCCAAATAACCATTATTTTATGACACGATAAGGGAGTGCCCGCCTTAGTTTGGAAGTTGGAAGTTTGAAAACTAATACTAAAAAAAAAGCAATTTTTCATCATAAAAAGACATGAATATTTTCGATATAATTACTCCAATTTTTTCGCTTTTCTACGTCGATTGAAGAATGTAACTTTTTTGCAGCGTTTCCTATTGAACGAGTTCAGAGTCATGAATTATTGGCAGAAAGTTTGCAAAATGTGCCACCGAGAAAAACGAATCAAACCAATGATCGCCATTAACTTTGACAAAGTGGCTCCAATTTCTACCATATTGTCGATTGGCGTCCTACTCGCAATTTTTTCTTTTTTTATTTTTATTTTTCTTCTCTTACATTATCATTCTCTCCTCTTATTTCCTTTTTCTTCTTATTTCTTCTCTAGAATCATTTTCTTTTTTATCACTTTTAAACCAGGAAAAAACATTTACTTCACGATATACAAGTGCAAACCAATTTTCCCAATGCGTAGCCGGGGACTGAAATCGCACGAGTGGAAAATTGAAAGTCCCACAGATTTCTTGAGTGCCTGTCCTATATATCGAATTCACGTAACGATATTACTCGACGCACTGTTAAAGATTACGTGGGACACTTGATAACGAACTCGGTTATGATTGCAAAGTCAAATCGCGGAAGCCCGTGACCCGCAACTTCCGCTTCACGCTTCAATGCTTTTTCCAAACATTTGTACCGGAAAGTTTGCACGTTTCCGGCGCCCGATCAATGCCGGAAATTGAATTTTCTCCATACGAAGGGATGTAGAATCATTAGGTTTCTTGTGCTCGCGGACGTTGGCACTTTTTTTCAAGTTGATGCCACTTGCGAAGTGCTTTGCTCGATCTATTTTTAATCGTCGAGAGAAACTCAAAGTATGGAAATAAATGGATACGTGATACTGAACAAAAATTTCTTGGACGTCAATTTTTTCAAAGAAATTTAAGAAGAAATCAATATCGTATTGTAAAATCTAGAATATATTTCTGAGTTTTTTCAACATTGCATCAATCACCAGGGTTTCGAAAGTTACTTAAAAAAATGTAACGCGTTACGTTACTGTTACAAAGGTGAAAAAAGTTATTCGTTACATTGCCGTTACTTTTTGGAATGATTTAAATGTAAATAACAAGATATCGAAAAACTAAGGCTGAAAAAAAAAATATCAACGTACTCGTGGTTTTGTTCTATAGAAATTGTTTATTTCAGATATAATAAGAAATGTTAATCCATACTTTTTCACTCTAAAAAGAAAATTTTTTCAAGTTTACAGTATTTTCGAATATGACATTTGACTCAATGTTAGCCACAAGGAAACATTCGCAAATTTAATAGATTTGAGAGAGAATCTTAATACCTACTCAGATTTTCAGAATTTTTGAATTTTTTTGTATTCTTCAGTATGTAGAAAATGTTGCAGGACTTTCTAGTATTTTTATAAATTTGTACTTTGATACACGGATTTCAAGAAATTCAGGCTCTAGAATTCAAAGTTTGTTAAATTATTCGTATTTGAGAAGATTTTTCAGCAAATGGTGTCTATTAAGATTTTCATTTCCCTTGATTTTTTTGATGTTTTTTCATTTTTTCTGCGATTTGAAGGATTGTTCAGTATTTCTGAAACTATTCGTATTCAGTTCAGGATGATAGAATGTTGCAGAATTTGCTAGTATTTTTACATAATTCAAGTTCTTTATTAATATAAATTGTTACATACGTTTCAAGAATTTTGAACTCTAGAATTTAAACATAATGAAATTTTCCATGTTTTACAGGATTTTCCAGAAAACAGTGTCTTGATAGATTTTTACTTATTCCAGTACTTTTCGTATTTCTTCAGTTTTTCTATGATTTCAAGGATCGTTCATTATTTTTCTATATTGCTGTATGAATTTCTGGAATTTGAAAGATTTTCAATGTTTTACATATTTACACGTATTTTCCGTAACGTATTTTCTTCCTATATTTATAATTATTGTAGAATGTTGTGGAATTTTTGAGTTTTTTTAAAGATATCTCTTTGAACCCTAGTAATTTTGAACCTTATAAAAACCTGATAAGGGAATGGAATTTTTTATGAAACTTTAATTTCTTATAAGGTGGCTATATAAAAACCTTATAAGTAAAAGAAATTTCTCATGAGAATGTATTTGATAAAATCTTCTTCAAAAAAACCTTCAAAAACGTCTTCGATCAATTTTTTATAAGAAATGTCAGTTTCTTATAAGTTTTTTATAAGGTCGCCTTATAAGAAATTCAATTCAGAATTCTTATATGGTTTTCTAAAAGGTTCACCTTATAAGAAATCTTATAAGATATTTCATGTTCTCATTAGGTTTTACTAAGGATCAAACTTACTAGGGAATTTCCAGAATCAGATGAAATTGAAAGTTCGAAATTTATGAAGTTTTTCGATCGATTTTGCAGAAAAAAGTTTCTTTATAAATTTAGAGTGCTTTTAACATTCTTTTTACTTTTTACAGAGTATTGGAATTGAAAAATTTTACTACGCTTTTATAGACTTCTATAAACATAAATTTTTAGAATTCTAAGCTCGAGAAATTGAAGTTTTTCGATTCCTGGAATTACATAAACTTTTAAAGAGTCAAATAACATGAAACTTAATAAAATCTAGTATTTTAAGTATTTTTCGTATTTTTTTTTGTATTCATTATATTTCATAAGATTTTCCAACAGGATCCCAAGATCTTACAGATTCTGATATAGATTTTGAAATGTATAGATTTCAAGTATTTTAATATATTTTCATGCAAATTAATAAAATCCAAGGCTTTAAATTATGAAAGTTTCTAATAAAAAGTAAAAAACCATATTCTTCGTCAATATTTTTACACAAATTACTAATTCTCCACATTGTTCCATTAAAAATTATTATTATAGAGTTTTCCGTTCAAAAATGATAAAGTGAAAAATTACTTATATCTCAGTTTTAAAACATTCCTTAAAAAGTTAAAAATTGTGCTAAAAACTTAAGACAGAAGTTACGTAAAATAACGTGATTCTCGTTACTCGTTACCGTAAAATAGTAATTCGTTACCATTATCGTTACTTGTTAATTAATGTAACGCGTTACGTTATCGTTACAATAAAAATGTTACGTTTTAGAGTAACGCGTTACTTCCAAACCCTGCAATTTTTTCATTATAAAATTCACAAAGTATTCACTTAAAGTCATAATTCTCTTGGATTACCAAATTTGAATACATAATAAATTCATGTAACGTAGTAACTGGAGCGTAATTTGCACAGTAAAAAATGAGAAACCAGTTCATTATCATAACAATAAGTTGGGGTCATTTGGGAAACTCTTCAATGTAATCAAATATCATGTTGTAGGCGAGCATTGATTATTCCAGAACTGGGTTATAGGGTAAAACTTAATGTCCTGGTTTTATGATTCAATCATCTAGCTTAACTGTAATTTTACACATCTACACTAAAAATATTTGTGGACACCAATATACATAACGTATACCATCAATATTTGAACATTTTGGTCATGCAAATATTTTTGCAATTCTTTTCCTATATCATACAAAAAATCCAAAAAATCTGAAGATTCTTCAATGAGAGTGTACCAGAACAAATTTTCCTAAAAATACAAAAGACAATTTTTTACGTAGATACAAGGGTTGAGTTACGCCTCGAGATTGTTCCCTAATGAAAAATTATCTTTGCCTCTGGAGCACTTTGTCGTTCTCACTTGTCACGTTGATAAAGTTTCACGGTTATCGATCTTACGTATATGGTTGTACGTGCTCGCGACATTGTTATGGCGAAATAAAGTACATCGGCGTTGAATCTTTTTCCGACTTTCCAGCAATCAACTGAAAGCTCGATGCTCGAAATCTGTCGAAGATTCTTATCATCAGGAACACCCAGAACGACACGTTTAATTAGAGTTGACGTATTTATATGGTCGAGCTTTTATTTAGGTAATGGAACAAATTTTGATGTTGGTTGATGATAAAAATTGTTTAATGAAAAATAACAGAAAAAATGGGACCAACAAATTGAAAAAAATTTTGATTTTTTCAGTAGGTTAAGAATAAATGAACAAGTTAGAAATTTGTACACTGAGAAAATTTCATAGCATTTTTTCCTATAGTTGATATGAATTTTGGTGTATCGAGCATATTCTTTTGTTTATATATTTCTTTATATTATGCAGGATGGGAGGCAGAAATAATTTTAGAAGGAGGGTTGCTTGTAAATATATATTTTTTTTGGAATTCGATAATTTTCTATCATTTTGAAATTTTTTGCTTTTCAGGATTTCACAGTTACGCAACTATATACATGTTCAATGTAATGGAATTTGATTTGTGCGATTTTCAAGTCACTGAAGTTTCGATTTTTTTCTAATACATTTGATACTATTCATAAATCTTTGGTATTTTTGCAATTTAAAGGATTTTCTACTATTATCATCGATTGCTACTCAGGTTTTTATATTTTATGAATGTAAGAATGAAGTTTTAGAGAAATTTATATATTTTTATGGATTTAAAAAAAAAATATAAGTAAATGCACAATTAATATTTTATAGATTTCTAGAATTTTCGTTTTTGATGTTACTGATAAAATTGTGTTGCATTTCCTGGCATTTTTATAGGTTTTTGGTATTTCTATGAATCGCTCTATAAATTTTTAGAATCTTATCCTACAGTATTAAAAATACTAAAGATTTTTAGTAGGTATTTTAATTAATTTTTCTGAAAACAGTATTTTTCCATTACTGTTCTTATAAACATTTTTTAAAAGTTATACAACCTAAAAAATGTCGTGGTATGTTCTTGGTTTTTCGTACAGATTTCTAGAATTAATGCTCTAGTATTCAAAGTTTTATAAAGCTTAAAAAAAATTATATATACGTAGATTTTGAGCATTGAAAGATTATTTGTATTTCTCACATAGTTTATGTATGAAACTTGAGAAGTTTTTTTTTTTTACTTCTCTAGATATCTGATATTTTGTTTATTTTTTAAATTTCTAAAATTTTATGCTCTAAGATTCGAATTTGGATCAGTTTTCAGTTATTTAATAAATTTTTGAAAAAAATGAAATAAGAATAGATTTTTCGTGTGTTACAGATTTCTTGTTTTTAAGTATTTTTTCTAGTGTTCATATTTTCTAACGTTTTTTAGTATTTTTATGAATTTTTAGTATTTTTGTCCACTGATAAATAGATATATAGAATTCGAGTTTCCATCAATTTTCAGTTATTTTATGGATTTCTGGAAAAAATACACGTATACAATATGGATTTTTGACGTTTTTTGGTGTTTCTCTAGATTTCTAATATTTTTGTTAATTGCTATATAAATTTCTCAAGTTTGATGCTCTATGATTCAAATTTGGAGCAGTTTTTAGTTATTTCATGAATTTAAAAAAAAAATGAGATACGAATAGATCTGTCGTGTTCTATAGATTTCTTGTTTTTCAGTATTTTTTTTTCAGTATTTACATTCTCTAACCTTTTTTATTATTTGTATAGATTTTCAGTATTTTAGTTGACTGATAAATAGATTAAGAGGATTTCATGCTGTAGAATTCAAGGTTTCATAAATTTTTAGTTATTTTATAGATTTCTGGAAAAAAAATACAAGTATAAATTGTAGAGTTTTGGTGTATTTTTGGTATTTTTCTAGATTTCTAATACTTTTCTTGATTTATAAATAGATTTATGCAATTCGATGCTCTGGAATTCAAGTTTTTATCAATTTTCAGTTATTTTATGGATTTTTGGAATAAAATACACGTATACATTGTAGATTTGTAGTGTTTTTATTGGTATTTCTCTAGATTTCTAATATTTTTGTTGATTGCTACATTAATTTCTGAAATTTGATGCACTAGGATTCGAATTACGATCAGTTTTCAATTATTTCATAAATTTTCGAAAAAATAAAATACGAGTATATTTGTCGTGTTCTATAGATTTCTTGTTTTTTAGTATTAATGTTTTCTAGCGTTTTTCAGTATTTTTATAAACTTCTAGTATTTTTTTGGATTGAATAGATTTATAGAATTCTATGCTTTGGAATTCAAGATACCATCAATTTTCAGTTATTTCATGGATTGAAAAAAAATATATATATATACGTATACATTGTAGATTTTTAGTGTATTTTTGGTATTTCTTTGGATTTCTGATATTTTTGTGAATTGCTATGTAAATTTCTAAAATTGAATGCTCTTGGATCCGAATTTCGATCAGTTTTTAGTTATTTCATAAATTTTTGAAAAAAAGAAATACAAATAGATATGTCGTGTACTATAGATTTCTTGTTTTTTCTTTTTTTTTCTTTTATATTTTCTAACGTTTTTTAGTATTTTATAGATTTTAATTTTTTTGTTGATTGATAAATAGATTCATAGAATTCGATGCTCTACAATTCAAGTTTTCATCAATTTTCAGTCAGTTTATGAATTTCTGTAAAAATACACACATGATAGATTTTTGGTTATTTATAGAATTCATATATTGTGGTGTAAATTTTTTAGTAATTTTTAGATTTTGTATTGATTTTTTAGTATTTTTACAGGTTTCTAGTATTTTTGTTAATTGTTTTACATGTTTTTGGAATTTCATGCTCAAAAATTCGAAATTCTATAAATCGCTTGTATTTCTTTAGATTTGTCAGAAAACAGTTTTTTTAATAGGATTTTTCAATTGTAATTTTAGTATTTCTTAAATTTGTATGGTTCGAAAGATTTTCTCGTTCTTTTATTGATTTATATTTTGGATTATTAGCATTGTCATAGATTTTTATTTTCCTGAAAGTTGTAATTCAATCGGTTAGAACAATTTTTCGAATTACTATTTTCTACATTCCCCTCGACGAACATTTATGACAAGAATTTTGTTTGAGAAAAAATTCTTTCGAAGCCCGGATTATTGTTATCAAATTTCTCAGTCAAAATTAAAAATTTTGAAGATTCTTTTAATTTTCGAATTCACAAGAAACCATTTGCTTGAACCTGACATGAAGTACATTTTTGATTATTTTTACTTATTTAATCATCAATTTTCATCACTTTATTGCATTCTGTATTTATTCAATTTTAACGATTTATTATTGCACTTCTTTATGTTGACTCTAAATAATTCATTTTACCAAAATTTCGCTATTAATTACTGTATTTTTTTTCTCACTGTTTTCTTTAAAGTACGTAGTTTATAAAACTTTTCGATCAAAAACCTCATATTCGAAAAAACCGAGCAAATAATAGAAACAGACAAACATTTAAAAGAGCTTTTTATTCCGCGATTAAATCCCAGCAAGATCGGTTCTCGAGACAAGTTCTATGTCTCATGGAAAACAGAAAAACGCGAAATTCTCCGGCAACAGAAGCGCAGTTTCTTCTTGAATCCGGGGATTAGTTCTCAACGAAAGTCAACTCTACTTCTGAAAGATTGAATCAAACCGTGCATTTTCACTCCATTTCCAACGCGAACGTGATTTTTCCCTGTTCCGAAACTTCTTCCATTTGTCTCGGTCCATTTTCAGTCTGAATATTTAACGGGTGTAAAAGCTTTTTCCAGTGCCAGGAATATTCCATTGATATCGCAAGAAATGAACGTTAAACTTGTTACGTCGTAATTAAACTTTCTCCATTACACATTACTAAGCTTTAAGAGGGTGCATGAAAAAAATTTAATAAAATCGCAGTAAGTGGAGTGGTAGAAGGAAAGATTGGAGTTGATTGAAACTTTTTCGAGTTCATCTCGGCTTATTACATTGGGTCTTGAAGATTAAAGGATTTTATAGATTATGATCTGGAGTTTTTACCTGGAATTATTTATGTTTTTTTGGAAAATAAAATGACGTGAGTCAAAGTGGATTGAATAACTTTTAATGAACAATTTATAGCAATTTTTAAACTTGGAGCTTTTATTTGTAATTTACTTCACTGAAAAAAATATAGTTGATATTACAATACTGTATGGTATTGTACAGTATAATCAGTCTGAAATATTGTATATAGTGAATATGGTCGAATAATATTTTAGTAGAAGATATACTTTGTTGTAAAAACTCCTATCCATATTTCGTTTTCTACTATACTTTCTTTGTAATTTTTCCAATATCTCATTGTAATTTCTACTAACCTACATTTCAGAAAATGCTATACAGTTTTGCCAGTATTCGAGTATAAGTAGTTCTATTTGCTATATTTTTTTTCTGCAATGATCATATTGTAATTGACAGGGTTTCGAAGTAACGCGTTACTTCCCATTATTTTAAGTTACTTTTGTCTGTATTATAAAGTTTTTAGCACAATTTGTAACTTTTTGAGGAATGATTTGAAATTAATGTATAAGGATTTTTTTACTCCTTCATTTTTAATTGTAAAAGTATATATCAATAATTTTTAATGAAACAATGTGTAGTATTAGTAATTAGTGTAAAAACATTGACGAAGAATATGGTTTTTTACTTTTTATTAGAAACTTTCATAATTTAAAGCCTTGGATTTTATTAATTTGCATGAAAATATATTAAAATACTTGAAATCTATACATTTCAAAATCTATATCAGAATCTGTAAGATCTTGAGATCCTGTTGGAAAATCTTATGAAATATAATGAATACAAAAAAAAATACGAAAAATACTTAAAATACTAGATTTTATTAAGTTTCATGTTATTTGACTCTTTAAAAGTTTATGTAATTCCAGGAATCGAAAAACTTCAATTTCTCGAGCTTAGAATTCTAAAAATTTATGTTTATAGAAGTCTATAAAAGCGTAGTAAAATTTTTCAATTCCAATACTCTGTAAAAAGTAAAAAGAATGTTAAAAGCACTCTAAATTTATAAAGAAACTTTTTTCTGCAAAATCGATCGAAAAACTTCATAAATTTCGAACTTTCAATTTCATCTGATTCTGGAAATTCCCTAGTAAGTTTGATCCTTAGTAAAACCTAATGAGAACATGAAATATCTTATAAGATTTCTTATAAGGTGAACCTTTTAGAAAACCATATAAGAATTCTGAATTGAATTTCTTATAAGGCGACCTTATAAAAAACTTATAAGAAACTGACATTTCTTATAAAAAATTGATCGAAGACGTTTTTGAAGGTTTTTTTGAAGAAGATTTTATCAAATACATTCTCATGAGAAATTTCTTTTACTTATAAGGTTTTTATATAGCCACCTTATAAGAAATTAAAGTTTCATAAAAAATTCCATTCCCTTATCAGGTTTTTATAAGGTTCAAAATTACTAGGGTTCAAAGAGATATCTTTAAAAAAACTCAAAAATTCCACAACATTCTACAATAATTATAAATATAGGAAGAAAATACGTTACGGAAAATACGTGTAAATATGTAAAACATTGAAAATCTTTCAAATTCCAGAAATTCATACAGCAATATAGAAAAATAATGAACGATCCTTGAAATCATAGAAAAACTGAAGAAATACGAAAAGTACTGGAATAAGTAAAAATCTATCAAGACACTGTTTTCTGGAAAATCCTGTAAAACATGGAAAATTTCATTATGTTTAAATTCTAGAGTTCAAAATTCTTGAAACGTATGTAACAATTTATATTAATAAAGAACTTGAATTATGTAAAAATACTAGCAAATTCTGCAACATTCTATCATCCTGAACTGAATACGAATAGTTTCAGAAATACTGAACAATCCTTCAAATCGCAGAAAAAATGAAAAAACATCAAAAAAATCAAGGGAAATGAAAATCTTAATAGACACCATTTGCTGAAAAATCTTCTCAAATACGAATAATTTAACAAACTTTGAATTCTAGAGCCTGAATTTCTTGAAATCCGTGTATCAAAGTACAAATTTATAAAAATACTAGAAAGTCCTGCAACATTTTCTACATACTGAAGAATACAAAAAAATTCAAAAATTCTGAAAATCTGAGTAGGTATTAAGATTCTCTCTCAAATCTATTAAATTTGCGAATGTTTCCTTGTGGCTAACATTGAGTCAAATGTCATATTCGAAAATACTGTAAACTTGAAAAAATTTTC
Organism: Platygaster robiniae; assembly: GCA_028476575.1. NCBI lineage: Eukaryota > Metazoa > Arthropoda > Insecta > Hymenoptera > Platygastridae > Platygaster > Platygaster robiniae. The sequence goes on from CM052027.1 coordinate 19,968,269, forward strand.
TTTTTAGAGTGAAAAAGTATGGATTAACATTTCTTATTATATCTGAAATAAACAATTTCTATAGAACAAAACCACGAGTACGTTGATATTTTTTTTTCAGCCTTAGTTTTTCGATATCTTGTTATTTACATTTAAATCATTCCAAAAAGTAACGGCAATGTAACGAATTACTTTTTTCACCTTTGTAACAGTAACGTAACGCGTTACATTTTTTTAAGTAACTGTCCAAACCCTGAAAAATTGTATTACTATACATGAATCAAGTCAAAATTAAAGGAACAAAAGTGATAGATTTTTTATATAATTGAAAATTGTTAATATGGAATTACGAAAATAATTCGAAAATGAGAAATTATTCACAAAATCAAGTAATTTTTTCGTATAGTCAAGGAAGTTTCAATAATTCTAAATTTTCAAAGTTCGATGATTCGTAACATTTCAAAAATATGAGTATTCAACATTTTGGACAATGACAATTTGATCTTACTTTCATATGAGTTGATTAAAGAAAAAAAAAAACTTAACTTAGATTCTCATTTATAGCCAAAAAAAAACAATGTACATAAGTTTGCATTAAAAAAACTGTTCAAAAGTATCGAAAAATTTTTTCATCTTTTTATTCCTACATATTGATAATCTTTTTGTTCCCAATGATAAAAGTTTTAATATTGTTTAAAAGGTTAAACCTAAATTTTTAAGTCTAAATCATTATCAAGTTTTGGTTTAGATCATAGTTTGTATGTATTTCTACTTCAAAAGTTTTTCGAGGTGCAAAAGTAACAACAGTAATAATTTTCTGGGTAAAACCGCAATGTTATAGTTCGAGTTAAACTGGGTAAAGTGGGAAAACTTCATGAAAAGCGTACGATGAAAGTCATTTTACTTTCGCGAGCATGGAAATATGGAATTGGATCCAATTAAAAAGTGAACTGGAACAAGTAGTCGTTGGAGCGTGTGTTTTTGATTTCGCTAATTAAATCCATATTCAGTAGGGATTGGTTTTTTCAATCGAAGTATCGAAAGGTTTTCTTGACAAGATTTATAGTTGCTTTAATTCGTCATGCAAAATTTTGAAAGAATTGGATGATAATACAAATTTTTTAAAGTTGTGAATAAGTTGAAAAAATTATTATCAATACTACGGAAATTTTTTTTTTAACAGGGGAATATGGTTTTGGAGCAATGCGGATTTGGAGAATTTTTTTTTCATGGTCTTTTGCATTTACAGAGTTTCGTGATTTGGACGGATGACAAGTTCGGTGTTTTGAAAATTCGGATGAATGAGTGTGTTCTTTTTAATTTTTTTTTTTTTTTTTCATTTAATTTTTTGATAATTCAATTGAATTTTTTTTTTCCCAATGAATACGAGCAATCGATCTAACACTGACGCAAATGAAGACATTTACTTTTCCCAAAGTGTGCAATGAGAAAGGCCATTTAGCAAAACTATGGATTTTTCCTTCGAGTTTCAGTGAATCGTGGAAATACGTAACTACGGGAAAAGCTGTTTAAAGCTGAATCGCTTTATCATCGTTCCACAATGAGATGAAAAAGGATCCTTCTCTCAAGCATTCGTCTTAATTGTACGATAAAAATTTACTTCTTTTCTGGAGGCTCTCAAAAGAAAAGTTCGAAGAACGAAGAATATGAAATGGAGTGAATTACGTTCGTGGGCTTTGGCGCACTTGACTGCAAGTCGAAAGCTTTGTCAATAGTAACGATAGCAAAGTTTTCAAAAAAAACTGGGTATGAAGCCCTTTGAATCATGCCCAAGGATCTTGCTGAATAAAATATCCAGGAATTGAAAAAAAATGAATATAAAATTTAAAAAATTTTGATAAATCTCACGCAGGCCTGTGCGGACGAGGTGGGAGGGGGTTTCGTGATTTCGATGAAATATTGCTATTATTAGTTTTTACGTTTTGATATAAATTTTGATATTTTGTATTGCATGATATTTTTCAGAAAACAGCGTCTGAATGGATTTTTATTTCTTTTTGGTATTTTTCGTATATATATTCTACGATTTGAAGGATTGTTCAGTATTTCTGAAACTATTCGTATTTTTCAAGATCTATACAATGTTACAGGATTTTCTAGTATTTTTATATTTCCAGCATTTTTATTAAAATTGTTATAGATTTCGAGAATTTCCAACAGTAAAATTTGAAGTTGATTCAATTTTACGTTGTCAAATGATTTTTCAGAAAACAGGGTCTCTAAAGATATTTATTTCTTTTAGTATTTTTTGCATTTCTTCAGTTTTTCTACGGTTTGAAGGATTGTTCAGTATTTCTGAAACTATTTGTATTTTTTAGGATCCATAAAACGTTGCAGGATTTTCTAGTATTTTTATATACTTAAAGCATTTAGATATAAATTTTTATACATAAATTTCGAGAATTTCGAGCTATGAAATGTGAAGTTCAATAACTTTTTCATACTCCAAAAGAATTTTTCAGAAAACAGGTGTCTCAATAGATTAATATTTCTTTCAGTGTGCTTCGTATTTCTTCAGTTTTCTACGATTGGAAAGATTGTTTAGTTTTCTTGTATATTTCTGTATAAATTTCTGGAATTCGATGCACTAGTTTTGAAAGTTGTATAGACTTTTAATATTTCATAGATATACTTGCATTTTTCTATACATAAATTTTCTTTTCGTATTTCCTAGTATTTATAGAATGTTATTTTGAGGTTTTTTCAGAGATATCTCTTTGAATTTCAAGAATTAGATTTCCTAGAATTAAAAGTTTGAAATATTCGCAGTATTTTGATCAATTTTACAGAAAACAGTTTCCTTATAGATTTAAAGTGTCCTAAATATTTTTTGGATTTTTAAAATTTGAACATTTTTCTAGTATTTTTATGGTTTTCTGTACACATATATTATTAGAATTCAATGCTCGAGAAATCGGAGTTTCTTCATTTCTGGAATTACAGAAATTTTCGAAGAGTGTAATAGCTTTTAAAAAAAATTACATAATATCTAGTATTTTCGTATTTCATTTTCTTTCTGTATTCAGAAACTAACGTAAGGTTTTCTAGCATAATCTATAGATTTTAGGTATCCTGCTATAGGTTTGAAGAACTAAGGTTTCCAGTATTTTCATGTATTTATATGCAGATTTCTAAAATTGATTGCTCAAATTATTGTGAAAATTTCTAATAAAAAGTGAAAAAGCATCATAAGCTCTGTCGATATTTCTACATAAATTACTAATAAATCACTCTGTTTCATCTAAAATTATAGAACTATCCAATAATTATCTGAAAATAAGAAAGTTGAAAATAACTAATATTCAAGTTTCAAAAAATTTTTAAAAAAATTACGAATCGTTCTAAAAACTTGATGAGACAGATGTGAAATGAAAAATACGATTTTCGTTACTCGTTACCAAAAAAAAAAGGAACTCGTTTTTGTTATCATTACTTGTTAATTAATGTAACGCGTTACGTTATCATTCGTAACGTTTTTGTATACTATAATTTCAGTTGATTTATTGTATTTGCATTGTAGTCACTGCAAGCCTTTTAAAAAAAAAACTTAGGAAAGGACTGTAACTCCACCATTTGTTGATATTTTTTCATCGAATAATGCTTGTATAATAAAGTTTACAATATTCTATCACAATAATATAACCTCCATGAAATAAAATTATGTGCTATATACACTAAAAAATAATCCAAGCCATCCTCAACAAAGGCGTATAACCCTTCAAATCATAAAATATGTGTAAAGTGTAGTAATAAAAAGTGTTTCTTTTTTTATTGATTGTTATGCAGTCGTTATACATCTAAATGTGAAAAAGAAATAATATACGTGTTTTTCGCAATCGTATATCTGTAATTATTGAGTTGCTTGTGTTAAATTTGTTGAAAACATTACAAAGATTCAATATATAAAGTAGAGTTTTTGAAAACATATGACGTTTCGATATTGCCTGATATATTTGATTATTAATAGATTGATTAATTAATATATTTACTTCTTTAATCTACATTTATTATCTACATCACTATGAATGGACCATGTACTGTCAAACCAAATCAATTTCAATTGCATGTTATTCTACAAGTACAACATAAAAGTTGAACCCCCCCCCCCCCCTAAATACCCTGGCGGAAAAGGGAGGACGAAAGATAGTCCTCCTTATAGTCCTTCTATAGTCCTCCGAAAAAGACTATTTTTTAAAGTCTAATTCTAGCAAAATACTGTCATTTTAATATTGAAAAACTATTTCCATGTGCGAATAATTTCCCGCTTTGAAAAATTAAAGTAACGAAAATTCATATTCCCTTCCTATTATTATTAATTATTCATTAAATAAATCACAGTCGAAAGTTTCAGTGTCAATCCTGTTTCGTCTGCTCGAATGTGCTGAAGCGCGAGAAATTAAAAAGTAAAAACGTTTTGATTTTGTTGACTTATTAGTATATAGGCAACATTTTTAAATAAAAATGTAGAACAAAATTATAATATAATATGATATAATAGAACTTGATATGATATACCAGGTGTACTCCTAATTAATTTCCGGTTTTTTTGCAAACAAAACACATAATTCCAAAAAAACCGTAACCTTTATTTTATTCAAAGTATTTTCCATCGCTTTCTACACATTTTTCCCACCTTTCTGGTAAATTGTGGATACCACGCCAGTAAAAATCATTGCCTTTGGAGGTGAACCACTCGGTGAGCCATTTTCGTACATTTTCGTACGAGTCGAAGCGCTGCTCAGAAAGGGCATGGCCCAACGAGGCAAAGAGGTGGTAGTCGGATGGCGCCAGGTCTGGTGAGTAAGCCGTATGATCAAGCACTTCCCACTTGAGCCTTTCCAGCGTGTCACGAACGACTTTCGACTTATGCGACGGCGCATTGTCGAAATCACCTTCTTCTGTCGTTGTTGATATTCTGGTCGGTTTTCCACAATGGCTCGGCTCAAATCTTTCATTTGCTGTTTGTAGCGAACGGCATTCACAGTTTCACCAGGTTTCAGCAGTTCAAAGTATATGACACCGGACTGGTCCCACCACACACACAGCATGACCTTCCGACCGTAACGATTTGGCCGTGCCGTCGATGTCGATGCTTCACCTGGACTCACCCACGATTTGTTGCGCTTAGGGTTCTCCAGGAAAATCCACTTTTCATCACCAGTAACAATACGATGCAGGAAAGACTTTCTTTTGTATCGTTGAAGCAGCGTTTCACAGGTCACTTTTCGATTCTCCATTTGTCTCTCGGTCAGTTCATGGGGCACCCACTTTCCACACTTCTGAATTTTTCCCATGGCTCGCAGACGTTTGGAAATTGCTTGCTGTTGAACTCCCAACGCATCTGCAAGCTGTCGTTGCGTTTGCGTGTTGTCTTCATCTAATAATGCTTGCAATTCGGCGTCATCGAATGATTTTCGCTTGCCGGAGCGTGCGGCGTCGTTCAGGTCGAAATCTCCATTTTTGAACTGTCGAAACCACGTTTCACATGTTTGAAGTGTTAATGCACGATCACCATAAACTTCCACAAGCGCACAGTGGCTCTCGGACACTTTTTTCCCCTGATTGAACATGAAAAGCAATGCATGGCGCATATGCTCCAAATTCGGTACAAAATTCGACTTTTTTGAAGCGCAATAAAAACTTACTGGAAGATTTTTTCGAGAAAATGTCAACGCAGTTCAAGCACTCGATATGACTGAACAAAATGACATATGGTATGTGTTACCAACAGCGGTACAAAACAGAACGCCATCCATTGAAAAAACCGGAAATTACTTAGGAGTACACCTGGTAATATAATATGATATGGTATAATGTAATATGATACGATATAATATAATATAATAATATTATATGATATCACATAATTTTGTATTACATTATGTATTATATCTTATAGTATTATATCATATTTTAATATATCATACTTCTAAAAATTATGCTATATTATATTACCTCACATGATGATATACTTTTTTATATTTTATTATATGTTATTATATTATGAAATAATATATCATTCAATATATCGTAATATTATATTGTCTTACACCATATTTTTTAAATTATATAGTTATATACACTATTTTAAAGGATCGATGAATAATAGAAACTTGTAGATAATCATGATATGAATAGTTATAAATTTATGATAATATAATATAATATAACACACATTATAAGTATATTTCATATTTCCCGGGTATTTTTCGACTGTCCCAGCAGGCCCAGCAGCTGGCTTATCACATAAATCACACAGTCCTCACATCGTCCCGCGGAGGACTATAGGTGGACTATAAACAGTCCTCATACAGTCCCTCCTTTTCCGCCAGGGTACATCTCACATAATTGTCATAACTGTAAAGATATTTCATGTTTTGAAATTATTCATTAACATCATCTAAAAGTTGATACAGTCGTTATAAATTTTAAATTATTCTAGAAAACTTTTTGCTAATATTTGACGAACTGTTGAATTGCGCTCGAAGGCTTCAACTTCGTAAATTATAACGTCCGTAGAGTTTGCAAATGAAATGTAAATATGCTGTTTCATCATGCAAATTTTGTTTTCAGTAGTCAGTGACAATTTTCAAAAATCTTCGTAAACTTTGTTGGATTTTCGAATTTTTTTCAAAGAACTTACGTGAAAAAAATTTTTTCATGATTTTTTTTCTCATTAATTTCAAGTTTTATTCGAATTTTTCATAAATCGCAAGATTTCATGAATTTTTAATGATGTAGGGGATTCGCCAACACTTTTTCTACATTTTTGATAGACCGAGGCTTTGACGCTTGCAACTTCAAGCTTCGGAAATAATTACTCTACTGAAGCTCACAAAAAAAGTGAATATGCACGGACTTTCTGCTTTTTTTACACGTATCGCTGAAAAGAGTGACCTGATTTTCTTTTTGCTCGTTAAATATCGACCTATTTAAGATTATACAGTCACTGAAAAGAATTCAAATGCAGAAATTTTCTTCAGAGGTTCTCCTTATATTTTTCAGAGATTTGAAGGTATCACCTTTCAAGAAAAACAACGACAAAAAGTTTGTTCACAATGAAAAATTCTTCCCAAAATGTGTTATGCCTTATAGTATTTTCAAAATTGAATGAAAAAATGTATTATGCGCATATCTTCAGAAAAAAACGTTTTTTGCTTACGACGTCAAAAAAAATCGAAGGTTTCGCATCAGTGAAATTACGCTTGGATGTTTTGGAAACTTTTTCCCTCTTATGTGTACGAAATCCACCAATAAATATTTCAAAATGAAAGAAAGTTCCTGCGAAACTACTTTCTAGATCCACTCGAAAATAAAATATTGCAACGTAACATGTCACGCTGAAAGACGTTTCAATTCACTTCAATCGATTTTGCTCCCTCGAAAAATTCGTCAGCTCAACTAATATTTACACACAATCTCAAGAACACTTTACGATTTTCATATTTTCCTTCCAAATTGAAAAATCCCATATTCAGAATAAAGGTTGACGTGGAAGAAATGTTATCTTTTGTATAAATGTAAAAATGAAGATATTTTAGAATTTTTGATTGCATGATTGAAAGATTCAAAAGTTTTTAATTCGATGGGAATTTATTGGGTGGGAATAAAATGAACAATTTAAATTATATTTATGAAATTTCAAAAAGAAGAGATTTTATGTAAATTTCGAAAGTAACTAACATATAATTCAAAAACTGATAAAATTTTGAGTATTTCGTTATTCTTTTTGGTCTTCAGAATTTGGAAATTAGTAATATACATTCATAAAATGTATCATTAAATAACAAATATAACAATTTTGTTTTCAGAATTTCGTGACATTAAAAAAAGTATGAAAAATATTCATAGAATTCCAAGAGCCCCCAACTTCTCCTCGATTTCAAAATTTCTATAGCTATTATAATAAATACAAAATGCACTCTTTTTGTATCTCCCTTCCACCGAAAGAAGTTTTTTTATTATTTTTTTTTCTGTTAAAGAAAAAAAGCTGGTAAAAATTATGACATGAAAAAGTGCCGGAAAGTTTTTCCAGCGCCTAAATGTCGGTCGGGATACTGTTCGTTTCTTTAAAGGCGCTCGGAATGAATGTTTCCCATCGTGAATAAGTTTTGCGACGACTTGGAATCGTCAACTAGGAGCTTTTGTTTTGTACCACCCATCTTCATCTTCAAGGATAAAGCGCATTTTACTTTCTCCCGAGTTTCTCGAGCTCTTAAAAGCATTAGTTACGAAACAAGAACACGTTTTTTATCTCAGTTTGGTTTGGATACGAATATTGCGCTTTCAGGAAAAATTGCAGTTTTACCTTGATACGTTAAAAATTAACAAATTATAGGAAACTAAACAATATTTTACATATTTTTTGTATATTGTAGTTTGTAGTACTTTTCGTAAATCATTTTTTATGAATACAGTGTAAACTGACAAGAAAAATTAGTAATTTTTGATATGTTTGTAGTAACATGTAGAAAAATATTGTAACATTTACAACATTATTCTGGAATTCATCAATTATATTTTACTTATTGTGATATTGTATAGTACACGTGAAACAAGAAGACTTCATTTTTCTATCCCAGTTTGGTTTCGACACTAATCATGCATACGTCAAAATATAACCGAATTATACGAAATTTTACAATGTTACACTAATTTTTTGTACATTTAAAAACATTTAGTGAATCATTTTTCATTTTAATATACAGTGCAAACTCAGACAAGAATTTAGTAATAATTAGTAACAACGAATTTTAAATGTTTTCATACACCATTGATCAGCGTGAAAAATCTATAAATTTTTTATTTCAAGAATACTATGTAATTGAAATTTTGATAATATACTATTAAAAAAAAATCATCATAATTTGAAACTAGTAATTTTGGTTCAGAATCCTAAAGAATTTATTTACAATTCAACGAATAGAACGAATTCAAAAAAAGCCAATGAAATTCCAAATTTGCAATAATTTTAATTATATCTACAATGTTAGTTTTGCAAATTTTGATTTAAAATTGCAACTATTTGAAAATTTGAACTTTTTCACCTGAACTCGAAGTATATGATTCTGACTTTTGAGGGTTACACGAAAAATTCTGAAACCATTTTCAGTGATTTTGTGTAATAAATTACGATAATAAAAAACTACTTCAAGTCATTTTGTACTTTCTAACACTTTATTAACGTAAAAGAAACGTAAAACATTAATCACTAATTAAGAACTTTATAATTATTTTGAATTTTCGATCGCGACTTTCTGTCATGTTATTACAGTACGAAATCCGAAAAAAAAAAAAAAAAAAAAAATATAGAAATTATCAGCAAGATACCAAATTAGTGGTAGTTTTAAACTTATTTTAGTCATTCGAATAAAAATTGTAGGAATCGAAGGAAAAATCTAAAAATCATTAACGAAAGTGACAATGTATAGCTATATTGAATTTATTGTTTATCCTAAATGTCAAGCAATTGAATTTCGGATTGTATAGATGGAAACAATATTTCAAAAAGTCACAAAAATTACAAATAAAAAACAATTTAATTTTTTCTTCCTTAACTCGAATTGTAAGAAAGTTCATTCCTAATTGCAAAAACAAAAGACAAAACACAAAATATTCAACAAGATTCGAGATCTGTCGTAAATTTATACCCATCAACACTAACTTTACATTCAATTCTAAATTCAAAAATAGAACACAAAATTCCAAAATAACGAACAAAATATAAAATCCTTCTAAAATTTCTACCTTTTATCTTCATTTTTTTGTATGTACATAGTTCGATTTTGAATCCAGGAACGGAAACAAACATTAAAAAATAATGAAGAAAATTAGAAACTTGAAGTAATTTCGTAATACTGAGCCAAAACTTTTGATTTATTGATTACCTAGTCTATAAATAGTATAAGTAAAAAAATTCAAAAACAGCTGAGAAAGTTAAAAATTTATAGAATTTAGTACTTGTGGTACAATATGGCTAGTAATGTTTTATTCTCAGTTGAGGGGTTATATACACTTGTTCTCGAGGAAAAAAAATGCATTTTCTCAATTTTTTTTTTGGAAAAACAACACAATATTTTTTAAAAAACTTATTGCCTATTTATTCATCAATGTCACGAGGTATTTCAGAAATTTTTCAGAATGAAATCTTCGTAATTAAGTGCACTACAGCAATTGTATCAAAATCCGATGTTTTTTCGCGGTGAGCACAGTTTCTCGAAAACTATTCATCTGAACAGTCTTAATTTTTTTGAGCTCGTTTATAATAATAATAGCCTCTGCATGAGCGAAGGATTTGAAATTTGAAGCAAAACTTTTTTTTTCTTGATGTAAAAATCGGAAGCACAGTGACGTCGAAAAATCAAACGTTATAGGAAAATGGCCACTTTTTTCGTAAAAATATTAATTTTGCAAAGTAGAAACTAGAGGTTTTTCTTGAATTCATTTAAATAGTTTAAATAATTCAAAATAGTTCTCTATTTTATTTACGTATGTATTCCGTATCTTTTTCGCGGATAAAAAAAATATCGTAAAAAAAAATATTATACATTCTTGAATCTCGGCCAATCAAAAAAAAATTCTTATTTATGTGAAAACCAATTTTAATGCCTCGGAAAATTTTGTCTTATTCGGAAGTTATAAAATCTTAAGAAACGTCTCAACTTCTACACAAAAAACGAAACGGAAATGCAGCACTGAAACGCGCCCATAAAACTTGAAAGAATTTACGACGAAATTTACTTCCCTCAAGCTCTAAAAAAAGAATCGCACAATTTGAACGATCCACTATCTTTCTTCTCCCGTAAAACAGAGCTCGTAAAAAAAAAGCATAAAAGTTCTACCCCGTATCTAAAAGTATTGTACCACTCAAATTAATATGAAGCTCACTTTTAAAATTTAAATTCCTGATGATGAACACCATTTATTTTTAAAAAACAATATTTGAAATATCCCTTTTTTGGAAATTTGTAATTTTTTACAGAAAGTAGTGAATTCTAAGTCACTGAATGTGGTCTGATTAGAAATTAAAAATAAACCCTGAAGAAAATTGTGTAAGTCATGGAAAAATGCGGAAAATAGGGGTTGAAAACTCACCGGAAAAGTGGAAACTTTTGGGGAAGATTCGAGTAAACGATCTTCACTCGCGGGAGCTGGATCACTACTGATAACATTATCAAAACACGCCGCGTTCTGGCGCCGGCGCGGAAATGCAAGGTACCCATTTCGCATGCTCCAATCTTCTCGTGTTTTACGTGTGTAACTTGGATCACGAGGGAAGTAATTCATCTGTAAATCTAAAAACATTCATTTGTCAATGAAAAATATCGTGTCTATCTGATAAATTTTGTTTAAAGACAAAAAACTTAAAAAATGGCATTTTTTCTCGGTGTATGCAAAAAGTTTGTAAAAAAATGTAGAAAAAAAGAATTCCGAAATTTTTAACAATGTCAATTCAAGCACGCAATAATCAATAAATTAAATTTATTTATTGTTTAATATAGTAATTTTTCTACCTCCAATACATTTTTAATCAACCGTACTATCAAAAGTTAGAGAATCTGAAAATAAATAGAAATTTTTCTACATTGGTTCCCTAATTTTTACAATGCATTTCGTGTCTTTCAAAAATACTCAGTTTAACTCTAAGACAAAATGTTATGTTACTTTTATAACGAAAAAGACGTTTCATAAGGCAAAATTTCTCCTTGTTCCAGAAATGAAAATAAAATTGAAAAATTTATACGAATTAGGAAGGCCTATCTATCAAAATTTCATTTATCAAATTAGAGAATAGATTTTCAAATTTTTAAATTTAAATTTTACCTATCATTGGATTCGTCAGGATTTCTGCACAATTCATCGAAATCCTCGTCACCGACTGACACTCGCGGTTTGTAAAGTCGAGTAGAAATGCCGGCTGGGAAATATAGAGACTTCTATTTTACTCGTCATAGTTTACACGTTTATCAGTCAAAATTCAAAATATTATTTTACTTGATATTCGAAAAGCATGTTTTCTCAACTATGATGCTTCTTACTCAAAGAATGATTTAAAAAAATTCAAGTTAATCAATTAAAAATTAAAAGATGTTTTTAAAAACAACTTCATCTTTATTGCAAGAAAACTGTAATTACACTTTTCATAAATAATTCTTCCCAGAAAATAGTTAGTTATTGAAATGCTATTTTTCTCAAATTTTTACTATGAATTCGATAATCACAAAAAAATACAACACTATTACTCAAGACATTTTGCGTAATGTTTGTGAAATATTTGCACAACGAAAGTTCATGGCATGAAACAAAGTTGACGACAAGGTGCGTCCTCATTCGTCTATACTTCTGTCGACAACAGTTTGACTAACACAATATCGCAAAAGTTTCAGCAACATTGCCCAAACAGGTGGTTCAGTCATGACAGATCGTATATGAATCAAATGTGCCCAAAATAATAGCAGTATATCGCAAATTGTTTGTGAAATCTGATTTCATTATTATTAACAAATATTTCACTGTTACAATATTTTTGATTATATTGAAAAAATGAATGAATTATAAGTATTTCAATAAATTTTTGCATCAAGCAACTTACTTTGAAAGAAATCAATACCTAGTTGAATATAAAGAGAAATAATAAAGTTGAATATAAAAATTAGAGGGAAAAAAATTGTCCACTTAAATGAATAATAAAAATGGCATGACCGACTTTTTCATCTTTCTTTATTTTTAAAAAATATTTTTTAAAAAATCATTTATTTGAAAATGTGACAATACAGTATGGCACGAAATCCGCCAAATCGTTTGAAAAATGCAATTTTAAAATGAGAGTAGTATAATTATTTATTTGCATTGAAAAATAAAAAACTTTCGCCTATCACATGCATGTTCTAATAAAGTTTCAAGAGATTTTTCATGTCCAGAAGCAAAATTTTTAAATGTAAACAAACTAGCGTACGCAGATAACCTATATATTACCAGACACTTTTAGAGCTAATAATGACATTGATAGATACAGAAATGGAACTTTTAGGTATTCTTCAATCAGCATTTATTTGACACGTACTATTTTTAGTTTATAGCGATAATACATACCTTAGGAATCCCCGATTTTGTCGGAATTTTTGGGGAAATTGTGCAACGTATACGCCAGTGTACGCGTGTAGCGCTCCTGCACACTGTTGCACATGATTCTCGCAGTAAAAAAAAAAGGAGTCACTGTCTCTTTTGCACTCAATCTTTTATTTTCACTCATAAATTTTAACTCAATTAGTGATATATAATGACATACTATGACTGTATGACTATGTAGTGTATTCAAAAACACAATCCTAAAAATTTGAAAAGCCTTCAACTTTTTTTAATTTTATTTCAGAAATACAATTCCAAAAATGAGAAAAATTGTTCTTTCATATATATTTGTTATTATAGTGCAATTATGGCACAAACATCTAGCATGTTTATAATTTCACAAAGTTCGCATAATAACTGCAGCTACTGTTTATAACTTTTTTGAAGCAACGACTAGCGGAAGAAGATGCATTCATATTTGAGGCAAGGTGCTTCCTCATTTTCCTAAGTTTTTTATGCAAACGAATGCAGACGACAGTAGCGCATTTGTTGCGCAACGATGAAGGTAACATAAGATTGATCCAATCCCATAAAACCAAATCTTGACATCAAGATCAACTCAAGATTCTTGCATCAAGATTCTTGACCCGTACTTGAGCAAGACTTGAGATGTTAACTTAGGTTCAGGTGAAAGTCCAGATTCTTGGCGACGACTTAATCAGGATATGACAAATATATTTCCAGAATCTTGAGCGAGACTTGCTCAATTATGAGAAATTTATTTGCCCAAGCCTTCATCAAGAATCTTGGACCAGAATCTTGCACAAGTCTTGCGTGATACTTGAAAATATTTTGTTACGCTTTAGACATACATTTTTTTCGTTGTTTATTCTTCTAAGAAAATTGTAATTTCACAACAGCGGCATCATACTTAAAGAGGTAGGGGAAGGGGAGTCTTGACAAGCTACCTTCCATTTTATAATTTTGCTTGTTTTTTGTAAAGCTGTATATTTGTGTCGAGGCCGAATGAAAACCGATAATTTTCCTTTTAGATTTTCTGAAATTTAAAAAGAACTAGATTTTCTGCATCTAATTATAATTTGATAACAGTAAATGAATCAAATTTATTACCAAAAATGTCATACAAACATTTCCTTTGAAATGGATTAAAAATGACAATCCAAAAGCGAATTTCTGCAGATTAAATTAATTTATTTTGATTCAAATGAGTAAAATTTGAATCCATTTGAATCGATTTTAATTTATTATTGCCAGTAGAGACTTATGAATATTTTTACTTAAATATTAAACATATACCCAAATGGCTCAGGTGGTATCGTGGATCAGTTATGACGCCAGTGGTCCCGAGTTCGCGACCAGTCCGAAGTAAAGATTTTTTTCATTTTTTCAGGATGGAGTTAATTGCATTTTTCAGGTGTTAACGATAATAACAACATTATTTCTATATATGTGCAACTAGTTAAAACCATCTACCAATTATTTGTAGTATTTAAATTTTTAAATTAAATTTTTGCCTCAAGATTCTGGGGCACACCTTGATCAAGTCTTGCAGTCAGTTAGTCAAGAGTCTTAACCAAGACTTGAGAAATATTGGGAAATAGATTTACTCAAGGGTTGCTTAAGATGTCTCAAGAATCTTAGGCACATCTTGATCAAGTCTTGCCGTGAGTTGGTTTTATGAGATGTTGCCACCTCTCGCATTCGCAAACATTGTACAAAACTTACAGCAACAGATGGAGCAAACTCCGTTGCAATTATTTGTAACTGCATGAATGTCTTTCTGGGTAGTTTTACATAATAAACTTTATTGCAACTGATAATTTATAGTAGAATTCGATTTTTGTGATTGAACATTTATTATTAACAAATGTTTAATCAATTATTCAAATTATATGTATCAAAGAAATAATCACTCCGATCCAATATATTCTTCTTGAATTTTCTTTGTTTCCTTATTATAATCTCTAACTTTCGGCCATCAGTTTTGGCCCTCTTCAGGAAACTATCAACTTCGACATTTTCACAATTATTTATAATTGACAATCGTCTTCCAATAACATAAATTACTCACATGTAAAAGACTCGTTGACATCTCACTTCTTCATTATCAAACACACGTTATATCGTAATCATTAGTTGTTGTCCGGATTCTGAACTAGGAAAATAACGTGTCCCATTCATCGTTCAGTAGTTCCATTCCAAAAAAACTATAGAGAAAAAAAAGGTACAGAAAAAATTACATTTTATCAAATTATATCTTCAGTTAAATATAAATACATCAATAATCTACAATTTTATCACTTATCAAATTCTTGCATTGCAGTGAGCGTTCGGATATTTTACAATATCATCTTTCACTATTACAGACCATCTATTTGCATACAGATGAGTCAACTTCGAGCGAAAGTACGAATTTTCAAAATTTACAGATTTGACATCTAATTTTCAAAATTTTCTGTAATTTTACAAAAACTTTCAATAATGTTTCTACTACAATATTTCATTTAAATCGTGTTTGAAAATTTCCTGATATGTTATCGATGGAGTGTTTCCCTAAAGAATTCTCTGAAGCTTTCAAGAAAATAAGGTTTATATCATTCATATACTTTCAAGAAAAGTCATGCTAAAATATTTCAGGAACAAACATTCTTTCAAAAATATTTACCAAATGTTTCCACATTTTTGTATTTTTGAATTTCATCATTACTTTAATTGCTAAATATGTCAGTTGCGTTTCACATGTGATGTTCTGGGAACGTTGCAGCTAAAATGTTTTGCGACAATAAGTCTCACAAATAATTTTATTATTTACATATTTCTAAAATATTTTAGTAATATTTACATCGCCTGATTCGTCGCAAGCCTATTCCATTATGATTATTCTTGAACAAAAATGGCGGACCTCAAAGATAGCGAAATGTGCCTTCTAAGCATGCTGCCTCGCTCGCGCTCCGTATAGAAATGAAAGTTAGAACGAGAAAGGGAATTATTTGTCGAGAATATCTTCCTTGTTCGTCTTGCAAGCGCCTGTCTACGACCCCTATGGGAAATCTTGTAATAGCCTGTAATTCATAAATTACAAAATTATTACAACCGGCAGGATAGATCCCTATTCTACCAGCTGATCAACCTCATCATTTCTTGGTGCAAAATATATAATTTATACTTTTCTGGCATCTAACTTATTAAATGTACTTTGAGTGATTACAATTATAAAAGATCCATACATAACTTCAACTCTAACACTGTGATTTCAGTAATTATTCAAATGAAATGATCTGGATGATCAGCTGGTACAATCGGAATCTACCCTGCCGGTTGTAATAGTCCGTAATTCATGAATGACAAGATTTTCCATAGGGACGCGACGGTCGCAATCCGCCCGGATTTTTTATTATTACTAGAATAGTGCACAAAGCATTTCGATAACGTGAGAAATATTTGATAATGGTCGACTTCGACTTGGATGTTTTGGTAACCTTATTCGATCCCAGTAAACATTCGTGAGCATTCGTGATCATGATGTCATGTACGCAGACATATGCGGAAGCATGTGCCTGCGTACATGACATCACGATCACGCATGATCACGAATGTTTACTGGGATAGCGTATAGATAAGAGCTTGTGTATGGAAATACACAAGCTCTTATCTACAACATTCGATTAGTTTTACTAGTAGTATTACTAGTTAAACTAATACTATACAATTTATACTAATATGAGTCTCGAACAAATTCAAATTAAAAAAAATAAAACTTAAAAGAATTGGTTATCACAACTTATTTCAATACTTAACGACTAGGGTATAGTAATATTCACTCTTCGTTGCTAGTAACTTCAAAATTACAATCATAAGGACAAGCTTGTTCATAAAATTAAATCGTTGCGCCTTCCCCAATACCATAGTGACGTAACACGTAGTGTCGCTTTAAATTAATTTCGCGAAAAAAGAGCTTACTTTTACACGTGCATCTATGTATAATTGGTTCGATCGCATTAAACACCATCTCAACTGTAGCTCGGCCGTCCTCGTAATCGACTTCAACATGAAATATAAAGCCACATGGGATTTCTATGGCGAGCTCCATTTTGAGCTGAAATGAAAGAAGCATTTTTAAAATATTGCTCTAAAAGGGGAGAAAAATGCTACACACGAATTGGAGTGTGTTTTGTGCTTTCAAAACAATCATATCAACTTTTTCCACTGTTGATATGATTGTTGTCATATAAATACTGAAATTTTCGTGAGCCGCTTGAGCCGATGCAATACAAAACACTTCAGTATATCCATTTATTCAATAAATGTAATATGAAGAAATCAACTTCAAATTGTCACATGTCTTTCCATTGTGAAATATTTCTTTTACTTTTTCTGACGGAATTCTTCCCATTTAAAATTTAAGAAACAGGCCATTTTTCTAAACACATATTCAACAACATTGCACTTACGACAAAATTGACTTATAGCTTAAAGGATATGTATCTTCATCGTTTCCTACAATTAGATTTTTTGGCTTACAATGTCTGTTCAAAACTTTCACAGTCAACGCCGGTGAACGCGTGCAAATGTCTGACTGCATTGAAAGTATTTTGTCCGTTCGATGGCTGGAGCAGATAGCGAGATTCTCCAAAATTTTCCCTCTCCGCTACATTTTTCCAAGTCGGCCGAAGACATTATATTATCTAATAGGGAATAGTTTCGAGTGTTGAATTTTCCGCATGAGTTGATTTTAAGAACTGAAAACTTCAACTTTATTCATGAGGGGAATTTTCATTTCACACATTCATCATGTGGGCAAATAAAATTTTTCCGGTCGAAAAAAAGCACACGTACATAGAGCCCGGAGGTTCGAAGGCAAAATCCCTGATGCGTGGAGAGGGAATGGGCCAGTTCTTCTCATACGCATTAGACCTCTATTACTTTTAACTTTACAATATGCAATTTCTAATGTAATAAAAGTTTTGATGAAATCGAGAATAGGTTCATTCAAAAGAGCGAAGTTTATTCATTTTAGATCGCTTACCTAACATATCGATTTCGGCTTTGGTGCTGTGAGGTCCCTTTCTGTAGTCCACGCCACATATAAGTAACAATGAAGTAGAAGATTTTACGATTTCACATAAAAAGATACATGAAAATCATAGATGGAATAGTAGTACAGGTATCTATAATACCCTAGCTAACCAGTGACTTCCTTGCAAACTGTCTGTGAGTTCACTTTAATAAAATTCGAGTCGCTCTAGCGATTCAAATTTGTATGAATAAATTGAATAAATTAAAATTATGGTATTTTTATGCCACGAGAGTTTGCAAGAATTCGCGAAGCTCCACTCTTGCGAAGTATCTTGATGTTTTCATCGGGATACACAAAAAATGAAGAATCTTCATGTATATGCATGAAAGTTTTTTGAAAAATGAATTCTGCTATTTTTGGATATTATTAAATGGATTTCCATCCAGGCTTACGAATTGTCTTACTTTTATCGAAAATTTCCATTGTGCATGGGCAATTTCGATACATGGTTTTTTTCCATAACAGCACTACAACTCTGCAATAAAAATAATGGAGAATCTCCATCCATATGAACGAAAATATAATTATACATTGAGTACTACAGTTTAATAAATGGATTTCCATGTGACCTTGAAAGTTTCCTTTCCAGTGCAAAAAATTATTATTTTAGAGAATCGATAATTTCATAGATGGAATACTACAAGTCCCTTTAATATCCCACATTTTAGTATTTACAGACCTCGTACAATCTTTGGTAATTTATTTCGATGAAACATGTCAGTTTTCCCCATGGATTGGAAAGTTGTCATCGATAATTTTTAAATATTTTATCAAAAAAAGAATGAAACAACATTTTTAGTACATACTATTGGTGATTTGCCATAGTCTGGAAGAGAAATTCAACATTTGTCATAAATCAAAAATACATGTTGATCCTTTCGCGAAAATCATTGGATCTATGAGATTCATCGATGACGAACATAAATGTCACAACAGAATAATAAAAAATATGTCGATCCTTTCGCGAAAATCATTGGATCTATGAATACGAAAACGAAGTTATAAAAAAAGAGAATGTGAAAGAAACATCACGCTTGATCCTGTGCAAGGAATTTTTGAGCAATTGCTCTAGTGATGGCTCGGACCTGAGACATTTTGTTGCGGATGCACACCATTTGAAATTGTGCGGCATATCGAAGCATCTCAGACCTGGAATTTCCAATACAAAAAACGTTCACAAAAGTGTCAACATACTTATTACTTGAAACAAGTTTGGTATAAAAAAAATAGTGAATCGTACATTAAGAAAAATTATTCATAATCTTTAAGAACCAAGTAGTTCTAATTGTTTTTGTCACTTAAATAATAATAAATTATTCTCATGTTTAATAATAGTTATCAAGATTTTCAGCAGCTAAGAAATCATTGAATAATTCCAAATTATTCGTTCAAATTCTCACACATACATTTAATATGTGTATTGAGACTATCTCCTTCTACCTGCAGTAATTATTTTGAATGAAAACAAGATTCACTGAAAAATTTGATCATTTTTGACAAAAATAAGAAGTTCTTGGTATATTTAAAGAACGTTTAATTACTTGAAAGTTGTTACGATGAATTGCGCGTTTTCACTCAGTTTTTGGATCATTTTTGCAACAGCTTCGCGATGTTGAGTATCCAGGGCTTGATCAATTTCATCAAAGAAATAAAATGGCGCTGGAGTGTGTTTTTGGATGGCAAAAATAAACGCTAAAGCGACAATGGTTTTTTGACCACCCGAAAGTTGCTTCAAATCCCTTTCAACGCTTTCAGTTTTTGTTGAAAAAGATGCTCTAATCGCTGGAAAAACAATTTTTCTAAACGTGCTACACTTGAGCGTTCAGATGAAATGTACTACTTCATTTCCCACATTTTAAAATTTTCGGTCGTTGATAGTTACAAGTATGAATTCGCCTTCCATTTGTCCTCAATTATTCAAATTTTTAGAATATTTTTAATATAAAATGTTATTTCGTTATCTATATACAGTAGAAGCTCGATCCTTGGGAATGCTCGGGAGACATTTCCCAAGCATCGAATGCCATTATAGCCCGGGAAAAAAAAACATACATGAAACATGTATGCATCATGTATGTTGAGTCATACGTTAAACATGTATGCCCGTAAAACCAAAATATGCCATAACTTGCCCAAGAATTTTGAGAGCTCTTGCCTAAGTCTTGGGTGGGTCTGTGGCCACAGTCTCGCCCTAGTCTTGGGCAAGATTCTTGATCTACTTTTGCTAATGTCTTGTATAAGTATCTTGATCTTGCTAGCCACATCCAAATCAAGATTCTTGATCAAGTCTTGATGTAGTCTTGCTAAAGATATAAAAAAAAACGAAATGAAAAAAAATTTCCTTTGCCGGGATTTGAACCCGCATTGACTGATTGTCAGGCTGACACTTAATCAACTAAGCCATGATTCGTTTTGTTTATCTAGAGCATGTGAGGCATGGTATGTCGCGACACTTATTTTAATAAATATTTTTTACGAATTCATGACTATTTTAATGTACCAGGTGTACTCCTAATTAATTTCCGGTTTTTTTGCAAATAAAACACATAATTTCAAAAAAACCGTAACCTTTATTTTATTCAAAGTATTTTCCATCGCTTTCTACACATTTTTCCCACCTTTCTGGTAAATTGTGGATACCACGCCAGTAAAAATCATTGCCTTTGGAGGTGAACCACTCGGTGAGCCATTTTCGTACATTTTCGTACGAGTCGAAGCGCTGCTCAGAAAGGGCATGGCCCAACGAGGCAAAGAGGTGGTAGTCGGATGGCGCCAGGTCTGGTGAGTAAGCCGTATGATCAAGCACTTCCCACTTGAGCCTTTCCAGCGTGTCACGAACGACTTTCGACTTATGCGACGGCGCATTGTCGAAATCACCTTCTTCTGTCGTTGTTGATATTCTGGTCGGTTTTCCACAATGGCTCGGCTCAAATCTTTCATTTGCTGTTTGTAGCGAACGGCATTCACAGTTTCACCAGGTTTCAGCAGTTCAAAGTATATAACACCGGACTGGTCCCACCACACACACAGCATGACCTTCCGCCGACCGTGACGATTTGGCCGTGCCGTCGATGTCGATGCTTCACCTGGACTCCCCCACGATTTGTTGCGCTTAGGGTTCTCCAGGAAAATCCACTTTTCATCACCAGTAACAATACGATGCAGGAAAGACTTTCTTTTGTATCGTTGAAGCAGCATTTCACAGGTCACTTTTCGATTCTCCATTTGTCTCTCGGTCAGTTCATGGGGCACCCACTTTCCACACTTCTGAATTTTTCCCATGGCTCGCAGACGTTTGGAAATTGCTTGCTGTTGAACTCCCAACGCATCTGCAAGCTGTCGTTGCGTTTGCGTGTTGTCTTCATCTAATAATGCTTGCAATTCGGCGTCATCGAACGATTTTCGCTTGCCGGAGCGTGCGGCGTCGTTCAGGTCGAAATCTCCATTTTTGAACTGTCGAAACCACGTTTCACATGTTCGAAGTGTTAATGCACGATCACCATAAACTTCCACAAGCGCACAGTGGCTCTCGGACACTTTTTTCCCCTGATTGAACATGAAAAGCAATGCATGGCGCATATGCTCCAAATTCGGTACAAAATTCGACATTTTTGAAGCGCAATAAAAACTTACTGGAAGATTTTTTCGAGAAAATGTCAACGCAGTTCAAGCACTCGATATGACTGAACAAAATGACATATGGTATGTGTTACCAACAGCGGTACAAAACAGAACGCCATCCATTGAAAAAACCGGAAATTACTTAGGAGTACACCTGGTAACATTTTACACACATTTTTTAAAGGCCTCACAGAAAAAAGTACTAAGTGTGGTCAAGATTCGCGCTCCACAACTTTGGTCCTCCCGTTTCAAGTCCATCAGTAAACATAAATGTATAAATATTGAAACAAAATTAATTAAAAATATTTAAGTTTATTCTCAAGCCTTTCCCTACACTTACCCAAGATTCTGACCCAGAATCTTGTATGACATTTGTGTGTGTCTTGCGGTCTTATTTAATCCCAAGCCTTCCCAAAGATTCTGGCCCAGACTCTTGGGCAAGACTTGTGTGGGCCTGTGGCCACAGTCTCACCCTAGTCTTGCCCAAGAGTCTGAGCCAGAATCTTTGGGAAGTCTTGTTCAAGTCTTGACATTGTGTCATTATAACCTCAATCTCTTGGGTAAGACCATGTCAAGTCTCACCCAAGAATCTTGTGTGCATCTGAGAATTTTCTTGACCAAGATATGGTTATGGATGTGGCATACATGTAACATGTATGCCAACATGCATGCTACATGCATGCTCAACGTATGCTAAAGCATACATGTATCATGTATGTCATTTTGTGTCGGGAATAAAAAAAATGGTTAATTACGTACGTACTTCGGTTTAATTGTGTAGTAACGATATGTTAAACCGGCGGTATCATGATTTTGCCGATAAATTTGAATTTTTCTTATCATAAATAAATAACATAATTAATTAATTTTATTTCACTGCTATCGGTGGAATTGGGAAAATTCCGCCCATTTTCACCAAAAAATTGCGAAACGACATCGCTCTCGGGTAAAATCTCATCATTATGCATCATACTTAATGTATGAGTGCTAAACTTGTAGTATGAGAAAAAAAACTGACTTCCATCTCGCAGATCTCGCAGTAAATACTGGTATGGCGCTGGATTTTTAAATATGTCGCACTCAAACTTGGTGGTCAAAAAAGCTTGGCCTTTTGATCATAAGGTGGTCGACCACCGCGCGCTGACAATCGTTATATATAGATATACATCATAGCCAAAAAAGTTTATCCTTTTGACCACCGTGGCGCTTCACCGGACGCTCGAATAACCCGGCCGTGTACGAGCTCTGACGTGAAGCATACATGGAACTGATGGAACATGCATAAAACATGTATCTATAGCCATACATGAAGCATGTATGCTTTAGCATACGTTGAGCATGCATGTTGGCATACATGTTACATGCATGCCACATGCACGTTTAATGTATGACATTTTGAAATCTGAAGTCACCCTTCTCTACACGATAGTTTTTGTGAAGCAGAGATAAATAGTATTCACAACAGTGGGATTTGTTTGGAAACGCTAATTAGGACATGCCGTCGAAGCGTCACACTTCATTAGACTCTCAAGGATTGAATTCCCAAAGATAGGGCTACTACTGTACTTTTATCCGAACATGAAAGTTGTAAATATTTGATAGGGGATTAAATTAACAACAAAATTTACCAATTCCTGCGGAGTTTTCGACATCAAAATCATGGTTTGAACTTTCATTCAAAGTTTTCATGACCAAAGTCGCTTTCCCATGTGGGACCAATTCCTTAAAAATTTCTTTAAAGTTTTTCTTAACCTGAAACACAATACAGTTCCATGATTGAGAAATCGCATGTTTATTGATGATCATATAATTTGTAAATTACAAATAGAAAATACAAACAGTTTCGAAATTTGCTGTAAGAGCTGCACTCTTGCTGTTTTCGAACAACGACAAAAGCTCCATAATTTGTTCTTTCTCTCTTTTGTATTGGTCCAAAGACTTATTGACCAAGTCTTTTTTTTCCATTAATTTTCTATAGTGTTCCAAAGCTTTTTTGTTCACGTTACTGATTAAAAAACAAATAAATTTTCTATTCATTAACGCCAAAGCTCAAAAAATGTAATGAGATGAAATTTATGAGTGTTTAAAAATTTAGTTTTGTTCACTTGCCTGTTTTGGTTCAAAAATGAGTTCGCATCCTTGATGATCTCGTAAAGTTCCGGCAAATCTAATTTTTTGAATTTTTCATATGTATCAGAGTCTGAAATAATTTGCAAGTCATTCATTTTGTGTGTGATGTTGGCGATTTTTTGAGTAATCGCATTTTTTTGGCTTGAACGGTTCGCGATTTCTTTCGCTCGATTTTGCAGTTCTTCCTCAAGTTTCGATATTTTTTTGGTGGTCTCTTCGATTTCTCCAGATAATGTTGCAATCTTCAAAACACAAAATATATTATCAAAAAATTGTGAAAAATTTTTAAACGAAGAATCACAAGTTTTAAAATCATGAAACTATTCGTTATTGGTAATAGCTTTTTTTCAGAGTTAGAATATAAATTCATATTAAAAAAATGAATTGCAGATGGATTTTTTGTGAATATCAAATTTATCTTGTAGTTACTTTTTCCTTCGCAATAGGAATCTGCATTTTGTATTCGTGCAATTCGCTGGTGATGGTATTTAAACGAGTTTTGTTTTCGGTCAAATCTTGTTCGAGCTTTTTAAGCTCCCTTTCGACTTGGTCGACATTTTTTTCTGAAACGTAAGCTTTCAGTTCATCTCTTTTCTTGATGAGATGGTCCAGCTTGTTTTTGATAAGTATATTTTCATTTTCTAATTTTTCGAATTCGATTGGCGTCTGTTTCCAAGTTTTTTGGAGTACAGCGATGTCGTCGTTTAATCTTTTGATCTGGAAAAAATGTAAATTGGATGTTTCTCTTGTTACATCAAATCGTTGATAGTGGTGTTCTAAAATTCTTGCAACTTTTCGAAAATCATTATATAAAAATACTCATTATTTTTGGAAATTTCACTGATTTGTTAAAGTTCTGAATTTAGTGAATATCTTTCGCAATCTTTGAAGATTTGGATCAGACAATAAATTGATTTAAATGTATCTTTCAAAATATTTTGAAATTTCTAGCTTTTTTTTTTCTAAGATTCATTTTTAGGATTTTTATCTTACTTCTGAGCGGTCAGAAACTGGAGAATCTTTCAGTTCCTCGTTTAATTCCTTCTGAAGAATCTCTTTTTTATTGTCCATCACCTTCAATTCCAAAACGCACTTTTCAAGACTCTTTTGTATACAAGCTTTTTCTTTTTTGATTTCCTCCAGTTCCAATTCTTTCATTTTTTTCTCTTCTTTCAGTTCGTTGATATGATTTCTGTGAATTCAGTGATGAATTAAAGATTGTTTTTTGAAGTTTCCAAATCAGGTAGCAAAAAAAAGTTACTTTGCGGAAGTTTTTGTCTCCTCTGCTCGTTCAATCACTTCAACATGAGAGGAAACTTCAGAAATCAAGGATTGAATTCTTTTTTGGATCTCAATGTTTTCTGATTTGAGTTGGTCCACTTGTTTTAACAATTTTTGATGAGAATTCCAAACTTCCCATTTCGACATTTTTGGATTGATGAAACCTCCACGAAGTGTTCCATTGGGGGACGCAGAATCACCATCAATAGTGACGCAATTGAAATTCGAAGATCGCGTGGTACTCGTCGCTGCAGTCAAAGATCTACAAAGCAAAGTCTTTCCAAAAATCCACCTGAAATTATGAAAAACATTTTTCCCAACAAATCAAACAATACTTACAAATTTTCAAACTTAGTATTAATTAATGAATTTCCTGCTAATTCCAGTATATCATTGCAATTATTTTCATGAGTAGTAATATGCTTGTAATGTTTGATTACATAAGACTATAAAACTTGCATGATTTTCGAATTCTTGAATTGTTAAATAAAGAAAATTTTCAGAATAAAGCTATAGTTCTAAAGTAATTATCAATTTTTACTCAAAATTTTTACTGAATTATTATATTAGGTTAGCAAGTACGGATGTGCGAATTTGGCAAAACGGGGTAATTACGGACCGAGCAAAAGACGAGGTTTGTAACCCGTTTTGCCTATGAGCACACCCGTACTTGTTTACGTGAGATATTTTTCATCACGATGGCCGAAAAGTCACTTCAAAATGTCAGTTTTGAGGTTAGAGTGATAAAAAAAAAATTAATGATAAACCACTTGATTACTTAAGAAAATTAATTTTTACCTTATAGCGTTAGTGAGGTCAGAGTGATATTCCACGTAATTTATCAGTGGTTGAACATCTGGATGAACTGGGTATTTTTTCTCTGGAATACGAAGACGATTCAAGGGCATGAAAGTCACTTGTCCTGGCAATTTTCTTCGATTCATTTCCTTGAGTATTTTTGTTCCAAAACCATCACTTTTAACGACGTGATGGAACAACCGATTGCCAGCTACAACTTCAACGGCTTTGGCGATAGCAGGATAAATTTCAAAATTGTTAATGACTAACCCGTAGTAACCACTGGTATCTCCACCATTTTTCCTAATGGAAGTACACGAAAAATGATTTTCGGCATGCGAGCATGAGGAAATATTTATTTGAGCTTCACTGCAAACAGGAAAATATTGAGTAGTATTCAAAGATCAGGTCTTTCAATCATTATTTGTGTCACCTTGTGGAGACATTAGACATTACACAGTCCGACAAAAAAAATGATCCATTCTTTTCAGTGAAAACATTAAATAAAACATGCCTGAAAAACAGTTCCGGTAAAAATTTTTCATGTACACGTCCAGTTTTCGAGCAATACATTATTTCAGTTCAAATAAAACCACAAGCCTAAAATTTACAATTTTTGAACGATTTCGGTGAAATAAAACTTCTTATAGGGTTTTTCGGCTGCAACAAATCCATTAGTGGAATAATTTTTGCAAGAAAAAATAATTTTTTTATAATTAAAGATAAGCTGTAATAAAAGTGAGATCGTTCATTTTAATGTATTCACACGTCTCGGAAAGCCTCGGTCCCTAGGGGACCATTTGAATCGTCTCCTCCGGTCCGACAATAAATTTCTGAAAGGAGGACTTCGGTTCCAGTTTGACTATCTGCCGAGAAATGTCAATACCTCAAAGTTGAAGATCGCAGCTTTTTCATAGCTTTCTCAAATTATTGTAATATGATTTTTTTTTGCAAAAGTTATTTCATAAATGAATTCCTAGCATTCTAAAACCCCCAAAATAAGTTTTTTCCCACCGAAATCGCACAAAAATTGTAGATTTTATTCTTGATGTTTTATTTATATTTAAAAAAATTTATTACTCGGAAACAGGACGTGCCATGCGAAAATTCTTTTTAGAAATGTTTTTAGGTGTACTCAAGCTACATATCTTTTAACAAATCATCCTATGATTTTACAAAAAGTGTTTTTTTTGCCGGACTGTGTTATCGGCGCGCATGCAGTTTCAATGTCTTCTGGGAGTATTGAGCTTCAATGTTATTATTGCAGAATATTTACTTGCTTATTATTACACTGTTGAATTTGTATACTTATGATAATAATTATTATGATAACGCAGTTAACTGCGTTAAAAAAGTACTTACAATGTATGTATGTACCCACGAGACTTATACGCAGTCAGAGAAGTTCGCTTTCTTGTTGGTACTAGCGGTCAAAATATTAACCTCAAATGCTTTCCATCTCGAGGCAACTGCTGAATTCTGCAGTACATTATTTTACCTTGTAATTAAAATGTCGCTTTTTGTTCGAAATAATAGGACACGTATTTTTTTCGGCTAAAAAAGTTTTTTTCGAAAAAACCAACACGTAAAACATCTGAGATGTGATAAATATTTGACAGCTAGTACAAAACAGTACGAAAGGAAGCGAATATACCCGTCGAACATTGAATTGAAAAATATTTCTATTACTTTACTTTTAATACATGAGGTAGGTATTCAAACAGGTATTATTCCAATGCAGAGCTCTTCGTATTACGTAGAAGCCACGTTCAATGACTTCGGCAAACATTAGCTAAGAAAACATTGCGATTTTCGTCTCATTCAATAAAGTTCAATCCTAAATTGCAAGACGTACGATTGAAAAGTATTGAATAATGTGCCGAGAGAATAATTTCAATAACTTTCCGTTTGCAGTGATATTCATAAATCAACATTTAAGAATGAGCAAAACTTAAAATTTTTGAAAATATTTGAAAATCCTTTACAGGGTAAATTTCTAGTAACATATAGATTATATATCGAAATATGTGAATTTAAAAAAATTGATTTTTCGAAACAGCGTAACTAGAAGACCTCCTTAATTTACATTTCCAATGTTACGTAAATTAATCATAGACTATAGTCTTATGCTCATATATGCAAACCTCAAAATTTCCAAAACTTCGTTGACGCTTTCGATCCCAATCAGAACTTCTTTATCAATAACAGATTTTCTTTTATTATCGGCTTTTTCAAGATCTTCAATCATCTTGACCAAATTCCGCTGGTTGTTGCTTTCTTGGGAAAAGCTGTAAAAGATGGTATATTATTTTTTTTTCTTGCAAATAATTCAGAGGGGGAACTGTGGTGAATATTTCACTTTCACATTTAGTTTTGCTATGAAAATATAATCAGATGGAAACTATTTTTATTACAACAAATTTAAATGAATATAAATTCAAAAATTTGAATCAAAAGTAAATCAAAGAAACTCCTTGTTTTCATTTAATTCACGAAACTAACACTACATTTAGTGTTACGAAAATTGTTTTTCTCAAAATATCTCTATGCATTTCCCTAGTCTAACAAATTCCTACCATACTTACAGTTCTTTTTTTTCAGCTAAACATTTGTTCCTTTTTTCATTCAAACTTCGAATGTCCTTCTGCTGGCTTTCGAAAATTGCAGTATTTGCGACAATTTTTTCCGTAAGATTAAAAATCTCCTGGTCCAACTCTTCACATCTGCCAATAATGTTGTTCAACTGATTTGTGCATTGCTCTTGTTCACGTTTCTTGACCGATTCTTCCTTTTCTATCCCTTCAAGTTTCTCTCTGACCCAATCATCCCTCTGTGACTGCATAAGGTATGAATAAATTTACATACATTCAAAGTTTTTTTCATTTCAAGTGCAATACTCCGTCACGCAAGAAATAAAATAAAAAATACTTTTGAATCGAAATCCAATCTTCTGTCTTTTTTCGCAAGAAGTTCCTGACGTTGCTCGATTTTCAATGCAACATCTAGCGAGTGATCTTCAACAACTTCGTGCCTCTGCGCTTTAACCTTGTTGAGCTATTTATCAAAACATTATTTTATATGCATAAATTCACATACATATAAATGGCGAAAGTAATCGTGAGTAGAACCTACAATTTTTTCATTCTCTGAAAATATCTGTTTTGTATCCTCAATGTCTGTTTCCACTGTAGCCAATTCATTGCTTTTCATGTCGAAAACGAGTCGCAAGCCAAGCAACTCTTCCTCGGTGTCTTTGATTTTCAGACTCAAACGTTTGTTTTCTTTAAGAAGTTCTTTCTTTGTCACACTGTAAAAGAAAGAAATTTTTTTGCACGTGTCCATACCCAGTGCACATTCGTGATTATTCGTGATCATGATGTCTTGATGACGTACTAGTGTTTCCGCATATGTCATTCATGATATGACGGTATAATGACATCACATTATATCATATCATGAATGACGTCAGGATGACATATATATGCGGAAACACTGGTACGTCATCATGACATTATGATCACGAATGTTTACTAGGAAGAGGGATAATTATATTTAAACTTGCATTCCCTGGCGATCTCGAGGGAGCCACCATGGACCCTTTTTGGCTCATTTTTGGACCCCTTATGATTTTGTAAAATTTCATGTATTTTATTCCAATACTTTGCACAAATAATCATAGCAAACACATCGGGAATATTTTTTTTCATAAAAATTTTACATAGATATCGTAAAAAACTGTAAAAACATAAAAATAGTCATGTGCAAACGCAATGTCGTCATCCTTCGCGGAAAATACTGCCTTTTTTCAAAACAAAGAATCTACTTTAATTTATTTAGCAACTGTGCTGAAGAAATCTTCAAAAATTCACATTTATCAGAGTCTTTATTGAATGAAACACTTCAATTCTCACACACACGCATTTGGACTCCTTTTGGATTTCTTAGGGGTCCAAAAGGAATCCACGGTGGGCCCTTTTTGGCTCCCTTTTGGACTCCTCTGGACCGTCCGGGTTACAAGCATTTAAAGTGTAAAATAATGCAATAAACATATTTCCTGTTAATTTAACGAAATTCTTTAACGAGGGTTTTATAAAATGTGCTACCAACAATACGTTTCTGATTCTTACCGTGAACATTGGTCACTTTGAGTAAGTAATTCGAATTCTTTTTCCGCCTCTTGGAACACCTCGGAATCATTTTTCAGTTTCTCTTTCAAGTCGTTAATTTTTTGTAGTAACCTTTCTTCAATAATCACTAAAGAACCCTGTTTTTTCAGCTCGGCCAGTTTTTGTAACAAGATCTTCTTTTCCTTGAAATTTATTGCATGTTCCGCGGTACGACGCGTTTTTTCCAAATTATCATACTCTGAGAAGAGTTCTTTTTCTTGTTGCACAGTACCCAACCTTTCAACTTTACAAACAAATAATGGTCTTTTATTATTTGAGTGTAGATTTTATGTGGAGAAGACAGAGAGAACAAGTAAAATTGGTAAATTTATGTGTTGATCTGTGAGATTCTTTGTCACCTAATAGCTGACTTAATGTTTCAAGATGTTCCAGTTTCAGGTCTGTCGATTCCAACGTTTTTTTGACCTGTTCGACTTTTTCTTCGAAAGATATTAAGCCTGAAATTTCTTTCAACAGGTGCAACCTACTCTCGTAACTTGCCATTGCAACGTCATTTATCTGCAATATTTTTCACGTGAAAAATACTATGGTTTTGGAAAGGATAGAAAAACTTTTTCAAAACCTTATTCTGATACAAAATAAATTTTTTCATTACTTTTCCTTGCTGCACGATGTAGTACAAGTTCGAGTGATTAAATCCAGCATTTTTCAAAAGTTGAAAGAGTTCAATTTTTGTGACGTTTTTCTTTTCCAAGTAGTACATGTCTTTTTTCAAACTGATCTCACGAGACAGGACGACGTCTTTTTTATTTATCTGCAAAATTTCATACTACCATAACATAAGACATTATATTTAAAAGAAAAATTATTTCACGTTACAGTGAAATTATTGTTACTTTATTTTCAGAAGTGAAAAAATTTTATAATTCATAATAAAATAGATTGGGACAGAAAAATATTTGCCATGTAATTTTTTTTTTATCAGAACGTTTTTGAAATTTGTTGTTTGTTGGGACGAATCCTGAAGCGAAAAATTTGGGGAATTAATAGATTTTTGAGAGACCCTCATCTACAATGATTTTCAGCATGTATAAAATATTGCAGGATTTTGTAGTATATTTGTAAATACTCTTTTTCTATACATTGCATTATACATTATAGATTTCAATAAATCTTTCTTTTATACGATCTCTTGGAGCCACAACTTCGCCCCTCAGGACAAAGGAAAATAAACTCTTCTTTGCAACCAGTTGCCCAAGCTTTCGGTCATTTTATTTGACCCTCACCAGGAGAATAATATAATCCATCTCGATTCAATAAAACTTTCCTCGCGTTACTAATTCATCCCAGTAAACATTCATGATCATTGATGTCATGTGATATATCAATGCTTCCACATATGTATGTCATCATGACGTCATGTCATGATATGGCATCATGATGTCATCATGCCTTCACAATGACGTCATGATGACATACATATGTGGGAGCATTGGTATGTCACATGACATCAATGATCACGAATGTTTACTGGGATAGCGAAGGTTTCCAAAACCACCACACTTAATTTCAGAAACCTCGAGAAATAACAATGTAATAATAGAGAAATAATAATGTAATAGTATATTTCAGTAATTTCATGCTCTAGAATTCAAAGTTTTTTTTAATTTTTCGCATTTGAGAGGACTTTTCAGGAATCGGGGTCTATGTAGGTTGGCAAAACTTCATGTTTTGATGAGAATTCATCTAGATAAAAAAGAGAAAAGATTTGGTAATGCAGTGTCGAATAAAATGTGAAAAAACAAGGATCCATGTTGTGGAATAACAATTTATAATGAAAAAAAATTATTAGATAATTTAATATTTGTATATCATTGGTACAATTTTTGATTTTTCGAATTTTCCAAGATAAATTTATCAATCACCAAAATACACAATGTGACTTGGGATTTTCAATATATTGTTTATGATAAATATTGTGAAACTAAGTTGCTAGAAAACAGTCAACTCAATTTAAACTACAATACATGATTCACTTTAATTATAGTTTTTCAAAATCGAAAGTAGAAAGTTGTGAAAATTGTATGATTAATAAATTAATCTATGAATTATGGGAAAATGTTGGGTAATAAAATGTCCCATAGAATTATAAAACAATGAGAAATAATGTTAAGGCTAATTAATATTATTGTAATAATCCTTGAATTTTTAAATTTCTCTCACATATATCTCAATCACCATAAAATTAGACTTGATAATATCAATACGTAATTTATGAATTAGACAATTTCACTCAATTCCTCAAAATCTGCAAACTTAATTCAAATAGAAATATGTGATTAACTTGAATTAAATTATTTTAGAATGAAATCAGACACTTGTTAAAACTTTTAAATTTCGGAATTTATCTACAAAAGAATGAACAATATTAGATAATACAGTGTAAAATAAAATTTAAAAAGAAAAAAACATATTCGATGTATGGATAAATAATTTTCCTAAAATAAAATCTAATATTCAGTTACTCATATACCCAGTAAACATTCGTGATATTGCGTGAACTATATATCATATGACATCATGTGATGTCATTGGCAGATGTGATATCATATGATATCATGGATCACGCAAGATCACAAATGTCTACTGGGTATTTATCATTTATGAAAATATACTTTTTCACTTAGTATTATCAATGTGTATTTTATGATTGCGATGATTGAACAAATTTGCTGTAAAACTGCTATCTCAATTCCAATAAAAATATATTGTGAACTTCCAATTATTTGTACTATTGAGAAATGGAAGTCGACAGTTCTTCAATCAACATTTCTTATATTGTATTATTGTACATACTATTTTGTATTATATTCATTGTATATTGTACTATACTGTTCATATGACAAAAAAAAAATTTTTCAAATCATTTTGAGAGTGCATTTACTGAGCCTTACAAAACTAACATTGATATTTTGAATGATCTCAAAACAAATTTGAAAAAATTGTTTTATTTTTCGATGGTACAAAGCAGAATTCGTGCTGACTTTAAAATATGTAGGAAAGTGGTTTTTTAAGATATATTATTTATTATGAGAGTTAAAATATTTGTAATTGCCTTTGAAAAATGAAAATATCATTTTAAATGTCGGTTCAAACTGGAATTTGAATGTAAAAGTAATTTTATAGGTTTTTGAGAAAAATATATTACACAAATTTTAATTATTTGAGATCCCTATTTTTGGTATTGTGAAAAATAAAAAATTTTATAGATATTTTTATTATTTTCACAGATGTACAATTTTTTTTTATTGTTACATAGATTATGAAAATTCGATGCTGTAAGGTTTGAAATTTTACACATAGAATTTAGGTATTCATAGATTTATACAATTTTGAGCATTTTTCAATTTTTAAACAGAATATTTTACTATTTTTAGATATTTTTTCAATACATTCTTGTCTATAATTTTGCGCTATTAGACAAATGCTTTGGATGATATAAAGTAATTATGCAGGAATATTTATTAAACTGCATAACACAGATATTGAATTTTTTCGTAGTTGTATTTTTGTGCAAATACTATGCACATGCACATGTATGTGCATCGGCACAACTGCTGCTAAAATTTAAGGCGAAAATTCGAGAATAGAGGGGAAAATTGAAGGGTGCCATAAAATAATTGTAATTTTTATATAATTACAATTAATGAATTAATTATAATTCATAAAATTGTAATCAATCAATTAATTATAGTTTGTCTATTTATAACTATTTGAAAACTTTCAATTAAGTTATTTATTATTGTAAATAATTACAACGATAAATAACATTTATTATTAAATATTATTATATTATTAATTATTAATAATTATAGAATAATAATAATTTTCAAATAAACAATAAATTTTCAAACAAATTTCACAGTAACAAATAAATATTTTCAAATAAATTAACGAATAAATTTACCGGAAATCTGGCATCGGAATTATCGAAAATAATCTTCACTGTAGCCGTAAAATAAATTGGACCAGATCCACCATCGTACAAAAGTTTTCTCCTTGTTTCCTGGGGCAATCGCCAATATTTTTCGCTCAAAAGAAATTCAACGGCGAAAAAAAAGTTGCTCTTTCCTGAGCCATTTTTTCCCACTAGGAAAAAAAAAACACTGTTAAAACATCGAACAAAAATTAGAATACATTTTTTCCCGCCATATTTACCGATAACGTTAAATCCTTTATCAAATTCAAAAATGGTTTGTTCCTTGTAGGACCGGAAACCCCGAAGAACAACCTACAAAAAATGCACTTAAAGAAACTGGAAACGTCGTTTTTTTTTTGTCGAAAAGATAATTTTGAAAATGATTTTTACCTGTTTGATATACATAGCGGTTTTTCGACATATCTTCCTTGGGTATTATTTTAATTTTTGGGGATGCTCAGCGAAAAAAGAGTGAATTTTTTTAGGAAAATCAATGTATTCTTCATGAAAAATGAGATTTGTGGCAACGAGAACAGCTACGAAAAGTACGAAACGTAATAATACGAAATGAGGCGTCCAACGGTTTTCTTGGAAATGAATCTCGTTCCAGGTAGAAAGTGAGGTAGCGAACCAACCGTCACAGGTGCGCGCTGATTGGCTGCCGTCCGTAAGACTGTCGTGGGTGTCGGCCATCTTGGATTTCTTACCAAACGCGCATGCGAGAAATCCAACATGGCCAACACCGGCAGCCAATCAGAGCGCACCTTGTGACGGTTTGGTTCGCTACTCTTATCTTTGACGCTTTAGTTCCAGGAAGCGAGTAAAAAAAATATCAGGTGTGGATTAACTCTCAGTGTGGCCCTTCTTTTTTTTCAAATAAGTCTGAACTCCTAATTTCTTTGCAGCTACATTTCTTTTTCAATATCAAAATTTAAATTAGGCCTGAATTGAAAATAATTTGGTTGAAAATCCAGACATAAATGAACGGAGCACAAATTATTTATATTCCTTTTAATAAATTAGAATAATTGATATAATTATAACAATAATTTTATTGCATTGAATTAATGTTTTGAAATTCTATTTTTATCACTTTTCAATTAGAATGTACCTAATTTATTATTCAAATTACATCATCTACAATTTTATCATAGTTTTTTTTTTACAGATCATATCAATATTATAATTTAAATCAGGCCTCAATTGATAATATTTCAGGTAAAAATCTGATACATAACATAAATGAGCACAGGTCAAATTATTGATGCTCATTTAAATTAGTTAGTGATTGAATTTTAATTTACAAGTACAATTTTATTGCAATGAATTTATACGGCAAATATGTCCAATTACTATCAATTTCCAATTATTATATATTTATTGTATTACTCTAATTACATCACGAGTTAAATAATAATATATGGATAATCTACAATCATATTAAATATCAAATTTTTTTAAATGAGAGTGTATTTTAAACTAATTACAGACTAATTGCATAAAACTGAGTAAACTCAGTTAACCAGATTATTACTAAAAAAAGATCAAGCGTAAATTATTAATCAGGGTTTGATTGAAAAGCATCATGAATCATTAAACATAATTCAAAACTTTATTTAATCATCATCTTGTACTACAGTCGTTTTTTCTGTAACGTACAATCCGTCCAAGAACTTTCTGATATCCTTGTTTTTGACCGTGGTCGATTGTTGGATCAATGCAGCTGTAACAAAAAAACAGAATATAATTGATCATAACTCAACACAAAAATATGGATAACTACATTATTAAGATTTATTTTTTAGTTAATAATGATCAAAATTATATAACTGTCACAAATATATTGAAATTTGATATAATTATGGCGCAATGACTGAAATTCTTTATCATTCTAACCAAAAAAGAAAACAAAAATACAATAAAATTTAATTTGCAAAATCGAAAGGATTTATTTTTTAAAAATAGTAATCAGAATTGTATAATGATAACATAATTAGTTAAATACTATACTATGATTAGTATAATTAAAATTCTACAGCATTATTATATCATTATAATTCCATGAAGTAACAGATAAAAATTAAATTCCACTATAATTCAACAACTATTCTGTATGATATATTCGAAATCTAATACAAAGACTTTCAAGCATCACAACTCTGACACGCTATACAATTGTTTTGTACATTAATTTTTCTCTCCATGAAAATTATTATAATCTATCATAGCTATTACAGGATAATTAATAATTCATTTATTGCTTAGTAATTTTAATTATATATAACCATACAGCAATCTATATTCCATAGAATTATGATAAAATCTTTGAAATTCTATATATTTATAACATTCTATCGAATAACAAAGTATTGATTCAAATTTTATATAATTACAATGAATTAATGAAACCTGTATAGTTAATTTATACTAATGAGAGTTTATTATAATTTCAAAAAATGATTATATTTTGATATTGATAGATTAAAATTTTTTACGATATAATTTGGATCTCATATTACAATAAAAAATTTGAATATAATTTTTATAAAATAATAGAAGTTTTATATATATTTACAATATTATAGTTGAAATTTAATATATGATCATTTTACAGTAATCACGATTCATTATGATTGTGAAATAGTGATTACAATTTAACATAATGACATCAAGAATAACATTTTTTAGAATTACAATATAAAGATGAGTACTCTGCATAATTAATTGTAAATAATAATCATAATTTTGTATACTTAGTAAATATTCATATTCCAATATGATGAAGTTACAATTCTTTGTTAAATAATTAAAATCTTATTTAGAAAAATAGAAATCAAAATTCCATTATCATTATGTGATAATCTTTATACAATTGACATTTAACATGATATTTGAAGTTCAATTTATTTATAATATAATAATTAGAATTTTATCTTATCCTTTTTTCAAGTAAAAGTATTCTACATTCAGAGAAAAAGTAAACTTCTTAAGCATAGCAATGCTCCGCGTGTCCAAAGCGAGCGCTGTGACAACCTTCAAATGTTAGACAGTACCCCCCCCCCCCCTCAAGCACAACACACGCTTCTAAATCAAGCGTATGCGCAGAGGATGCATCGAATCCATGCTCTCAAGCCTCGCGCGGCGGACAACATTATGATCGAGAAGTTCATTTTCACTCTCAGTGTATATTTTGTTTGATGACAAAATAAGTTGCTTAAAACACAAAAAGAAAAAATTACCGGATCGCGAAACATCCTCAATAGAATTTCCCTCAAGGATGAGTTCATCCTTCAATTTGGAGTTCATGACTGTGACACCTGGCGCCATTTTTACTCTCCTAATGAATTTCTCTCCCAAGAAATTTCTGATTTCAATGACTGTGTTGTTTTCAGTGGTTACGCAATTAATAGGGAAATGGGCATACACAGCACGCATTTTATACTGGTAACCTTTCGTCACACCCTTAAGCATATTCGAGATGTGAGAACAAACAGTTCGCACAGCAGCTTGTTCTTTTTTGGTTCCGAACCATTTTTCAACTTTGACAGTTTTTTTGCCAACCATCTGCAACAAATTTCTCAATTTTAGTATGTGCTTGTCAGGATACAATGTTTCTACATTTTTTAAAATTTTGTCTTAGAAGTGTAGGGAAATCCAAACTAATTCATCTTTTTTATTTAGACATAAATTGATTTTTATAATCATATCTGTGGATAATGACAGGACTTTTTACATCGTTGAATTTTTGCATGATTATTTTGGATTCACATTAACAATAGGTAGATAATTTTAGTTTTATGTTGATTGCGAAGTGGATGAAATAAGTAATGAAAATTTAATAATGATAGAATTTGGCGATTGACACTTTGATATTGTATTTAATTAATTTTTAGACAATTTTAGAATATTACTAAAATTTGACGAGTTAATATACCTCTATCTTTGACAACTTTGTTTAACCATAAAAATACGGGATTCATAAAATGAAAAAATTGACTTTCGAAGCTGTTTTTGGAATTATTTTATGTTATACTATAAAAATAATTTTCGTTAAATAAATGAATTTGAAGGGGCTTGTTTTGTCAGTGATTTATATATAGAATTTATCAATTATTTAATTCTTTCATAGAAGATTTAGAATTTATTTAATAATTTATTATATATATAGTTTATGACGTTTTTTCAATCTGGTATAAAAATTTTAAGAATTGTAAAAAACATACATATTTTTTCTAGAAATTTTCTACAACACAGATTTCGATTGTAAAAAAATTTTTAAACTGTTTGAAGGAACAAAAAAAAAACAGTGAATGAATAAGAGATAATACTCCTGTTACATTCAATTAAAAAATTATAAGTTTCATATGCGACATGATTTTAAATATTGTAAATTTGATTTAATTGAAATATAAGAGTATACAAAAATTTACTTCGAAAAATGATACTTTTTATTTAAAATGACACTTAATTCAATTAGAAGAGTTCCT
The DNA here is from genome assembly GCA_028476575.1 of Platygaster robiniae. Taxonomy (NCBI): domain Eukaryota; kingdom Metazoa; phylum Arthropoda; class Insecta; order Hymenoptera; family Platygastridae; genus Platygaster; species Platygaster robiniae. Next base: position 20,006,858 of record CM052027.1, read on the forward strand.
TTTCGATTCAATTACTTAATTCAATGACGTACATATATAATAACGGATATATATATAATATATAATAAAATGACGATTCAAGTGACAATTTTTTCGTTAACTTCTCAAATTTTTGTTTTGAACATTATTAGTAACATTTACGAAGATTTTTTTATTATTCTATATATTTCTCTAGATTTTGTTGTGAAAAATTATTCATATTTTGTAATGATTTTGTGAAAACGATTCAATTATATATTATTACACAATTTCAGTTAAATTGCAAAAATTACTTGATTAGAAACAATTTTAAACTTCCAAATTTGACAAGTAATCTGAAATACTAAAAACAGTGAATAATTTGTATAGCGAAATTTAGCCTATGTTGAAATTTCAAGTTTAAAACAAAAAAAAAAACAGGATTTTTAAAATACTTCTTAATTTTCGAATAATATAGGTATATACACAGAAAAATAGAGTTAATTTTATTATAAGTATACATTTTTTCTTTTAATTATTCATATTGAAAAATTTTTCTCCAACAATTTATTGGAAAAATCGGTAAATATGTGATATTCCTTTTCTAAAATTTTAATTTATTTGTCAAGATTTGTAAAATTTTTAAGCTGTTCACATTACATCCAAATTTCGTGAAAGAATTTTTATGTTAAATAATATTTGTTGAACGATGTTTGAAAACATGAATACCTAAAGTTTAGAAAAATCTGACAGCTTTTTGTTAACATTAAATGATAACAATTTTGATTGATAGAAATATAATTATTGAATGAAAATAATTAAATATAATGGATGATTTAGAAATATTTTTTTTTGGACAATTTTGATTAGGACAAAATTTTCAAAAATAAATACAACATAAAAATATATACAAATAGTAATCGGAATAACAACTTTTCCAATTTTACAAATGAAAATTAGTGAAATGTAAGTGACAAATTACACACAACACTCTATCATGATTTTTGCAGACTATACTTCACAACAGAAATTTTCCAACATCCAAAAAACGAAGGTTATGTCATTATACTTACTCGGATATCCAAAGGTAAATGTTTGAACGACCTTTTGAGTGTTCCCCTTGGTCCTTTAACACTAATGACCCGGGATTTGACACTCACGGACAAATTTTCCGGGATTTTCACAGTTTCGGAAGTGTTGATGGTCTTCATCGTGCTGAAAAATCCAAATTTGAATCACAATTTTGCAAGCGAAACTAAAGTTGCACTTATGACTAGAAAACACGAAATACACTCGCGAACTATAAATTTACACAAAAAACAATTAGCAAAAAATACACAACAAATGTTTTGAGACCGGAATTTTAGGTTATGATTAGAGTGAAAACATTCACGGGAATCAGAAAAATATATGTTCTACGAGATGAAAAAAATGCACAGGAATAAGAAACTTGAGAATAAATTAGCGAGATTTCGCGAAAATTCGAGATGTTATTAGATTTAATTTTAATGTTTATAAATTGATCCAACCTTCGCGACTCGATGGATAAGAAAAAAGACAAAAAAAGAGAGAGCACGTTTTGACCAATCGATTAGTGGTGGTTGTTCGATACTTTTCGATACTATCGATTAGCGTGAGTCGACTTATATCTATATATCGCAGGACGCCATTTGCCGGTCAAACATTGGAACAATGATTGTGCAGTCGGAAACTGATGGTTTGGATTAATTCGACTGCATTAAATTCAATTTTATCATTTAGATACGTAGTCATTATTGTATTTGAATCTCTTTATTTAACAAATTTTAACATATACATAAATGAGTCATCTTAAATTAATATGTAATTTTAAAGCATCCAAATTGACCCGAATACATCCGGACATGTAGCCGAAGTAGTACAATGTAAGACGTCATTCGGGTAAGGTTAGGTTAGGAATCTACTACGCAACAAAGACAAACTGATGCTTTGTTTGATGCTAGAAAGAGTATGAAAATACTGAATATAAACAAACCAAAAAACGTCAATATTGACATGATATGACAGATTGACACAAACTGACATTTCATTAAACTCATATGTTTATCAATTAAAAATTATTTGAATGGCAAAAATTAAGTGAAAATTAAAGATATGCCTCAAATCACCGAAATGGATGTCAGGCAAAAAGTGATACGAACTTTTAACGAAAAGTTCGGTTCAGATTTGAAAAACCTGGAAAATTTGCATGATTTTCACAATGAGCTTTTGGAGAAAAAAAGCGAAATTGAAAATTTGGTGAGTTACGCCGCATTACATTAAATGACTAAAATAAAAATTTATTTGAAAATTATCGAATAATTTTTCGGTACCGTTATAATTAAATAATTTCAGTTACTATTTTTTTTTATTTATCAGAGAAACTTCAAAATGTTACAATTTTCATTAAATTTTTTAGTTTATTTAAAAATTTATAACAGTATTTGTTGGAAACATTTTTTCATTAAATTTAGTAGTTGTAATAATGAGTTTTGAACATATGAATCAAAAACCTCAAATTTTTTCAAAATTTATGTAAATAACTTATTATACTTAAAAATTATAAATAAATTATTATATTCTTTTGACTGAAATTAAATTTATAACTGTTTTACTACATATATATATATATATATAATATTAATATCATAGGAATAATATTTATTAAAGTTAACATACACTATTGTATTATAATGTTAATATTACTACATAATTATTATTATTTAATTACTACCTATCGTCATATAATAATAAAATTATATATTATTGATATATATTTTATTCTAAATAAAGTTTTTATAGTTATGTTCATTAAATTTTGCATGTTTACATGATATAATTATTATTGCATAATTATACAATTTTTGTGACATTATATATTATCGTTTTGTTAAATATATTTATAATTATGTATTACTTAAATTGTTATTTTATGAAATTGTCCAATAATTTAAAAAATTCATTTAACTACATATTAATATTAATAAATAAGTTATATATTTATGCTATGTATATTTCAAAATGCAATATAATTCCAAATGATTTACATAATTGATTATAAAATAATGTAATTGATTTATCAAAGAAAATTGAGAATTTCATGACGTTTTCAAATATTTTGGGGTTTTTTCAATTTCAGAAAATTAAAGTATTTTTTATGTAGAATATTTATTTTCTGTTCAAAACCAAGAAGTTTCTGAAGTTAGAACAAAAATAATCTTAAATATGCACCTGAAAGTCATTAAAAAAGTCCTTGACGAGTTAATTTATCTTATTTTCATTTATCGTAAATTATGAATCACTAATTTTGTTGTAATACTTATTATTATATGCGTTTTTTTTAAATCGTTAAGTTAACTACAGTGATGTATATAAATGATGATTTATTTATTGAATTCATTGGATCAAATACTGATGTTTATAAATATATGATATATTCATAGTATGTTTTGGAATAAAATATATTTTTAAATGATTTTACTGTTGATGAAATAATATAATTTATTTATCATTTGATATAAGGAATTTCAAGACTTTTCATTAATACTTTGACATTTCTTTTTTCAGAAAATTATTGTATCTTTTACATGATATATCGAGTAATCTAGAGCTCCATAACAAGTTAAAAAAATAATTTGTAATGTCTACCAAAGAATCATTAAAAAATTTACTAATGAGTTCATTCATCATTTTTTTTTAAATTGTCAAATAGTTGATTACTTAAAATGTTGTCATAATTTATTGTTTATCATTTTGTTAGATTCATTAAGTCTACTAACGATGTATAATGATTGAGGGATAATTTATTGAATTAATACTTATTTTTATAGCTATTATATATAATAGTGTGTTTAGAAATACATATAATATTATATATGAACATAAAATATTTTTTGTTATTTATCATAAAAAATTGAAAATGTTCTAGAATATATTATGATTTTTTTTATAATGAATTCTATATTTTGATATTTTTCCATGCTATTTGAAGTATGTATTGAAATACATAGAATATAATTGCAAATAACATAGCTTTGAAAATTATAACATATTAACCAAATAAAACTGAAAATATCGTATACTTTTTCAAATAATTTTTTATCTAGAAAAATTTTTTTTTCAGTCAAAAAGTTTAAAACTGAAGTGCTTGAAGTTTCAAACTTTAAAAAAATCAACAAAAACGATAAAAAACTGGGTTATGAACTCCACCTAAGATTAGAGTAAAAAAATAATTGTAAAATATGTATTGAATTTCAAAAATTATTCAGTACATTAACAGGGAGAGGTAATGTGAACAGTTTTTTTTTTTCATTTCTTTTATTCATAAATGTTTTGAACTTTAAGAACATCAAAAGTGTAAAGTAAATTTTGAATACTCGCCAAAAAATTATGAAAAAAATCATAAATTAGTAAATTTATTATTATTGGCCTTATTGTAAATTATTATTTACTGAAATAGTTATTATGTTTCATTTTGAATTATTTCATTGGATTTATTCAATAAACTTGTCATGTATAAAAATGTGTAGTCTAACATATTAAACTTCATTACGAAATGGAAAATAAATCCTAATATTCTTATTTTATACATGTTTATGTATTTATTTATATATTTATTTATTCAGATAAATATCAAGTTATAAATGTGATATATATCAATATAGTGTATAATATAATATAATTTGTTTACCAAGAAAATGGATAGATCTATAATTTTTTTCAAGTATTATATTGTTCCTTATTTTAGTAAATCACTTTATTTTTATCTTGAATATTTTTTTTCAATTCAAATTGAAAAGTTTCAAAAGTGTTACAATAATAATTTTTAATACATACCCACCAAAATTCTGTGAAAGAATCAATAAATTTGTTTATTTATCCTTTACTCCCAGTTATAAATTGTTAGTTACTAAAATAATTATCGTATTCTATTTTTCTTCTTTCATAAATATAATTAATTATGTTTAAAAATATAATATTGTTAATGTATATGAGAATTGTATATCATATATAACAATACAATATATTATTGTGTTTATAATAGTTAAATAGAAAAATTTTTTAATCTACTATGTATATTAATACAATATAATATAAAGTATATTATTTTATATCTGCTTCAGAAATATAAATGCAACACATAAAAAATCAAGCCCGAAACTTTTTTCTAGCTATCACTGGAATCAACAGAAGTCCCCTCAAAAATGAAAAAATTGCTCGAAGATGGAGGAGAATTAGTAGAAGAAGTTGAAAAAATTCACGAAACCAGCCAAAAATTACAAAAACTTCTAGATGAACGTTGTCAGGAAAATGACAAACTTTCAAAAATCCAAGGGACAATAACCAAAATAAATGAGCTGGAAAAGTCCATGATTTATTTAAAATTAATGAAGTCTATCGAAGAACTTGGGTAAGGATATAAAAAAAAATCATATTCATCTTTTCATGCAATTTCAAAGTCGATTTATGAAAAACTGAATAATTTTACAGTTCTGAAATGGAGTTATCACTGGCTTCTGGAAACGACGAGTCGATGATCTCATCTTACATGGAACTTACTGATATTTACACAGGATTAAAGTCATCGACTTGTTCGAATCTCCTGCGTTACGTTCGAGAAACTTTGCTATACTGGCACAATCACATCAAAACAAAATTATCAACGTAATATTCCAGCAAAATTAAAATATCACCGAATCTTCTCAATATTCACAAAAAAATCCTGATTTCACAGGGACTACAATGAAATCCTGAAAACCCTAAAATGGCCATTTTGTGGGAACAACGTGTCGATTACGTATTCCCAAAACCAAGAAGCATTGACGAAATTCAGGATTCTAACAGAGTATTTGTTGAATCTCCAACTACCGTATCCTTGAAAAAAATTTTCGTTTGTCTTACATTAAAATGAATCATATAATGAATGGGAAAATTAATTTTTCTTAACCAAAACCACCAGTAATGGAATAACAGAAAACCCTTCATCGAAATCAGCGCTCCTCGTGGATTTTACTCCTGTCAGTCTGCCAATAAATTTGTTGGTACGTCCATTAAAACAGAGATTCGTCTACCATTTCACTGGTTCTAAACAAACAAACAGACACGACAAACCTGAATGGTTTTTCACCCAAATTTTGACGTGGATCAAAGACCACGTTGACTGGATAAAAAATAACGTGCAACCTATAGCTTCAATTTCCATCGGGTTCGAGCACGTTAATTTCAAGGTAATTTCGCTGATTTAACGTGAATTATATATGTATATTTTATTATCTATTCTGTTTCTTGAAGGTTGAGTTCATGCGAGCTTTGGTCCAATTGGCGGTTCAGAAATTGCACTCTGAGCTGGAAATTGTGCAATACGATGATTCTCTTTTTGCTCATATGGTCGACGAAGCTCTTGGTTTTGAAAAAGAGTTGAGAGAAATTTACTTTTACCCTATGAACCAACCTGCCACGGTTTTGGTTCTCACTCATGCACAGATTTTCATGAAGTGGATCAATATGGAGAAGAAATGTATAGATTTTTTTAGATACAACTTTTGCAGTCTGTTTTGTTTGTAAAGTGAATGGAATTTTTTTCTGATTAGTTGCCAATGAAAAAATGGACACGATTCTGAATTCCGAGACAGCTTGGGAACATTTGGCAGGAGCCGATGATAACATGAAAGTGACGGAATGTGCTGATGCTTTTTTGACCTTGCTCATGACCATAACTGATAGATACAGTCATCTGCCTCAGCCTGGCCACAGGTGAATGCAAAATACCTGAATGTGACTAAAATTCCAAACGTTTAAAAAATAAACGAAAATGATGAAAAATTGTTTCTTCAATTTTAAAATAAGATATAGTTATTAATGCTGGATAATATTGGCTATATTTTAAAAATTATTTACTACTTTAACTGCGAAACGTAATGGAAATAATTTTTTCTTCTTTTGTTTATTTTAATAAGTTTGGGTTTGGAAGTTCAGGAAAATCACTTCTCAGATATTAAAATCATGTTGATGTATCGGAAAGAAAATATCGATATGATGATTTATTGCACAGATTTTGATGGGTTTTTCAGAAAACAGTTCATAGATTTATAGTATTTTTTAGTATCTATGCAATTTAGATTTTCCAGCATTTTGATGGATTAATACATAATTTCAAGGATTTCTGGAAATTCAATAAATTTTTGAGACAATTGTATGTACCCAGATTTAAAAAATTTTTCTTATTTTTTAGTATTAGTAAAAAGTTTAAGGATTTCCTTGTATTTCTATATTCTTGGTAGTTTGATGTAAATTTCTAAAAATTTGTGCTTTACAATCCAGAGTTTTGAACATTTTTTGTATTTGAATTGGTTTTTTAAAAAACAATATCTTCCTAGATTTATAGTAATTTCAATATTTTTTGTTTTTCATTTATTATTTATAAGATTTGAAAGATTTTGGGATATTTTTATACATTTTATTGCTGTAGGGATTTTCTATATTTCGACGCTCTTGTTTGAGTATTTTCATGATTTTTTTATTTTAAAGGATATTTCTTTAGATTTCTTATATGCGATATTTTTGGATTCATATTTTGAAAATTTTCAATTCTATAGATTAATTGATTAGAAAATATAATAAATTTCAAGTACTTTTAACATTTTGCGTATTTTTTGAGGATTTATACGATTCAAAAGATTTTCTGGTATTTTGATAAGTTTATATATACATAGATTTTTTGAATTCAATATTCTAAGAATAAAAATTTGATCGATTTCCGAACTTTTCATTGATTTTTGAAAAAAGTCAACCAGCATTTACTAGTGTCTAATTAAATTTTCGTATACTTAGTATTTTTTTGTATTTATTGAATTTTGTGACATTTTCTTGAAGAATATTAGAAATTTTTAGTTTTTTCATAGACTTCTACAACGATTACTAAAATTTAATACTGTATTAGGAATTAAAGTTTTTTTAATATCCAAAATTTTTATAAATTTTCGAAAAATTTTAATCAGCATTTATTTGTATATTTTGACTGTCTAAAATTTTGTTTATGTTTATTTATTGAATTTTGTAAGATTTTTTAGCTGATTTGACAATTTTTATAGTTTAATGAATTGTTTTTATTTCAGTGGATTCTTCAAGAAACTTTACCTTCTTAGAGTTCTTTTTTTATTTCTTTTATATTGTACAGATTGAAAAAAAAATGTAATCAGGGTTTACGTTTTTGAAATAAATGTTAGTATTTTTTGTATTTTTCTGTATTTATTGAATTTTGTCAGATTTTATGAGAGAACTAGAGATATTTAGTTTTTTTATAGATTTTTATAATGATCTCTAGAATCAAATGCTGTAGGAATCAAAATTTTATTATTTTCCAGAGTTTTTATAGATTTTCGAATTAATTTAATACGTATATTTAATTTCTAATATTATTAATATGTTAATGTATATATAGAATTTGGGAAGCTTTCCTAGCATATTTGAAAATTTTCTATTAGTTTAAGAAATTTTTTGTATTTGAATGGATTTTTTTTTAAATATTATCTTTGTAGATTTATAGTTCTTTCAATGTTTTTTGTAATTCTCTAGTATTTTTACGATTTGAAGAATTTTAATATTTTAATGAATTTTATTGCTGTAGAGATTTTATAGATTTTGGAGCTCTAGTAAGTGAAGTTTTCTCAATTTTTAGTATTTTTTATATTTCTAGAATATTTGTAATTGCTTTAGATTTTTCAGTATGCATCTATAAAATGTAAGATTTCCTAGTTTTTATGATACTTCTAGGATGAATTTTTCTCGAATTCAAAGTTTAAAATATTTTAATTCTTTCCATTAACCCAATCAGAAAGCATGAAAAATTTTAAGTTTTTGAAAATATTTTGAGTATTTTGTTGTGGATATATATATATATATACATAGATTTCTAGAATTTGATGTTCTAGAAATTAAAATTCCATTGAATTCCGAATACTCTAAGGATTTTTCAAAAAATTCAATCAGCATTTACGAGTTTCTAGTAAAATTTGAGTATTTTTTTGTATTTACTAAATTTTGTAAGATTTTCTAGGGAAATTAGAGATTTTTAGTATTTTTAGAGATTTTATAAAGATGACTAAAATTGAATACTGTAGTCATTGAAGTTTTATTAATCTACAAAATTTTTATAGATTTTCGAAATAATTTCAACAGCATTTATAGTTATCTTTCAAATTTCTGACATTTCTAGTATGCTTGTGTGTTTATTTTTAGCATATTTCAAGATTTTTATAGTTTATTCAATTTTTTATACTTTAATGGTTTTTTAAAGAAACACTATCTTCCTAGATTTATAGTTCTTTTCATATATTTCATATTTCTTCTCAGTACTTATACGTTTTGAAAGATTTTTCAATATCCTTATGAAATTGATTGGTGTAGAAATTTTTTCTACATTTATACAAGACATTTACATAGATTTCTAAAATGGAATGTTTTAGGTATCAAAGTTTTATAAATTTTCAGAATTTTTTAGACTTTTGATGTAATTGAACCAGCTTTTATAAGTGTCTTTCTTATTTTTCATATTTTTCATTAATTTTGTGTATTTATGAATTTCGTAATATTTTTTAGCAGATTTGAAGATTCTTATACATCATGATTTAAATTTTAAAAATTTTATGTTCTAAAAACTAATCTTTCACAGATTGTTGGTTATATTTATTAATCGTTCATAAACTACTTACTTAATAAATTTCTAGTATTTCATAACTCTAGTAATTTTGATCCTTATAAAAACCTTATAAAAAAATTGAATTTTTCATAAGAATTCAATTTCTTAGAAGGTGCCCTGATAGAAACCTCATTAGAAACTGAAATTTCTTATAAAAAATTGGTCAAAAAAATTTATAAATGTTTTTTCTTATAAGATTTCAAGACTTTTGATATAATTAAATCAGCATTTATAATTACCTTTCCAATTTTTCACATTTTTTGTTAACTTTGTGTATTTTTTGAATTTATTAATATTTTTTAGCATATTTCAAGATTCTTAGACATGATGATTTGAATTTCTAGAATTTCATGCTCTAAAATCCAAAGTTTCATAAATTGTTGATAATATTTGTCAATCGTTCATGAAACACCTACTTCATAAATTTCTAGTATTTCATAGCTCTAGTAATTTTGATCCTTATAAAAACCTCATAATAAAATGAAATTTTTTATAACAATACAATTTCTTATAAAGTGGCCTGATAAAAACCTCATTAGAAACTGAAATTTCTTTAAAAAAATGGATCGAAAAAATGTATAAATTTTTTTCTTATATGATTTCAAGACTTTTGATATAATCAAATCAACATTTATAAGTATCTTTCAAATTTTTTACATTTTTTATTATCTTTGTGTATTTTTTGAATTTATTAATATTTTTTAGCATATTTCAACATTCTCATACATCATGATTTGAATTTCTAGAATTTTATGCTCGAAAATCTAAGGTTTCATAAATTGTTGATAATATTTATTAATTGTTCATGAAACACTTACTTTATAAATTTCTAGTATTTCATAGTCTAGTAATTTTGATCCTTATAAAAACCTTATAAGGAAATCAAATTTTTCATAAGAATTCAATTTCTCATAAGGTGACCTTATAAAAACTTTATTAGAAACTGAAATTTCTTATTTAGAATTGATCTAAAAGAATTTATAAGGTTTTTTCTTAAAAGATTTTATAGAATACATTTTTATAAGAAACTTATCTAATTTCATGTATTAAACGTATTAAATTTTTCAGGTTGCAATTTTTGGAACTCCAATTAGAATTGATTGATGATTGGAGAGTTCGACTGATGCAATTATTGCACGAGGAGTTGGAATATCCATTGACCTCTTCGATGCCTCGAATTTTGAACACCCTGCATTATGTATCAACAGTTCTTATGGAATGGGGAATCACAGTTGTAAGATAAATACAAAAATAATATCAATAAACATTATTTTCTCATTGTATTTATACTTCATTACTATGATCCATTTCCAGCATTTCCTCAAACTACATTACTTCAAAAAACAATTCGAAGCAGTGGAAATGGCCATGTACCAGGAAAGCGAAATTTCGAAAAACATGGAAGACCAACAAGGCACGGTTTTCGACGACGTCGTAGTGCTGTTGCAAAAACTGGAAAAAAAACTTGTCAGCGAGATTATAAATTCCATACTTCTCGATGTTAAGGCAAAAAGTCGACCTTACAGAACTGACAAGTAGGTTTTTTTCACTTGGTAGAGAAAATATGGGATGGTCATAAAAATGTGAACCATAAATCATGATGGATGTGATGAGAAAATAAATGATATTATGGTAATGTATAAAATTTTTGAACTGAAATGAAAGAGGATTTTTTGACAATGTTTCAGGTGGTTTACCATGCAATCTGGAAAAGAGATTTCTTCAATGGCACTGACTCCAAGTGGATGTCTGATGTTTCAGGAAATTTCGAACAGATTACACGAGCTCAATGGAGCTCTGGCATTGCCACTTTTCAAACAAGCATGGAAAGATTTGGCCAAAGAATTAGACCAAGTATGGTTTTAAAATTTAATTACATAGTTATGTAATTGAAATAATAAATTATACACTACTTTTTCACTGTTTCAGTACCTTTTAGAAGAACTCGTTCTAGTTAACAAATTCAACGTTGGGGGCGCTGCACAAGTGCAATTTGACACCACTCGAAATTTGTTCCCTCTTTTTGGACTTTACACTAATAAGCCAGAATCATATTTTCCATTGTAAGCAATGATTATAATTTATTTTCTACAATTTTATAAGCAAAATTACACATAAAAATCTTTTGTTTCCAGAATGAAAGAAGCTTGCATGTTGCTGAATTTGTTGCTGGGTTCTGCAATATTGCTGATCGAAACTCTCGAAGTAGAAAACGAGGAAATTGTTAAAAAAACGCTGACTGATATAGGAATCATGAAAATGTCCGAAGAAACAGTTTTGATGGTTTTAAAATCGAGGATGGATGTGAGCACTCGATAATGATGATGATCATCGTTTCTGAAGTCGATGAAAAATAGTCATAATATTCAAAGTCATTTACCTTTAGTCTGAAGAATTTAATAACTATAATATATTTGTCGATTTAGTGTAATTTTTGAATGCAATGTCTGTACTGGTGTATTGCTTATTTATATGTTTAATTTAATGCAAATATAATGTTTTTGTTGAAACGAAAGTATTTCCTTGGGTTCCATAACACTGGAAATAAAAAAAACTCATTCTTTTGAACATGTAGGGTACTTAATTTATTAATTAGTACATTGAAAAAAGTTGCTTACGAACAATACAATAATACAAGTAAATAAATACAGTTGAAAAATGCAGCGCAGGCGTGTATTTACAACAAAAAGGAACGATAGTTTTGGGTTAGACAGAAAAATGTACAAATAATTTAATCGCGTTTTATTATATACATGGGCATTGAAATGCTCCCCATCACATCATGTCCAGTTCTTCGATGGTGGAAATGAGATTATCGAGCCCGAACAAAAATCCCTCTTCGTGGTTTCCTTGTTGCCATTTTGCTCTGTGTGTTAATCTTTTTCCGTCCGGAACTTTGTTCGTTTTGGCGAAATCTATCAGCCAGACTCCTACTTTTTCGCTGTCGTAGATCATAAAAATACTGCTGCCTATCACCTGGATAACGAAAAAATTCCGAGTTTTGAATATGAATTTGAATTCATAAAATATTTGTTGGAATATTGGTTTGATTATATAATTTTTTCGAATGTTAGCTCTCATAAATTATCGATGCCAATTTTGTGATTTATTACAAAACAAGAGAAAATGAAAATCGGAAATAATAAAAGTTATTGATCAATTAAAATGTTTAATACGTCAAAACCTTCTTTATTTATCGTTTTTCTTAATAATATAAATTTGAACAATTTATTAAAAATAAAATGTAAAAATCAGACATTATTTATTAAAAAATATTTTTTTACGTTAGTATAAATGAGAATACTGAATGTTGTTTATTTTCTTAAGATTTCCGTTGGTACATTTTTAAAGACTTGTACTTTTTCATTTTTCCTGCATTATTCTTGTCTTGTCTTCGAAATAATGGATGGACTGTATATTTTTTGAATATCTCCTAATTTATTAGTAAAGATAGACTTCTACGACGTTACATAATTTGTGGTTTTGTAACGACTGGCTTCAATTAGATTTGTTGATATTTTATCGATATTTTAAAAGATCCATATTTTTATCACGGATATCTATCGATATCGATATTTTAAAATATCGAACATCGATAAAAAAATTAGATATCAATATTTTTATCGCAGATTTCTATCGATATCGATATTTTGAAATATCGAACATTGATAGAAAAATTGAATATCGATATTTTTCGGCGATATCTATCGATATTGATATTTTAAAATATCAAACATCAATAGTAAATTAAATATCAATGTTTCTCGACGATACCTATCGATATAGATATTTTTATCGCAGACATCTATCGATATCGATAATTTAAAATATCGAACATCGATAGAAAAATTAAATATCGATATCGATATTTTGAAATATCGAACATCGATATTTATCGACGATATCTATCGATATAGATATTTTTATCGCAGATATCTATCGATATCGATAGAAAAATTACATATCGATATTTTTCGCGGATATCTATCGATGTCAATATTTTAAAATATCGAACATCGATAGAAAAATCAAATATCGATATTTTTCGACATTTATCGGTTACTTTGATATGTAATGACGATCAATATCGATAAATCGGAATATCGATATTTTTAAAAGTATCAACAACCCTAGCGTCAATCAACGGCAGATATTCAAACTAAATATACATTCAAATATACCAAATGGCGGCAACAATCCTTGCAATGACTATTTATCTGCTTTATGTTGTAATTCTTATTATTTTCACATGAAATAGTAATTTGATCGCTATTCTGGTAAGGGTTGCCTCTTCAAAAAAGATTCTTCAAAAAAAAAACCCACCTCATGCGTTTGGAAATACGACGACTCCTCGAGCCTCGTCCTAATAGCATTCAGCCTCTTGAGGATCTTCTCTTTGACATCTCCTTTGCCCCCGAGGAAGAGGCCCAAGGTCCTCACGACATCCTGGTGCGACTTGATCTTCTGGAGTTCCGTGATGGGGGGCGAGCCAGGGAATTTCATGCCCTCCACCCGGAACCCATGGCCGCACGAGGAGCTCTGCTCTTCCCTGAACTGCATGTACCGCAACTTGGTAACGGCCTTTTGCTCGTGCTCCTGTTCCGTGGGGGCGCCCGGGTCGACGGCGATCATCTTCTGGTAGAGGTCGTGCCTGGCGCTTGTCTTGGACACCTCGGACTCGAGGAAGGTCCTCGTGCCCATTTTGATGTCTATCATGTGGGGCTCGCTGAAGCCGAACAGCAAGTCCTGGAGCTCGATGAAGGTGTCGCCCTTGTACTCGACCTCGCGGTAGTACCTGGGCACCAGGTCGCGCATCCCCGGGTCCTCGGTGATGGCCTCGTAGACATAACGTTCGGTGTTCTCCGGGCCCCCGGTGCGACGCTTCCAGACCGTTCCCGGGCCCGCCGGGGCAAAGCCGTCCGGGTGGCCCGACAACTGGAACCAGGAGTTTATCCTGTTCTTCAGCAAAACGTCGCTGGCTGGTGCAGTCAAGTCCAAGGCGTTCTGAAATTATTGGGCAAAAGAGATTGTCGTTAGAGGAAATAGTCATTGCACTAGGTTGGACAAATTTTCAAGAAGGGTTTTTGAAAAAAATATACAACTTCTTCAGTTTTTTATAGTTCATTATTTCTGATTATATGAGTATGGAAATAGAGGAGACCGAGGCATTTTGGACACGAGCGATTATTGTGAAACCTAACATTTGCAAAAATCTGAAAAAATTACAGCGATTACTCCTATGGAGTCTTATTTTAGTCTTATTCTATATAAATAAGACTCTATATTATACATGGTCTTATTTTATAAAATATTGACTTTTAATCATAACCTAACCTAACCTAACCTAAGCATAAGGGGGTTACCTTATGCCTTCATAACCTAACCTAACCCAGTAAACATTCGTGATATTGCGTGATCTATGATATCATATGATATCACATGCTTTAGCATATGTATGTCATATGATATCATAGATCACGAATGTTCACTGGGAACCTAACCTCCCGAAATTCTGATCAAATCAATTAATGTTTCATGCAACAATAAAAAAAGTAACATCAATAAATAATAAAAATACAATCCTTCATGATATGAAATAAATTGGTATTTTTTGACTGGGAAATCGATGAGGGATTTTATTTTTAATAAAAATACAAGTTACAAAAAAAAATGCATTAAAATGTTAGTAATATATATTTTACAAAAAAAAAGTGATGATTATCAAAACGTAAGATTACATGTAAAATATAAATTTGAAAAATTTTTGCAACCCAGTGAATAATCAAAAATATTTGAAATCTTCGAAAATGCTAAAAATTAAAAAACTTCAAATCTTAGGTCATCAAATTCTAGAAATCCATGCATTTCGAATCATATAAACTCTGGAAATATACTGAAAGTATTTGAATTCTATGGAATAATTGTTTTCTGAAAAATCTCGAAAAATGACTCTACGATCTGTAAATTTTGGAATTCTAGAGTATCAAATTCTAAACATAGTATTACTCTATAAAAGTTTAAGAAAACGTGACAAAATCTTTTCCATATTTCAAAAATGCGAAAAAACAAGAGCCCAATGAAGAATGAAAAGTTTTTATAAATGTTCTTTTCTCATTAGTTTATGGAATTTTGAATCATTGTAGCAATCTACAAAAATATAAGAATTCTATAAAACTACTTAGAAATCCTCCAGTTTTGTAGTATACTAGAAAATGGGGAAAATACTACTAAAAATCTTCTAATACATGAAAAATATGTAGATATAATTTTCTTAAAATTTTTTCCAACTTCTGATCCTCGAGAATATTTACTGATATAGTTCTATAAATAATTCAATAATAATTTAATTCTAGAAATTATTCTAAAAATTGATATAGAAAACAATAAAAATAAATCCAATTTGATTCATATAATTTCTACAATTAAATATACTTTTAATTGTAGAAATACCAAAAAAACATGAAGTACATGTAAAAAATCTATATAAAAGATGCTGTTTTATGATAACTAAATTTAAATATTCAAAATCGTTAAAGGTTTCAATACTGTAGCATCAATTTTTAAAAATCTATTGAGCGATCCACAGAAATATTAGAAATCCATAAAAATACCAGAAAATACTGAAAAATTTGATAAATAACATACTATACAAAAATTCTATCAATTCATGAAATATTTATAATTCGTGTGTGTATAATTTCTGCAAAAATCGATCAAAATATTATAACTTTTCGGAAATTTGAATCCTAGAACATCGAATTCTCGAAATCTTTATTGAAATCCATATTAATACCAGAAAATCTTTGACGTTGTATAAATATCAAAAGTATTATATATTTTTGAAAAAAAAAAATCAACCTAGATTTAATGGGTTTTATAGATTCCTAGAATTTTTGTCATGTATGTTATTTCTGAAATTTTTTAGTATTTTCTGGTACGTATTTTTATAGATTTCGAGTATTTCTATGGATAATTCTATCATTTCTAAAAATTGATTTTTTAGATAAAAATTTTATTGACGTATAGATTCAAATACTTTTTCTGTATTTTTTAAGCATTAATACAATTTGAAGAATTTTTTGGAGTTGATAGAGATTTCAAAGTATTATAAATTTTCGAGAAAATTACATCTACATAGTCTTTGACAATTTGTAGATTTTGAGTATTTCTTGCATTTTTTTTTATTATTTATAAAAATTTGAAGGATTTCTCAGTATTTTCATTGATTTTTACTATATTTATAGAAAGCTGTGTTAAATTTCTAGAGTTAAAATTTAGACCGTTTTTTAGTAAATTTGTACACTTCTGGAAAAATTACATCTACATAAATTTTAATTAAGCTATTGGTCTCTTCTATTTCTGTTTTTAAGAATTCATAAAATTTTTTTTGTATCGTTTTCTAGTATTGTTAAAGATTTCTAGTATTTCTATACATTGCTATATATATATATATATATATATATATATATATATAAACGCTTTTGAGAATTTGGTGCTCTAAAATTCGAAGTTCTTTAGAAACTAAGTATCTGTTTAGATTTTTATCAAATTCCATTACTTTTATTACTTATCCAGAATTTGTATGATTCGAAAAAATTTCGATGCTCCAGGGTTCAAAGTTTTTTAAATTCTTAGCATTTTCGTGGATTCTAATTTTTATTCATAATTTACAAGGTTGAAACAATTTTCCAAAAATTTTCATTTTATACGTTACCCAAAGATTTAGAATTAGAATTTGGTTGAAGAAAAAATCTTTTTACAATCAAGATTATCTTAATCAGTTTTCTTTCTTTTCTTTTAATGTTCGTTCATTATTTTTATAAATTATTTTTGAGTTATGAAAACCTTTTGAATCATCCGAATTTTGAAAAAATACTTCAAGTAATAGAAAGCTATGAAAATACTGTTTTCGAAAACATCTAAACAAGTTCTAAAGATTTATAAAATTTCGAATTTTAAAGCATCGAATACGAATACTGAAAAACGTATAATATTGAGCAATTTATAGAAATACGAAAAAATACAAAAAAAACGGTAAATATTTAAATAAAAATCTACGTAGATTTCATTTTTCCAGAAATCTGTATAAACTCGAAAATTCTATAATAAATTCAAATTTAGAGCATCGAATTCTAGAAACCTGTATATAATTGTCTACAAAAACACTTTAAATCTGTAAAAATTATAAAAAATTTCAATTGAAATTCCTTAATTGCGAATATCGAAAATTTCGCCTCCTGAGCCTTGCGAAATTTGCCCTGACAGAAGCTGTTATCAAAATCGATAACAGTTCGATAAAAATTTGCAAATTCTTCGATAACATCGTGACAAACTCACAACTCAAGTAATTTTCACTGTAAAAAAAACAGGACACGAATATGAAAATGGTATAATCGTGTAACTATTATATTATTTATAACAAATTAGGTTTTTTGAAATTGTTAGAGTAATTCGCCTATTGTCAAGTAACTTTGTTATGCATGAAATATATAATATAATATTACAATTACACCAGTTATTTTTACAATATATTTATATTTAATATAACTTAATTAATATATGTATATGAGATATTTATTTTTCAAGAATACATTTTTTAAATCAAAAGTTACATTTGTTCGAATCGTTCCTTTGTTCTCGAAATAATTAACACCTGTTATGCACTAATTTTATCTTGCATAAAGACAAAACTCGATCATACAAATTTATCAATCCCGATTTTATTATTTGCCAATTTTGGTATTATTAATCGAACTTGCGTCATAAAATATCAGTACAGAATCAGGCGCTGTTCTGCTTGTTTGGATTATGATTTTTGACGTTGCTATCGAAACATGTTATCAATTTCGATAACAAAATGATGTCATATTGATAACAGCTACTTTGCCATGGTCAGGAATGCGAAAATTCAGGACCTGAATGAGAGGAAAAGTTCGAAAGTACGATTCGAAATTCACTGATCAGGCAATAAAAACGATTCGAAATTAAAAACTTTACATTTTATGCCTTCTTATGAAATGTTGCTTTTTTATTTTTGTTGTAAGTGCGAAGTTTTGAAAAAATATATGACGAGTTTATAAGGAAAAGTTACGTAGGGAAAATACAGAAAAAAGATTATTGATGGATTTTGCGAAGTTGATGATTGAATTGATGGGACGACTGGAATTGTAATTAATCATTGTTTTCAACGTTATTTGTATGAAATAATAGAATAATAATTTTTTTTAGTATAAAACCTACTTTATAACAGATTTTTGAATATTTTTTTGTCAAAAGAACACGAATTTATGCAATACAAAAGTTCGAATTTTAAAAATATTATTACGATTGATTGGTGCTTTGGTTCCACGTTTAAAAAAAATTAATTGTTCTAATTTTCTTACTATTGATTTCATCGTCTTTTAGATAGTCTATAAAATGGGATCTAATGAATTTGATACGAACATTTGGAACTGGGAAAAACAAAGATTAATGTATCATAAAATGTGATTGGAAATCAAGATGAATTTCAAGTATGTAATTTACAGATTTATCAGTTTAAATGTTCGGATATTAAATTTTTTGGTATCTAATTCCAGAATTAGAAAACTCTATTCGAAGCATAGAAAGCATTAAAAAATAGTAACGAAAGTTTTCGTTTGTCATTCTAAGTAACAAAAAATTCAGACACTAATAAATTCTAAAAGCTAGATAAATTTAAAAATTCTCAGCTCAAAAATTGTGGGATTTGTATCTGTAAAACTCATGATTTTCATTTTTGAACATTCAATTTATACTTGTAAATTTTGAACTATTTGAAATCTCCACACGAACAATAAAAATCTTGAAATTTTCTGGGTATGAAAATCAAAAAATTTTAAAGCTTTTGAATACTTCAGCAAAATTTATTCAAAAACATAAATATTTAAAATTTTGTAACAAAACATGAATAAATCAGCTTTGACATTGTTTTTAAGTAAGATCTTGCAAAAATAATTATAAAAGTGTAGCTTTGACAGTTTCCAAAATCATTAGTTGCAAAATTCGGGAGAATTTAGAAAATAAATTTTCC
This sequence comes from Platygaster robiniae, assembly GCA_028476575.1. NCBI lineage: Eukaryota > Metazoa > Arthropoda > Insecta > Hymenoptera > Platygastridae > Platygaster > Platygaster robiniae. The sequence goes on from CM052027.1 coordinate 20,026,582, forward strand.
TTTCCAAAAAAATCTTAGAACTGTCGAAAACTTTAGATATTTATTGAAAACTTTTTGATTGAATAATTTTTAAAGATTACAATTAAAGACAAAATTCTAAAAATTTTCAAAATTTTTCAAAATCGTTGACATTCTTTCGAATTTCAAATGTTTTGTTTCAAAAACAATATTTGTACTTCAAACATAATAGAATATTCATTTTTTTGCAATTTGTGAAAATTTGCCAAATTTATGCAAGATTTTTTTAAATTTTTGAATACTTTCCAAGTTTTTTAAATTTTTACTAAAAAAAAAGTTTTATAATATATATTTTGAAGAAATATGATGAAAAAAATTTACAAAATCAATGAACATATTTTGAAATTCTGCAAAAATTTTGGTTTTTATAGAATTATTGAGTTTTCCAAATTTCCAATGTGTTATAATTTTCCGAAATTTTCACAATTTTTGACATCACACCAACTGCCAAAAAATTTCACAATTTTACGAAAACTCGTGCAAATCATATGGATTTTTCGTGATTTTTTAAAACTCTTCAAATATTTTAGATTTTTTTTAAAAAATTTCAAAATCACTATCATGTATATTTTGAAGAAATAATAAATATGTATGATAATGAACACAACATACAAAACGTATTAAAATTTTCCAAAATTTTACTGATTTCTCAAAATTTTTTGGATTATTGGCAATCTTAAGAATTTTAAATGTTTTGTGATTTTAAAACATTTTTTAAATTTGAAACGTAATGCAGGCTATTTAAAATTTTCAAAATTCTATGTAAACCGTTTAACTTTTCAAGATTTTCCTTTTTTTTTAAATGTTTTTCAAGTACCGCGAATTTTCATAAAAAAATTTCAAAAAAATATTTTCATGCATACCTATTTCGTCGAAACACATATAGCAATGAAAAAAATTTTTAAAATGATCGATGTTTTCTGAAATTTCATAAAAATTTCAATTTTTTTTAGAATATTTGAGTTTTTGGAATTTTTAATGTGCTATTATGATTTTTCATAACTTCTAAAGTTCCAAATAACATCAAACCAACTACTCAATATTTTCAAAATTTTATTAAATTTATCAAACTCGTACAATTTTGTTTTTAATTCTTAAATATTCCTTAAGTATTCCAAATTTTTGTTACAAAATTTTTCTTTTTCGATAAATATACTAGCAAGCACAATTTATGAAATTATGAACATTTTTTGAAATTCTACAAAAATTTCGATTTTTTTATACTTATTGACATTTTATATAATTTCCAATATGTTCTGAATTCTCGAAATTAGCAAAATTTCTAACATGGTACTTAAATTTTCCAAATGATATAAAAATTTGTCAAACTTACAAGAATTCCTTTTGATTTTCTGAGTACTTTACTAGTATTTCAAATTTATGTTAAAGTTTCGAAAAAAATCTTCATCGTGCATACTTAGAAAAAACATTATTCTCCAAAATGAATCCACTTTTTTCGAAATTTCACGAATTTTTGAAATTCCGCAGTTATAAAAAACTACTTACTAAAAAATTTTCAATGATCATAAAAAATTGTCTTACTCAACAGGAATTTTCGTAATTTTCCAATACTTTTCAAATTTCTTTGTTTATTTCATTTGAAAATCTAAAAACATTATCATGCATATTTCCTCGAAACACAATAATATTCCCCCCACCAAAAAAAAAATTATCTCATCATTTGCTACCCACCCAGAAAAATCACATTCCACCACCCATGATTGTAATAATGAAATTTAATATGAAAAGTCTCTTGAATGATCCTAGGAGCTAATTTCTTTCCAAAAAATTCAGTAATGAATCAATTCATTAATTAATAATTAATCCAAAAAAAAAAGTAATTTATTCCTCTTATATATCATCACTTCATGCAAATCTCTATGTAATATTAAATCTATCATTTATTTATTTACGTTCAATCGTACAGGTTTACAAACCCAATTTACAATTCTGAAATGATAATGATAATGAGTGAGTTGAACAAACGCACAGACGATTTATAATCAGCAAAAATCATTCGTACATTTTATTCTATTTTATTATTTATGTAATATAATGTAATGAACTTACAAGTGCGAGAAACTTCAGCGAGAGATCTTCGTCAGGAATCGTGGAGTTCGATAGCGATAAGGAAAACAAGGGAAAATGCTCCAATTTTGTATTCGTGAAGGGATCAGTCGAATGGCATGTAACATTGGCGATACTGGAGCCAACGCTGATTGATCTGTCGCCCATGGAACCATTTTTCCTCCAATGTCGAAACGCGTTGACCGCCGAATAACTTCCTAAATTTAATCTATTTCGTTGATTTTCTTTTTGCGGATTCGCATCTTTCTTCAGTTGCGAATTTTCCCTGCTCGAGGGCTAAAACAAAAAATAAAAAAAAAAGGAAATTTATTTCTCCATATCTCCAAACTTAATAAATAGAAAACTTATATGAAAATTTAACCTTCCGAATTCTGATATCATAATTTATTTTCTGTGAAATATTAATAAAAATGTACAGAAATTTTGCCATTATTTATTGGAAAATTCATTCTGCATTATAAATACAAAAAGAGGTTGTTTTTCCTTTTCATTATATTTTTTTGCTCATTCCCTTATGAAAAAAAACTATTAGCAACTAATGGGAACTATTAGAAACTATTTGGAAATATTGGGAAACTGTCGAGAAACTATTGAATGATTTCAATAGTTTTAAGAGTTTCCATAGTTTCAATAGTTCCTATAATATTCCTGCCAATAATTCCAATGATTGAAATAGTTTCAGTGATGTGAAATCATTGTAACTATTAACTTCAATGATTTTAAATCATTTTCAAATCCGATTTGAAATCACAATTTAATGATCATTTGCATGAAAATTGTTAAATTACAATTTTTAATGCAATTTTCATATTGAAAATGATTTTCAATCACTTTCAAGATTTTCAATGATTTTCGATCATTTCAATGATATTCAGTCATTAAAATAGTTTCAATAATTTTCAATTATTTTCGAATCCGATTTGAAATCACAATTTAATGATTATTTGCATGAAAATTGTGGAAGCACAAGTTTTAGTGCAATTTTGGAAACAATTTTCAATCATTTTCAAGATTTTCAATGATTTTTAATCGTTTTCAAGATTTTCAATGATTCTCAAGATTTTCAATAATTGAAATGATTTCCATAGCTTCAATAATTTAGCTTCTAATAGTATCCATGGTTTTCATAGTTTGAATAATTTATCTTTCAGTATATTTCATAGTTACTATGGTTTCAATAATTTCCCTTCTTATAGTTTCCATAGTTTCAATAGTTCCTATAATATTCCTGCCTATTGTTTCAATGATTGAAAGTTTCTATGATTGAAATAGTTTAAATGATTCTCAATCATTTTTTAATCCGATTTGGAATAACAATTTAATGTTTATTAGCATGAAAATTGTTAAATCACAATTTATAGTGGAATTTTTAAATTGAAAATGATTTTTAATCACTTTCAAGGTTTTCAATGATTTTCAGTCATTAAAATAGTTTCAATGATTTTCAATGATTTTCAAATCCGATTTGAAATCACAATTTAATGATTATTTGCATGAAAATTGTTAAATTACAATTTTTGATGCAATTTTCAAATTGGAAACAATCTTCAATCATTTTCAAGATTTTTAATGGTTTTCGATCATTTTAATGATTTTTAGTCATTAACATAGTTTCAATGATTTTCAATCATTTTTGAATCCGATTTGAAATCACAATTTAATGATTATTTGCATGAAAATTGTGAATGCACAAATTTTAGTGCAATTTTCAAATTAAAAACAATTTTCAATCATTTTCAAGATTTTCAATCATTGAAATAGTTTAAATGATTTCCATAGCTTCAATAATTTATTTTCTAATAGTTTCCATAGTTTCAATAATTCCTATAATATTCCTGCCAATAGTTTCAATGATTAAAAGTTTCAATGATTGAAATAGTTTCAATGATCGAAATAATTTCAATGATTTTCAACGATTTTCAAATCCGATTTGAAATCACAATTTAATGATTATTTGCATGAAAATTGTGAAAGCACAATTTTTAGTGCAATTTTCAAATTGGAAACAATTTTCCATCATTTTCAAGATTTTTGATGATTTTCAAGATTTTCAATGATTTTCAATCATTTCAATGATTGTCAGTCATTGAAATAGTTTCAATGATTTCCATAGCTTTAATAATTAATCTTCTAATAGTTTCCATAGTTTTCATAGTTTCGAAAATTTATCTCAGTAGATTTCATAATGTCTATAGTTTCAATAATTTTGGTAACTATTGAAATATTGGAAACTATTGGAAACTATAGGATTAAAAAACTATTGGAAACTATAGGATTAAAAAACTATTGGAAACTATAGGATTAAAAAACTATTGGAAACTATTGACCAATAGTTACCAACAGTTTTCAAAGGTTTTTTTTTTTTCACAAAGTTTCAAGTATAAAATATTGAAAAACCCAGGTAAAAGCTGTAAATAAAAAAAATAGCGTCGTATAAATAAATTATTCTCGTCTGCTGACTAACCTTGGCATTAATTTGCACAGCGAACTCGCCGCGATTTTCCGCGTCCGCGTGTATTTTTCGCGCTTCGTTTTCCATACAGAATCTAAAACGACTTTTGCGCGATTTGACTCCAAAAAGTGCATAAAGACAAAGGAAATTGTCTAATCGAAATTCGTCTAGTCGAACGAATTTGCGAAAATTTATTTTATTTCTGTTACATGTCGAGGACAAATAGTGCATTGTGCCCCGGAGGTTGACGATTCAGGCTACAATTGAATGGGAAGTTGAATGTACAAATTGTTTAAAATAGTCTTTTCATTGCATTTCAAACAAAAATACGACGGGGATTTTTCGGTTTTTCATGTACCTGAAGTTCCAAAAGTTTAAAATTAAACGAAAATAAAACATACATAAGTTTTTGGATTTTTCATCATGATGGAAAGTGTGACGAATATTTTTTGGGAAACATCAAGTTTGTTGTTACAATCAAAAAGTGTTCGAAAGCAGCTATAGAAATTTTTTTTTCTCCTACATTAACTTATAAATTTTTGGAACTTCAGGCAAATCGGTTTTTCTAGATCTCAAGTTTTCAAAAAATAGAAAAAATTTACATATTGAATGGAATACTATTGTAAAAGATTTTACTGTTACATATAATGCATTGTTTTCATAAATGGCATCTTATGCACGGAAAAAAATTGATAAATAAAAAAACTATAGAACTGAAAAGTAGTTGAAAGAAAAATGAATAATGAACTTTGTAATCTGTATTACTTGATATAAACTAACTCATTTTACTTTTTCTAGTTAGTTTTAATAACTAGTTATAATACTCTTAATAATAGTACATTAATATTATGATAATATAAAATAATTTAGGTACAGTAAAATTTATAATATTTTTAATACAAATTATTCATACTTAATAGTAATAAGAAATAATCAAACAAAAGTAATTAGGAAACACAAATATTTATATTGATAGTATTGAAAAAAAATTTTAAACAGTATACTATAGTTACACTTAAAATTAAAATTATAATGATAACTATTTATGATATACTTATAAAGACTATTTAAATAAATAATTCAAGAAAATGAAGTATTTATATTATTAGTAATTCAAAATGATATAAGTAATATATTACAGTTGAAATAATAGTTATAATAGTATACATATAGTTATAATACATGTTACTAAATAGTATTACTACATACTTATATTCATATTTATCATACTTATTATAATATAAAATAATATAGTTAAAATATAGTGTATATCTCTAATGAGTAATAATAATATTTATAAGGACAAATCAAATTTAAAAATAAAGAAAAAGAAATATTTATAATAGTAATTGAAAATGGTATAAGTAGTATAGTATAATTAAAATGATAGTTATGTTATAATAGTATATATAGGTGTAATATTTATGATATAGTAATTATTGCTAGTTAATATTACTTGTTACTTATAATAATAATACTATTTATCATACTTTGATAGTATAAAATATTAGATTTACAACAAAATATATATTTCTTAATACTTATAAAAAAAAAAAAAAAATAAAAAAAGGAAATCTTTATAATAATAGTAATGAAAATTGATATGAGTAGTAAAGTTAAAATAATAGTTATAATGCGTACTAGTTTTTCTAGTAACAATAATTATTGATGATTGGTATTATCAATTAGTTATAATACTTTTTATGATACTGATACAATAAAAATAAAATGTACGAAAATTATACTATAGTAATAAATAATAATAAATGTAACTAATTCTAAATGATGATAAAAAATATAAAAATGTGAGAATGCGATTTTCGTATAATAGACGAATGATATGGAGTTATTTTAAATAATAATAGAACAATTTGAAAATCCCAAAATAAAAATTACGTTCAAAAAATAAAATAATGTTATAAATATTGATAAACGATTAATAATTATAAATAGAAAAAATATTGTAATATAATATAGTTGTAAGACTAAATCGACACTAACTAGTTGTAATAGTTATAATAGTTACTGCTAGTTTGTTCATCGCTAATAGATGAATATAGTAATTTATTATAATAAACAATAATTTATAATAATATACAATCAATTATACATGATATTCTATTATAAATGTAAATAGTTTTGTATGGTCATAAACAATGATAATAAATAATAAAATTTAAGGTGTATACAAAAAAAGGGAATAATAATATTTATAATTAAAACCATAAAAATTGAAATAATATTAAAACATAATATATTTATTACCATAGTTATAATACTAACTATTGACAATAGTTTTTATAGTTATTGCCAACTATTTGATCGATTATTATAGATGAATTCAAAATAATGCGAGAGTGAAATTTTTGTTTAATAGAAAAATGTTGAGTTTATAAGTAAAAATTTAAAAAATCGTATAGTAAAAAGTATATATAAAAATCATGAAATAATTGTATGAATACTAATAAATAAAAATAATAAATGAAATTATATCATAATTGTAATATAGTTATGATAGTAGTTATCGTATACTAACTAGTTATGGAAGTTATAATTGTTACTGCTGTAGCAATAACTAGTTAGTTAATTGCTTGTAGATAAATATAATACTATGTAATATTGTATAATAATAAATAATTATTTTAAATACTAATACAGAAGAAGAACAAATAATAATGAAATGAAAAACGTATATAAAAAATAGAAAAATAATAATATTGATAATAACAGATATCAAAAATAAAGAAAATAATATAATATAATACTTACAGCGATAAAACTATAGTTATAATACTAATTATCTAAAATAGTTATAATAATTATTGCCAATTAGTTGATCACTTATGAATGGATTCAATAAGAGGTGAGATGAAATTTTTGTATTGAGATAAATTACATTATTTATAAATATTGAAAGAATTGAAAAATCGCAAAATAAAAAATACACATTAAACATTGTATAATAATAATGCGAATAGTGATAAATATAAAATAGAGATATAATAATGTTATAATGTAATATAGTTATAATAATAATGTTTAATAATAACTAGTTGTCATTCTTATAATAGTTATTGCTGGTTAGTTGATTGCTTATGGATAAATATAATAATACATAATATTCAATGATAATTTTTCAAATAATACTGAAGAGTAATTAGAAATAATCAAACAAAAACTGTATATACCTAATAAATCAATAAATAATACTATTGTCGAAAAATATGTGAGAAATAAATTAAATATTATAATATAATATAGTTATAATACTATAGTTATTAGACTAACTAGTTATAATAGTTATAATAGTTACAACCGAATAGTATTCTATCGGCTATATATGAATATAATAAAACGTAAGAATGAAAAATTTTCTTTATTCAAGAAATAATAATAATTCTAAATTATAATAAACGTTTTTTAATACTATAACAGAAAGTATAGTTTTTAAAATTCTCAGTGTTCAAGATATTTGCAACAAAAAGTATTCCCAATTACATTTCACTTTTTTCGAAATTTTCGAACAGTTTTTCAAGACTTCGTTTTGTCATGTCTGCTGACTAAAATCTTTGCTTTCTTCGCAGCAGGTTTTCGTATTTCACTAGTAACATACACCCGAAGAAATGATGATGAAATGACGATGATGCAAACACTATTTTGTTCTAGAATCTCAATTCACCGACAGATCGAAGTAATTTTGAAAGTAAAATGAGTAAAAAATTCAATAAGAAGATAAAAAAACCCTGTTCATCCAAAGAAACGAAGGATTTGATATGCAGTATAAAATGTTGCGTTTCTGTCATTCGATTTCAACTCTTTGAAATCGTTGCAACACGATTCGATCGATCTCGTCATTTGACCATCTCATATTGTTTACATGTAAATTAATATGTATTATGACGTGTTGTTTGTAATACGATGACTATTTTTGTACCCCGTATATCGAAACACAAAACAAGCAGCCCAGTAAAAATTACCGCACGCAGATTAATTATGCAACGAGCAGATACATCAATAAAGTTACGTTCTTGGAATTGTTTGATCTTTTTACAATCCACTGTACGTGACTGAGAATAAAATTAGATTGCGATATTTGGAAAATAACAATAAATGAGGAAAACACGTTTTTTTCAAAGAAAATGGGATGATTCGGTAAGAAACTTCCAATTAACTGTTTAAAATGTACAAATACGATTATTTTGAAGATAAATAAGGGTTTCCTATCTAAAAGGGAGGTCTTTGAAATGATTAATCTGTATTCTGGCGACGCCTGATTGCGTCGTTTCGCTGGCTCAGCATCGGAATAGAAGACTTTGAGCATTCCTTTGACGTAACTGATTGTAAGTCTGTCTACACTTCGCTTTCACAATACGCCATGCAAATTTCTCTGATCATTTTTCCAACACGAAAAACGATCTAACAAGTTAAAAATATTAGATCCCAAAATATCATAACTATTATTTTCTCCAGTCTTCCATTCCTGATGAGTCCAGTCTATATTTCTAATTTAGAAATTTTTATATCATCTTTTCGGTAAATCAAATCTTGAATGCATGAATTTCGTTCTGAAATTACCCATGGGAAATCAATATGTGAGCTTCAATTTTGGTTTCGAGTTTTGAAATGCCAAACTTGACGATTTTTCATTACACTTGGCAAAAATGTATAAACTTTTTAAAACCATCAAAATCTGCCATGCAAATTTTCTGCACGAAAATACCCTAATTATCATAATTATGTAAAATACTTTTGTGCGTAAGCTAATTTTGTAGACAAAAAAGTGATCTCACTGTAAGGCGACTGATTCATCAAGAATAAAAACAATTCTGGAGCTGCATTTTTTCAATTCACGAATTTTTATAAATGATTCGGAACCCAGAACTTATCACAAAACACCACTTCCTATGAAAAAAACAAGACAAAATTAATGACGAAAATCTGAATTGATGGGTTTCGCTAAATACATTTACGGCCAATAAAATAGTCGAGCGTCAAAAAATCTTATGCAATTGCAAAAAAAAAAAACTTATGCAATGTCGGCAAATATTTTTTGCTTGCGTGACGCAATTTTTGACGATTCGCGAAAAGCATGTGGAATTCTCCAATCAACGAGTTTGGCTTTTTATTTAGCGAGTTTTTTTTTGTTTGATAAACGACGTGAAAAATTAAACAATATATTTTTCTTGCTTTACTAATTCGATTTCTTTTTACTAGTAGTATCGTTCATTCATATCCTTATAGGGTTGAGGTACAAAAATCATAATTCATTTTTCAACATTTCTATAACAACATTCCATTTCACATTCAAATGTTACAGGATTTTCTAGTATTCTTATGTATTTCTAGCATTTTCATTTCAATTGTTATAGATTCCGAGAATTTTGAACTGTAAAATTTGGAGTTTATTAAACTTTACGTTTTCACAGGATTTTTCAGAAAACAGTGTCTCAATAGATATTTATTTCTTCTAATATTTTTCATATTTCTTCAGTTTTTCTACGATTTGAAGGATTGTTCAGTATTTCTGAAACTATTCGTATTCTTTAGGATGCATAAAATGTTGCAGGATTTTCTAGTATTTTTGTATACTTTAAGCATTTTGATATAAATTTTTATACATGGATTTCGAGAATTTCGAGCTCTAAAATGTGAAGTTCAATAAATTTTTCATGTTCCAAAAGAATTTTTCAGAAAACAGGTGTCTCAATAGATTCATATTTCTTTCAGTATCCTTCGTATTTCATCAGTTTTTTTATGATTTAAAAGATTGTTCATTTTTCTCGTATATTTCTGTATGAATTTCTGAAATTCGATGCTCTTGTTTTGAAAATTGAAAAGATTTTTAATATTCCATAGATACACTTGTATTTTTCTATGCATGTATTTTTTTTTTGTATTTCCTAATATTTATAGAATGTTGGAAAATTTTAAGATTTTTTCAAAGATATCTCTTTGAATTTCAAGAATTGGATTTCCTAGGATTTAAAGTTTGAAATATTTGAAGTATTTTGATCGATTTTGCAGAAAACAGTTTCTTTATAGATTTAAGAGTGTCATCAATATTTTTTTAATTTTTAACAGATTTTTAAAATTTGAACATTTTTATAGTATTTTTCTAGTTTTCCATACACGTATATTATTGAAATTCAATGCTCGAGAAATCGGAGTTTCTTGATTTCTGTAATTACAGAAATTTTCGAAGGATCTAATAGCTTTTTAAAAAAAAGTAAATAATATCTGGTATTTCTCGTATTTCATTTTTTTTCTGTATTCATAAAATTACGTAAGGTTTTATAGCATAATTTATAGATTTTAAGAACTAAGGTTTCAAGTATTTTCATGTATTTATATGCAGATTTCTAAAATTTATTGCTAAAATTATGAAAATTTCTAATAAAAAGTGAAAAAGCATCATCATCTCTGTCGATATTTCTACATAAATTACTAATATATCACCCTCTTTCAACTAAAATTATAAAACTATCCAATGTTTATCTGAAAATAAGGAAGTTAAAAAACTACTTATACCTAAGTTTCAAAAAATGTCTTAAAAAGTTATAAATCGTCCCAAAAACTTGATGAGACAGATGTGAAATGAATAACACGATTTTCGTTACTCGTTACCAAAAAAAGGAACTTGTTCCTGTTATCATTACTTGTTACTTAATGTAACGCGTTACGTTATCGTTACACTAAAAAATGTAACGTTTTTGGATATTATCATTTCAGTTGACCTATTGTATTTGCATTGCAGTCACTGCAAGCCTCTTAAAAAAAAAAGTTGGAAAATGGCCAGAACTCCGCCCTTTGTCGATATTTTTTTCATCAAATAATGTTTGTATAATAAAGTTGACAATATTCTATCACAATAGTATAACTTCCATGCAATAAAATTATGTGCTATGTACATTAAAAAATAATCCAAACTGTCCTGAAAAAAGGCGTATAACCCTTTAAATCATGAAAGATGAGTATAGTGTAGTAATAAAAAGTGTTTCTTTTTTTATTTACTATGCATTCGTTATACATCTAAATGTGAAAAAGAAAAAATAAACGTGTTTTGCGCAATTGTGTATCTGTAACTATTGAGTTGCTTGTGTTAAATTTGTTGAAAACATAACAAAAATTCAATATATAAAGTAGAAATTGTTGAAAACAAATGATGTTTTGATATTGCCTTATATATTCGATTATTTATTGATTAATTAATTAATTTATTTACTTATTTTATCTACATTTATTATCTTCTTCACTATGAATGGACCACGTACTGTCAAACCAAATCAATTTCAATGCATGTTATTCCACAAGTACAACATTAAAGTTGACCCCCCCCCCCAAATACGTTTTTCTGTACACGGGCCTAGGTTGGGGTGAACTCTTCGTCCGTCTTTTTTTTTTTTTACAAATTTCAACTAATACAATTTCAAGTCTTTTTTTTATTTACTATTCCTATTAAAGAAAATATCCTCATACATTCCACATGATAAAATATGTCTTACTCCACCAACATTTTCTTACTAATTTCATTACCAAAAAACCAGCAAACAAAAAATTTTCCGCTCACTGCAAAAATCTTCAGGACAATTGCATTCAGGCTCATAAAAATATTTTTTAATTTCTTTCCAGGCGTTTCGAAAACATTTCAAATCAATTTGCATACTTCGAGAAACTCGCCTGATACACCTCGAAAATCCTTGCAAAAACATTGAAAATAATTTTGCAAAATTTAATGGCTCTTTCATTCTATAATTAGCTCGCGAGCGGTCATCGCCATTTCTGATGACGTTTTTACTCACATCGACTTCACATATCATTGCTTTAATTTTCGTAAAAATGCGGGTGGGGAGATTTTTACGCCGTGGGATGATATTACGTAAAAAAAATATTCCCATGTGAGATTGTATAATTTTTTCCAACGAATAAAATTTTCCACACAATAGAAAAAGCTGTAAATTTTCTTACTTACTAACCTGTCAAATTTCAAAGTTTTTATATCGATTTGTAAAAACTTTTCTTACTGTCACAAAACTTTTTACAGTATAAGTAATTTTACAGCAATAATATTAAAAAAAAAAAACCATAACACACAAATTTCTTATCACGTATCGAAAATGACTAAAATCCAGCACCCCCACGAAAAAGTCATTAAAATATAAAAAAATCATGTTTGCCTCGCTTTTATTCGTGATAACAATTGTATTTTCGCGAATGCAAAATGCTCGTTGCATGAAAATGTTGTAACGGAGCCGAATAAGTTGCTCATGACGCACTAAAGTTGCGCTCGTTTGAATTCAACAGCTATTCACATGGCGCCGATAACGCGAATGACGTCGCATGAGATAAAAAAAAGTAAAAAACGAGAGGAGCAAAAATGGAGCAAGGGTAAAACATAAACGTTCGAGGCGTCGCAAATTTTTTTAACTGGTCTCAACAACGAATCGTATTTATAGCGCAATAAAAACCGCATTTAACGCAAATCGCTATCGTACAACTATTTCGAGATATTATCATTTTCGAGCGAAATTTTCAATTTGACACTGGCAAAACCGTTTTTTTCGAAAATATCAATAGCATTGTCAATGGAGGTCTTTTTGGGCAAAAATTTTTTGACGTAGAAAGTTTCATTTTAGGGTCGAAACAAAGGATTCACAATCTTACCCTGAAATTTCAGTATGCGTTGTCCACCATATTGAATTTTATGTTTTTTTCGATTATCTCAAGAAATTTTCATTTTACGATGAAAATAGTGATGACCAAAGTTGAGTAGAATGAAATTCCCCATATTTTTCATATAAGCCATTTTTTTTTAAAATAATTATTTTTTGCCGAAATTGAGCAAATACTGTCGTAGTTTTCTCAACTTTTTGGATATTTGCTTTAAAAATAAATGGCAAATATGGCAAAGTTACAGAATATTAAATTTTCAACAATTTTTATACAGGAATTTTTTTCGTACGGTTAAGCATATTCTGAGTGCAGGAAATTTTGAGTTTAGATTTGGGTAAAGATGTTTCAATTTGTAGTTTGGGGCTGCTGAATGCATATTTTGTTTTTGTTTTTTTCTATACTTGGAGTGAGAGTTATAAAGTTTCTTAATTTCCAAATTTCAAATATGTTTTGACATGCTATGATTATTCTATCAAATAATAAAAAAATAGAATATTTCGATATTTTCTTTGAATTTTGTCAATTTTCAAACCTCAGTTTTAGAATAGGAAGACACGAATTACAAATATTGAAAATACAAAATTTCTGATAAGTAAAGAATGTAATTTTTTTTTTCAATCTTTCGATAAAAATATTTAGATACATGAGAAATTCAGGAAATTTCAAATGGTAATTTTGATACTGCATATTTTGGATTTTCGGAGTTTTATATCTTTACAGGGGTGTAGACAGAAAAAATTTTTGGAAAGGGTTTCTCAAAAAAATTTCCTTCGGATTTTCATAATTTTTAATCTTTGACAATATAGCTACAAGAGAACAATTGATCAATTTTTCGTATTTCGAAATTTACAAAGTTTTACAACTTTTTGAGTTTAATGTTCGTGGATAATGGAATTCGTTTTTTGTGATTTTCAATAAGTCACTGAGGTTTAAATTTTTTCTACAATTACTTTAGGTTTTTTTTACAACTTGAACAATTTTCTAATATTATTATTGATTTTTATATAGCTGACTAGAATTCGATGCTCTAGAAATCAAAGTTCTGAGAAATTTTATAATTTTTATACTTTTTTGAAGAAATTATAACTACACAAATTGAAAGTATTTCATAGATTTCCAGAATTTTTGGATAATATGTTATTTATCAAATTTAGTAGTATTTTCTGGTATTTTTATAAATTTCTAGTATGTTTATGGATCGCTCAATAGATTTCCAGAAATTGATGCCATTGTATTGAAACTTTCAACGATTTTGAGTATTTAAATTAATTTTGCAGAAAACAGTGTCTATTATACAGATTTTCAATACTTTTATTTCATGTTTTTTGAGTATTTATGCAATTAAAGAAATATTTGATTGTATAAGTTGCGTACATTGAATTGGATGTATTTTTATAGTTTTCTATACGAATTGTTAGAGTTATATGTTTTTGTGTAGAAATATTCTCTAGAATTCAATGCTTTATAAATTTGTAAGAAAACTGTGTCTACATAGTTTTTTATGTATTAAAAGATTTCTAGTATTTTTCGCATTTTTCTAGTATATACTACATAGATTTATAAGAATATCACATTTATATACCAGACTTTTCATGTTTTATTAGCTACTTGTTTTTTCATGCCTTTTTTTGAAATATTCAAAATATTTTGTGGCGTTTTCTAGAATTTTTATAGGTCTATAGTATAAATACGTATTGCTCTATACGCTTTTTAGAATTTGATGCTCTAGTAATCGAAATTTTATAAATCATAAGCATTTGTTGAAACTTTTCAGAAAACAGTTTTTTAATAAAATTCAATTACTATCAGTATTTTTTCAGAGTTTGTATGATTCAAAAGATTTTATAATACTTGCATATGGATTTTATACAGATTTCTAGAACTTGATGATCTGACATTCAAAGTTTTATAGATTTTCAGAATTTTTGTAGATTTCAATTTTTTTTAATTATTCACTGGATTGAAACAATTTTTCGAATTTATATTTTATACTGGATAATCCTACGTTTTGATAATCTTTACTTTTATACTAAACAGTAACTTTTTGTAGTTTTATATTAAAAAATAATTGATTTTATCAGAATTTCTGACGCGTTTTGAACCTCCAAAACCCCCTCTACCTACGCACCTGTTTATCTCTGAATCGAAAATTCAATTTCTCAAATTTAAATATATATGTTTTTTATCAATCTCTAAATGCGATTATAACTTAATTTTTTATTGTCTTACCATATTATTTTTGTAGTTTGATACGACCTTTAAATTGTGTACTGTCGAATGGAACTTTCAAAAACTAAAAATCAAAAAAACTTCGAATTGTAAAAGCATTTTTACAGTTTTTTTACAGTTTTTTTTCGTATTGAGCACTTCCTCAAAGTTTAAAAAGTTGTGATTTTGTTAGTAGATTGAGAGTCTCAAAATTTTCATTTTCAATAAATTTACCACAGTTTTAAACTATTTAAGTTTTGAGGGTTTGTACATTATAAATCTTTAGATACTGTCCAAAATGTCAAAATTGTACGTGCATAATTCAAAATGTCTAAACTTTTACATTTGTTGAAAACTGTAAAAACTGTTACAAGTCATTGAACTATTAAAAAATGAAAAAAAAACTATCACAAATTTTGAAAATGATGAAAATCTTTCAAAGTCTTCTAATGATGAATAAATTCAAAAAACTTGAAAAACTGTAAAAAACAAATAAACTGGGAAAACTTTAAAAATTCCTAAGCTATCGGAACTGTTTTAAATAATGGAAAACTTTCGAAACTTCGAAAATCGTCCAAAATGTTGCAAAAAATTTTCATCTGAATATTCCAATTATCATAATAAATATGCACAACAATTTTAGTATTTGCTCCTTGATAATTTCAATACGAATAAAAAAATTATGTTTCTATGGCTTAATTTTTCCTTAAAAATTTTAACCATCAATAATTCTTTTGATTCAACAAATTTTCAAATTCAAGAAAAGAAAAAAAACCTCTTATTGCTCGTTTGGTTTTTCCCCGCGCTTTTCCCGCGAGTGAATCACGTTCGCAATACCATGAGACGACCCGGAAAATTGCGGAAAATCCGGATCGCTAGCATTTTTTTTCGAATTTTTACACAAAGAAAAACTTCAGCTATCTAGGAAAAAATTACTTGAATTCTCCGAGGGAAATAACTTTTACTTTTTTTATGTTTCTGAGTATAATTTTTTAAAGATTTTCCTTTTACGTATTCAGAAATCAGATTATTTCAATATTCAATCAGTAATTATGTAAAGTTTGAAATATTTTAAATCACAAAATTTTTTTGGGAAAATTTGAAAAATTTGTCAAAGTTTTTATATTATTTTAAAAAATCACCACAAATTGATGTATATGTAAATATTTTTTTCGTCAAATTTCGGAACTGAGCGCGAGTTTCTCAAAAATTTTTCCATTTCCAAGTAGATTTTTTGATTTCCCTGAAAGGCCATCAAAATTATTATTATTCATAAATGAAAATAAAGTTTTTTTTTTTCAGAAAAACCCTTGAATCAAGTTAAAAATTCCACAAATTCTAATATTATAAGACAAACCATTCTTTAAACTTTTAGATTATAGAACCTAAATGGAATTTTTTCAAAAATCTATTTACTCATTTTGAAAGTAAAAATATACTATTAATATTTTCTCAAACAGGAGTCCAAAAAAATAAAGCGAAAATCGAGGAAAATTTTGTACTCCATATCAAAAAACTTTTTGACGTCACAATAGTAGGAAGACCAAAACATTTGAACAATTTTATCTTTTGTAGACGTATCGATAAGAGCATCTGCGGTGAAAACAAAATCTAAACGTGACTTGCTTTAATCTTACAATTAGATTTTTTCGAGAGGAATTTTCCAAGCTTTCTAGGCCTAGCTAAAAGTTTATAAAAAACTTTGCATGATTAATTTTTCACTTGACTAAGCAATGACGTGATTAAAAAAATTTTCTTGAGGGATGTTCTAATTGCATTTTCATTCAAAAATTATTCAGATACACTTTTTTTATTTCAAATTTCAAACTTGAATAGATACTGCAAATTTCGAGTAATTTTTTGTATATTTTCTGGTGTCAAAATTTTATTCGTTAAATTCAATTTCTGTGACTTTTAACTTTTAAAAAAATATTGTTTTAATATTTATTCCGTTTTTTCGAGATTTACTTTCTTTTTTCAATCATCAATCATTAAAATTCAACATCATTTTTTTATTTCTGAATTTGAACCTATGAAAAATTTCAGTTAGATTTCATTTATTGAAATTTAAAATTCTACATTTTACTATTCTCAGTAATAAACAACTATTTAAAACATCTGAAATATACAATCTCTTTATTTCATAGTTCGACATTATGATTTTTGAAATAAATAAA
Source organism: Platygaster robiniae (assembly GCA_028476575.1). NCBI lineage: Eukaryota > Metazoa > Arthropoda > Insecta > Hymenoptera > Platygastridae > Platygaster > Platygaster robiniae. The sequence goes on from CM052027.1 coordinate 20,044,195, forward strand.
TTCTACAGTTAAAAATAATAAATCTTCTTAATTCCAAAGTATACACTTTAATTTTTTCAATACATTTGTTTTATTTGTGTTATAACTTTTTTTCTCAAACTGTTAACTGCGTTTTCACTTGCTCGTTTAACTCGTACATTTTTAGCACCAACACATTTTTTACCAGTTTGGAAGTGTCAGGTTTTCATTAATTTTTTTTCTGACGACAATTGATGATAAACAGAGCTATTGACCTTCCTTGAACCTTTTTATTATCATGTTTTTAGATTTAAATGGCAATGATTTTAAATTCGTATTTATCTTTCATCTTTTTTTCGCTTTCAATTTGCTAAAGTTTTGTGATTGTAGATAAAATAGTCATATGATATTTTATGAATAGATTGTAAAATTATTTATATGTATACACAATGATCAGAATAATGTACAGTTCAATGAAACATATCAAAATAAAATTTCCAATTTATTTCATTATTTTTTTTTCAATCTGTTGATAAAAGTTTTAATTTAATATTCAATATTTAATTAAATCTAAATTATTGAAAATAATTTTTTTCCAACATCCTGAACCGTATCTATTGAGTTTGATTTTTAACAAATCTCAACAATTCTAAAAAAAACCCATAATCCCAACCCAACCCCAAAAATTCCAAAAAATCTAGAAAATCATTGAAATACAAGCTAATGATTCAAATAATTGAAAATTATTCATGGTATAGTTTATTTTATCATCACCCAGAGAAACTTACACAAACTTTCCAAATTGTAATGAATTTACATGAAAATACACATAAATGATTCCTGAATCATTCAAAATAATTTAACTCAAAACAATTTTTTTTCGAAACACTGTTTCCCTTATTTGTCTATAATTTTATCAGCATAAATGACAATGAGGATGAAACCACAAACCAATGACTTTAAATCATTAAAAATAATTTTATCCAATCATCCAGACTTTAATCTAGTTTATTTTAAAAAATTTTGCATTGTACGAAGATTGTCTAAAATTTTGAAGATATTAATGAAAATACAAAGTTCTCGAAATTTTGGGAAAGTAGAAAAATTTTTAAACGTTAGAAATTATTAAAAATTTGTATAATTCGAAAACTCAGGTAACTTATGTAGGTTGTGGAAAATCCACAAAATTTAGCATCCGTGCATAAATAGTAATATTCAAGAAATTTTGAAAAATAAAAAAAAATTAGTTTCGTACGAAGATTTTAACGCAAATCTTGAAGTTACCGAAGTTTCGGAGAATTGAAAAAAACATTGTAAACTTCAATAATTATTTACAAGTCTAAAAGTTTTCATAATATTTGTGATATTTCACAAATTTAGTAAAACTGCAATAACTGTGTAATATTCTTGCAGTTTTTGAAAATCTAAAAATGTTTTATCCTATAGTTTTGATAATTTCAAAAAGAGTCTCAAAATTCTAGTTTTGGAAAATTGTAAAAATTTTTAATCTCAAACTAATAGATAACAAAAATTACAAATATTTCTATAAATTCATAAAATGTTTACAAATTTTGTAGAATGTGGAAAATTTACAAAATTCAACAGATTTACAGAAATCGTAACATTCACAAAGTTTTTAAAAGTAAATTAATTGTCTATCGTACGAACGTTTCAATAAAAATGCAGAAGTTATCGAAATTTTGAAAACGTTAAAGAAAACATTGAAAACTTCAGAAATTATTAACAAGTCTAAATATTTGTAACACTTGGAAAATCTAGGTGATTTCTGTATATTGTGAAAATTTCAAAAATTTAGTATAACTGCAGTAACTGTGTAATTTTCTTGCAGTTTTTAAAAATCAAAAAATGTTTTATCCTCAATAATTGTGAGAATTTCAATGAGAGTCTCAAAATTCTAAAGTTTCGGAATATTGTAAAAATTTTTAATCTCAAACTTTGTCAATTGATAATAAAAATTACGCAAATCTCCATAAATTAATGACATGCTCATAAATTCTGTATATTGCGGAAAATTTACGAAATTCAACAGATTCACAGAAATGATAAAATTCCCAAATTTTTAAAAAGTAAATTAATTTTTATCGTACGAGGATTTCAATAAAAATGCAGAAGTTATCGATATTTTCAAAATTTGAAAAAAAAACATGGAAAACTTCAGAAGGCATTAACAATTCTCAATATTTGTAACATTCGTAAAATCTAGGTAAATTATTTTAATAATAACAAATTTCAAAAATTCAATAAACTGCAATACCTGAAATATTCTTCTCATTTTTAAACATCTAAAAATGTTTTATATCCGATAAAATAATTTACATTAATTTTCATAACTGAAATTCAAGAAAAGCTATATTCCCAGCTTCCAAAAATTCCAGAAAATCCACAGCAACATACAAACTACTGATCCCAAATCATCAAAAAAACATATAAAAATCACTCTTTCCCCTTTTCAATCCCAAAACCACCCTTAAAACTTCCCAAATCTCTCTAACCACAAAAAAAAGTGGAAAAAATCCCCTTAATTCACATAAAAAACGAACCTTGCTGAATCGTGACTGCACAATTCGGTCGTACTGATCCGCGGCCCTCAAACAAACTCGCGTTGTAAAAGCTTCCATTCGCGCAGGCAAAGGTGCGTGGCACACGCTGCTGGACATTTTTCCAAAAAAAATTTTCCAAAAAGCACGAAAACGTTGGCAGCAAATGGAAAAAAATAAATTACTGTTAATCCGACGCGTTTGGAGCGGGGAAAAAAAATAAATGCGTGCTCGCGATATGAAATGCTTGGCTCGACTGAACTGAAGCAGGCTTGAAGTTCAGTTCAGTCACTGAAGAAGTCGAAGCATCGAGCCAACCTCAATTTTCTCCCGGGGAGGCCGGTCGTGACGCAAAGAGCGCGCGCGCCGCGGATTTGTGAAACCGTTAGCAAACGGGCCTTTGACTTTTTATTTCTCTTATTTTATCGCGATTTCTTTTATCTCTCGTCTCGTTCGAACAAACGGGCAGAATTTCGGGTCGAAGATCTTGAACAGTGGAAAATTTTAGGGTCCTTTGGTCAAAATTTCCTTTTTTTTTTGGTTGAATATTTTGAGAATTGCTTGTATCTTGTTTTTTCCAAAATTAAATGTTAAAAAGACATGGGAAACTTCAGAAGTTATTAACGATTATAAAACAATTCTAAATATTTGTAGCATTTGGAGAATCTAGGTAAATTCTGTTCATTCTGAAAAATTTCGAAAATTCAATAAACTGCAATAACTGTGAAATATTTTTGCAGTTTTTAAAAATCAAAGAATTTTCGGTCCTCGATTGGTTTGAGAATTTCAATGAGAGTCTAGAAATTCTAAGGTTTGCAACATTGTAAAAATTGTTAATCCCAAAGTTTGTCAATAGATAAAAAAAATCACAACAATTTTCATAAATTAATGACTTGCTCATAAAGTCTGTATATTGTGGAAAATTTACAAAATTCAGCAGATTCACAGAAATCATAAAATTCACAACATTTTGAAAAGTTGATTTTTCAAATCTCTCGTCTCTTTTGAACAAACGGGGCAGAATTTCGGGTCGAAGATCTTGAACAGTGGAAAATTTTAGGGTCCTTTGGTCAAAATTTCCTTTTTTTTTTGGTTGAATATTTTGAGAATTGCTTGTATCTTGTTTTTTCCAAAATTAAATGTTAAAAAGACATGGGAAACTTCAGAAGTTATTAACGATTATAAAACAATTCTAAATATTTGTAGCATTTGGAGAATCTAGGTAAATTCTGTTCATTCTGAAAAATTTCGAAAATTCAATAAACTGCAATAACTGTGAAATATTTTTGCAGTTTTTAAAAATCAAAGAATTTTCGGTCCTCGATTGGTTTGAGAATTTCAATGAGAGTCTAGAAATTCTAAGGTTTGCAACATTGTAAAAATTGTTAATCCCAAAGTTTGTCAATAGATAAAAAAAATCACAACAATTTTCATAAATTAATGACTTGCTCATAAAGTCTGTATATTGTGGAAAATTTACAAAATTCAGCAGATTCACAGAAATCATAAAATTCACAACATTTTGAAAAGTTGATTTTTCAAATCTCTCGTCTCTTTTGAACAAACGGGGCAGAATTTCGGGTCGAAGATCTTGAACAGTGGAAAATTTTAGGGTCCTTTGGTCAAAATTTCCTTTTTTTTTTGGTTGAATATTTTGAGAATTGCTTGTATCTTGTTTTTTCCAAAATTAAATGTTAAAAAGACATGGGAAACTTCAGAAGTTATTAACGATTATAAAACAATTCTAAATATTTGTAGCATTTGGAGAATCTAGGTAAATTCTGTTCATTCTGAAAAATTTCGAAAATTCAATAAACTGCAATAACTGTGAAATATTTTTGCAGTTTTTAAAAATCAAAGAATTTTCGGTCCTCGATTGGTTTGAGAATTTCAATGAGAGTCTAGAAATTCTAAGGTTTGCAACATTGTAAAAATTGTTAATCTCAAAGATTGTCAATAGATCAAATCATCAAAAAAAAAAAAAAATAAATAAACAAACAAAAAGAACCTAAGAATCACAAGAAATCTAAAATTCAAGCATTTCATGAAATTTATGAAACGTTTTTTTTTGTTTTAGTTTTAAGTTATTGGAAAATTCCGATAAAATATGGATAAAAAATGAAGTATGTTGTACACACATTGGAAAACTAATCATTTTGGAAATACATTAATTAATGATAAAAACATTCAATAGATCAAATAAAAAAAAAAAAAAAAAAAAAAAAAAAAAAAAAAAAAAAAAAACAAATAAACAAACAAACAAAAAGAACCTAAGAATCACGGAAAATCTAAAATTCAAGAATTTAATGAAATTTTCATAAATCCAAGTTTCTTTTCTTTTGACGTTTAGTTTGGGAACACTTTTGAAACTTTTTTTTAAATTTTGATACATCGAAAATTTTTAATGAAAAATTTTGTTAACCTATTTACAAATGAATGATTTTTGGAATGTACGAATAACATTATATTTAAAAAAGAGAGAATAAAAAAACGTAGTATAAGAATCACAAGAAAAATTCATTAAACTTAAAAATCTACAGCAAAGTACGTAAAGGCTTATTGAAACACAAAAAATCAAAATAAATATCAAAAACTTCAAAAATGCTACAGAAACTTCAAAACAGTTGCTCACTAAACAATTTTCATTTTTATAACAACGTAAGTTTTTTCTAAAATTCAAGCATTTAATACAATTTTTAATACATATTCCTTTTTTTAATTTCTAGGTATAAGAACATTTTGTAAATCAATAAAAAAAAAAATAAAGAATTTTGTAGAAACATTGACAAGTGAATTATTATGGAAATACATTTGTGACAAAAACATTGTATACACATATCAAATTATAAAAAAAAAGCTGCAACACCTTACAAACTTTTGGGATTTTTTTTTTTCAAAATTAGTATGTATCATAAAATATTAACAATTCATGAAACAAAAAATACAAAATGTTAATTCGTCCAAAAGTGAATAATTTTCGTAAGACCTGAATGACATGTTAAAAATATTATTTCATTAAAAAAAAAAAAAAATGAGTATGTGAATCCATAAAAATACTTGAATCTACACGTACATCAAAAATGAAAACTAAAGAAATAAAACAATAGTTGCAAATTTGATCGTTTTAACAACAAAATTTTATTTTGAAAATCGAGCATTTTACGAAATTTTCATAAATTTAAGTTTTTCTTTGTAATTATGTATGAAATATATTTATAGAATTCATGGACCAAGAGATAAAAAATTTTGTATAACGTTGCGAAGTAAATTTATTTCATAAATGTTAAATAACGAAAATAACAAGCGTATCAAATTCTTACAAAGAAACCAAACGTGATGAACAAAAGAAAAATTCATGAAATAAAAAAAAAAATTACAACAAAGTACTAAAAGTCTGACTAAATTAAAAAAAAAATTGAAAAAATATTTAAAATCAAGCTAAACCACAGAGACTAAAAAAAGCCACTCACAAACTACTTTTTTTATAACAACATATTTTTTTTCCAGAACTCAAGTATTCTACAAAATTTTTAAGAATCCAAGTTTCACACCATATTGTAAATTCAGTGAAATTTCTGTAACGTATTTTTCTTAAATTTAAGAACATTAAAAATTTTGAGAATCACCATATTTCATCAATTTTCTGACTTCTTACTTCCTCCAAATTCCACAATCATACACAACATTCTATAAATAATATCACCCCAAAAAATTTCCATTAATAAACGTTATCTCGCGATAAAATTCTGCAATTGACACTGTGTACATAGGAAAAAAAAACCACGCAAATCTCCCGTCTCATCACGTGTATCTCAAAAAAAAGATGAGCACACTGACCGAAATTTCAAAAAAACTCAACATCAATTCATCAACCGTTTCACATACAAAACTCTGCTTCATCCTAAAAAGCAACAAGTTTTTCAATTTGTCGAATCGCGATCTAATTGAACTAAAAAAATGTCATAACGTCTTGATCAATTACCAGTTAATAGAATTTTCATCAATTTTTTTCAAAACCCACGTGTCGGAAAATTATAAAAATTCCGGACGTCACGAAATTTCCTCTTCAATATTCATCCTTTTCCTCGATTACTCTTGAAAAAGTTGATAAAAAAATGTAATCGCTAATCCTCCAGAATCGCGAGTAAAAGTGCAAATTTTTAAAAGCAGACTGGGAGTATAAATAATGAGATTATACCGATTTGAATATTGGACTGCGTTCATTCGAAACCGTCAATTACCAATTAACATTCTCCGAAACAACGTCAGACATAAATTATCGATATGCAAAAAGTTACATTAAATATTATCTTTCTCCACTACTGTTCATTAGGTCTGTCGAGTCAATGTTGAGAATCAAAGAATGTTTTTTAAAAACAAGATCCAAAAAAAGGAGGTCAAAGACACCAAAATAATGACCAATATTTCGTATATTACAAGGATTTTTTATGGAATATTAAATTATTGAGCCTGGAAGTTTTTGAAATTGGGAACGTTGATGATGCATTTATCTTGATTTTTCAAAAACCCATTCAACGCATCTTCGAACAACAAACAAAGCTTCGTGAAGAAATTCCGGATGCAGAAATGCTCGTCGAACGAGAACCGGTTCTCGCAATGATTTAATGACGTAGGCAGCTGTTTTCACAGGCTCATTCATTAAACACATTTTCGCGAAAAAAAGGCACCTCTTTATCGTAAATTGCCCCGTCAGCACGTACTCCGATCAAACAAGTCGCGAAATTAATGAACCCTCATTACCCGAAAATTCGCTCGCTGTTTCCAAAAATAAATACAGTCCAACCTCGTAAAATATGGAAACAAGCTCAAAGCGTTGGAAAATACGAGAACTAAAAGAGAGGAATTCCTGAAAATTCGAACCATGGAACTTCAGTTATAAACTTTGCTTTTTTTGGATAAATATTTTACGAGATTTTTCAATATAATACAATGGTTTTTAAACGGGATTTCATAATGTTGAATCTTTGACAATACCTATGTTACAAGACAGCGATTTTGAAATATTTCACAATTCGGAATTTAAAAGTTATACAACTTTTGGAATGCAGAGTTGTATATTTTTCAATGGATTTCAATTTTTGTGACTTTTAGTTGGTAACTGAGGTTTCATTTTTTTTTTTTTTCAATTATTTATACCACTTTGAGGATTATCTAATATTAATCGATATGGGTTTCTATAGAGCTTTCTGAAATGAAAGGAATCTAACTTCTAGAAAATGTATATGTTCCAATTGATTTTTGGGCAAATTTTAACCACAGAAATAAAAGGTACATTATAAATTTATATTATTTTTGTATGTATGGTATATTATTCATCAAATTTTGCAGCATTTTAATATATTCCTAATATTTATTATTATTTATTTGATGTTATCAGGCGCGTAGGCAGAGGGGGGTTTTGGGGGTTCAAACCCCTCCCGAAAGTAGGATGACATTACTATTGCATGTAAAAATAACAAAAATTATAACAGTAAACGAGGAAAATTTACATTAAAAAGAATAGCGCAGAGAAAATGAAATAAGTGTAAATTATAATTTATAGTACATTAAACAGGAAGTACATTTTTGATAATTATCAAAAAAGTGCCTACTGAAGTCTTGAGAAAATAACGAATGGTTTCATGTAAGTACTCAAAGTAAACAATATTCAGGATTCTCAGTTATACTAACATGAAAAATGCTATTATTTTGTCTCCAGAAGAATTTTTCCATAAAAACAATCTAATCATTAATAATGTTTGGTAAGGATGACGTAGTAAAGACAAATTTGAAAAATTGTTCCAATTTAGTGAAATCATACTATAGAAAATTTAGAATTTACGAAAATTTTGCAAATCTGCGAAAATTCGAACCCTGTAGCATTGAATCCTAGAAATCAACAATATAAATCCAGAAAATTACCAGAAAATCTTTCAAATCCTGAAAACTCTGTAGAATACTGGAAATTAAAGTAGGTATTTTGTGAAAGAATTTTCTAAAACATATGAAACAAAAAGTAACTTTGAATTCTAGAGCATGAAATTTCGAAAAACTTATATATTAATCGCTTCATTCTATATAAGTACTTGGAATCAATAAAAATACAAAAAAATTTGCAAAATCGTATAAATACTATAAAAATACGACAGCAGATACAAGAAACCTATAAACGCCAAAACTATACGTAGTTTATTCAAAAATCTAGAAAATTACTGAAAATCGGCTGAAATTTGATTTCTACAATATTAAATCCCAGAAATCAACATCCTTCTAGAAAATTGAAAAAAATACCTACGATCTCTAAAATACATACAAGAAAAAGCTACGAAATCCTATGCATACTAAAAAATACGGAAATAGAATACGAAAATATAGAAATTTATAAACCACAAAAAATCTGTATAACCGTAATTTTTCCAAAAATTTAATAAATTATTGAAAATCGATTTCAATTTGGATTCTAGAACATGGAATTCTAGAAATATATAGACGAATAACTGAAAATTGTCAAATATACTAAAAAATACTCCAGGTTCCGTCAATAATAAACATAAAACGTAAGAAATACTGGAACTTAATACCCAAAAAGTACGTAAATATAATAGTTTTTTAGGAAAATCATAAAACTTAGAGTTCTAGTGCATAGAATTCTAGAAACCTATAAAGAAATTCTAAAACATAGTAAAAAGTTTTTCAAGTGGTTTGAATACTCTAATGATACATACGAGAAAAATCCAAAAAATATTGGCAATCTGTGTGAAAAATACTGTTTTCTTCAAAATTATTTGAGGTACTCAAGCTCATAATCTTGAGTACTTCATGCATTGAAATTCGCAATACTATAGCATGAGATACTAATATTCCTTAAGATGCTATAAAATATTATAATATTTTATAAAAATATATACAGTACGAAAATTCTGGAAGTCACTAATATAATGAAAACCTTTTACGAATAATTTTTCAAAAAATCTAGAAATCTATAAAAAATTTGCAGAATTTTCGTTTCTAGACTATTCAATTCCAGAAAGCTATATAAAAATTCATGAGGTGTATTTGAAAATCCTTTGAGCGTAATTTCATGATAAAACAAAAAAATTCTGAATAATACTGAAAGTAATAAAAAAAAAAAAAAAAAAATGTGAATCTTAGTGACTTGCATTAAAATCACAAAAATCGTATCCTACTGTATTAAATACGAATATGAGAAATGCACTACTATGGACTCCAAAAGTTGTGTACTTAACTTAAATTCTAAAATCCGAAACATTGAAAAACCCCTCCCGAAATTTTTTTCTGGCTACGCCCCTGGATGTTATAGTACTGAAACATACAACGATTTTGAGGATTTAAATTGATTTTTCAGACCACGGTTTCTTCTATGAAGATTTTCAATACTTTTATTCCATATTTCTCTAGTATTTCTACAATTGAAAGTATATTTGATTATATAAATCGTATAAATTGATTTGGACGTATTTTTATTGTCTTCTATATGAATTTCCAGAATAGTTTCTGAAATTATAGATATACAATTTTTGTATTACATTAATGAATATGCTTCAGGACAGGAAGTTTTATAAATTTCTAGAAAAATTATATCTATATATTTTTTTATGTATTGAAAGATATCTACTGAACTTGTGAGCAAGTAACCTAGTTAACTATTAAACTGCTGAAACTGTAAAATAGTAAAATAGTAAAAAAGTGAAAAAGTCAAATAGTTAGCTAGCAAACTCGTCAACAAGTAAATTAGTTAATCAGGAAAGTAATAAACTTTTCAAATATGAAGTAGTAAACTAGTAAAAAAAACTAGTTAGTTAATAAACTAGTAATTTAGTAAGCTAGTAAATTAGTGAACTAAAAAACTTGTTAAGAAATAAATTAGTAAACTAGTAAACTGGTAAGCAAGTAAACAACTAAACTTTTTTTTCACATTTTTTTAGTATTACACATATAATATACGAAACCCTGGAGGATTTCTAAGTATTTTCATGGACTACTTATATTTTTGTAGATTGCCAAAGAGATTTAAAAAACTCGAGGCTTTAAAATGCGAATTTCGATCTATTCTCAGTAATTCCAAGAATTAATGATAAAATCACATTTATCTAGATTTTTCATGTTTTACATCGTTATTCTTTTTTGTATTTTTTGAATATTTAAAAGATTTTGTTAAGTGTTCCAGAATTTTCATAGATTTATAGTATATTTAGAATTTGATGCTCTAGAATCCTAAAATTTATATATCGCAGAGGCATTTGCCGAGATTTTGTAGAAAACAAACTCTTCATAGAATCCAACTAATTTCATTATTCTTTTTGAGTTTGTATGAATTGAAAGATTTTAAATACAATAATATGTAATTTATATAAATTTCTATAATTTGATGATCTAAGATTCAAAGTTTTGTAAATTTTTAGCATTTTCGTAGTTTTTTCTTCCTGATCATTCACTGGGTTGCAACAATTTTTCTGATTCATATTTTCTACGTTATCCAACGTTTTGATATTTTTCATTTTTCTATTAAATATACACTGCCAACGTTCGCATGCATTTATTTGTAATTTTTATTTATTGTTTATCTGTTACTTTTTTTATTTTTACATGAAATTGATTTACGAAATTGATACGTCATTTTGTTTAGAATGCATAGGAAAATTTTTGAAAACTGAGATTAGAGTATTTCATTTTTGAACGAAAATAATTCATGATCAAGACACATTCAAATTTGGTAATTTTGAACCCTGAAAATTTCATGAGTGGTAATATGCAAATCGAGATTTGCATATTTTTTCGCTGGAAATTTATAGGGTGAAATCTCAGAATTTGAAAATTGAAGAAATTTTCGAGACCGTAAATAACCTTTAATTATATAAAACTAACAAAGATATCAGAAATTTTGAATAATTCAATATATTCAGTGTAAATAATATAAGTTTCGAGAAAAAATTACAATAATTTTCAATCGATTATCAAAAAATTCAAATAAATTATGACAACGCCAGATTATAATTGAATTTCATAAAATTTTTCGAATTGAAACGAATTTTGAAAAAATTCTGTAGTATTTTAATGGAGCATAAAGTTTTTTTTTTATTTAAATGTACAATTGTTTTTCAAAGAATTTTCAAGCAAGTATTCCTTAGTTTTTTACTTAAAATTGTTCATTTTTTTAAAGGATTCAAGTAAGTTAATAAAATTTTACATGCGTGAGGATTTTTTTAAATATTTCGAAACTTTAACAAATACCCCCAAACTTTCAAAATTCCGGCTTTCACGAAGAGCTGCCAAATATTCCAACACAATAAAGAGCAATGAGAATTTTTTTTGGAATGATAAAAATTTCTTTTTCTAAAAAAGATAATATATTTTTCTAAAACTTATTAAAATACTTTAAAATGATAAATTCTGAATCATCCTTTTTTTCTTAAATCCTTTGTTATTTATAATTAACTACATTTGAAAACTAAAACACAAGATTAGAAAAAAGTTTTCATTTTAAGTACCTTCTCTAAATACTTACCCGAAATATTTGAAAAATTTTCTAATGAAATGGGTAATATGTGCAGAAAAAACAATTTCGCATCTTAAAGAAATATCAAATATTTTCGAATTTGTGAAAAATATACATATTTTATATTGTTGATTCGATAACCCAAATGTTCGACAAATTTTTCCATTAGAAGCTAATTAATAGAATGAATGATAATAAATGACAAGTAGTGAATAAATTTACAAGTCCATGCAGAGAAAAAATTTTTTTTATCGTACCATAATGTGAAATGCTTTAAAATTGAAATAAAATATAAATATTTTATTGCAGATTTTACGAGTCAAATATTTGACGAATTTTTCAATGAAATAATAAGTATTATTAACGTGATTGATTTAAAATCAATTATATGGTCAAAAATTCTCACGTGATCAAAAAGTTGGAAAAAAATTTCAAAAAACCAGGGCATTGTACCATACCATTTCCAAAACAAAAAAATTTTTTTCATACCCAACGAATTGCAATAATACCTGAAATAAATCTGACCAAATTTACTGGACTATTTAAATCGTCACTGGAAATCATTTTCGATTCAAGAGATGAATCACCCCGAATTTTTCTTATTTAGCGTTCACGACTCGAGCCATTGTTTTCTCTTTAATCATGAAAAATGATGATTTAGTAACGTTTTAAGGAGGCTTTGACGTCAGAGCCGATCGAGCTCGACCAATTTAAAACTCGTTCCGCGTTGAAAAAATGCCCGCCGGGTTTCGGAATTCATGATTTTGGACCTCGAGTTCTCGGTAGATTTCGATCTCTTTTTTGAGATTTCAAAAAAGTGCAAAATTATTATCATATCGAGTTATTTACCAAGGGAAAAAAATTGAGATTTGGTTGTTTGTGGGAAAGTTTTTCAATGTTGGTGTGAAGTTGGAGAGCATTTTTCGTATTTTTTGCTTTCAATAGTTGGTATAATGTTGGAACTATATTGCATTATTCATGAAGAGCTGAGTTACAGAAATCAGGAACATTTTAGAGCTGATAGTTGGAAATTTATAGGGTACAATCTCAGAATTTGAAAATAGGGGGATGAGGTTTTTTTTGGATTTTCTTTATCTTGCATGATTCGAGTTCCAAAGTAGAAACTGAAATCAAGAAGAAGAGTCTGACCAAAAAAATTTGTTGTATTTTTGAAATCCAAGCTCGGAGCTGAAAATATTTTTCCAAGTGTTGAAATGTAATTAATTTTATATAATCAATTAGTCATTTATTTTTATTTCTTTATTAAATTTTTGAGAAAGTTGAAGAATTTTTCGAGACTGAGAATAATGACGAATTATAACAAATTAACAATGATATTAGAAATTTTGAACAATTACAAAGAATTTCGATTCTAATATATTCAGTGAAGATAATGAAAATTTTAATAATTGAAAAACAATGCTCAATCGATTATTAAAAAAAATTCAAGTTAATTGAGACACTGCCAGAATATAATAATATTTCTAAAATTCGGTTGTATTGAAATTAAAAATAATATTTTTTAATCAAAAGCTACAATTGTTTTCAAAGAATTCTCAAAGTTTTTTACATACAATTTTTCGTTTTTTTTTAAAATTCAAGTTAATAAAAATTTACATATTTGAGGATTTGTTTAAATACTTCGAAAATATAACCAATACACCTAAATTGTCGAAATTCCAGTTTTCACGAAGAACTGCCAAATATTCCAACACAATAAAGAATAATGAGAATTTTTTGTTGGATAGTAAAAACTTCTTTTTCTCTAAAGATAAAACATTTTTCTCAAAATTACTGAAATACTGTAATAAATTTTGAATCGTACTATTTTTTCTTACCGATCCTTTATTATTTATAATTAACTGGATTTGACAGTTTGGAATTTCAAATGTAAAAAGTAAAAACACAAGATTAGAAAATTAAAAGAATCATACTTGAAAAGTTCTTATTTTAGGTACTCTGAATTTCAAAAAGTTTAATATTGCAAAATAAGAAATTTTAATCATACCTTTTAATTAATATTCAAATAATTAAGAAAATTTTCTAGATCAGGTTATAAAAAAATTCAAGTGAATTAGAGCAATTCCAGAATATGATTGATTTTCTCAAAATTTCTTGAATTAAAGAATTTTACGAATTTCAGTATAGTAAGTATTTGGATGAAAAATAAAGTATTTTTGATAGAATTTTTAATTACTTTGAACAATTTTTCAGCCAAATTTCGTAAAGTTTTGTAATTCGAATCGCTCGTTTTTAAAACAATTCAAATACGTTGTAAAAATTTCCTTATGCTTAAAAATTTTTTTGAATATTTCAACAGTATAACATAACTAATATTCTTAAATTTGTGAAATTCAAGTCCTCATGAAGAGCTCTCAAATATTCCAACAAAATAAATGATAATAAGGATTTTTCGTGTCGTACTCAAAATTTTCGTTATGACAATTCAAATTCTTATTCTAAAAATTACGAAAAAAATGGACAGTGCTAATTGTTGAATCGTACCATTTTTTCATACAAATCCCTTATTTTTTTTAATTAACTAGATGTAGGAACTTGAAGTTTAAAATTTTACAAAATTCAAATGTTAAAAAGTAAAATTTGATGAATTTCAAACATAAAAGAGTAAAATTACAAGATTATTAAAATTGAGAAATCACATTTGAAAAGTTTCATTTCAAATATTGAAAAGTTGACTATTAAAGAATGTACAATTTCAATTACGCGGAACAGCATATTTTCAAAATCAGATTATGAAGTGATACAATTTTTCAGAAGAGGGAGAAGAGAATAAAAAATATTCATCAATTATTTCAACGAAATTTCCCATACTTTCAATTTGATGTGATTAGACATATTTTGAAGATTTTTCAAATATTTCGAGAATATAACTAATACTCCCAAATTTGCAAAATTCACAAAAATTTCTAGCTTTCACGAAGAGCTCTTAAATATTCCAACAAAATGAAGAATGATTGGTATTTTTGTAAGATACTGAAAATTTGAGTTTTGACAAGACAAAGAATTTTTTTTTCAAATATTTAAATACTGGATAATCCTTATTTTCTGAATCATTCAATTTATTATAAAAATCCTTTTTTGTTTAGAATGAACTAGATGTTGGATTCTTGAATTATATGATTTTCAAACATTAAAAAGTAAAATTACAAGATTAAAAAAATTAGGGAACCACATTTGAAAATATTTCTTTCAAATTTCGAAAAGTTTACCATTAAAACTGAGTAATATCGATTACTTGGTACAGCATGTTTTCAATAATCATAAAATTACTATGGAATGCTAATTTTGAATGGTATTATTTTTTATATAAATCTTTTAATATTTACACCAGACTTGATGCAGGAAGTTGGAACTTCAAATTCCACGAATTACAAATATTAAAAAGTAAAGTTACAAGATTAAAAAAAAAAAAAAAAAAAAAAAAAATTGTATTACAACTAATACGTACTCCAAAATTAGCAAAATTCACAAAAATTTCTAGCTTTTACGAAGAGCTTTCAAATATTCCAACAAAATGAAGAATGATTACAATTTTTGTAGGATACTAAATATTTGAGTTTCGACAAGACAAAACATTATTTTTAAAAATTATAAAATTGCTAGGGAACGCTAATTTTGAATGGTGTTATTTTTTTCATAAATCTTTTAATATTTATGACAAACTAGATGTAGGAATTTGGAACTTCAAATTCTACGAATTACGAATAATAAAAAGTAAACTTACAAGATTAAAAAAATTGAGGAAGCACTTTTGAAAAGTTTTGTTTCAAATGTCGAAAAATTGCCTGTTAAAAAATGAAAACTTTCGATTACTTGATACAGCATATTTTCAAAATTAAATTCTGAAGTGATACAATTTTTCAGAAAAGGAAGAATAGAATTAAAAATATTCATAAATTATTTCAACGAAATTTCCCATGTTTTCAAGCTGATGTGATTAGACATATTTTGAAGATTCTTTCAAATATTTCGAGAATATAACGAATACTTCCAAATTTGCAAAATTCACAAAAATTTGAACTTTCAGTAAGAGCTCTCAAATATTCCAACAAAATGGAGAATGAGTACGATTTATGTAGGGTACTGAAAATTTGAGTTTCGACAAGACAAAACATTTTCTTTTTAATTATTAAAATACTGAACAATCCTAATTTTCTGAATCATTAAATTTATTATAAAATTCCTTTTTTGTTCAGAATTAACTAGATGTTGTAACTTGAATTCTTGAATTTGATGAATTTCAAACATAAAAGAGTAAACTTACAAGATTCAAAAAATTGAGGAACTACATTTGAAAAGTTTAATTTTAAATTTTAAAAAGTTTACCATTAAAAATGAGTAATATCAATTACTCGAAACAGCATTTTTCAAAATCAGACTCTGAAGTGATACAATTTTCCAGAAAAGAAAGACTCGAATTAAAAATATCCACAAATTATTTTAACAAAATTTCCTATACTTCAAGGTTGACGTGATGAGACATATTTTGAACGTAACAAAAAAAAAGTTCGTTATAAATAAATTCTTAACATCTATAATCCTCAATTTCAATAACCCAAAAATGGCAATCATCCTAAAAACAGAAACCTGAAAATCCCAAAATTCTATAATCCATGATAAAAAATATAAAAACCCACAGAAATTAAAAATGTGCAACCCCATTCACAAATCGTCAAAAATCAAAAACTCGAAAATCCCAAAGAAAAAACATTTTCTACTATACCCTTCCCAACAAATTTTCCTGCCTACACCCATGCATCAAAATCCAATAATATTATCTAAAAATCAAGTTTTCACCCCTACAAAACGATTTGATCGATTGAAATTCTGTTCTGGGTGCCCTGCTAGACAGGCATCGCTGAAGAGTGGGGATTCGTACTTCACGCCCCGGCATGTGCTAATACAAAACGATTTACTGTAAAAATATTCTTTCCCTACCTTGGATCTTTGTCGTTTCTCGACGTACTCAAAATTTGCAAAACGCTCTGTACCATTTTCACTGTCTCTTTTTCGCTCTCAGTTTCAATGGACGTCGAGAGCGTGAGTTTTCCAAGAGCTTCCTGCAGGCATTGCGGAAAGCCTGCGCTGCGGATCGTTAATTTTCCTTTCTGATTGTTACTTATCAGTGACCATAAAGCGGAGCTGACTATTCCAATTTCAGGCACGGCATTATTTTTTATCGTCGTGCGCAGAAGGTCTATGAAGTCGACTGAAAAAAAGTTTATCGATACCGAGAATTTATGATAGCCTCTACTTTTTCCAAGCCAAAAATCCCCACATCCAAAAACTTTAAAAATGAATAATGAATAATGGAACAATAAAAATTTTACTTTGCCCCAGGGAATCGATGACATTATAAAAAACTGAGGAGATTATTCACAAAATCGCGAAGATGATAATTCTGACAAAGAATAATAATTCGATCCTGACCTTTTAATTTTATCATCATTGTGATCTTTATTAATGATCTATTTTGAGAGGCGAAAGAAACTATGGATGCTTACCTGAGGAAAGAAGTCGCGCCCTGTTCGCGACGTTGAACGAAAGGTTCCTGAGAACCGACAATGCCAAAATCCTGGTCGTGATCGCCGGGCATTTCGCCAGGTTGATTAAAGCGTCCAATCCCTCGTTAAACTGAAATAATTGTCAACAACACGATTTATTGCGTCAAAGTAATACATGGACATTTTCGTCGATTACCTTTGGTACGCTTATTTGTCCTTCTTCGTAGTAAGTGAAATCCATTAAAAATTCAAGACAGTATATGTCGATGGTCGGCCATGGGTGACTCCTTTTGGTATATAATGGATTTATTTTCGCGAAGAATTGCAAAAGATTGCTCTGAAAAAGGAGTGGAAATTCAAAGGGTGAAAAGTGAAACTTCTGTAGACATTGGTAACTTTGGTTTCTGGTTTGCAACAATCTTGTAAGATTTGTTTTTCTTGAGAGTATGAGGTTCTAATATTTGTTGCGAAATTTCAATTTTTTTAAATTTTCCAGTTTTTTCAAAAATTTTGGATTTATTCAACTTAAAAATACTGTTCTTTTTTTTCAAATTTGACTTAACAAGTTTAAAATTTAGGAAAGATAGGAATTTTCGTTTGTCAATTTGAGTTTCGACAAGGCAAAACATTTTCTTTTTAATTATGAAAATACTGAACAATCGTAATTTTCTGAATCATTCATGAAAAGTTTCATTTCAAATATTGAAAAGTTCACTATTAAAAAAGGAATAATTCCCATTACTCGAAACAGCATATTTTTAAAATCAGTAAACTTCTTTTAAACTTCTGTAGACATTGATAACTTTGGTTTCTGTTTTGCAAAAATCTTGCAAGATGTGTTTTTCTTGAGAGTATGAGGTTCTAATATTTGTTGCGAAATTTCAATTTTTTTACATTTACCAGTTTCAACAATTTTTGATTTATTTAACTTGAAAATACTTTCAAATTTGACTTAACAAGTTCAAAATTTAGGAAAGATAGGAATTTTTGTTTGTCAATTTGAGTTTCGACAAGGCAAAACATTTTCTTTTTAATTATTAAAATACTGAACAATCCTAATTTTCTGAATCATTCAATTAATTATAAAAATCCTCTTTTGTTTAGAATGAACTAGATGTTGGAGCTGGAATTCTGGAATTTGATGAATTTCAAACATAAAAGAGTAAAATTACAAGATTAAAAAAATTGAGGAACCACATTTGAAAAGTTAGGTATCAAATTTCAAAAAACTGCCTGTTGAAAAATTTCAATTGCTTGATACGGCATATTTTCAAAATTAGATACTGAAGCGTTACAATTTTTCAGAAAGGAAAGAATATAATAAAAAATATTCAAAAAAATTTCCCATACTTCAGGTTGATCTGATTAGACACATTTTGAAGATTCTTTCGAATATTTCGAAAATATAACTAATACTCCCAAATTTGAAAAATTCACAAAAATTTGAACTTTCAGTAAGAGCTCTCAAATATTCCAACAAAATGAAGAATGATTAGTATTTTTGTAAGATACTAAAAATTTGAGTTTTGACAAGACAAAGCATTTTTTTTTAATATTTAAATACTGGACAATCCTTATTTTCTGAATCATTCAATTTACTATAAAAATCCTTTTTTGTTTAGAATGAACTAGATGTTGGAACTCAGATTCTCGAATTATATGATTTTTAAACATTGAAAAGTAAAATTACAAGATTACAAAAATTTAGGAGCCACATTTTAAAAGTGTCATTTCAAATATTGTAAAGTTCACTTTAAAAAAAGGAATAATTCCCATTACTCGAAACAGCATATTTTTAAAATCAGTAAACTTCTGTAAACTTCTGTAGACATTGATATTTTTAGTCTTTTTCATTTTTTTAGAATTATTAAAATTTACTTGCGTTTGTTTTTCAGAAAACAGTATCCTTATACTTGTGGTATGTTTTCAATGTTCACAAATTTTATTAAATTTTCTAGTATTTTGATGGATTTCTGTATAGAATTTTAGATTGAATTTTTTAAAGAATTTCACTATTAACGTAAACTTTTTAGAAAAAAAATATCCATATGGAATTTCAGTGTTTCAGAAATTCCTATTATTTTCAGTCTTTTTCATTTTTTCAGAATTTATAAAATTTCGTACTATCTTCTACCACTGATCTAGTTTTTGTATTTTTATCTTGATTGCTCTGTAAATTTATAAAATCTGATGCTCGAAATTTCAATTAGTATTTCACAGAATTCTAGTCAAGCATAATATTTCATAATTTTTTAACGTTTATAAAAATAGTTTAACTTTCCTATATTTTCATGAAATCTTACACAAATTTTTAGAATTTTAAGTTCTACATTTTTCAGGTAAATACATTGATCATCAAGATAATTTCATCTTCATACATTTCGTATTTTAATTAATTTCCTATATTCTTCATATTTCTCAGCACTCGTAACATTTTCTACGATTTCTAGTAGATTTTTAGGATTCAATGCTCACAAGCAGGAGGACAAAATAAATACACTACTCTCTAACATCAAAAATTAAAAATCCCATCATTCCTGGATTAGAATGGTCATAAATAAATCATCTAAAAAACGTTGTCATCATCGTTACATCATCGAGTTTTCAAATTTCCAATTTTTGATGCCAGAACCCCCAAATTATAAACAACACAATCGAGGTTCGATTTTTATCTTTTACCTTGGAAACGGCCACTCGGCATTCGTGATTGTGAATGGCATTGCAAAGAACGTGGAATGAAAATTTCAGCACTTCGTCTTGATAAAAAACACTCGCTTTTTCGATTTTTTCTTTGACCACGTGAACCAAGGCGTGCACCAAAGCGACTGTATTCGGACTTTTTCTGAGACCCATGCCAGCCAATGTCGAAGTGAGCATCAGTGTTTGACTAGCTGTCAATTTCAGGATTTTGAAAATGAAATCTGTACTTTTTACCATTATCAAAATCCCATTTACAAAATTTATTTTCCAACTTGTTTTTTTCTTTCAACCAAAATTTTACATGAATTCAATTATATTTCAGCATAAAACTGAGTTACAATTTGAGGCATGTTTTATTGACGCAAAAAAATATTTTTTTTTGTGGAGAGTCTATAATTTCTGTAAATAAAAACTGTCTTAATTATTATTAAAAAATTACCTTCTTCGCAGGATGTCGTAAAAGTTGCCAGCAGTTTTAAGCATGAAACCAAAGCATTTTTGTTCAAAAGTATCCATTTCCAAAGTTTGTGCAAAGCATCAGATAAACCAGCTCGAGCCAAAATTTCTTTCACTTCTGAATTTTCGTACATGAAATTCATGAGAAGTACGAAAATTGATTTCATATCGAGAAACACAGGATCGCACTGAAAAATAAAACACAAAATTTTTCCTTTATAAATTTTCCTACATTTTTCAATCTTATTTAGAAGATGCATTTTTTAATTTAATTAATCACTACTTTCTAACTTTCTTAATACTTCATTTAGACTATCTAAAAAATGAATAGATACAAAATTCAAATTCTTTTTTTTTCCCAGTTCAAAAAATTATCAGATATGAATTTCGAACAAAAATAAATTACCGATCCCAAATTCGTTAATTAATAGTCATTAGAAGCTATTGAGAAAAAGTATTGAAAAAAAAGCATAAGCACTGTGCTTACTTTGTCCAATATCTGACAGATAATCTAACAGAACTTGAAAAAGGTAAAATATTTGACATTCGTAAAAAAAGAATTGATGAAGTTTTACCTTGAAATCGCTGTCACTATTGACGTCATTCACGAAATGTTTCAACTGATAAAATCTGTCGGTGAAATTTGTATACGAAGTGAAATCTTTGAACGCGAGAAAAAAAAAGATGACTTGTGTTATGGAAAATTACATTTACTTCGTAGCGTTTTACTTGAAATTAGAGAAACTTGAATTCATAAAAAATGTTGATAATTTAGAAGAATTTTAACTGTCCAATTTTTATTTAAGAATTCATCTAGTGCAATAAAAATTTCTGAAATGACCTATTTTTCTCAATTACTCAAATTCCCGAAATCACCAAAACTTCTTATTGTTTCTGTAATTTTCAAGAAAATTACTTGAAAAGACTGTAAAATCTATTCATGAAATAATTATTTTGTGAGAAATTACAATTTCAAAACAATGGAACAAGAAAATCCTAACATTCTCATACTAAATACATTCGTTTTTATTATTTTTATCATTTTTTAGTTCCTTTCAAAATTTTGTCTTAAAACACGATAATTCCTACAAAGAATGATTAACAATTTTCCTAAATTTCTGATTCAAACCTTACACTAAAAATATATAACAGTTATAAAATTCACAAATATCATTATGCTCATTCATAATATAATAAAAATAAAAAAATAACAAATCTTGCTAATAAAAATGTGAAATCATAAAAATTATGACTCATACAACTTCAAAACTTCTCTAGAAACATTTTTTCAATAAACTCACCTTTTTCTCATTTTCCGTCAAACGACTGAAACACTCAAACGGTTTCTGGCTCAACTTCAAAAACATATTCTTGAGAAAAAAAACAAAAGTATCCGGCAACTTTTCCCCAATGGCCAGATTCTTCGCCTCAACAGAAACGCACAACAAATTCGCCAACGCCGCATTCACGAGATCCTTGTCCTTCAACCGTGCTTCGTTTTTCTTCGACTTTGCATAACTGTGAGCAATAAACAATCGCAACAAAATTTTGCACATCTGAGCTCCAAGGAAACGATTTTCCCCGCATTTTTCCGAGGAATTTTCCATTTTTTCTTTCCTTCTTCGACTAATTGTCTGGGATTCCTTCACAGAAAGTTTGTTCGCTCTTGAAACGAGTTCCCCAAGATTCAGGTCTTCATTGGAGGAAACGACATCGATTTTTTTATTGTCAAGGATGGTTTGGAAAATTTCTGTGCCATGTTGCATTTCCTGGGATAGGAGGAAAGCGAAGAATCCAATTGCGGATTTCCGGAGCTCGGAATCGGAATTTAAAATTGCTTCGTGGATGGAGAGAAGAATTTTTTCAGGATCGAGACGTTGGAGGACGGTTTGGATGGCTTCGAAATGTTGGTTGTTGGTCAGTGAGAGCATCGACAGCAAATTGTAAAGATCGGTCCAGAGCTTGTTGCGGTGGTATTGGAGATTGTGGTCGTAAGTGACTGGTAACAAAAAAGTTAAATTCAATATCAACTTCCTCATGTATATTATAATTATAAATTGTATAAACAAAATCATAACTTCTTTCATTTCATCAATTTTTAAATGAGTTTTTTTAATTATATGGAATATAAAACTGAATTATATTGAATTAATATGTAAAATTATATGAAAATATTTTTGAATGCAGTAGAAGAATAAAAAGAAAATTTGGACATGATAAAAAATTTTTTATTAATTGAAACGTGATTGAAAAAATACACTTTTTCAAGATTTTTCAAAATTAAAAAGTAAATGGCAGATTTATTCAGAAATCTTGAATATTAAACAGAAATTCAATTTCACGAAATTTCCTGTTTTAAGAATTTCTCTTTGTCTGATAAATTTTTGAGAAGATATATAGAATTTGAGTGTTTGGGAGATTCCTATTATTTTTAGACTGTTTTATACTTTAATAATATTGAAATAGGTTCTTCATAGATTTTGTACTTTTGAAAAATTTGATACAGATTTCTAGAATTCGTTGCTGCAGAATCTAAAGTATTAGAGATTATTGGTATTACAATTTCAGAAAATAGTAATTATATAGAATTTAAGCCTTTCACAGATTTCTTAAATTTCTAGTGCATTTTGTAATTTTTTAACTTTCCTTGAGTGTTATTGAAACGTTGTGTACTTTAATAGATTTCTGTGTACGTAAATTTTCAAAATTTGATGCTGTGATTAGGTTTGAAGATTTTTATTTTTCTTGTTATTACTTGATTAAATTATATCTCTATAGAATTGCAATGTTTTATACAGTCTGGTTATTTTCAGTCTTTTTAATTTATTTAGGATTATTACAATTTAATTAAATTTTCTGGGTTCTTACTTGCTATTTTGCATTTTAAAAAATTTCACATGGATTCGTAAAATCTTTTGCTCTAGAATCTGAAATTTTAGGGATAGTTAGTATTTCAATGAATTTTCCAGAAAACAGTATCTTTGATTTCAAGTTTGTCACAGATTTCTGAAACTTTAAGTACATTTCGTATTTTTTCACTATTCATTAATTTCATTGAGTTTCCTAGTATTTTGATGGATTTCTAGGTAAGTAAATTTTCAAAATTTGATGCTAAAGGATTAAATTTTCTAAGATTTTTATTTTTCTCGTTATTTTTTTATGAAATTAAATCACTATAGAATTTCAGTGTTTTAGACATCCTGATTATTTCTGGTCTTTTTCATTCTTTTATGATTATTAAAATTCAATCGAATTTTCTTGGTTTTTATTTAATATTTTGCTTTTTTATTAATTTTTTTCTGAATTCTTAGAATTTGTTGCTCTAGAATTTAAAATTTGTCGGATGATTAGTACTTAAATAAATTTTTCGAAAAACAGTTATTTCCATAAATTTTTTAGAACACATCTATACGGAACTTCAGTATTTTTGGAATTCCTATTATCTTTAGTTTCTCTCATATTTTTCAGCACTTCTGAAATTTTGTGGTTTTCTTCCAGATTTTTAAAATTGTTATGATCGTTATGAATAACTATATATTTCAAGAATTGGATCTTCGAAACTCAAAATTTCAAAAATTCTTAGTATTTCGAACGTTTTTTTTTCAAAATTCAGTTCTTTAATGGATTTATACACTATTTCAAAATTTTCCGAAATTAAAGAGTAAATGCCGGAAATTTTGAATATTCAACAGAAATTCAATTTCACGAAATTTCCTGCTAAAAGATTCAATTTCTCCAAGTGCTTTATTCAATACCTGAAAAACCAGATTTTTCAATCTTGGTACTAATCATAAATTTGTTTACTGAAAAAAAATTTAGCAAGTACTGCCTTCATTACATCAAGTTAACTTTATTCCAAATTACAATAACTCAACTTTCAGGCTACCAAAATTCAATAAAAGAAGAAAACTCAGTGGAATAATTTGAAAAAATTATCTGATAAAAACTCTGATTGATCATCATTGATTGCGATCGGGATATAAATCACGACGAAAATGATCCTTGAATGACAAACAGAGTATTTCAAAAAAATAATGGGCAAATATCATGATAGGAATCCATGATAGGAATCATAATGAAATCTGATAAAAATGATAAAAAACTGAAATTAAACAACAGAAAATTAACAAATCAAATTTATTTATGGGTATCTAAAAGTAGAGAGTAAAGAAATTTCGATCCTTAAGACAATTAAAATTTTTATGAATCTGTATCATGGTTTAGAATTGGAACCTTTGGCAGCATGGAAAATTTTTTTGATGTAATTCAAAAAAATAAACCATATTGCAATGTTGCTTATATAAAATTACTTCTAATGATAACTCAAAATAATGAAACATTAAAAAAAAACATTATTGAATTAAAAATTCATAAATTAGTTTGAAGGAATTAATTTTTTTTTTCCCAGTTGTACTGAAATTATTTTAAAAAACTGATTCAAAAAAAGCTCAATTTATATTTTTCTGAAATTCTCTCCCCCCCCCCTTTTTTATATCATTTGAATAAATACTTACTATACATTCCTCCATCCAAAAACGAAAAAAGCAGATAAAGTACATCCGGTGAAAATGAAATTGTAGACGCGAATTTCTGGTTTTGAACAATGCAACTCGTCAGCACCGAACAAAGACCACTGTTCATCTTCAAAATGTCGCAATAATTTTGAAGTTCTTTCGAATCACTTATATTCTTGGGAATGCTGTTGAAAGAACTGCGAAAAAGAAACAAAAAAAAATTTCCCATCAATAAAATATCCACGTGTTACAAAAAAAAAACAAGAGAAAAATTACATAACAATTTTTTTAAATAAAAAAAATAAGTTACATTGCAAACATTAGGTAACAGTCAACATTTGTTATTGATCGATTTGAGCTAGAGTTTTTGTACCGAAATCTAAATATGTCGTTTCATCTCAAGTGTCATTAGTCACACAAAAATTCATTAATCATTTTGTGTGTATATCCAATTTATCGCGATCTCATGCTCTTTTTTAATCATGGATTAAAGTCAAGGGCGTCGCAATAAACTTTTACATGGAGGGGCAAATTTTAATGTCCAGGGGGTCAATATTTATATTTATTTTAATATGTCGATAAATTTATATTGTTGTATCATAACGTCTTATATATCTATTTGCAAGCTCAAGTTTTCATTTTTTATGATATGTTACTTGCTATCAAAAATAACAATATTTCATTTCATTCATAACGTCTCTCTCAGTACTTATTTTTCTGTATCTATATCATTAAAATTGAAGTTTTGTCTAGTATTGTGGGAATTTACTACAATTATTTCTAGTTTAATAATTTTTTATTATTTTAATAGATTTTTGAGAAAATCACATTTGCATACATTATTTAAGGTGTTTCATACTCTGGATTCTCTTTTTGAGGTATATATATATATCACTGATTATGAGTGATGCGTAGTATTTTTATGATTTTTGTATATAATATAGTTTATGAAATTTGTAAAGGTTTTCTTGTTTTTTTCTTTTTATACATTATTAAATTCTATAATCTCAACCAAGAGTATTCATATTTCTAGCATTTTTGTAGATTGTCATGTAGGTTTACAGAGTTTAAGGATATAGAATTCCAAGTTTATTAGATTTTCAGTATTATAAAAAATTTGCCAGAAAAATTTGTTTCCAAAGATAATTGATCTTTCATATGTATCGTATTTTTCAGTATATTTACATTTTGGACTATTTTCTTTCATTTTTATGGATTTTTATGGAGACGTATAGAATTGAATGCTTTAGGATTCAAATTTTTTTAGATATTTATTAATTTCATAGTTATTTAAAGAAATGATCTCTAAATGGATTTTCAGTACTTTATTAATTTTCAGTATTTTTTATATATTATTTTAATATTTACGAAATTTATAAAGATTTTCAAGCTTTCAAATACATATTGTATTTATAAGTTTCAATGTATATTTTTATAATTTTTTGCATCAGTATCTGAAATTTTAATGATTGTTAGTAATTAAATAAAATTTCCAGAAAACAGTATATTCATGGATATCAAGTATCCCACCGATTTTTTTATCAATTTTCAGTATTTCAATTGATTCTTTCATAAATTTCTAGAATTCGATGCTCTACGATTGAAAGTTTTCAAGGTTTCTCTTTTTCTAATAAATTT
This sequence comes from Platygaster robiniae, assembly GCA_028476575.1. Classification (NCBI taxonomy): domain Eukaryota; kingdom Metazoa; phylum Arthropoda; class Insecta; order Hymenoptera; family Platygastridae; genus Platygaster; species Platygaster robiniae. Next base: position 20,071,061 of record CM052027.1, read on the forward strand.
TTGAGAAGATAATATAGAATTTTAGTGTTTTAGAGATTCCCATTATTTTTATTTTTGTAATATTGAAATTTAGACTTTGCACTTTTAAAAATTTCAATACAGATTTCCAGAATTCGTTGCTGTAAAATTTAGCATTTTAGAGATTAAGAGTATGTTAATACATTTTTCAGAAAACAGTAACTATATATATTACAAATCTTTCACAGATTTCTGTAATTTCTAGTGCGTTTTGTATTTTTTCAATATTCATGAATGTTATTCAATCGTCTTGCATTTTGATGGATTTCTATGTATAAGTTAATTTCCAAAATTCGATGCTATAGGATTTTGAAAATTTCTATTTGTCTGGCAATTTTTTAATATATTAATGTCTCTTTGTTATTTCAGTGTTTTAAACATTCTGATTATATTGGTCTTTTTCATTCTTTTAGGATCATTAAAATGTAATTGAATTTTCTATTATAATTGATATTTTGTATTTTTGAAAATTTCAATATGGATATCGATATTCAAAATTTGTTGCTCTAGACTTTAAAATTTGAGGTATTATTAGTATTTTAATCAATCTTTCTGAAAGCAGTATCTTTGATTTCAAGTTTTCCACAAATTTCTGGAATTTAAATTACGTTTTGTATTTTTTCAATATTTATTTATTTTATTGAGTTTTCTAGAACTTTGATGGATTTCTATGTAAGTCAATTTTCAATATTTGATGCTTTAGGATTAGGCTTTAGAGATTTCTTTTTTTCTTGTAATTTTTTCATATATTAATGTCTCTATATAATTTCTGTGTTTGAGACTCTATGATTATTTTTAGTCTTATTCATTCTTTGAGGATTATTACAATTTAATTAAATTTAAATTCGCTTGGTTGTAAAATGATATGATTTGTATTTTTTAAGAATTTCAATATGGATTCATAGAATTCGTTGCTCTAGAATCTAAAATTTAAAGGGTGGTTAGTATTTCAATAAATTTTTTATAAAATAATAACTAAATAGATTTCAAATCTTCTACACATTTTTGAAACTTCTACTACATATGGTATTTTTTCAATATTCACAAATTTTATTGAATCGTCTTCTATTTTGATGGATTTCTGTGTAAGCAAATTTTCAAAATTTGATGCTATCTGATTAAATTGTCAATGATTGTTATTTTTCCTATTTTAGATAAAATTATATCTTAACAGAATTTCAGTCTATGAAACATTCTGATAACTTTGAGCCTTTTTCATTCTTTTGGGATTATCGAAATTCAGTTGGATTTTCTTGGTATTTATTTTATATTTTGCATTTTTAAAAATATCAATAAATATGGATGAATAGAATTTGTTCCTTTAGAATCTAAAATTTTTGGGATTATAATTATTTTAATTATCCAAAAAAAAAAAAAAAAAAATATCTTTATGGATTTCAAGTTTTTCACAGATTTCTGAAACACTGTGACACAGTGTAAATTTGGTATTTTTCCAATTTTCATTAATTTTATTCAATTTTCTAGTATTTTGATGGATTTGTATATATATTATCGAAATTGGATGCTCCATGATTAAACTTTTTGAAGCTTTCGATAATTTCCATAAATTTTTAGGATTCCTACTATTTTCATTCATTTTCATATTTTTCAGCATTTATGAAGTTCCGTAGTATTCTTCCAGATTTTTAATATTTTTATGAATATACCTTACATAAATAAAAGAATTCGATCTTCTAAACTTCAAAATTTCAAAAATTTTTAGTATTTCCAACGTTTTTTCAAAACACAGTTCCTTCATAGATTTACATTATTTCAAAGTATTCTAGTTACTTCAAAATTTTTCTTATTTTTGAATATTTATGTAATTCAAATAATGTTTTGATGATTTCATGGATTTCTACATAAATTCTAACATACTCTATAGATTTTATGTAAATGAATGGATTATAAAGATAATTTCATCTCCATACATTTCATGTATTTGGCGATTTGTATTTTTCAGCACTTTTAAATTCCTGTACGAGCAGAGCACCATTATAAATAATCAATCATTTAATTTATGAATCGATTATGAATTTATAGAGAACGCCACCATAAATTTTTACATTAATAACTAAATCTTGTATGTAATTTTTTACTCACCTCAAAATGTGCTCGTGAAGTGAGCAATCGCAAATCTGCTGAAGAACTTCATGTGGACAAACTCCGATCAAATTATTTAGCAAAGTACAAGCTGCAGTAATGAGAGACGGCGTTGCAATCAGCTGAACAAAAATTCCATGTTCAGCATTCACAGGGTCTGAAAAACACACTGAATAATTTCAGTGTATTTATGATGAAATACACTTTTTTACTAAAAATAAGAAAAAAAATTACGGTTTATTTCTTCCGGATCGTTGTAGAGTTGAGAGACTATTTTCGGCATTCCCAAAATTCGGCCTGCCGTTTTAATTTGCTTTGAATTATCCAAAAAGCACAAATCGAGTGACGATTCTAGGCATTGATTCGAACACAAATGACTGATTTCCTGGTACAAATGACTTTGCTCTGCGTAAATCGCCACGACGTTTGGTTTCAACGAATCTAGCTGTAAAAGAGAATTCAAAGTTTTAACAATAATGCATCCAAATAATTCAAAAAAACTGGAAAATAATATTGCAAATATTATTTTGTCGATTAAGTTTATTTCGTTTCTCTACAGTAGAAAATGTTTCTGTGAAAGAAAACATAATATTTTGAAATAAATTGTTTCTTACGTATTGGTAATTTTGGAATCCACAATTTTTCACCAAATTGCTGAGTGCTATGCAAGCTTCTTCTTTGACTAGGCAACATTCGTCACGATCTGTTATGTAACTTAGCAACGTCGGGCACAAGTCGCTAGGAGGCACTGCTATCGCATCAAAAAGCTGCATCGGACTGTGAGAACTGCTTATCAAACCTGACAAAACCTCCAAACTCGAAGCTCGTACCAATGGATCTCTGTTTTTCCACAACATTGGTAACCATGTTAGAGTTTTTTCAGGACCGTACCAAAAATCTCGCCATTTCTAGAAAAACAAAAACGTTTCTCTTAAATATTGATTTCATGATTTCAAATATATAAAATAAAATTCTTCTTCACCTGTTTCTCAAGATTTTCTTTCATCTCGCATAAAAGCTGGTGCAAACAAATGATGCAATTCCTCGTAACTGACAATCCCATGAATCTCACTGTTCCTTCGCAATGAAAAGAAATGACGAGCTCGATCAGAATGTTGCCAAGTTTAATCAGCAAATCTTTGTGATTTTTCCATTCGCATTTTGGTATCAAGTACGTCAAGCATCCCAAAAGGCAATCGTGATATGCCAAATTGTAGAAAGGTTGTTGTTCTTCGGAGCTCAAATTCGTGGTGATGAATTTCGTCAACTTTATCCAAGAATTTGTGGAGTCTTTACCAGTGTCATTTTCTTCGACGACGGAACATGCTCGAGCTAGTTTCAAAGCCCATTGACGAACGTTTATGTCGTTTGATTGTAGATTGGATAACATTTCTGTTACTGATCTTTGCAGGTTTTGGACGTTTTGTTGGGAAAGAGTGGTTTTTTCTGAAAATAAAGAACAGGGAAAATTATGTTGGAAAATTATCAGACAATTTTGATTAAATTAGGTTGAGTAAGTTTATACTTAATTCATCGTTTTATCTAAATTTATTGTTTCGTATAAAATTTTTTTTTCAGCCAATGATATTCAAATAGTAAATTTATAGTAAACCTACTTTTATGAAAACTTTTATATAAATAATTGATTAAAATTTTAGTAACAAATCAGGATAAGGTTGAAAAACCTATCGATATTAAAACAAATTTTAAAAAATACCGCAAAATCTAACACTTTATTACCTATGAGAAAAAAAATTCTGATAAAAAAGAAACTTTTATTATGCGATTGATTAACTAAAAGATGAAACGGTATGTTATCATTTTCAATTAGTTTTGTAATTTTAAGTGATTTCATTGTTTCGTGAAATTTTGTATTTTGTACCTAATATCCTGACATTTCGTGTATTTGTAAAATTTTGTCTTTTTGTGGTATTTCATTTTTTGACATTTGGCGATTTTGTGACATTTTGTGACTTTGTGACATTGTGAATGCGTGTCATATTTCTTCACTTTCTGGTTACTCAACCTTCTGGATTATAAAAAATATTAAAAAAGAAAAATTCGAAAATCTATTCAGCTGTTTTCACGTGATGCGGTTCCATAAAATCATACATTCTACCTTATATATATAGATTTATTAAAATTTTCGTATCAAATCAGGATACGAATTTTCAAAATTCCTCTAAATCTAACACTTTATTCGCTATGGAAATTATAACAAAAATCTCTGAAAAAATTTTGCTAAACAATAAACTTCGATAGTGGGATTTAATCATTATGAAAAAAAAAGATTAAACTATATTTCATCATTTACAATCAGTTTTGGTAATTTTTTTTTATCATAAGAGCATTCAGACTTGTAGGTTTATAGGTGAAAACTGTTAGGACAATTTAATAATTTTGAGTGATATCAAATTTTTGTGATTTTGTAATGTTATGATGTTGCGTAAATTTGTGATATTTTGAGATTTGTGACATTTCGTAACATTTTGAGATTTTGTGATTTTGTGATGTATTATGATTTTTCAACATTTTGCGATTTTGTGTGTGTCATATTTCTTCACTTCCTGGTTGCCCAACCTTCTAATTGAGAATTCAACATTTTCTTTAGCTATAAACTATCCGCAGACCATGGCGAAAAAACAAAAAAAAAAATCGAAAATCCATCCTGCCCTTTTCGCGTGATGCGATGACATATGAACATACATTCTGCTTTATATATATATAGATTAAAATTTTAGTAGCAAATCAAGATATGTCTGAGAAATTTATTGATACAATAACAAATTTTAAAAAATACCTCAATATCTAACACTATATTTGTTACAGAAATTATAAGAAACATCTCCGAAAAAATTCCGCTAAAAAATAAACTTTCATAGTGCGATTGAATCTGATGAAAAAAAAAAAGATTGAAGAATATTTTATCATTTACAATCAGTTTATGTAATTTTTTTTTTTTGATGATTAGAGAATTTAGACTCGTAGGTTTATGGGTCAAAACTGATAATAAAATTTAATTATTTTGAGTGATTTCAGTATTTTGTGATATTTTGTGATTTTGTGACATTGAGTGTGTGTCATATTTCTTCACTTCCTGGTTACCTAACCTTCTACCTGAGAATTCAAAATTTTCTTCAGCTATAAAACATCCGCAGACCATCATAGATAAAGCATCGAATTCTAAAAGATAATTTTAGAATCTTAAATTTTTTAAATAATAATTTCCATACCCAATTGATTCGTGTTGACGTACAAGTACAAAAACGTCAAAATATTGACCAGCGTGTTTGCGTCATTTTCGCTCATGGGCTGGGTGGTCAAAAAACGATGGAAAGTTTGGATCCAAGGCAAAGTATGCATGTCTTCGAAATTTTCGCATTTCAACCAACTGTACAGTTTCAAATACCTAAACAATGACATATCAATAATTAAGCAAATTAAATGTAGGAACTTTTATGAATATCGTATTTTTGAAATTATTTTCTACCCTTCCCCCTCTTTATGTCACTAAATATAACAAATATACCACAAAGTATAAAAAAAAAATTCATTAAAAATTTACACCCAGTTTAAATTAAAAAATGATCGAATTAATGAGGTAATAAAAAAAGGACTCACATCGTGAGATAATCCAAAGAACACAAAGCATCATTGTGGGTTGTTGAATTTTGTATATTGTACAATTGTTGTTTGCAATAAAAGTAAGGCGACGTATATTGCAAAGAAAGCAAGTCTTTCTCTTGGATCATCAATTGGGGCGAAATTTCTTGGTTGTTCAGGTCGTTCCAAGTTTCAGACAAGATTTTTGTTCTGCCATTCCATTCCCAGGCCCAAAATTGTCGGAGAAATTTCAGGGCTTGAGGATCTTTGCTGTGCAAAACTGGAAAAATTTTTTTGTAAGTTAAGAATCTGTTCAAATATAATTATATACGAATAAATTTTCTGAAGCAATGACGATTGAATGTTTTATTTAAGAATTTTTTTCTCTGAGGATCAACAATTTTTATCGCAAATTTTGGTACATTTTAGGGAAAATTATTAGTAATTTCATTTTTTAAAGACAATTCTTAAATTATTACGAATAAAATGTCCTAATTTTAAATGTTGGATATTGTTAAACGATGAATTTATGGATGAAAAAATAAACATTGTTCTTACTCGAAATATCTGAGCATCGATGAGAACTGGCTTTTCCCCTGGTTTTGCATTTGATAGAAAGTCTCATATTTTTTAAAATCAGGTGAGGCAATGAAAATTCAAAATATTCTCTCAAATTTTCCTTATCAGTTCCTGTCCTGAGGAAAAAATCATTGTAGAGTAATAAACAAAGTAATTGAGAAGCGTCGATTTTCATGCTTTCGTTATCTCGGAACAAGATTAAACCTGAAAAGAAAAAAATACTAATAAAATATATAAAATAATAATAATAAGTATATAATCATAAAAATAATCTCAAAAGAATAAATGTATTAATAAAAAAATACAAAAAGTATAATAACATGCAATACATTTTAAAAATGATAATAGAAATAATATAGCATGATATATTACACAACATTCATAAATAAATATGTACAAACATTTTATTTATATACGCGTAATATCAATAAAGATTCATTATAAGTTAAATAAAAATAATATGCAATAGATAAAGTAAAAAAAAATATTAGTTTAATGAGCTAAATAACAAATAAATTTATAAACTATTGATAATAAATTTTGAATTAATGGTACATTATTTAGTTAGAATTATCATATTTAAATGAGAAAAAATAATACGATATACATTACAGTAACACATAAATAATATTATTTGAAACAAGATAAAAATATTTATTATATTGAAAAAAAATTATTCTTGATAATAGAAATATTATAATAATAAAATATATATTACATTATTATATAAATTATATCACATATAAAATTGAATAAATTAATAAACTCCCCATTATAACGGGTAAATTAAAAATAAATTAATTAATAAGTTTTGAACGTTATAATACAATAATAGTTTAATTATTATTGAATTAAAGAATATAATAATCCAATGTAGATTTCAATAATAAATAAAAATAAAACTTCACATAATATTATCGATAACAAAAATAATATAATAATGAAAAATATTTTACATTAATAAATAAATCAATAAGATTCTATTATTATTTGTATAATATATAAAATTTAATAATGAATAATAAAATAAGTAATAGTAAAATAGATACAGTAAAAAAACAGCTAAATAAGTAAGCAATGCGGATAATTTGATAGAAAATATTTTTAGAAATCAATAATTTTCAACTATTCAGAAATCAATTATACAGCAATTGATAATAAGATAGAAAAATATTATTTTGATATCGTTCTATGAAAATAATTGAATTCAAAATAGGCACACAAAAATAAAAATTGATATTTTTGATTATGTGGGACGTACTTCGGAGAATGTTCATGAGCACATCCACTTTGCACGAAAGTTCTGATCTGACCAAACTGTCCAAGGAACAAATTTGTTTCAAAATTTTTACTATCGACATGGTGCAGTCCAGATGGTTGAAAATGTTTTCTATCATCTGAAAATAAGAAGAAATAACAAAATATACACTGTAATATCAATCTCAAAACTTTAGAAAGGATTTTATGAATTTTTTGAAATTTTCAAGTTTCGTAGAGTACATTCTTTCATTTTAAAGTGCATGTTTTCCATTTTTTTGGTTATGGTATTTTTATTTCCAAGGTTCCATATCTTTATTTTTAGAACTTTTTTTCGCAACTATGAAGTCAAGTTATTAATGTTTTTCGTTTTTCATTCACTGATACCTAGAATTTTGAATGTTTTCAAACATTTTGAAAACAGTAAATCAGATATTTATGTCACATCATTAGACAATATTTTCAGTTTTTGTGAAATTAGAAGATTCGAAATTGAGCTAATCAATAAATTCAAAACTTAAAAGTATGGGTTGTTCTCCAAAATTTACCAAAGTATTAGACATGATTTCCAGAACCAAAGGTAAACCATTTTCTTCAAGAAAAACTCTTTGCAATGATGTGTCTGTCATCATGAAACTTATTTGATTCAAGGCAGAACTTTTCATTTTTGGTTCTGCAGTTGATTTCAGCATTTCCAAAAGTGAGATGAGATTGTTTCTCTGAAAAATCAAATCAGTATCAGTAAAAAAATACAATGTAACAGTGAAAACCATTTCTCAGGTAAATATGATAACTTGGTAAATTAATTAATTATATTGATCTAGTTAGACTAAATCAATTCTTTAATAAAAAAATTATTTTTCAACAATTACTGAGAATCCAAATCAATTTACAACACTGAGAAATAAAAATTTTACCTGGTAACATCCCCCAGTTTCTTTGAAAGGTACGTCTTTTTTGAAGATGCACATTGAATCTAAAGGGCAATTTTGAAGCGACGAAAGCCTCGGCAACTTTTTTATTGAGTTTGGCTCTTTCTCCAACAACCACACCAATCTGTAAACCGCTTCTTTTCTCACTTTGGTCTCCGGTGAGTACAAAAGCCTCAAATTCCCCTTCAAAACTTCTAGGTAAGGAATGCAAACGTCGCCAGAAACATCGGGATCCAACATTTTCAAAACACACTGTCCCAAAGGCGTGGACGAATTCGCGAAACACTGCAAAAGTGGCAAATTCGGCAACAGTGATTCCAAAAATTTCGTCCAGAAATTTTCGCCCATTTGAATTTTGCCTTTCAGAGCGTAGATCATGATGTCTTCGGCCATGTGTCGGATCTAGGAAATAGATATTGAAATTATTTTCTATGTATACTAATATTGAAGTAAAACTTCTTAGGCGGCATTATAACTTTTCAGGAGTGTAATTTATTCTAGAATAAAATTTATGTAGGGAGTAATTCGGAGATTTTGTAACATGTAACATTTAACACTGTAAACTGTAAGACTGTAAGATTATGATGTAAGTAAAATCTACCATATAATTGAACGGCTCATGATGAATCACAAAATATCACAAATTCACAAAATGTCACAAGAGCACAAAAATCACGAAATGTCACAAAATCACTAAAATATATAAGGTTATTCTATAAAAGCAATAAGAATGTCATTAATAGATTTAACTGAAAATTAGGAATGAAATAATTTTTTAACTAAAAAAAAATGAAAAAAAATACCACACAGGAAAATTGAGGGACTTGATGGAAGTGAAAAAGTTGAGAGGAGTAAAATACCTTTTTGAAGTAAAACTTCTAAGGCTGCATTATTCAACTGAGTTACAGTTATGAAATGAAAAAAATTGGAGCGTGTTGAATCAACACGCGTTAGAAGTAAAACTTCTCACGTTACTTTCTTTAAGGTTCCTATCTAGATTTTTAGATACCTCTAACCTTTTTTAGTTTAAACAGATCCCTCAATTTTTCTGTGCAGTATTTTGTTTTCGTTTCTTAACTGTAAATCAGTCGAATAATGCTGCCTAAGAAGTTTTACTTCAAAAAGGTTCCTATGTATGGATTTTATTCCTCTTAACTTTTTTAGTTCTAACAAGTCCTTCAATTTTTCTGTGTGGTATTTTTTTTGTTTTTTAACTTGAATCAGTTGAAAAATTAATTCATTCCTAATTTTCAGTTAAACCTATTAATGACATTCTTGTTGCTTTTATAAAATAACCTTATATATTTTAGTGATTTTGTGACATTTAGTGAATTTATGATATTTTGTGATTCGCCATGAGCTGTTCAATTATATGGTAGATTTTACTTACATCATAATCTCACAGTCTTACAGTTTACAGTGTTACACGTTACAATGTAAAATCTCCAGGTTACTCCCTACATAAATTTTATTTTCTAGAATAAATTACACTCCTGAAAAGTGATACTGCCGCCTAAGAAGTTTCACTTCAAAAAAATACTACACAGAAAAATTGAGGGATCTGTTAAAACTAAAAAATGTTAGAGGTATCTAAAAATCTATAGATCGGAACCTTAAAGAAAGTAACATGAGAAGTTTCACTTCTAATGCTTGTTGATTCAATTTAATATATTAATAGAAAATCTGAAACACATTTTAATCAAACAAAATTAATGAAAAAATTCCCTTTAATGAATTGCAAAAATTTTGAATATATTTTTTAGGAAATTAGTATTGCATTTTTAGTATATTCTTGGGTTTTAGAGAAGAATACTTACTTTGTTGTTCGTATTGGTGAGACCGTAACAAATGATTTCGTTGAGAATTTCAGGCTCTAAAATTATGAATGCGACATTTTTTATGCTGTAGTTGAATGAACTGTATCCAACGCCTATGACACCATTTATTAGAGAATGGCATTCTTTGTACATTGTTTCTTGTACACCCAAGTCTCCGTGGGACAGCAAAATAGCGGTCAGTTTTGTGGCTGTTTTCATGTGTTCTTCAGAAAAGCCGTATCTAAAAAATTGAATTACAAATGTTTTTTTGAGTTTTCGAATTACCAGGTGTTTTTATGATTAATTATGTACAATAAAAATTTTTTCTCATTTTTCTCAAAATTCATAATCCCGGATGACATTTTTCATGAAATTTCAGTTACTTTGAATAAAAAAAATTTCAAACAATTCAGTTCAGATAAGTTCATTATTTCAGAGACTATCAGTCGTTTTATAAAATTGGAAAAATTAGTAGAATTTCAGAAAATAATGATGAATTTTGTTAATCAAGGAAAAATCAGTTAAATAACCTTAAATTTAATATATCTATTCATTAAATTTGTGCAGGGGCGTAGGCAGAATAAATTTTCGGGAGGGGTTTTTGAAAAAAGTTATTTCATACGGGATTTTTCAATTTTTCACATTTCAGGATTTAAAAGTTATACAACTTTTGAAGTCCAGAGTAGTGCATTTTTCGTGTTTGTATTTAATACAAAAGGATTCGATTTTTGTGATTTCCATGCATCACTTTTGGTATTTTTCATAATTTTTTTGGTTTTATTATTAAAATATACTCGAAGGAATTTCAAATATACAATGAATTTTTATGTAGTTTTCTAGAATTAGATACTCTATAAATGAAAGTTCTCAAAATTTTTTAATATATTTTTTGATATTTTTAAGAAAATTATACGTAAATGTTTTCAAGTGTGTTATGTTATTACAGAATTTTTTCGTATTGTATATAAATTTTTACAAAATTTTGTAATATTTTTTGACATTTCAATACATTTTGAGTACCTCAAATAATTTTGAAGAAAACAGTATCTTTCACACGATTAACAATACTTTTTCGATTTTTCTCGTATTTTTATTGTATTCAAACCATTTTAAGAACTTTCTATTATGTTCATGAATTTCTTTATAGCTTACTAGAATTTTATCACTAGAACTCAAAGTGTGATAAATTTTTCAAAAAATCATATTTACATCTACTTTTTGAGTATTAAAAAATAACTTCCAATAATTTTTGCGTTTTTGTTTATTAATTACAGAATGTGGAGGATTTTTCAGTGTTTTTATATATTTTATAAAAACATATATTTATAAAATTTATATATATTTTATAAAATTATGGAAATTCCGCAAAATAAAAAAAAACGTCTTATAAAATTTGTAGAAAATGAAAAAATGTTATGCCATGCATGGAGATTGTCGATAATTTTGAAAACGTCAATGAAAGTCTAAAAATTGTTAAACATTATGAATAGTTAAAAACAGTGAATATTTTACGGACCATAAATAATTGTACAGATTCAAAAAATATGTATGATTTTGGAATATTGGGATAAATGGTGAAAATTGTGGGGAATATCAATAATTCCGTCAAAAAATTATATATTTTCAGAAAAAAATTTTTTCCTCGTACGAAGATTACTGATATTTAGAAAAGCTTGAATAAAAATGTGGAAATTATAAATACTTGAAAAAAGTAAAAACCATTCAAAATGTCCAAGATGGTGAATATGTCTTTTAGATTTGAAAAGTTTTTTTGGATTTCCCAAAACATTGCAAAATTTTGTAGATTGTAAATAATTTCTTAAAATTACAGAGGCTTTTGAATATTTTGGACATCTTTAACTCAATAAATATAAAATCTTACGGTAACCATCGGCAAGTGTAAAATTTTCAATAATAATGTAGAAGTTTTGAAATTTGAAAAAAATGAGAATTTATCTAAAATATAACACACCCGGAAAAAATCTGGCAAATTCGGAAAACATTTAGGATTCCAGGAAATATTATTGAATTAAAAAGAATTTAGAGAATAGTTTTCGATTTTCACAATGACAGAAATTCCATTAAAATATAAACTGTGGGGAATCACGGAAATTGTTTAAACATCAAAATATATCCTGTCATACAAAAATTGTCGATTATTTTAAATATTGAAAGGTTGTTAACGATTCTGTAAAATTTGAAAAACAGAGAATTTCAGGAATTGTTAATAAATTTTTCGGATCGTAAAAAAAATTGTAATGTTTCATAAAACTACAGCTATTTTGTAACTTACCAAAATTTTTTAAAATATTAAGAAATGCTTCAAGAAATTTTGAAAAATCGGAAAACGTTAGAAATGTAAAAGACATTTAATAATTCTAAACATAAAAAAATTCAGATCAATTTACTATATTTTTGAAAATTTATGAAAATACCTTATGAAAATAAAGACACTATAATCCTCTCCAACTTTTTGTAAAATCAATACATGTTATGTCGTTAGGGGACTGTGAAAAATTATAAAGATTTAAATGAAAGCATAAAAATATTGAACATTTTGAATGATATAAAAAACATGAGTGAATAACTTAATAAAGAAATTAGAAAAAATCGTGAATTTAGGAAATATTGATAAAATTTGTTGATTTTGAAAAATTCTGGAAACCAGAGATTTGAAAATCATCTAGAAATTTTTATACAAAGATAATCGACGATTTTGAAATCTCATACTATATTACATATAATTTTGGTAAGCATACAAGAACTTACTACAGCAAAATTTTTTCATAATTTTCGGGATTTTCAAATTATTTACAAACTTGTGGAATTTTTTGGAGAAATAACGAAATTTCACTGATTCCCCAGAAATTGAGGATCCTTTTCAAAATCAATACGAATTGAATAAAAAATATTAAACTATAATATAAAAATATAAAACGCAAGAATCTCTACTTCTTTTCATATTACCATTTTTGTTTTTCTATTTTAGAATAACTTAATATTATAATAGATTAAAAAAAAAACTGTTTACTCACTCAAGCAAACGCCTCAAAAACTCAACAATTGACTTGACGAAGTTATAATTTTTGTGGTATGGTAAACACAACTGAGCAATGTAAATTGACTTCAGAGTTTTTTCCGGCGTCTCAAGAGGTACATTTTTCATCAAAGATATCGCAGCTCTCATGGATTTCATAATTTTGAATGTCTCTTTGATCACGTCCGTTCTCTTATTTTCCTCGACTCCTTGAAATTGCTGCAAAAAATTGAAAATTACTCGAATTAAAACCAACTTTTCAATAAAACAATATTATTATTTTTCAACGTCATTCACTGGATTAAAAAAATCTAAAACCTCTGTCCAACTCACTTTTGTATACGTTTTCAAAACCGAATGAAATTGGGGGTACAAAAGAAAAACCGAGGCGTCCAAAACCACATTGCAAATGGACAGTTTCAAAATTTTCGGCAAAGCACAATCAGCCAATTCGAAGGGTACCAAATTATTTATTAATTTAGCAGAAACGCACAAAATGTGCAGATACGTGATTCTCGAGTGATCTATGCTATCGTATTGCTCGTAACAACGCAGCATTTCCCCAACTAGCTGCAGACATTTTTTCAGATCATCCTGAATTTTCAGAGAAATTCCATCCTTTGATATCCAAATTTTTGGCGTTACAACGACGATGAGTAGTTGCACCAATTCGTATGCCAAATCGGTTATGTATCTAGTGTTCGCCAAAGGAATTTCGCTGTTTGTTGGAATTCTTTGGAAGAGTAAAATCACATGTCGAAACGTTTCCACGCAAAATTCCGGTATTGACATTTGTTGTTGCTGCAAATTTGTTTCGTCGACGTCGTTTGGAATCCTTCGAAGTCGATTTTGCATCACCTAAAAAAAAACAGTTTTTCAACAATCATTTTGGAAATCCAATGAAAAAAGAAAAAATGGGTAAAAGTTTAAAATTGTGTAGCTTACTATTTCATTTGGGTTGAATTGAACTTCGGGAATCCCACATGAAGGAATATTTCGATCTTCAGATGTCGGATAATTTATGTATTCTGGATTTTTCATGAGGAGCTAATCAATCAAAAAAAGTTTTTTTCATATCTTTTGTTTTATTATAGAATGTTAAAGATAAAATTTATTTAAAATAAATATCTTGTTACCATTTGTTTTCTGTTTGCCAGATTTGGATCATTGTAATAATGCATACGAAATCTAAGTGAACGTGTGATTTTGTTCAAAGTTCTCAAAACTGCTCTCACGATCCTTGGATCATTTTTCGCTTTTTCCGATTGGAGTAAGCTGTAAAAAATCTGGAAATATTAATAAGAAATTGTGATTATTCTAATAATTTCATGATTTTTGAAATATCTGTTAGTCTAGATAAATATAAAAACGCTGTGATCATTCGAACAAGAATTTTTGCAGAAAAATGTATGGGAATTTGTAGGGTTGAGCTTTATTTTATTGAATAAATTATTACCATAATAATTACTGAAGAATAATTTGTAGTTAACATTGCTGTATTCGAATTTAAAAATTCTTAAACTTTGGAATTTCAAAAGGTAGAAAGTTTAAAATTTTCTGAATTTATGTGTGTCGAAAATGAATTTTTTCACAGTTTTATGGAAATTAAGTGAGAATAAGAATTTTGATATTTTTTTTTTTCTTAAAATAATGTATTCTGATTTAAGTTTTGTTACTAAAAATATCTTGGTATTAAATGTGAACAATTTAAATATATTTGGATCTAAACTTCTAAGTACACACAGAACACTTCTAAAAACACATTTTTTTAAATACCGAGACAATTGTTGGTCGCTGAAGAAAAACCTCAGCAGGAAAATCTTGCAAAATAACGTTCGTTATATATTCGCAAGTGCTCAAAATGACTTCATTGTCAGAGCTGCTTTTCAGATCATTTTCCACCTTTGAAAAAATATTTTTATCCGAACGAACAATTGGTTGCCATGGCATTATCAGCCATTTTATTCCATCGTCAAAAGTTCCCGTAAAAACTGGATTCTTGAAATCGTTTGTGGCATCGAAAGGCGTTGAACTGAAAAATAAATGGGATTTAAAATTTTTGATGAATCATAAGTCAACTTACTTCACAATTATTATTAAAAATTTCTTTTTGAAGCTTGCATACAGTATTTTTCATTGAATTTATTAGATAAAATTTGCAAATTCAAAATTTTGTTAACTGTGCAGATAAGAATTTTCGAGATCGTGAATTGAAGACAATTTTTATTATTTCCATAGTTGAAAAAATTGGAATAGTTTTCCTTGACATTTATTTGCGAATAAAAAATTACAGTGCTAAGTTTCTGAAACCCAGAAATTTAGAACAATATTTTTGATATTAAATTAAATTATAACTTACCTGTCCAAAACAGATGGTAGTGTAAAATTATTGTCACTGGATTGTTCGTGAACGAATCGAGAATCGTAAAGTACTTGAATATCGTCGTCCCAATTATTCTGAAAATCTTTTCGACTTTCTTCCAGTGGCTCCTGAAAAATTTGAGCAGGGAATTATAGACTAGATTTGAAAAATAAAAAATTTTCCATTTTTAGGTGATCAAGAATTCGAAATAATAAAAGCATTCAATATTTGGTTTATGTTTTGATCAGATAATTATATAATATTATACAATTTTGCATTTACTGAAAATGATTTTTAAAGTACGCTATTCAATTTTTTATTGAACAACGAACATATGCATTTGCAAAATATTCATTTGAAGATGTAGATAATAATTTTTTTTAAATATACATATTTTCCAACAATAACCATATTTTGTTGTGAGGACTCTGGGATCGATTCCAAATTTGATTGTAAAATTATCTTTTCCATTTGGTCTAGTTTGTGGAGAAATTTGGGTTCGATTCTGGACTTCAAACGATGCAATTCATTTTGGAATCGTAACTTTCCAAAAGATTTGATATAACTTTTATCACTTTTCTGGAATAAACAATTATTATCAAGAATAAAGTCCCAACATCATTTTTAACTTCCATAACTTTTTTAAAATTATTAAATTTATCATTATATAATTTTTTTGATTGTTTCAAAAACCAAGTTTAGACTTTTTCTATAATTCTATTTATTTTCATCCAAAAAAGAAACATCATCAAAAGGATAATTTTTAATATTTCTTTGTTTTCGCAATTTTTCACAAAACTTTTTAAATTCTAGTGAAAAATTATAAAACAGTTACTATGTGAAATTTTTACTATTAAAAAATAAATAATAAAAAAACTGGAAAACATTTTATCATTTACTAAAAAACATGCATTATACCTGTACCAAATCCAGTAATAAATCCAAAACTTCTCCTTTACATGGAACATTATCATAACTAAACCAGTTGAACAAATTAAATATTAATTCTTTTTTTACAGCATCGCAGTTGCAATCGAAACTCTTCTGTAATTTCGATTTGATTGTTTGGAATGTTCTCACACGAATTTCTTCCAGTTCATGGCCTGAAAATAAATAAATTTCTAAATAGAAAAACAAAAAGCATTTTTAATTCCAGAGTGTCTACTGAATAGGCTTCAAAAAATTCCTGTACATTTTTCAGTTTTCTTGCACACTGCTCTGGAAAATTTTTACAATTTATAATACTACTTTAATTTTTTTTTTTTGAATTTTGATGCATTTAATAGATGAATTACTGGCTCAAGTTGCACAGTGCATTAAATAATGACATTATCGTAATTTTTTCTGGAGAGGGAAGTTATACTTTTAATTATTGATTTTATAATTTGAAATTTTGAAAACCCCTCATGCAAAATAATCGCATATCATTTATAATCAAAAATTTCTTTTTTGTATAATTTACCTAGTTTATGGCTACGACGATTTTTCTATTTTTTTTTATTTCTAAATTTTTTAAGTTCTTTGATTTCGCAGTAAATATGACTGAAAAATTGTCGTTGGGAATTTATCAATTTTAGGCATTAAATAATAATGGCAGGAAAAATGTTTTGCATTTATCAACACATATTTTTGTGATTTTGAATTTAATTTAGTTTTTGAATGCAAGGCATTCATAATTTTAAAAATTTATTATCTCAAATAAAAAAATTACAAATTGTTCTAATCTGAAAATTTTTATTCGTCATGTAACATTTTTTAACTATTCACAAATTTTGCAATGTATTTATTAATTCAGGAATCGTATAATTTGAAATTACATTTATTGCAATGATAGCTTTCTGAAAATGAAGTAAAGTTGGTTTTTTGATACAAATTTATAATTCATTTAATATATTTAAAAGAATGAAATTTAAAAAAACACCTTCATTGAAGAATTATGAAATCTGAAACACTAAATATTTCATTTTGTAGTTAATAAAAAAATTATTAGTAGTCATTTTATAATAACTTATATTTACTTTACTTACGATCAGAGAAATTTGATAAAAATGTTTTTACTTAAAGTTTTTGAATTTAAAACACAGAGCAATATTGATAAATAGAAATTTATTCATTTATCAACACGAATTTGTAAAAATGCAGTTTATTTGGTACTCGGTAAAATATATTTTTTATCCAAAATATTATAATCATATTTTTGTATTATCTTGAAATCTCAGTTTCATCAATTAAATAAATAATTCTAACAATTTCAATTTGTTTTATTTCTTGCTCTTTATGTTTCAAAAAAACGATAAAAAATCGTCATGTAAAATTTATGAGATTTAAAAAGGATTCAAATAAAAGTGTATTTTTTTATGCGAAAGTCTAGATCACGATTTCATTACCCAAATAATTTTTTGATTATTTATTGTTTCATTGTTGAATGGAAAAATTGAAAACATTTCATTTACTATGAAGTTTTAAATTCAGGAATAAAAAAATATTTAATTATTGTTATTTCGATGAGAGTTTATCAAAAATGTAGTTGATTTTGTTTCTCGATACTAATTTATTATTCATTTCGTATTACTTAAAATTGATGAGTATAAAATCGTCATCGAGCAATTAGAAAATCTAAAAGATTGAGTCATGATTATATTACTCAAACATTTATTTTTTCTGATGTATAATTGTTCAACTGTTTGATAAAAAATTCAAACTTTTTCAAAGATACACAATTTTTCTACAAATCTTTGAATTCTGAAAACGTGAATTTTGTGATTCTCATTGTTGCAATGACAGCTTTCCAAAAATGAAAAAATAGGGTTTTTCGGTACAAATTTCAGATTCAATAATTATTGAAGTAAATTTAATTGTAAAAAATCCTTCTAAAGTAATTTTGTAATCTAAAATAGAGATGCTATATTTTTCAATGATTAATAAAATTATTACAATAACAAATTTATATTTCTTGTTGAAAATAAATGCGTGATCCCCGCACAGTAGACACCCTTAAATTGCTCAATTTAAAAAATGAAAAAATAAAAAATTGCATTATTGCTTTTGCCAAAATTTTATTTGTTTTCAATTGAACGTAAACATGCAAAGAATTCATACGAAATTACAATGTGAAAAATAAAACGATATATGAAAACGTTTTTAATCATTACGTTACTAAAAACAGAACATTAAAACGAAAACAAAAGTTGTAAAACATTAAGTAATTTATGTATGTGCATTTCCATCAACTTACTCAGTTTTTTGACATGGGTAGTAGAAATCGGATTCGTAATTGACATTTTGTTTGTTTATATATGCAACAGCTAAAAAATAAAATGTAAAATATTAACTTTATTTGATTGTTTTTCGAAAAGAGTTTTAAATGTTTTGTTTTGATCGTTTTGAACGTTGCTTTGCTTACTATTTGGCTTTGTGTCTGTTTGTGTTAGTTTGTGCAAAGTAGTGTCAAGGGTCAAAATGACCGTTGAATTTGAATTTGAAAATTTGAATTTTGAATTGGAAACTTCGTTAATATGCTTCGTTACCTTCTAGAAAACGATTGGAGATTGAAAATACGTGAGGTATTTATCATATTTATGCAATGTTTCATAATAATTCTTCACCACAATTATTGATTAAAAAACTCACTTCCAGACCCTCTACCACGTGAATATTGGAGTGAACGACGATTTATTTTTCGATCTTGTCACCTTCTGAAACATGAAAACATAACCAAGAATCAGACTTCGATACGACACTCGCGATTTTCGTGATTAATCGAATACATTTTTTTGTACAGAATCACGGATTTTTTACTTACTTTCGATAAATATCCTGGGTGTAAAGATCAGTACAAAAGAAAAACACGATTTCGAACTGTTGATTGCACCGAAAAAGGCGTGAACTATTGCCACGGCGTGACAAATGCGTTTGTTTATGTTTATATTATACATACTGTCAATATAAGCCCCATATGTTGACAATTGTATTGCCCAAATAATTTGCTCCAACATTGGAGAATTCTGCGGCCCCAACAGGACCCTATATTTGGCAACAAAAATTGACCACCGTTAGGGAGAAACAGTGGGCAAACATGGGACTGTGCGCGCGCATGACAATATTTGTGACTAATAATAACCTGCAGTTTGGCCAATGTCATGGACCCCACAAAATTAGGTGAATGGAGGACCCAATTTTTTGTTCACTGGGTACGTACCACGCTGTGTGTTCGTGAAGCTCCATGACCCATCCATGAACATCCATGAAGCTGGCGAACGAGTTGATTTCCAATTTAATATTGTCACCTATTTTAAACGCAATGGAGAATAAAAAAAAGCTTGATGATGATTCACTCGACGCAAATCGACCAAAGAAAATCCAAGAGTTTCCGAATGAAACCCTATTGGAAATCTTACAATATTCGGACCTACCGGAAAGGCTGGAAGCGGAGAAAAATTAGTTTCTATAACAGGGTTTAGAAGTAACCGCGTTACTTTAAAACGTTACATTTACTAACAAGTAACGATAACCGAAACGAGTCATTTTTTTTTGGTAACGATTAACGAAAATCCCGTTATTTCAAGTTAATTTTATCTGTCTCATTAAGTTTCAGAGCAATTTATAATATTTTAGGTTATGTTACGAAACTGAGATATATGTAATTTTAAACTTCGTAAATTTTTCTGTTTTACAGATTGCAAGAACATTGCAGCGTCGGGCATCACTACTGCTATCGAAAATTGCCAAAGCCTCGTGAGTTTAAGGTGGTTGTTGCGACATTCAATTTTCTATACGATTTTTTGAAAATTTGTACACTGAATTTCTATTGTTACAAAAGCTTATATTCAAAAAATCAGGCAAATCGACTGTACCAATTAATTATAAAAAATATTGAAAATAACATGGGCTCTTATGGACGAGGTTGCATTTTCCATCGTAGCCAAGGTATTTTCTGAAAAAAAATTCGAAAAAAATCCAGCTAGATGGAGTAAACCATGTAGTTTCTACATTTTCAAAGCACAGGACTTGAGACTGACAAAATTTTTCAAAAAACCAAAAAATCCACTGAACTGTCACTTTGTATTACGAGTTTTGAGAAACATGGCAACACTGTGCTGCAGCAGACAGCAATATGTATATACTGCGCGTGTGTGAATGGGTGCACACGAAAAAAAACAAGGTGGATGTGAAGTTACCAAATCTCTCGAAAAATCTGCCACACAGTCTGAACTGGTCTGAACCAAGCTGCGACAAATAACCCAAAGAGTCTGAAATTGCTAACGCTACAACTACCTTAACTCTTGAGAACCTCGACATGGAGCTGATCTCTCTTTCAAAGTTTGTGAGACCAAATTTGAAGTGTCTCAAATTATCATGTTTGCCATGGGCTGTTGAAGATTTCATGGGACGTGACATAACGTCAGAAATAAGAAAGTCATTCGTTAGGCTTGTTTATGATTATGAACTGATTATATAATGTATTTCATATATCTCGTTAATATGAGCAGCTCATTGCAGAAATAGTGATGTAGAATGAAAGGATAACTTTATACTTATTACTTTTCGATATCAGACTTAATAAGAAACTTATGACCAATGTATGTTTCATCATGCTTTTCATTGAAACTGAAATCAAATGTATCTTTCGAAAATTTTTAATGCATTCTTGGTGAAAATAAAGAAAATTTTGTGGTTAACTTAAAAAAAATCTTCATGTAGAAAATTGGTTAAAATTAACAATACAGTTGCAACACAATATTAATGTTCCATTGCTAGGATTAATGCGCCAATGAATAAGTTGAAAAAAAGACTTACAAATATATATTAAATATAAAAAAAACATAGAACGATCCTCAATCATTTTTTACCAATTCTCAGAATTCACGTAAATCCTTGGTAAATCCTTGGGATGTTCAGGAATTTCGTCTAGCTAGACGTTTTAGCCATAGGAACCAAAATAAATGCTCTTTTATCATTTTATTTATCCCTCCTTTCCTTTTTCTCTTCGTTAAATATTATCTCATAAATAGTCTGTAAATGTTGAACCCATATTTTTTAAAAATTTAGGTTAGAGCTCACATGTGACAAAAATAAAGTAGACTCTCTCAAATTGAATTAGTCGAAATTGACTTTTTTTTTTACCAAAAATCACTAGATTTTCCCCTTACACTCTCAAATACACTGAGAGAAAAGCAATCGTGATAACAACTAAAGTTTAGTCGACATTAATAAACAGTAGTAGGCTCATACCTGACTAAAAATTTTCGTCGCTCTATACTATATTTTAACAACGCTGCATGAAAATCGCACATGATATTAATACAAACTTGTAATTATCAAAATAGTTAAAAATATTTATTAAATTAGGTACTAAAAAATAATGACTTTTGGAGTAGTGAAATAACGTGGCTGTAATAGTAAAAATGCATGACTATTTGGAATTATTGAAACATTTAACTATTTTTATTTCAAATTTTTCCTGATTGTATGGTTCAATCTCTAACAATGAATTTCTATTACTAGCAACAAATTCTACTATTTAGTACAGTGATAATTAAATATTATAATAAATATGTACGCATTTGACGGAGAAGTAAAGTTTCTAAACCTTTTTAAATTTATTTCACATTAACTCCTCTAATTTCAGTGTCCCAAATTCACACTCGACGTTCATTTTCAGCAGATTAAAAACTATGCGTGAAGGACAAAACAGGAAAAAAGAAGATTTTGCGATGCGCGGAAGAACGGTTATACGCGTATATGGGGATTATGTTCAGCGACGCGTAAGTGACCACGGTCCAAACCAAGCCAAGCATAGCAGAGATACTGTTCTGTGACGCTCGTAATATCGTGCACGGCTGTGATTGTGACACGGATTACGATTAATAAGCATAAAATTCAGCCAACACAGTGTCACATGACGATACTGCATAATTCGGCTTTTGTTCGAATCACCCAAATCATTTATACGACATTGAAGATAGGATTGACTCATCGAAGTTCTCTTCGTTTTTGGGAGAAGATATTTTGGAGAGCTTCAAAAATATGAAAAATAGTATTTAGACTTCATGGAACTCTCTCAACTGAATTCCCGAAGAGGTGCCATGCCATGTGGCAACGACGATTTCAATTTCTGTAGCATTTTTGTGTAATTATCTTTAATGCATTCATGAAACGGAAAATGGCTGACTTTTACGAACAAGGTGCAGCTAAAGTCCCTGTAAATGAAAGTCCGGACACGAGCATTCACGCCTGTAAGTGCAAGAGAGAACTCTCTATCTTGCTCACTCATACTCTATCCTTTACTTTCCTTTCTTTCGAACAAAAATGGCGGCGCTGTGACGTCATAGATACAGACATATGTTTTGGAAAACGCAAACAAATATATAAGCGGTATCAACCTATGTGTGTGCATGCAAAATAAATGAAAAATATTTCGAAATGCCATCTTGCTCTTACAATGAATGCAAGAGCAACAATCGAAAAAGAAAAATCTACATGGCTGTGTTTCCATCCGATGAACCACAGATGCAAGTGTGGATTGAAAATCAAAAATCAACGAATATTTTGAATTAAAACAATTTTCGACCACGAGGGATACTTTTGATAATCTATTGATTTTAGGGATCAAATGCAATGTACTAGAAGGAGATTTCACTTTTGAACAGAGCTTTTTAGAAATGACATAATACAATGTTGGGAAAGTTGATGATCTTGAAAATCATCCAATATAAGGTTTTAAGAATAGAGAATTTCCCAAAAGAAGCTTGATGCGTTACAAGAAATTATTTAAAAACGCTTTGAAATCTGCATTAGTCTTGATTTCTTACGTAATTCTGCAGATAAAAATTTATTGAGGATCTGAGTAGATTTGACTACTTGATATTGTAATTAAAATACATGTTGTAACATATGTCCACTAACCCTGACGGTCCTGAAATAACGTTCTTTTGCGTTCCCTTGCGTTCTCAAAAGTCGCAAAAAAGACGCTCGGAAATCGCATTTTAAACTACTTTCTTCAATGATTTGCTACATGAACTCATGTTTTTAGATTGAAAAAAGATACCTTTGTTACATGGAAATGCATTTAAAAGCTATAAATGTTTCCAGTCAAGTTAAATAAACCTGTAAAAGTGAAATAAATACTTGGTTGCGAGTAGCTTCGGCGCATGCGCTATGAGTGAATTCCGAATTCCATTCACGGCATGGCCACTGAAGTGGTTACCGAGGGGCCCAAGGGCGCTCTTGCATACTTGAAATTTGAATATGGGATATCCAATGAAAATTGAATCATAATTTAATGATATAATTTTTTTTTAATGATTATTATATTTTATTTAAGTTACAATTTTTTGAATATAAAAGTGTACTTTATTAACGAAAAATTGTATGTATTAAAATAGAGTTTTTTTCTGTCATTCTTACACCTACCTTAAAACTCATTTTCTAAGAATGTAGTTTGCTTGAATAACATAACTTTGCTGTGTTTGGGATGTACGTTATGACTGTTAGGACGACCTATACAAATTTTTATAAAATATGTAAAATTTTAAACATGCATAAAATACTTAACTATGCTTTCATTCATGTATATAAATTTTTATTATTCTCTATACAATAATTATTATCATGAAATATATAATCAATATATGTCATTTTTGTTATGTTTTAATCAAAATATATAATTTAAGATATGTTATACTTCATCCCTAGTAATTTGGGATTTTTTTAAGTTTTTAAAAAACTCCTTTCAAAATATCGCTATTTTTTATAACATTCCGAATTTTCGTAAAGTCACTTTGTAAAAAGAGCAATGTTTTATATGCTACGATTTTCTGTTCTGGGTTTTTCTATGTTTTTGGTGGTAATACATAGCAATCAATCATTTCATAATCATTTTGATCAATTTTGATAAAGAACTGTCAAAAATGAGTGGTCGTGCTGGATTTAATTCAAAAAACTGGCACAACCGGCGATACCGGTTTTCTATAAACAGCAATAAATTTACTTTTTTGTAATAAATTAGCGATAAGGATTGTGCAATTTATTACCATACGCTTATTGCGTTTCGCCGACGCGGAACTGATTGTGCTGACACCCACCTTCTCGAAGCGCGGCGCGACGTTTTCTTGCGTGTCTTTGAATAAAGTTCTGGAAATTTTTAATTTTTTTACATTAATGTATAGCAATCAGTCATACTATAATCATTTCGATCAATTTCATTAAGCTGCTTCATAAAAACTTTATAAAATCTTTGTATATCGATGGCATTTTTATGAAATGGATTTTAAAGTCGACTTTATAAAGATTCCGTTTACGTTTTAAGATTTTTTAAAATTTTTATGAAGTGACGTTATAAAAAAGCGAAATTCTTTAAAAAATACCGAAATGGTTTAGGAGTTTTATAAAAACGGAAATGACTAGAGATATTCCATAAAGGTCAATAATTTTCGAACCTATCACCCGAGTTGGAAGAAAATCCAATTCTGCTTGAAAATGATTTTTCCTGATATTCGCATTACCGCGCATAAGTTTCTTGTTGTATGAAAATGATTTTTGGATAAAAGTAATCGAATTTGTGAACGTATTTGACTATCAAAATATATCCAATCGCTTCGATCAAGAAACATAAAAATCAACAAACTATACTACCTGAAGTTTGAATTTTCAAATTTAAAGTGTGATTTTCATAATCAGCGACCTCGAAAACCACTCTATACTAGGTTTTTCAAAAATATTATATTTAAAAAAAAATGTCGGCTGCATCACATGCGCTATATTTAATTTGGAATTGTAAGTGTTATTTTCGAAATGAGCTACCTTAAAAACCTCTGTATACTAAGTTTCACAGATATCTCATATTTTCATAAAAATTAAAGACACATTGGACCCATCATTCAAAATTTTTTTAATTTTTTATAATTTTTTAAATTTATAATAAATGTGTAAATAATTATTAAAAGTAAACTTATGAACATGAGAATTAAATCATAGTTGGGTATTTTTTGCATGTTAAAAATTTTACATATTTTATAAAAATTTGTATAGGTCGTCCTAACAGTCATAACGTACATCCCAAACACAGCATAGTTATGTTCTTCAAGCAAATTACATTCTCAGAAAATGAGTTTTAAGGTGGCTGTAAGAATGACAGAAAAAAACTCTATTTTAATACATAAAATTTTTCGTTAATAAAGTACACTTACATATTCAAAAGATTGTAACTTAAATAAAATATAATAAGCATTAAAAAAAAATTATATTATCATTAAATTATGATTCAATTTTCATTGGATATCCCATATTCAAATTTCAAGTATGCAAGAGCGCCCTTGGGCCCCTCGGTAACCACTTCAGTGGCCATGCCGCGAATGGAATTCGGAATTCACTCATAGCGCATGCGCCGAAGCTACTCGCAACCAAGTATTTATTGCACTTTTACAGGTTTATTTAACTTGAACGGAAACATTTATAGCTTTTAAATACATTTCCATGTAACAAAAGTATCTTTTTTCAACCTAAAACATGATTTCATGTAGCAAATCATTGAAGAAAGTAGTTTAAAATGCTATTTCCGAGCGTTCCCTACTTGCGTTCTACTTGTCACAAAATGGAACGCAAAAGAACGTTCGTTTGCGTTCTACTGCGTTCCCTCAGATCCGTCAGGGAAACATTGAGACTTACTTCCGGCGTACGCTATCTGAAAACAAACAATTGAATTAAAAATTATTTTTATTTGGTACTTCAGTCTATTAGTTACCTGTCAAAAATGCATTTAGAGTACACTCAATGGACCATTATCTTCGATTTTTCGTAGTGTAGAGCGTATGTTCCGATTTAGGTTTTGGAAGGTGTTTATCTCGATTTGTTTAAACTTTCGCTTGATTCGATTAATCAACTCTTGCTTGTTTCGTGCCTCCCAGCCTTTTTCGTACACCATACGCTTAAGAACTGCCCAGAAATTTTCGATTGGACGTGCCTGTGGCACGCTTGGAGGATTGTCCTTTTTCGGCATAAATGGTATTTCTTGCTCGGTCAGACAATCCAATGTTTTTTTCGCATAATGACAGCTTGCAAGATCCGGCCAAAACATTATTTCGTCGCCAGTGTGTTATTTGCCGATGAATCGCTTCAATTTTGGCAAGCATTAACCGACATAAACGTCAGCATTGATCGCTTTGGCTTTGTTTGGGCGAATCAATGGCGCTGAAACACCCTTCGAAGAAATAGCCACCCACCTAGTACCTTCGGCTCAAATTTTTATTTGCTGGCATTTCAACTTCGTTTGGTGTTGTTTCGATGTTGTCAGTGTAAAAACCGTCGTTGCCGCTCAATTTATGGTGCGAAAATGTGAAGTACGATTCATCATCCAAAATGATGAATTTTTCATTCGCAAAGTGTTCACGACAAAGGGTACGGCAGCATTTTGGTATTTTTTCGAGTTGTTTCGCCATATATTTTGGCGCTCGCTTACGTTTACCATAAATTACATTGTTTTTCTTCAAAATATTGTGAACGCCAGACTTTAAAATGCCAAATTTTCGTGCTAATTTGCGTGTCGATTGACCAACCATGTTTTTGGCACTTGACAGCAGTTTTTTCATTGTTTTGACACTTCATTTTGGTGGACACCCAGGTATAACTTTATTTTTCGGTTCTTTTCCATCACGGCAATCCTTCAAAACACGAAAAATAGTCGCACGGGAGATTGGCTATTCTTCGAACACATCAAGAATTTTACTTGCACTGATTCGTCCAAATAGATTGGCGATGACAGATTTACGTAAATCCAGCTTGTACGAAATTTTAAATGGAAACTACTGCGCAATTTGAGTTTGACAGTTCAGTGGGAGCAGAATGAAGCATGACAAGTGCATTGATTGTCATTTGAGTGTTTGTTCATGCAGTCAAACAAACGGCTGAAGTTAGTCTCAATGTTTAGTGGACATATGTTAATGGATCTAAATACATATTATGATATTGAGATGATCTACATTAGTTATAAATTTTCATAAAATTAATATACAACTTCTGTCAACTCATGGAAAATCTTTAAGAACATACGAAATTTTGATTTTTTTTTGATGTCTTACTTTACTTATAAATTCATAAGAATTTTTTCCATAAAATTCTCCGGAAATGTTGCAATATTTATGAAAAATATTCACCAAAGTGATTTTTTCATGCTCATGAAGATTTTTTAAAAATGATTTGAGATAATAGCTTAATTTCTAAAAAATATTATGTCATTTTATAATCTTTGTTATGAAAAATCGTAAAAAACAATCCGTTTGCCAACAAATGAATTCATGTTATCTTTCAATCTTATCCTTGTCACATAAATAATTTCGCATTACATGTAGAGAGAATCGTTAACGTCGAGTGATTTTTACGTGGTGGTGTTTGATTTTTCTCAATTCATCGTATAAGTTTGGCTTTCTTGTACAACGAATCGATGGAAAAGCATTCCCTCGACATAGAAACCGTAGAAAAATTATTTCAAAAATAAATGTAATGCGAGGAAACGAGAACTGAAAGGTTTTTCAGATTCTGAAATATTAAGTCTGAAAGCTCTTTGCGATTCCAGACAGACCCATTAACGTTATTATTCTTTCATCGCAGAACGAGTGGTAGAAAAAATGTGTCAGTTAGAAAATTGGTATTCCATGAATATTTGATCATTTCAATAAATACCTTGAACAGTTGAAAATAAATTTCTCTAGAGTTTTATTTTTCGAATCATGTTTTTCACGTGTTAAAATTTGCGTGTACAGACTTCTAAAATATCGAATTTAGAAAATTATGTTTCAAAAATGATGCCTGAAAATTCTGTCTCTGAAGAAAAAAAATAAGTTGTAAAAAAAACTAAAATACAGCAATTCATAGAACCACCTATTTTCATGGGGTCATTACAAGAACCGCATTTTTTTATCAAAGCAGCATTTTTATTTTCGTAACGAAACTCTGAATATTGTTTAAGAAAAGATTCATG
Organism: Platygaster robiniae; assembly: GCA_028476575.1. Classification (NCBI taxonomy): domain Eukaryota; kingdom Metazoa; phylum Arthropoda; class Insecta; order Hymenoptera; family Platygastridae; genus Platygaster; species Platygaster robiniae. Next base: position 20,099,742 of record CM052027.1, read on the forward strand.
CATTTTTTTAATACTCGATTTCAAGATGTCGTTGCTCGAAAATTATTGAGGTTTAAACACGTAAGCTTTTTTATTAATTTTATACAGAGTAAAAAATGTCTTTCAACTCTGAGAATCTTGAAAAACTCAATTTTTCACACGTTATTCAACTGCTTTAAATAAAATAAATGGAAATTTCTGGTGCAGTTTCAACTAATAATAAAAATTATACAGAACATTTTAAAAACCTTTCGATCCAGAAAAATGTGAAGTTCGTTCTATATCTTTTGATTTCTGTGGACAAAAATAAATTTACTTTATCCAAATGACGCGAGAACAAACATTTTGGTAAATTGAAGTGATAAATATTCGGGTGAAATTACTCGTGAACATAAATGTCGGGCGAACCAGGCTGATAAATAATAGAATTTGATGGAATGTCAATATTTGAGATAGATGCGTAAAAAAAATATAGCTTTTAAGTCTTCATAGAGGTTTATATTAGGGTATCTATTTATGAATATATGATGAGAACAGATTATGCAGTATACTAAAGAGAGTTATTGAATGAATTTTTTTTCTCCATCAGAAATTTGTTGGCCCATGATCTTTTTTTCAAAAAACTTTTCCAATATGAATATAAAAGGCAAGAATTATTCATAATAATTTTTTCTACGAAAGCAATCATGAATTTACAAAATTTTTATAAACTTCTGATTACTTTTCTCTGTAAAACCTAAGTTAGAAACTTTTCAATCCATTTTTTTCAACCTTAACTTTTTTTTACTTTCTTTGCATTTCTAGAGCTAATATTAATAAGAATCGAAATCTATTGCGAAATATGATAGTGAGAGAGCCTTTTAATAGAATGAATTCTTGATACTAAAAATAATAAAGACAATGTATTTTTTGTGATTATTCTTTCAAAAATCAGTATCATCGAACTGTAAATACCTGTAAAATTTGGAATCACTCGTCAATTCAAAGAGTATCAGTCATTTCTATAGAAAAAAATACAAACGTCATGAAATGCTCCTGGTTTCTTCGTTAAATTATAGTTATATTTGAGTCATCATAAATACGTGTTCTAAAAAATAGGTCATTCATTTTTGAATCGATCATTAGGTCATCACTGAGGAAATCACCGATTTCTCTCCAATTTTTCAGATAATTAGTTTCAAGTTATACGTATTTTTCATTTTGGGCCCAAAATCGCTTTTTTTTTTTAAACTTGGGATTTTCGATTGTGCTGTCAAATTCAGGGTAAGCTTGCTTTATAGAAATTTTTTTTGGCAAATCTTCATTTCTTATCAGCAAATCTGGAAAACGTTTCATTTTTACTGTAACGGTAACGTAACACAATATATTACTTAACAAGTAACTATAACGGTAACGAGTTATTTATTTTGGTAACGAGTAACGGAAACCCTGTTATTTATGTCACGTTATTTTTATAAGTCTCATCGAATTTTTCCAACAATTTGTTAATCTGTCAGAAATGCTCTGAAACCGAAGTGTTAGCAATTTTGAATTTACTTATTTTCGAATTAAAAACTCTATACTTGTAACTTTCAATAGAACAAAGTAAAATATTATTAATTTGTGTACAAATATTGGCTAAGAATATGCTTTTCAAATTTTACTTAGAAACTTTTACAATTCCGAGCAATAAATTTTAGAAATCTACGTGAAAATACATGAAAATACTTAAAATCTAAAGATCTTAGAATCAAAAGCAGGATCTGTGAAATCTATAGATTATGCTAGATAACGCTTGGTAATGTAACGAAGACAAAAAAAATAATGAAAATCCTAGATTCAAGAAAGTTTGTTATAAATGCTATTAGATTTTTCAAAAACTTATGTAATTCCAGGATTCAAGGAATTTCAATTTCTCGATCATTGAATTATAAAAATGTATGTATATAGAAGTCCATAAAAACGAGAAAATTTTTGTAATTTGAGAAGTCTGTGAAAAATTCTGAAATTTCGAAAACACTTCAAGTTTAATAAAAAAACTGCTTTCTGCAAAATCGATCAAAATACTTCAAATATTTGCGATTTTCAATCCTAGAAAATCATCTTTTGATAATAGAAGTGGCAATTAACATTTGAAAAACCAAAAAATTCTATAACATTCGTTAGACACTAGAAAAAACAAAATAAAAAATCATACATAAAAAATACAAGTCAATGTATCAAGCATCAATAATCTATACAACTTTATTAACTACAGCATCGAATTCCAGAAATTTATAAAGCAATATTGGGAAATACTAAACGATTCCCCAAATTGTAGAAAAATCGAAGAAATTTGAAAAATAAAAAAAGGAATAAAAATCTGTTGAGTCACTGTGGAAAGTTATCACTTGAGTAGTCACACTGTGTTGAGTTATCATGGAAAAACTTTCTGTTTTTTTTTACCTCAACCAAAAATATTAAACGCACATTATGATTTTTTTTAGTAAATATAAAAAAAAACGTGATAGAAGGTCATAGAGCACGCACGATATGGTTTAATTTGACAGGTACACAAGATGATTTTTATTTTCAGTTTTCATCATATTTGCTATGGCCAAACGCTAGATAATCAGTTATCGAAAAACATTTAATATACGGAGAGAAGTAAATCGTAACCGCTACATTGAGAAAAAAATTCTTGGAGAAATTACCATAAACTTTAGAACGGTGGTACCACTAAGCCGATTCTATCGAAGATTATTATAAACTGTTGGAGTTAGAAATTATAAGATGATTTCATATAACTTTTGAAATAACTCTTAAAATTGTAGCAGGAAGCCATACAGTTATAGGATTTTTTCCTTTAGTAGCATACGTCACATTGTTCAAAAAACTATAGTAATTTTCATCAAATATAAACGTGAGATACCTAATTCAACAACATCGGTTTATTTAAAAACTTCACTGATAAATTACCATACTCTCTAAATCCGAAACAGTTAAATGTCAATCAGTGAATTTTTACTGCTTGCCAGTTGGTTTTCACTGTTTCCCAGTTGCTTTCAACTGATCAAACAGTTTTTTGAGTCATTTTAACTGTTTCGGATTTAGAGAGTAGTTTTATAAGACTTTTTAATGCAGCGACTTTTGTGAATTTTTTCTGTAGCTCACAAGTTTTAATCAAATGTGACAATGCAAATACTCATTTGCATTACAATTCATCGCGTGTTTCAAGAGGTCGATAATTTTATTGTTTATTCAAACATTTTTCCAAAAACAAAAAAAAAAGGATATCGTCGGTAACAGATGAAATTCTAAATTTTATCTTGTTACCATGTAGTCAATAAAATGTTCACTTCTAGCACCTACTTAAAAGGTTTGTGAAAAACTATAGTAATTTTTGTTCAAGCAGACGGGAAACTTGCCAAAAAGCCTTTTCAAAATTCATTATCTTTGGCGACTCAAACAGGTAATACTTTTTTTTGCTATAGTTTTGGTAGAATTTACTCTTCAGAAATGCAAAATTTCAGAAAAGTTTCCGAACTAAAGTTTATGGTAATTTCTCCAAGAATTTTTTTCTGTGTACTGCGAGGAAGTTACGGTTACGGTTTACTCATCTCCATGTAGTGGAAAAGTGAGGGGAAAAAACCAGCCGTTCGACTTTATAGAAATCGCTAGTGCGTGATAGATCAATATCTATCAGATAAGTTTGGACCTATAAAACCAGGTCTTCAAACGAGATCTCCAGTTTGGCTAAAAACTATATCCACGTCACATCGTGAGTAAAAAGAATTTTTTTTAACAGTGACTATGACTAGAGTGAATTGATTTTTTTTTCAACAGTGAGTGATAATTCATAATTATAATTAGGGAACAATCTCCAATTGATATTATTTACAAATCAATACTATAGTGAATATTGAAAGTTTCTAAGCGTTTGCTTTCAGATTAAAAATGTAAAGTGCGAAAATTCAAAGCCAAAACAGACGTTTCATCAATTTTAAAGAAAATTTCGAATGTTTTTTGTGAAGTTTTGAATAGCTGCAATCCAATTGAAACATAAATGTTAGCAATTAATTTTTAAGTGATTAAAGGAATATCAAATAAAGCATCAAATAATGATTATCGGTCGATTTCCCCAATCGGGTTTCCCCAATGCCTTTTTTCCGAACGGCCTTTTTCCAGAACGTCTATTTTCTCGAATGCGAATTTCCCGAAAGCCCATGTTCACGAAAATTTGGGGATTCATTGCTATTTCGTTATTTAATGACTATGCTGAAGTACTGTTTATTGCAATGAAAAATACAACATTGTTTGAAATGCTTTTCAAGTACTCTAAAATGTAGAAAGTTTCTTTGTCATTATTTTTAAAATCAGTTTGGTTGTCACTGACCAAATCACCGATCTCTCTAAGTTTTTTTAAATAGATACGTAAACTAGTTTTAAAACATACGTATTTTTTATTTTTGGCTGAAAATTGTTTTTTTTTTTTTTTTTTTTTTTCGAGAAATTCAGAATTTAAATTAGACTGTAAAATTCAGAGTAACCTTACTTTTGTCGAAAGCTTTTTTTTTTAATCCTTATTTCTCATCAGACAATCTATGGATTTAAATCATTTTTGTATGAAAACGTTTGAAATCGTACGAAATTTATGAATAATGAATTATAAATGTTGCTCGTTGCATTGTTGAATTGTTATGAGCGTAAGTGAAAAAAGTGTAAAAAGTTTTTAAGTAAATATTTTTTATATTGCATTATTTTTTTTTCTCCCCTTTTTTTTCATTGATGGGTAAAGGTATGAGCTATATTCTGTAAAAACCGTTACATGCCAAAACGTTTTGTTTGTAAGTGAGAATTTTTTTTCGAATTTCCAGCCTGTCATTACCAAGTGATTATGAAATTTCAATATTTCTTACTTTTCTTGATCTTAAGACAATGTAGTACACTCAAACCTCGATTTTATTGGAGGCATTCTCAATTAAAACCAGTACTAACTAATCGAGGTTTCAGTGTACGTCCTTTTCGGTAATAATGTATAATTTTAATGAAAATTTCCTAACTTAATTTTTCATCACTCGGAATATAACATGAGATCAATTATTTTTCGTGGGTGTCTCTAGTTTACTTGCGTGAACTTGGTGTGATTGTAATATATTTTTGCATAATGTTTATAGATGGTAAATAAATTAAGCATATATATGGAAATTCATAAAACGCATTTTAAATGCAAAGATATTCGAGAAACTGATTAATCGTTACACATAAGATACTTTAATTTAGAATTTCACACGTTTGGAAAAACTAAAATTCAAGAAATTTTCTAGATAAGATTGCAAAAATTGAAATCTTTTATTCTTTTGTAAAAGTAATTCGATGTATCCATGTTTAAACGAAAAATTATAATGACAAAACGCATGCTTACCAAAAAATATTGAATCATGAGCAGGTTGAACATGTTGAATAATTTATGCGGTTTAGAATAAAATGAACGTTTCTCAAACATGAAATATCGTTTTTATATGTGTTTATTTTGCATCAAAATGTAAGGAAATTTTTTAGATTTTTTCGTTTCAAATACATGTCATCATTAAATGGAACATATTACAGTGTCTTAAGATCAAGAAAAGTCAAGTTCTTAAGATCTAGAAACGTTTTAGCATGTAACGGTTTTTATAGAATATAGTTCATACCTTTCAATGAAAAAAAAGGAGTGAAAAAAAATGATGCAATATAAAAAATATTTACTTAAAAATTTTTTACACTTTTTTCACTTACGCTCATAATAATTCTACAACGCAACGAGCAACATTTATAATTCAGTATTCATAAATTTCGTACAATTTCGAACGTTTTCATACAAAAATGATTGAAATCTATAAATTGTCTGATGAGAAATAAGGATAAAAAAAAAACGCTCGACAAAAGTGAGGTTACTCTGAATTTGACAGCCTCATCGAAAATCTGTATTTCTCAAGAGAAACCAATTTTCAAGCCAAAATAAAAATAAGTATGCCTGCAGGGAGAGAAATGCTTTAGATGACATATCAATGTCACAATTGATGTCGCCACATTTGATATAATATACATTTACATTTGATCCATGAACAAACGTAATTTATATGTCTTCAAAATTGAGATGATCTTCTAACAATATGACATTGATGCAGCATTAATTGATATCATGTCCATTATATGGACACGGCAAATATAACAATAGTATTATGACAAATATGACAATTGTTCTGACAAATATAACAATTGTCATGTTAACAACAGTTGACTATCAAACCTATATGGACCTTACACCCATTTTGATTGATACGCCAGGATTATCACTTTTTTATTGACGCAGTATCCATATTTGTGTATGCGACATCGACAAATTTCTCTCCGCGTATTAAACTGAATTGACTGTATGTTTAACTCTCGTCACTATTAAAGCTGCAAAAATATTTTTTTGAAAAACCTTTATCAATCACGCGAAATCTGAATGCTTTGTTCTAGATGAAGCAACTACTGGCGCTTTCTGTTTTCCTGGTGTCATCCATAACGGTGCAATGTTTTGCTGATCGTAACATAAATCAAATATGGGGCACCAGACGATCACTTGGCGAAGAATTCGTAGAGTTCAAAGAAATGATCTCATACAGAGACATAAAGGAATTGGTTTTCGAATACATTAACCAAGATTCCGAGTTCCATGAACTTATTGATTATCTCCTGACCAACCATACGAAAACCATGATACTCCAAGTAGAAACAATCCCTGAGGTTAAAAAAGCAATAAATTTCCTACAAGAGCATGGGGTCAAAATTTACGAAATAATCAGCGAGGTTTATCAAATATTAGAAATGAACGATTACTCTCCTCCAGTAGTGAGACGAAAAATTGTTGGGGGAATAGCGGGCTTCGTTCAAGAACTCAAACAATTGATTCCTTACGATGAATTGAGAACCCTCTACAGCATGAAAATGCACACATCTGAAGAGTTTCGAAAAGCAGTAGAATTTTTCGAATCCGCAGTAGCTCATAAGGCGTTCGAAAAAGTGAATGCAAATCCAAAAGTGCAAAAGTTAGTGGTTTCATTGGAAAAACAAGGTGTCAAGATGAATGAAGTTTTCAACGTGCTCTTTCAACTAACTGGTTCATTCCGAGATGGATCATTGTATGATGATGATGATCATAACCATGATTTGGGTGATGATTTCCGTCATTTTTGGGCACTGTTCCCACAAGAAAAAATAAAAACCTTGATCATGACTTCTCGTAAAACAAACAAAGAATTGGCTGATTTCGAAAAATACCTAAAAAGTAATGAAACGAAAGCTGTTATTGAAGAGATCGAAAGGATGTCTGAAGTCAAAAGGTTTTTCGCATACTTGAACGAAAGTGGAGCTGACGACATCATGCCTCTCCACAAAAAATTTCATGAATGGTTATACTCCAGATCGTACCAACCTTCCGAAAATTCAATACTTCAGCGATTTGGGGAGCCTACTTTGTCAGGATTCTTCAAGGAGTTAGATGAACTGGTTCCATTAGATGATGTTCTCAAAGCTTACTTCGATAAAGTCAAAACATGTCACGTTTTCCAGGCTTTCATGGCATATGTCAAGGACAAAAAAGTACTAAATATGATCAAGCAGATTTCAGCGCTTCGTCAAATCCAAAAAATTGGATCGTACTTGAGAGAGAGAAATGTATATGTTAGGAAAATTCAAACGATTTTCATTAAAATTTCACTCATAACATGTAAGTTCTAAGGAGTCAAGGTATAATTTATATTCAACGTTTTTCAATTTTCTTTATTTCTTGCAGAGGGATTTTAAGAGTTGCTTTTTTTTTGCAGAGTCTAAGGGGTTGAGGAGTATGGTGACGGAAATAGGGAAAAAGAGTTTTCCAACATTCTTAACTCTTTATCAAGACGTACTGGACTTTTTTTGCTATCTTGAAGGTTTCGGTGAACCAAAACGATAGTCTAGCCAAATTATCAAATATTTTTAATTTAAGTAGTTTGAAAACTTGGTAAATTTTCAGGTAGAGCATAAATGATAGTTTATAAGATTCATAAGGAGTTAAAAATATTTAGCTAAATACCTAAAAAATTACAGCATCGATGTATGTATCAATGTTTTTTTCTGTAATAGTTTTCATTGCCATTTTGTTCAGATGATTGCTAATGAAAGAGTAAACTATGATTTTTTTTGTGTCCAGTGTTAAAAAAGATCAAATAATCGATAACATGCGTCGTTTTGGAAAGAATTTTTTCTGTTAATGAATGATATAAATGAACTCTATGTTTGGGAAAATAAATATAAGCGTTGTAAAACGACTTTCTGTTTTATTGCTAGGTTTTATCCTACGTTTGTATTGAACATCATACACATTTTTTTGTCCTATTTTCGATGAGAAAAGTAATTTTCGGGATAACTAATAGTTTTGTCACACAGTAAAACTTGTAATTTCACGTACAATCGCGATATTTTTTACAAAAACTGTAATCATTTTTTTAGTATTTTCTGAATTCTGAAACGTTTCGTTATACAAAACTTACGTAATTTCAAACTTTTTTATAATATGTTACAAAATATCAGATGACAAATATTGAACCAGATTCTGCGAATTACAAATATTTTAACCTGAAAAATTGTTTCAGGCTGTTATTTTTTTCTTTTTCCCTATTTTTTATTCAAAATTACAAGTCAAATATTCTTCCGACCGCGATTTTTTATCTTCTCAGCTAACATTATTTCCATTTCGAAAACTATGTTTTTGATTATCATCGAATATTCCTTATCTTGATTTCGATAGGAAAACATCTATGTACCCATTACATTATCACTTGATTTGGATCGTATCTCGATTTCAAAACGATTTAGCGTTATTTTTTTTTTAAATTTCTATACCCATTTATGGAAGGCCAACAGATAAGGCCATAAAGAAGATATTTACTTTCAGTTCGAAAAACGAATTATATTCAGACGAAATTTCCAATGTCAAAATTCGATTAAAAAATTTACTTTATATTTAAAATTATTCTCTCAAAAATCTTTTGCGTTCGCAAATTTTTCCTCGCTGCTAACATCGAATGGGATGTTGAATTCAGCAATTTGTAGGAATTCAAAAAAGTATAAAAATTTGAACAAGCTGACTAATTTTTTACTCAGGGTCAAAAAGTACAGATTAACAAATGCTTAATGATTTTCGTCACTTAAAAAAAGTTTTCATGAAGAGGATTTGTCTTAACAGACAACAGATCTTGAAAATATGATGTTTCCTTCGAGCCAAACATTTTGTTGAAAATCTAAAAAAAAATTGATCGTGTCTAATCTTTTCCCGTCACGAACTGTATAACATTCAAGATACTTACCGTTCCTTTCATTTTTTCGAAATTTTGACATTTCTTTAAGTATTTTTATGGATTTCTTGTAATTTTGAAAATTGATGTAAAATAGATTTCAAAACTACAATTAAATATAGATTTAAAGATAGATCTCAAAATAAACTTAAAGATTTGATAGATCCTTGGTTTTTTAAGTTAGATATCAAGGTAGATTATAGATAGATAAATTTTTTGTATTTTATAGATTTCTTCTGTTTCCGTATCGTTTTAGTTTTCATCATACTTTGAAATCTTTTTTAAATATTTCTATTGGGAACATGGAAATAGAAAACTTGTGTATCAATATTTTGTCTGTACAAATACTCGAAATCTAAAAAAATACAAAAAATTACAAAATCGTAGAAATACTAAAAAAGGAGTACAGAAGAAATCTATAATTCACATAAAATTTAAATAGATGTCATTTTTATGATAGTCGATAAAACTATTAAAAATAGATTTAAGAATTGAAATTTCAGAACATCGAATTCTGTAAATGAAAGTACATATTACAACAAAATCTTGAAAAGTAAATACGATCTAAAAAAAAATGAAATCTCGTAAATACTATATAAATACAAAAGTACAAAAAAACCCATAAACACCGAAAATCGATATATGTACATGTAGGTAGCTAAAAAATATATATAACTACTTAAAATGGGCTAAATTTTGATTTTACAATAACGAATTCTAGAAATTAACATCCTTTTATAAAATCCAGAAAAACACCCACGATCTCTAAAAATACTAGAAAAAGCTAGAAAATTTTGAGCAGATTAAAAATTAATGAACACCAAGAATTAAATGAAGACAAAATCTGTATGAATGTTGTTTTTCCAAAATGTAGAAATTATTTGAAATCGATTGAAATTTCGATTCCAGAATATCGAATTCGATAAATATATACATATACAAAGACACTAAATATTGTGATATATACTAAAAAAACCTCAAGGTTGGATGAAAGAGTTGCTTTCGGTGGTGAGGATGTGATTCCCAGGAGTTTGTTAAGAGGAATGAAAAATGTTAGATTTTGGTGAAATGTTGACTTGGAAAGTTTATAGCAGAATAAGACAGCAGAAAAAGTTATTTATATTGCGCGGTCACGAAGGGTCAGGATTCGTCACCAGCGGCAACGAGTGGTACCTAGTGTTCACTAAGGATAACACGACACAAGTGGCCACTATGACGGTTTTTATTTTTCGAAAATTCATAACTCAAAAAGTTCATCTTTGAATTAATTCTTATACATGCCATTTTAAAGCTATTTGTCTGCTCTTTCATATGACATTTTCGAATTCATACTCAGGCTACGAAGACGGCAGTTATTTGAAGCTTGAGCTACAATGACGTATTTAATTATTTGAACGATTATTTCTCAAAATGTTCATTTTTAAACAAATTCGTATACATACAATTTTAAAGCTATTTTTCTACTCTTTCATATGACATTTTCAAATTCATTCTCAGGCTACAAAGACGGCTATTCAAAGCTGAAGCTACAATGACGTCTTTTATTATTAGGAATATCATTTTTTTAAATGTTCATGTTTAAAAAAAATGTATATACATACCGTCTGAAGCTATTTGTCTGCTTTTTCATATGACCTTTTCAGATTCATACTCAGGCTACAATGACGGCAACTATTCTAAGCTTAAGCTACTATGACGTCTTTAACCATTTAAACGATTATTTCTCAAAATGTTCATTGTATAAAAATTTCATATACATACGATTTTGAAGCTATTCTTCTGCTTTTTCATATGACCCTTTCAAATTCATAATCTGGCTACAATGACAACAGTTATCTTAAGCTTGAGCTACTATAACGTCTTGAATCATTTGAACGTTTATTTCTCAAAATGTTCATTTTTGAAAAAATTTATATTCATATATTGTCTAAGCTTTTTTTTGCTCTCTCATATGACATTTTCAAATTCATACTCGGGCTTTAGTAACATCAGTTATACTAAGCTTGAGCTACTATGACGTTTTTAATTAATGAACGATTATTTCTCAAAATTTTCATTTTTAAACAAATTCATATATATACCATTTTTAGGCTATTTTTCTAGCCTTTCATATGACATTGTCGAATTCACACTCAGGCTACAATGACAGAAGTTATTGTAAGCTCGAGCTACTATGACATCTTTGATAATCTGAACGTTTATTTTTCCAAATGTTAATGTTTTAAAAAATTTACATACATACTATTTCAAAGCTATTTGTCTGCTCTTTCATATGACCTTTTCAAATTCATAATGTGGCTACAATGACAACAGTTTTTATAAGCTTGAGCTACTTTTACGTCATTTAGTTATTTAAAGGATTATTTCTCAAAACGTTCATTTTCAAAAAATTCATGTACATGCAATTGTGAAGCTATTTTTCTGCTCACTCATATGACATTTTCAAATTCATACTCAGGCTTCAATAACAGCAATTATTTTAAGCTCGAGCTACTATTACGTCTTTAATTATTTGAACAATTATTCCTCACAATGTTCATTTTTTTTAAAATTCATATACATACCATTTTTAAGCAATTTTTCTGCACTTTTATACGATTTTTTTGAATTCATAGTAAGGCTACCATGACGGAAGTTATTCTAAGCTTGAGCTACTATGACGTCTAAATTATTTAAACGTTTATTTCTTGCAATTTTCATTAAAAAAAAAATTAGTATACATACTATTTGAAGCAATTTTTTGCTCTTTTATATGACCTTTTCAAATTTATACTATGGCTACCATGACGGCGGTTATTTTAAGCTTGAGCTACCACGACGTCTAAATTATTTGAACATTTATTTCTCAAAATGTTCATTATTAGAAAAATTTATATACATACTATTGTTAAGCTCTTTTTCTGCTCTTTCATATGACATTTTCAAATTCTTACTCAGGCTATAATGACAGCAGTTATTCTAAGCTTGAGCTACTATGATGTCTTTAATTATTTTAACGATTATTTCTCAAAATGTTAATTTAAAAAAAAATTTGTATACATACCATTTTTATGCTATTTGTCTGCTCTTTAATATGACCTTTTCAAATTCATACTCAGGCTACAATGACATCAGTTATTCTAAGCTTGATCTACTTTGACGTCTTTAATTATTTGAACGATTATTTCTGAAAGTGCTTATTTTTTGAAATATTTATATACATACAATTTTGAAGCTATTTTTCTACTCTTTAACATGACAGTTTCAAATTCATACTCAGGCTACAAAGACGGCAGTTATCTAAAGCTTAAGCTTCAATGACGTCTTTTATAATAAGAAACATAATTTTTCAAAATGTTTATTTTTTTAAAAATTTATACACACATTGTTTTGAAGCTTTTTGTCTGCTCTTTCATTCGACCTTTTTAAATTGATACTAAGGCTACAATGACAGCAGTTATTCAAAGATTAAGCTACTATGACGTCTTTTATTATTAGAAATATTAGTGTTAAAAATGTTCATTTTTTTTCAAATTCATATACTTACAATTTTGAAGCTATTTGTCTGCTCTTTCATATGACATTTTAAATTTATACTCAGGCTACCAAAACTGCAGTTATTCAAAGCTCAAGCTACAATGACGTCTTTTATTATTAGAAATATTATTTTTCAAAATGTTGATTATTCTAATATTCATATACATACAATTTTGAAGTAATTTTTTTTCTTTCTCATATGACATTTTCAAATTCATACTCAGGCTACAATGACAGCAGTTATTCTAAGCTTGAGCTTTTATAAAGTCTCAAATTTTTTGAAATATTATTTCTCAAAATGTTAATTTTTAAATTTTCATATACATACCATTTCGAAGCTCTTTGTCTGCTCTTTCATATGTCTTTTTCAAATTTATACTCAGGCTACACAGACGGCAGTTATTCAAATCTCAATCTACTATGATGTCTTTTATTATTTGAATATTATTTGAAAATTATAAGAATCGGTTTCCATTAAATCTAATTTGCTTTAAAGAAAATGTGCAGATATGGACTGTAAAAGTCGTCGAAACTTTGAAATCTCAGAATTTGGAAAAATTTACAAACGGATACACGTATTTTCAAAAGACCGCTTTCGAAATTTTCTTCTGCCGAGCATCTGGCTAATTTGACAATTAGAAAAATGTTAGTATACTTGCCTTTAAAACTTTCTGGATTTTTCGTACGCTACAGGAAGTTAGGTAAGGAAAACGAGTTGTTTTTAAGATCAAAGTTTTTAGAATGAAATTCTTCAATATTAATGTATTTAATAAAATATTTATCTCGGGGATTTCTCTTGTCTTGAACAATTATTTGCGATAAATATTTTTCGCTCATTTTCGAGACAATTAGATTTCCGATAAGGCTGTCAAATACAGAGTTACCTCACTTTCGTCGAAAACTTATTCTTAATTCCATATTTCTCATCAGAAAATCTATGAATTTCAATCATTTTCGTATGAAAACGTTTAAATTCCACGGAATGTATGAATAGTGAATAAATAATGAAAAAAATTCTCACTTACGAACGAAAAATTCTGGCCTGTAATGGTTTTTACAGAATCTAGTTAATACCTTAACCAATCAATGAAAAATAACGAGAAGAAAAACATAATGATGCAATATGAAAATTGTTAAAACAAAAATTTTTCACACTTGTTTCATTTACGCTGATAACAATTCAACAACGTTACGTGAAATATTTTGTTTAATTCACTATTCATAAATGGTGTACAATTTCGAACGTTTTCATACAAAAATGATCAAAATCCATAGATTGTCTGATGAGAAATAAGGATTTTAAGAAAAGTTTTCGATCCATGTGAGGTTACTTGAATTTGACAGTCTAATTTAAATTCCGAATTTCTCGAAAAAAAAAAGAAAACAATTTTCAGCCCAAAATAAAAAATAAGTATGTTTTAAAACTAGTTTACGTATCTTTTTAAAAAATTTGAGAGAAATCGGTGATTTGGTCGGTGACGACCAAACTAAATTTAAAAATAATGACCCACTTACGTGTTACTATTCATAAGAGTAATAATTTGACTGATATTCAATTTAAGGAAGAAGAAACAAATATTTTCCGAGCATTCCACGAGCTAGGGGGTGAATGCGCGAGGACTGGAAATCCAGAGGCGCGGTGGTAGGACTTTTCAAAGGCTTTTCTGATATCATTAGTTTGCCGCGACCCGCACACGCGTAGGGCTGATAACCGGTCCAGAAAATCCGCTTTCCATGCGTTTTTCCGCCCGAAGGAAAACCCCATTTCGCGATGTGTCCCTAACAACACACCCTCCTAGGGTGATTACACCCCTTGTGCAGTGATTATCGTTTTCACGTTTTTTGGAATGGTGTAGTACAAAAAAATGTGTCGTGTAACGTCGAAGAGATGAGACTGTGGAAAAAGAAAAATTGGGTACGATCTGAGATTGTGTTTAGAGGATTTTGGGGCGTATGAAAAATAAAGTTTATAGAAAAGTTTTGCTCTTTTTTGTTTGAAAATGATTAATTTGAAGTTGATCAATGTTTAAGATTACACTGACAGAAATTTTTCTGTTGAATTTGAGAAATTATGAAAGCATCTATGGAAACTCCAAATGATTCTTCGATGAACATGTATATTAAAACTTTTTTATACTTTAGTGGGTTTCAATATATTGCATTAAATTGAATAGATAAATTTTGAAATAAAGTCTCATAAAATTTATTTAAAAATAATGTAGAATGATAAAATAAATTTATTCAATATGAAAACAAACAATATAATATGAATTTCTTTAAAATCCTGTTCATTTACGTGTGCATAAAATTTCAAACACTATTTTAAAAGAAAGTCCATGAAAGATGTTTGGAATTTTCAATTTTTGGTGACACTGTACCTCGTCGAAGTATACTAATTTTAGCGTTCAGAAGGCATTTTCATATTCTGTTTTTTCTTTGTTTTTTTTTTTTTTTTTTTTTTTTTATAACTAGTTTTATTGATTATTTCAGCTTTTAGTGAACAGGTCGAGAAGCACGTTATTTTTCAATGAATGACAATTTTTTTTCAATTTCTGTATGATTTTAAATCTATGTTTATAAGGTTTTTAGGTTTTACAACGAAAAAAAATGCAATAACGAAAAAATTTCCAGCAGTTATTGTAATATTCAACATATTTAAAAGTAAGAGAACCAGAAATTGAAATTCATGCAACAATTCAGAGTAAATTTTCCGAAAACAAATGACACTTTTTGAAAGCTTCGTATCATGTATGATATTTTTTTATGTCAATAATATTTCATTAACAAAAGGATCAAAAATATATGAATACAGTAGATGAATTTGTATTTTAAAATGAAGACGATTTTTCGGCACAAATTTTTGTAAGAATCTTTGCAAATTTGAGTATTGAAAAAAAAGATAATAATCACTTACTCCATGCTTTTTTAAGAAACAATAATTAATTCGTTTTCACGATGCAGAGATGATGAAAATGAAATATTGTGAATTCGTGAGCAAAGTGAAATGTAAATTCATGTTTTTTATTATAAATGTCAAATATTAATTTTGTAACGCTTAGGTAGTATCAGTTGTTGAATAATTTGCTACATAACTATAGCTCCGTCTGACCAAACTCGGCTATGACTACTCGGATTCACTTTATCCTCGCGATTGCCTTTTTCCCACGGAAAGTTCTGGCTACTTTAATAACAAACTAATTTCCAAAAACTTATTCTTTAATTTTTTGTCTAAAAACAAAACTGTGTTTGTCAAAATCGAAAATAATTTAAATAAAGAAAACGCAAATACATAACAGAATTTATGTCTGAAAAAATGACTTCAAATTGAGTGAATACTTTCATGTTTGCACACATTCTACTATTTCCCACATTTTCGAAATTTTGAATATAGTATGTGTTGATAAAAAATGTGCTTTGTTTGCAAGCAATTTTGTGGATTACGGGAGTGAAGTGAATTTTGCACGTGGTCATGGTCGATCGGCGGTAAAGGAGATATTTGACAATCGGCGTGGTGCACATCATCACAATCATGTGTCAAGGTAGGAAATAAAATATTTCTGAAACATCATTTTGGAACTGATTTTTCAATTTTTAGAGTCGAATATATGTTTTTACAACTGTTTGCAAAATACTTTGTATAGATAGCTTACTTATAAAAATTTGTTGAAATAATATCCTCGACTTTACAGATTATTACAGAAAGTTAACGATTTTATAATTTCATTATTTACAGTTTGACAATCGTGGAATAATAAAGTTACAGTTTATTTCGTAAATAATAATTATGTTCATGTTAAATATAATTTTATTTACTACTATTATATTGTATGTATTTTCATTACGTTTCCTTATGTCATGAAACACATATTTGTTATATCGACATTTTTCTTTTAACTTAATAAACATATTTTTATCGTATTATTTATTTTAATTCCATAATTGTTCCTCAAAGAATATATTTTCACTATTAAAAAGGAGCCAGGCATCATTTTAACATGCAAAAAGTATAAAAATAATATTCAAATAAATAAATATTTAATTGTTGATTTTATTTATTTTCATTGTATAATTCATGTTTATATAATAAATGAATAGTTTATATATTTAATTCAATAAATTTTTTATTTACAAAAATTAAATTAAATTCTTCTTTTATGTACCTATAAAGAGGTACATAAAGTGGCTGTGGATCTTCGATGAAATATTTGTATTTTGTATATTTTATCAGCTTTTCCTTTACACTATCGTCATGATTTTGTTTTTTTGGTTCGAAACCAAGAACAAATTTATTGATTCTAAACTAGTCTATAGGATTCTTAAAACAAGTTAGATTCACCTGAAAGGCAGAAAATTTACCAATGATAACTGATTTCGACCCTCATGGTTGATTTTAATACAATTTTGTAAATTCTTATTTGATTAATTTAAAATTTATACACAGCAAATAACATAAACGAAGTTACAAAGGCAGCAAATTTTGTTGACGTTAAATAATTTGTGTTTCAAAGGGCTCCAAAATAAATAAATTTATTTGAATTTATTTATCAGTGAAAATAATTATGAATTAAAAAAAGTCAGTACTGGATAATTTTTGAAGTTTGCAGTGAAAAATTTATTACTGAATAACGTTGGGCGAAGGATTTTTAGTAGACAGCTTTGCATAAAAGTCATGATTCATAAATCCAACTATTAGATCTTGCTATCAATTTCCTTTTTTGTTTGTTTGATAAATTTTATTTACACTAACTATGTTACATGAGTTAATTTATGTTTTTCATTTCTGATACATTCGTTCTTCACATTTCTTTTTTTTTTTCAATTATTTCGTAACTTCGAAATATCTTCTTTTAATGACGTTTCTTCTTTAAAGAATCTTGAAAAATCATTTATTTTCAAATTTTCTTTACATTCGAGTAAAAGGATTTTTTTTGTATCATTATTTTGTAAAATAATTATATTCCTGGGATCTAGAGCTTCAGCGAGAAAAATTTCAAGCACATTACACGTGCAGATGTATTATTACAAAATTTTGTTACAAAATTTCACTTTGCTATAATGACAGACCAAACTAAATTTGAAATGAGAAAAAAGTCAGGATATTCTTTTTCAAGTATAAAATTTCTCATTAAAAAACAATTTCTCACTGACTTGCAAACGAAATGACCGGAATAAAAGCCGTAGACATTTCAGGGTAGAAACAGTTGGAAAATACATAAATACCACAAACTTGATGGTCTGTTTCTTCTTCTTATTATTTTTTTTTTATTTTTTCTTTATGATATAAAAACTTACAACATTCTGACTGCAAGCCAATGTAAGAATCATACAAAGCTTGAAAACAAAAAAAAATTCTTAACGTCGATAAGATTTATTCATATTATTGATAGGAGGCCGTCATTTTTTTGGTGGGGGGGGGGGGGGGGAAATTTCTAGAATTTGATGCAGCAGGGTTCAATATTTTTTTTATTAATATGTATATTTAACTTAAATTCTTGTTTTTTTTTTTCATTGCTCACTGGCTTAAAACAACATTTCAATTTTTTTTTTCTATGTCTGTAGTCCTAGCCAAAAATTCATATTCAGAATTTTACTGAGAAAAAATTATTCTGAAGCCAGTATAAGTTTTTTTTTTCAGTCCGTCAAACTTCGTCAAACTACATTCAAATTAGTTCTTAAAGTTGAACAATCTGAATATTGTTCAACTTCAAGAACTTCCATAAAACTATTTGTTATGTTCTCCAGATTGCAGTATAATACTTTTTTTGTAATGTTTTTTACGTTGCGTATTAGTTTTAATCAACTATCCTTACAACTTCTGTTAAAATCAAATAATTTTTAATTTTATCTGAATTCGGTGGGTTTCAACCCTTGAAATTTCCCTCTGCCTACGCGTTCATAATATTCACAATCTGGAGAATATATGTAAATTTTTCAGATCAAAAAAAAGCGACACGAGAAAGTTTTTCTACGTTATATGTGTCCTCGGTACCATTATGTCGCCAGCGGGGCCGACCCTGCATTCTTCCCCTTGTTAGCAAGGGTGGCGCGAAGCCGTGGTATGTACGAACGTGTAATGCCACTAATGTACATTTAATGTCTTGACTTTGAATACCGCGCGAGCACTCGTTGAATGAAAAAAGCGTGGATAAGTCATCTTAGAGATAACATCTTAAATAAGAAAAAGTTATTCTGATTCTCATACTCAAAGTAAAAAACACCTTCTCTTCGAAAAAGAGGAAAACCCCTGGAGGTTGAATAAAGTGACGCCGAACTGAGGGTATTGGACACGGGCAAAAAGCTTCGTGGATCGTGGCTGCAGAAAACGTAACGTCGAACTTAAACTCTCGGTAAATTTGTATCTTCACGACATCCCCGTTTCTGAAACATCCTTCTTGTAAGATTTGTCGAGCATGCATGATGCCCGTATTTTCCCATTCCGCGCGTTCCCAGCAGCTGCGTCCGATCGCGAAGTGGTGAGTCCTATCGATTTCCACCGATCTCTCCATTCGGCAATCCTAATTTTTTTTCTGTATTTTTCTCGCTAGCTGGGATCGTTATAAAGGAATCTCCTAAATACGGTCTACGTGCCATATTCCGAGCTCGTCAGCGATTATTGAAAGCTTCTTTATCCATTTTCGATACGCGCGGAGACGAGATACTGTCACTTTACATCAAAGCGTCGTCGCTGGATGATTTTTCTTGATCGTTCGAGTGCAAATGACGCAACATTACGTGAATACCTGACACGGTGATCAATGGATGTTCCAAGCATTTCCGAGTATTTGTGGAGCTTCAGTTTTTTACCAGAGATGTGTTTGATTTATTTCATAGGAGGAATTCTGGGGCTTTATTCAATAATTAGGTATATACTGGGCAAAAGTTTCATGAAAATTATTGATTTGTGGTAGGTTTTTTGATGTTTAATTCTTGAAGCAAGTAAAGAAGTCATTCGGTGTATCTATCATTTCACAAAAGGCTGCTAGTTAACTAAGGAACAGAATTTTCCGTATCTCATGACACCCTTTTCCATCCAAGATGGATAGGGGTGTCAATCTAAGAATTATGAATAAACATTTAACTATTATTTTTGCGGTTCTGAATAAGGTGCCAAATATACATAGACAAACAAACATGCATTTCAACTAAATGTAATCTACATGTACCTACCACGGCTACCTCATCAACCCTTTCACAGCAGAATAGTCCATCACGAATGTCAAAAATAGTAACCTGAGAACGATCTTACTGAACCTTCATTCCACGTCAGGCACAGGTCAAAATATTCCCAAAAAAGAAGCTCTGAAATCAAAGGGAAAAGATGTAAAGGAGCACCAGCAGGGTCGTGATTCCGAACAAACCCAGGAAAGATCGAAGGCAGATGCAGCGTTGAGTAATTCAGCCATTTGAGGAAAACTCGCAGTGAAAGAGGAGATTGTGGCAAATGGCGTGGACGGGATTAGGCGTGAGAAAATTATTGTACTCATGCCATGGCGCTGGAAATCGAGGTTCTGCACGAAATACGAGTCGGTGTCCGGGGACCTTGCCCTACTCCCATTTCAATTCAAGTAATGGAGTCGGAAACATTCCCGAGTGACAGCATTCATGTTCATGCATTCTTATTGCATTAACGTACACCTGTATGATGGCCCATTAATCTCTCAACACAGTTCCCTCAGCCACAATTATATCGGTATTTGTAATATTGTTGGAACCTTAGTTACGATCTAAATAGAGAAAAAAGTTGGCTTGAGAATGATATTCTTGGTGTCAGTTAACTGAAGTCATGAAGTAAAGTGACTATGGAGAAAGAGGGTTATTGCCTGAAGGAGATGACAATACATCAAACGTGTCTTAACGAACGTCCATATCAAGTTTCATATATAATTCATTTTATACCTCATAGATAATCACTATACATGATATGTTATAGATTCTTAATTACTTGTCACTCCAATAAAAAGAATCTTCTTTATTTTTTCGCCAACGTCTCTTCGCTAATCTTCCATGATCGATTATTCCATGAAGATGAAGTTCACCAAATCCAGCACGATCTTCATATTCTCAGAAACGCAACCGCATCTTTGTCGCTTGCTATTCTATGTCAAATATCCGGAGCATATCAAAGTTTCCCTGGTTTCAAGCCATCAGTTCTGAAGAAACAAATCCGATGCTACCGCAAGCGAAACAAAGCGTATTCCTTCTTCGAAGTCCGGTTAACGTAACGTCAGTACACGCGACCTGATTCACGCATAGCCTTTTATCATGTCAACTTTTCGTTTAGAACGAAGGATGCTCGAGGCACCAAAGACCACTAGGAAAGGCCATCCACTTAGATTATATCTTGTATGAAAAACGGTGTGCAGTGGAGCAGGGGGAAAAGAATTGGAGAGGGATGGAAAAGTGAAAGAAGATGGTCTTACGCTGGGCACAAAACTACGTTCAAGGCTGATACAGACGTGATATTTCGACTTTGGGCTCCACTGGCTCATGTTACGATCTTCCTGTCTTCGGTTCTTCACAATCGCCGAGCTTCTATTGAAATCTTTTCTACTTGGAAGGGTTGTATAAACTGGAACGGACATCCGAATAATTCTTCAACATGCAATTTTTCCAGTTGTCTGTATTTTAAGGGTATTTATCCGGATATTTGTAAAAGAGGAGTAGGCAGAAAAAATTTTGGGAATGGTTTTTTGAGATAATGTGCTGCTTTCGAGATTTTATAATTTGTAATCTTTGACTCTCTGGTAACGAGAAAACGATTTGTCAGTTTTTCGAATTTCAGGTTGATAAAGTGGTGCAATTTTTCGGGTCCAGAGACGCACATTTTTCACTTGTAGGTTCAATATAACGGATGCTGGTCAAAAATGACCATAAGAACTGAAAGCATAGATTTTTATTATTTTTGTCTTGGTCAAGTTGAGTAATCTGGATTGCGTTAAATTTCGAGAACTTACATGTGACCTTTGTTGCATCTTCTAGATCCCAGTAAATTCATTATCGACAATTGAAACCTTCCTCTAATTATTATCGATAATCATCATCATTTATATTAAGTATTCTTCTTTAATTATCATGATCAGAATGATCATTATAATTTTGCATCACACACTCCCCTCAATTTTGTATCCTTACATATCATACAATTTAATTATACTTCAATTTTGGGATGGTCTAGAAACCTTGAAACCCCTCTTTGTCTACACATAGGATCCATGATCCTTGTTTCAGAATATGCGAAGTTGTGCTTGTAGATGCAACAGTGGAATGAGAAAGATTGATGCGAGGGAGGACGGAGACGGAGTAGGTGCTTTCCCCTTCGATTCAGAAACGAGATTTTCGGTAGAAAATTATTGGCAACATATGGAAGAGCTGGATTAGTTATTGCTGATAAACTAGATGACAAAATAGGGAACTGACAATCGATTTTTTCGGTTACGTGAGAGAAACCGAAGAGGTGGAAAAGTGGTGATCATTTAAAGGATATACGGCAAAGTGGATAACATCCAATTTGGTAATAGTTGTACTCTAAAACTTATGTCAAGACCCTAATTATTACATTTATCAATTATTTTTGTTCGATTTATATCAGTACATTTAGATTATTCAAAATAAAAGAATTTTTTCTATCCTATCAGAGACAGTTTACCAAAATAGTTTTATATTTCAACAACGCAACGAAAGATCGATGGAATATCGTGATAAACAAATTTTTTAAGTTACAAGTAAGTTTTCGGAATTTTCAAGTTCAAAAACACTCTAGAATGATTTTCGTTACTCATAATACGATTATGGTATCCCACGTGTCAGTTTCAAACGATTTTAATTAAATTTCTGGAAACCTAGTTTAGTGACTATTTCCTTATTCGGTGGAAATGAAATAATAATATTTCTTCTACGCTTCTCAAACAAGCTGTAATTACCTTTCATCTCCAGCCGCGCTCACATACGAGGCCAGAAGGGTAGCTCGCACAACTGGCAACGAGCCTACGTGGTAATTTTGGCTTTACCGCCGGTTTGTTTTTACCACTCTTGGAGCAAAGGGACAAAGAAATATTCCCCCGTAACGTTAAGGCGATACTGATGAAAATTAATCGAGCGTGTTGCAGAGGATTTAAAGTTTTTTTAACTGTATCCCGAATGTGGTAGAAAAACAAGTAGATGAAATAAATAAGTAGAACCTATCGAACACCGAAAGCTTGAATGCTAATTCCTAGATCACAATATTAGTTCAAATATCGTTTTCTTTTATCAAGTAACTTTTTTCCTTTTTGCAACCCTTTGTTTCACGTAAAATAGCAAGTTTTACCCCATTAATTCCTCCCTGGAATTTTCAAAGGGACGACAAAGCGGCGAGAAAGCTGTCAAGAACGAGAGTGCGATACGCCGGGAATCGAAGACGAGCCGGGGTACGAGAAAACGGCACGAGTGCTCGTGAGCAGGAAAAAGACGAGCCGGAAAAAAAGGCTCAAGGAGAAACACGAAATTGAGGGAATGAAGTTCACAGGCGAAACGTACAACTGACGAGTTTCCTTTGACTACACGATCGAGTTGCTTTTCACCTCGATTCGAGCACCTTTACCATCGGCCCCGAAGTAAATAACACGACTTAATCGAATTGGCTGTCTTTTGAGAAAAACTCCGTGCGCTACGAAATTCTGGGCTTTTGCGATATTTTATTTACCTCCTTCGAGTTGTGTATCATGGGGTGGTCCAATTTTTACTTGACAAAAATCGAATTTTTCCGAACAAAAAGGAGAAAATGGTTTTGCCATTTTTACACGTACTCGCAGTTTTCAAAGTGTTGGTTATTTGTGTATGTGGATACACAATAAGAATTTGTAACTATAATGCGGCTAGCCGCATTTCGCTGGTTAAATTTCAACTGTTATTTGAATATTATTCAAAGATTCTGAACTTGAAATATTATTTCGACACCGATGTTGTAACATTTTTATTCACTCCCCTTTTGTTTATTTGTTACACTTCGCAGAGTTATCACAATTACACTTTTTATCTTCTTTTTTTCTTATACTTTTAAGATCATCGATTTAAACGAATACTCCTTCCATTGATTGACTTTTTACAATAGCCAATTTTAACAAACAAAAATAAATCATAAACATTATAAAACAATAATAAACATTTTCAACCCAATCATGAACATTGTTGACCCAATCATGAAAATCATCAACCAATTACAAAAATTTTCGAGCAATCATAAACATTATTTCTTTTTCCCTTCATTGATATTTTCAAAATAAATGAAATCCTTACCTTATCAAGGTTTATAACGAGGATCCTTTGCCCGGAGTTATCCTAGAAGCGCGACTTCTTCTCGACCAAACCAAGAAAAGACCCAAACCCTCCCAGGAACAGTTCCAAAACAGCGTCGAAAATGGAAATGACGACCACTCACAAAACAGCAACAAGCCAAATCCTCACGCAACCTCCTGAAATCTCGCATTCCTGCTCTCGTTTTCATCCTTTATAATGGATCGCGCAATTCCTTACATTGATGAAATGATACAATTTATTGCCAAAAAATTCACTAACTCACTACAAAAAACGAATAAGAATAAAATTCGCACCTTTTTCAATAAGGTTTCCGCACTCAATATCGATAATATAAAGACTTTTTATTGTAACACATCTGTGACATGCTTTTGGGCCAAAGTGATCAAATGCCAGTAATTATTAGAGATGCCTAATTGAGATGATTATTATTAGCCTAATTATTAGAGATGAAGAAGAAGAAGAAGAAGAAGAAGAAGAAGAAGAAGAAGAAGAGGCACAAGAATCGATACCCATCGATCCAGCCATATCGATCCAACATTCTCCAATCGATATCGAAATTTCCTATTATATCGACTGTACATAATTCCATGGAAAGCTACCATCAAGACATATATACATAGAACCGTTACAATGTAACTTTGTCCCAAAATAATCTAGCATTAGCAGTAGAAGCAATCATATTTTGAATAATCTTATCATTTCTCCCCAAAATCACAAAATTTTAGGTAAAAAAGCCCGGCTTTTAATGAGTCTTCGCATTAACCCGCCCGAAGCGAACGTAAGGAATTACTATCATAGGCACAAAAATTGCTTATTGGTAATCATTAACACTATAAAAAGCTAACAACTTTTATTTTCCAGCAATCAAAAGTATGTAATTATTTATCGTTCAGTACCTTCGAGACGTACCAGCGTAGGTGTGCAACTGGTGACAGTAGAAGAAAACGAGAACTACACCAATCCTCTGTTCACAATCAGAATTTCATGACCTATACGAAGGATTCAGAAGAGACAAAGAAGCCTTCAGAAAACTGAAATTAGATTTGCTGAAGCTGGAACTCTTCTGGACTACCTCCCAAATCCAGAGAAAAATATAGGAGGAAGTTCGAAACGCCAAACCCACTATAATGAGCGATATAATTCAAGATTCAGAAATTGGAGAGAATATTAGTTAAAGGGAGTTTGATTCAGAATTTGATAGGATTATTGATAATATCATCCTGACGGGAGAATCTCT
This sequence comes from Platygaster robiniae, assembly GCA_028476575.1. NCBI lineage: Eukaryota > Metazoa > Arthropoda > Insecta > Hymenoptera > Platygastridae > Platygaster > Platygaster robiniae. Next base: position 20,125,089 of record CM052027.1, read on the forward strand.
TGGAAAAAGGATTAAGCTAGAACACTCGTTTAAAAAAAGTCCGGGAATAGAAGAAATTGCGGCTTTATTTTCGCCACTTCCAATGCCTTACCTCCCATTGCCATCGAGAACACATTGCCATAACCTCAACTTACTGATTATTGTATTATAACATCGTTTGTAGTACAACGGTGAATATGCGTAACTTTAAAATTGAATTTGTCCATAACGTCGGTTGACAGTATCCCTAAGAATAACACTTCATTCATTTCCCTTCAAAACCCTTGAAATCACTATGTCACTCAAGGGTCAAGTAGAGCAGTTGTTCCACATTGGTTCTTTTGTGGACATTGTGGGACAACGTTAGTTCTACGCAATCAGGGCCTCGCGAGTCACAATAAGAACGCATCTTCGAAAATACATCAATACAACTTTTTTAATATGAAGTAGCAGTTGCTCATCTAGTACCACGAAACCCTTCCTTTATAAGCAGCATGTTGTGCAGCTAGCAATTACGCGCTGTAGAAACTGAAGATAATTGAACTTCGCTCGCGGGATGAGCATGTAACACGATAAATTGTTTCGATACGGCTTCAAAGAATATTAAACAATTTGACCTAGTTTCTACGGGCGAAACCCTTTACACCTTTTAAATATGGTTAGTTGAGAAAAATGCTTCTTTTTTCTTCGATGACAGGTTTCCTCATGATTGTGAATTCCAGGATATTCTATTAAGATTTCATCAAGTGCCGAAAATTGAAAGAAACGTAATAAAGTCGGAAATAAGTAGATAAAAGACAATACTTCGTCGTAGCTTGCGAGTATTGAAAAGCTGATTTCTATTTCACTTTTGTTTGATTTCGTCACATCTGTATCAGCGCCGACAGAATTTCAATTTCATCACATTTCGATCAATGCGTAATTTTTCAAACGTCTTTTTTAGCTCATTTTGTGCCTTCTTGAACGACTTTCTGTAATTAAATTGTTGATGTCTTTTTTAATGGATCAGTTTACTTATATTTTTTTTTCTCCATCGACAATATATTTTTATCATTCTCTTGTAGAGAATTTAATATTACAAGGTAATAATAAATATTGTGCTATCACTTTTTTGGAAAATCAGACACATACAAAATTTGACGACGATAGCTTCAACAAATATCTTCGATGAAAGCAACGACGCAATGATTCTCATTGTGCGCGGCACGGCGTAAAACTGAGGCGCGATATTGCAAATGGTGCGCGGCAAACATCCGGCCAGTGTCCGGGATAGCGCAAGAACAAGGGAGAAAGCTTCCCCCAGTTAAGCGTGCACCAAACACGACACAACTCACCCCCTTTTTCCCCCTTTTTCCCTCAACTTCACCCATAAGTGCACTTGCGAAACTTTGCTCGTAGCCATATGCTCCGCTGACGCCTCAAAATCAAGGCGAGAATCGGTGTCTTCCACGATAACAGGAAGTTCAGTTTGATGAGCAATCATTTTTCCGGAACCAAAACTCCAGATTATCTTCGAATTTTCCGCAATTATCGAAGTCGAAATCTTTTCAATTACTCCAATTTAATGTTTCCCAAAAAACTTTGCTCCCAACGCAAATATCATACAATACTTTGTGTAATAAGAAATAATTATTTAACATGTGACACCATCAGTTAAACCCGAAAAATTGCATGTTACTTCTCATACAGCTTATCTCGAATGCGAATGCATCCTAACATTATGGCGTATATTGGAGGCGAAGGATTCACGTGGCTAGAATATAAAATACGCATCCAGCAGATGGTATTTACAATAACAAAAACCTTTCTTTAGAGTCCTGATTTGTTGCACATAACAGCCATAAATTCAGGGAAATCCGAAACATGGCATTTATCTTAATTATCAACATCGAAGCAGCAAGTCGATTTCTGGGTAGACAAGGGTCATGACAGGAAAAATCCTGACATGGAAAAACCTGTAGAGGACATTTGTCTTCTGTCGAAACATAAAACAAACTCCAAGGTCTTTGGCTTGCTCACGTATTTTTTTTTTCTTTCTTTGTTTCAGCGCTTTCGGATCAGCCCAGATTTTCCGAGCCAATACCCAACACGACAGTGGCATTAGGCAGGGACGTCAGCTTACCTTGCATCGTGGAAAATTTAGGGGAATATAAAGTGAGTATTGGGAATTTCGAAACCAATGCTGCAGGTTTTGTGGTTAAACAAGAAGATTTGTTTTAATCGAAAATTGCTTTTATTACATACATATTTCCAGAGGGAGCTTGTACTGTATTTCGAGAATAAGGTGCTCTGGAGTTCAATGATTGATAGGTGTTCAGTTTATTATCAGATTAATCAGACTTTGAACTGAAATTTCGTGCCGCATCTTTCATGCATCGAGTCCAAATCGAATTAAGCTTTTCGAACAAGATAGCCGAAATTGGATTTGCGTTCTATATTATTAGATTGTCCAGAAAACAAGTAGATGTCAAGATTTATGACATAAAATAGATTCCTAGTTTAAAGAAACTTCAACACTCTCGGTATTCTTCAAATCAACTTTCATACTCAACAACGAGAATTCATAATCCTACTGTCTCCATATAAGAATACTTCGATCCTTCTGAAAGATAAATCACCCTTTTCAACTGACATCAAGCCCTCATCGCAAAAACTGCACGATATATCATTGCCGGTTCAAGAAGCGCCGGATGAATTTGTTTATCTCGTAATCGATGAGCCCCCTTGCTTCGCTGTTGGAAGCGATGGCGGGAGAAAAAGTCAAATGATAATCGAAGAACATCCAGATCGATAATAGACGTAACAAGAATGAGTTTGAAATTATACGAAAGGTTTGTTGCAAGGCAGACATTGTTAAATGTCGCTATAAGAATAAATAACTGAAAAAAAGGCAAAAAACAAGATAAACTCCACGAGAGACGATTTATCCCGAGCTCGTTTTTCACGTCTTGGGTGTTTCTTTTCTGCCCTCGGAACGGGGATTTCATGGGACGTGGAAAACGTTAAAAATCGTTGGAAACGAGAGCCAGATGTTCATGAATATTCATATTTGACCTGTGTGACCATCCGTCTTTCGTTTTTTGGATAGTCAATTTTTTGCTGAAATACATGAAAGGCTTTATGAGAAGCATTGACTAAGATAAATTAACCCTCTGTTCTGTATTATGGATTTCCTTTTTCAATAATTAATCAAAGTTCATTACTCACCGAATTGAATTGAGTGTCAATTATTCAGATTAACATTAAAAATGCAGCTCAAATTGTATGCAAATTATTTGTAATTGCTGACGATTGAGTATTTCCACTTCATTGTCTTTTTTGTCAAAGGAGCAAGGAAAAGCGAAAGGAGATCCGCAACTTGTCGACTCGGGTAACGTGCTATTTAAAAGTGCTCGAGCCTTGGCTTCGTTTTACCGGCTTTTGGAGAAAAAAGTTCCAATTGGGTGCAAGCTCGATTGAAATCTCTGGCAGCATTTCAAGCCCTTGGTCTTGGTGGACATTTAGGTGCTTGTTCTTGCCCTTGCGTATTGGAACGTGAATGAATTAGCCAGATATTCATTCGCGCCATGTTCCTGAATCAGAGAAGGGGAAAAGAGAACATAAACTCGTGTTTTTTCTAATCAAAAAGTTTGTAACTTATTAAGAAAATAATAACTGTCAATAGTACTCTTCACTATTCTTTTTAACTCTTTAATTGTTTAAACCAGTATCATCATCTATATCGGGAAGATGTATTCTTGAAACCTTCGAACAATATCTGTTAAGGTGATTCATATAATTGATACAATTGTTTACAAGGCTTCGTTATTATCATTTCAATTATCTTCTCTACGATTATTCTGGAGCCACACGAAATCAGTAAATAGACAAACATCTTTTTCAAGCTCTCGACAGTTTATTTTTGCCCTCTTCAAAAAAAATGAATTTACAAAATTAAAACAACAAACAATAAAATTCCAAATCAATCAATAAATTTCATCACAAAATCACTTACTACACTTACTCAAAATATAAATTTCAGGTTAAAATTATCTTATGTGTAAAAACATTTCGTCATCTGTTTATAATATTAAGTGAACAAAAAAGAAACAATATGTTGTTACAAGAACTTATCAGTGGTCTGTACACGACTAACAAAATTACCTCAGTTTTCCTTCCTTATTTAGAAAACGAACCGATAAGATTTCATATCACGTCATCAATGAATGCGTCATAGATTGAACTTCAAAATCTCGTGTCTTCTTGTCTGTTTAATGTATTTTTAGTCCCCTTTATGAAAAACATTTCTGAAAAAATTCTTTTTCTATAATCTATCTCTTTATGCAAAATCTTTACTTTATCCTGATTAAACTCATGATTCATTTTGATTCTATGTTCTGTTTTAATTGAATTATTTTCTGTAAATTTGTGAATATTTCCCTCGTGTTCCTTAATTCTAGTTTCCAAACATGTTTTAGTCAGTCCTACATTTTTAAATTGACAATCCCTGCAATCTATTCGGTAAAGTACAATCTGCTGTCATTTATTGCCAAATTTATCTTTTCACCTTTTGATAATATCCATATTCAATTCATTATCAGTTTTATATATTACTTTCATATTTTCTTCCTTGAATATTTTCTCAATTCTTCTTCGTCCTTTTTTTATACATGGTAAAACCGAAATTCTCTTTCTCCTATCATTATTATTCAACAATTCATCATTTTTATCATTCTTCGATATAACATATTTCAAAAAATCTATTCTAGTCTTAATATATTTTTCTCTAAAAATTCAATGGGATAGTTATTCTTGTGGAGTAAGTTTTCAATTTTATCAAAATTTTTTCTATGAAATCTTTCATCAGATAATTTAATAACTCTATTAACCAACCAATATATTATCCCTTTTTTCTGTGCAATCGGATTTTTGGAATGAAAATTCATAAATCTTTCAGATGAAGTCGGTTTTATAAACCAATCAAATATTTGCTTTTCATCTTCTCTAATAACTTCCAATTCCACTAAAATTAACTTTCTATCCCTTTTTATTTCAAAAAATATCATCAACATATCTACAGTAAAAAATTGGTTCATTACTCAATTTACTCAAAACATCTAATTCCATATCTTCCATTACTATATTAGCTAAAATAGGAGAAATCGGAGAACCCATTGGTGTTCCAAAAGTTTGTTCATATATTTTTCCATTTAAAGTAAAATATGTTAATTCCATCAATTTGATAACACTGTCTACAAATTTCTCACCAGGTATGTCCATATAAAGGTCTAAAAATCGGTATCTTCTAACAAGTGAATTTTTCACCTTATCCTTCAAGATATTTGTAAACAATGATGTCACATCAAAAGATACAATTTTAAATTCCTTAGATAAATTCAATCCCTTTAACTTCTTTTTTAATTCTAAACTATCTTTAACATAACTTTTCGGTTTTTGTAAATGTTTCGTAAGTAAATCCTGAATAAACTTTGCCAATTTATATGTAGGACTTCCTATTGAAGACACTATCAATGTAAATGGGCTATTTTTCTTATGAATTTTTGGTAATCCGTACGCTCTAGGTAAATTTCCATCTGTCCCTAATAATTCCAAATTTCTGTTTTTCATTAATATGATTCTTATCTTTCCATCTAATAAAAATATCTTTCACTTCATCTCTCATTTTCTTCAAAGCATGCTTTTCCTCCTTTTCATTTAATCTCCTATATGTAGACTCATCATTCAATAGTCTCTGCATTTTATCAAAATATTCTTCCTTATCTGATCTAGTCTCCATCAAATCATTATTATTTTTAAAAAATATTGATAATATTGATTGCATATCAGTGAACGGAATTCGATGATTCTACTTATGATCAATGTTTCTAGTTTGGAATGTGTGATTTTTCATGTGAGAAGTTAAAATACTGTACTCTAATAGTAATTTTGATTGTTATGAAAATCTTATTAAAAAGGAACTTCTTGTAAGAATCCAATTTACTGTACAGTGCACCTTTTAAAAATCTTATAAGAATTTAATATCTCATGAGTTCACCTTATAAAAACTTTACGATAAACTGAAAGATTTTTTAGAAAATTAATTGAAATATTCAATTAAGTTTTTTTCTTACAAGATTTCATCAAAAAGATTCTAATAAGAAATTTCAGTTTCTTATGGGGTTTTTCTAAGATCACATTTTGATAAATTATATTTGTATAAAGTTTTTTATAAGGCGCATGTTATAAGAAATTAAATTTTTATAAGAAATTTATCTAGAATTCAAATGAAATAGTCATATATACAAGATTTTTTAACGATATTTATCAGAAACAATGTGATTAATGAAAAATTATATAAAAATTGCCAAAAAAACTATCGGGATTTGGATACTAGATGAATTATATAGTTTTTTTCGAGATCATTTAAGCAGGAATAACAGTATATAGTTACAGAAAGTTCAACAGAAGTTCGATATAAAATGCATTTACTGAGTATGAAATATTTAACTGAATACAAAAAATATGAAATAAAGAACATAAAATAATTAACTGAATACAAAACTGAAATAAATAAATACTATGAAATTCAGCATTCCAGATCGATTATAATTACTTGATTTTTTCTAATAGCCATCGTCTGGCCACAAATATATGAAAATATTCATATGTATGGAAATTTTGATGTATATACAATACACTATAATACACTTTTTACAGAAATTGAGGAAACTAATCGAAATTTACATTCTGCATCCTAATGGATCGAATTTTACGGTGTACCAGAAAATCCTTCTAATTTTATGAAAATGCTATATATCTTTAGAGATACTGTTTTTTTGAGAATCTATTTAACTTTGAATTGAAGAGTATCAAATCTTGGAATTTCCTATAGTAATAAAAATACAAAACACCTACGAAAAAACTATAAAAATCTTTCAAGTCCTTACGAAAAAAAACGAAAAATACAATAAATTTATGACAGACATAAAATCCGTTTACATAAAATTGAGTTGAAAATATATAAAAATACTCAAAAACCATACATCTTTGTACCCTCCCAATATCTTAGCACCTTGTAAACACGTTCTTGCACCAACACTATATTTTCCTTATATATCATTTCTTTGTGCTTTTACTCTCCCCTTAGATAAAAATGCTAATGTTTTCGAAACTCTGCAATGGTCTACCAAAGTTTCTCTACAAATGGCAAGAGATGATTCTATTGCTCCGAAAATTTGTTTTAGAGAAGAAAAATGCCTTATGATGTAACAAAAAAACGCTATCATGACCATTTCAGATGTTCTTCGTTCTTCAGACGTTGGAATTTTCAGTAAATTTCCGAAAAAATAAGGTTAGGTCCAAGGAAATACGGTTAAATTACAGGTAGCGTGGCTCCACGTGGACCGGCACATGCTCGTGACCATTCACAAGCACGTAGTCGGAAAGTTGCCGCGCTTCTCCGTCAGCAATGACAATGACAAGGCCTGGATGCTCAACATTCAAAAGGTGGAACAGCAAGACAGGGGCTTTTATATGTGTCAGGTGAACACCAAGCCGATGATGAGCCAGGTTGGCTACCTCGAAGTTGTGGGTACGTGAAGTTTATACACAAGTTATTTCGAGTTTCACAACTTTCCGGAGGAAATACATGACCTACAAAGCATTTTCGAAGATCGACTCATTAATCGAAATTAACCATTCTCATGTCTAAATCAAAATCAGTCATCATCATTTTTTTTATAATTATTTTCAACAAGCACTCTATTAGAGCGATTCATTAATTTTGTTAGAATCGTTTATAACTTTCCTTATTTTTAGACTTCAAAGTATCAAAATTTTATAATTCTACAGCAAACCATTTTATTCATTTCATTGTCGAATCGAATTATTTCGATCATCATTCTCCTTTAGTAATAATGTTAGTAACGTAATGAAACTTTTATTATCTGAAATCACAAGTTGGGAAAGTAAAGACCGAAAATCCAAAGTCTCCCTGAGGCGTCCTTAATAAATCCCTCTTTTATTTCGTCCTGCATCACGACGTTTTTCACCTTTCCATCCCCTTTTCACGCCCTAATGGGATTATGCTTCATTGCAGTCCCTCCCAACATATTGGATAAATTTTCTTCGGAAAGCACCGTTGCTATGCGGGAAAATGACAATATTTCTCTGACTTGCAAAGCTGATGGTTACCCCGTGCCCAAACTCTCGTGGAAACGCGAGGACAATCAAGATATCAGCGTCGACAGGCGGAAGAAAGGTTAATAAATGTGTTTTTTAATTGAACATACGTCATTTCCGACATTTTTTAGGTTTCTTATTGCTTCTTTGAAAAATCTAAAAACATTATCATGCGAAAACAAAAAACGATAGTTTAACCTCGTTCACCCACTAAAACAGTTGCATTTTGCAGCCTCCGGTTGAAATTATCAAAATGATTCGTAAACTAGTGTTATTTCCTGAAAATTTTCAATCGTCCGCGGTTTTCTCGTGAAAAACCTTGACGCTGTTGGAAAGCTCGTGCAAGCTGCGGTGAAAGGGTGCAAATTGGTTGAACTTAATGGGCTGGCCGGGCAGCGTGGAACAACAAGCTGCTTTCGGGTGATTCTCTCCGCCGTGTGCACTTGCGTATATGCTGCTCGCTGCGAAACGGGGCGCTCGCAAACTCCGCGTGGTTTCATCTGATTAATCTCTGCAATATTTAAGAAGCGCCACGGAGAATTCAAATGTCCGCGATTCCTCACTCTGGCTTTCCGCGAAATTGCTTCAAATATTTATGGCGGGTATTTTGTCCATTCCCGAAATTCTCGAGCTTTTTTTCATCTTTTTATGTTACTGTAGTGTTGGATTTTTGAGTCAGTTTCTTTCTCTAGAAAATTGTGAAGATTCTCATGAATTTCGGCTAAATTTGTTATTAATCTTGAAAAATTGTTAAAAACAATGAGTCTTCGAATACTGGAGCGTCGGTTTCTAGATAAAAATTTGAAAATCCCGAAAGATAACAAAAATATTTCAAATCGTGTATGCAAGAAGAACTAGAATTTGTGAAGATACTGTTTTTGTTAAATTCAGAGTAGCAAATAGAATCTTCATAACTTCGAGAAACTAATAAAATAAATACTCAGTTATGCGAAAAAAAAAACAATAATTTTTCTGTATGAATATATATTGTAATATAAAAAAAATTAATATAACTTCAGGAAGAAGTGCATTGAATTTGAATAATCAATTCAGTGTTTCAAAAAATACATTACAATTCTTTAAAGTTTGTTTACAATAAAAAAATTAAAAAAAATTAAAAAAGAAGTACAAATCCAGTAGTGTAATAGTTTCTATAAAATTGCGTAAACCAATGGAAATCAATGAAACTCATACTACATTATGTAGATCAAATTCTAGATAATGTCGTTTCAAAAAATTGTAAAAGATGACGTTAGAAACAAACAAATATTACAATATTTTTCAAATACTCGAATTTGAAAACTAAAATAATACAGCTACGCTTGGAACATTAAGAGTACTCAAAATCTATTCGATTTTAGGGAGAAGAGCATCAAATTTTTGAAATCTGCATAGTCATTCCTAAGAGTGATGAAAAAATTTCTTAATTGTATTTTTAATTAATTTTTTTTTAAGTAATTTTTTGATTGAAATACTTAAAATCTGTAAAGCCCTAAGTATGAATGCACTAAATCCAAAAAATTTATTCACTTAATAATAAAGATACTGTAATTATTTAAATAATATAGATACTAGAAAAAAATTAAAATATGAAAGAAACTATAGTTCTATGCACAAACAGTTTATAAAATCAATTTGAATCTCCGGAACTCTTAATACCACGAAATTACATTTTAAAAAACGTGAAAGTATCCTTAGAAAACAAGTTATTCTTACAATATTTTACAAATAACCAAAAATTCGAAAAAAAAGCAATGTTAAAGTTATCAAGAATATTTCAAATATTTCGAATTGATTAAACTTTAAGAACATAAGCATCTAACTCTTGAAAACAATACTATAGGGATTCGAAAAAAATGTTTCAGAATTCTCTAAGTTGTATTCACACTGACAAATTTTAAAAAATACATAAAACAGAAATTAATAAGTGCAATTTTTCGCTGCAGAAATCTTGAAAAAAATTAAAATCTGCATAAATTTGAGTTTCACATTATCATTCTTAAAATCTGGAAATCTGGAAAAAGGTATCTTTGAAAAACAAGCAGATCCTGCTAAATGTGGTTAATACTTATTAATGCATAAAAAAGACATTTGTGATTAAAATATATAACGTTATAAAAATCTATCAAACTCAAAGAAGAAGGATTGAAATATGCAACTATGTATAGTAATTTACAACAGTACAAAAAATTTTTAAAATTGGATGAATACATCATGATTTTTTCATGTTTGCAGTTTGAATTTTTCAATATGTGATGTAATGAAGTTGTTGATATCTGCTATACGAGATCTGAGGAAAATAGAGCTTTTAATGTACTTATTATTTCAAATCCGGAACACTAAAAACATATTGAAGTTGGTGGAATCGAAGAAAATATAACCAATTAGAACTTTCGAACGCACCCTCGATAAGTTGTAAGTGTAACCTGAATGAATGAGCATTGTGTACCTTTGACTGTGCATATGTACTGTAAATATGAATTACAAGTTTATCTGCAATTCTGTAAAGGTTCCAATAATTGCAGTTACTGGAAGGAATGGGAAGTTATTCTTCGTATTAGGAAGATCTTTAATTCTAAGTAGCTGAATTAAAAGTCGAATGTTCAACAAATTTGAAAGAATATATTTTATTTAATAATTTATTATTGTATTGTAATGAGAACATGATTACAATAAAAAAATTTTTAATGTTTTTTAAGTTCATATTAAGTTATTCTTATATTGATTTCTTGCAAATTCAATAATGAAACAAATTTTTTTCCTTTCTTTCTCTGTTAATAATAATTGTGCTTTATTATGTTATGGTGAAGTTTCAATGAGAAAGTTTTTTTAGAAAGATATAAAAAGTATCTCTTTCGAAATAAATTTTTGGTATAATTTAAACGTTTTGTTAGAATCAAGGCGTTATCAAACGTGGTTTTGCGATTTCTATAAAAAAATTCAGTATTGAAATTTTGTCACATTCCAACTTATTCGATTATTTACTCCAGAAGTTATTTTTTTATTTACTCAAAGCTCCACTGGAATAAAAACAAAAAAAGTCAAAATACAAATAATTTTTTCTGTTTCTGGTGCGAAATAGAAATATGGGAAATGTATATGCGTGGTAAAACCAAAATTGAACGAAAAACTTCACTCAACTATAATGCAGAGAAACAAGTTGAAAGTATTACAAGCTTAACTCTATAGCACTGCGGCGAGGAATCACGTAATATATGATTCAAGTTCAAAAAGTGAGAGGGTTTCGCGACGGTGCTTAAAATAGAGGAATCTATTAATTTTGAGTCTGAAAAATTTGAAGTGATGTGAATGATAATATTTGTTAAAGCATTCAGAAATTTAGACAGTTGAGTTTTCTTCTACTTCTACTGAATGTAATGAGAAATTCATAAAATGATAGTTTGTTCGTTTTTTTTTTATACATTTTCTTCATAAAGGAATGCGAAGTAAATTTTGTATACAGGCAAAATTCAATCTCGGACTAAAATAAATAATTGAATGACATCTACTTTCATCCATGAAAAACGATATAATTTTCAATTGCATTTAATCCGCCAATTTCCCGACGTCAAACATTTTTCAAAGATAAGCACAGTTAACTCTCATTTTTAAGAATTGTAAACAACTATTCACAGTACTATACACTTTACATAATTTTTGAATAATAGCTTTTTTGTTTTGTGCGTACGGAAATAGACTTTTAACAAAAAAGTGTCATGAATAATTGCATGAAGTTATGTATTACGAGAAAATGACTCTACTGACTGAATTTCAGAACGGCCATAACATCTCAATGATATTTGTATATAATTCTGTATAAATTCGTCGATTCGTATAAATGTACAAAAATATAAGGCAACACTTTATCTTTGTAAATAGTTCGAACTACGCTTTTGAACATATTTTCAAAAATCTCTCAAGTAACCTGATTCTTTTCTCAAAAAAGGTCAATAAAAGAGATTTTGAAGGAATCTGTCAGTATTTGAGTCTACTCACTAAACAAACTCTGAGCCTTTATTTTACTGGAAAAATTGATACTCCAAATGACCATGTACAATGTATATAATTTTGTACGAAATTTTCCCTGTTGGATCAGCAAGTTTCTAGCGATAAGCTCTCGCACGCGCAAAAATGTACAGAGAGAGCATGTATGTTCGACGAAAGTGATGTGAAATAGCACAATTATATTATACCTTAAATATAACAGCGACGATAATAATTGCGTTGCGTTACAAAGATAATTTTCGAGATGTATTTAAATATGTATCGGCGGCGCTGTTGATTGATAGCGCGGATTCTTATACATACATATATATATAAATGGAAAAAAGTGGGAGAACGTAGCGCTTGATTGTAAATAAATAAAATAAAAGATGTGCCAAATGTGAAGTTGCTTCATTAATTAATTAGTTAAACCAATTTGCTCTTTTTGTACAAAGTAAACCAATTTCTTAAAAACATCCGGTATCGAATACTGCAAATGTAAAAACATTTCTATCAGTATGAAAACGTGAGTTTATTAAAAATAGTTAGTTATTGTCAATGGAGGAACATCCCTACATTCTGAAAAAGTAACATTTTATATAAAAATTGTGGCAACTAATGTTTATTGATTGTTATTTAAAAGCAAAATGCAGACGTTCTTTTGAAGTATTCAACCTTATCTTTCAGTAAAGGAAAAATATATTTGCAAATAAAAAATTTATAGTTTTGAAATCTGATAATTGAAACTTAAGCCAGTTTTTACAGGATTTATAATGTTTTTATTGTAAGTTGAATTGCCTTATCACTATAAACTCCAAAAAACACATTTTTTCCAATATTTTTAAAACCTTTTTTTCAGAAGATCAAATGACAGTTATTTTTGTAATCAGGGACATAAAATAAGCTTTGAACACATTATTCAAGATGTACATTATTCATGTAAACTAGTAGAAGTTGTGTAACATTGTTTTTTGCAGCCCTCATTTTTGTTTAGATTTGCACGTGCTCTTCGCGACGCATTCTACGAGGGGGTGGATGCAATGCGCGAGCGCTTGGAATCCTGAAGCGCAGTGGAAGCACCTACCAAAAGCTCCTCTGACATTATTAGTTCGCCGTGACCCGTCGACGCGTGGGGTCGATTTCTAGTCTTGAGAAATCCTCTTTCCATGCTTTTTTTCCCATCTTGTAAAAAACGCGATTCTACGATGTGACACCCCTTCCTTGGAGTAAAGTGCTATTTTTCTTGTTTTATCTTTTTCTGAAGCAGTTTGGTGAATAAACATTCAGCATGCAACTTTAGTGGATTTTACGTTATTAACAAAATAAGAATGGGTAAAGAAATACACAGAAAAATAAAGGACAAATGACTGTTTTTCATGACATTGTTAACTAATTTTCAAGAAATTATTTTTTCATAGAGGTTCTTCAAAATAAAATGAGATATTTTCGAAAAAACTGTATACTAATAAAGTACGTATAAAAGAAAACAAAGAATTTTTCTTGTTTTTCCTTATTTGTGACTTGAAAAAATCAATAAAAAAGGAAGGAAGCATCAATACTTGAAAGATGTATTCGTGGCCATTTTGCTCATGAAATAAAATTTTTCTCAAGTACTTCAGATAATTCAAAATTCATTCACTAAAGATGCTAACTGAAAAAAAGAATAACTTTTATAATCTTTGTTTTTCTTCCTTTTGAAAAGTAAACTCAATGCATACAACAAAGATGTATACCTACACCACGAAAATCGTACTTCAACGAACTGCTGAATTTTTCTGTACTACTTGAATTCAACATAAACTGAAGTGAAATAATGATGCTTTGATGACCTGATGTTTCTTCTACCCTTACTTTTCAGTTTATGCATCAGTTTGGCTCGGCTGAAGAAAAAGAAAATGAAACTCCTATTTCTGCGCTCTTTGCCTGGCTTTGTTTTTTTTTTTCAACTTCGTTACTACTTTGTTGCATCTGTAAAAGCTCTTTGAACCCGAATCATATCAGAGATGTTCTTAATGTAAGACGTAGATTGCCAGAAGATATTTTTTTCCTAAGGTGACTTTGTTTGAAGAGAAAAATAAAGAAAAAATGGAAAATGGGGTTCTTACTATTGTGGTTGAGATTATCTGTCATTACTTTTTTTTTTACTTGAGCTTCAAAACTGAACAAATTTTTGTTGATGTGTTCTGTATGAGAGAGGTGATGTTTTTCTTTTTATGAATAGATGTTTTTAATTATTATTCTGTTGCATTCAACATGGAAACTGTCTATATATGTAGTGAAAAGTTGAATTTACAAGTACGATTCAAAATATTAAATTTACAGTTTCTTTAGGTATTCAAAATCCTCGAAAACTGTTATTGTAATCTATTTGTCATTTCAAAAAATTTATCAACCTTTCTTGCAAAATGTGACTCTTAAAATACATAAACGATTCCCCATTTTTAATCCAATGCTCGTATTTGAATCACGTATATTCTAATAACATCGATTCTTGTCCATCTTGCGAAATATTTATCTGTTCCCTGGAAATTTCCTTTTGCAAAAAACAGAATCGCCTTTCACAGGCAATTTTCCCAACGAATCGCTGCACAATCATTCAACAGTGAACAATTCATTTGCTCAGATTGACAAAAGCTGTTTGCTTTGCCAACGATTTTCGTAGTTTTTTTGGCTATACGCTATCTCGCTTTTTTTCCCTACTCGGAAAAAGGTTATTAAACGGTTAAGTTTTTTTCACCGAAAAGCGAATATTCATGTACGCATCCTGATCGAAGTGTTATTTTGAAGTTTATTAATTTCCTGCAAATATTCAAAAATATCTCAACTACTTGAAGAACTTGGAAAGTTATGGAAATCTCTAAAATCAGCGAGGCGCCCAAAATCATTAGTACCTCGCGAACTGATAAAAAGAAGAAGCAAAAATATTTGAGAAAGCTTCGGCACAGTTGAACATCCGAGAGTGAAATCACATGACGCCGAGAAGCCACGAAAATTGTAACTAGAGCAAGAAAGGTATGCCGAAGGTGCTTGCAAGCTCCTTTTATAAATATCTGCGGAATGCTACTCATCGACAAACATTCCTGAAAATCTTTGTAAATATTTAGAGTTCACATGGTTTTTCCATCATTCCTTGAGTCATTGTAATTCCTTACATTCATGACAATAATAATTTTTTAACACATAAATTTTGAATATTTGAAGAAAAAAAATTGAATCACATTAGAGATTGACAACTCAAAAACTGTAGATGGTTTGATGACCAACTAGTACAGAGTGGATTATATTTTTCTGAATTTCTAGAATTCTATGAATTTTTTTTTCATACCAGTACAAGTTTCCGAAATTCAGAATAAACATTAGTAATGAATCATGATTGTACATGTTAATTCTATATTGTATTATTTCATTTAGTCTTCTGCATTTTTTTATACATATACATATGTAGTACCTATTTTTTCATCATTTCATTCGTTTTGATGACTTTTTTTGCATCATTTACAATAATATTCCTATTACATTCATACGCATATTTCACAAAAAGATTGGGTTATGAATGTTTTGCTAGGAATATTATTAAAGAACATTAAAATTAGATTACTCATGAAATTCGTGTTTTAGTTGTCAAAACTTGATACATTTACAAAATTTTTGAGCAATTATCGAGATATGTTTATTGGAATTGAATGAATAGCTACAATGTTTATTATTAGAGTTATTAATGTAAAATTTACGTTTACTTCTTACATTATGGCTGACTATAATCGAGAGTTACTACTTTGAAAGTATGTATGGAGATTTGAGTGTGGAAATTAATTTATAATAAGTGATTTTATCTTTTCAGTTATTATATATGTAGTATATACTATGTTTAACTATCATAAATACGATCTTTTACTAGTTCATTTATTTTTCACTTCTTTTTACTTTATTAGATTTATCCAAAACTAATGAATGTAAGATTAATATTAATTTGACTTTAGTATGACTATAGATGATTATTTTGAATTCAATTGGTAATAGAGTTGTTATTTATTTATGTTTTTTATATTTTTGTACATGATTAAAAAAATTTTAGTGTATTGCGATTGAATGGAAAAACGATCAACTGAAGAAATAAAAGTGCATTGTCATATTACGCTTTGATATAACCATGTTTATAAAATAACGTTTTTTTCAAATTATTTTCAGAAAGTTTTCATCTTTTTTTTTATTTAATAGAATACATGAATACATGCATTTTAAATTTGAAAACCCTAGGAAGGAAAAAAAAAAAAGTAAAAAATCGTTGAAAAAACAAGCAAATCCAAAAAAGGGATATCGCTATCGTCCGAATATATACAAACCTTCCTTTATTCGTCGTAAAAAAATCACAGGTTTAAAAAAATAAAGAAAATATCCGAAACTTCATTAAAAAAATTACAAATTAACGAATAACCCATCATTGGAAAAAACTTAACTGATGGTAATGAATTAGAAACTAATAAATTTATTAAGTTTCGATATTTGGTTTCGAAATTATCATTTAAGGATCTTACTTTTTTTTCGAATTTTATTACTTCACCGGATATTTTAATATTCATTATTTGTAGTAATTATTCGTTTCATCATTCATAATTTACTACTCATAAAAATCTGTGATTTAAACTACATACATTTCTAAGAACTATGTCAGTTCCATAAAATTTTTCAGTTAAAAAAAAGGGTTTTATTGTGCAGTTATCATCGATATTTCAGAATATTTCAGTAACAGGTAGAAATCACAAAAAAATTTAAATGAATTTTGTTATCCACATGAGATATCTCGACAATCCTGATTGAAAAAATATTTTTTTTGACATTTACAACTAGAATCGCCGACGTATAATTGCTTGTCAAAGAGTCTGATAAATCCCAACTCTTCCATCTCTTTTTTCATCTCCAATCGGCTGTAAAATGAATTCTTTTGTCATTGCAACTATGTTAAAAGTTCGACATGATACGAATGTCACGATCGGAAATAATAATAGCCATTATTGCGCTCAAACCGATTTCGGGCTCAATATATTGCGCATTTGTGTTTGACGACAAGAAATTACGTTTCAATGCTGTTTTACCACGAGGCTTTCGGGGTTTAAAATATTTGCTGCAAACAATGGGTCGTTATGACATTTTACAACGAATGCACTTTTATTTCATTTGTATGGTACGATGCATTTTCATCTTAAAGCTTTGCCTGCATTTTTCGTATAATAACGTAAATAGCATTTTGAATACAAGACGTTTGAATTTTGATATTGTGTAGCAGAATATTCCAAGGGTTTTTTCGATTTTGTAATTCACATTCATCTAATCGAAACTTAGTATTTTTAGCAGATTTGATGTTGATGTTTGTATTGAAAAAACTGAGTATATTATATTCAAAATTTAGGAAAAATTCCACCTTCCACCAAGAGAACGTTAGTGAACGAAGGTTAGATAGGAGCCAAATGCAGCTCACAAATCAGAGAACTAAAGAGGCAGAAATTATTATCGTTAAGAGTGGAATAAAGAATATGAAGGATTTTGCAAGGGCATTAATGCTCTCTCGTTACTTGTTTTTTTGTGCCCAAAAGGCCTTTTTAATTTTTAAAAGTTTTCATTGAGGTCTAACTATAAAGAATCAGTAAAGATATTGCTGTTTTTAAAAATTTTGTGAAATGCTGAATATCTATACTCTTTAAGATTCATCAATAACGAATGTACGTAATCCATATTAAAATTCTAAAAATACGATTTATTCATTAGGAACCTAAAAAGTCGTACTAAGTATGAACAATACTGAAAAATGTTAAAAACACTAGACATCAATAAAATACTGAATATTCTTTTAGGTATAATTTCCTCATATAACTGTGAAATTATCGAATATTTATAAAACTTTGAATACTAAAGTATCAAATTTATCAAGTGGCAGAAAAAAATTCAAACTGTCAAAATACTGAAAAAATACGAGATGTATATTTTAAGTACTTAAAATCTATCAAATACCGTATTCTTTGAAAATGCTGTTACCTGTAAAATTCTTAAAAATACCGAAATTCCAAAAACTTTTAATTCTAGATCGTAAAATTTTCAAAACCTGCTTGACAACCTACAAAAATGATAGACATCATCATCAAATACCTTGAAAAGTGAAATAAGATTTTGGAATACTTTAAATGTATGCACAATAGATTTTATTCAAAATTTATTTATGTACTCAAAATTTATGACGTCTTCAAAATAAGAACACTATAAATTTGCAATGGGGATCATTTAGATTCTCCGTTTAAATATTTTTTATTTTAAATATGTAAAAAAATGGATGTCTCAACAGTTTGGTAGGGGTGGAAGTACATACTAATATGACATCTCTTTATATGAATATCAACTTTATATCTTTTTATTTTCCTTTATCTCATTTCATCTTTTATAATGGACTACTTAAGACTACTGAAACATTGATGAGAGGATTTGACTACATACAAAAACTATTTTTTATCTATATATGATACATATCAGGAAAAAATCCGCAGTTTCTAGCACAATAATATTTTCAAGTCAAAATACTGAGAATCGAAACATTTTAAATAAAAAAAATATATAGGGCGTCAAAATACTCGGGCTCAGAGTGTATTTTTATAGCTGGCATTCATTGACGTGATTTTTTTTTTTTTTTTTTTTTTTAAACTCTCTCGCGATGATGATCTCATTTGTATTTAAATATGTATTTGAATATGTATTTAAATATAAACTATTTCTTTATTCATGCTTTTTTTTACTTTTTTGAATTTTTTCGTAAAAAGCTCGTATGAACCATGATACTATCATTCAATTTGATATTTCTTACACCACACTTTATTCAAATGAATCAAATTATATTTCTTAACAAAATCACAAGTACAAAAATTTAATGTGATCTTTGTCAAAACTAACAATTTTTTTTCTTCCTGGCTTCGCTTTTCACATATGCTCCAAATTTTCATAAATACCATTTAAGCACGAAAATAAGTTTAAAAAAAAGTCATCAAACGTCAAACTGAATAACTTTTTGAGACACTCGCAGATTTTCTTCAACGCTGTTTGAGGGTGAACTGAAGGTTCTTTTTTCGTGATTTCCATTAAAAATGAAGATTGATAGATAATCTTGCGATTCACCTCGAGCGCGCCAAAAAGCAAAAGCGTGTCAGGTTCTTGCGAACTAGCTTTTCCCTGGGCTAAGAAAATGCTCCTTCGTTCTTCATTCCATTTTTCCTTATTTCGGGGCTCGATGTTCTCTACACCGAGATTTGTAAATAGTTTTACCAGGAAAGAAAAATGATGAACAAAATGTCCTGTATAAGATTTCGCAGTACTAGATCATGCTGCACCTCCAGTAGTGATAATAATAAAATTTTCGACTATAAAGATATGCTCCACTACCATATGCTTCATTAACTCTTCACAAATACAAAATTCATATAATGAAAAAAAAAATAATCAGTTCGAATGAACGTTTTTGTTCGAAACTATCATGAAAAGAAACAGATTATTTCGCAATGATGTGAGTTAAAAAACAGAATAATTGCTATAAAATTGAATCATTACTGCCTATAAATACGTGCTCCCGTTTATCGAAAAACTTGTTTTTGTTTGAACTTTGGTAGAGTAAAGTCGTGCCTTTTTCGTGTGCTGAACAATTTGGTAAGTATCGAAATATTGCTCACTATAATTTTTGTTTCATTGAATATAATTATCGATATTGCTTGATGAGAATCACGGTTATAAAGTCGTTTTCAGAAGTTTTTGGTTCTAATGATCATATAAGCCAATGAATTTTCCTGCCATTTCTGCACAGTATGAAAAAGAGTAAAAATATACCAAACTGTCTAGATATGAGTGATTTAATATAGATAGAGTTTTTCTTTATTTGCCTTTAAATGTACTATAATAGTCATTCATTTTTACAGAGCTCAGATTCATAGACTGATACTTGATCGTACAAAGTGACCTTTTCGTTCAGTGCTTCATTTCTTCTTCATTCCGTACAACTCAGGCATAAGGTAATGACCATTCAAAATTTTCAGCAATTTCATCAGTTTTTTATTGCACATAAATACCAGAAATTATTCACAAAGAAAAAAATTGATGAACAAAATTTTACTTGAATAGTTTATGATTGCTGCTCTAATTGTGAAAAAATAGTATTGAGAAGGTAAAAGAGAGAAGGCTTTCTTGTTCGTTTAATGTATGTAACTTTAGAATTTTGCAATTCAATTAAAAATTTAACGAAAAAGGATCAATCTAAAAATTTTTCATCAAGGTGTTTCTGAAGAAAGGAAACTTGAAACACAATGAAAATGTATTTCATTGTACTTAAGTTTCATACAATAAAATGAATGAAACTTAAAATGAGGTGAAGCAATTAAGTAAGAAAAGATAATGTTTCATATCAGAGAAGATAGATAGAATTTCAAGTTATAAGGCAATCAATTTTTAGTGTCAATGAAAGTTATAACTGCTATTCAATCGATTCGAAGAAAACCATTTTTAATGCTTATGATACGTGCTTATAATACATCTTAGTTAAACTAATACGAGAATAGAGATAAGTGAAAATGAAATCTCAGTCTCAGGATTTCGAAACGTCAAATTACCTCATTACATATTGTTTTGTGTTTTCGTTCTTTCACTGATAATATGAAAAAGCCGAATCGTTTTCTGTATGAGAAATTATATGCATTGCTTCAATTTTGGTCGTTTGAATAAAAGATCTATTTTTATTATTTAATATATTTTGAATCCCTAGTTGGCTTGCTCATGATTGTAATCTTGGTTCGATAATTATAGAAACATTCATTCGAAAACGTTCCTAATAGTGAGTAATGGAACAGTAGGAATCTTAATGATGATAAAGAAAATTGACTTTTTACTGTCCGTGTGGTTGCGATTGGTCTCACATTATGAGATTAAGAAAGATAACAAATTCCAATTCTTGGATATTACATTCGTAGTTCTTGAAGTGCATTGTCATTTTGGAAGATTTTACTAGGTAAGGGTTCAAAAAGTTTTAATTATAAAAAGATTCAAATCGTTTACATTCAATTGCAGAAAATCTTGAATTAGTATTTTCTTATACGTCAAAGACAGTTCATTTTCTGGGTTTCCGTATCTTGTAGTTTACGAATGGAATTTTCATATTTCAATAAAAATATGAAAATATGAAATAAAATGCATGAAATTGTGAGAAAATCATTGAACAATTTCGCCTTTTTTCATTGGTAATTTTTTCGTTTTCTGATTCAAATTTTGTAATTAACTTTGTTTCAATATTTTTGTTCTAGAAAAGGGGATTTCATAGAAAAGATGGATGCCATTCATTCTATGTATATCATAAAGTTATGTTTAACATATTTTCATATTTTATATCATCTATTGGAACTATGCTTGTAGAATATTCTATATTCCTAAATATGCATCATGTTATCTATGTAATGAAACCAACCGATTTTCCCAATCGATATCTTACAATAATGACCAAAATTGCAAACAGCTGTTTCGGATAAGATGTTTCAAGTTTCTACTTCTGGAAAAGTTCATTTACATTTTTTCTTTCGATCTTCCATGTTTAAAATCTTCTAATTTCTTTTTACAAAGAGTATTTTCTTAATCTGCATATTTTTTTATGCAAATACGTATTGTAGAATTTGTCGTCAGACCTTATATTTTTTTCATCTCAAAATTCACACAGTCATTCAGCTTAGTTGCTTCTTCCGAAAAGCATTTTTACTCCAATACTTCAATCTCACAACACAAACCTTACTTCTTTTTTTTACTTGAAGAATTTGTAATCCTTGTTATAAGAAACAACGCGAAACAATTTTTTTAAACTACGTTTCATGTACCTTCGTCTATTCCAGTTAAAAATGCGAGTTTCACTCAGGTTTCCAGCTGGGATAATGGAAGTAATAGAGGTCGAGCGAAATCATCAGATTCTGGCATTGCAATGGAAATATTTCTCCAAAACTGAAAGAAATATACATCATACGCTTCTATACTTCCGAGGACAGAAATTGGACATGTTGAAGACGTTCGCGTACTATGGGTTCTTCGATAATGTAATTATCGATGTATCTGCCTGAAGCGAGAATTCAATCACCTAGAAATTACTTCTTGACTTCGAAAAGTGAGGGCTTATTTTCTGCTGCAATTTACTATCAATTTTATACCTTCATACTTTTCCGACAATGTATGCACGTTTTTCGTTTCAACCTTTTAGATACTGATTCACCTCATTGATGTACTTTTTATTACCACGATTGAATAAAATTTAGCCATAGAAACTTGATCCGGAAGAGGCTATTTTCTGTCGGAATTTGAAAAAAAAATTTTTTTTTGGTACGCTGACATACACTTGAATAAAAACTGAAAAAGAAAATTCGATTGCTTTCACTGTGTTTCCGAAACAAATTTCCAAAATTGTCCTTTCTTCTGACGCGCATGGTGGCATTACCACTTAAATGCAATCAAATGTTTTTACTCTCTGCAAAATGCGGGAATTTTTAAGCTGTTGAGTGCGGAAGGATAATAAATTTCGATTATAAAAAACTCTACTTTACTATAATGAAGAGCGACAAGTTGAAAGTATTACAAGCTCTAATTTAAAACGTTGCAAAGTTGAATTACGAACTCGCGTAGTGTGGAATGTGAGATTATTAAGAGGGAAAAAGCAGAACGCTGGATGTTAAAATAAATATTGTTGGAGGTATTTGAAATCGTGGAAACTTGAGATGAAGGCTACAATATTGAGCAAGATAAAAGATTTTCAGAAACTAAGTTTATTTTGTTCTATAACTCTAAAGGACTTGTAAAAATTCTAACTTGGAATCGAACTATAGTTTTTTTTCCTTAATAATATGTTGAATGTTTAGTTCTGCCAGACTGTAAATTAAAAATCATAGACCAGATTAACTATTTTTGAGTTTTTTAAATCAAATTTTATAAAAAAAAAAAAAGAAAAACTCCATTTTGTTCACCTTTGAGAACTGCCATCTATATTTTTTGTATTCTCATATTTCGTTTTCTAAATTTTAGTAAGTACATTTCTAACAATTTACATTTATGTTTACGAAACTTTATTATGATAATAATTTTTTTTGTTCTGATAAATTAGTTTAATACATGTAATAAAAGTGTGTTGTAATAAATGAAATTTTAGTTTCTATAAATTTCCTTATTTGTCCATTTCATTAATTTTATTTATAATAACTATATTGCTTGTGTTAAGATAATTCAAATTATCCATTTCTGATTTTTTCGTCTCTCACACTTCGTTTTCTTCTTTGATTTCAATTATTTTGTAGCGTGGAAGTACTTTTTTTCCAATTATGTTTCTTTCATTCGGAAATCATGAAAACATGTTAATTTTAGACTTTTTGGTACATTTTATTTGAAACATTTAGCGTCGCACATTAATTTGGACTATTAATTGTATTCTTGAGCTTTTGTTTTGATATAGCAATCCTGGAATCATTCATATTCGGAAACCTATGTTTATTTCTCGACTGAAAGAATAAATTTCGTTATAAAAGAAAGAGCTTTTCTCAAATCAATAGTTTTCAAGAAAAATACACTACTGACCTGAGCATCTCGTTTTTTTTTTGGAATTTCGTAGTTAATGTGACAGATTGCAAAAATGCTTCATTTGAAATTGTACGTTAATCAAATTTTTTCCATAATTACTCTTTTGGTATGCCTAAAAAGTTTATAAATACTTTTAACGAATTTTTCCAAATACTCACATGTTTTCCAAAAAATGAAAAATATTTAAAGAAGATATTCTAAACTCGAACATTTCTGACAGGTTCAGGCATATTTACATATTTTTTATAAAATTTTCGAATCGAAAATTTTAACAATCAAATAAAATTTGTTTAGGAATCCACACATTTCCATAATAATGAGAAAAATCTCCAAAGAAGATTCCTGAAATTCACAAATATGCATCAGGTTCACAAATGTTGATATAATATTTCATAAAATTTTTGCATCGTAATGTTGACAACCAAATGAATAATTTTTTTACGAATCCACTTATTTATCAAAAAATGAAGAAAATCTCCACAAATATGCATCAGGTTTAGAAATATTTATATATATTTTCTCTAAACTTGTTCCATCGGAAATTCCTACAATCCGATGATAAATTTCTCATGATTATACAAATTTTTCCGAAAATATTATAAAATAAATACAATGTACACAATTTACAATTTTTACAAACGAAACGAATTCTTCAAATTCTTTAGAAGTTTTGAGAATTTTTCAAATTTTCCGTGTTTTTTAATTTTTCAAGATTCTTGAAATTTCGAACTTGATAATAGAACTGAAAAAATTTTTAAATTTCGTAAACATTTGTCGTACTGATTAAGATTTTAAATAACTTTTGAATATTTTGCAAATTTTTAAGAACCAAAAGAAATTACCTGTCATATTTTAGGAAAATATGATACATAACACAATTTACAAAATTTATGAACGTTTGCTGGAATGCTACAAATTTTTCAATTTTCATAATTGTTGAAAACGTTTCAAACTCTCACAAATTTGAACATAATACACTATTCTTGACTTTCCGAATGTTATGACAATTTTTTCAACTCCACAATATTTGTTGCAACTTTTTCATTCGTTTTAAGTGATTCAGATTCTTGTAAAATGAAGTAAAAAAGATCATCATGCATATTCTGGAAAAAACTAATGATCAGGAAAATTTATGAAATTCATCATTGTTTCCTAAAGTTTTACAATATGTTTTTCTTTATCAAAAGTATTGGAAATTAAAGAAATCCTCAAGGTTTTTTCATTTTTCGAAAAAATATAAATTTTAGAAACTATGCAACCCT